>CASBWL010000485.1:903364-3303364 GCA_949130495.1 Sambucus nigra
AAACATCAAAGTGTAGATCAAAGTTTTACATGAAACTTAAACAAAAAAATACATCAATACGATAGAAATCACAAATCTAGGTTTTCCATGCCCGCAACATTTAAATTATTTGACATTTTGTCATGTCATGTGTCCTGACTTAATAGTGGATTTTGTAAATTATGTAGCATAGAAGAAGTTTCAAACCCCCTTGCACCCCCTCCTCAACACCCCCAACACATTCACAATATAGAACTGGTGCGCTTCATGAATATTTGTATACTTCTACAATTTTGTATATGATACATAATCTATTGCAAATGCATAGGTTCATATCAAATAAAGTAGAGACAGAGACAAATAAAATAAATCACAGAGCAAGTAAACAGAAACTAATTTATATTAAAAATGCACTTCGTAGGAATTTGATAGAGGAGCTATTAGCACCACAAATTATTATCTCCTTTTTTTTATACTAATGTGATTTTTTAAGAATTGACCAGTACTAGGTCTCCCAAGACATAGGAAAGGATTGTCAAGATTACGTTTCAATTTTTTTCAAGTCGACAATAGTTTTTGTTTACTTTTGGAATTGTAAGAATTAGATCTTTTGCTTGCTAATATTTTTAGATTTGTTTATAATAACAGTTGGAAGTCATTTTGAAAGCACAAACTAGTAACAACAAATGGGTTATTAGGATTTAAGATTACTTTTCACACTTGTGACAAAAACCTAATGGGTTATACTATATAATTTGTCCTATAATGATGTTTGTAATCTAGCCAAGGAATGTTACCTCTTCGTTGGATCAATGAGAAAGAGAGACTACCTATTAATTTTCAGACAGGAAATTAAACATCTGGACAAAACCAACTTAAATTGAGCGATGATTAGAAAAACTTGAAAATATATGAACAAAGAAAATAACGTGAATGATAAAATAATGTTTATGAAGAGACTTTGAGCATAATCTCTTTGAGAGAAAAATTATGAAATAAATTTTTGCTCAATGAACTCAAATAGCATAATGAAATTGTTCAGCGCTAATCTTAGTGCCCAATGCATAATAACCAAACAACAAGATATGCATCGAAATAATGAATGCTCTTAAAATCTCACTCAAAGCGTATAGTATTAGTCACTATAATAGTCTCATTATAAAGGGAGACAAAGACCTATATGTATGCTAAAACATCTAGTGATAAGTAACAGATAACTACTAAAATTACAAAAAGGCAATCATATATATATAAAATTATGTTTTAATATAGAAGATCTCCTACAAGTCCAAAATATATACCCAAGAATTAAAATTATCAAAATGCCAATACGTTTTAGAATTAAAAACATATTTCTTTTGATTTGAGTAATCATTAACAAGCATCACTTCATTGCATACAAATTTTAATTGCACACTTCATAAATCCTAAACTGTTAACAAGACAATATTTGCTCAAAATGACTACTACATTTCAAGCCCTCCCCTCCCCCCCAGTAAAGCAGTATGCCAATTCCTATAAAAAAAATGGACAATTAAACAGTAATTTTGGCTTTATGGACCAATGTATATGCATATTCTTAGTGTGGGTTTAGAAGTTTTTTATATTTCCACTTTGGAGCCCATTTTACCTGTTTGGATCATTTTTAGTTATTTTTGTAACACTTATTTCTCTCAAAAACATCACGAGAAGTGAAAATGGACCCCAAAGTGTTATATGCAAAACTTTGGAACCATAAACTAAGAAAAACATACCTGTTGGCTCCAAAATGAAATAACACGTAGCTAAAAGTAAAGGAAGTTAAAAATCCAATTTAAATTCAAATAACTAATAGTTCAGTAAAACTAAAGAAGGTAGAAACGTATCACAAATTTTCTATCAAGATATGCAAAATGACCAGTTTTAACCTTGCATCAATCATATTTCAGACCCCTCTCAATGTGGTTCATCCTTACCACAAAAAGTTAGTAAAAATAAAAATAAAGATAAAAAAATTATCATTCTACAATCACAAAGGTTCTAAATTTGAACAACTTAAGGTTTATATCTATTTGGTCTATTATCAACAGCTAGCAAAGAAAATTCAACTTTTCAACATATCATAATTTGAGTGAGACAAAGATTGGCCCAATCCTTACAAACACGACTATCAAACCACAATTTAAAGAACCCAACATGTCATATTAAAGAAACATTTCGAAATAAATTAAGAATCAATGACACCTAATTACAACATAACTAACCAAGATGGCATACCAATCTACAAGAATAATAACTAATCATCTACAGCTATAACTAAGTAGATGAATCAAGCAAGAAAGTTATAATTATAAATATGTACACACTAGCACAACATTATGCCCAAATGTAATGACAAGAATAAAATAATAAGAATGACAATGATTATTAAGAAAGAAGAATGTAATGGTATTAAGCTATTGGACTTGTAAACATAACTTCAAAAGGCCTCATAAATGTAAAATCGGACTACATAAATAAAACAAAGTAAAAAATCCCTGAGTTACTCATGTGGTTTCCCATAATTCATTGTTATCGCCTCCGATAACACACAAGATTTGATGATTTTTAAGGTATATTGGGAAATTTATCAAGGTCGCCTCCATTTAGCGAAACTAGGATCTCCTTGTACCTATATACTAAAAAACATTCGCAAAAGTTGTCTACTTTGATTATGTCTCTTGTTTCATCGGTATTATGATCGTACAAGACCAGCTCATAACACACAATCCATCTAAAAATCTCATTTTTGTTCCAAATGCTAAGTTGTTTGATGACTGGAAACCGTGACCTAACACTAAAAGTTGGGCCCAACACCCCTTCTCCTTCATTACAAGCATATCAAGATAATGCCGACGATCAGCACATGCATGATCGTAATGGATCAGTGCAATAGAGTCATCGTGCAACACAAGTGGCCACTAACGAGGGTCCAATTAAGTATTATTCGGCACCTTTATCTCTCTGAACACATGAGTACTCATGTCGAACAAAACTATCATATGGAAAAACCCATCCTCGGTACTTGTTAGCCAATAATAAGCTTCATCCAAACCGGCATACGCATTACTCATGGTTATAAGACGTATGGAATCCAAAACAGAGTCCATAATTTCCATATTTCTCCCAGAATCATTACCAAGTGTTTACAATACAACAACAGTATCAACATCGGACTCATCCCATATAGATTGAAACCAAATGACTTTGTACTCGTTGGCCAATAGGTCAAAACTAAACCCAAATCTATGTGTATTATAACCAGAATGGGGCGAGAGGTTAGTGAGAGGTAGAGGGACGGTCCTAAACTCTCTTGTAGTGGGGTTCCACAGAGTCACGACATCAACATAATGATATTGATGAAAAACATAAGCCGTTAATAGGAGCAATCATATCGGGTAAATTCAAGTAAATTTCTATGTTATCAAGATCATGATTCCTGGCACAAATGTAATTAAAAAAAGTCGGTTGTCTAAATGTAACTTTAAAAGATATATGATGTTTTGAAAATTGGTTGAGAACATGTTAAAGTAGTTTCTAAATTTTCTTAGAAAATAAAAAAAATATTTTCTAGTTTTCTATCCGTGAAAATATTGAATTTGAACACATTTTATAGTATACCATTTCAATGAAATTTAGGGAAATTTTCTACGAACCGTATAGGGCTTGTTTAGTAGTAGAAATTAAGGTTATTTTCCAGAAAATAAAACTAAAAACTTTCCAAATAAATTACATTTTGTATATCAATAATAAGAAAAATGACATTTTAGCCCTAAATTTTAGAAATCATGTTTTAGAATATTACATTTAACCACTAAATATTAAGAACAAACGTGGTAAACATTTTTTAAAATTACATTCTAACCCCTAATTTTTTGTGTAAATTACATATTGGCCTCTAAACTGTGTAAATTCTATCTGACCCTCAAAATTCTATAAATTATATATATATATATATATATATATATATATATATATATATATATATATATATATATATATATATATATATATATATATATATATATATATAAGGGTATATTTGTAATCAATGAGCGTGTTTCCCTAGTTTTCTAATTTTTATATTGAAAAGGAAAATTAGAAATATAAATGATGAAAACTAAACATACTTTCTACAACTAAACAAGCCCATAATAATTGTTAATGTCAGCAATTTTGAAGCAGGTTCAAGATTCAGTTATAAGCATTAAACAACGGAAATTAAGCAAACACAATTCAACAATTTGAAATTAACCAAGTCATGGATCCTTGTTAGAATTTAATTTAAATATTTAAAAAAAGAAGACTTAATCCCTACATCCAAAAACCCTCAATCAGTGCCCAAAAATAAAAGGAGAAATTAAAAAGAAGGCCCCAAAATTTAATGGATGAAATATATACATTTTCATATGCATAAGAGTTACGTTACTGTAAGATAAGCTTAGGTCTGAATTTTGACCATCCTAGCTATATTTCAGATTATAAGATAAGATTGTTCAAGTGTTTATGATTGTTTTATTTATACACTTCTTCAACCCCGGGGTCCCAAAATAAAAAAAACAAATAGATAAACACTCCTTTCATTTTAAAAGAAATAAAGAGAGGGAATATAAAAAGAAATACATACAAAGTTAAATGGACTTTGGTGGGGTGGTTCTCATTTGGGACTTTGAGTTGCGGTTTTATAGATTTACGATTTCATTCGTGATGGGAAAATAAATAAGGAGAGGCCACTTTGCTCATTTATTTGAAAAGAAAATTAAAAAAGGAATTCATTTTTGCAAGTCTTTCAAAACTTCGTTTCTCTATATCTGGTGCATCAAAAGACTTTAATTATTAGGATTTAAACCCTTATTGATTCACTACAAAAATCCCAGATAATTTATTTGAATAATTAGTGACTTGATTATTCATCGTATTCTTCTCGAGTAAACCTTATTTAGAAGAAGGTCGTCTTTTCATTGCTGACCATTGGAGCTCTGGTGGGATCTCTTTCTGAAGATTTGAACCGACACCTGAGGGTATGTCGTCATCACAAAAACACTATATTTATGCCATGAAATTGTAAGTTTGATATTTTCAGTTTTATAGAGAAATAAAATGTTTTGCCCCTACTGGATATTTTTCCTCAAATTTGTGTTTGTGATTGTTTTTGGTGTGTTGGCTAGATTATTTATATTCTATCATTCACAATTAGGTGCATGTTTTAGGGTCTTAATTAATATATGGTCATAGAATTGGAATTTAATTAAACAAGTTTATTCATTGATTGCATGCTCACTCTCAAATTGGTATCAGAGCCAATTACACAATTATACAGTGTAATTTTTTCGCAAAATTTTTTAGGATATCAATTTTTGTCTAAAAAATGATTTTTAAAAAAGTGCAAACTTAAGGGAGAACTTGCATAATCAGATGCCAATTTTTTATGAGACTAATTATGCATAGGGATAATTATATTTAGGTCCCATTTGTCGGGTCAACAAGCTTATAAGTCCTATTGACTTTTCAATAATCCCATAGGTCCTATACCAACTTTTTAGGAATTTTTTTCACAATTTTAACCTGTTAAAACCAACCATCCGTAACTTCCTTGAGGAAGTTACATAAGTGGTTGGACCTTTTTTTAATCTTTAAATGATCATAGCTTTTGATTCACAAATCCATTTTTCGCAAAATTACTATTTTTGAAATCTGCTCGACGAGATCTATCAAACAAGATCCATGAAGGCTATAAAATTCCAAAGAAAAAAATTTACACGAACAATAAACTTTACTGTATGCACTAGAATATGAAATAGTTTTATATATGTGAAATTTTCACAAACAGACAGTAATACTACACAATATATATATATATATATATATATATATATATATATATATATATATATATATATATATACATCCGGTGGATCCAAACCCTCTTTTTTCAAAAATACCTTATATTTAAAGGTTCGCGCTAACGGCATCCAATCCTTACCACCATTGTTGGAGCTTCAACGACCTTTGTCAGAGCTCCGATTTAGGGTGGGTAAGGGTGGCATGTGGTGCCGTTGGCGCGGACCTTTGAAAATAAGAGACTTTTGAATAGATGGGCTTTGGATCCACCGGAGTATCATGGGGTGCCGCTGGCGCGGACCTTTGAAAATAAGATTGGATAAATGGGATGGGGATCATCTGGAGCACCAATTTGGGGTGAATAGGGGTGGCACTGAACTTTAAAAATAGGATCATATTGGATATATATATATAGTTTGTAAAAATGTCATCGATATTAAACTTTATTGTATACACCAGAAAATGAAATAGTTTTATATTTGTGACATTTTCACAAACAATAACATTTACTGTGATAATATATTTATAAAATAGTTTTATACATATAACATTTTCACAAACAGTAACATTTACTGAGTTAATATTACACAATATATATATAACATTTTCACAAACAGTAACATTTACAGAGTTAATATTACATAATATATATATATATATATATATATATATATACACACACACACACGGTAGATCCAAACCACTATTTTTTTTTTTAAATTACCATATTTTTAAATGTTTACGCTAGCGACATTCAATTCCCAACACTACCCACCCCCATTGTCGGAGCTTCAACGACTTTCATCAGAACTATGATTTGGGTTGGTAGTAGTGGCATAGGGTGCTGCTGGTACGGACCTCTAAAATTAAGAGAATATTAGATAAATGGGGTTTGGATCCACTGGAGCTCCGATTTGGGGTGAGTAGGGGTGGCATTGAGTTAGGTTTATATCTATAACATTTTCACAAACATTAATATTTACTGTGTTCATATAACACAGTATATATATATATATATATATATATATATATATATATATATATATATATATATATATATATCCAAACCTCTTTTTTCTGATATTATCTTACTTTTAACGGTCCGCGCCAGCGGCATCCAATCCCCACCACCACCCACCCCCTTTATCGGAGCTCCAACAACCTTCATCAGAGCTCTGATTTGAGGTGGCATGGGATGCCGATGTAACATTTTAACAAACAGTAACATTTATTATTTGTGAAAATATTACAGATATAAACCTAATCCAATGCTACCTCTACTCACCTCAAACTGGAGCATCGGTGTATCCAAACCCCATTTATCCAATATTCTCTTATTTCCTAAGATCCGCACTAGCGGGACTCCATGTCACCCAAAATCAGAACTCTGATGAAGGTTGTTGGAGCTCCGACAATTGGGGTTGGTGGTGGTCGGGATTAGATACCGCTAGCGCGGGCCGTTAAAAATAAGACAATATCATAAAAAAGAGGTTTGGATCCACCGTATATATATATATATATACCTCACCCAATGTCACCCAATGTCACCCCAAATCGGAGCGCCAGTGGATCCACACTCCATTTATCTAATATTCTCTTAATTTCAGAGGTCCGCGCCAGGGGCACCCTATGCCACTACTACCCACCTAAATCATAGCTCTGATGAAAGTCGTTAAAGCTTCGACAATTGGGGTGGGTAGTGGTGGGAATTGAATGTCGCTAGCGTAAACCTTTAAAAATATGGTAATTTAAAAAAAAAGAGGTTTGGATCTACCGTGTGTATATATATATATATATATATATATATATATATATATATATATATATATATATATATATATATATATATATATATATATATATATATATATATATGTTGTGTAATATTAACTCAGTAAATGTTACTGTTTGTGAAAATGTTATATATATAAAACTATTTCATAAATATATTATCACAGTAAATGTTATTATTTGTGAAAATGTCACAAATATAAAACTATTTCATTTTCGGGTGTATACAATAAAGTTTAATAACTATGACATTTTTACAAACTATATATATATATATATATATATATATATATATATATATATATATATATATATATATATATATATATATATATATATCCAATATGCTCCTATTTTTAAAGTTCTGTGCCACCCCTATTCACCCCAAATTGGCGCTTCAGATGATCCCGATCCCATTTATCCAATCTTATTTTCAAAGGTCCGTGCCAGCGGCCCCCATGATACTTCGGTGGATCCAAAGCCAATTTATTCAAACGTCTCTTATTTTTAAAGGTCCGCGCTAGCGGCACCACATGCCATCCTTACCCACCCCAAATCAGAGCTCTGACGACGGTCGTTGAAGCTCCAATAATGGTGGTAAGGGTTGGATACCGCTAGCGCAAACCTTCAAATATAAGGTAATTTTGAAAAAAAAGGGTTTGGATCCACCGTATATATATATATATATATATATATATATATATATATATATATATATATATATATATATATATAATGTGTAGTATTAACACAGTAAATGTTACTGTTTGTTTGTGAAAATGTCGCATATATAAAACTATTTCATATTCTAGTGCATACCGTAAAGTTTACTGTCTGTGTCAATTTTTTTCTTTGGAATTTTATAGCCTTCATGGATCTTGTTTGATAGATCTCGTCGAGCAGATTTCAAAAATTGTAATTTTGTGAAAAAAGGATTTGTGAATCAAAAGTTATGATTATTTGAAGATTAAAAAAAAAGTTTAACCACTTATGTAAATTCCTCAAGGAAGTTACGGATTGTTGGTTTTAAAAGGGTAAAATTATGAAAAAAGGTTCCAAAAAATTAGGAATAGGACTTATATGTAAGGGAAAAACATGATGGGACTAGAATGTATATAAGAAAGTCTAATAGGATCTAAAAGTAAATGCCCCTTATGCATATTGGAAAGCCCGTATGAAATCCCAATTAAAGGCCATTGATGAACGAGTCTGGGTTGTATGTGAAAATGGGTAGAATCCTCCCTCTGTCACCGTAGATAATGTGACAAACCTTAAACCAGTGTCACACTGGACTGAGGAAGAATTCAATTGGAGCATAAATAACTCTCGTGGGCCAATTTCTTGACCTGTCACACTTGACGAGTTCTGATGCATCATGACGTGTACCACATCAAAAGAAGCGCCCGATATTCTCTAACTTACCCATGATGACACTAATGCGGTTAAAAAGTCTAACTTATAAATTTTAATTACTCAATTTGAAATAATTACCATGCTTGAATCTGAGTGTTTTGATTAATTCTATGCTCGTTTATTTTATATTATCAAAATGAGTTTCAATCTTAGTGAACATATTCCTGATGCTAGAGTAGTTAAAAATATTTTGAGATCGTTGCCTAAGAGTTTTATCCCTAAAGTCAATGTGTTATATTTTATAGGAGATTTGAGTCGTCTTAAATTAGAAGAACTGGTAGGAGACCCCCAAACATTTGAAATTGACTTGTTTCCTAATATGGTTAGTCTAAACATAAAGAGATAGCGCTTAGAGCCCATGCTAGAAAAAGTGAGGGTGATCTAGAAAGTGGGGTGAGTCGTCTAAAAGAAAAGAGGAAGAGACATCAGATTAAGAGTTTAATTTTTATTTAGACGATTTGGCTTTGTCTGCAAAAAATTTCAAGAAATTTCTCAAATTGAAAAATAATGGCAATTTCAAAGATAAAAAAGAATTTTGAGAAATATAAATTTGAAAAGAAGAATGGTAAGGATAAATATAAAAAGGACACTTCAAAAAGAGATAAAGATAGCTGTTAAGAGTGGGGTGGTAGAGGTCATAAGGGCTTTGAGTGTCCAACTAGGTTGAAAAGAAAAGGCAAAGGCAAAGGTTCTTTAAATGCCTCCCTTAGTGATGACAATAAGGTTGAGTCGGTGAATTCAGGAGATGTGTCGGCGCATGAATGTAACTTCATCGCATTCATGGCTAGTCATGTGAGTAGAGAGAGTGCACCTCACGACGATGAGGAAGCTACTTCAAAGTGACACCTCAACAGTGAAAACGATATGAGTGAGGGGGAGGATGCTACAAGTGAGAAAGAGAGTGACATACGATGTGCCTATGCCAATTTGTATGCTGATTCATTTAAAACTAAAAGGCGTAACAAAGCGTTAGCTCTTAGGATCATCGACTTAGAAAAATATTTAGTAAAGACGAGGGAGAGAACTAGTTCTTCATTAGCACTTCCTTGAGAGAGAGAGAGAGAAAAATTTTGTGTTGAGAGAGAGAGATTTTGTGTAGAGAGAATGTCAGTTTGGAGAGTGAGGGAGACTATTTAGAGAGAGAAAGAGAGTTGTTTTGAGAGAGAAAAAGGGGAGTTGACCAAGAAAGTGACTAGTATTATGAGTGAGCTCCTTTCCTCTGTGGAGTCTTGGAAGAAACTTGAAGACCTTATTGCCCAACTCACTCATGACCTTGAGAGAGCTCGAGAGGTCAAGGTAAAGATAGAGGACAAATTTGGAAAGATGCTCCTCGCCCCTTCTTTTGGGTTTGGTGGAAGGCAAGGAATAGGTTTTGATGGTACTTCCACGTCTCATATTATATCAGAACCATTTCCTGAGTTTACAACAAATACATACTACCAGTTACCAAAACCCCAAAGAAGAGTTCAGCCAAGAAAAGCAAACCAAGGCCGGCCTAAGGCTGTGTAGTACCTACAAAAAAAAGGCCACCTTAGGGAGTTTTTCTAGAGTTTGAGTTGGATACGACGTACATTTATTCCGCCACGTACCACTAGCGATCTTACTAGTCTTAGAGAGAAGGTTGAGTTTTTAGTTGCACATCTCAGAGTTTTATGGATGAGTTATAATGGATCTCTTTGCCGTTAGAGGATACTTCTAAAATCCCTAATGAAACCAACAAAGATAAGGGCAAACATAAGGTTACATCTTTTTAGGTACCCAAGCACGACATAAAAGCCCTTGTTTTTCATGTTGCTCTTAAAGCACATAACACCTCATAGTGGTATTTTGATATTAGGTGCTTTAGGCACATGACAGTAGATGTCTCATTTTTTACCTACCTAGAGGATCGTACGGAAGGTAAAGTAAATTGTGTATAAGGGAGAAAGTCTAGCATAGTAGGATGAGGTACAGTACAGATACTAGGATTCCTTAAGATAGAGAATGTTTTACATGTCAAAGGTTTGAAAGCAAACCTTCCCAGCATTAGCTAGCTGTACGACACTGACTTTGTAGTAAAGTTTGAGCGGAAGGAGTGTAATGTTTATGATCAAGCCAGTAAACTTCTATTGAAAGGGGTGAGTACTGAAGATAATTGTTATAGGATTATTCCCGAGTCCTCATTTGTCTGCAACAACGCCACCATCACTCCTATGGATGAGTGGCATTAACGTCTGGGTCATGTGAATTTTAGAGATTTGGAGCGCCTAGCTAAAAAGGATCTATTACGTGGCTTGTCGTCACTTGGGAAGCCAACTTCCACCGTTTGTGGACCCTATCAGATGGAAAAGAAAGTCCATAGCCCCCATATCAAGTTGGATTCCATTACCACGTCACGAATGCTTCAGTTAATTCACATGGATCTTATGGGTCCTACTCGTACTTAGAGTTTGGGTGGTAAGAGGTATATCCTCGATATGGTAGATGATTTCTCTCTTTACTCCATAGTAGGTTTACTGTAAGATAAGTCT
Source organism: Sambucus nigra (assembly GCA_949130495.1). NCBI lineage: Eukaryota > Viridiplantae > Streptophyta > Magnoliopsida > Dipsacales > Adoxaceae > Sambucus > Sambucus nigra. Next base: position 914,917 of record CASBWL010000485.1, read on the forward strand.
AATGTAGTAGAGTTTCTTATGACCAAGTGCCATGTCCTATAAAATAAAAATAGTGTCACTATCAATATAATGCGTAGTGACAATGATATTGAATTTAAGGAAGCTAATGTGGATCTTTACTGTGATAGCCTCGGGATCAAACTTGAATTTTCAGCCATGTTGAGAGGATTATTGAGAGGAAGAATCATACGATTCAGGAGATGGCTAGATCTATGCATTTAGGTCATATAGTTTCTAGGAGATTTTGGGAAGAGAAGGTGTCTACCGCGTGCCACACAGGTAATAGGGTTTACCTTCGTCCATACGCACTTCAGATGACTTATGAATTATGGACTAGAAAGAAGCCCAACCTTTCATATTTTTGTATCTTTGGGATAGAGAGCAACTAGAAAACTTTGACTCCCAGAGCGATGAGGGAATATTATTAGGTTATTCATAGAGGAGTAGAGCATATCAGGTTTTTAACCTGGGCAACTCTAAGGTTATGGAGTCATTAAACGTCACCGTGTAAGATGACGAATCACCAACATTTGTTGATTCTCGCCTTTTGTGTGAGGATGACAGACTTTCAACTGATGATCCCATTGTCCCTCACACACCCAGGGTGGACCCTATTTCTGACTTAGGGGACACGCCTATTTGGGTTCTCAAGAGTCATGACCCTTCCACCATTCTAGATGATCCCACCTTAGGGGTCAAGACTCGTGCTCAGTGTGACATCCCGCCTACTAAAATACCAAGTGGCCACCCCATGACCGAAATAAAATGTTGGTCTCATATGGCTCAATCTTTGCATCACTGTTGAAAACTTTTGAAAGTTACTAACCTCCTAGGAATTTAATTAGACTAGTGTCAAATTTTATCTTTTAATAATTAACAACAAGAGAAAAATAATGAAACCATAAACACACTGATAACTAAATCCAACACTGATGAATAATATAAATAAAGATGACCAAATCAACTATCAGTTCAATAATTTAAATACAATAGTAAACTGAAACAATAACCTGCGTATACAAAGTCTAATAAATAACTGAATACTAAATATTAAGGTGACGTATCCAAATGAGTACTGAATAAATATCCTACATTAGGAATGAATGAATGAAGCGTCTATAGAGAAGTCTTACAACTTTCACACAAGCTACAGCTGCACATCCCTTGATAGAATCCTCAAACTGGGCGTCGCTGTGGATGGACACCTAAAAGGTTTTGAAAAATATTTTGACACGGATCAGAGCCCAAGTACAACATTTTAAAAAATTTACCATCAAGTTTAATTGCAATAATTAAATATGCACGTACACTCTTCAAATTTAAGTTAGTGCCACGCTCACTTGAGGTATAACTCACCCCTCTTCTAATGTGCACACTTAACGCTTGCCTGCTAACCTTCCTAGTTAAGCTACCCCCCCCTAACTAGCCGTATCACGCCTCTTTCTTCAACACTACTCTAACCCGAGTACTCTTACTATTGACTCATAGATCATTTATCTTATTGACTTAATTAATCCTCTATAATATTCTCAGACTTACGAATTTTTCCCTGCGTAATATTTTACTGTGTCCACCCGTATGACCCATATAATACGATACCAAATTTCCAATCCTTTATTATTTACTTAGTGTCACTAACTGATTATAAAGTTTTCACATACCAAAATGAATTTAGAAATCACTATCTAAAATGTTTTCTAAAGCACCCGATGTAGAATAAATGACACGTATATATATATATATATATATATATATATATATATATATATTCACATCATTATTGTAATATATACGTACACGGGATCCCGAGGTGGAGACCTGCGATACGGGCATACTCAGCTATCAAGTCCTGGTACATCATGTACTAAATAAGGACATCGGTTCGGATATCACCCTCGAGCCAAAAATCAAATAATGCATATTGAAGGCAAAGATATTCCTAAGCCCTTGGGATACGCACACACCGAATGCAACCAAATGACCAATCACACCCTTATTTACAAAAGTGGTGCTCAATCCCTTAGTTCTATGTTCTAAGGTACAAGTCAATCTCCCCCAAAATGGGCTCATCAGAATAGGACTGTCCACGATGCGAAACTTCCCACGGTAGCAAGTAGCCTATGTATGTTTACACATAATTATTCAACTAATAAGTAATCACACAACCTATGCACATGTTCATATAACATCAATATAGGTCTACCCTCAACCTATAAATATTATTAACACCGATATCTATATAACACGCAAGTATATATATATATATATATATATATATCACACATAACCGTATACAAATATTAAATAAAGGTTCGTCTAACCCGTGCCTAACACCCGTAACACTAACTTGAAAATATTCAAGTCACAATCGCTGACTCTAATTCTAATAAATTTCACTACAATTAATTTTTTCTAAGTGGTGTCACTTAACCAAAATACCTGGACTCCCTTACTTTGTCCGTAATTTAAACCTTTGAATTTATTTCAGTCAAATCCCAAAATTTTATTTGGCACCCTCTCTAGATAAAATGCATCTTAAAACTCCTTTTCCCAAGGCTCTAACTATTTTAACTGGATCAATACTGCCACCCGTAATTATTTCCCCTTTTTCTTCTGTCCGTCAACTGTATCAAGGCTTAATACCAATAAATCTCTAAGACAAATACATACTGAGCAAACCAAGGACTGGAAAAACCCCAAATGTGTCAGACCAAAAAAAAAAAAAAAATGGGGGCGTCGTTTGAACGACACCCCAGGTCTTTTGAACGACCTGCTGCTTCTCTCTCTGCATCGTCTTCCTCACATTTCTACCCGCCATTGATGTTCATGAGAGATTATTGGTTTCAATTTAGAAATCAAACCAACAAATGTTGATATAATTTGCGCTCCTAAAAAGTTTTCTAATCATAAATTTCCAGATTTGGTTTCACTGATGTTCATCCCAAAACTCAACCTAGGTTTGATTTAAAATTTTTAAATTAATAGAACCTAAAGTCTGAGTTGCAACTATAATCATGCTCCCAACAAAGATTTACATTATTCCTACACCAAATTTTATTAAATCTATGTACAAATCTCCAATTTGCCCCAAACCCATTTCATGTTATACTCCTCATCAAAAACATATTTTTATCACACCCACTATGATATGAACAACAAAACTATAAATTAAGTGAAATCAAGTTTAACTAATTGCCTGGGTAAATTTTTAGAGTTTGATTTCCTTTGGTGTAGACTAATACTTGACGAAGAACACGCCAATTTCTTCGTGGTTTGGCTTCCAAAAGCTGTCCCAATTGCTCCCCCTTTTCTCCTCTGTAAACTATGGTTTTCTTATTTGAGTTGTGACTCTCACAAACTCTCTAACTTAGGTTTTATTATGTGAATCCCGAAATTAATCTTGTGGGATAAAATAAAATGGCCCAAACACACCATGTGGGTTCGGTTATGCCTAAAAATGAGCCGAGACCCAATTACTACGGTACTCTTTTTTGAGTATCTTGACTTATTTGGAGCCAATCGTGCACTCATAATCGTCATCTGAGTTACTTAACTAAAATCTCCAATTTCAACCTCAAATTACGACACATGTATTCTCAAAAGAGATAAACATAAGTAATTTAAATCTTAATTCTCCAAATAAATTAAATCTTTCAAATTAAATAAATTCTCCAAATTAAATAATTTCTCCAAATCATCAATTTAGTTTAAATTCTAATTCACCAAATTAAATAAATTCTTTATCCTAAAAAAATACGGGGTGTTACATACTCCCCCCCCCCCCCCCCTTAGAAAGGAATTTCATCCTCGAAATTCAGATGAGTCCAGTACTCCAAGCCTCAAATAGTTCCCAACTCACATGCCCTTAAGATCACTATTCCTAACATTATCGTTTGTTGAGATCTCCTAGGCCCTCAATCCATATCACGTACATTAAAATCCCCATCTGTTAACATAAAAGTATACTCGTCCACTCTCATGTTACAAAAGACATCATACAATACTGCGCCACTTACTATCACTAGTTTCTTAGCGTGAATTAATCACGAGCTATATCTCCCCACTCAATAAAAATCCTATCTACCCTGAATCCCATCAGTAAACATCCTTACTCCCCGGGATCAAATATAACAATGCCAACATTTTCTCATAAGTCTATTATTCAACACAATAACATGCATACACTTAATATATAGACTAGACCCTTTTTCAAGTGATAACTAGCACAAGTAAATCATATCTTAGAACAATGATCACAAGGTCGTACCATACTATATATTATAGCCTGAACATTCGGACATAAATATCACTAATGTATTGTACACAACACACTTATCTCAAGTTCACCTCTGCACTCTCTCGGCGTGGCTATATCATACGAGTATTCTCGATTACCCTAAAATTTGTAATTTCATTCATCTCGATGCTTCCCCATCCACTAACTTGTGGTGAAAAAGTTCTCTCAGTGCTTCCATCGCAGCACTTCCCGGTTCTCCTAGCTACATATCGTATTAATTAACAACAGGTGGATAATAAATAATAATAAAACCACTAACACAACTAATAACTGAATCCCACACAGATGAATAAAATAAGCCAAGATAACCGAATCAACTAACAGTTCAATAGTAAAATACAATATTAACTGAAACAATAATCTGGATACACAAAGTTCATTAAGTAAATTGAATACAAAATTTGAGGGCGATATGCCCAAATGAGTACCGAAAAGTTCCTACACTGAGAATAACTGAGAGAAACGTCCTTAGAATAGTCCTGCAACTTTCACATGAGCTGCAAATACGCATCCCAGAATAGAATCCTCAAATTGGGGTTCCCTGTAGCTGGACACCTAAAATGTTCTGGAAAAGATTTTGACACGGGTCAGAGCCCAAGTAAAACATTTTGAAAATATTTAGCAACCAGTTAAATTGCAATAATTAAATATGCATGCACACTTTTCATATTTAAGCTAGTGTCGCACTCTCTTGAGACATAGCTCACCCCTCATCTAATGTGCACACTTAACGCTTGCCTTCTACCTTTCCTAGTTAAGCTACCCCACTTAACTATCAATAACAAGTCTCCTTCGACATACTAACGCATTGTACCCACCCATATTACCCATACAATATGTTACCGAATTTCCATGTCTTTTATCCCATTATAAATTTTTCAGTATATGTTTATTTCTCCCCATAATATAGTTATTTTTAATGTCACCATCTTTCTCTTGTACTAAACCCACACAGTAGAATAAAATCACACGTAGACATATATCGCTTTGTTATATATATACTAACACTGCACCCCTAAGCTGAGTTGCGGTGCGAGTATATTATGCTATAATGTCCTGGTACATCATCAACCAACCACACATAGTAGAATAAATCACAAGTATATATATTTATCACACTAATTATATATATACAATACAACAACCCTAGGCTGAGAATTGCGGTGCATGCATATTCTGCTATTAAGTCCCGGTACATCACGCACTGTAAAAAGGACTACGAACTCCGAATCACTCTGGAATCGTAACATTACAAATCACACATATTGGAGGCGAACGTAGTTCACATACCCATGGGTCATGCACATACCTACGTTCCCATAGTCAGCTGACTTATCAACTCACAAATAAGTCATTCGCAGTCCTATGTTCTTAAGGTACCAATCTAAATCCCCCCGAAGGCACACAAAGATAAGATGGTCCTTTTCCAAAAATCAACCTCCCGTGATAGTAAGTATGGTGGGTATGTCATACACATAATAAATCATACAAATCAGTATAGGTATACACACAAGCTATATCGTAGATTCCATACATAGCATATATATCCCTCGAACATTCTACGTATTATTAATTCCAAATACACTTATTATCATATATTCCCGAGTACCTCTCACTACTCGAAGTGTGCAAATTATCCTTTAAAATATTTGAGTAGGTAATTGACTCATATCCTACTGATCTAAGTCATAAGTTCGCTCATCCCCCGAATCCGTTACATTTCAAATTACACCAATTAATCTAATCAATTTGACATTAATTAGTTTATTAAAGTAGTGTCACCTAACTACAATACTCCGACTCACTCATATGGTCAGTATCTTCACCCTCTAGAATTTGTTACATAAAAATCCACTATTAAGGTTAACACCTCTTGTTAAATTCACTATTCGATAATTTATTATATATCTCTATAATAAATTTAACCGGTTAATCTGTGCCTAACTCCTGTAGCACTAGCTTGAGAAATATCAGAGTCAAAAACCCGATCCTCAATTTAATTAATATCACCTCAATTAATTTTATCCAAGTGGTGCCACTCAACCAAAATGCCACGACTCCCTTTATTGGTCCGTATTTTAACCTTTTAGAATTCATTTCACCAAATTCGGTTAATAAGTTTGACACCTTTATTAAATTTAATAGTCCTTAACACTTATCTCATAAGACTCTAAGTATTAGGTTCCATTTAATTTCTATCAATTAAATTCCACCTTAACATACCAGAGAGTATGCAAAATTCATCCAAAATTCCCATTCGAATACATCTGTATATTTTTGACATATATTATCGAGTGCCATTCATTATAAATACTCCTAAATCCATACCCCGGATTCATCCCTATCTAATCCAAGAATAAAATAATATTTTTCCAAAGTCCTTCACTCATTTACGGACATCTCCAAATAATCCAAATTTGTTTTTTCCTAAAGATGTCAGTCTCACGCACCCTATCGTAGAAAAATCATACCAAATCCAAAAATACGAGGTCGGTGCCCACGCGACCGTGATGAAAAGATCTAGAATCTCATGTTTTACAATAACTGAAGGGGTCGATTGATCAATCGACCAGATATCAGTCATCTTACTCATTTCTTTTTCCACCATTTTAAAACTCCGAAGCTTTCCAACTTCAATCCAAACCTCGATTACTTTATCTCCCATATTTATTTCATATATAAACTTGTTCAAACACTAATATAAAACATTAATCCTCTGTTATTTTCATTAAAATTCTAGGGTTCATAAATTGGGTTTTTATCAATAACCCTTAAATCACAATTCTCAATTCGATTCATTAGTCCGGATTCAACAACAATTTTTACAGGTTTTTTATTCTAAATCATATTATGGACTCATATGATATTATTCTCACATCAATTAAACATCAATTTCCTCCTTAATGTTTAAATCCCCAAAACCCAGATTTAATATGTGATACCCTCCAAAAATGAATTTTGTTATAATCATTCATCCCAAAATGAATATGGTTTACACCCACCATGATATGAATCGCATTACCGCAATTTAAATGAAAGCAAGTTTAATTACTTGTCCGAATAATTTCATAGGGTCTGATTTCCTTTGTTGTAGATGAATGTTTGACGAAGAACACACTCCTCTTCCTTTAGTTTGGCTCCCAATGCTTCCCTAATTTCTTCTATTATTTTCCTCTGTAGCTCTTATGACTGACCCAATTCCCTCAATTTGGTTTTATTTCATTAATCACGTTTTTAATCTTATGGGCCAAATTAAAATGGCCCAAACACTCCTCTATGGGCCCGGTTATGCCTAAAATTGCCCCGAGACCCGATTTCTACCCCAAGTACTCTTTTTTGACTATTTCGACCTATCCGGAGTCAATCGTGCACTCAGAATTCCCATCTGAATTACTTTATAACCTTCTCAAATTTTGACCACAAATTACGACGTGAATTTCCAAAAATAACCCGAATTAAATAAATCTTAATTCACCAAATTAATATAAATTCTCCAAATTAAATAATTTCTCCAAATCACCAATTTAATTAAGATCTCCCAATTAATTAAATATTCTATTACCAAATTATTTAAATTCTATATCCTCAGATATACGGGGTGTTACAAAAACCCACATATGTGTTCTTACTCTTTACAAGACACCTCTCTGTACCATAGTAATTAGTAACAAGCGAAAAATAATAAAACCATCAACACACTCATAACTAAATCCAACACTGATGAATAATATAAATAAAGATGATCGAATCAACTATCGGTTCAACAATTTTAATATAACATTAAACTGAAATAATAACTAGTGTATACAAAGCCCCAAGGAATAACTGAATACTCAATCTAAAGGTGACATGCCCAAATGAATACTGAAGTAGATATCCTACACTAGGAATGAATGAACGAAGCGTTTATAGCGAAGTCCTGCAACTTAACCTGCAGTTGCGCATCCCTGGATAGAATTCTCAAACTGGGCATCCCTGTGGCTTGACCCCTAAAATGATTTCAAAAAGATTTTGAAATGGGTCAGAGACCAAGTAAATCATTTTGAAAATATTTACCAAGTAGTTTAATAGCAATTATTAAATATACATGCACACTATTCATATTTAAGTTAGTGTCACACTCACTTGAGGTATAACGCACCCTTCTTTTAATGTGCACACCTAAGGCTTGTCTGCTAATCTTTCTAGTTAAGCTACTCCACATAACTAGCCGAATCACGCCTCTTTCTAGTACACTACTCTAACCTTGAGTACTCTTACTGTTGACTCATACGTCATTTATCGTATTAACTTAATTAATCCTCCAAAATATTCTCAGACTTAAGGCTTTTTCCCCGCCTAATATTTTGTTGTGTCCACCCGTATATAATACGATACCAAATTTCTAATCCTTTATTATTTATTTAGTGTCACCAACTGATTATAAAGTTTTCACATACCGAAATGAATTTAGAAATTAGTATCTACAATGCACACTAAAGCACCCGAAGTAGAATATATATATATATATATATATATACGACATCCCGAGGTGGAGACCTGGGATGAGGGCATACTCTGCTATCAAATCCGGGTACATCACGTACTAAATAAGGACATCATTTCTAATACGACCCTCGAATCAAAAATTAAATAACACATATTAGAGGCGAACATAGTGCTAGGCCTTTGGGCTACGCACACAACGAACGTAACCAAATGACCAGTCACACCCTTGTTCACATAAGTGGTGCTCAATCCCTAAGTTCTATGTTCAGAGGTACAAGTCAATATCCCCCCAAATGGGGTCATCAGAATAGGATTGTCCACAGCGCGAAACCTACCATGATAGCAAGTAGCCTAGGTATGTTTACACATAATTATTCAACCAATAAGCAATCGCACAACCTATGCACATGTGCTTATAACATCAATATAGGTTTACCCTCAACCTATAAATATTATTAACACTGATATCTATAGATCAGGCAAGTATATATATATATATATATATATCACACATAACCATATACAAATATTAAATAAAGGTCCGACTAACCCGTGCCTAACACCCGTAGCACTAGCCTTTAATATTCGAGTCACAATCCCTGACTCTTAATCTAATAAATTTCACTTCAATTAATTTTTTCTAAGTGATGTCACTCAATTAAAATACCCGGACTCCCTTACTTGGTCTGTAATTTAAACCTTTGAATTTATTTCACTCAAATCTCAAAATTTTATCTCGCACTCACTAAATAAGATACATCTTAAAACTCCATTTACCAAGGCTCTAACTATTTTAACTAAATCAATATTTCTACCTATAATTATTTCTTCTTTTTCTTCGGTCTGCTAATTGTATCAAGGCTTACTACCAACAAATCGCCCAACTAAAGACATACTGAGTAAAGCAATGAATGGAAAAATCCCAAATGCCTCATACCAAAAAAGGAAAAAAAACTAGCATCGCAGTTTGATCGACGCCACTGGACGTTCGAATGGCCTACTATTTCTCTCTCTCCTTCGTTTTTCTCACACTTCTATCTGCCATTGATATTCATGAGAGCTTCTCAATTTCAATTCAAAAATCCACCCAACTAATGTTGATACAATTTACGCTCCTAAAAAGGTTTCTAATCATCAGTACAACCTTTAACCATCATTAATGATCATAAAAACTCAAAATTTCTAGATTTAGGTTCATCATTGTTCATCCCAAAACTCATCCTTGGTTTGATTTAAAAAATTTAAATTAACAGAACCTAAAGTATGAGTTGCAACTATAATCGTTCTTCCAACACATGTTTATATTATTCCATCACCAATTTTATTAAATCTACATACAAATCTCTAATTTGCTCGAAACCCATTTTGTGTTACACTCCACGTCACAAACGAATTTTTATTACGCCCGCTTTGATATGAACAGAAAGACTACAAATTAAATGAAAGCAAGTTTAACTACTTGCCTGGGTGAATTTGTAGAGTCTGATTTCCTTTGGTGCAGGCGAATACTTGACGAAGAACACACCAATTTCTTCTTGGTTTGGCTTCCAAAAGCTCTCCCAATTGCTCTGCCTTTTCTCCTCTCCAAACTAGGGTTTTATTATTTGAGTTGTGAGTGACACAAACTCTCTATCTTATGTTTTATTATATGAATCCTAAAATTAAGCTTGTGTACTAAATTAAAATGGCTCAAATGCCCCCGCGTGAGCCCGATTTTGCCTAAAAATGATCTGAGACCCAATTACTACCCCCCGAGTACTCTTTTTCGACTATCTTTACCTATTCAGAGCCAACCATACACTCAGAATAATCATCCGGGTTACTTAACTAAAATCTCCAATTTCAACCTCAAATTACGAGACATGCATTCTTAAAAGAGATAATCTAAATTAATTTAAATCTTAATTCTCCAAATAAGTTGAATCTTTCAATTTAAATAATTTCTCCAAATCATCAATTTAGTTTAAATTCTAATTCACAAATTAAATAAATTCTTTATCCTAAAAAAATATGGGGTGTTACACTCAGGTAGAGAACATGGTTAGTTTTATGTGTTACACATCTAAAGTCGAGCCCAAGAACATCAAGGAAGCACTCAAAGATGAACATTGGATATTGGCTATGCAGGATTAGTTGCTTCAGTTTAAAAAAGAATGATGTCTAGAAACTTATTCCCTGACCTAGTGAGAAGAATGCTATTGGTACCAAGTGGATCTAAAAGAATAAGATGGATGATAATTGAACCATTATCTAAAACAAGGATAGGTTGGTCACTCAGGGCTACACACAGATAGAGGGTGTAGACTTTGATGAGAAATTTGCTCTTGTTGTGAGGCTTGAGTCCGTCAGTTTACTACTCGCCATCGCATGTCATCTACGCTTCAAGTCATATCAGGTGGATGTCAATAGTGCCTTTTTGAATGGAATTATACAGGAGGAGGTTTATGTGGAACAACTAAAAGAGTTTAAATACCATAAGCACCCTGAACATGTCTATTATATGAAAAAGACATGTATGTTTTGAAGTGAGCACCCTGTGCTTGGTACGAGAGGCTTACTTCCTATCACTTAGCGCGTGGTTTTGAGAGAGGGGGAGTTAATAAGACATTATTAGTTAGGAGGTGAGATGGTGATATTTTGGTTTCCCAGGTCTATGTGGACAACATAGTCTTTGGATCCACGTGCTCCCGACATGCTCACCACTTTGAGGAGGAGATGAAGAGTGAGTTCGAGATTAGCATGGTTGGTGAGATTACATTCTTCCTTGATCTCTAGGTTCTTCAATTAGAGGATGGGATGTTCATCTCACAATGCATTTATCGTAGAGACTTTGTGAATTTTTTTTAGACTTCGCTAAGCATGCACATACCCCGATGAGTAACATCGACTAAGCTTAGCAAGGACACTTGAGGCAAGGATGTAGAGAAAACCTTATATCAGAGTATGATAGGAAGTCTTCCCTACTTGACTTCTAGTCATCCAGACATCACCTTTAGTCTTAGAGTATGTCCGCGTTATCAAGCGTCCCCGAAAGAGTCGCACTTACTTTCTCTTAAACGTATTATCAAATAAGTGATTGTGACTCTCTCATATAGCATTTGGTATTCCCTTGATATCGATAACCGTTTATTTGCCTATTCAAATGCCGATTGGGCCGGGGATGCAGATGGATGTTGGGGAACTTCTGGTGGGTGTTCTTCCTTGGTTCTGCTCTTATCTTTTGGTTGAGCAAGAAGAAAAACTCCATCTCTTTATCCACTACGGAGACTGAGTATATAGTCGCCGGGAGTTGTTACATGAAACTTCTATGGATTAAGAAGATGTTGGAGGATTATGGGGTATCATAGGACAACGTGACTCTTTCCTCTGATAACACGAGCACGATACACATATCCCACAATCCAGTCCAGCATTAGTGCACAAAACATATTAGGATACACGAGCACTTTATCCGTGAGAAAGTAGACGATAAATTCGTGTCCTTGAGTTTTGTGTCTACCGACCTCCAGTTAACCGATATCTTCACGAGGCCTTTAGAGACCTTTAGATTAAAGAGTCTTACGAAGTATTTAGGAATTTGCATACTTGACTAAGGTGTGGTTACCCGTGACAACCCGCATTACGAAATAAGGGGTGGCCAGCCCGATACTCCGACATATACAGAAATCATGGATGGAAATCATTATTAGAATCACAAATATAGTATGAGTATATGGAAAAAACACCCATTAATTCAGAAAACGGGTTGCCAAAACAATTTATTTGATTTAAAATTTAAGTTAAGAAAACAATTTAAACAACCCATTCTATAAGATAGTGGAATTCCGAAGCAACATATATATATATCATACATCTAAAACTAATCTATACAAGGGGAGGACCGAATATGTTGTTGGTCCACAGCTACACAAAAGGAAACATAACAGTTTAATATGTTACGTAATACATTCATTAAACAATTATAAAGTTTGGGCCACTCGCCCGATTGACAGACCCGATCATAACTAGATTTCAAAAATGATGGCGTCTAGCGAAACATCCTGTAATATCCGCAACTTCTTACAGCTCGTTAAAAACAAAAGAGTAGGAATATCAACACGGGCGTCCTTGCGGAGGAGCACCTGGCCGGATACAATAACATGCACAACATAGGAGAATGAACGGGTCAGGGCCCGGTTTTTATATAGTTCCCAGATGAACAAAAAGCATGATAGATATGAACAGTTAATCATTAACGATGATGATCAAATATCTAACAACCTAATAATGAATCATAAACGAGACAGTTAAAATGACATGCCTACAGATAAAATTATGCAAGAGAATAAAATTATGCATTATTAAATTAAAAGCTTCTATCCTTAATTTCCACTTTAATCCAGTTTCAATTCCTTAACAGGAATACAATATCATCATTTTCTCGTTTCTTTCAAATTCTTATTCCTTAGCAGGAATATAATTATCATCATACATTTTAGTGGAAATATGCATCTCTCAAGTCCCACTTGAGTTTAGAAAAGTTATATTCTTATACGTCTAACGATTCTAAGACCGCCCCTCCGAGTTTTCCCACTGGGCGCACCCCTAAATGCCTATCATCTTCTAGGGGCCTATCAAACAAGGCAGCCTGGGCACCTAACGCACGTCGGGAAGTGGCCATATGCCTGCGAGTGAGTCATAACCACACCCGATATTACCTCACTAGCGCAGAAAAATACATATAATAAACCCGCATATGGCCGAGGACTATAGTCTCCCTGCATTCACTAGTCAGGGGACATCACCTCATGCGCGAGCTTCCCTTATGATAGAATTTAGACAGGTGTGTTTAAGTAAATTAGCATTTACCATAAAAATCACGTTTCTCTTTTCCAATTATATATACTTGTTTCATTATTTTGAAACCTTAATCATGGGATACTTCATTAATTTTCATCATAGTACATGCCTCAAATCATTATATAAGGGATCACAATTATTCCCAAAACTTAAGGTCTTATATACCTCGATTTAAGCCCCTAAAGTCTCCAAGCATGGCTCTACAACCCTCATCCCTGTATTAGGATGCAAAAAGAGAAGTGATGCCTAAACATCACTTTAGACATCCTCCCCCCCGCCCCCCCCCCCCCCGGACTTAACCCCAAGTGAATCTCATTCAACTCTAGGGTGCCAACCGACTCAACTAGGACTCTAAAAGACAAGGTTTACTTAATTCAAGAAGACTCCTAAGTCCCTATGAAAAGAAAAGAATTTGAAAACAAAAGTAGAAAGTTGGGAGAGAAAATAGGGGACCGGTCGACCGGTCCCAAGACCGCGGTCGACCGCGTCTCAAAAGAAGAAAAGCTGAAAGCTCACTTCGGTAAGGCCGGTCGACCGGTAAGGGGGACGCGGTCGACCGCGCCATAATTTAGATGCCTTTGAAAGAAAGCAGTGTGCCCTCTTACAAAGGCCCGGTCGACCGGTCTGAGAACTGCGATCGACTGGTTATTGCAGACCTAGACCTATTCTTCCCCTTTTTCCATCTAAGCCCAAAACCAAATGTTAACCAAAGCCAACCAACCTCATTTAATGACACTAATAGATCATAAATGCTTCCAACAACATTTTTCTACCTCAATATACAATCAAATCTCTTCCAAAGATATTAATACTTGTAAATCCAACCAAAAACCATAACTACATTACACCAAAACTATTACATAACTACCCATACTAATTATTTATCTTAAACCATATAATAGCAAGTAGAAAACTTGCCTTGGGGCTTTAATTTCAGACTTGGATGAAGAAGAATGTAAGATCAATCCACTAATCTTCAATCTCTTCCTTACTCCACAAGTTCTTCCTCTCTCTCTCTCTCTCACTCTAGGGCTAGAATAAACTTAGGGGAAATAAGAGAAAATGAAAGGCTTAGGAAGACTAAAACGTGGCCTTAAGTTAAAAGTCTCCAATCTTTAAATGTCAATACCGCAATAATATGATTTCTAATACGCAATATGCCAAAACCAGTCAAAAGTGCCCAAAATCTCAAAATACAATATGGCACACATTTTGACTGTCTCGCACCTCCCGGAACTAACTACACCCTCCAAATTATCATTTGGAAATTCTATAAGTCATTTTAAGTTCTGGTCCCATTTTAAGCCAAATTGCCATTTTAATTTTCATGACACAATAGAACACCACATGGTAATAGTCGCGTACACACATGGTAATTATGCAACTTTTTAGTAAATATTAACTTATTTCATCAAATTAATACTTACTCCACATCTGGCATTTTATATATAATTACTCCACATGGTAAATAAGTATAAAATGGGCTCTCAAAAGCGAGGGTTGTTACATACTCCCCCCCTTATGAGGGAATTTTGCCCCTAAAATTCAAGCGTACCTTGGATAAAGAGATGCGGATACTTTTCCCGCATATCGTCCTCACGCTCTCAAGTAGATTCCTCGATGTTGTGATGACTCCATTGTACTCTAACCAAGGGCACCACTCAAGACCTCAACTTATGCTCCCCATGCTCTAAGATGGCAACGGGTTGTTCTTCATAAGAAACATCAGGTTGTAACTCCATGTCCTCGAAAGGAATGTGCCAAAGGGAACCATCACACCTCTTATACTTCTTCAAAGAGGAGACATGGAAGACATCGTGAATTTGTTGCAAAGGTTCCGGTAGGTCAAGTTGATACGCCACTGGACCCACTTTAGCAATCACGGGAAAAGTTTCAATAAAACGCGACGCAAGCTTCCCTTTCTTTCCGAAACGTTTAATACCTTTCATAGGTGACACTCGCACCAGCACTTGGTCGCCAACCTCCAATTACACATGTCTTCTTCCCGCATCGGCATAGCTCTTTTGTCTATCTTGGGCTATCCGAATACGATTTTGAATAAGCTCGATCTTTGAAGAAGTATCCCGGATCATTTCAGGTCCGAGAAACTTATTATCTCCCACTTCCAACCAACATGTGGGAAACCTACAGGGCCTACCATACAAGGCTTCATAGGGCGCCATCCCAATAGTGAACTGGTATGAATCATTATAAGCAAACTCAACCAAAGGGAGATATTGTTCACAACTACCTTTAAAATCAATCATGCACATACGAAGCATATCCTCCAACATTTGGTTAACCCGTTCGGTCTTGCCATCTGTTTGAGGATGATATGAAGTGCTCAATCTCAATTCAGTTCCCAAGGCCTCTCGGAAGCTTTGCCAAAAGTGGGAAATGAAGATCTTATCTCTGTCAGAAACAATATTCAAAGGCACCCCATGCAGTCTAACAATCTCTTCAATGAACAACCGAGTGTAACAAGCGGTGTTATAGTCAGTACAGACTGGAAGAAAGTGCGCCAAATTCGTCAAGCGATCAACGATGACCCATATAGAATCGTGACCCTTTTGTGAAGTTTATAATCCAGTGATAAAATCCATTGATATGCTCTCCCATTTCCATACTGGAATTTTCAACGGTTGCAATAATCCTGTCGGTCGCTGATGATCAATCTTAACCAACTGACAAGTAGTGCATTGAGATATAAACTCAAAAATATCTCTTTTCATACCCGGCCACCAATACTGACGGTGCATGTCTTGATACATTTTATCATTACCCGGATGCATCGAAAATTTGGAGTCGTGAGATTCTGCCATCACTTCCCGTCTCAAGTCTCCCTCCTCCGGAACGACAAGTCTTCCATGGAAGCGTAATCCACCCTCAGAGCTTATTGAGTAGGATTCTACTCCCTCAGACAGTAATCGACGTATGTGATCTTGACATTCCTTATCTCTTCCTTGGGCCTCTACGACCCTTGCCATAATCGTTGGAGTAACGGTCATCACGGATATAAACGCCCTAGCAACCGCATCCTCATGACTGAGCTCTTTCCACTTAGCTTTCCATACATCAGCTAATTCTCCCACGGGCTTCCTACTCAAGGCATCCGCCACTACGTTTGCCTTGCCCGAATGATAATGGATATCAAATTGATAATATTTCACGAACTCCAACCATCGGCGCTGTCGCATATTCAGATCTTTCTGAGAAAATAAATATTGGAGCGACTTATGGTCCATGAAAAGACTAAACTTCTCCCCGAGAAGATAATACCTCCAAATCTTCAAGGCAAAAAAAACTGCTGCCAATTCTAAGTCATGCACCGGATAGTTTCTTTCATGAGGCTTGAGCTTTCGGGAAGCATAAGCGATAGCCCGTCGCTCCTGCTGAAGCACACCTCCAAACCTTGTAGAGAGGCATCGGTGAAGACTAGATATTCTAACCCCGGCTTTGGTAAAGCGAGGACTGGGGCTAAAGTTAATCTATCTTTGAGCTCATCGAACGCCGCTTGACAGGAGTCATCCCAAACAAATCTAACCCCTTTCCGGGTCAAGTTTATCAAAGGGCTAGCAATCTTAGAAAACCCTTTAATAAATCGACGGTAATAACCCGCCAAACCCAAAAAACTGCAAATTTCGGTAGGTGTCGTGGGCTGAACCCACTCCCTCACCGCCATAACCTTGTTTGGATCCACCGATATACCCTGCGAAGTCACAATATGACCCAAAAATTGCACTTCCCGTAACCAAAAACCATATTTCTCAAACTTAGCGTACAATTGGTGATCCCTTAATCTTTGCAGGACCAACCCCAAATGAATAGCATGGTCATCTTCTGTTTGAGAATACACAAGGATGTCATCGATAAATACGATAACAAATTGGTCCAGGAAGTCCCGAAATACCCTATTCATGAGATCCATAAATACGGCAGGGGCATTGGTTAGTCCAAAAGACATAACCAAAAATTCATAAGACCCATACCTCGTCAGAAAAGCAGTCTTGGATACATCCTGCACTCGTATCCTCAACTGGTGATACCCCATTCTCAAATCTATCATAGAGAAGTATGTCGCTCCCCTAAGTTGATCAAAAAAGTCATCTATACGAGGCAAAGGTATTTATTCCGGATGGTGACCTTATTCAATTCTCTATAGTCAACACACAACCGGAGAGAACCATCTCTTTTCTTCACAAATAACACAGGAGCACCCCACGACGATGTACTACGCCTAATAAATCCCTGCTCCAACAACTGCTGAATTTGATCCCTTAACTCCCTCATTTCAACAGGAGCCATACGATAAGGAGCTTTCACAATTGGTCGAGTTCCCAGCGCTAAATCAATCACAAACTCGATCTCTCGGATAGGATGTAAACCCGGTATTTCTCAGAAAATATCCTCAAAATATCTCGAACAACTGGAATAGAATCCAAGGGAATAACTACATCCCGAGAAGTCTCTTCTGCAATACAATACAAATAAGTACTAGTATCTCCCTCTAAACGAGGCATAACCACAAAGAACATATCTTGTCCCGGAACGACGAAGACTATACTCTTCCCGTAACAATTAACTATAGCATGATACTTAACAAGCCAATCCATGCCCAAAATCACATCATACCCGACCATATCTAGGACGAGTAAATCGGCCTCAAAACACAAATTTCCAAGAGTGATCCCTATACGTTTGCAAATAAGGAAAATGAGTGAACCGTCACCCATAGAGGACTCAACGCTAGTAAAAGTGCTCTCTGTAGATTTTATCAACTCGGTGGACTGAGCAAAGCTTCTAGAAATAAAGGAATGTGTCACACCCGTATCAAACAAAACGCGACCCATGTGTCCCTGAATAAGGAACTTACCCTCTATAGCTGGCGGCGCTGGCTGAATAGGAGGAAGCATAGCGTCCTGAATGTGGTAAACTCTCCCATACTGTAGTTGACCCTGCTATGGAGGGACAACTGGATTTGGTGCCTGTGGCGGAAACTGAACATAAGGCTACTGAGGAACTCGAGGAGGTTGCCCCCAATCACTTGAGGACAATATTTCTTATAATATCCCTCTTCCCCATATTGAAAGCACTTCCCCACCATATTCTCCTTGCCTCGACCTCTGTTATTTCTGAATTGCCCGAAACCTTGGCCCGGATGGCCTCTACCTCCATGACCACCCCGACCTGCCTGCTGTTGCGAGGCACCCTGACCTTGCCCATTAGCATTACCACTGAAGTTAAACCCGCCAAAGCGTTGTCTTTTCGACCCGTCCCCTTGCTGGGGATCCCTTTCTCGTTGCTTATTACCCGTAGGTTGTGATGAAGGAAAGGCTCCTCCTCCATTCCCACTCACTCCTGGCTTCCCTACTTGCCCCATTCCTATAGCTTTCTTGCTACCCTGCATATACAACCGATGCTCCTGGCAATGGAGCAATGCCTCATTCATCACCTCACCAAAAGTTTGTAAAGCCGGATTACCCAGAAAATGTTGCCGAATTCTCCAGTTTAGACCTCCCATGAATTTTGAAACTTTTCTTTCCTCTGGAGTCACCTCTTCCGGCACAAAACTTGCCAATCGGATGAACTCCTTGTATTCGACAATAGGCCTCTCTCCCTGAACCAAATCCTGAAGTCTCCTCCTCATCTCCCTTTGAATTGTGGGAGGAAAATACTTTTGGTCATACAAGACCCATAAATCAGTGATCGACATAGTGTCTCTTTGTTCTGGAGTAGTCATTGACTCCCACCAATGTAACGCGGCCCCAACAAGCTTGAAAGTAGCAAGGACTTGTTTCTTTTCCTCACTACAATCCACCATTCGTAAATGGCGTTGCATATCTTTCTTCCATTGATTTGCTCGAACAACATCAGAACCTCCATCAAACTCCGGAGGATGGCCCTTCAAAAACGACTCCCTTACTCTTTCCCACGGAGAAGGTCCCGTAGGCGCTTGAGCATCCTGTGCCCTTTGTTGAGCTTGTGGCATTTGTTGGTCTACTGCGGTCATGGCAGCATTGACTGCTTGGGCCACAATGTTAGCTACATCCGCAGCATTAAAAGTTCCTTAGGGCGGCGGAGGACCCACATCCTCTTCTACAACTCTATTGCTCCTCGCGGGGTGACCTCTCTTAGGCGACATCTGAGATGAAGGAACAATAGAGTTAGAATACTATTCACAACAATCTATTTCACAGAAGATCGCCATTATAAGCAACAAAGCAGTCCTATCATTAGGCTCTATATCAAAGAACGCTACGGTAGATCGTGACAGGTCCACATAGATCCTAGTACTCTAGAACCCAGTGCTCTGATACCATCTGTGACAACCCGCATTCCGAAATAAGGGGTGGCCAACCCGATACTCCGACATATACGGAAATCATGGATGGAAATCATTCTCAGCATCACAAATATAGTATGAGTATACGGAAAAACCACCCATTAATTCAGAAAACGGGTCGCTAAAACAATTTATTTGATTTAAAATTTAAGTTAAGAAAACAATTTAAACAACCCATTCTATAAGATAATGGAATTCCGAAGCAACATATATATATATCATACATCTAAAACGAATATATACAAGGGGAAGACCGAATATGCTGTCGGTCCACAGCTACACAAAAGGAAACATAACAGTTTAATATGTTACGTAATACATTCATTAAACAATTATAAAGTTTGGGCCACTCGCCCGATTGACTGACCCGATCATAACTAGATTTCAAAAGTGATGGCGTCTAGCGAAACATCCTGTAATATCCGCAACTTCTTATAGCTCCTTAAAAACAAAAGAGTAGGAATATCAACACGGGCGTCCTTGCGGAGGAGCACCTGGCCGGATACAATAACATGCACAACATAGGAGAATGAACGTGTCAGGGCCCGGTTTTTATATAGTTCCCAGATGAACAAAAAGCATGATAGATATGAACAGTTAATCATGAACGATGATGGTCAAATATCTAACAACCTAATAATGAATCATAAACGAGACACTTAAAATGACATGCCTACGGATAAAATTATGCAACAGAATAAAATTATGCATTATTAAATTAAAAGCTTATATAATAAAATTCCACTTTAATACAGTTTCAATTCCTTAACAGGAATACAATATCATCATTTTCTCGTTTCTTTCAAATTCTTATTCCTTAGCAGGAATATAATTATCATCATACATTTTAGTGGAAATATGCATCTCTCAAGTCCCACTTGAGTTTAGAAAATTTATATTCTTATACATATAATGATTCTAAGACCGCCCCTCCGAGTTTCCCCACTGGGCGCACCCCTAAATGACTATCAACTTCCAGGGGCCTATCAAACAAGGCATCCTGGGAACCTAACGCACGTCGGGAAGTGGCCATATGCCTGCGAGTGAGTCATAACCACACCCGTAATTACCACACTAGCGCAGAAGAATACATATAATAAACCTGCATATGGCCAAGGACTATAGTCTCCCTTCATTCGCTAGTCAGGGGACATCACCTCATGCGCGAGCTTCCCTTATGATACCATTTAGAGAGGTGTGTTTAAGTAAACTAGCATTTACCATAAAAATCATGTTTCTCTTTTCCAATTATATATACTTGTTTCATTATTTTGAAACCTTAATCATGGGATACTTCATTAATTTTCATCATAGTACATGCCTCAAATCATTATCTCAGGGATCACAATTATTCCCAAAACTTAAGGTCTTATATACCTCGATTTAAGCCCCTAAAGTCTCCAAGCATGGCTCTACAACCCTCATCCCTCTATTACGATGCAAAAAGAGAAGTGATGCCTAAACATCACTTTAGACATCCTCCCCCCCCCCCCCCCCCCCGGACTGAACCCCAAGTGAATCCCATTCAACTCTAGGGTGACAACCGACTCAACTGGGACTCTAAAAGCCAAGGTCTACTTCATTCAAGAAGTGTCCTAAGTCCCTATGCAAAGAAAAGAATTTGAAAACAAAAGTAGAAAGTTGGGAGAGAAAACAGGGGACCGGTCGACCGGTCCCAAGACCGCGGTCGACCGCGTCTCAAAAGAAGAAAAGAAAAAAGTTCACTTCGGTAAGGCCGGTCGACCGGTAAGGGGGACGCGGTCGACCGCGCCATAATTTAGATGCCTTTAAAAGAAAGCAGTGTGCCCTCTTACGAAGGCCCGGTCGACCGGTCTGAGAACCGCGGTCGACCGGTCATTGCAGACCTAGACCTATTCTTCCCCTTTTTCCATCTAAGCCCAAAACCAAATGTCAACCAAAGCCAACCAACCTCATTTAATGACACTAATAGATCATAAATTCTTCCAACAACATTTTTCTACCTCAATATACAATCAAATCTCTTCCAAAGATATTAATACCCATAAATCCAACCAAAAACCATAACTACATTACACCAAAACTATTACATAACTACCCATACTAATTATTTGTCTTAAACCATATAATAGCAAGTAGAAAACTTGCCTTGGGGCTTCAATTTCAGACTTGGATGAAGAAGAATGCAAGATCAATCCACTAATCTTCAATCTCTTCCTTACTCCACAAGTTCTTCCTCTCTCTCTCTCTCACTCTAGGGATAGAATACACTTAAGGGAAATAAGAGAAAATGAAAGGCTTAGGAAGACTAAAACGTGGCCTTAAGTTAAAAGTCTCCAATCTTTAAATGTCAATACCGCAATAATATGATTTCTAATACGCAATATGCCAAAACTAGTCAAAAAGTGCCCAAAATCTCAAAATACAATATGGCACACATTTTGACTGTCTCGCACCTCCCGGAACTAACTACACCCTCCAAATTATCATTTGGAAATTCTATAAGTCATTTTAAGTTTCGGTCCCATTTTAAGCCAAATTGCCATTTTAATTTTCATGACACAATAGAACACCACATGGTAATATTCACGTACACACATGGTAATTATGCAACTTTTTAGTAAATATTAACTTATTTCATCAAATTAATACTTACTCCACATCCGGCATTTTATATATAATTACTCCACATGGTAAATAAGTATAAAATGGGCTGTCAAAAGCGAGGGTTGTTACATTACCATGTCTAAAATAGGATGCATTTTTCATGCTCATATCACATGATTCCTATTGCTAGACTGTATCATTTGTATCATTTTTGTAGGTTATTTTCTTTTTTTATATTTTTTGAAAAATACAAAAATATTTTCTATTTTTTTGAGAAAAATTGAATAATTCAAAAACATTTTATTTTTGATAAATTTTTGAAAATGGCAAAAAGATTTTCTTTATATAATTTTTTTTTTGAAAAACGCAAAAAGAGTTTTGTATTTTGTTTATATCTTTTGTGGATGTACATTTAAGATAACCATAGTTACCACTTTATTTCCATATTCCATATGACTGTTTGATAGTGATTTTCGATGCTACATCATTTCATCCACGTGCTTTACATTGGTTGGAGTCATTGAAACGTGATTAGTAATATCTTTCTACATCTTTGGCTCCTTATCTCCTTTAATGCACACATACACCGTCTTATTCAAATTTTGTGCTTGTCTGTCACGTGTTGGTTTAAGTGTTTCCATCTTAAATATGCCTATACAACGAACTAAATGCGATAAAATGAGAATAATAATAGTAGTACATGTAATATCCGTTACCCGTGAGGAATTTTGTTTCAATAAATATATTGTGTGAAAAATGAGGAAGGGCTACAAAGTTAATAATAATACCCTTTGCGATTAATATACCCTTTATTTAGGTGCAAAAATGTGGCATTGAAAACAGTAGCCAAGACCCAAAGAATTGAAAAAAGTCAAAACAATGAAAAAAGTAGCCAAGGACAAACAAGTTTTTGGATTATATGATCATTCACAAGAAGAGAAATATTATTATGTGATCATTATTAAATTTGAGGGAGTTTGGTTGGATTTGTATAATCAGCGGATTTGCACTTTCTTGAAAATCTCGAAAAAGCATTAAATAGTTTTGGGCGTTATTGGAATGGAAATCACTTTGAACTTTTATTTATTGATTAGATTGAGTCAATTTCTTATAATTCCACCATATTTACACCTAAGGAAGATACTGAGTTCATTCGTTAGGTATATTCAAAATTAATTGTTCACATATGTTATGAAAGTTTGCGTTGATTTTTCTATATAATTTGTTCACATCCCTTCATTTATGCTACCACCGACTTGGTTATTTTCGTGTTCTTTCATGGTGTGATTCTTTGTTGTATATTTTTTTGTAAGACAAATTTGAAAAATTCAAAAAGAGAATTCTATTACCTTGTGACACTCTCCATATGCATTTTTTTTTTGTTCTTCTTATTTATCTATTTGGGGAAATCATAAAAGGGGTAGAAAGAATTATGGGGGAGATGTTTTTCTTGCTTGCTTGATTTAATAATGATTTGCTTGAGATTAATTGATATTGATATTTTTTCTTATCATTATATTTCAAACTTTTGCGAATCACGGGTATTTGTTTCTTGTCTCATGTGTGTAGGTACAAAATAGAGGATCATTAGTTTACACACCCTAATGATGACAAAGAAACGTTTAAGATTTGAAGCTTTGAAGATGTTGAAGATTTTTGAAGACATGTTATTTGATATTTCCATTTATGGGTTTGGGGGGATATTAGATTGCATGTCTCATATTATTTTTGGGTAGCATAATTTGGGTTTTTTATGTATGTATCGGCATAGACATAGGGGATATTGTGAGGACATGTTTTATAAATGTATGTATAGAATCTAGGAATTTTTGTTTTGTCCTAAATTACAGTTATTATGTTATATAACATTGCATTTCGGCACGCCTTTACACGTTCTACCTTGATGTCCACACTACACCAAAAACAGCAATTTGGCACACCTTGATATTAAAAATCTGGCACAGCTTAAAACAGTGCCAAATTCTGGCACAGTTTAATGACAATCTGGCATACTTTAAAGCCGTCCCAAAATTTGGCACTGTTTAAAAGTGTGCCAAAATTAAGCACACCTAATTAAAATATAAATACCCCAAAAAAATAATACTTTCTCCCACAATTTTCTCTCTCCCGCTCACTCTCATCTCTCGCTCAGCTATCCCGTTTTCCCCTCTCTCTCCCGCGCGCTCTGTACAACCCAAGCTCATCCATGGGTTTGCTACCCTAGATCCGAAGCCTCTACTCCTCTTTCCTCAATTCGAACCCTAGATCGGAAGCCGCCACTCCTCTTCCTCAATTCGGACCCTAGATCCGAAGCCGCTACTCCTCTTTCCTCAATTCACTTCTTCGCTTTCCTCAATTCGGACCCTAATCCTTCACCGACTCACGTTGGCTTGCTGTTTGAAAAGAAATGGGAGCTCGAGAGAATCATGAAGACGGGAGATTCTGCCATAGCAAAAGCCAAAGCAATCCATGGTTATCTAAACCGTAAAGAAGGGAAAAGTACCGACAAGGTTAACAAAAATACTAATTGATAGTTTTATATTTTCCTTTTATTGATTTTGGATTCGTGTGAAATCCCGACACAGTCACTGGATATTAAAGGTGCGTTATTTTGTCCCCAAAAAAATATTATATTTATGAACACAAACCCAAAATGTGATGAGCGATTATGCCGAGTCTGATGATCCAACAATTTTTTATTATTGACTTTTGCTTAGAATTGCTTCAGTTAAACTATTATTTTGCATTACATTCAGATCCATACTTGAATACAGATGCAGGAACCATATCCCCTTTTGAGCATGGAGAAGTGTGTGTCTTGGACGATGGTGGAGAGGTAGAAGAACCATCTTGTGTATTATTAAATATGAAGACTATTTTTGGTGATTTTTATTATATTTATTTTTTCGTGAACATTTCTTTTTAGTCACTCAAAATTTAATGGATCAGTTAAGTCATATTTAATTCTAGTATTAAGAAAATATTTTAGTATGTTTATCCAGGAATTAAATCAAAAATGAAAAACGATACCAAGAATTTTCAAGAGTCATAGTCCTAAGAGATGGAAATTTTGGTTAAAGAGGAGGGAAGGAGTCATATATCAAATTAAATAGTGCATTTCCATTTCCTGCTTTCTATCTACTTTGACTTCCATTTGTTAGTAGTCTGATAATTGTAAATTTTCTGGTATTACAATGACTTGATTTTGTGTCTGAAGGTGGACTTGGATCTTGGGAACTATGAGAGGTTCCTAGATATCAAGTTGACACGTGATAATAATGTCACAATCGGAAAGATTTACCAGGCAAGCGAGTTAAATCTTTTTTTCCTAATAATAAAGCAAGTGGGTTAAGTTGAAAGCACTACACCAAAAATAGCAACACCCATTCCAATTTTTTGGTGTTTCAGGTACGATGGGTTCTTCTTATCAATGTTGCCACCAGCATGTATCCTTGATTGTTATTTGGAAATATATTTATGCTTGTACTGTACTGTTTTTATTACAAGGGTTTGTTTGTGTTGTTTCTTTGATGAATTGGATATCAGAATCATTGTTGCAATCAACTGGAAGCATTACCATCTTTGTACATATCCATTGCATATATGGATCGTGGTGGGTCTATTAATTTTACTAACTGGATCTGCTTAGTTTCTTGTACTAATTAATGAATTTATATGTGTATTGAATTAGGTGGACTATACGACGATATTTATTTTTCGGCTCTTGATGTTTGTAGATAATGGACTTGCTTCTGGAATGGGATTGTAAGTCCTCTTATCTTTGCTTGTTTATGTTACTTTTGCATCATCACTATCCCATATTAGTAGTTGTGTTCGTGTTTCTAAAAATAGTATTATTAAGATTACACGAGGATCTCAACTCTCCTGAAGGTTTAGTTAGGAGAAGGCCAGCTTTTGAGTATGAGAGGTATCAATTCTATACTGATTTTATTTTTAATGTCATTAACTAAAGAGATCGACCACATTGTAACCCTTTCAATTTTTGGTTTGACATTTGTATTTATTACTTTTCTCTTTGTGGATAACTAAATAATTTAAGGAAGAAAGGAGAATTAGAAAATGGAGGAAAATGATTGGGGTTGGAGGGAGTGATTGGAAGCACTACGTAAGGAGGAAATCTCATGTTCTTTAACGACGTAATTATTTGGATTGTGATGATTTGTGTGTTTTCAGTGTTGATTAGTTTTGGGTTTTGTTTAATTTAATAAGTGTGTGTGAGATTATATATATATATATGTATGTATATATACTTACGTTGTCTTTCTATACTCCCTTTCTTACTTATTATTTGATTATGTCTATAAATAAGTTTATACATTCTAGATGATATAAAAACCTTATTGAATAGACCTTGTTTGGGATTAGTCTCAAACTCTATTTCACTCAAGTTCTTATAACTACTTAATGCCTAACTATCTAGCATGAACAAAAATAAATTTGGTCATGTTTGTAGTTTTTTTATACAAATGATGTGTTATACACCATTTATGTTTGTATAAATCTCTATACTCTATACAAATCACAGGTTGTGTTATTCACAGTCTAGGTATCTACAGAACTAATGCCAATATTTTCTTTAATACAAAGTAAGGAAACGAGAACTCATGTCACATTATTACATTATTACCTTATTTTCAATCTTCTCATTATCTAATGCTTTCCATCTACGTTTGAATTGATCACGTCACAGGTAAAAGTTAAAGGGAACCAACCATCGGAATCTAAAGTAGGTTTTAACCCCTAATTTATTTGACTTTGGTTTGTTTCAAAATTGTATTTTAGGATTAATTTGTATCTATGACTGTTGTGAAGTTTGATTTTGAAATGATGTGTTGTTTCTTGGGTACCTAATGGTACGTAAGATGAGTATAAAAGTGTGAATTGAACAATTGATTTAATGTAGATGAATATACAATTATTGCCATGAGGTTTTGATTCTTTTCTCTATTAAGAAGTTGAGTATAAATTTTTATCTTTATTTATTAACCTTTTGACTAATTTAAATATAGGGTTTCCAAACTTCAGTACTAACATGTTGGATTGAAGTGAACCACAACATTCATCGAGGTAAAGTTTTGAGTATATATTAATAGTTTTGTTATGCATTTATTGTATATGCAATTCTTTACTTAGTTGATGGTTTCATATTGACTTTTTGAAAAATCTACTTCCTGCTATTCCCAAATATGTTTAAAAGCAATTTCTGTTAAAAGTTGCAGTAGCATTAAATAGAAAATCGGTCTGAAATAGCGACAATAAGTAGCCAAACGTAAAATGGCTTACTTTATAAGCTTATTTAGTTAAATTGGTGGAAGGGATTTGCTGGTGGTTTGGTTTTGGAATTTGCTGTTGCTCTTGATTTTATTTTAAATGTTAAAACAAGTTGGTTTTAATGAATAAAGAAACGAAACTATGTCAAAATTTTATATGAATAAACAAACGAAACAAGCCGTTAAAGGGTGAATACCAAAACCATCCCCCAAACGGACCCGTAAGAGGCACGAACACCTCGCACGGGATCAATGTAGCTTGTAGGAATTGACAGCGTAGTCACGGGTCTCCCTATTTGAGAATACGACGATAATTTGTAAAAATAACATTTAGACTTAAAAACAGGCGGTTAAAGGGTGAAAACCTAAACCAGCCCCCAAATGGACCCGAAAGAGGCACGAACACCCCGCACGGGACAAATGTAACTTGTAGCAACTGACCGCGTAGTCACTGGTCTCCTGGTTTGAGAATATAACGAAAATTTCAAAATATGTAGATTTGGCTTAAAAACAAGCCGTTAAAGGGTGAAAACCCAAACCAGCCTCCAAATGATCCCATAAGAGGCACGAACACCTCGCACGGGACCAATGTAACTTATAAGAACTGATCGCGTAGTCCCGGGTCTCCCGGTTTGAGAATAAGATGATAATTCGCAAAAATCAACACTTAAACTTAAAAACAAGCCGTTAAAGGGTGAAAACCCAAACCATTCACCAAATAACCCCGTAAGAGGCACGAACACCTCGTACGGGACCAATGTAACTTGTAGGAACTGACCGCTTAGTCCCAGGTCTCCCGGTTTTTGAATATGACGATAATTTGCAAAATTTAGACTTAAACTTAAAAACAAGTCGTTAAGGGTTAAAAATCGAAACCAGTCCCCAAACGACCTCGTAGGAGGCACGCACACCTCGCACGGGACCAATGTAACTTGTAGGAACAGACCGCGTAGTCCCGGGTCCCCCGGTTTGAGAGTATGACGATATTTTGCAAAAATCACACTTAGAGTTAAAAACATGCCATAAAAGGGTGAAAACCCAAACCGACCCCCAATCGACCCTGTACGAGGCACGAACACCTCACACGGAACAAATGTAGCTTGTAGGAACTGACCGCGTAGTCCCGGGTCTTCCGGTTTGAGAGTATGATGATAATTTACAAAATCACACTTAGAGTTAAAAATAGGTCGTTAAAGGGTGAAAACCCAAACCGGCAGCCAATCGACCCCGTAGGAGGCACGAACACCTTGCACGGGACCAATATAACTTGTTGGAACTGACCGCGTAGTCCCGAGTCTCCCGGTTTGTGAATAGGATGATAATTTGCAAAAATCAATACTTAAACTTAAAAACATGCCGTTAAAGGGTGAAAACCCAAACCAACCCCCAAACAACCCCGTAGGAGGCACGAACACCTCGCACGGGACCAAAGTAACTTGTAGGAACTGACCGCGTAGTCTCGGGTCTCCCGGTTTGAGAGTATGATGATAATTTGCAAAAATCAAACTTAGAGTTAAAAACCGGCCATTAAAGGGTGAAAACCCAAACCGGCCCCCAATCGACCCCGTACGAGGCACGAACACCTCGCACGGGACCAATGTAACTTGTAGGAACTGACCGCGTAGTCTCGAGTATCCCGGTTTGAGAGTATGACGACAATTTGCAAAAATCACACTTAAACTTAAAAACAAGTCGTTAAAGGTTGAAAATCGAAACCAGTCCCCAAACGACCTCGTAGGAGGCACGCACACCTCGCATGGGACATATGTAACTTGTAGGAACAGAGCGCGTAGTCCCGGGTCTCCTGGTTTGAGAGTATGACGATAATTTGCAAAAATCACACTTAGAGTTAAAAACATGCCATTAAAGGGTGAAAACCCAAACCGACCCCCATTCGACCCTGTACGAGGCATGAACACCTCGCACGGGACCAATGTAACTTGTTGGAACTGACCGCGTAGTCCCGGGTCTCCCGGTTTTTTGAATAGGATGATAATTTGCAAAAATCACACTTGGAGATAAAAATAGGCCGTTAAAGGGTGAAAACCCAAACCGGCTGCCAATCGACCCCGTAGGAGGCACGAACACCTCGCACGGGAATAATGTAACTTGTTGGAACTAACCGCGTAGTCCCGGGTCTCCCGATTTTTGAATAGGATGATAATTTGCAAAAATCAATACTAAACCTTAAAAACAAGCCGTTTAAGGGTGAAAACCCAAACCAACCCCCAAACGACCCCGTAGGAGGCACGAACACCTCGCACGGGACCAATGTAACTTGTAGGAACTGACCGCGTAGTCCCGGGTCTCCCGGTTTGAGAGTATGATGATAATTTATAAAAATCACACTTAGAGATAAAAATAGGCCGTTAAAGGGTGAAAACCCAAACCGGCCCCCAATCGACCCCGTAGGAGGCACGAACACCTCGCACGGGACCAATGTAACTTTTTGGAACTGGCCGCGTAGTCCCGGGTCTCCCGGTTTGAGAGTATGATGATAATTAGCAAAAATCACACTTGGAGATAAAAATAGGCCGTTAAAGGGTGAAAACCCAAACCGGCCCCTAAACGACCCTGTAGGAGGCGCGAACACCTCGCACGGGACCAATGTAACTTATAGGAACTGACCGCGTAGTCCCGGGTCTCCCGGTTTGAGAGTATGATGATAATTTGCAAAAATCACACTTAGAGATAAAAATAGGACGTTAAAGGGTGAAAACCCAAACCGGCTGCCAATCGACCCCGTAGGAGGCACGAACACCTCGCACGGGACCAATGTAACTTGTAGGAACTGACCGTGTAGTCCCGAGTCTCCTGGTTTGAGAGTATGACGATAATTTGCAAAAATCACACTTAGTTAAAAACATGCCGTTAGAGAGTGAAAACCCAAATCGGCCCCCAAACGACCCCGTAAGAGGCACGAACACCTCGCACGGAACCAATGTAACTTGTAGAAATTGACCGCGTAGTCACGGGTCTCCTGGTTTGAGAATATAACGATAATATCAAAATATGTAGAGTTGGCTTAAAAACAAGCCGTTAAAGGGTGAAAACCCAAACCAGCCTCCAAATGATCTCGTAAGAGGCACGAACACCTCGCACGGGACCAATGTAACTTATAGGAACTGATCGCGTAGTCCCGGGTCTCCCGATTTGAGAATAAGACGATAATTCGCAAAAATAAACACTTAAACTTAAAAACAAGCCGTTAAAGGGTGAAAACCCGAACCATTCACCAAATGACCCCGTAAGAGGCATGAACACCTCGTACGGGACCAATGTAACTTGTAGGAACTGACCGATTAGTCCCAGGTCTCCCGATTGGTGAATATGACGATAATTTGTAAAATTCACACTTAAACTTAAAAATAAGTCGTTAAAGGTTGAAAATCGAAACCAGTCGCCAAACGACCTCGTAGGAGGCACGCACACCTTGCACGGGACCAATGTAACTTGTAGGAACAGACAGCGTAGTCCCGGGTCCCCCGGTTTGAGAGTATGACGATAATTTGCAAAAATCACACTTAGAGTTAAAAACATGCCATTAAAGGGTGAAAACCCAAACCGGCCCCCAATCGACCCCGTACGAGGCACGAACACCTCGCACGGGACAAATGTAACTTGTAGGAACTGACCGCGTAGTCCCGGGTCTTTCGATTTGTGAGTATGATGATAATTTGCAAAAATCACACTTAGAGTTAAAAAGAGGTCGTTAAAGGGTGAAAACCCAAACCGGCAGCAAATCGACCCCGTAGGAGGCACGAACACCTCGCACGGGACCAATGTAACTTGTTGGAACTGACCGCGTAGTCCCGGGTCTTCCAATTTGTGAGTATGATGATAATTTGTAAAAATCACACTTAGAGTTAAAAATAGGCCGTTAAAGGGTGAAAACCCAAACCGGCAGCCAATCGACCCCGTAGTAGTCACGAACACCTCGCACGGGACCAATACAACTTGTTATAACTGACCGCGTAGTCTCGGGTCTCTCGGTTAGTGAATAGGATGATAATTTGCAAAAACCAATACTTAAACTTAAAAACATGCCGTTAAAGGGTGAAAACCCAAACTAGCCCCAAACAACCCCGTAGGAGGCACGAACACCTCGCACGGGACCAATGTAACTTGTAGGAACTGACCGCGTAGTCCCGGGTCTCCCGATTCGAGAGTATGAAGATAATTTGCAAAAATCACACTTAGAGTTAAAAACAGGCCATTAAAGTGTGAAAACCCAAACCGGCCCCCAATCGACCCCGTACGAGCCACGAACACCTCGCACGGGACCAATGTAACTTGTAGGAACTGACCGCATAATCTCGAGTATCCCGGTTTAAGAGTATGACAATAATTTGCAAAAATCACACTTAGTTAAAAACATGCCGTTAAAGGGTGAAAACCCAAATCGGCCCCCAAATGACCTCGTAGGAGGCACGCACACCTCGCACGGGACCAATGTAACTTGTAGGAACTGACCGCGTAGTCCCGGGTCTCCAGGTTTGAGAGTATGATGATAATTTGCAAAAATCACACTTAGAGTTAAAAACATGCCATTAAAGGATGAAAACCTAAACCGGCCCCCAATCGACCCCGTACGAGGCACGAACACCTCGCACGGGACCAATGTAACTTGTAGGAACTGACCGCGTAGTCCCGGGTCTCCCGGTTTGAGAGTATGATGATAATTAGCAAAAATCACACTTGGAGATAAAAATAGGCCGTTAAAGGGTGAAAACCCAAATCGGCTGCCAATCAACCCCGTAGGAGGCACGAACACCTCGCACGGGACCAATGTAACTTGTTGGAACTGACCGCGTAGTCCCGGGTCTCCCAGTTTGAGAGTATGACCATAATTTGCAAAAATCACACTTAGAGTTGAAAACATGCCATTAAAGGGTGAAAACCCAAACCGACCCCCAATCGACCCCGTACGAGGCACGAACACCTCGTACGGGACAAATGTAACTTGTAGAAACTGACCGCGTAGTACCGGGTCTCCCGGTTTGAGAGTATGATGATAATTTGCAAAAATCACACTTAGAGATAAAAAAGGCCGTTAAAGGGTGAAAACCCAAACCGGCCCCCAATCGACCCCGTAGGAGGCACGCACACCTCGCACGGGACCAATGTAACTTTTTGGAACTGGCCGCGTAGTCCCGGGTCTCCCGGTTTGAGAGTATGATGATAATTAGCAAAAATCACACTTGGAGATAAAAATAGGCCGTTAAAGGATGAAAACCCAAACTGGCCCCTAAACGACCCCGTAGGAGGCACGAACACCTCGCACGGGACCAATGTAACTTGTAGGAACTGACCGCGTAGTCCCGGGTCTCCCGGTTTGAGAGTATGATGATAATTAGCAAAAATCACACTTGGAGATAAAAATAGGCCGTTAAAGGGTGAAAACCCAAATCGGCTGCCAATCAACCCCGTAGGAGGCACGAACACCTCGCACGGGACCAATGTAACTTGTTGGAACTGACCGCGTAGTCCCGGGTCTCCCAGTTTGAGAGTATGACCATAATTTGCAAAAATCACACTTAGAGTTGAAAACATGCCATTAAAGGGTGAAAACCCAAACCGACCCCCAATCGACCCCGTACGAGGCACGAACACCTCGCACGGGACAAATGTAACTTGTAGAAACTGACCGCGTAGTACCGGGTCTCTCGGTTTGAGAGTATGATGATAATTTGCAAAAATCACACTTAGAGATAAAAAAGGCCGTTAAAGGGTGAAAATCCAAACCGACCCCCAATCGACCCCGTAGGAGGCACGAACACCTCGCACGGGACCAATGTAAGTTTTTGGAACTGGCCGCGTAGTCCCGGGTCTCCCGGTTTGAGAGTATGATGATAATTAGCAAAAATCACACTTGGAGATAAAAATAGGCCGTTAAAGGATGAAAACCCAAACTGGCCCCTAAACGACCCCGTAGGAGGCACGAACACCTCGCACGGGACCAATGTAACTTGTAGGAACTGACCGCGTAGTCCCGGGTCTCCCGGTTTGAGAGTATGATGATAATTAGCAAAAATCACACTTGGAGATAAAAATAGGCCGTTAAAGGGTGAAAACCCAAATCGGCTGCCAATCAACCCCGTAGGAGGCACGAACACCTCGCACGGGACCAATGTAACTTGTTGGAACTGACCGCGTAGTCCCGGGTCTCCCAGTTTGAGAGTATGACCATAATTTGCAAAAATCACACTTAGAGTTGAAAACATGCCATTAAAGGGTGAAAACCCAAACCGACCCCCAATCGACCCCGTACGAGGCACGAACACCTCGCACGGGACAAATGTAACTTGTAGAAACTGACCGCGTAGTACCGGGTCTCTCGGTTTGAGAGTATGATGATAATTTGCAAAAATCACACTTAGAGATAAAAAAGGCCGTTAAAGGGTGAAAATCCAAACCGGCCCCCAATCGACCCCGTAGGAGGCACGAACACCTCGCACGGGACCAATGTAACTTTTTCGAACTGGCCGCGTAGTCCCGGGTCTCCCGGTTTGAGAGTATGATGATAATTAGCAAAAATCACACTTGGAGATAAAAATAGGCCGTTAAAGGATGAAAACCCAAACTGGCCCCTAAACGACCCCGTAGGAGGCGCGAACACCTCGCACGGGACCAATGTAACTTGTAGGAACTGACCGCATAGTCCCGGGTCTCCCGATTTCAGAGTATGATGATAATTTGCAAAAATCACACTTAGAGATAAAAATAGGCCGTTAAAGGGTGAAAACCCAAACCGGCTGCCAATCGACCCCGTAGGAGGCAGAACACCTCGCACGGGACCAATGTAACTTGTAGGAACTGACCGCGTAGTCCCGGGTCTCTCGGTTTTATAGTATGATGATAATTTGCAAAAATCACACTTAGAGATAAAAATAGGCCGTTAAAGGGTGAACACCCAAACCGGCTGCCAATCGACCCCGTAGGAGGCACGAACACCTCGTACGGGACCAATGTAACTTGTTGGAACTGACCGTGTAGTCCTGGGTCTCCCGATTTTTGAATAGGATGATAATTTACAAAAATCAATACTAAACCTTAAAAACAAGCCGTTAAAGGGTGAAAACCCAAACCAACCCCCAAACGACCCCGTAGGAGGCAGAACACCTCGCACGGGACCAATGTAACTTGTAGGAACTGACCGCGTAGTCCCGGGTCTCCCGATTTGAGAGTATGATGATAATTTGCAAAAATCACCCTTAGAGATAAAAATAGGCCGTTAAAGGGTGATAACCCAAACCGGTTGCCAATCGACCCCGTAGGAGGCACGAACACCTCGCACGGGACCAATGTAACTTGTTGGAACTGACCGCGTAGTCCCGGGTCTCCTGGTTTGAGAGTATGACGATAATTTGCAAAAATCACACTTAGTTAAAAACATGCCGTTAGAGGGTGAAAACCAAAATCGGCCCCCAAACGACCCCGTAAGAGGCACGAACACCTCGTACGGGACCAATGTAACTTGTAAGAACTGACCCCGTAGTCCCGGGTCTCCCGATTTGACAGTGACGATAATTTAAAAAAATCACACTTAGAGTTAAAAACATGCCATTAAAGGGTGAAAACCCAAACCGGCCCCCAATCGACCCCGTACGGGGCACGAACACCTCGCACGGGACCAATGTAACTTGTAGGAACTGACCGTGTAGTCTCGGGTCTCCCGGTTTGGGAGTATGATGATAATTTGCAAAAATCACACTTAGAGTTAAAAATAGGCCATTAAAGGGTGAAGACCCAAACCGACCGCCAATTGACCCCGTAGGAGGCACGAACACCTCGTACGAGACCAATGTAACTTGTTGGAACTGACCGTGTAGTCTCGGGTCTCCCGGTTTGTGAATAGGACGATAATTTGCAAAAATCAACACTTAAACTTAAAAACAAGCCGTTAAAGGGTGAAAACCCAAACCAACCCCAAACGACCCCTTAGGAGGCACGAACACCTCGCACGGGACCAATGTTACTTGTTGGAACAGACCGCGTAGTCCCGGGTCTCCCGGTTTGAGATTATGACCATAATTTGCAAAAATCACACTTAGAGTTGAAAACATGCCATTAAAGTGTGAAAACCCAAACCGACCCCCAATCGACCCCGTACGAGGCACGAACACCTCGTACGGGACAAATGTAACTTGTACGAACTGACCGCGTAGTCCCGGGTCTTTCGGTTTGAGAGTATGATGATAATTTACAAAAATCACACTTAGAGTTAAAAATAGGCCGTTAAAGGGTGAAAACCCAAACCGGCAGCCAATCGACCCCGTAGGAGGCACGAACACCTTGCACGGGACCAATATAACTTGTTGGAACTGACCGCGTAGTCCCGGGTCTCCCGGTTTGTGAATAGGATGATAATTTGCAATAATCAATACTTAAACTTAAAAACATGCCGTTAAAGGGTGAAAACCCAAACCAACCCCCAAACAACCCCGTAGGAGGCACGAACACCTCGCACGGGACCAAAGTAACTTGTAGGAACTGACCGCGTAGTCTCGGGTCTCCCGGTTTGAGAGTATGGTGATAATTTGCAAAAATCACACTTATAGTTAAAAACAGGCCATTAAAGGGTGAAAACCCAAACCGGCCCACAATCGACCCCGTACGAGGTACGAACACCTCGCACGGGACCAATGTAACTTGTAGGAACTGACCGCGTAGTCTCGAGTATCCCGGTTTGAAAGTATGACGACAATTTGCAAAAATCACACTTAAACTTAAAAACAAGTCGTTAAAGGTTGAAAATCGAAACCAGTCCCCAAACGACCTCGTAGGAGGCACGCACACCTCGCATGGGACCAATGTAACTTGTAGGAACATAGCGCGTAGTCCCGGGTCTCCTGGTTTGAGAATATGACGATAATTTGCAAAAATCACACTTAGAGTTAAAAACATGCCATTAAAGGGTGAAAACCCAAACCGACCACCATTCGACCCTGTACGAGGCATGAACACCTCGCACGGGACCAATGTAACTTGTTGGAACTGACCGCGTAGTCCCGGGTCTCCCGGTTTTTTGAAAAGGATGATAATTTGCAAAAATCACACTTGGAGATAAAAATAGGCCGTTAAAGGGTGAAAACCCAAACCGGCTGCCAATCGACCCCGTAGGAGGCACAAACACCTCGCACGGGACCAATGTAACTTGTTGGAACTAACCGCGTAGTCCCGGGTCTCCCGATTTTTGAATAGGATGATAATTTGCAAAAATCAATACTAAACCTTAAAAACAAGCCGTTAAAGGGTGAAAACCCAAACCAACCCCCAAACGACCCCGTAGGAGGCACGAACACCTCGCACGGGACCAATGTAACTAATAGGAACTGACCGCGTAGTCCCGGGTCTCCCGATTTGAGAGTATGATGATAATTTATAAAAATCACACTTAGAGATAAAAATAGGCCGTTAAAGGGTGAAAACCCAAACCGGCCCCCAATCGACCCCGTAGGAGGCACGAACACCTCGCACGGGACCAATGTAACTTTTTGGAACTGGCCGCGTAGTCCCGGGTCTCCCGGTTTGAGAGTATGATGATAATTAGCAAAAATCACACTTGGAGATAAAAATAGGCCGTTAAAGGGTGAAAACCCAAACCGGCCCCTAAACGACCCCGTAGGAGGCGCGAACACCTCGTACGGGACCAATGTAACTTGTAGGAACTGACCGCGTAGTCCCGGGTCTCCCGGTTTGAGAGTATGATGATAATTTGTAAAAATCACACTTAGAGATAAAAATAGGACGTTAAAGGGTGAAAACCCAAACCGGCTGACAATCGACCCCGTAGGAGGCACGAACACCTCGCACGGGACCAATGTAACTTGTAGGAACTGACCGTGTAGTCCCGAGTCTCCTGGTTTGAGAGTATGATGATAATTTGCAAAAATCACACTTAGTTAAAAACATGCCGTTAGAGGGTGAAAACCCAAATCAGCCCCCAAACGACCCCGTAAGAGGCACGAACACCTCGCACGGGACCAATGTAACTTGTAGAAATTGACCGCGTAGTCACGGGTCTCCTGGTTTGAGAATATAACGATAATATCAAAATATGTAGAGTTGGCTTAAAAACAAGCCGTTACGGGGTGAAAACCCAAACCAGCCTCCAAATGATCTCGTAAGAGGCACGAACACCTCGCACGGGACCAATGTAACTTATAGGAACTGATCGCGTAGTCCCGGGTCTCCCGATTTGAGAATAAGACGATAATTCGCAAAAATAAACACTTAAACTTAAAAACAAGCCGTTAAAGGGTGAAAACCCGAACCATTCACCAAATGACCCCGTAAGAGGCATGAACACCTCGTACGGGACCAATGTA
This sequence comes from Sambucus nigra, assembly GCA_949130495.1. Taxonomy (NCBI): domain Eukaryota; kingdom Viridiplantae; phylum Streptophyta; class Magnoliopsida; order Dipsacales; family Adoxaceae; genus Sambucus; species Sambucus nigra. The sequence goes on from CASBWL010000485.1 coordinate 953,092, forward strand.
ACTTGTAGGAACTGACCGATTAGTCCCAGGTCTCCCGATTGGTGAATATGACGATAATTTGTAAAATTCACACTTAAACTTAAAAATAAGTCGTTAAAGGTTGAAAATCAAAACCAGTCGCCAAACGACCTCGTAGGAGGCACGCACACCTCGCACGGGACCAATGTAACTTGTAGGAACAGACTGCGTAGTCCCGGGTCCCCCGGTTTGAGAGTATGACGATAATTTGCAAAAATCACACTTAGAGTTAAAAACATGCCATTAAAGGGTGAAAACCCAAACCGGCCCCCAATCGACCCCGTACAAGGCACGAACACCTCGCACGGGACAAATGTAACTTGTAGGAACTGACCGCGTAGTCCCGGGTCTTCCGATTTGTGAGTAAGATGATAATTTGCAAAAATCACACTTAGAGTTAAAAATAGGCCGTTAAAGGGTGAAAACCCAAACCGGCAGCCAATCGACCCCGTAGTAGTCACGAACACCTTGCACGGGACCAATATAACTTGTTAGAACTGACCGCGTAGTCCCGGGTCTCTCGGTTAGTGAATAGGATGATAATTTGCAAAAATCAATACTTAAACTTAAAAACATGCCGTTAAAGGGTGAAAGCCCAAACTAGCCCCAAACAACCCCGTAGGAGGCACGAACACCTCGCACGGGACCAATGTAACTTGTAGGAACTGACCGCGTAGTCCCGGGTCTCCCGGTTTGAGAGTATGAAGATAATTTGCAAAAATCACACTTAGAGTTAAAAACAGGCCATTAAAGCGTGAAAACCCAAACCGGCCCCCAATCGATCCCGTACGAGCCACGAACACCTCGCACGGGACCAATGTAACTTGTAGGAACTGACCGCGTAATCCCGAGTATCCCGGTTTAAGAGTATGACAATAATTTTTAAAAATCACACTTAGTTAAAAACATGCCGTTAAAGTGTGAAAACCCAAATCGGCCCCCAAATGACCTCGTAGGAGGCACGCACACCTCGCACGGGACCAATGTAACTTGTAGGAACTGACCGCGTAGTCCCGGGTCTCCAGGTTTGAGAGTATGATGATAATTTGCAAAAATCACACTTAGAGTTAAAAACATGCCATTAAAGGGTGAAAACCTAAACCGGCCCCCAATCGACCCCGTACGAGGCACGAACACCTCGCACGGGACCAATGTAACTTGTAGGAACTGACCACGTAGTCCCGGGTCTCCCGGTTTGAGAGTATGATGATAATTAGCAAAAATCACACTTGGAGATAAAAATAGGCCGTTGAAGGGTGAAAACCCAAATCGGCTGCCAATCAACCCCGTAGGAGGCACGAAAACCTCGCACGGGACCAATGTAACTTGTTGGAACTGACCGCGTAGTCCCGGGTCTCCCAGTTTGAGAGTATGACCATAATTTGCAAAAATCACACTTAGAGTTGAGAACATGCCATTAAAGGGTGAAAACCCAAACCAACCCCCAATCGACCCCGTACGAGACACGAACACCTCGCACGGGACAAATGTAACTTGTAGAAACTGACCGCGTAGTCACGGGTCTCCTGGTTTGAGAATATAACGATAATATCAAAATATGTAGAGTTGGCTTAAAAACAAGCCGTTAAAGGGTGAAAACCCAAACCAGCCTCCAAATGATCTCGTAAGAGGCACGAACACCTCGCACGGGACCAATGTAACTTATAGGAACTGATCGCGTAGTCCCGGGTCTCCCGATTTGAGAATAAGACGATAATTCGCAAAAATAAACACTTAAACTTAAAAACAAGCCGTTAAAGGGTGAAAACCCGAACCATTCACCAAATGACCCCGTAAGAGGCATGAACACCTCGTACAGGACCAATGTAACTTGTAGGAACTGACCGATTAGTCCCAGGTCTCCCGATTGGTGAATATGATGATAATTTGTAAAATTCACACTTAAACTTAAAAATAAGTCGTTAAAGGTTGAAAATCAAAACCAGTCGCCAAACGACCTCGTAGGAGGCACGCACACCTTGCACGGAACCAATGTAACTTGTAGGAACAGACCGCGTAGTCCCGGGTCCCCCGGTTTGAGAGTATGACGATAATTTGCGAAAATCACACTTAGAGTTAAAAACATGCCATTAAAGGGTGAAAACCCAAACCGGCCCCCAATCGACCCCGTACGAGGCACGAACACCTCGCACGGGACAAATGCAACTTGTAGGAACTGACCGCGTAGTCCCGGGTCTTCCGATTTGTGAGTATGATGATAATTTGCAAGAATCACACTTAGAGTTAAAAAGAGGTCGTTAAAGGGTGAAAACCCAAACCGGCAGCCAATCGACCCCGTAGGAGGCACGAACACCTCGCACGGGACCAATGTAACTTGTGGGAACTGACCGCGTAGTCCCGGGTCTTCCGATTTGTGAGTATGATGATAATTTGCAAAAATCACACTTAGAGTTAAAAATAGGCCGTTAAAGGGTGAAAACCCAAACCGGCAGCCAATCGACCCCGTAGGAGGCACGAACACCTCGCACGGGACCAATGTAACTTGTTGGAACTGACCGCGTAGTCCCGGGTCTTCCGATTTGTGAGTATGATGATAATTTGTAAAAATCACACTTAGAGTTAAAAATAGGCCGTTAAAGGGTGAAAACCCAAACCGGCAGCCAATCGACCCCGTAGTAGTCACGAACACCTTGCACGGGACCAATATAACTTGTTAGAACTGACCGCGTAGTCCCGGGTCTCTCGGTTAGTGAATAGGATGATAATTTGCAAAAATCAATACTTAAACTTAAAAACATGCCGTTAAAGGGTGAAAGCCCAAACTAGCCCCAAACAACCCCGTAGGAGGCACGAACACCTCGCACGGGACCAATGTAACTTGTAGGAACTGACCGCGTAGTCCCGGGTCTCCCGGTTTGAGAGTATGAAGATAATTTGCAAAAATCACACTTAGAGTTAAAAACAGGCCATTAAAGCGTGAAAACCCAAACCGGCCCCCAATCGACCCCGTACGAGCCACGAACACCTCGCACGGGACCAATGTAACTTGTAGGAACTGACCGCGTAATCCCGAGTATCCCGGTTTAAGAGTATGACAATAATTTGCAAAAATTACACTTAGTTAAAAACATGCCGTTAAAGTGTGAAAACCCAAATCGGCCCCCAAATGACCTCGTAGGAGGCACGCACACCTCGCACGGGACCAATGTAACTTGTAGGAACTGACCGCGTAGTCCCGGGTCTCCAGGTTTGAGAGTATGATGATAATTTGCAAAAATCACACTTAGAGTTAAAAACATGCCATTAAAGGGTGAAAACCTAAACCGGCCCCCAATCGACCCCGTACGAGGCACGAACACCTCGCACGGGACCAATGTAACTTGTAGGAACTGACCACGTAGTCCCGGGTCTCCCGGTTTGAGAGTATGATGACAATTAGCAAAAATCACACTTGGAGATAAAAATAAGCCGTTGAAGGGTGAAAACCCAAATCGGCTGCCAATCAACCCCGTAGGAGGCACGAACACCTCGCACGGGACCAATGTAACTTGTTGGAACTGACCGCGTAGTCCCGGGTCTCCCAGTTTGAGAGTATGACCATAATTTGCAAAAATCACACTTAGAGTTGAGAACATGCCATTAAAGGGTGAAAACCCAAACCGACCCCCAATCGACCCCGTACGAGCCATGAACACCTCGCACGGGACAAATGTAACTTGTAGAAACTGACCGCGTAGTCACGGGTCTCCTGGTTTGAGAATATAACGATAATATCAAAATATGTAGAGTTGGCTTAAAAACAAGCCGTTAAAGGGTGAAAACCCAAACCAGCCTCCAAATGATCTCGTAAGAGGCACGAACACCCCGCACGGGACCAATGTAACTTATAGGAACTGATCGCGTAGTCCCGGGTCTCCCGATTTGAGAATAAGACGATAATTCGCAAAAATAAACACTTAAACTTAAAAACAAGCCGTTAAAGGGTGAAAACCCGAACCATTCACCAAATGACCCCGTAAGAGGCATGAACACCTCGTACGGGACCAATGTAACTTGTAGGAACTGACCGATTAGTCCCAGGTCTCCCGATTGGTGAATATGATGATAATTTTTAAAATTCACACTTAAACTTAAAAATAAGTCGTTAAAGGTTGAAAATCAAAACCAGTCGCCAAACGACCTCGTAGGAGGCACGCACACCTTGCACGGAACCAATGTAACTTGTAGGAACAGACCGCGTAGTCCCGGGTCCCCCGGTTTGAGAGTATGACGATAATTTGCGAAAATCACACTTAGAGTTAAAAACATGCCATTAAAGGGTGAAAACCCAAACCGGCCCCCAATCGACCCCGTACGAGGCACGAACACCTCGCACGGGACAAATGCAACTTGTAGGAACAGACCGCGTAGTCCCGGGTCTTCCGATTTGTGAGTATGATGATAATTTGCAAAAATCACACTTAGAGTTAAAAAGAGGTCGTTAAAGGGTGAAAACCCAAACCGGCAGCCAATCGACCCCGTAGGAGGCACGAACACCTTGCACGGGACCAATGTAACTTGTGGGAACTGACCGCGTATTCCCGGGTCTTCCGATTTGTGAGTATGATGATAATTTGTAAAAATCACACTTAGAGTTAAAAATAGGCCGTTAAAGGGTGAAAACCCAAACCGGCAGCCAATCGACCCCGTAGTAGTCACGAACACCTTGCACGGGACCAATATAACTTGTTAGAACTGACCGCGTAGTCCCGGGTCTCTCGGTTAGTGAATAGGATGATAATTTGCAAAAATCAATACTTAAACTTAAAAACATGCCGTTAAAGGGTGAAAACCCAAACTAGCCCCAAACAACCCCGTAGGAGGCACGAACACCTCGCACGGGACCAATGTAACTTGTAGGAACTGACCGCGTAGTCCCGGGTCTCCCGGTTTGAGAGTATGAAGATAATTTGCAAAAATCACACTTAGAGTTAAAAACATGCCATTAAAGCGTGAAAACCCAAACCGGCCCCCAATCGACCCCGTACGAGCCACGAACACCTCGCACAGGACCAACGTAACTTGTAGGAACTGACCGCGTAATCCCGAGTATCCCGGTTTAAGAGTATGACAATAATTTGCAAAAATCACACTTAGTTAAAAACATGCCGTTAAAGGGTGAAAACCCAAATCGGCCCCCAAATGACCTCGTAGGAGGCACGCACACCTCGCACGGGACCAATGTAACTTGTAGGAACTGACCGCGTAGTCCCGGGTCTCCAGGTTTGAGAGTATGATGATAATTTGCAAAAATCACACTTAGAGTTAAAAACATGCCATTAAAGGGTGAAAACCTAAACCGGCCCCCAATCGACCCCGTACGAGGCACGAACACCTCGCACGGGACCAATGTAACTTGTAGAAACTGACCGCGTAGTCCTGGGTCTCCCGGTTTGAGAGTATGATGATAATTAGCAAAAATCACACTTGGAGATAAAAATAGGCCGTTAAAGGGTGAAAACCCAAATCGGCTGCCAATCAACCCCGTAGGAGGCACGAACACCTCGCACGGGACAAATGTAACTTGTTGGAACTGACCGCGTAGTCACGGGTCTCCCAGTTTGAGAGTATGACCATAATTTGCAAAAATCACACTTAGAGTTGAAAACATGCCATTAAAGGGTGAAAACCCAAACCGACCCCCAATCGACCCCGTACGAGGCACGAACACCTCGCACGGGACAAATGTAACTTGTAGAAACTGATCGCGTAGTACCCGGTCTCCCGGTTTGAGAGTATGATGATAATTTGCAAAAATCACACTTAGAGATAAAAAAGGCCGTTAAAGGGTGAAAACCCAAACCGGCCCCCAATCGACCCCGTAGGAGGCACGAACACCTCGCACGGGACCAATGTAACTTTTTGGAACTGGCCGCGTAGTCCCGGGTCTCCCGGTTTGATAGTATGATGATAATTAGCAAAAATCACACTTGGAGATAAAAATAGGCCGTTAAAGGATGAAAACCCAAACTGGCCCCTAAACGACCCCGTAGGAGGCTCGAACACCTCGCACGGGACCAATGTAACTTGTAGGAACTGACCGCATAGTCCCGGGTCTCCCGATTTGAGAGTATGATGATAATTTGCAAAAATCACACTTAGAGATAAAAATAGGCCGTTAAAGGGTGAAAACCCAAACCGGCTGCCAATCGACCCCGTAGGAGGCAGAACACCTCGCACGGGACCAATGTAACTTGTAGGAACTGACCGCGTAGTCCCGGGTCTCTCGGTTTTATAGTATGATGATAATTTGCAAAAATCACACTTAGAGATAAAAATAGGCCGTTAAAGGGTGAAAACCCAAACCGGCTGCCAATCGACCCCGTAGGAGGCACGAACACCTCGTACGAGACCAATGTAACTTGTTGGAACTGACCGTGTAGTCTCGGGTCTCCCGGTTTGTGAATAGGACGATAATTTGCAAAAATCAACACCTAAACATAAAAACAAGCCGTTAAAGGGTGAAAACCCAAACCAACCCCAAACGACCCCTTAGGAGGCACGAACACCTCGCACGGGACCAATGTTACTTGTTGGAACAGACCGCGTAGTCCCGGGTCTCCCGGTTTGAGATTATGACCATAATTTGCAAAAATCACACTTAGAGTTGAAAACATGCCATTAAAGTGTGAAAACCCAAACCGACCCCCAATCGACCCCGTACGAGGCATGAACACCTCGCACGGGACAAATGTAACTTGTAGGAACTGACCGCGTAGTCCCGGGTCTTCCGGTTTGAGAGTATGATGATAATTTACAAAAATCACACTTAGAGTTAAAAATAGGCCGTTAAAGGGTGAAAACCCAAACCGGCAGCCAATCGACCCCGTAGGAGGCACGAACACCTTGCACGGGACCAATATAACTTGTTGGAACTGATCGCGTAGTCCCGGGTCTCCCGGTTTGTGAATAGGATGATAATTTGCAAAAATCAATACTTAAACTTAAAAACATGCCGTTAAAGGGTGAAAACCCAAACCAACCCCCAAACAACCCCGTAGGAGGCACGAACACCTCGCACGGGACCAAAGTAACTTGTAGGAACTGACCGCGTAGTCTCTGGTCTCCCGGTTTGAGAGTATGGTGATAATTTGCAAAAATCACACTTAGAGTTAAAAACAGGCCATTAAAGGGTGAAAACCCAAACCAGCCCACAATCGACCCCGTACGAGGCACGAACACCTCGCACGGGACCAATGTAACTTGTAGGAACTGACCGCGTAGTCTCGAGTATCCCGGTTTGAGAGTATGACGACAATTTGCAAAAATCACACTTAAACTTAAAAACAAGTCGTTAAAGGTTGAAAATCAAAACCAGTCCCCAAACGACCTCGTAGGAGGCACGCACACCTCGCATGGGACCAATGTAACTTGTAGGAACAGAGCGCGTAGTCCCGGCCGGGTCTCCTGGTTTGAGAGTATGATGATAATTTGCAAAAATCACACTTAGAGTTAAAAACATGCCATTAAAGGGTTAAAACCCAAACCGACCCCCATTCGACCCTGTACGAGGCATGAACACCTCGCACGGGACCAATGTAACTTGTTGGAACTGACCGCGTAGTCCCAGGTCTCCCGGTTTTTTGAATAGGATGATAATTTGCAAAAATCACACTTGGAGATAAAAATAGGCCGTTAAAGGGTGAAAACCCAAACCGGCTGCCAATCGACCCCGTAGGAGGCACGAACACCTCGCACGGGACCAATGTAACTTGTTGGAACTAACCGCGTAGTCCCGGGTCTCCCAATTTTTGAATAGGATGATAATTTGCAAAAATCAATACCAAACCTTAAAAACAAGCCGTTAAAGGGTGAAAACCCAAACCAACCCCCAAACGACCCCGTAGGAGGCACGAACACCTCGCACGGGACCAATGTAACTTATAGGAACTGACCGCGTAGTCCCGGGTCTCCCGATTTGAGAGTATGATGATAATTTATAAAAATCACACTTAGAGATAAAAATAGGCCGTTAAAGGGTGAAAACCCAAACCGGCCCCCAATCGACCCCGTAGGAGGCACGAACACCTCGCACGGGACCAATGTAACTTTTTGGAACTGGCCGCGTAGTCCTGGGTCTCCCGGTTTGAGAGTATGATGATAATTAGCAAAAATCACACTTGGAGATAAAAATAGGCCGTTAAAGGGTGAAAACCCAAACCGTCCCCTAAACGACCCCGTAGGAGGCGCGAACACCTTGTACGGGACCAATGTAACTTGTAGGAACTGACCGCGTAGTCCCGGGTCTCCCAGTTTGAGAGTATGATGATAATTTGCAAAAATCACACTTAGAGATCAAAATAGGACGTTAAAGGGTGAAAACCCAAACCGGCTGCCAATCGACCCCGTAGGAGGCACGAACACCTCGCACGGGACCAATGTAACTTGTAGGAACTGACCGTGTAGTCCCGAGTCTCCTGGTTTGAGAGTATGACGATAATTTGCAAAAATCACACTTAGTTAAAAACATGCCGTTAGAGGGTGAAAACCCAAATCGGCCCCCAAACGACCCCGTAAGAGGCACGAACACCTCGCACGGGACCAATGTAACTTGTAGAAATTGACCGCGTAGTCACGGGTCTCCTGGTTTGAGAATATAACGATAATATCAAAATATGTAGAGTTGGCTTAAAAACAAGCCGTTAAAGGGTGAAAACCTAAACCAGCCTCCAAATGATCTCGTAAGAGGCACGAACACCTCGCACGGGACCAATGTAACTTATAGGAACTGATCGCGTAGTCCCGGGTCTCCCGATTTGAGAATAAGACGATAATTCGCAAAAATAAACACTTAAACTTAAAAACAAGCCGTTAAAGGGTGAAAACCCGAACCATTCACCAAATGACCCCGTAAGAGGCATGAACACCTCGTACGGGACCAATGTAACTTGTAGGAACTGACCGATTAGTCCCAGGTCTCCCGATTGGTGAATACGACGATAATTTGTAAAATTCACACTTAAAGTTAAAAATAAGTCGTTAAAGGTTGAAAATCGAAACCAGTCGCCAAACGACCTCGTAGGAGGCACGGACACCTCGCACGGGACCAATGTAACTTGTAGGAACAGACCGCGTAGTCCCGGGTCCCCCGGTTTGAGAGTATGACGATAATTTGCAAAAATCACACTTAGAGTTAAAAACATGCCATTAAAGGGTGAAAACCCAAACCGGCCCCCAATCGACCCCGTACAAGGCACGAACACCTCGCACGGGACAAATGTAACTTGTAGGAACTGACCGTGTAGTCCCGGGTCTTCCGATCTGTGAGTATGATGATAATTTGCAAAAATCACACTTAGAGTTAAAAAGAGGTCGTTAAAGGGTGAAAACCCAAACTGGCAGCCAATCGACCCAGTAGGAGGCACGAACACCTCGCACGGGACCAATGTAACTTGTTGGAACTGACTGCGTAGTCCCAGGTCTCCCGGATTGTCAATAGGATGATAATTTGCAAAAATCAATACTTAAACTTAAAAACATGCCGTTAACGGGTGAAAACCCAAACCAACCACCAAACAACCCCGTAGGAGGCACGAACACCTCTCACGGGACCAAAGTAACTTGTAGGAACTGACCGCGTAGTCTCGGGTCTCCCGGTTTGAGAGTATGATGATAATTTGCAAAAATCACACTTAGAGTTAAAAACAGGCCATTAAAGGGTGAAAACCCAAACCGGCCCCCAATCGACCCCGTACGAGGCACGAACACCTCGCACGGGACCAATGTAACTTGTAGGAACTGACCGCGTAGTCTCGAGTATCCCGGTTTGAGAGTATGACGACAATTTGCAAAAATCACACTTAAACTTAAAAACAAGTCGTTAAAGGTTGAAAATCGAAACCAGTCCCCAAACGACCTCGTAGGAGGCACGCACACCTCGCATGGGACCAATGTAACTTGTAGGAACAGAGCGCGTAGTCCCGGGTCTCCTGGTTTGAGAGTATGACGATAATTTGCAGAAATCACACTTAGAGTTAAAAACATGCCATTAAAGGGTGAAAACCCAAACCGACCCCCATTCGACCCTGTACGAGGCATGAACACCTCGCACGGGACCAATGTAACTTGTTGGAACTGACCGCGTAGTCCCGGGTCTCCCAGTTTGAGAGTATGACCATAATTTGCAAAAATCACACTTAGAGTTGAAAACATGCCATGAAAGTGTGAAAACCCAAACCGACCCCCAATCGACCCCGTACGAGGCACGAACACCTCGCACGGGACAAATGTAACTTGTAGGACCTGACCGCGTAGTCCCGGGTCTTCCGGTTTGAGAGTATGATGATAATTTACAAAAATCACACTTAGAGTTAAAAATAGGCCGTTAAAGGGTGAAAACACAAACCGGCAGCCAATCGACCCCGTAGGAGGCACGAACACCTTGCACGGGACCAATATAACTTGTTGGAACTGACCGCGTAGTCCCGGGTCTCCCAGTTTGTGAATAGGATGATAATTTGCAAAAATCAATACTTAAACTTAAAAACATGCCGTTAAAGGGTGAAAACCCAAACCAACCCCCAAACAACCCCGTAGGAGGCACGAACACCTCGCACGGGACCAAAGTAACTTGTAGGAACTGACCGCGTAGTCTCGGGTCTCCCGGTTTGAGAGTATGATGATAATTTGCAAAAATCACACTTAGAGTTAAAAACAGGCCATTAAAGGGTGAAAACCCAAACCGGCCCCCAATCGATCCCGTACGAGGCACGAACACCTCGTACGGGACCAATGTAACTTGTAGGAACTGACCGCGTAGTCTCGAGTATCCCGGTCTGAGAGTATGACTACAATTTGCAAAAATCACACTTAAACTTAAAAACAAGTCGTTAAAGGTTGAAAATCGAAACCAGTCCCCAAACGACCTCGTAGGAGGCACGCACACCTCGCATGGGACCAATGTAACTTGTAGGAACAGAGCGCGTAGTCCCGGGTCTCCTGGTTTGAGAGTATGACGATAATTTGCAAAAATCACACTTAGAGTTAAAAACATGCCATTAAAGGGTGAAAACCCAAACCGACCCCCATTCGACCCTGTACGAGGCATTAACACCTCGCACGGGACCAATGTAACTTGTTGGAACTGACCGCGTAGTCCCGGGTCTCCCGGTTTTTTGAATAGGATGATAATTTGCAAAAATCACACTTGGAGATAAAAATAGGCCGTTAAAGGGTGAAAACCCAAACCGGCTGCCAATTGACCCCGTAGGAGGCACGAACACCTCGCACGGGACCAATGTAACTTGTTGGAACTAACCGCGTAGTCCCGGGTCTCCCGATTTTTGAATAGGATGATAATTTGCAAAAATCAATACTAAACCTTAAAAACAAGCCGTTAAAGGGTGAAAACCCAAACCAACCCCCAAACGACCCCGTAGGAGGCACGAACACCTCGCACGGGACCAATGTAACTTATAGGAACTGACCGCGTAGTCCCGGGTCTCCCGATTTGAGAGTATGATGATAATTTATAAAAATCACACTTAGAGATAAAAATAGGCCGTTAAAGGGTGAAAACCCAAACCGGCCCCCAATCGACCCCGTAGGAGGCACGAACACCTCGTACGGGACCAATGTAACTTTTTGGAACTGGCCGCGTAGTCCCGGGTCTCCCGGTTTGAGAGTATGATGATAATTAGCAAAAATCACACTTGGAGATAAAAATAGGCCGTTAAAGGGTGAAAACCCAAACCGGCCCCTAAACGACCCCGTAGGAGGCGCGAACACCTCGTATGGGACCAATGTAACTTGTAGGAACTGACCGCGTAGTCCCGGGTCTCCCGGTTTGAGAGTATGATGATAATTTGCAAAAATCACACTTAGAGATAAAAATAGGACGTTAAAGGGTGAAAACCCAAACCGACTGCCAATCGACCCCGTAGGAGGCACGAACACCTCGCACGGGACCAATGTAACTTGTAGGAACTGACCGTGTAGTCCCGAGTCTCCTGGTTTGAGAGTATGACGATAATTTGCCAAAATCACACTTAGTTAAAAACATGCCGTTAGAGGGTGAAAACCCAAATCGGCCCCCAAACGACCCCGTAAGAGGCACGAACACCTCGCACGGGACCAATGTAACTTGTAGAAATTGACCGCGTAGTCACGGGTCTCCTGGTTTGAGAATATAACGATAATATCAAAATATGTAGAGTTGGCTTACAAACAAGCCGTTAAAGGGTGAAAACCCAAACCAGCCTCCAAATGATCTCGTAAGAGGCACGAACACCTCGCACGGGACCAATGTAACTTATAGGAACTGATCGCGTAGTCCCGGGTCTCCCGATTTGAGAATAAGATGATAATTCGCAAAAATAAACACTTAAACTTAAAAACAAGCCGTTAAAGGGTGAAAACCCGAACCATTCACCAAATGACCCCGTAAGAGGCATGAACACCTCGTACGGGACCAATGTAACTTGTAGGAACTGACCGATTAGTCCCAGGTCTCCCGATTGGTGAATATGATGATAATTTGTAAAATTCACACTTAAACTTAAAAATAAGTCGTTAAAAGTTGAAAATCAAAACCTGTCGCCAAACGACCTCGTAGGAGGCACGCACACCTCGCACGGGACCAATGTAACTTGTAGGAACAGACCGCGTAGTCCCGGGTCCCCCGGTTTGAGAGTATGACGATAATTTGCAAAAATCATACTTAGAGTTAAAAACATGCCATTAAAGGGTGAAAACCCAAACCGGCCCCCAATCGACCCCGTACAAGGCACGAACACCTCGTACGGGACAAATGTAACTTGTAGGAACTGACCGCGTAGTCCCGGGTCTTCCGACTTGTGAGTATAATGATAATTTGCAAAAATCACACTTAGAGTTAAAAAGAGGTCGTTAAAGGGTGAAAACCCAAACCGGCAGCCAATCGACCCCGTAGGAGGCACGAACACCTCGCACGGGACCAATGTAACTTGTTGGAACTGACCGCGTAGTCCCGGGTCTTCCGATTTGTGAGTATGATGATAATTTGTAAAAATCACACTTAGAGTTAGAAATAGGCCGTTAAAGGGTGAAAACCCAAACCGGCAGCCAATCGACCCCGTAGTAGTCACGAACACCTTGCACGGGACCAATATAACTTGTTAGAACTGACCGCGTAGTCCCGGGTCTCTCGGTTAGTGAATAGGATGATAATTTGCAAAAATCAATACTTAAACTTAAAAACATGCCGTTAAAGGGTGAAAGCCCAAACTAGCCCCAAACAACCCCGTAGGAGGCACGAACACCTCGCACGGGACCAATGTAACTTGTAGGAATTGATCGCGTAGTCCCGGGTCTCCCAGTTTGAGAGTATGAAGATAATTTGCAAAAATCACACTTAGAGTTAAAAACAGGCCATTAAAGCGTGAAAACCCAAACCGGCCCCCAATCGACCCCGTACGAGCCACGAACACCTCGCACGGGACCAATGTAACTTGTAGGAACTGACCGCGTAATCCCGAGTATCCCGGTTTAAGAGTATGACAATAATTTGAAAAAATCACACTTAGTTAAAAACATGCCGTTAAAGTGTGAAAACCCAAATCGGCCCCCAAATGACCTCGTAGGAGGCACGCACACCTCGCACGGGACCAATGTAACTTGTAGGAACTGACCGCGTAGTCCCGGGTCTCCAGGTTTGAGAGTATGATGATAATTTGCAAAAATCAAGCTTAGAGTTAAAAACATGCCATTAAAGGGTGAAGACCTAAACCGGCCCCCAATCGACCCCGTACGAGGCACGAACACCTCGCACGGGACCAATGTAACTTGTAGGAACTGACCGCGTAGTCCCGGGTCTCCCGGTTTGAGAGTATGATGATAATTAGCAAAAATCACACTTGGAGATAAAAATAGGCCGTTAAAGGGTGAAAACCCAAATCGGCTGCCAATCAACCCCGTAGGAGGCACGAACACCTCGCACGGGACCAATGTAACTTGTTGGAACTGACCGCGTAGTCCCGGGTCTCCCAGTTTGAGAGTATGACCATAATTTCCAAAAATCACACTTAGAGTTGAAAACATGCCATTAAAGGGTGAAAACCCAAACCGACCCCCAATCGACCCCGTACGAGACACGAACACCTCGCACGGGACAAATCTAACTTGTAAAAACTGACCGCGTAGTCACGGGTCTCCTGGTTTGAGAATATAACGATAATATCAAAATATGTAGAGTTGGCTTAAAAACAAGCCGTTAAAGGGTGAAAACCCAAACCAGCCTCCAAATGATCTCGTAAGAGGCACGAACACCTCGCACGGGACCAATGTAACTTATAGGAACTGATCGCGTAGTCTCGGGTCTCCCGATTTGAGAATAAGACGATAATTCGCAAAAATAAACACTTAAACTTAAAAACAAGCCGTTAAAGGGTGAAAACCCGAACCATTCACCAAATGACCCCGTAAGAGGCATGAACACCTCGTACGGGACCAATGTAACTTGTAGTAACTGACCGATTAGTCCCAGGTCTCCCGATTGGTGAATATGACGATAATTTGTAAAATTCACACTTAAACTTAAAAATAAGTCGTTAAAGGTTGAAAATCGAAACCATTCGCCAAACGACCTCGTAGGAGGCACGCACACCTTGCACGGGACCAATGTAACTTGGAGGAACTGACCGCGTAGTCCCGGGTCCCCCGGTTTGAGAGTATGACGATAATTTGCAAAAATCACACTTAGAGTTAAAAACATGCCATTAAAGGGTGAAAACCCAAACCGGCCCCCAATCGACCCCGTACGAGGCACGAACACCTCGCACGGGACAAATGTAACTTGTAGGAACTGACCGCGTAGTCCCGGGTCTTCCGATTTGTGAGTATGATGATAATTTGCAAAAATCACACTTAGAGTTAAAAAGAGGTCGTTAAAGGGTGAAAACCCAAACCGGCAGCCAATCGACCCCGTAGGAGGCACGAACACCTCGCACGGGACCAATGTAACTTGTTGGAAATGACCGCGTAGTCCCGGGTCTTCCGATTTGTGAGTATGATAATAATTTGTAAAAATCACACTTAGAGTTAAAAATAAGCCGTTAAAGGGTGAAAACCCAAACCGGCAGCCAATCGACCCCGTAGTAGTCACGAACACCTTGCACGGGACCAATATAACTTGTTAGAACTGACCGCGTAGTCCCGGGTCTCTCGGTTAGTGAATAGGATGATAATTTGCAAAAATCAATACTTAAACTTAAAAACATGCCGTTAAAGGGTGAAAGCCCAAACTAGCCCCAAACAACCCCGTAGGAGGCACGAACACCTCGCACGGGACCAATGTAACTTGTAGGAACTGACCGCGTAGTCCCGGGTCTCCCGGTTTGAGAGTATGAAGATAATTTGCAAAAATCACACTTAGAGTTAAAAACAGGCCATTAAAGCGTGAAAACCCAAACCGGCCCCCAATCGACCCCGTACGAGCCACGAACACCTCGCACGGGACCAATGTAACTTGTAGGAACTGACCGCATAATCCCGAGTATCCCGGTTTAAGAGTATGACAATAATTTGCAAAAATCACACTTAGTTAAAAACATGCCGTTAAAGGGTGAAAACCCAAATTGGCCCCCAAATGACCTCGTAGGAGGCACGCACACCTCGCACGGGACCAATGTAACTTGTAGGAACTGACCGCGTAGTCCCGGGTCTCCAGGTTTGAGAGTATGATGATAATTTGCAAAAATCACACTTAGAGTTAAAAACATGCCATTAAAGGGTGAAAACCTAAACCGGCCCCCAATCGACCACGTACGAGGCACGAACACCTCGCACGGGACCAATGTAACTTGTAGGAACTGACCGCGTAGTCCCGGGTCTCCCGGTTTGAGAGTATGATGATAATTAGCAAAAATCACACTTGGAGATAAAAATAGGCCGTTAAAGGGTGAAAACCCAAATCGTTTGCCAATCAACCCCGTAGGAGGCACGAACACCTCGCACGGGACAAATGTAACTTGTTGGAACTGACCGCGTAGTCCCGGGTCTCCCAGTTTGAGAGTATGACCATAATTTGCAAAAATCACACTTAGAGTTGAAAACATGCCATTAAAGGGTGAAAACCCAAACCGACCCCCAATCGACCCCGTACGAGGCACGAACACCTCGCACGGGACAAATGTAACTTGTAGAAACTGATCGCGTAGTACCGGGTCTCCCGGTTTGAGAGTATGATGATAATTTGCAAAAATCACACTTAGAGATAAAAAAGGCCGTTAAAGGGTGAAAACCCAAACCGGCCCCCAATCGACCCCGTAGGAGGCACGAACACCTCGCACGGGACCAATGTAAGTTTTTGGAACTGGCCGCGTAGTCCCGGGTCTCCCGGTTTGAGAGTATGATGATAATTAGCAAAAATCACACTTGGAGATAAAAATAGGCCGTTAAAGGATGAAAACCCAAACCGGCCCCTAAACGACCCCGTAGGAGGCGCGAACACCTCGCACGGGACCAATGTAACTTGTAGGAACTGACCGCATAGTCCCGGGTCTCCCGATTTGACAGTATGATGATAATTTGCAAAAATCGCACTTAGAGATAAAAATAGGTCGTTAAAGGGTGAAAACCCAAACCGGCTGCCAATCGACCCCGTAGGAGGCAGAACACCTCGCACGGGACCAATGTAACTTGTAGGAACTGACCGCGTAGTCCCGTGTCTCTCGGTTTTATAGTATGATGATAATTTGCAAAAATCACACTTAGAGATTAAAATAGGCCGTTAAAGGGTGAAAACCCAAACCGGCTGCCAATCGACCCCGTAGGAGGCACGAACACCTCGTACGGGACCAATGTAACTTGTTGGAACTGACCGCGTAGTCCTGGGTCTCCCAATTTTTGAAGAGGATGATAATTTGCAAAAATAAATACTAAACCTTCAAAACAAGCCGTTAAAGGGTGAAAACCCAAACCAACCCCCAAACGACCCCGTAGGAGGCAGAACACCTCGCACGGGACCAATGTAACTTGTAGGAACTGATCGCGTAGTCCCGGGTCTCCCGATTTGAGAGTATGATGATAATTTGCAAAAATCACCCTTAGAGATAAAAATAGGCCGTTAAAGGGTGAAAACCCAAACCGACTGCCAATCGACCCCGTAGGAGGCACGAACACCTCGCACGGGACCAATGTAACTTGTTGGAACTGACCGCGTAGTCCCGAGTCTCCTGGTTTGAGAGTATGACGATAATTTGCAAAAATCACACTTAGTTAAAAACATGTCGTTAGAGGGTGAAAACCAAAATTGGCCCCCAAACGACCCCGTAAGAGGCACGAACACCTCGTACGGGACCAATGTAACTTGTAAGAACTGACCCCGTAGTCCCGGGTCTCCCGATTTGACAGTGACTATAATTTGCAAAAATCACACTTAGAGTTAAAAACATGCCATTAAAGGGTGAAAACCCAAACCGGCCCCCAATCGACCCCGTACGAGGCACGAACACCTCGCACGGGACCAATGTAACTTGTAGGAACTGACCGTGTAGTCTCGGGTCTCCCGGTTTGGGAGTATGATGATAATTTGCAAAAATCACACTTAGAGTTAAAAATAGGCCGTTAAAGGGTGAAGACCCAAACCGGCCGCCAATTGACCCCGTAGGAGGCACGAACACCTCGTACGAGACCAATGTAACTTGTTGGAACTGACCGTGTAGTCTCGGGTCTCCCAGTTTGTGAATAGGATGATAATTTGCAAAAATCAACACTTAAACTTAAAAACAAGCTGTTAAAGGGTGAAAACCCAAACCAACCCCAAACGACCCCTTAGGAGGCACGAACACCTCGCACGGGACCAATGTTACTTGTTGGAACAGACCGCGTAGTCCCGGGTCTCCCGGTTTGAGAGTATGACATTAATTTGCAAAAATCACACTTAGAGTTAAAAACATGCCATGAAAGTGTGAAAACCCAAATCGACCCCCAATCGACCCCGTACGAGGCACGAACACCTCGCACGGGACAAATGTAACTTCTAGGACCTGACCGCGTAGTCCCGGGTCTTCCGGTTTGAGAGTATGATGATAATTTACAAATATCACACTTAGAGTTAAAAATAGTCCGTTAAAGGGTGAAAACCCAAACCGGCAGCCAATCGACCCCGTAGGAGGCACGAACACCTTGCACGGGACCAATATAACTTGTTGGAACTGACCGCGTAGTCTCGGGTCTCCTGATTTGTGAATAGGATGATAATTTGCAAAAATCAATACTTAAACTTAAAAACATGCCGTTAAAGGGTGAAAACCCAAACCAACCCCCAAACAACCCCGTAGGAGGCACGAACACCTCGCACGGGACCAAAGTAACTTGTAGGAACTGACCGCGTAGTCTCGGGTCTCCCGGTTTGAGAGTATGATGATAATTTGCAAAAATCACACTTAGAGTTAAAAACAGGCCATTAAAGGGTGAAAACCCAAACCGGCCCCCAATCGACCCCGTACGAGGCACGAACACCTCGTACGGGACCAATGTAACTTGTAGGAACTGACCGCGTAGTCTCGAGTATCCCGGTTTGAGAGTATGACTACAATTTACAAAAATCACACTTAAACTTAAAAACAAGTCGTTAAAGGTTGAAAATCGAAACCAGTCCCCAAACGACCTCGTAGGAGGCACGCACACCTCGCATGGGACCAATGTAACTTGTAGGAACAGAGCGCGTAGTCCCGGGTCTCCTGGTTTGAGAGTATGACGATAATTTGCAAAAATCACACTTAGAGTTAAAAACATGCCATTAAAGGGTGAAAACCCAAACCGACCCCCATTCGACCCTGTACGAGGCATTAACACCTCGCACGGGACCAATGTAACTTGTTGGAACTGACCGCGTAGTCCCGGGTCTCCCGATTTTTTGAATAGGATGATAATTTGCAAAAATCACACTTGGAGATAAAAATAGGCCGTTAAAGGGTGAAAACCCAAACCGGCTGCCAATCGACCCCGTAGGAGGCACGAACACCTCGCACGGGACCAATGTAACTTGTTGGAACTAACCGCGTAGTCCCGGGTCTCCCGATTTTTGAATAGGATGATAATTTGCAAAAATCAATACTAAACCTTAAAAACAAGCCGTTAAAGGGTGAAAACCCAAACGAACCCCCAAACGACCCCGTAGGAGGCACGAACACCTCGCACGGGACCAATGTAACTTATAGGAACTGACCGCGTAGTCCCGGGTCTCCCGATTTGAGAGTATGATGATAATTTATAAAAATCACACTTAGAGATAAAAATAGGACGTTAAAGGGTGAAAACCCAAACTGGCCCCCAATCGACCCCGTAGGAGGCACGAACACCTCGCACGGGACCAATGTAACTTTTTGGAACTGGCCGCGTAGTCCCGGGTCTCCCGGTTTGAGAGTATGATGATAATTAGCAAAAATCACACTTGGAGATAAAAATAGGCCGTTAAAGGGTGAAAACCCAAACCGGCCCCTAAACGACCCGTAGGAGGCGCGAACACCTCGTACGGGACCAATGTAACTTGTAGGAACTGACCGCGTAGTCTCGGGTCTCCCGGTTTGAGAGTATGATGATAATTTGCAAAAATCACACTTAGAGATAAAAATAGGACGTGAAAGGGTGAAAACCCAAACCGGCTGCCAATCGACCCCGTAGGAGGCACGAACACCTCGCACGGGACCAATGTAACTTGTAGGAACTGACCGTGTAGTCCCGAGTCTCCTGGTTTGAGAGTATGACGATAATTTGTAAAAATCACACTTAGTTAAAAACATGCCGTTAGAGGGTGAAAACCCAAATCGGCCCCCAAACGACCCCGTAAGAGGCACGAACACCTCGCACGGGATCAATGTAACTTGTAGAAATTGACCGCGTAGTCACGGGTCTCCTGGTTTGAGAATATAACGATAATATCAAAATATGTAGAGTTGGCTTAAAAACAAGCCGTTAAAGGGTGAAAACCCAAACCAGCCTCCAAATGATCTCGTATGAGGCACGAACACCTCGCACGGGACCAATGTAACTTATAGGAACTGATCGCGTAGTCCCGGGTCTCCCGATTTGAGAATAAGACGATAATTCGCAAAAATAAACACTTAAACTTAAAAACAAGCCGTTAAAGGGTGAAAACCCGAACCATTCACCAAATGACCCCGTAAGAGGCATGAACACCTCGTACGGGACCAATGTAACTTGTAGGAACTGACCGATTAGTCCCAGGTCTCCCGATTGGTGAATATGACGATAATTTGTAAAATTCACACTTAAATATAAAAATAAGTCGTTAAAGGTTGAAAATCGAAACCAGTCGCCAAACGACCTTGTAGGAGGCACGCACACCTCTACCGGGACCAATGTAACTTCTAGGAACATACCGCGTAGTCCCGGGTCCCCCAGTTTGAGAGTATGACGATAATTTGCAAAAATAACACTTAGAGTTAAAAACATGCCATTAAAGGGTGAAAACCCAAACCGGCCCCCAATCGACCCCGTACGAGGCACGAACACCTCGCACGGGACAAATGTAACTTGTAGGAACTGACCGCGTAGTCTCGGGTCTTCCGATTTGTGAGTATGATGATAATTTGCAAAAATCACACTTAGAGTTAAAAAGAGGT
Organism: Sambucus nigra; assembly: GCA_949130495.1. NCBI lineage: Eukaryota > Viridiplantae > Streptophyta > Magnoliopsida > Dipsacales > Adoxaceae > Sambucus > Sambucus nigra. The sequence continues at coordinate 973,674 of CASBWL010000485.1, forward strand.
CGTTAAAGGGTGAAAACCCAAACCGGCAGCAAATCGACCCCGTAGGAGGCACGAACACCTCGCACGGGACCAATGTAACTTGTTGGAACTGACCGCGTAGTCCCGGGTCTTCCGATTTGTGAGTATGATGATAATTTGTAAAAATCAAACTTAGAGTTAAAAATAGGCCGTTAAAGCGTGAAAACCCAAACCGGCAGCCAATCGACCCCGTAGTAGTCACGAACACCTTGCACGAGACCAATATAACTTGTTAGAACTGACCGCGTAGTCCCGGGTCTCTCGGTTAGTGAATAGGATGATAATTTGCAAAAATCAATACTTAAACTTAAAAACATGCCGTTAAAAGGTGAAAGCACAAACTAGCCCCAAACAACCCCGTAGGAGGCACGAACACCTCGCACGGGACCAATGTAACTTGTAGGAACGGACCGCGTAGTCCCGGGTCTCCCGGTTTGAGAGTATGAAGATAATTTGCAAAAATCACACTTAGAGTTAAAAACAGGCCATTAAAGCGTGAAAACCCAAACCGGCCCCCAATCGACCCCGTACGAGCCACGAACACCTCGCACGGGACCAATGTAACTTGTAGGAACTGACCGCGTAATCCCGAGTATCCCGGTTTAAGAGTATGACAATAATTTGCAAAAATCACACTTAGTTAAAAACATGCCGTTAAAGGGTGAAAACCCAAATCGGCCCCCAAATGACCTCGTAGGAGGCACGCACACCTCGCACGGGACCAATGTAACTTGTAGGAACTGACCGCGTAGTCCCGGGTCTCCAGGTTTGAGAGTATGATGATAATTTGCAAAAATCACACTTAGAGTTAAAAACATGCCATTAAAGGGTGAAAACCTAAACCGGCCCCCAATCGACCCCGTACGAGGCACGAACACCTCGCACGGGACCAATGTAACTTTTAGGAACTGACCGCGTAGTCCCGGGTCTCCCGGTTTGAGAGTATGATGATAATTTGCAAAAATCACACTTGGAGATAAAAATAGGCCGTTAAAGGGTGAAAACCCAAATCGGCTGCCAATCAACCCCGTAGGAGGCACGAACACCTCGCACGGGACCAATGTAACTTGTTGGAACTGACCGCGTAGTCCCGGGTCTCCCAGTTTGAGAGTATGACCATAATTTGAAAAAATCACACTTAGAGTTGAAAACATGCCATTAAAGGGTGAAAACCCAAACCGACCCCCAATCGACCCCGTACGAGGCACGGACACCTCGCACGGGACAAATGTAACTTGTAGAAACTGACCGCGTAGTACCGGGTCTCCCGGTTTGAGAGTATGATGATAATTTGCAAAAATCACACTTAGAGATAAAAAACGCCGTTAAAGGGTGAAAACCCAAACCGGCCCCCAATCGACCACGTAGGAGGCACGAACACCTCGCACGGGACCAATGTAACTTTTTGGAACTGTCCGCGTAGTCCCGGGTCTCCCGGTTTGAGAGTATGATGATAATTCACAAAAATCACACTTGGAGATAAAAATAGGCCGTTAAAGGATGAAAACCCAAACCGGCCCCTAAACGACCCCGTAGGAGGCGCGAACACCTCGTACGGGACCAACGTAACTTGTAGGAACTGACCGCATAGTCCCGGGTCTCCCGATTTGAGAGTATGATGATAATTTGCAAAAATCACACTTAGAGATAAAAATAGGCCGTTAAAGGGTGAAAACCCAAACCGGCTGCCAATCGACCCCGTAGGAGGCAGAACACCTCGCACGGGACCAATGTAACTTGTAGGAACTGACCGCGTAGTCCCAGGTCTCTCGGTTTTATAGTATGATGATAATTTGCAAAAATCACACTTAGAGATAAAAATAGGCCGTTAAAGGGTGAAAACCCAAACCGGCTACCAATCGACCCCGTAGGAGGCACGAACACCTCGCACGGGAGCAATGTAACTTGTTGGAACTGACCGCGTAGTCCCGGGCCTCCCGATTTTTTAATAGGATGATAATTTGCAAAAATCAATACTAAACCTTAAAAACAAGCCGTTAAAGGGTGAAAACCCAAACCAACCCCCAAACGACCCCGTAGGAGGCAGAACACCTCGCACGGGACCAATGTAACTTGTAGGAACTGATCGCGTAGTCCCGGGTCTCCCGATTTGAGAGTATGATGATAATTTTCAAAAATCACCCTTAGAGATAAAAATAGGCCGTTAAAGGGTGAAAACCCAAACCGGTTGCCAATCGACCCCGTAGGAGGCACGAACACCTCGCACGGGACCAATGTAACTTGTTGGAACTGACCGCGTAGTCCCGGGTCTCCTGGTTTGAGAGTATGATGATAATTTGCAAAAATCACACTTTGTTAAAAACATGCCGTTAGAGGGTGAAAACCAAAATCGGCCCCCAAACGACCCCGTAAGAGGCACGAACACCTCGTACGGGACCAATGTAACTTGTAGGAACTGACCCCGTAGTCCCGGGTCTCCCGATTTGACAGTGACGATAATTTGCAAAAATCACACTTAGAGTTAAAAACATGCCATTAAAGGATGAAAACCCAAACCGGCCCCCAATCGACCCCGTACGAGGCACGAACACCTCGCACGGGACCAATGTAACTTGTAGGAACTGACTGTGTAGTCTCGGGTCTCCCGGTTTGGGAGTATGATGATAATTTGCAAAAATCACACTTAGAGTTAAAAATAGGCCGTTAAAGGGTGAAAACCCAAACCGGCCACCAATTGACCCCGTAGGAGGCACGAACACCTCGCACGAGACCAATGTAACTTGTTGGAACTGACCGCGTAGTCCCGGGTCTCCCGGTTTGTGAATAGGACGATAATTTGCAAAAATCAACACTTAAACTTAAAAACAAGCCGTTAAAGGGTGAAAACCCAAACCAACCCCAAACGACCCCTTAGGAGGCACGAACACCTCGCACGGGACCAATGTTACTTGTTGGAACTGACTGCGTAGTCCCGGGTCTCCCGGTTTGAGATTATGACCATAATTTGCAAAAATCACACTTAAAGTTGAAAACATGCCATTAAAGGGTGAAAACCCAAACCGACCCCCAATCGACCCCGTACGAGGCACGAACACCTCGCACGGGACAAATGTAACTTGTAGGAACTGACCGCGTTGTATCGGGTCTCCCGGTTTGAGAGTACGATGATAATTTGCAAAAATAAACACTTAAATTCCAGTCATAGATGTAATTTTTTTGTAAATTATTGGGTTACTAATATCGTATCTTTTTTGTATTCTATTTTTTTTGCAGGATAACAGTTTATCGTTGACTTTTATTCACGTGGAACACACAAAGAACTCAATGGTTTACAACAAGGGGTTTATTAATGATTTCATTTTTTTGTGTCATGACCGTACGGTCTTTTGTTGTTTTATTATTGACTTTTATGGCCATGAGGGCTTTTGTAAGTTAATTGTTATATTTTGTGTCCGTGCGGGCTTTATGTTAGGCAGGTTTTGTATTAACAGGTTTTGGAATGTCCAGAAAATAGAGGAAACTGTGTCCAATTTTTTTTGGGCCTGTGAGCTGTTAAAGACTTGTAATATTTTGAAGTTTGTATGTACATTAGTTTATTAATAACGTGCAATATTATTAATTTATGAATTTTGTGCTTTCAAATATTTTTTTTTTAAATAAAAAATTTGGCACAGTTCAAAACCGTGGCAAAAGTGTATCATATTTTGGCACGGTTTTGAACTGTGCCAAATTTTTTTAAACTGTCTTGAATCTGGCACAGTTAAAAACTGTGCCAAAAGTGTGCCAAAAATATCAAATTCTAGCACGGTTTAAAAGTGTGCCAGAAGTGTTCCTATTTTGCTGAATCTGGCACAGTTAAAAACTGTGCCAAAAGTGTGCCATAAATATCAAATTCTGGCACGGTATAAAAGTGTGCCAGAAGTGTTCCTGTTTGGCTGAATCTGGCACACTTTTGAGCCGTGCCAGAAAACAAATCCCATTTTGGAACACCTGATTCTGGCACAGTTCAAAACCCTGCCAGATTTGATCTGGCACAGTTTTAAACCGTGCCAGAATCCTATTTTTGGTGTACTGCCATTATCCAAATCTTGAGCTACATGCACCCCTCATTGTTAACGCGTGTCATGCATCTTCAACTGGCTATATCCCACTAACTCCACTACGCTCAAAGGTAACATGATTAATTGGAGTTATTAATGTTCACGTAATTATTTGGAATATTTTTAGAAAATATTTTTCTCAAAATTGAGGTGTTTTTCTAAGTCAAAAATTATTTTTTAATACCTATAGGTGAAACTTTTGAAGGAAATATTTTTCGCTTGTGTAATTAAAATGACATAGAAATATCATTCAAATGACATTGATAAGTCATTCGAACGACTACTTCTAACGATAGCAGATGTCGTTTGAAGCCTATATCAAACGATCCCGTACTGTTTTAGATTTTTTGGGTGGTTAGTATGGTCGTTAGAAATGATATTAGATGTCGTTCAAACAACATGCAAATTTCGTTTGAAAAACTTCAAATGACTTCCACTGCCTCAACTTTTTATTCAGCCTATTTATACATGCTACGAAGTTAGGTTTCGCAAGTCTTTAAAAATCCAATTCTGCATATCTGGTGCATGAAAAGAATTCAATTTTTAGGCTTTAAACCATTCTTTATTCACTAAAAAAATCCCAAATCAATTATCTGAATCATTAGTGACTTGATTATTCATCTTACTCATCTAGAGTAACCCTTGTGGAGAATAAGTCTACTTCTCCATTGCTGACCGTTGGAGCTCTTGCAGGATCTCTTGCTGAAGACTTCGAACCGACACCTGAGGGTATTTTACTGTCACGAAAATGTTGTATTTATTCTATGTAACTGTAAGTTGGATATTTATAGTTTTTATAGAGAAATAAAAGGTTTTGCCCCTACTGGGGATTTTTCCTCAAATCTATTTTTGTGATTGTTTTTGTGTGCAGGCAAGATTATTTATATTCTCTCAATCACAATTAGATGCATGTTTTAGGGTCTTAATTAAAATCTGGGCATAAAATTGGAATTTAATTAAACAATTTTATTCATTGATTGCATGCGCACTCTCAATTGGCAAGTTTTTAAGCCTAAGTCTAGATATTGACAATTTATCGTCATGTTCTTAAACCGAGAGTGACGTGACGGATCAGTTCTTAGAATTTACACTTGTTGTGTTTGAGGTATGCGAGCCTCTTATAAGGCCATTAGGGGGTAGTTTGGGGGGTTTCCCCCACTAACGGTGTGTTTTTAAGACTAAGTGTAGATATTTGGAAATTTTCATCATATTATTAAATTCGGAGTCCCCCGACTATGTGGTCAGTTTCTACGAGTTACATTGATCCTGTGCGAGATGATCGTACCTCTTACGGGGACGTTTGTGGTATGTTTTGGATTTTCACCCTTTAATGACATATTTCTAAGCCTAAGTCTATATATTTGCAAAATTTTATTATATTATCAAATGGGGAGTCTCATGACCGCGCAGTCAGTTTCTACGAGTTACATTGGTCCTGTGCGAGGTGTGTGTGCCTCTTGCGAGGTGATTTGGGGTAATTTGGGGTTTTCACCCTTTAACGTAATGTTTTTAAGCCTAAGTCTAGATATTTACAAATTATTATCATATTCTTAAACCTCATGAGTACAAGGTGAATTCCTACGAGCTACGTTGGTCCCGTGTGAGGTGTCCATGCCTCTTACGGGACCGTTTGGAGGTTATTTTGGATTTTATCCATTTAAAACATGTTTTTAAGCCTAAATCTAGATATTTTCAAATTATGACCATATGATCAAACAGGGAGTCCCGTGACTATGCAGTCAGTTCCTATTTGCAAGGTGTGCATTCCTCTAACGAGACCATTTAGGGGCTGTTTCTCCCTCTATTGGCATGTTTTTCAACCTAAGTCTATATATTTGTAAATTTTTCTCATATTTTAAGATCAGGAGTTCCGTGACTACATAGTCAATTCCTAGGAGTTGCATAGGTCTCGTGTGAGGTGTTCATATCTCTTACGGGGTCGTTTATTTTTTTCTTCTTCTGATTTTCGTCGTCTAATGGCATATTTTTAAGACTAAGTCTAGATATTTTCAAATTTTCATCATATTCTCAAACAAGGAGTCCCATGACTAAGCTGTCAGTTTCTACAAGTTACATTAGACCCGTGTGACGTGTGCATGCCTCTTACGGGGATATTTAGGGGTTAGTTGGGTTTTTTTCCCCTCTAACATCGTGTTTTTAAGCATAACTCTAGATATTCACACATTATCATCATATTCTAAGACTGGGAGTCTCCTGATTATGCATCAGTTCTTATGAGTTACATTGGTCCCGTGCGAAGCGTTCGAACCTCTTATGGGGTCGTTTGGGGGATATTTTGGGTTTCCCCTATAACACAATGTTTTCAAGTATAAGTCTAGATATTTGTAAATTTGTGTCATATTCTCAAATCGGGAGTCCCGTGACTACGCTATCAGTTACAAATTACATTAGTCCCGTTCTATGTGTGTGTGCCTCTTACGGGGCCATTTGGGGGTTGTTTTGAGGCTTCTACCTTTAGAGGCGTGTTTTTAAGCCTATACCTTGATATTTACAATTTTTCATCATATTTTTGAATAGGGAGTGTTGTGACTGCGTGGTAAATTCCTACGAGTTATCGGTTAGAGGTGTTAGTGGCTTATCTTCTCTCTCTGAGCATGTATGGCATTTGTTGTGAATCATGGAAAGTCATTTAATTATAAACATTTTGGAGAGTTTTATTTATCTTCAACAAGGTATCCACAATCATTATTTAAGCCATTATCATCCATAAGTCAACATGAAGATTGAGGCTACAAACCGAATGATATTGAAGGAAATCATATATCTGTTATAAAATGGTTGTTGCTATACTTGGTTGCTGCTAAAATGGTTCTCGCTATGATGTTGAAACTAATCATCATCCATATTAAATATGACCTACACTTGGGTTTAATAATTTTTCTTTACTTTGGCTGCTATTATAGCTTAATAGAAATGTCTTCCTAACGGATTACAAATTTGACTAATTGATTATTATTACACACCAGAAATGTATTGTAACTAATTTGATACTTCTAGTAATTTTGAAACTGTTGGGAGCATCATCATCACTTGGGGATTGAGATTTAGTAATGGTCTGAGGATGTTTTAGTGTTGATTCGTACCTGTTTTAGTGCTAATTTTGTTGTTGATTCTTACCTGTTTTGCTGCTGAGTCGCACTTATTTGGGTGCTCATTTTGTTGTTGTTTTAGAGACTTTTTGGTACTATTTGGCATCCACTTAAAGTATTTATTGTTTCTTGTTCGTATTGATATGTGGTGGTTAGGTTGTAATAGAACTAAGTTAAAACTTAAACCCTATGTTGAAATTTGACATTTTATTAGTAAAAAAGACATTTCAATGAAAATATGCAATTGTAGTCTTCCTATAATTGAAAATTTGGACATTTTTTAGTCCTTGGTATTTGAAAAAAATGTTCGGGTATTTTTTAAGGCAATTCAACTCATTAATGTTAGTACTGACAAACTAAATCGGACCGACCCTATAAAAAGAAAACCAAATAAGTTCGATTAACCCACATTATCATTCATGCCTCGGTTTGATTTGTTAGAGGACCGACTTCAAAAAAACTCAAAAAAGAATCGAACTGAACCAGATCATGAATGCCCCTACTTACAGTACAATGCTTTATTACAATTTCACATCATTTGGGGAATGAGTTTGGGACTCATACTATTACTGCAAAATAATGGTATCGTTTGTAGGATATAACCTAGAGGGTACCTCTTCTAGGATAAGGGAAGACCAAAGACAAATATATTGATAACTAAAGAAACGACGTGGCCATTAACACGAGAACTTCATAAAAAAATTGATTCAGAAATTCTACAGAACATCACAATACATTTACCAATTCAGTAGGCATAGTTCAAGTTTCATGAAAAGATCTCTGGAGTGAACAGAATATGGAGTTACTTCAAGTTTCTTTTTCATTTATAACACTCCAAGGTACTTGCATCTATCTTATCTTATAAAAGAGAGACCTTCGCATATAAAATTATACATTGAATATTTTTTCCTTACAAACATAATGCAAGGACAAATGTGCAATTTAGAACTAGATAGATTATAATATGAAAAATGTGAAATTTAACTGTAATAAAGAGATATTAACATGGTACCTTAGGACTCAAGTAACCAAGATTCCTGGTGTCGTCAGTCATGTCATTACAATTTTAAGTCTTCAATCGGGAAACCCCAAATTCAGTGAGCCTTACTCTACAATTCTGGTCAAGAAATATATTCTCTATGTTTACATCTCTTTGAAAAATATTTTAAGAATGTGGCACACTCATATATCAATCTCAAAATCAATGAACACTCGCAATGTCAACAGTGAGTTATGTGTCGATGATATTGATTATATTGATTGGCACTTGCTCATATTGGTAGCGACATTTGGAGCAGGAGGAAATCTGTAGAAGTACAATGTCCTGGCAACAATCATAAGTACAATGTCCTGCTAATGAATTAGTAAATATTTTGATGAACACATATGTAGATAGCAAAAGAAATAATTAATTTATCCATTATGCAATCAATGTAAACTTCTACAACAACTACTCATATAAATGTGAGGACATGTTGAAAAGATTTTAACAAACCACATAATATATAAAATATTCCGAAAATGTGTTTAATTCCTATTATTTCTGGACAACTAGGAGCTTCTGTTAGTAAAATGAATTAAAAATGATTTGGGATCTCAAAGAACCTATTGTTGTCTAGTTCCCATAATTGTGTGTGTATGTGTATATATATAAGTCGAGGAGTGTCTATGATTACCTCTTTTAGCTGCTATGGAATCTCATCCATTCATATCCATACCATGGATACTCATAATGAGAAAGTACAAAAGAGAATTATTTTCGAAAGAGGAAACATCGATAACCATTTGCCTATAATTATTTTAATTATATTTTGTAGATTGCAAATCAACAAACCTCCCCACCCCACAAGTCCATAATATTATGTGTATCTTCGGTAGGAGTTCAATATAACCGGGGGAAAAGTTTGTATTGAGCACGGTCTTCAACTTTGGTTCTATAAATTCATATTTCCATAAAGCTGTCATTTTTTCCCACAACAAAAACAAGGCCCATTTTTTTGACAAAATTTACACAACATTCTAGTTTCTTTGAGATTACCCAAACACGTTTAAATATACTATATATACACACATGCACACAAAATAGTTGTCCTTATATTAGAAGATTTTTCATGTTATTATCAGATGGGGTTTGAAGCTTCATTAACCAAGATAATTTCTATATAATAAGGGAAAACATCTTATGATTACTCAAGAAGATTACTTATAGATAAAATTATTAAGAACCTTTAGGTTTGTAACATTCAGAAACCACTAGTTTTTTCTGAAGCGTAAGTCGTAATAGTAACTAGTTCAGAAATGACAAACAAGGAAAAATAATATATATTTGATCCTCACTAAAGAAATCTTTAAGGTGTGTATTGTTTTGGAAAAGGGAAGATAAAAAGAAATAACAATTAAAAGCATGAGTGTGAAGCAAAGAGAAGAATGTTAAAATACTTTCTCCTTCATTATCTCTTCCTGCATATGTAAAAAATCATTAGGCTTAACAGGTGTTTGTTGTGTACAGTAAGTGTCTTCACTGCTCTAGTGATCCCCTCACGAGTGAAACTTCACTATACTGGTGTATAGAGATGAAAACACAAGGTTGGGGGAGGGACTTTAAATGAACAAGAGGAGGCACCAAATATTCTTATAAGGGTCTTGATAATGTGTGCCCTCAGGACACATAATAAACACATCAAAAAAGAAAAATATGGTCCTAATATGCACCTGCTTGTGTAATACTTTAAGATGTACACATTTTATGCCTACAATGAACGCACTCAGTCATTTTGGTAATGTATTTAACAATCACCTCCTCCCGTCAACGCCTAAAAGTAGAACTTCTACAATAAAGACCACTTGTTAATAAATTTTAAAGGGGGTTGTCAATCACATCGTCTAAGGTTAAGAAAATGCCCACACATTGTTGAATATATTTTCTATTTTCTTTTCCAATTTTCCCTCTCTGTCTTTCTCAAATTCGGGTCGAGGTTAAATACAATTTACCCCGGTAGTATGGAATTGAGCTAAATGAATATTGCCAATAATAGAGTCATAACATTTATAATCCAAATTATTTAAGGAATATTCCATCTTGCTTGACAATGTTATTTTTCATCATACTTTCCTTAATACTATTTTACACCAAAATTTGACTAACAAGTAATTATATAACTTACTAATATCACCATTCAATAGTGAAATTCATGTTTCTCTAATCTTCTCAATTAAATAGAATAGATGGCGATTGAAATAAAAGTGTAAGTCGTTCATAAAAAACTCAACTCTAGTAATACGAAACTCAACAATAATTTGTTAAAAAGTAAAACAAGACTTGATTTGGAATTAAAAAGAATATCGTATCCTAGATAAAAGTATCAAATTACATCACATGGCCACTTCGCCAATGAAAAAAATTCATGAAACTACCCTATAAGAGAAATAAATTGAAGCACTTAGCTTATAATATTATATATATATGTTTCATATCCCTCCAAAGAACCACCTCATTAGACATTAGAAAAATAGGAAGAAAGATGGTAAGCTCACTTGCCATATAGAATCCAAGACTGGTATAATGGTAAAGAATTATTACACATGTACATGATAACAGCTAACATGAATTGCGAACAACTTTATGTAGTCTTATCAACAACCAAATATATATAATTTAATGTTAAGAAATTAATTGTCGTGTCGTTTGAATGTTTCATAGGGAGAAGAATGTTGGAAACTTTAACAAATAAATTATAAAAGGGAAATGAAATGAAGTATAAATGTTTCTTTTATAGCTTAGATGAAGCATGTGTATGTTCTATATCCCTTCAAAGAATCACATCATTAGGCGGTAGTTATGTAGGAAGATTATGGTATGCCCATGCTAATGGCACGAAACCATTTTCTACAATGTACTCATAAATAATGGTACACTTTGTGCCTATGTGAGAATTGACTATGTGAGAATTAAGCTTTATATCATGTTTTAGATGCTCACCGATTATTAAAAAAACTAAAGCAGATTTTCAAAAGTCATATAACTACAAAAGTAGAGAAATATTACAAGCATAGGCTCAACTATTCTTTTTGTATCGAATCTTGTGTAGATATATTATCCTACGATTTGACGGTGGAATCTGAAAGCATTCCATTCAAACCAAAACAATAAACCCATAGCTGTAGAAAACTTAAAAGTTTACAAATGCTATAAGGGAAAAATAGTTAAAAAAATGGTTAAGCTCATCAACTGTATATGTCCATCTTCTTTGTAGCAATTAATCATACAGTTAGTATGCACCATGGAAAAAGCCAAAAAGGATATAGCCAAAAGTGGATGTGGAAAAAAAACTGATGAAAGTGACAACTTTTTTAAGGCCCATTAGGCCGACTATTCAAGGCTTCCGAGATCGGCTATTTCTGGTTTGGACGGTAATTATATATATTGAAAACTAAAATAGACCGAACCAAACGAATACTACATATACAAGCCAAGGGAATTCACTCCATGGTGTATGCATACACATATAGACATCGGTTAACCACCTCGTAATTCGCAATTGTCTTTATTGCTGATGGGACCCGCATCGAGCACACCATGTCCGTGACCATTATTCCAGGATCTCGACTATGATTTAAGCCTATTGCGATCAGAGTTTTTCTTAGTGGGGAAGGGGTCAGATATAGCTCTCTAATAATATAGAGAGCGTGTATGTGTGTGAGAGTTGGGTCTCATTGCCAGTTATTTTGAATATGGAAAACAATTTGAAAATTTTAAGGTAGGTCAATTTAATGAAACGTGCCCTAATTTGGCATGGTCCATGCCAGACTAGCACCGTTTTAAATCATGTCAGATTGGAAATAAATCGTGTCAAAATTTGGTATGATTCTAATCATGCCATATTTGCCTTGTCCAAGCGTGCCACATTTGCACTTTTTGTATAGTTAAAATTAAATGAAGAGGTGAAGAAATATTTATGGTCAACAATTTACAATCGACAAGAAAACCTCAAAATGTGTGCCTCCTACCCCCAGTACAAACGTACATACATAATTTGTTTGTTATATTTATTCAATGGATATGAAGATGAGGGAGAAAGGGAGAAACTTGGAGTTTTTCTTTGAGAACGATAAAGATTAATATGATAATAGTGTAGATTGAAGATAACAACAACAACAACTCTGAGAGTGATCAAACGACATCGTTTTATTAGCTATAGGGGGTATCAAACCCATAATAACTGCAATATTATAATTTGGTCCATATAAATGAATGCAATATGATGAGAGCACTTAAAAGTTTACGTGGTTCGATAGGTTGATTTGCCAATGTCCTTAGTGAAAGAAGAGAGATCTCGATTAAGGGGAAAAGAGTCAAATCCATGATTGGAAGAATGTTTTTAATCGTACCCCAAACCATTGATATTGCTACTATTTAAAGATAAAAGTGCCCTACAATTCTAGGTCTTCTTTATGGTGATTAGTTATCAGTTTGATCTTATCTATGACGTTATGGAATTATAGTTGATTTGTATCTGACCAAGTCTAATTGTCATCGTTCTTGATTCTCCAATAGTACATCTAATGTCTTCGGGCGACTACATCGCCTTGCTCTCGCACTGCCATGTGGCTTATTGGCTAACACTCCTATCATTTACTTCAAAGTAATTATATGTGTGTACTTACCAAAACACTAATAAAAAGACACCAAAATTGAAAATTAAATCCAATTAGAAATAATATAACTAACTTAACACAAGTATTAAAATAATTAAATACAACAGACCAACATGAAAAGGCACAATTATTATTGTTCTCGGGTTCCATACATTAAAGAATTATCTGAGAAGAAAGAGAATCCCTTAAAATTACAAAGGTCGTGATTACATATTTCAATTTGGAAGATCTTATTTTTATTTAAGCAACATCTATGCTCTTAATCAAAATACATATATTTAAGAAAAATATACCCAAAACTGAAGATGTAATAAAAAAATGTTGAAATTTACTCAACTCAAATTAGGAAATTTCATTTCAACATCCATTTCTTAGTTTAAGTTAGAGAAAACTAACATTTTGAAAAGAGTAGAAATATTTATCATTTCGATATTAGCAGGGAAATTTGTGTATGTGTCTGTGTGTGTCTGAGAGATAGAGATATATAGTTTCAGGAGTGAAGATTTATTTATGCACATAAATGATTACTTTGAGGAAATGAAAGGACGAATGATTTGAGGGCATATGGAGGGTGCGTAAAAGGATTAAATTCCATAAATAATTTCAGGATTTGAAAAATGGGTCTTTGTAAACATAGAAAGGGGGTTCTTTGTTTTCTTATAGTGAGAGAGGGAGAGAGAGAGAGAGAGAGAGATAGAGAGAGAGAGAGAGATAGAGAGATAGAGAGAGATAGAGAGAGAGAGAGAGAGGGGATAATGGGAGGTATTTGAAAAAATAGAGATAAGTAGTGTATTCACTCTAATACATTGATGAATTTGTCTCTTCTAGAGTTAGACAACTCTAGAGAGTAGAGTTGTACAAAATCATCATTCATTGATGGAGTCTGCTTACTCATAGAGTCATAGACAATATGTGACACTCCATATCTCCATAGTTTTAATAGAAGCAATTTACATCCTTAAAAATAAGTGTAATTTTTATTACTAATTTCGTTAAGAATCTTTCTACCAATTTACCATTTACAGTAAATATTATTAAATGAAAAAATGAAAGGATAAAAATGCATCACAATTTAAGCAGAAGTCTTGAAAAATTAATTTGTCAATTTTAAAATAAAATATAAGGTAAATTTGGCCAACCCCCTGGACATTTTTTATCATGTAGGTCACCCCCTCAATTAAAATACCCGAATAACTCACCACGTAAACTTCTAATCCGTTAAAAATAAGTTTAAAGCCCGGCTTCCCTCCATTTTGGGGTGTTAATGGATAAAAATACACTTGAAAAAACCAAATTAAGAAAATACCCAAATGAAACCTCCAACCATTATCACCGTTTGTTGTATATTGAAACTACATTCAAACCAATTGTGACTGCATCTCACCCCCAACTCTATCACCAACAAACCCCAACACATTCCCACTGATCTGGTTATCGGCGACAACCCACCACACCACCTCTAGTTCACAGCCCCACCACCCTGGCAAACATCCATTAGGTGACTCCCTGTATAAATCTCAACCATCATCTAAAACACCAAATCTAGCCTAAGATAAAATATTCACATCTAATATTCTTTAAACATTCGTATACTTTTAATAGTGCCCGCAGTAATTGTATTACCAAATATCAAGTGGTAAATATAAATAAAATAATTATGTCATGACATTGAATCATAATCGATAATATAAACTTAAATAGTAGGATGAGTTATTTCATTTGATTAGTTCCCCTTAAAATACTAATAGGAGGGAAACTAAAATAAGAAATCTAACCTATAATTTAATTACGGTTGTCATCGTTGGGAATTAAACTCCCATCGTAATCCATATGCATCATCTATTTTTATATTATTCTAAAAAGAGTCAAATTTGTTGATCTGCCTCAAAGGTAGATAATGGTGACCCTCTTGCTGCACTGGCTCAAACGTTAAAGTTTGAAAGAATCAAAATAAATATTTATTTATTATTTTAATATTTAGCCAACGGAGTGAGAGGGTCATCACGGCCCACTTTTGGGTTCATCACTAAATTTGAATTTCTCAGACCATCCACAATGGGTTACCTTAAATATATGGGTATAAGGTGCGAAAACTGGTGTTTGTTTGTAGTGGGATCCGTTACATTTATTGGAAAACGTGGGACTTTTGGATGTTTGGAAGTGGGGAAATTGTAAACGGGTAAATGTTACACATTTCGTTAACAAATGTGGAACATTTCCACATTTCAAGTAGACGTTGAACTGTTCCACGTTTGCAAGTCAAACGACTAAATTTTGCCCATTGTAATCTAATCGATAGCCCTCTGTCCGAACCCCTACATACTTTCCCTTATTTACACTTCAATCCATAGAAATTCATCTTTTCTGACTCACAATAAACCCTCCATTATATGATACAATCTCTTTTTTTATAATTTGTTGTAATATTCAATATTCGTATATTTTCGAACATGGAGTTTGTTGTAAATTTTAAAAGAAAATTTGAGAATAAAAAAAGATGAACCCATTCACGAAAATCATCACTCTCTAGAACCCCACAGAGATATAATATATCTCGATCAATGGTGGTTATTCCATGACGAATGACAAGTCAATAGAGAAATTGTCAACATGACAACGTCTCTAAATGTTGATTTTATTAACATGCAAGGTAGTATTCATAACGGTTGGGAGATTTGTTTGCAAATTCAAGGTGTTTAACAAGTGAAACACTTGATTTATATTTTTAAGTATTCTTCCATTTTTACTAAGGTTTCCCTAATTCAGACAATAAATCACAAGAGTGTCTAGTATCCCAACGATCTCCTATGACATATACATTTCATTTTTTGTATGTTGAGGTTGGAATAAATCCATTAGATTCTGTTCATTGAACATGTACATATTAAAATAAATTTTTTATACATAGTACATGAAACATTTCATTTGGAATTACAATTGAGTAAATGAACTTATATATATTTTGTAGGAACTACAATAGGTTTCGGAGATGCATTGCCCCCATTTCCACTAGAATCCACGAAGACCGTTGATACATTCATTGAAACATATTTTTCTGGTATAAAGCATTATCACATTTTGGGGAGAAATATGGTCGCCATTTCAGTTGAAAAATCAATTACAAGAATGGTGGAATTCAAGGGACAATCACCCTGCAAATTTTCTACAAATACCGAGGATATTTATAATGTTTATTCTCGACATAATATTCTTTCCTAATGAGAAATACCATTATTTTAATTGATTTAGCCGAGTATTTAGAAGATTTACAAAATATATCAATATTAAACTAGGGCTCTGCTATATTTTCCAGAATATAGTACGCATTAGATGTAACCAGTCGTTTAGAGGTCAAGCAACTCAATTGCATGTAGCATCTCTTGGAGTTACTAAATTTGTAAGTATATTTTATATTTATTATTATATATAATTTCCATATATGTATTTATGAAAAAATTTGTACTGATAATTAATTTCCAATTTTGCAGTATTGTGCATATGAGTATTTACATACCGCTTCTTCCCTTCGCTTAGCCTATCGTAGACACATGGCCTAGAACCACTCGTTGGGGGATAGATTAATGGGAAATTTTTTGGGCTAAATGAGGTTCAAAGCAACTACAATGCAATGAAAATTAGAGATTCGATCGCCCGAGTATATTACTTAGCAGACATTTGACAGGTTCATAAAAAACAAACATCCTTTATTGAAATTAGCCAGAGACGTGTCAATATGACGGTATATGATATTGGATCCAAAATTAGGAGGCACATGATACTTAGGTGATAGGTGCCATAGACAATTGATGGGTAACATTTCTATCCCTCCAAATCCACCATACCCAATATCTCACCTGGCACGTTCACACTTTTTTTTATCGAAACAATAATGAGGATCTTATTGATAACGATTTATCAATACTAACCAAGAATAGTGGAACAATTATTGAAGTCATGTTTCTTGTGGTTGTATATTGCCTTCATTTTTTTAGTGGGTTAACCACGACATGGTGGTATTTGCGATTGTAGTGCCTAATGACCTTAGAATTCCTACTGCACCTCCGTCAACACTAGACAATGTGATTTGTCACACACAACATCCCACAGAATCATATCAACATTTAATTCCATTAAGGTGGAAAATTTAAGATATTGGTTATGATGGTAGTACAAGAGTTGTTGAAATAACAAGGCCAAGTCAATGTAGTTATGCACCTCCAGTTGATACCTATACAGAGGAGGATTTGAGAACTATGTTCCTTGAACGAGAAGATTATTGGAAACATATTCAAGGGCATTATGTGGAGAGATAAGTAATGCATCTTCCAGAATTTAGTAATCCATGTGATCAAGACCCTAACTCCACTCAACATTTTTATCCCACTCCTAACTTGCGAGATTACTTTATGCCACGATATTTTTCATTATATTCATATGTTCCTGACCCAAAAAATTCTGGAAACGTTAAAATTTGGGGAATATCAAGTATTTTTCCAACTAGTTGAATATCTCCTCACTGATAATTATGTAAAAAAATTCATGTATTTGTTACACTATTTTTGAAATTATGGGTAACTGTGAAAAAACATTGATGTATTTGTTACACTATTACTATAATTGTGGCCAATTGTAAAAACAATTGATGTAATTGTTGCACTATTATTGAAATTGTGACATGTTGTAAAAAAAAAGTTCTATTTGTTACAGTATTATTGAAATTATGGCCTATTATAACACTATTTATTAAGTAGTATGGTCTGTTGTGATACTATTATTGAAATAATAATAAGTGACATTGTTACTTGAAAACTATATTACGTAAAGAGAAGTGGATTACAAAATCAAAGCACAACCATAGTAGTATTGCATAATATTAATTGCCTATGAAAAGCAAAATCTAAAATGTATTATGTACAACATATTGCTTTGCCAATTCAGACGGGGGAGCTATGATTTATTCTCGCCATGGTCGTTATATAGTTCATTTTAATTTTCAGCTAATGGTTTGTACTCATCCTCATTAACTTCCAGATCCATGTAGTCAAACATATCACGTTAAGAATGCGTAAAGTCTGATAGATCACCATCATATTATAAGGTCTCATCATAATATATTTCCAACAACTTTTCCCCAACATTGTTTGATCCTCTTTTTGCTAATTGGGCATCATGATATGGTCGGAGTCTCTTTTCCATTTGCTAAATTTCTTCATCTAGTGTAAGGACATATTTTACATAGTTCAGTTACATTAGAGTATGTCGTATACCGCTACAACTATCAAATAAAAAGTTCAAGTTTAATCATGCATCAAGACGGATCCAAATATCAATGTTCTTCAATAAAGACGTCTCTGTGAGATGAATTTTGGTAAGGTTGTATTTTAGTCCCTTTACGGTACATATAAAGTGTTGGGATATTTTTTCTAAGTGTTTGGATAATTTTTCTAAACTATTTTTATACACCTGAGTCGTTGTTTTTCGTCAAAGAATTTTTTCTAAGTGTTAGGGCGGACTTCTAAAATAAAAAATTATTTATCGTTGAAGGTCATTCGAGCGACATGCTTATGTCGATCAAGCACATAGCCATTTCGCACCAAGCCTCATTTGAGCGACATCTGTCCTCATTTGAGCGACATCCTTGTTTCATTTAAGCGACAATGCCAACTCAATTTTTCTATATATTCGTGTTAAATGAGTCCATTTTGTTTAAGAAGACTTGACATTTTTCACAGTACAAAAACTGCAAACTGTAGAGTTCTTTTGTCTTCTTCATTTAGGGTTTGTAACCTTTTATTTTCAATTCACAAAAGCCTCAATATTTAAGTGAATTGTTTTAAACCCAAGATACGATTTTGCTGGAGTTTCTCTTGTAAGGAGGATAACCTACTGCTGATCTAGGTGCAGCTTGAAGGAGGTGCTAGGCTGACTTGACTGCATATCATTGAGAGTGCTCGTGGGTGTTCCTTGCTGATTAGACTGCGTGTATTTTTGGATCTTTTGTGGTTGATTCATTATTGATTCAGAACTGCTTATTCTTGTGGGTATCTGCGGATATTCATTGCAGATTTCACTAGTAATCATTGTGGGTATTATTAAGTGAAATAAATTTTTTTCCCTTTGCATTTTTTTTCTTGAAATCAATGAATTCGTAATTTTTGGCGATGGCATGATTTGGACACCTAAATGTATGTTATAAGGCTGAATTAAATTGGTTTAAAAATTGAATCCAATTAAATAAGTTTGATGAAATTGGAAATTTACAAAATTATTTAAATCAGTATCACACAGCATTCTCATTTAGTAAATCAATTGCATTATCATGGCCAGTTGTGGTGATATAACAAAAATTTTGAAACCACGCCCTCTTAGTACGGGTATCTGATGATATTGACACAACATCTCAACATAACTTTGTTTGTCCTATATCTTGCGCCACCTCAAATTGGTAACATAACTTGGTTTCACATTATCTTAATTAGAAAGGACCGATGGTTGCAAAAAAATATGACAACAAGGTTGTTCGAACTTATTTGATGTGTCAATATCCTCATTATTAAAAAGTCATTTCCTCCCATGACAGACATTACGATCGTGGTCTTATTAAAAAGAATTGTTTCCATATATGGGAGAACTCATTTTTGTTTATTTCAATAATACTGGAAGGGGTTATTTATATATATATTCAAAACGGACACAAATGATTATACTAGACATGAAGACAAGAAACGTTTCCACTTCTGCCATACATAAAATGAAAATGGTGCATATAGGAAACATTTCCACTTCTACCACACGTCTAATCAAAATGATCCAGACTGGTAACATTTCCACTTCTGGCACATGTCAAATCACAATGGTGCATAAGTTGAGCATTTCCACTTTGAACTTATAAGTAAGTATAAGATATGAAAGGAAACTCATTCATTGACTATCAATAACAATGGATACACGTGAATGTTTGAAAACTATCATACACTTTTTTATATTGCACACGAAAAATGAATACCTTAAAGAAAAACGGGGAAATAAGAAACTCTTAGAATTAGCATAAACTTTAAACAGTAAGACGGAGGTACAAGTTTACCTTAAATTCATTAAAGAGGTATAAATGCTCTCCATATGTATCCATATACTGTGGAACTTACTAACACAGCCTTTACCACACCGTCTTATCCCACACAATTATTGTGAAGTTGGACGCATTCCACCTATAGACACAGATTGCTACTGTAAATTGGTTAAGGTCTAAATTAGATTTAACATGTGTCAATGTTGTTGAAAGTATGCTAGATCACAACAATGGGTATGTATTCCTATAGCAGTAGTCAATCTGGTTCCCTTATCATAGTATTTGTTTGTCAATTCGGTGAGGAAACAATAACCCTCCGCAATTGACCATTGTGGGTGATTCATTTTGTGAATAAGGAGATTATTTACTAAAAATTTATTAACAATTGGTTTCCGTGGAATAATTTCAAAAACCCATATTTATAGGCCATGTTGCCACTATATAACATATTGTGTAGACGAAAAATAGTTATACATCTGTCAAACATCATTTCAACATTGGGAAGATGGGAAACATTTTCAGTTCTGAGAAATGTCATTTCGACATAGTGCAGATGGGAAATATTCCCACTTTTGACAAATGTCATTTCAAAATTGTGTAGACGGAAAACATTTCAACTTCTACTTAAAAATAACAGGGAGACGTTGTTCATGCATTTCTAAAACTCTTCAAAACTTAAGAAGTATATTATACAATCGCGAAACTATTCAAAAACTCTTCAATTCTAGAAAAATATCGGACGATATACTTGAGGAATATTTAATTTCCGTTGATTTAATAACCAACCATCGTGTCCAGGCACATGGTGAAAGTGTCGATTAACATATGCAATGCAAAAAGTATTTCCATATATACAAAATTTTAAACAATATCATAGAAATTTTGGAAAAAGGGTTATACGGAGGGATAGGGAGGTTGCTCACAACCATATATGGGGGGATTACTTCGCTGAAAATGTGGTATATACTCCTAAAAATTTTATAGTCGATTCCGCATGCATCGCCCATTATTTATGCGAATAATGGAAGTCGTTGAATAAAAGCGTGATTAATTTGTTCCAAAACATGATGTCCTAGGTCGAAAAGGGCTAAGTTGTCTATAAGAAATAATTCATTAGAATGAGCATATTGGTCGGGTTGTGCGGATGACATGGCAGATGAATACATAGGAATTAGTGAATCAACTACCATTGAGTTTGTAATGAGGTTTGAATACATACTTCTTCATTTTTTCCAAAGGGAATATTTTAAGCCACCTACTTTAAATGATGTCATACGCATGCAAGCAGAGATTATGAAAAGGGGATTTTCTGGAATGATTTGAAGCATTGACTGCATGTATTAGGAATGACACAATTTCCCTCATGATTGGAAGGGAAAATAGTGGTCATGCTAGAGGTGACATTATAATCCTTGAGGCAGTAGTTTCTTATGATACAAGGAATTGCCATTCTTTCATTAGTTTCCCGGTGCCTGTGATGACTTAAATGTTTGAGCTAAATAAATGGTTTTTGATGATTTTTTGAATGGAAACACAACATCAACCCAATAAGAAATAAATGGGAACACTTATGACATGGTATATTACCTAGGTGATGGTATATACCCACCATTAGTGTTGATGAAAAAAATAGAATAGATCTAATTATATGATCACAGATAAATAAGTTAATAACAGAAAAGTAAGATTTATAAAGTGGTTTCGCTGAAAGGAAAATCCTACATCCACTGCCTTATATTGCCCGTTTATCAGTTGGATTGTATTTTTCTTCGTTCTCCTTGCTGTAAGGATTACTATGTATTTATAGCCTGTTAAGGAGATAAAGAGGTGGAATGTTAAAGGATGGAATGCCTTTATAATTTAGGCATTTACATCTATACATAATGCTCATAATTTATATGAATGTTGGCGCTTTCCTGGCCATATTGGTCAGTCTTCCTGCTGTTGGTCGGGCTTCTCAAGGGTTGGTCGGCATTCCGACTATTGGTCGGCATTCCTAGACTTCATCGAGGATTTATGCCTTGCTGACTAGGACTGGTACCATATTGGATAACACATTCTTATTTATGATTGATTTACGTAAGAGGGTGATTTTTGGTATGAACAGAAGCTCCCAATGTTTCATGCTTGATTTTTTTGTGAAAGTATGGAAGAATTAGTTCTAATAGTTGCTCGGGCAACCTTTATGATGCTTGGTCGACTGCCGACTTCCCACACTTACAAAATTATCAACTTGGCTAATAACGTATAAAATGGATGGTATTTTTGCAATTACACGTAGTTATAACAAATCATTTTTTGGCAAATACATATTTTTTTAGCTTATCCACCAACATTTCAATTGTCGTTTCCCTTTAATCATTAAATTCGCGAGATTTTTGGGCCAATCTCTAAAAGGCGATAAAATCCCGATTGTCTTCTACCTCAAACTTTTTTGGTTTTTGTGGCTATCTCTTGAGCTTTTCGTTCGATCGTTCTTTCTATCCTTCTTTTCTTATTGAATCCTTAAGTCTTTATTTAGTAGTTTCTCTAGACGAACTTAGTAACGAATGGAATAGTCCTTCATGGGTCGATTTGTAGCTCCCTAGTCCTCTTATAGATCTTTTTTCTTTATCTGAGGGACATTGTCTCCCCTCCCTTCTCATCCCTGAATGTAGGTTTACTTTTCCCCCATTCCCCTTTTGTCTTGAGTTTTGACAATATTTTGACGTTGTACGATGCTAGGTTAGTCCCCAACACTTGGAGGATTGTAAATGGGGTTTATAGGTTGAATCAGATCCATGGGACCCATATAGGCATCCCTGAGATTATGTTTTGCTATAAATGGGTCATTAATGATAACACTTACTATTTAAAAACTAGGGCTATAAATAGGGATTTAGTAGATAAACTCCCAGATTCTAACAAATACTATTTTGGCCAAGGATTAAATGCCAAGAATTGGAAATATTCACTCATGGAAGGGGATGTAGTATACCAGGGACCAAGATGCCCTCGATATGGCCATGGGATAGGTTGCAACATTAGTGTATAACTTTTTGTAAAGATTTTGGGGATTATAATACTAACTATATTTATTTTATGTTGATTGTAGTTGATCGGAAGAGAAAGTGTCCCAAGGAAAGTGACATCAGGCTTATCGAGCAGAAATTTATTTGGGGCATTAACCATAAAATTAGATAAGAACACACTAGGTCGACATCATATGTGTTTGAGTACTAAAACTCCATTATTTCCTTTTTTGCTTGCCCTATTTTTGTTGCTCCCTCCTTGGGGATTGAACTTGATAAAGACCCAATATCCACTTCTTCTGCCACTGTATGTGGTAGTGGTGAAGTTTCTATAGGCCCCACTTCTTCAATTAACTTAGATTTACCTCTCGCTATAACTATGTTGAAGAGAAAGTTCCCCAACATTATGGGAGACATTACAACTACTAGCTCCACAAAATCTACTCCTGGTGGATCCACCAATATAGAAGAGGCAGGGAAGAATCCCCTATCCAAGAAGAATTATGAAGCCCAACTCAAACGCTTGAAGAGGGGTCTTCCTTCTAGGCTGGCTGAAGGATCTGCTGCTAGCACTGACCAACAAGACTTGGTCGATTTGTCTTATACTAGCTCTTTAGTGGCCATTGGCCCTAGTTTGGCCAGGAAATTAATAAGTTTTGGTACTCTTCCAGACCACAAGGGTGTTGCTTCTGCAATGCCCCATTCTAAAATCACCGAAAGGGTTTCTCAGAGCCTTGCTTTTGTAAGAGTTTTTATTTCCTCTCCTTTTTATTCATATTTTTGATAATTATTATATTAACTCACTCTTATTTATTTTTGCAGTTCCTAGTTGATTTTAACTAGATGTTGAAGAAGGATGATTTTCTCCGTTCTTCTTCAAATGAGGTAGAAGAGGCATTTGAAGGCCTGAAGAAGTCTCTGCTTGAATCCCAACAAACATTGACAAATGAACAAAAAAAATGGGAAGATAAAATAAAATATAAAGAGAATGATGCCGCAGTTACTCGGGGATATGTTGCTGAGCTACATAAAATCTAACTGCTGAGAAGGCCAAGGATTCTTTGTTCAACATAGGCTGGGAGAAGGCCATCGATGCTGCATTTTCTCAAAATGAATTTGTGAAGATGAAATTCTTCAAGGATGGCTTATCGGCAGCACTCATGGAGGTTGGCACATCTTAGGACTCTGAGTTGTTCCTCAGGCATGATCCTGGTTCTCCTCCTAATTTGGATGAGGAGATTGAGGATGATGGAGGATCAGAGGATTCCACTCTTGTCTTGGACTCTACTGACCAGCAATAAGCAGTAGTAGTTGGGTCTTTACTCCCCTTCTTTTGAGGAAGTCACTCTACTTATCTCTGCCCCTTCCCAATCTAGGGCCACTCATGATAAAAAGAGGATGCAGACTTGCTTGACAAGCAACTTTTGATTTTATCTTTATTTTTACTTTCTGCTTTATTCCAATGTACTTATAACCTGCTTTCCGTTAATGAAAATGAACATTTCTTTGCACTTTTCCTCCTCTGTTTCAAAATTTTATATTTTGTTATTGATTGGAGATTTTTTTTACTCTATAGTTCATGGCTAAACCGGATCAATTCTCCTCCACTGACTCCGAGATAGTCAGAAGATGTAATGATCTCTTCAAGACTGGTCATATGACTTTATTCGAGGAAGATCTATCCAAGTTGCTTGGGGATAATGTCTTAGATCAGGCTAAAGAAGTATATATATACTTAAAGTATCTTCTTGATCAGGTAGTGGCCAATAATGTTTCATATTTTGAAATGATAGAAGAGCTTCAAGAAGATCATAAAGAGGCCAAAGCTCTTCTGCATGCCGACTATGAACAAAAGTTCAAAGCTCTGAGTGAAGCTTGAGGGTTTGAGGAGAAGTTGGAAAAGCATGCGTCTTTTCTCAAGAGACATGAATTTCTACTTAAGCGTGATGTACAGGAGGTTAGGGCCATTGCCAAACTGCTAGAAGAAGAGAACAACAGTTTGACTGAAGAATTGAACTCATTAAAGGATTCTTCTACTATTGATGTTGCTGTTAATGATGGGGTTTCCTTCTTGGAGACTGAAAATGCCACATTAAGGGAAGAAATGGAAGCACTAAAGAAAACTAAGCATACTTATTCCCCCCGAGCAAAAGTTAAATTTGGTCGAGCTACTACAGATGAGGGTAGGACCCAACAAACACTAGATAACCAGGCTGCATAATTAAAAGCAAAGAAATTGGACATTGCTAACATGTCCCAGAAACTCCAGACGCAAGCCGAGCAACTTTGTACTCAATCTTCCCAATTTCAAGCTAAAGATGGAGTACTAAAGAAGTTGCATTATCAAGTTGAGAGATTAACTTTCCAATTTCATAAATAGCCTAGGGAGGTCTAGATGGAGGGATATAATGAGGCCCATGGCCATTTTGATAAATGATACAAAAAACCCCAACATGAAGATTACAAGTGGGGATGGACCAACTGCTTGACAGATATGAAGGTGGATCACAATAACAAACTTTGGAACTAGTATGATCCTGGTTTGCTGGATTGTCAAGATCCTTCTTTCAAACTGGACGTTAGTTGGATCCCTGTCAACACAATTCCCCGATGCTTGATTTCAAAATACTTAGGGGATTATGCCCTTCATGATGAGTTAGAGATCTTTCATTCTCCTTATTTATAAGCGACCCCGAGTAGCAGTAATAGAAGGACGCTTCAAGACTTCAATTTTATTAACTAACCTTACTCATTAGATGACCCTCCAGTGGGCATGGAACCAGCACCGAGCTCCTCTAAAGCTGAGTGGAAGCATCCCTTAGAGTATCTTTGTTCCTGTAATTCAGTTATAATTGATATCATGTAATGATCAATTAAATGAATGAAATATTTTATTAACTTATCTTGTCAATATCTGAGTGTGAATGGCTTATTTGCTTTATTAGTTCTATTGATATATTTAAGCTTTTGGCCAAGTTTAGTACCAATTACCAATGCGATTTTAATCATAGGTTCTACCAGTATACTTAGATTAAAATCAAAGTTTAGTACTAGTTACCCATATATTCCCATATGTTATACAAATACACCAAAATTTTTAGGTTAAGCATTAGTTACCAGTGGTGACCAGGCCTATGTGGAATATGTGTCTACATTCCTTTTTAGGATTCTTCACAATGTTCTTCCTTTATTTTGACAAGTTGGATTAAATCTATTGCTTTATCCTTAACTATATTAACCAAGTTTCTTGAGGAATTAAGATCCTTACTTACTTGGGTTTTTATCTGTTGTCGATCAATTATTGCCTGTGCCGACCAACATTTGAACAACACTAATCAATTAACTATGTTGGTGTTGTTTCGAGCTCCGACCAACTGTGTTTTTTTTATCTTCGAAGGAACATTATTTTTTAGCAACTTTTAAAGTTTTTCTGACCAAGTATAATGACTTTTGAAGTTTGGTCGACCAAGTCTTTCAATGTTTGAGGTTTTGTCGATCAAGTATGTAGTGGTGCATAGAACTAGTACTCCCAAAAAATAAATAAAAAAAATGGAGGAAATTATTAATTTATTGATACTAAATGACTTGATTACAATTTGTTTCATTACATCGCTGGTAGTACTTTCTTTAATGTTTGGCATGCTAAGGATTATTGAATTATTCCCCTTCTAAAGTCTCAATTTTGTGGGTACCTTATCAGACAACTGTTGAAATACGACATGGCCTATACCAATTGGCTTCAAGTTTGTTATTTTTCATGATTACCTTCTTGAGCACATAATCTACTTCCTTCAATTTGGTTGGCTTTATCCTTTTATTATAGAAACATACTATTCTCTACTGATAAGTAGCATTTCTCGAGGTTGGATCCTTACGTACTTCCTCCAGCATATCCAAATCTAATCTTCGCATCAAGTCACTAACAAGAGCTGGAAGACCCAATTCAGCTTGAATCATTGCTTCAGTTCCAAATGCCAGCATGTATGAAGATTCTCCTGTAGCAGTTCTTAGAGTTGTTCAGTATGCCCACAGAATGGAGTGTAGTTTAATAATCCAATTCCCCTTGACATTGTCAAGTCTTTTATTTTATCCATTCAGCATATTCCTATTTATTACTTCAGTTTGCCCATTTCTTTGAGGATGGCCTGGAGATGTTTGACTGGGCACAATAGGTGGAAAATTTCTCATTATCAAATTGTGTGCCATGGTCTGTAATGAAAGCGTAAGACAAACCATATCTACAAATAATATTCTTCCAGATGAACTGGTGGACTTTCTTATATGACAGGTCTATCAAGGGTTCCGCCTCAACCTATTTTGTGAAGTAATCCATAGCTACGACTAAGTATTTAAATCTTCCATGGGTGGTCGGTAGAGATCTGACCAAGTCTATTACCCATATGGCAAATGGCCAAGGTGAAGTGATTGGAGTCAGAGAAGACTATGGAGTTTTGTGGATGCTGGTATACCTTTGGCCCTTATCACATATTCTGGCAAAGGCTTTGCAATTTGCTCGCATAGTGGGCCAATAGTATCCCTGGAAATTAATCCACTGTAATAATGACCTTCGTACTATGTGAGATCCACAAGACCCTTCATGGACTTCCTCTATCAAGTATTGAACCTCTGTTCGGTGAACACAATGCTACAGACTAGCAGTCAATCCTCTCTTGTACAATACCCCTTTATTCAGGACATATCTTGCTTCTTTATACCTCAGTTTTTTGGCCTCAATTGGATCTGCTAGTAGGGTTCCTTCTTCAATATAAGCTCTGATGGGATCCATCTAAGATGGCCCCATATCCACTATGATAAAATTAATCATCAGGTCTTCATATATACTCCTGTTAACTAGAATTTCCATAGGAATAATTCTTCAGAGCTCAATTCTACTTACTGATGCTAGCCGAGCAAGTGCATTAGTTCAGGCGTTCTCTAATCTTAGAATTCTACTTATCCGAACAACTAGTAACTTTACTATAACTTCCAATGCTTTGGACAAGTATCTGGTCATTATCTCTCCATTAGCTCCATACAAACTCAGTATTTTATTCAACACCAATTGAGAATCACCATGCGTCATAACTTGCTCGGTGTTTAGTGATTGAGCCAAACTTAAGCTCACATTGGGAGCTTCATATTTTGCTTCATTATTTAAGGCCTGAAACTGGAATCGTATATTATATTCAATATCTATCCCATTAGGAGTGTTTAGTACTATACATGCTCCTCTTTCGGTTTCATAAGAAGATCCATCAACATACAAGTTCCAAACGGAGAGACTTTCATTAAAAGCTTGGTCTGTTAAAATCCCATGATGGAATGTTTTGCTACTTATTTCCTCATACTTCCTAGAAATCTTTTGTGCTCGAGTGGAAGATTCTAGTAGGTCGGTAATGATTACTTCTTATCTCTCCTCTGCTGGGGGTTACTCGGGCATTGGTCGGTGATAGCCCTATTTGAACTATCCCCTCTTTGGTCTTGCTCTACCTGAATTCCCAATTGCTTGGGAATCTTTGGATAAGTGAATTCGGTAATGAAATATGCCACATCTTGGCCTTTTAAGGAAGACCTTGGTCCATACACAATGTCATATTCCCTTAACTCTACTGCCTAGTACGTCAATATCCCAAATTTCTTTGATTTGTGTAAGGCTTACCTAAGTAGCATATCAGTGTACACTACAATTGTATGGGCTTGAAAGTAGGGCTTCTATCTGGACACCTCAATCAATGCCAATGCTAACTTATACAGGCGAGGGTATCTGATTTCATCTCCTCGAAAAGCTTTACTCGTGTAGTAAACTGGCTTTTAGACTCCATTTTCTTCTCGGATCAAGGCAGAGCTTACAGTTGACTCAGAGACAACTAAGTATAAATACAAATTTTCTCCAAAAATTAGTCAGGAGAGCAATGGGGGTGATCCCATGTACTTTTTCAACTCGAGGAAAGCCTTTTTACATTCGTCGTTCCATTCAAAACCCTTTATGAGAACCTTAAAGAATGGCAAGCACCTATTAGTAACTCGGGACATAACCTTGTTCAAGGCTGCTACTCGCCCAATTAGGCTTTATACCTCCTTTTTGCAATTAGGGACTACATTTCACTCAACGCCTTGATTTTATCTAGATTTGCTTCGATTCCCTTCTGATTCACTATATACCAGAGGAACATTCCTTCCTGCACACCAATTATACACTTGGTTGGATTCAACTTCATTTGGTGCTTTTCTAGTTGGTCAAAAGTTTAGCTGAGTTTGGCAATGTGGTCAGACACTTTTTTATTTTTCATTGGAATGTCATCTACGTATACTTCCATATTCTTGCCAATTTTCTCCTTAAAGACTTGATTCACCAATCTCTGCTAAGTAGCACCTGCATTTTTCAAACTAAATGGAATAACATTACAACAATAAATTCCTCGGGGGTGGGGTGATAAAATAAGTACTTTCCCTATCTTCAGGTTTCATTTTAATTCGGTTATAACCAGAGTAAGAATCTATGAAGCTTAAAAGCTCATACCCCGACGTAGCATCGACGAATTGATCAACTCGTGGCAAACGAAAATGGTACTTCGAGCATGCTTTGTTTAAGTTGGTGAAGTCCACACACATTCTCCACTTGTTATTTTTCTTTTTTACCATAATGAAATTGGCCAACCAGTCTGGGTATTTCACATCGTCAATAATGACATTTTCTGAGGCGTCTCAACTTCCTCCTGAATAGCTTGCTTCTTCTCGGGGCTGAACACCCTACGCCTTTGCTTCACAGGCTTACGTCATTTCTAGCATTAAGTTCATGACAAATAAAGTTGGGGTCAATCCCAGGAAAATTTTCATAACTCCATACAAACACCTGCTCTCTTTGTCTTAGGAAAGTCATTAATTCCTGTTTATGAATAGGATCCAATTTTGTTCCTATTTGAGTTGTTCATTCTGGCATGTTATCATCCAGCATGATGTTATACGTTGCTTCCACTATTTTATCTTTCACCAATTACATTTCTTCCCTTACATCTAAGGTGTCAACCTTAGATAGTAGTAACATTCCCGAGCTACTTTCGATTCACCTTTACCACGCCTACCCCAAATTTATTCAGGAACTTCAAACATTGATGGATTGTAGACGGAATAACTTCAAATTTCTTTAATCCTACTCTTATAATGATCATATTATAGGAAAAATGAACATTTTTGTCCATTACAAAGAAACGTATATTCTTTGCTCAACCTGCTGGCCATGTACCGATCAACACTTCTAATTTGATTATCCCCAGAGGAAATACTTTTTCGATCGAAAAACCTATTAGGGGCTTGTGGTAAGGTTCTAGTTGGTTGGGCTTCAAGTCCAGACTGTCAAAGCAGGGGTAGAACATGATATTAGTCAAGCTGCCATTGTCAACTAACACTCTAGAAACAATTGTATCATCCCTTATGACTTTGATTACTAAAGGATCATCACGGGGATAAAACAACCCGGAGAGGTCATTTTTAGAGAAACTAATCACCAAATTATCTTTTTTAACCTTCACCGGATGATCTTCTTCGTCTAGATTAATCCTCTGGATGTATGAACAAGCTTGTTCCTCATTGAGGTAAGCCTTATTTCAGCAGTATGGTCCCCTCCTCCTGCATATCCACCAGTAATCATTTGACAATCAAAAGATCCAAAACTAAGAATGAGTACCTCGCGTTCTGGTTGTCTAGGATTCTTGGGCAGGTCAGGATCATCCTCTTGATCATCTTCATGAGTACTCTTTGTCTCAACTCTGGGATTTCATGGAGACTTTAACCTTTATCGAGCTCCACCATTGTTTTGCCCATCAACAAACCTATATAGCTTTCCTCTTCGGATAAGAGATTCAATTTCATTCTGAAAATCAATGCAACGATCTGTTGTATGTCCATGGTCCCTGTGAAATTCACAGTATTTGGACCAATCCCTATTGGCAGAAGGTGTTCTTATCTTTTCAGGCGAACGTAGATCCTTATTGTGATTTATCTCCTCTAAAACATAGTGGATGTCCAATGTTAATGGAGTGTAATTATTATACCTTTTAAGCCGGTCCATATTCCATTTTTACTTTGATTCCCTGTGCTCCTTAGAATATTTGTTCTCCTTTCTATCGATTTTACCTTCAACTTTCACTTCTGAGTTTTGCTTGGCTTCCATGGCTTCTTCGACGTTCATGACTTTGGCTGCCTTTTCCATCAACTATGTCATCATCTTTGGAGGATCTCTAGCAAGTGTGTAGTAGAGCTTCTCGGGGAGCAACCCATTTATGAGGGCCGTAATGGCTAATTTCTCCTCATAATCAACGATTTCTAACTTTTCATTATTGAAACAAGTGATGTAATCTTTGGTACTCTCTCCCACCTTTTGCCTTACAATGAGCAAATGAGCTACTCTTTTCATTGGTTTAGCTCTATTGCAGAAGTTACCAGTGAATAGCTTAGCAATCTGATTAAAACTAGAAATTTTCCCCCCGAGGAAGACTGTTATACCAGATCTGAGTAGGTCCTATAATTGTCCCTGAGAATGCCCTGTATCTCATCTCATCGGGGATGGAATAAATGTCAGCTACAGCCTGAAACTACTCTATATAAAGGACATATCAGTTTTCCCATCATATATGGGAGTAACCACAAGAGCTATAAACTTCGAAGGAGTGGGAAAATCCATAATTGCTTGTACGAAAGGAGATCCCTTCACGAAGCTTCTCTGTAAAGGGTTCTTGGGCTTAGCCATTTCTCCTAATCTATCTTCTAACTGCTAGATAGAACCCTTCCATGCATTATTACCAGCGTCAGATCTATGTGTGGCAACTCTGTCTTTCTAACCAAAAATTTGTGATGAACTCTCCTTTTATGAATATTGCTCGGCTCAGGTAGTTCGTCGAGCATTTGACCTAGATTGAGTTGATCCCTCACGTTGATCGGTTGGTCATCGATTATTTCTCAACAATGCCTTTGGAATATTTCTACTCCCCTTGGGTTCTAAATGATCAAAGGGAGATGCTCAACTTAATCTTTCTAAGGCACTCAATCTTTTAGGAGTAAAAGACTATTCTTCATAGGGTTTGATGTTTAAAGAGAAGAACTTGATCCTGGGCGATAGGAAGTATCTTTAGTAGTCCTGGATTGACTATATCTATTGCTTTTTGGAGGCGGTGGTGGCATGTTTCCAAGAGCAGATAAGGTAGGTGTCCCAGCTTGCAGGGTTTTCACTAACTACCGTATGGTATCTTGCATAACCTCTTTTCCTCTAGTAAAACCTGTTAAGATTCCAGTCAAATCATTATTAGTTGGTGGAGCAGAGGGAACAGGCGGGATGTCATCATTCTTGGTACTTGATTCAGGAATATTAGTCACGTTTGATGAATGAATGAGTGAAAACATTTAGAAACACGTTCCCACACACGACGCCAATCTGTTGATGCAAAAAACTAGAATAGATCTAATTATTTGATCATAAATAAATAAGTTAATAAAAGACACAAGTAAGATTTTTAAAGTGGTTCGGCTGAAAAGAAAAGCCTACGTCCACTGTTTTGCATTGCCTGTTTATCACTTGGATTGTATTTTTCTTCGTTCCCCTTGTTGTAGGGATTACAGTGTATTTATAACCTGTTAGGGAGATTAATAGGAGGAATGTTAAAGGATGGAATGCCTTTATAATTTAGGCATTTACATCAGTACATAATGCTTATAATGTATATAAGTGTTGGCGCTTTAGTGACCATATTGGTCGGTCTTCCTACTGTTGGTCGGGCTTCTCAATTATTTATAGGAATTCAAACTGTTGGTCGGCATTCCTGGACTTGGTCGGGGATTTATGCCTTTCTGACTAGGACTGGTGCCATATTGGATAACACATGATTATATATGATTGGTCCACGTAAGAGGTTGATTTTTGGTATCAACATCTAGCAATAATTATTAATAGTTTAAAACATCCTTCGACTAAAAAACAAAGTCTATTTTGCCAAATTTCAAGAGGGGTCATTTAAAGATGTTAGGTGTGCATTTGAAATTCTCTAACAAAAGTTCTATTTCAAAAAGAAGCCTATAAGGTTGTGGTAGCACAAAGATCTGAACGTAATTATGAAAGCATGTATAATTTTGCATAACATGATACTGAAGGATGAGTGACGGGATCCTAATTGGCATATTGAGTTTGATCCTACAGCTCTAATGCCACCAATAAGTCGAGACAATCTCGCAAATGCATGTACGTATTGAGCGCGTGAGGCAAAGATTTACAACAAACAACAATACAATTAACTGAGAGATGCCCATATCTAACATGTCTAGAATTTGCATATGGATGTTGATCTTGACGAGTAGCCCGAGAAAGTTTCTTGCCGTAAAGTTGGTCTAGTGTATGTTATTGTAAATGTATGTTTCAATATTAATAATATTGTTATTCCGTTTCGTAACAATGCCTTTTGTTTTTATTATGAATATTGCGTAATTATTTTTAGGGTTTCGTATTAATTATTATAAATATTTCTTAAAGTCTATCAAAGGATTTTAAAACTTATCTACACATAAATATGGACTTGTATAGAATTATAAATGAAAATACAAATGTAGAATAATAAGAATTCATAGATATTATTTATTAAATGGAATTAAAAATATATAAAAAATGAACTCGGGAATAATAATTAACCAAAAATAACTAAACAAGACCAAATAATTATAGCATTAGTTACCTCAAGATGGTGGGTTTTGTGAACTTTCTGCGTGTCTTCTCATGAGTATCTGATTTGTTTGTATTTTATATGACTAACTAATGACCCTGGGGTACTATTGGCCATAGATGGAAGCCGACTCTATAACTTTTATTAAGAAATATGGAGCATGTTATGCATGGCAATATGGTTCATGCCCTCTCGGTGAGTTTGCAAAGTCTAACTTCTCCTTACCGATTTCACACTTGAACATTTGATTTGGTATGAAAAATCAACACAACCTCTCATGGGAAAGCTTTCATTCTAGTTACTAAGATATTTATACCAAGGGGCAGAAGAAATTCTTCTAAGAAGTGTTACATCTCAAATAGTAATGCATTTCATCCATAACTACATCATGTGAAGATTTGGCATCCCAAAAGTCATCCTAACGAACAACAACAAGCAGTTCGTGTGCT
This sequence comes from Sambucus nigra, assembly GCA_949130495.1. NCBI lineage: Eukaryota > Viridiplantae > Streptophyta > Magnoliopsida > Dipsacales > Adoxaceae > Sambucus > Sambucus nigra. The sequence continues at coordinate 1,007,750 of CASBWL010000485.1, forward strand.
AATAGATGGAAATGCTCATAGACAAATACAAGACCATCTATAACAACTTGACTATTTATTTTCCCAAATGGAATGATCAGGCATAAGCAACTAATAAAACTCGTATCAATATTTTGAATAAGTTATTGGAAGATCTACCAGGAACATAGGATCACAATATGCGAATGGTTTTGTGGGCCTACAGATGCTCCTAGAGAATGCCAAGTAGTTTTACCCCGTTCTCCCTAGTCTATGGGATGGAAGTTATCCTACCCGTAGAATTGGATGTTCCATCAGCACGAGTGGACGTACGCCGTAATTTAGTTCATGTTCGAAGAGATGTTCAACTGGAAGCTTTGGATGAACATTGCGAAAAAGCAAAGTAAAGCTTTAAAATATACACTCAACAGTTATTTAGAGCTTATGAGAATCTAGTTAAGCCTAGATAGTCTCAAGCAGTATATTTAGCCTTTTAAGCATCCACTCATCATTGAAGGAGCATGTCAGACTCAAATTTCAAGCTCAACTGGGAAAGGCCATACATTATGCGAGTAGTAGGAAGATCAGGGTATTGCAACATCTTGGAGCTAGGGAGTTAATGCATTTAGTTAATAAATTATAAATGGCTTAAGAAATACTATGCTTGAGTACTAACGAAATTACAAGTATGACATAGTGAACATAACAGTTCATGTTTATCCATGACCAACTTTTATTATAATTCGATAATAATTATAATATTCTAATTATCAACTTATATAATTGGAAATTTTATCATATGTCAATTTTTTGAATCTAGTGAGTGGGTAAATTCAAAAAGAAAATGATTTCTGGTTCTTCTTAGATAAATTTATGAGTAGAGCAACTCAAGGTTCTCATAGCATAAGAGAAAGTCATCTAAAGTCAAGGTGTATTTTATCATCATACACTTGGTAGATATAAACCTCCAAATTTCTGAGTATGATGAGCAAAACACCTAGAGATTTCCAGGATACAGGGAAATAGAGATACATTCAACAAAGTTATCCTTTGCTCAAAATACCTCGAGGGGATAGATTTTTACAATAGAGCCCTCAACGAAATATACTAAGGAAGTATGCAATTTTCATAATTTTTAATGAAATAAAATAGTATGTACATTGTTTATAACATTAGGAGAGAATTGGATCCCAAGTATTATTTCATATAAAAAATGGGGCAAATATCCCACAGATATGAGAAAGTTACATATATTACTCGCCATTTTATGAGCAGACACTCCCACAGAAAAAGGGAATGATAATTACTACATCTACTCCCAATATTGCATGCAAATACTCCTACATAATAAGGGAAAGTTCATATCACATAAGGAGAACGAAATACAATTCAAGGGCAAATGTCATTCTTTCTTTCTCATTTATATAAATGACCTGCTTGAAGCAAAGCAGGCCATCATATTACAAATACAAAAAAAACATCATCTACAAGTGTTCAATCAGATATAAGAAAAATAAGATTTTCCTTCGAGTATAAGCCCTTGAATAATGGGCCAGTCTCTCAACCAAACCCCCTCAAGCCTAGCCATTTGCAACGTCCTCTGTCCGACCAACTAAAATATTAGCTTACTTAGCTTAATATGTTTTTATATCCTCACGGACGCTGTCAACTCTCGAATGATGTAGCTCGACCTTAGCTTATTCGAAAGATGTGGCTATTATAATCAATTATAACCATGAAAGATAAGTCGGCGAATAGAGGTATCAAGCCTGTCAAGCATGAAATAGTAAAATTCTCAAAGTCCTTGATAGCTGCAAAGAAGATGCGAGCACCCGTTCCAGTAAATTCACTTGGAGGAGTCGATGTGAACTTATGAACATAGCTGGTGAGTGCCTTTAAATTATGAATGGTCAATCTATCAATGTTGCAAACACTGTTCGTTGTAAAAGTCTCAGGGTGATCCTAAAAATAAATCTAGAACAACAAGATCCTCTACTCAAAATCTGTTAGGGTGGGGTTCGCACCACATGTCCTTCATATAAACATCAAGAGTATCCATCTCCAGGGCATCAAAGCCACTATCCATAGAGCTAGCCTCCCGGGGGAATAAGAATCCATGCCAGATTGATCACCCTCATAATCCCTCTCTCTCTCTCACAATAACTTCCTCTGCCTCGCTTGTTTCTTACTATAAAAGTGGAAAAGAATAAGATAAATAGAATGACATACTTAAGTGGAATGGTAAGAAAAGCGACAGTAAATGAGAAAAGACTTACTCACATGCTAATAGGAGTTAGCATGCTACCAGAAAGTATGCGTTGCTCCCTTCGACTAACCACATGCTCCGTCGTAATAGGAGCACTGGTGACACTACCCCGAAACCAAAGTAACACCGAGTGATCATTTGAACAATTTCACAAAATAAAGCAAGTAAAAGAATAAACCGAAGTATAATAGATTAATACTTGAGGCTCTGCAGTTACAAGAGCACTAGAAGAACTAACCTGAAAATAAATAATCACAGACATGTTATTTTAGCAATTGCATAATCAAATCAAGTTAAAGGCCGAGTATAACAAATTAATACATGGGGATTAGTCATAGATATGCTCATAGAATGTATTACACTTGAAAGAATGCTTGTATTGATTACTTGAAAATGAAGAAATCGAAAAGTTCTACTTGTTCACTTGCACAATAAAATCAAGTCATAAAAGAATCTGGTATGGCATAATAATACCGAAGGAATGCTCATGTCTATACTCTCCCAAAGTCCCCGTGAGCGATCCAACATCACCCATGGGACCAACGTAGCTCGTAGGAACTGATCGCGTGGCCACGGGACCCACGGTTTAAGAGCATGGCCCAAATTTCAGAATATCTACACATAGGCTTGAAAATATTCCGTTTGTAAGAGAGTAGTCTAATTTGGGGAAATATCAGATTTTGGCACGTGTTTGACTTGAGCAACTTCGGTTGCGACTACGTATCCGTTATGCTCGGAATCAAAGTCAGCGTAGTTCGTGGGTTCGTACTATTCGTCGAAAAACTCATTGTGGTGTTTTTTCGGAGAGATGGGAGGTGTTGAAACTCTTCTCCAAAACTCTTTTTTAAAACTCTCTTTAAAAACTCATAAGACAAGAAAATCACTATTCTTTCCCAAGAAGCTCCCTCTCTAATGTATGGGGTGAGGCTTATTTATAGCAAAACCAACCCAAGTGGGTCTCCACATGTCAAATAACCCGTGGTGACACATGTCCTATTTTAAGTGGCATGTGTCCCATAACATATGTCAAAACTCTCAATACTAGAATATTGTCTAGTTAATATGTAAATAATACATAAATACGCGTGATATGACCGACGCGCATAATAATACCTCAGTCGCATAAATACGTGGACTTTTATCAATATTAATCATCTCTAATCTCATTTAATAATTTAATGAGAGGCTTATCATTAAGCCCCTCCTACATTTGCCCCCTCGTACATATAGTTGATATATTGATACAAGTCTGAAATATATCGACTGTATGTACGAAACAACTTCAGTTAATTTTCATATGTTCGATCGACCCATGAATCGTGGGTAATAATCTCGTACCTCATTTATTCTTGATGATGTACTTTTAGCTCATATCTCACGTTTTATGATATAACGCAATATCATATTTCATATTTCATATCTCATATCTTAAATCTTATTTTAAGGCTTTGATCTCATAGGTTATTCCGAAGGACCTCATTATCATTCTTTTCATACGAATGATATACTATGAGTATGCCCCCATTCCTTTAAATGAACATGCATCCACGATTTTATTGTGATTGTTCGTAACACCGCTTTGGTAAAAAGTTTTATCATGGACATATAATAACCACTTCTGCATCTTCTTTTATCATTCTCTACCAAGCTTGGTGGAAGTATTATTAGGGTTTACATAATAACTATTTCGTCGTTCTCAAGTTTGGTGGAAGTATTATTATGGTTTTCATAATAACCACTTCATCGTTCTCTTTTATCATATAGTGTATGCACGTGTCATTTGCTTTGCCCAAATTACCACTTTTTAATATTTTTCGCACTCTCACATCATTAGAGGTGACTTAACAATGAACATACACTATCTAAGATTTTTCTTCCACCGTTAGAGGTGACTTAATAATGAAAATACACTTTTGTTAAGATATACATTTTTTTTCTTCCACCGTTTAGAGGTGACTTAACAATAAATATACACGTGCTAAGATTTTTCGCAAACTTCACCATTAACGGTGACTTAATAATGAAAACACCTGTTAAGATTTTTCGTAAACTCCACCAATATCTGTGACTTAACAATGAAAACACTTTTTAAGATTTTTCGTAAACTCCACCTATAACGGTGACACCCATAACGGTGACTTAACAATGAAAACACTTGTTAAGATTTTTGTAAACTCCACCTATAACGGTGACTTAATAATGTAAACACTTGTTAATATTTTTCGTAAGCTCCCATAACGGTGACACCCATAACGGTGACTTAGCAATGAAAACACTTGTTAAGATTTTTGTAAACTCCACCTATAAAGGTGACTTAACAATGAAAACACTTGTTAAAATTTTTCGTAAACTCCACCTATAACGGTGACACCCATAACGGTGACTTAACAATAAAAACACTTGTTAAGATTTTTGTAAACTCCACCTATAACAGTGACTTAACAATGAAAACACTTGTTAAGTTTTTTCGTAAACTCCACCTATAACGGTGACACCCATAACTGTGACTTAACAATGAAAACACTTATTAAGATTTTTGTAAACTCCACCTATAATGGTGACTTAACAATGAAAACACTTGTTAAGATTTTTCGTAAACTCCACCTATAACGATGACACCCATAACGGTGACTTAACAATGAAAACACTTGTAAAGATTTTTGTAAACTCCACCTATAACGGTGACTTAACAATGAAAACACTTGTTAATATTTTTCGTAAACTCTACCTATAACGGTGACACCCATAACGGTGACTTAACAATGAAAACACTTGTTAAGATTTTTGTAAACTCCACCTATAACGGTAAGTTAACAATTAAAACACTTGTTAAGATTTTTCGTAAACTCCACCTATAACGGTGACACCCATAACGGTGACTTAACAATGAAAACACATGTTAAGATTTTTGTAAACTCCACCTATAACGGTGACTTAACAATGTAAACACTTGTTAAGATTTTTTGTAAGCTCCGCCTATAACGGTGACACCCATAACGGCGACTTAACAATGAAAACACTTGTTAAGATTTTTGTAAATCCACCTATAAAGGTGACACCCATAACAGTGACTTAACAATGAAAACACTTGTTAAGATTTTTGTAAACTCCACCTATAACGGTGACTTAACAATGAAAACACTTGTTAAGATTTTTGTAAACTCCACCTATAACGGTGACTTAACAATGAAAACACTTGTTAAGATTTTTGTAAACTCCACCTATAACGGTGACTTAACAATTAAAACACTTGTTAAGATTTTTCGTAAACTCCACCTATAACGGTGACTACCCCTCTCATTAATTTTCAAGATAAATAATTGGTTATGTGCTAGTAGGGATTTTTCCTTTACTTGTGTGTGTCCAATTCCCTTTTCGGTAGTCCATTTTAGTAAATTCGTCCAAATTCTTCGAGTCCAAAATTTTCCCCACCTTGTTTCTTCCACAAAAATCCAAAAATATTTTCTTTTCTTATTTTTATAAAAAAACAAAAAACACTCAAAAATATTTTCTTCTTCTTTTCCTGCTATAAACAAAACTTCCAAAAAAAATATATATATATTTTTCTTTTCAAAACCAAAGCAAAAATCCAAAAATATTTTTCTTTTTTTCCAAAAAATCCAAAAACCCAAAAAGAATCCCTCTTTGCATGCCCACGTGGAACCGAGTTAATCGTCGATTAATTCGTTCACGTAGTCTCTCTCCCATCTCATCCACCTTAGGAGAACCAAGTGTTCCCCTTACTTCTTCCATTCCACCGATCACTTTGAGTTGTCCCCGAGTCGACATCTCTAATCCCATCATTCATCCACCCCCCATGGCTGAAGAGCGTGCCTTAAGGGACTATTTTGCCCCGATAACGGCCACCCCACCATCTTGCATTGTTCTTCCACCCACCCCGATGGATCAATTCGAAATACGCCCGGCAACCATTTCCATGCTACCGAATTTCCATGGTCTTGTGCGTGAATCTCCATACACTCACTTACGGAAATTTCTCACGGTTTGCGCCACTTTCAAAAATCAAAACTTAGATGAAGAAAAGTTCGTCTTCGCTTGTTTCCATTTTCTCTCCATGATAAAGCATCCATGTGGCTACATTCCTTGTCACCGGATTCTATCCATACATGGGAACAACTTGTGAAGAAGTTCATGTCTAAGTTTTATCCCATAAGCACGACCAATGAGGTTCGCCAAGCCATTCAAGATTTTCGCCAAAAGCCCACCGAGCAATTTTGTGAAGCATGGGGCCGTTTTCAAGATTATATCAATAGTTGCCCACATCATGGTCTCGAGAAGAGTCGCCTTGTTCATAGTTTTTACAATGGTCTCATTCCTTCCACTCGCACCATGATTGAGTCCATGCACAAAGGCAAATTCATGCACTTAACTCCCACTGCCGCCTACAATTTTCTCCTTGAATTAGGCGATGACTCCCAAGACTGGGAGGGCACCAATGAATTTTCGAGATCCGAGCCACCACGAGTAGGTAGCACTTATGAGGTTAAAAATGATCCCGATTTTAAATCTTTACTCCATGGCTTAAACACTTTGACTAAGACTGTTGATGCTCTCATTTGTTCTCTTTCTAAACAAGTGATGAATGTCAACGAGTCTAGTCCTTCTTGCCATGTCTGTTTCAGTCATGATCATTTATCTCATTTGTGCCCCCTTATTCACGATGATCCCGAACCCACTCTTGCCCAAGCATGTGCCTTTGATACCACTCGCAAACCCGCACCAACGTCGTTTACTTATAATCCGAATAATAGGAACCATCCCTATTTTTCTTATAAGTACGACAATCACCTTGCTCCATCACAACCACAACAACATGTTGGTGGTCCACCCGGGTTTCATCAAAACCCGCAAAGGCAACATCGCCCTCCTATCCAGAATCACCATGCTCCTTACCACCAACAAAACCATCCATCATCCTTTGTCCCCCAAGGAGGACCGTCCCACCCCAATCATCAAATTGTCCCTGTCCCACCTCCGTCCTACGAGTACTCTCAGCCGCTTAGTTCAAACCGAGAGTTGGTTCCCCAACCCCCTTATGCCCCTCCACCTCCATCATCCACCTCATCTATTGAGAATCTCCTCACTCAATTCATCACGACTCAACAACAAACCACCCAAGTGCAGACTCAAGCCATCCAACGGCTTGAGCAACGTCTTAATCAGTTTGAGTCTGAGCGAGAGAAAGGTCGTTTTTCGAGTCAACCCATTCCTAACCCTAAGGGGAATGGAAAGGAGTCGGCTTATGAGGTTGGATCCCCTTCCACTCCAGCCACATACCAAGCGGACATGAAAGCGGTGAGTACTCTACGATCAGGTAAACAGGTTGACAATGGTGTTGATGCCCCATGTGATGTTGCCATCCCACCCACCCAGATTTACCCATTAGAACCACTCCCTAAGGTCCCACCTTCCCATAAAGCCACCGACAAGAATGCTTCCACACCTACTGAGGCCACCACTACTTTTGTCCCTCGAGCCCCTTTCCCTCATAGGTTGGCCCCAACGAAGAAGGCTCAACAATTTGATGAAATCAAGCAAGTTTTTTAGAATGTTCACATAAACATTCCCTTTCTCACCGCCATCCAACAAGTTCCTTCTTATGCAAAGTTCTTAAAGGACTTGTGCACTGTCAAGCGACGGACGAATGTGCCTCGTGATGCTTTTGTCACTGAACATGCCACGTCCCTCATCCACGAGAATGGTGTTGTGAAATATAAAGACCCTGGTCGTCCCACTGTCTCGGTAATGTTAGGAGATCAATTCTCTACTAGGTCCTTGCTTGATCTTGGAGCGAGTGTAAATTTGCTACCTTACTCTCTCTACCTCGAGTTAGGTTTACAAAACATGAAACCCACACGGGTAACTCTTCAACTGGCGGACCGATCTGTGAAAGTACCTAAAGGAATTGTTGAAGATGTTTTGGTGAAAGTGTCTGACTTTTACTACCCTGTGGATTTCATCATCTTAGACACTCCTGCTCCCGACCCAACCAATATTCCTATCATTTTGGGTCGCCCATTTTTGGCAACTGCCAATGCCATCATCAATTGTCGAGATGGGTCAATGAATCTTTCTTTCGGTAATATGACCGTCGAAGTCAATATTTTCCACCTCATGCAACAACCGGCCGATGTTGATTCCATTGATGAGGTATGCATGATTGACTCCTTAGTCCAAGAAATGTTGGATACCACCTACCCTGAAGATCCTATCCACCAATGTTTGGCTCACTTTGGGTCCGACTTTGATATTGATTCTTCCATCTATGAGGTCAATGCCTTGTTAGACTCTACACCACTGTTGGACACTTCCACTTGGGTTCCTCCATTTGAGCCTCTTCTTCTCGATACTCTTCTTTCAGTGGATGACCAAATCAACTCGTGTCCCGATATTCTCCCGGACTCTGTTTCTGCGTCTGAGTCCGATGCCTCTCCTGAGCCACCACCTAGTTTGGAGCTTAAGCCATTACCTACTGAGCTGAAGTATACCTTCTTAGGCACCAACCAACATCACCCCATCATTATTGCTTCTGACTTGACACCGGATCAAGAAGAGCAATTGGTCCACACTCTCACTCAACATAGCACTGCTTTAGGGTGGACCATTTCTGACATTCAAGGTGTCAGTCCCAATGTCTGTTGCCACCGCATTCATTTAGAAGAGAATGCCAAGACCTCTCGTGAGCCACAACGCCGACTGAATCCGGCAATAAACGAGGTCGTTCGAGCTGAAATTCTAAAGTTGCTTGATGCTGGTATTATCTACCCTATTTCAGATAGCCAATGGGTCAGTCCCATTCATGTGGTGCCTAAAAAGTGTGGCGTCACCGTTGTCAAAAATAGTGACAATGAGCTTGTGCCTACCCGCATACAAACCGGGTGGCGTGTTTGTATTGATTATAGAAAGCTCAATGCTGTCACTCGCAAAGACCACTTCCCTCTCCCATACATTGACCAGATGCTTGAACGCTTAGCTGGCCATGCTTACTACTGCTTCCTTGATGGATATTCAGGGTACAACCAAATTCCTATTGCCCCTGAAGACCAAGAAAAAACTACCTTTACCTGTCCATTTGGCACATTTGCTTACTCTCGTATGCCCTTTGGCCTTTGTAATGCACCTGCGACTTTTCAAAGGTGTATGACCAGTATTTTCAGTGACATGGTAGAGCGTTTTCTCGAAGTCTTTATGGATGATTTTTCTGTGTTTGGTTCATCCTTTGAACAATGCCTATCCCATCTCACTATGGTCCTTCAGCGTTGTCAAGCGAAGAAGTTGGTTCTCAACTGGGAGAAATGCCATTTCATGGTAAAAAAGGGTATTGTTTTAGGTCATGTTGTCTCCAGCTCCGGTATTGAGGTCGATAAAGAAAAAGTCGACTTGATGTCCTCACTTCCCATTCCTAAGTCTGTTAAGGACATTCGCTCCTTCTTAGGACATGCGGGCTTCTATCGGCGCTTCATTAAGGACTTTTCTAAACTCGCGCGACCTTTGACAACCCTTTTATCCAAGGATATCCCTTTTGTCTTTGATGAAGCATGTGTTGCTTCTTTTGAGCGTCTAAAAGATGACCTCACTTCCGCTCCTATCATGCAACCTCCCAATTGGTCTCTCCCCTTTGAGCTCATGTGTGATGCTTCTGATTTTTCACTTGGTGCCGTGCTTGGCCAGAAAGTTGACAAGCGCCCACATGTCATCTCTTATGCTAGCAAAACCTTGCATGATGCTCAACTTAATTACACAACCACCGAAAAGGAGTTGTTAGCTGTTGTGTTTGCTCTTGATAAATTCCGCTCATATTTCATAGGTTCCCCTATCATTGTGTATACTGATCATGCTGCTCTTAAGCACCTTCTTCATAAGAAGGATTCCAAACCACGATTGATACGGTGGATTCTCTTACTCCAAGAGTTTAACCTTGAAATTCGCGACAAGAAAGGTTGTGAAAATGTTGTTGCTGACCACCTCTCTCGCATTACTGTCACGTCTGACTGTGATCATATCCCCATTTCTGAGTCATTTCCCGATGAACAACTATTTTCCATCTCCACTTCGCCTTGGTATGCTGATATTGTCAATTTTCTTATTACCGATCAACTTCCTAGTCATTGGTCGAAACAAGATCGCTCCAAATTCATGGCAAATGTGAGGTTCTACTCTTGGGATGACCCGTTTCTCTACAAGTATTGCCCCGATCAAGTCATTCGTCGATGTGTTCCCGAATGTGAAAAACTCAGTATTCTGTCCTTTTGCCACAATAGTGCTTGTGGAGGCCACTTTGGCTCAAAGAAAACAGCTGCCAAAATTTTGCAAAGTGGTTTTTATTGGCCTACTCTTTTTCGCGATGCCCATCAATATTGCTAGGCTCGTTCCAATTGCCAACACTCTGGGCGTCTCTCTCGTCGTCATATGATGCCTCTCACACCCATCCTCATTGTTGAAATTTTTGATGTGTGGGGTATCGATTTCATGGGACCATTTCCCTCCTCTCATGGTTTTCAGTATATTCTTGTTGCTGTTGACTATGTTTCCAAATGGATCGAAGCCATTGCCTGCCGCACCAATGACCATAGAGTTGTGGTCCAATTTCTCAAAGAGCATGTCTTCACGCGTTTTGGAACCCCCAAAGCTATCATTAGTGATGGGGGTAAACATTTTGTAATCGAATCTTTGAACACCTTTTCAAAAAGTATGGTGTTACCCACAAGGTTGGTCTCTCTTACCACCCGCAGACTAGTGGTCAAGTTGAGGTCTCTAACCGTGAGATCAAGCAAATTCTTGAAAAAACCGTCAATCCTAATAGGAAAGATTGGTCCTTACGCTTGAACGACGCATTGTGGGCCTACCGTACTACTTACAAGACTCCAATTGGCATGTCTCCTTATCGCTTAGTCTTTGGTAAGCCTTGTCACCTTCCTGTCGAGCTTGAACATCATGCTTATTAGGCCGTCAAAAGCCTTAATTTCGACATTGATGAGGAAGGTGTACATCGAAAACTGCAACTTAATGAATTGGAGGAAATGAGAAATGATGCCTATGATTTGTCCAAAAAGTATAAGGACAAGATGAAGTGGATCCATGACCAAAGTATCATGCGCAAAGAATTCCATCCTGGTCAAAAAGTTCTGTTGTATAATTCTCGGTTGCATCTCTTTCCCGGGAAATTGAAAACCAGGTGGTCTGGACCCTTCATTGTTGAGTCAGTTACCCCTTATGGTGCCATCACCGTGCAAAATCCCAAGGATGGTAGCCTCTTTCAGGTCAATGGTCAACGCTTAAAGCCTTTCTTGGAGCTAGGCTCCACTCACATAGAATCTATTGACCTTGTTGACCCCATTTTTGAAGACTGACCGTTCAGTCTTGTTTGGGGGTGATTCTTATCCCCCGAATTTTCTGCACCCTGTTCTATCCTCGGTTATCATTTTTGGTGAGTTCCCATCGGTCTGGCTGAAGACATTAAACTTATCGCTACCGGGAGGCAACCCGCGATTCTTGTACTTGTCTCATCCTGTTTGGGGGTGGTGTTCTATGTTTTACCATGCTTATAGTTGTACATCTTATATTCAGGTTTATTCTTGGCTACATCTTTCCACTTCATTAGCGGTTCATTCTGGTAATCTCTTTCCTACCTTATTCTCTCAATTATAAAAATCATTTTACTTAACATCGAGGACGATGTTCCTTTTTGTTTGGGGGTGGGGAATTTTATCAAAATCGTACCTCTTTTGAAAAATTTTGATTTTTGAACCTGATTTTTAAAATTTCGTGCAGTTTCTTTCATCTCAATCATTGATGTGAATTTTCAATCATCCATCTTTTCAAGTCTAGGAATCAAGCTAGAGAATATTTTTTCTAAATAGCTTATGTAATACATAACAAGGCATTTTGCACCATGAATTTCTAGACTCAACAAAATTTGCGCACTTATCATGTCAATACGTTTTAGAGTTGAAGAGTACTACAATTCTAAAGAGAACCTTAAGGATCACTAGTAGAGACTTTTTCTTGTGAGATTTGTGCCTTTCACCCTTTCAGAGTGTCTTACGCAATCTCCGAGTCACAAGTTGATTCAACTTCTTTTGGGTGCGCACTTAAATTGTTGTATGATCTCATTTTCTTTCATAAAATTTTGGTTGATCACTGAGAATGACATCTTTTTCGAGTTGTAAGAAACGCGTGTCTTGATATTTGTCCCGATCACTAGGATTTTCATCCATACACCTACCACTTTCTCCCATATCATATTTCCATTCACTTCACCCATTATATTCCCATGTTCTTCCAAATTCCCACATATTTCCCCACACACCCACCTATCACCTCCATTTATATCATCCATCATCATTTCAAATAAAAGAGTGTTGATTCCAAATGTAAATGTCTTAAGTGTTAGTTTGAAAAGTGAGAGAAAAAAAAGAAAAGAAAAGAAAAAAACATAAAAATAGCAAAAATAAAAGAAAAGAAAAAAGAAAAAGAAAAGCAAAATCGAAAAAAAAAAAAAGAGAGAAAAGAAAAGAAAGAGAGTTTGTAGTTAGTAATAAAGACATTTGTGCCTAATGTGTATACACTCTTCTTTCCGATCCATTTCACATCCATCTTTTACCCATCACATATCCATCATTCATCATCCTTCATATCACTATCACCATCCATTTTATCCTTCATATCATACCCTTCCCATTTCATTTACCCTCACCCATATACATTCATATTCCCCTTAGTGTTCGGGCGAATGAAGGTCAACGTGGTGAATAACTCGACGTTCTCACTATAGTGATTAGCATTTATTTCATGAGATCACTTTTCTTTCAAATTGTTCGTTCTTTCTTATGTGTGTGTGAGACGTTTGAACTTGCTTACATTTACTCACCTCCTCACACACAAGAGCGATACACTGACCCTAATCTCAAGAGTTCGTTTGAGAGTGATATATCTAGTGAGATTTGAAGTTGAAGCGTTGATTCCGACAAGGCAATCTAGGAATTACTCTTATGATTCTCGACCCGTTTTGACTGATTCACACTACACACGTTGAGTTCTAGGAAGGATGTGCCTTGAGTATTTACTTAGCTTAAACTTTTTACACATTCTAGCTTGTATTTCTGAAAATATTTTCTCATGTGATGGATTGTGCGATTATTCTACGTCTAATAAGAGGTTGACTGCCCTTCAATAAAATTTTGCAAAATAAGAATTTTGTGGGTATATTCCCTGCAAACCCTCACGAGACACAACTCGTCCTGTAGGGCAACCTATAGGTTTAAAGGCTTGTTGCACATGCTAAGTGCAATCGCAAGTGCCCGCGAAAGTGGTACATTTTTGGTTACTTATCTTTCTCTTTCTCTCTATCTTATTGCTCGAGGACTAGCAACGCTCTGTTTGGGGGTGGTGTGATAAGCACCCAAAACTGTACATTTTATACCCTGAATAGTTGTATTTTAGTTGCTATTTCTCGACAATATGGGTCTTATGCGCTTAAATGTTTAATATGCAGGTTTAATGTACGTTGCGGTGTTCAAACGCGTATTTCAAGGCAATTGTGCATTTTACGGAGCTAAATACCCTTATCCTGTACCCCAAGAACCACACCCGAGACCTAATCCTAGCCTTAGCTGTCCCAAACCCTCTGTGTGTTTTGTTTGTGTCCTTTTTATTAATTTTTAGATTTTTAGTTTGAGTTTTTTCTATTTTTAGGATTTATTTTAGATTTATTTTAGAATTTTTAGATTTTATTTTCTATTTTTCTATTTTATTTTTCATAATTTTATTTTGATTTTTATTAGTTTCTAGTTTTATTTTATTTTATTAAGATTTTAATTTTTAGGATTTCATTTATTTTTTTTTTAGTTTTAGTTTATTAGATTTTACATTTTTTAGGACTTTAATTTTTAAATTTAATAGATTTATATTTATATTTTTATTTTCATTTCATTTCTTTTTATTTTTATTTTTATTGAGTCTTTATGTTATTTTTTAGAATAGAAATTTAATTTTTAGATTTTTTAGTTTTTATAGTTTTATTTTATTAGTTTGTTTATATTTTTAGGGGTCCAAATTAAACACACACACATACACTTATCCTAAAACTTATCTTACACCCCAAACCCTCATCCACACCATATCCCCTACACCCTCACACGCACACAAATACAACCCCCACTCATCTTCTCCAACAAAACACCCATCTCTTTCTCTTTCCTCACCCTCTCACCTCCATTAACAAAACTCTAACCCACCTCTTTCTTCCTCACCTCATCTAAACCCACTAAATCCACATGAAACCTACACCAACCAACCAAAAGCCATAACCCTCTGTCACCACCGGCCGGACCACTCGCCGGCGGCACCAACCTCTCCTCGATCGTCCCCCCCCCCCCACCCCCCCCCCCCCCCCGTCGCCCAGCAGTACCCCATCACCCCTGCCCGGCGGAGATCCAAGCCCCTACCTCCGGCGCCTCTCTCTCACCTCGCAGCAAACTCCGACCCCCTCTCTCTCTCTCCACATACTAAAACCCAAACTCCGACCCTGTCAACCCCCAGCAGGTCCGGGCAGCTAGACACCTCCGGCGACCCTACTGCCGAGAACCCGCCGTCGACCTCTACCCTCACAACTCCGGCCATGGCAGCATCCACTCCAACCCTTTCCAACCCAAGACCCATTTCAACTCAAAAGCCTAAATCGATTTATTCTACCTGCTAAAAACCAAAAACCAAAACCAATTCCCACATTTAAGCCACATGTGCCAAATAAAAACCCTTTTTCCCATTTTTTCCCATAATACCCCCCAACTAACCACCTTAAGCCATTTTCCCACATTACCCTCAATAACAATCTGATTTTTCCCTCACCTCACTTTACATTACCTCACACTATTTCCACATGCACTCCCTACCTTTTTACCATTATGCCCCTTTGCTCCATTGCATATAAAATGAAGAAGAAGACCCATTTGGAAAAAATTCTAGATTAGAGAGCTTTGTAGAGAGAAAATTCTAAAGAGAGAAATAGTTTAATTTAGAAAATAAATCCTTGTAAATAGTTTTTTTTTATTTTTTATTTTTAGATATTTGTGAGATTAAATATTGTTAGAGAATTAATTGAGTGGATATTTTAATTTCAAATCATTTGGATGCTCAATTAAGTGGTGTATGCTTCAATTTGGAAGATTAGAGTTCAACTTTCTCAAGGAGACTTGGTTTGCTTGTTTTATTCTCTTCTCTTTTATTTTAGTAGCCTTGATTATTAATTTGTCATGTTTCATATCATGTTAGGCTAAAACCCCTTTCAAGGGGTGGGGAGACCCATTATTTTGATGTTAATGTTAATTTAATTAGTTTAATTAAATTAAAATTCCCTTTGATGATTATTTTTGCAATCTTACTTTTAATTTACGCCTCGAGAGAGGGTAAATGATTTTCGAGAGAAAATCGAGATTCTAGTCTTAATTTCCATCTTAGAATCGAACTAGAGATAGGTTTTTCTAAAATGTGAAATTATTTCTTTGAATTTCAACTCTAATCATATTTTTATGATCTAAACTAATTTAGTAAATCGATCCTAGCGGGTGATTTGTTAGATGATGTTTAGATCTACATTTTGTGAGTTGTAGGAATGTAAATTTAATCCTCTAAAAGATTATTATTAAAATTACATTTGCAACGAGAGTTGATTTGCAATTTCAATATTAATTTGTGACGTTTAATTTGAATAAAT
This sequence comes from Sambucus nigra, assembly GCA_949130495.1. Classification (NCBI taxonomy): domain Eukaryota; kingdom Viridiplantae; phylum Streptophyta; class Magnoliopsida; order Dipsacales; family Adoxaceae; genus Sambucus; species Sambucus nigra. The sequence goes on from CASBWL010000485.1 coordinate 1,023,709, forward strand.
TAATTATATAGATTAACTAGAAATTATGGTATAACCCCACTCCTTGATTGTTCTCACCTTTATTTACTTCACTTTATCTCTTTATTTTAGTGTTAGACTTTAATTTTCATTTTATTTACTTTCTAGTTAGTTATTTTCATTTAGTTTAGTTTAGTTTAGACCTCACCTCACCCTTTTTTTTTATAATATTGAAAAAGTTAAAAAAAAAATAGAAAAGTGAAAAAGCACAAAAAGAAAATAAATAGTGAATTACATTTGAATTTGTTCCATTTGCTTTACTCCCTAGAAAGTGGATTGACACCCTTACTTACCGCTACACTTGAGTTTATTATATTTTGTAGGTAATTGAGGTTTTGACAAACTTGGCTTTCAAACAACGACCACACGCAAAAATCAAGTTATCAGTGACACCCATAACGGTGACTTAACAATGAAAACACATGTTAAGATTTTTGTAAACTCCACCTATAACGGTGACTTAACAATGTAAACACTTGTTAAGATTTTTCGTAAGCTCCACCTATAACGGTGACACCCATAACGGTGACTTAAAAATGAAAACACTTGTTAAGATTTTTGTAAACTCCACCTATAAAGGTGACTTAACAATGAAAACACTTGTTAAGATTTTTCGTAAACTCCACCTATAACGGTGACACCCATAACGGTGACTTAACAATGAAAACACTTGTTAAGATTTTTGTAAACTCCACCTATAACGGTGACTTAACAATGAAAACACTTGTTAAGATTTTTCGTAAGCTCCACCTATAACGGTGACACCCATAACGGTGACTTAACAATGAAAACACTTGTTAAGGTTTTTGTAAACTCCACCTATAACGGTGACTTAGCAATGAAAACACTTGTTAAGATTTTTTATAAACTCATTCTTCTGTATAACTTTTTCAGGACGGGATCCCATACTTGCCGAATGATAAATTGAGCGTGGTCCTTCGTCGGTTTCCATTAATGACCAACTTCTTCGGTCGAGCAAGTCATAACGAGCGTAGTTCAACTACCAACCAATTTGATAGCAAGCGTGGGAGGTGGAACAGAGGCTATGGGAAGAGCCGCCATAGGAGTTTGGGGCTTCTGGGACTTCGATTTGGATGACCCACTCTTGGCTGTTTTTTCCCTCTTGGCGGGTGGTGGAGAAGCCCCCTCGTGGGTAGTAGCTGCAGTAGAGGGGGCATCCTTCTTTGGAACAACAGGAGTCCTCGGTCTCAGCGTTGCAACTGGGACCATGGGGAAAAGTGGGGGAAGCTCGGTAGGAGGTGCTTTGTGGGTTGAACTTGGGGGGAATTCTATCCCAAGCACAGAGTTGCCTTTTAGCCCCAATTCTAGGGCAGAGAATGAAGAAATGGGAGGATACACCGGCTCTCCCTCAACGAACTTAGCAATTTCAGCTAGTTGTTTTGGCCAATACATGGTGGCAAACAAAGGGGTCGCATCCCCATGTCTAGTAATACTGGGAATGGTGACACGCCCAGCCATTGTTGAACATATCCCCCACGCAGCAGTCGAAGAAAACAAGGAGCATGCCTCGCCAAAGGAGACTTTGGGGTTTGACGATTGAAAAACTGGACGTGGCACCCCCTGGTCAAACCCAAACTGACGGCTGCATCGGTTGGGATTATAATGCTCGCTCGTGTATCCCCACTCGGTGTAGGAGGGCAGATATCCAGGAGAAAGCAGAAGAACCACGGCAAGCGAGGGATCCTCAATATCGGGAGAAGGGTCATGTATCACTCTGGCATCTTGATGAAAAAATCCACAAGTGTGAAAGAAGACCTCCTCCTGATAAGGCCTCATGACGAAGCTCTCGAAATGGTCAATCACATAAATCAACTCCTTTCGGTTTTGTCTCTTATGGTAAATGAAAGACCGAGGAGGTAAAATTGTTTCACCCGAAGGAGGACTGTTGGGCTTGGCCGCTACGGCAGGAAAGCGGAAGTAGAGAAAGATGGTCAGAAGAACTCTATTGGAAAAATTGGCCAAGTTATAACGGCCAATAGAGCATTCAATGTCAAATAAAGCCCTATCCAACCAGGTGTACAGGGATCCCAAGGCAATTGCAACTAGGGGAAGCTTTATGCCTCGAGCTAAACGAGGGGACATGTTGATAAGGTCTCTTTGGGGCTGGTCGTTGGGCTTTCCCATCAAAAGTAAACGGGACAGAATTACAAGAATGTAAGCGGGAAGCTCCAACGGCGTACCTTGACCATGGGCAGTTGATGAAGAACTGCCTTCACTAGAACTCTTGAAGAAATAATTGATCAAGGGAGAAAAAGTAGCTTTGTTGGAAGAATTGATGTAGCTTCGGCATATGCGATCCAACTCCAAACGATCTGCAGTCTCTTGAGCATCAAGAGCCTCATCGGTGTAAGGCTCATGGCCTGTTGAATCGAGGCCCAGGAGATCACACACGTCCTCCAGAGTTATGGTAAACTCACCCCACGCAACGATGAACGTATGAGTATCCACGTTCCATCGAGAGACCAGGACAGGAAGGGCAGCGTTGTTCTTTGATAGAGTAAACTCACCAAACCATCTAGCCCGTTGAAGCCCGATCTTAGTAAGGACATCAGCATAGGAACTCTGCATGTGAGAGATCCAGTCAGTAAAGTGCGCGGGGGATCCCCCGGGTGCTTCAAAATCAATATGGGACCATGGGAAGTCCCCTCGCTCCAAGCGAAATCTGAGAGTTCCTTCTGGGGGCAGAAATCCCCACTTAGACAATTCTTCGTCCTCATCACCCAACAGGAGGGCGTCAAACTTGGAGGAAAAACAGACAGCCATACAGGCAACAGCAAAGCCATCACCCTCCCCAAAAATGGGAGAGCGACGATAAAACCTCAGTTGTTCCTGGCGAGCAGCACCCAGGGCGGAGGCAGCAGTGGTGGTGGCAGACGGAACACTGGTGGCAGACACGGTGGGGTTGCTTGAAGACACCATGGCAAACAATGAAATCGTAATAGAGAAAGCTTCGAGAAAAAAGGGATTGAGAGCGAGAATGGAGAAGCACGATCACAAGTGGTGGTATAGAAGATGAAGAATAAAGCTCTTGGAACAATGGAGTCTCTTTCTCTCTTTCTAAAAAAGAAACGCCAGTCTAAAGAAGATAATAACGGAGTAAGAAAAAAACAAAGGAGAAGGTTCAAAGTATTTTGAACATGGCTGTTTGAAAATCTCGAGTTTTGGCGTTTAGATTTCCCAACCCTCGCACGTGCACGGCCGCCTGTAATCATTTCACATGAACACGTGGCACCTTGGGAAGTGCTTTGACAGTTGAGAGGACTGCGCCACCTCATTAATGAAGTGACGTATGGGGAACACTAATCGTTGCCTTCCTATACAAGCTTGAGTTTTGGCGCAAACAAAATATCTTGTCAGACTTATCCCTTAAAGACCCAACGAAGAAGATGTCCCAACGGTTCTGCATAAAGAAAAAAGGCTTGGAGACATTTCGTGTAGACATTTCTCGTTCCAACAAATCCCTCCACGAGGGGGCAAATGTAGAGGGGGCTTGAAGGTAATCTTGATATTAGGGACAAATCCCCAATTAGCAACAATGTTTGAGATTAAGCAACCGAGGCAGCTCAGGTGAGGCAACTCATATTTTAGCTTGTTGAATTAGTCATATCGTATTTTCATTATTGATGACTGTAAGCTTTAACGGATGTACTGACATAACGATAATAACAAAAGAGTTCGTATGAGGTCAAACGGTACTTGCGAGAGACCAGGCTTGGCAGGGCCAGGGAGAGCTTTCATGCTCTATCGGATGACCTCACCGTGGGAACTTTAGAGGGACATGGTTTGGAGGTTTGAGAAGTAAGGCACCGTTGGGGCTTGTCCTAACCATACTAGATACACCTGGTAAAACACCGAAGGACCCTGGACGTGGAACCTCAAGTGGAGCAGCTTGGTGTTCCATCGGGCGTTGAGTTATGAACCAAGTAGCCCTCTACTTAATGTCACATCTACTGTAGGTGATGTCACTAGCCAGTTAAACAATGTCAGATACGCACTTGAGTAAACCACCGTGGTATTTGGGGCTGTCAGGCAGTTGGTGAGCCACCTCTGCGACAACAGCCCCCTGACACACAGTGGTTAGGCAAAAGGCATGTCTTGGCATTTAATGTTTATGACGTGAAGACAACTAGTGCATCAGGCATTTAATGTCATGACATAAAGTATGAGGGATGTTTTTTCATAGTTTTAATGACTGATTTGCCTCGAGGGTGGTGTGGAGGGCTATTTAAGGACCCCAACCACCTTTGAGGAAAGAGAGAGACTTTCGGAGAGTTCAGAAGTTATTGCAAAACCAGAGAGTTTACTCACTCACCATCGTCATTTATTATAAAGCTTTTAATACTTGACAGAGATTTCTAGAGGGTGTTTGGTGTGTTTCTACCTGCCTACCAAGGTGTATCTAGGATGCTTACTTCTCTCTCCCTCTAGCTAAGCCACTTCTAAAGTTCATTATTATTCCCTGAGTTATACACGAGAGACTTTGTGAGTTTAAGCTTGAGTCCATCTTCATTGGGTTTGTGTTTGCGTGTTCTATTATTAATCCAAAGCTTTGGACAATTAGCTTATCATTACCATACTCGAATAGGGGTTACGCCTCCATCTATAATCTAAAGTACCCTCTTACACTGTTAGAGGGATAAATCACAAAACACATCTCAAACGGCCCCGTGAGCAGCGATAACACCTACTAAGGGACCAACCTAGCTCATAGGAACCAACCCCGTGTCCATGGGACTCCCGATTTGAAAGCATGACCCAAATTTCAGAAGATATACACTTTGGATTGAAAATATCTTGTTAGAGGGAGAAGCCCGAAACACCCCCTATACGGCCCCGTGAATGGTGCCAACACCTCGCACGGGACAAACGTAGCTCGAAGGAACCAACCGCGTGGCCAGGGGACCCCTGGTTTGAGATAAAGGCCCAAATCTAAGAATATCCATACCTAGGCTTCAAAACATGATGTTAGAGGGTGAAACCTAGAAACACCTCCCAAATGGACCCGTGAGCGGCACTAGCACCTCGCACAGGAATAATGTAGCTCATAGGAACCGACCTCCTGGGCACGGGAACCCCGATTTGAGAGCATGGCCCAAATTTCAAAATATCTACACTTAGGCTTGAAAACATGCCGTTAGATGGCAAAATCCATAAACACTCCCCAAACGGCCCCGTGAGCGGCACCAACACCTCGCACGGGACCAACGTAGCTTGTAGGAATGGACCGCGTGGCCATGGGACCTCCAGTTTGAGAGCACGATAAAATTTTAGAATACATACACTTAGGCTTTAAAATATGTCATTAGAGAGAAAAACCTTGAAACACCCCCCATCTGTCCCCTTGAGTGCTGCCAACACCTCACACGGGACTAGGTAGCTCGTAAGAACCGACCTCGTGGCCACAGGACCCCCAATTTGAGAGCACAACCCAAATTTTGATATATCTACACTTAAGCTTGAAAACATGTTGTTAAAGGGAGAAATCCGATAATACACCATGTTGATGTAAAAAACTAGATTATCTCTAGTTAATCAATCACAGATAAATAAATTAATAAGACAAATAATTTTTAAAGTGGTTCAGCCTGATGAAGATGGTCTACATCCACTGTTTTTGTATTGCTGACTGTTTATTTGGAATCTCGATGATAGGTTCACCCGGAGATCCAAAGTCCCCTTCTTATGAGGAGGCTACAATGTATTTATAGCCTTGAGGCCGTACATATGAAAAGATAATGCGTTGTTTTCTAGTAGGAATATACATATGTACGATAATAATGTGCATTTAATGCGCAACTGTCTTTTAATTCTCTTGATTTGGATGCTCTGCACGCTAAGTAGCTCGGACTGCCTAAGTTGCTCGGTACGCTTAAGTTGCTCGGAGCCTTGAGTTGCTCGGGGCACTTAAGTAGCTCGGTAACAGTATGTTATTTGTTGGAAGTATTTGTAATTGCCATGTAGGTTGACACGTGTCTTCAAATGAATGGTCCACTTCAGCAGACTAAATTTAGTATCAACAGAAGCCACCAATGTTTCACAGTTGAGGTTGAAGGAGAGTGTGGAACATTTTGCTTGAAACTTATTGGATTACGGATCTTCATGGATTTTAGGAAAATTTTATAATTCCTTTTTGAGCGCATAATATCAGACTTCATAAATATTTTGAATTTTCACAATCACTTCGATACTTGTGCCCTTTTCTTCTTTTAGCCACCAGAAATGCCAACGTCTTTCCTTGTAATCATTGTTTTTCTCTATTCCCGAGGTAAAGTATTTAAGTGTGACAGAAATCCTATCGTTTTTCACTTTTCAAATCTGTATCTCTAAACTCTTCATCTTCTCTCTATCTTGTACCTTCTTTCTTTCCATTGTTCATTGACAACTGATCTCTATTTCCTCTGTAAGATTTTCTTCCTTGTTCTTTATTTTCTTTATTCACCATGGTTTATCTTGTTGAATCGTTAGACAAATTTTGATTTGAGTTTTCAATCCCTTCGTGGGTTATCTTGGAATAAATTTCTAGTCCTTCTGATTATTTTTCTTTGGCTGAGGGACATTGGTTCCCAAGTCTTTTTGTAGCCGAATGCGGCTTTTCTTTCCTGCGAAATCCCCTGTGTTTGGAGTTTTGCCAATATTTCGATATTGTACCTGCAAGAGTATCTCCAAATACATGGAGGATAGTTAATGTCATACATAGGTTGAATTAACTTCATAGAACTCATTTAGGTATTCCAGAGATTATGTATTGCTACAGTTAGGTTACCAGTGACAGTACTTTCTATTTAAAAACTATGTTTTTGAACAGAGCATTAGTTGTCAATGTTCCCGATGCCAATAGGGATTATTTTGATCGTGGGGTTGTGATGAAAGATTGGCAACACCCTCCATTAAATGGAGATGATGTATACTAAGGTCCCAGGTGTCCAATTTATGACAATGGGATAGGTTGTTTTTATTTTTAAAATCTTGTTTTCTTTGTATTTGATAAAATGCATCACTGACATTTGATTTTGTTTGTTACAGTTGACAGTAAAAGGAAACCTGCAAAAGAAACATAGGTTAATATAAAGCATTTGAAACTTATCTGGGGCTTGCATCAATCTGTTGCTGAGGAGCACATTAGATCTGCATCTTTTTTGCTGCAATACAGAAGCTACACTTCGTATTTTATTGCTCGTCCTCGTCCTGTGGTGGTTGATCTCGACCAAGTACCAACCTCTAAAACTAGTGTGGAAGGTTCTTCTTCTGACTTAAGCATTCCCATCACTGATCTGATGAAGAAGAGAAGAGCTCCTGCCTTTTTTGACAAGTCTGCCTTTGCCACTATGGAGGCAAAAAAAAGTAAATAAGATATCCTAGAAGAAGGGACAAAGAATATAGATGTACCCCCTACCATTGCTGCCAAGGAAGCTGGCGAGAAGCCCCATGTGCCTCCGAGTAAGACTGTTGTCATCTCCCCAATAGAGACAATATCTTTAATTGAAAATGCTCATGCTCCTCTGAGGAGTTTAAAAAGAAGTTCTTCTAAGAAACCTGCTGAACCTATCTCTCAACCTTCAAATGTTGAAGGTAGTGTTCCAGCTTTTGTTGCTCCGAGCTCTGCTGTGAGCTTGGTAAGATCCTAGACTTTTCCAGAATCCCAAGGTATTGAAGACACCTTTTCTCATGAGAAACTTACTACACTGGTTGCTCAACACATTACTTCAGTAAGTATCTTTAGCTTAACCCCTTTATTTTTTAATATTACGTTCATGTATTGACTTAAAGTTCTTTCTTTTTTCAGCTTGTGACGTGTTTCAACAGCATTTTGAAGAAGGATGAAGCTATCAAGGCTTCAAGATCCTCGGGTGGAGTAGAAGAATGTTTTTCTGGACTAACCCGGTCTTTGAAGTAATCTCATCATAAGTACGAGGAAGACAAAGTTGTTTGGGAGAAGCAATTGAAGTCTGTTGAATCGAATCGAGATCAGGCTGAAACTGCCTCCAATGAGTTGGAGAAAAAAGTGAAGGAGGCTGAACAGAGAAACAAGGAGCTTGAAGTCAAGCTTAAATCTTCTGAGGAGAATGTTGCTAGGCTTCAAGATGTCGAGCGACACAAGACAGAGGTAGAAGAAAAGCTTAAGTCTACCTAAGAGCTCCTTAGGGAGAGGACCTCCTCAGAGAAGGCAAAAAGGAAAACTGCAGTTAAAAAATCATTCAGTGCTGGTTGGGACAAAGGCTGGAACAAGGGCCTGGCTGTCATGTCTTCTCAAATGGAGTATGCCAGTGTCAAATATTTTAGGGATGGATGGGTAGCAGCCTTGAAGGAGTTGAAGGTTTTTGAGAATTTTGAGTTGTTCTAGCAACACACTCATGGCCCTCCTCCCTCTCCCGGAGAAGAAGAAGAAGAAGATGAGGCTGCTTCAGATGAATCTTCTATGATGATAGGAGAGCAGGTCCCTGTTGTTCAACATTTCGAGCAACTCCAACCAACCAGCACATCTTCCGACCAGCTGCCATTTCTCTCCGAACAACCAACCCCTTCATCCAAGCCATCCGAGGAAGTCGTAGGAAATAAGGAGAAGGTGTAAAGTTGTTCGGGCCTTTTGTTTTATTATTTTTGTGGATGTAACCTTGAACTTTGTTTTCCCTTATCATGATGAATAAAATTTAAACTTTAGTTGTTCGTCTTAACTTTCTCTCTTACTTATTCTGTTCGCACCCTTGTTGATTTTTTGTTTCATTTTGTCTTTGCTAGTTTATGGCCAGGATGGAAATTTATCAACTCATGATTCAGAGTTGATGAAGAAATGCAATGACTATTTCAAAGCTGGTAATGCTGATTTTACTGAAGCTCAAATCATTGACATCCTCGGACCAGATGCCTTTGAACGAGCAGTTGATGCTTATCAATAATTGATGTGCCTGATTGATCGTGCTGTAGCCAACAATATGGCCTACTACGAAATGATTGAAGATCTTCAAGGAACGGTCGAGGAACTTCAACAACAGTATAAATAATCCACTACCCTTTTTCATTAAAGATACGAGACAAAATATCAACAATTCGGTGCTGACAAAGGGTGTGATAAATTCATATCTGCTCATGAGAAGAAGGAGAGTGTTCTGAAGCTTGAAATTGAAGAGCATAGGCATATTGCCAAGTTGTTGGAGCAGGAGAACATTTCTTTGCAAGAGTGATATACCCATATATACCCTCGGCCAGGAAGAGGGCACCATCCAACCAGATGACCCCTTAGGGGGCCAACCCTTCATCAGGCTCCAGACGACCCTTTAAGGGGACGACCCTTCATTAGGCTCCAGCTGACCCCTCAGAGGGTCGACCCTTCATCAGGATCTGGCCGACCCCTCAGAGGGCCGACCCTTCATCAGGCTCCGAACGGCCCTCCGTGGGCACGACAGTACGAGGCCTAAATTAGGCCAGACTCACTACCAGAAGGAACTTTGCCCTCGGCCTCGTCGGCCTCGTCTCATAGGCCGAGGGGGACATCATCACAGCGCGTGGTTTGGGAGACGCGTGGAACAGTGCGCGTGAGGCTCACATGGCACATGGGAGACCGTTATAACAAAATCACACCCTCACGTGAGGGAATATTATGTCATCATTTGGCATCTACAGGTGTCAACAGGGAATTGGACAGATCATTATTCACATGCACCATGCATACTTGGGGGGTACACTATACCCCCCAAGACCTATATATACTTGTCACCTACAACCCTACAGGGGGGATCTATCATTGTAACCCTAGCTAAAACTCTAATTGTACACACAGTAGAGAGAGAAAGGAGCTTATGCTCATTATATCCAAGGCCATTAGTGCCCATACTTAGTGGATCACACACTCATAGTGGATGTAGGCCAAATTGGCTGAACCACTATACATCATTGTCTTATTTCCTCTTATACTCATCCCCTTCTACATACTTATACACTTATACATCTCTATGGCTGCCATGGTTACTACTGTTTGAGGTCATTATCACTTATCCGGTGGTGCTACATCTCAGCATCATCAGTTTGGCGCCGTCTGTGGGAACGAGAAGACATCTCTTCCTTTGTACAGCTTGACCTCACTGGGTACTCTGGTGGTGAGCCAGCACTCCCCCTGAGAGGAGATGTTTCACCATTGAAAGAGACCCACTAAGGTTCTCAAGCTCACCAGTCTTTTCTTCAGTTCAGCTTTTCAATATCAAACACATTGCACCTGAAATGCCATCGCCACCGCTTCCCCCGCCGGATGATGGGGGAAGACCCAGTTCCAGTCAGCCGCCGCCTCAGTCTGAGATGGCTGATGTGGCGGCAGCCTTAAAGTCTCCGGCATCAAGCCAGCGGATGATGCAGGAGCAGTTCACAGCTCTAAGCTAGAACATACTAAGACCACCAGGGGTTTCACCTGAGATGATTACTCCGGCAGCAGCTCCAGGACAGCATAAGGCCAGGGGACCACCCCAGGCACCACGCAAAGACCTGCCACCCCCTCAGCATCGTAGGGATGTTGCTGACCCCCGGCGTCTACGCCTGGGGAGGCAAGGAAACCCTTGTCCTGAGGATAGGTATGACGATCTGGAGGGAGAGGAGGCCCCTGTAGAATGCTGGGAACCGTATGAGGTCTCCAAAAATACTGTACGACCTCTCCAGGATAGTAGAGGAAAGTGCGGGAGACCAAATCCTGATGATCGCCCGAGAGGCTCTGCTTTTGATCGCTTGAGCAGGGGGTCAGCCTTTGATAGGCTGGGCCCAGTAAATGACCGCGGGAAAAATTATCCAGGTCAAGAAGTGCTGTGAGGTCTAGGAGGGAGGCAGCAGATGGCCGACCCCAAGGACGGGATGATGACCAAAGGGAAGTAAACAGCCGATACAGGCCTGCTGCAGCAGAACCCTCCGTCCACCTTAAAGAGGCGGCAGGGGATAACATCGGCCAAACCGACACTGTGAGGCCCTGGAATGACTCAATCCAGCGACTAGAGGATAAGATCGGTGATATACTGAAGAGTCGGGACCCTCTTCAGAAGGGATACACCATAGGCTCACCCTTTGTGGCGAAGATAGTCAACTTCCCTATGCCATCAAGGTTCAAGCCACCTGTGGTCACCCCAAGATACGACGGGAGCACCAACCCTGTCCACCATGTTGATATGTATCAATCAGCAGCAGACATATACTATATCTCAGATGAGATGAGGCGTCGTGCCTTTTCTGGTACCCTGACAGGGGCTGCACATGTCTAGTACACGTCTCTTCCAAAAAATTCCATTGAAAACTTTAAGCAGTTGGCAGACCGGTTCATCCACAACTATTTCTTTGGGGTTAAGCCACAGAAGAAGACCACCCACCTGCTCTATGTTAAGCAGGGGAAGAATGAGAGTCTGAGGGACTACATAGCCAGATTCAATAAAGAGAAGCTGGAGGTGGAAGACTATGAGGAGAACATAGCTATGACAGTCCTGATTGGAGGACTCCAAAAGGGGAAGCTGTTATGGAAGCTTGCTGAAGACCCTCCGAGGACGATGGCTGAATTGTTGTCGACAGTAGGAAAGGTGATGAACGTCGAAGAGGCGATGGCCGCAAAATATGAAGATGAAAAAGGAGGTGCTAGTGGGGGTAAATATCCTAAGAAGAACAAAGAGGAGAAGAAGAGGTCCACGGATGACAAGTTTGCATATTACACCCCTCTAACGGTCAGCTGTGAACAGATTCTCAATGAGATAAAGAGTGATCGGTCCCTGAAGTGGCCTGAGAAGCTGAGGGCAACCCCCGGCAAGAGGAATAAGAACCTGTGGTGTGAATTTCACCAAGACCACGGCCACATAACAGATAAATGCTTTGCTCTGAAAGATGAGATTGAGAAGATGCTGAAAGAAGGGAAGATCAGAAAGTACGTCGACAAAGGTGCCTTCAAGAGGGGCCGAGGGGACGACACCAGAAAGAAGCGAGGCGATGCATGTAGAGAAGTTCCTCAAAAAAGAGGGGACGACCCTTCTGATGATGAGGACGACCCTGACCTCCCGCCGAGAGACGACCAAGGCCCTGTCAAGAGGCTTAATATGATCTCGCTCGGAGTGGGAATGATCTCCGGGGGTCTGGCAGGAGGAGGGTCTAAGGTCGCCGACAGGAAGGCCCATGTGGTTGAGGCCAAGGCAGTGACGAAGACGGTACACTCAACCTCTCTGAAGGTCAAGTCAGAAAAGAGGAAGAAGGTTGATATGGACACTCTGATAGTGGGATTTTCAAGAATGGACTTCAAAGGCCTCTTAGCCCCACATGATGACCCTCTCGTCATCACTACCAGGGTGCACGCACTACACCAAAACTGGCGATTGGTCACGGCCAAAATCCCTGACCAAAACTGTGGGTCGCGAACTTTGGCCGTGACCATTTCTGGCATGACCATTTTCGTGGGTCGCGGCCCAAGTCCGTGACCAAAAAATGGTCACGGCCAAGAGGGGTCACGGCAGATGGTCGCGGACTTTGGCCGTGACCCATGCCGTGACGGGTCGCGGCCCTTATCCGTGACCCATAACTGTGACAAATTGGTCGCGGCCAAAGTCCGCGACCGCCGTCCGTGACAAAAAAAATTGGTCGCGGCCCTTATCCGTGACCCACAACCGTGAAAAATTGGTCGCGGCCAAAGTCCGCGACCCCCGTCCGTGATAAAAAAAATTGGTCGCGGCCAAAGTCCGCGACTCCCGTCCGTGACAAAAAAAAAATAAAAAATTAGTCGCGGCCCTTATCCGTGACCCACAACCGTGACAAATTGGTCGCGGACAAAGTCCGCGACCCACGTGCGGGACAAAAAAAATGAAAAAAATTGGTCGCGGCCCTAGTCCGCGACCCATAACCGTGACAAAAAAATAAAAAAAATGGTCGCGGACTTTGGCCGCGACCATTTTTAAGCGCGACAAAAAAAAATAAAATCCAATCCTAAAATTGGGGGTCATGTGAGTGCACCGTCGGTTGCTACGAGGTGTTACAAATATTTATTATAGGCAAAACAATAAAAAAAATCCCAAATTGCGAATTGAGAATGTTGTTAATAAACAAATATATATACAAACTTAAAAATATTACACGTCTTAATAATTCACAGACAAAAAAAAAATTGGGCAGAGTTTCCTCTATTTTATTGACATTCCAAAACCTGTAAATGAAAAACCTGTTTATTATACAGCCCGCACGGCTATAAAATTCAACAATCAAATTATAAAAGCCCGCATGACCATAAAACTAAACAATAAAAGCCTGCACGGCTTTAACAAATAAAAAACATTATCCTGAATGTCCACAACATATAAATAATCATCATGTTGTAAACCATTGCCTCCTTCATTTGATCCACGTGCAAAAATCCTACAAATGATAGGATACAAAAAACAAAAATATCAGTAACCAAGTATTTTTACAAAAAATTTAATCAAGCTGAAAAATTGCATATGAGTTAAAATTATCAGTAACCAAGTAGAAATATGAAAATTACCGTCGTTTTGAGAGGTGTTGGTGGGAGGTGTTGGTGCCACCCACGAGAACCGTTCGGGGGCTGTTTCGATTTTTCACCCTCTAACGTCATGTTTTTAAGCCTAAGTCTAGAAATAAGTAAATTACTATCGTACTCTCAAACCGGGAGTCCCGCGGCTGCGGGGTCAGTTCCTACGAGTTACGTTGGTCCCGTGGGAGGTGTTGGTGCCACCCACGGGGCCGTTCGGAGGCTGTTTCGAGTTTTCACCCTCTAACGTCATGTTTTTAAGCCTAAGTCTTTAAATATGCAAATTACCGTATTACTCTCAAACCGGGAGACCCACGGCTGCGAGGTCAGTTCTCACGAGTTACGTTGGTCCCGTGGGAGGTGTTAGTGCCACCCACGGGGCCGTTTGGGGGCTGTTTCGAGTTTTCACCCTCTAACGTCATGTTTTGCTTAAGTGTAGAAATACGCAAATTACCCTCATACTCTCAAACCGGGAGACCCATGGCTGTGGGGTCAGTTCCTACGAGTTATGATGGTCCCGTGGGAGGTGTTGGTGCCACCCACGGGGCCGTTCGGGGGCTGTTTCGAGTTTTCACCCTCTAACGTCATGTTTTTAAGCCTAAGTCTTTAAATATGCAAATTACCGTATTACTCTCAAACCGGGAGACCCGCGACTGCGAGGTCAGTTCCCACGAGTTACGTTGGTCCCGTGGGAGGTGTTAGTGCCACCCACGGGGCCGTTTGGGGGCTGTTTCGAGTTTTCACCCTCTAACGTCATGTTTTGCTTTAGTGTAAAAATACGCAAATTACCCTCGTACTCTCAAACCGGGAGACCCGCGGCTGCGGGGTCAGTTCCTACGAGTTATGTTGGTCCCGTGGGAGGTGTTGGTTCCATCCACGGGGCCGTTCGGGGGCTGTTTCGAGTTTTCACCCTTTAACGCCATGTTTTGCTTAAGTGTAGAAATACGCAAATTACGGTCGTATTCTCAAACTGGGAGACCCGCGGCTGCGGGGTCAGTTCCTACGAGTTACGTTGGTCCCGTGGGAGGTGTTGGTGCCACCCACGGGGACGTTCGGGGGCTGTTTCGAGTTTTCACCCTCTAACGTCATGTTTTTAAGCCTAAGTCTAGAAATAAGCAAATTACCGTCGTACTCTCAAACCGGGAGTCCCGCGGCTGCGGGGTCAGTTCCTACGAGTTACGTTGGTCCCGTGGGAGGTGTTGGTGCCACCCACGGGGCCGTTCGGGGGCTGTTTCGAGTTTTCACCCTTTCACGTCATGTTTTTAAGCCTAAGTCTTGAAATATACAAATTATCGTATTACTCTCAAACCGGGATTCCCACGGCTGCAGGGTCAGTTCCTACGAGTTATGTTGGTCCCGTGGGAGGTGTTGGTGCCACCCACGGGGCCGTTCGGGGGCTGTTTCGAGTTTTCACCCTTTAACGCCATGTTTTGCTTAAGTGTAGAAATACGCAAATTACGGTCGTATTCTCAAATCGAGAGACCCGCGGCTGCGGGGTCAGTTCCTACGAGTTACGTTGGTCCCGTGGGAGGTGTTGGTGCCACCCACGTGGCCATTCGGGGGTTGTTTCGAGTTTTCACCCTTTAAGGTCATGTTTTTAAGCCTAAGTCTTGAAATATACAAATTACCGTATTACTCTCAAACCGGGACTCCCGCGGCTACGGGGTCAGTTCCTACGAGTTATGTTGGCCCAGTGGGAGGTGTTGGTGCCACCCACGGGGCCGTTCGGGGGCTGTTTCGAGTTTTCACCCTTTAACGCCATGTTTTGCTTAAGTGTAGAAATACGCAAATTACGGTCGTATTCTCAAACCGGGAGATCCGTGGCTGCGAGGTCAGTTCCTACGAGTTACGTTGGTCCCGTGGGAGGTGTTGGTGCCACCCACGGGGACGTTCGGGGGCTGTTTCGAGTTTTCACCCTCTAACGTCATGTTTTTAAGCCTAAGTCTAGAAATAAGAAAATTACCGCTGTACTCTCAAACTGGGAGTCCCGCGGCTGCGGGGTCAGTTCCTACGAGTTACGTTGGTCCCGTGGGAGGTGTTGGTGCCACCCACGGGGCCGTTCGGGGGCTGTTTCGAGTTTTCACCCTTTCACATCATGTTAGTCTTGAAATATGCAAATTACCGTATTACTCTCAAACCGGGAGACCCGCGGCTGCGAGGTCAGTTCCTACGAGTTACGTTGGTCCCGTGGGAGGTGTTGGTGCCACCCACGGGGCGGTTCGGGGGTTGTTTCTAGTTTTCACCCTCTAACGTCATGTTTTGCTTAAGTGTAGAAATACGCAAATTACCCTCATACTCTCAAACCGGGAGACCCGCGGCTGCGGGGTCAGTTCCTACGAGTTATGTTGGTCCCGTGGGAGGTGTTGGTGCCACCACGGGGCCGTTCGGGGGCTGTTTCGAGTTTTCACCCTTTAACGTCATGTTTTTAAGCCTAAGTCTTGAAATATACAAATTACCATATTACTCTCAAACCAGGATTCCCGCGGCTGTGGGGTCAGTTCCTATGAGTTATATTGGTCCCGTGGGAGGTGTTGGTGCCACCCACGGGGCCGTTCGGTGGTTGTTTCGAGATTTCACCCTTTAACGCCATGTTTTGCAGCCTAAGTCTTGAAATATACAAATTACCGTATTACTCTCAAACCGGGATTCCCGCGGCTGCGGGGTCAGTTCCTACGAGTTATGTTGGTCCCGTGGGAGGTGTTGGTGCCACCCATGGGGCCGTTCGGGGGCTGTTTCGAATTTTCACCCTTTAACGCCATGTTTTGCTTAAGTGTAGAAATACGCAAATTACGGTCGTATTCTCAAACCCGGAGACCCACGGCTGCAGGGTTAGTTCCTACGAGTTACGTTGGTCCCGTGGGAGGTGTTGGTGCCACCCACGTGGCCGTTCGGGGGCTGTTTCGAGTTTTCACCCTTTATTGGAATGAACTCAAGGTTAAAACTCAAAGTATATTCGTTCAACGAAACTTTATAAACTATTCATATTGGGACACATAAGTATAATGAATACTCTTACAAAGGGTATTCCAACCCTTTGGGAAGTTTACGGATGGTAAAAAATTAGTAATTTTATCTTATTCATTGGTTTCTCGGCCTCGAATAAGTTATGGAAGTGAACCATAAATCTGACTAGTATACGCAAAACGTTCGATATAAGTTGGGAGGGCACAAGAGTAAGGAATGAACAGAAGACCTAGATGGGTTTGGTTAGTGAAATTCCAATTCCATACTATAAACTATGTTCATGGAAACACATTTCCCCATCCCGGGCATTTGGGGCCCGATTTGTCTCATTGGCCGGACGAATTAAAAAGGCATTAGGGTGGGCAAATGCTTACCCCATTTAGTATGTGTTTGTTTGTACATGATTCACAAACTCTTAGGGGTAAATGGTTTATTCTTGGAACCAACATATCTAACACAGGAGGTCTTAGCAACATGAGAGGTGTTTTGGCCTCTGATAGGTTATTCAGTTTTGATAATAGAAAATGAAGATGCCCCATGTGTGGAACCTCTTTGTTTGATGTGCTCAAGGCCAAAAATATCCATGGTCTCCACCTTATTTTCCAAATGTTATTAACATTGACATATCTTTTGGTGATCCAGATTAAGGTTATGACTAAAAGGTTAAAGGTAAGAAATATGTTTGTGCAAAGGGCAATGTGTTTGTGCAAAGGGCACTTAGAAGATATAACCACAAATATAAAAGGGTTTTCATTAAGTAATTAAGATACAAACATGTTAAATCTAGTACAGTCAAATATGAAATTCAGTTGCATATATACTTATGTTGCATATATATGCAGTTGCATATATATGCACTGCATATATATGCAGTCGTTGCATATATATGCAGCAGTTGTATATATATGCACTGAATATATATGCACGAGTGGCTGCCGCGCCTGATTCGACTCACCATTATTATATTAGGCTTTCTTTGTCTTCCCATTACCCTACTTCCTTAATCCAAATAGCCATAGGAGAAGCTGAGCTAGCTAACCTAAGTCCGTAGCTAAGTCCGTATCAATATCATCATTGGGAGCCTTCGGCCCGGGTATCAACAGAGATAACAATGTGAACTCCTTTCTCATGCATAACATCGGAGGAAGACTGAAAGGCGCCATAAGAACTGGCCAATAACTCTGACTAGTACTTAAATTACCGAAAGGGTTAAACCCATCGGTTGAGATTGCAAGACGAACGTTGAGCGGTTCCTTTGCAAATTCATGGTGTTGTGCATTTGAAATTTTCCATATGAGTGAATCAACCGGATGACGCATCAAATTCCCACCCATCTCGCATCGAGCATGCCATGTCATGGCCTCCGCTATCCACGGTACAGTAAAAAAACGTTTTAACCGTGACCCAAAAGGAAAATACTTCAAAACCTTTTGCGGGACTTTCGATCACTTGCGATTTTTTGCATGTTTGTCATTTCCATTCTCACAAACCATATATCTAGGCTCACTGCATACAGGACATTCATCCTTCTCTTCGTGCTCATTTCGGTACAATATGCAATCAATCATGAATAGATTTGTATTTCAAACCTAAACCCTTTAAACTCTTCTTCATGGTAGGATAATTGTCTGGTAACATGTTCTCTTTTGGGAGAATTTCTTTAACCCACTTAAGAATTCCGATTACGCTGTTTCCAGACAAACCAAATTGACTCTTCAAATTATGCAAACCAATCATTGCATATAATACCGAGTGATCTTCATCGCAATCTTTATACAACGGTCTAACCGCTTCGGCTTTCAACCGTATGTATTCCCGATCTCCTAGTAGTTCAGCATCAATTTGTTCATTTACTTGGTCATAATGCGCATTATTTGTATCCATAGGTTGGTGGTTTTGTTGGTTGTGGAGTCCGTAAGCATCATCAATTAAGTCGGTCAATGGACGATGTGTTGGTGAATCATGTACCACTTCTACTCCTTGAGGTTCCGTTACACGGTCGGCTCTAGGTAATTCTTCTGGAACATAAGGTACAACTTTTTCACCATGGTATGTCCATATTATATAGTCTTGACAGATTCCCCACTTTAGTAAATGCTACTCAACAACTTCCAATGACTTATATTTTCCGTTAATACAATGAGTGCACGGACACGGAATCTTCTCACTTGTAAGATTTTTGGAAGCATATTTAACAAATTCATAAACGCACTTTACATGATTAATTGATATCCGGTTAGTCTCTCCCATCCACTCTTTGTATTGTGGGAAATCCATGTAATAATCTTCAAATTTCAGTCCTGTGGTAATAGGTTAAAAAATATTATTACAAATGAAACAGAAAGATTATTCTTACGACTGAAACAAAAAAATATCATTCCAAACGAAACAAAACCAATATTCTTACAACTGAAACAAAAAAATACCATTCCAAGTGAAGCAAAAACAATCTTCTTACAACTAAAACAAAAAAAATTATTACAACTAAAACGAAAGAAAATATTATTAAATCTTGGACAACAGATAAAGTGGCCAAGTAATAAAAGATTTTGCATAATTCCTCAATTCCATCCCATCCCCGCTGTTAACGTACACAGGTACATCTCTGCAGCCGTTGTATATTTCATCGACCATTATTTTAGCCTCACCCTTCTCCAAAGGTCGGTGATTTACTAGAGTTCCAGGAACCCTGGAGATGAGTATGCACACGCCAACAACCCTCAAATTGCTCATGTCCTTGATATAGTACTCTTCGCCATAGTCACCATGCGTTGTTGACGATGATCCGAGTCCCGTTATTGGCGGAGGTGCAGGGGAGGGAAATGTTGGAGGATGAGGCATTTGAGAGGGGAATGTTGGAGGGGAAGGATGTGTGAAACCATAAGGAGGCATTGGGGGCCTATAACTTTCAATAAGATTCACAAGTTTCCCAATTTGATTTGTCAATAATCCCAGGGAATTTTTAATCTCATGGACATCCCCATCGGTCTTCAACTGGTGCTCCTTTTGGGATGAGATACAATTCTTGACTGAAGAAAGCTCGTCCACAAGAGGTGCAATGTGTTGAAGTTTTGTTTTTGGCATATGTGAGCCAACACCTCTCGTCCTCCCCCTTTTGTCCTTTCCAAAGGTCTTAGTCAGGGCATCATTTTCAAGGTCAAAGTCATCAGTAGGGCTCGAATCTGATTGACTGCTGATGGCCCCTATTGATTCCAGTGTCTTAGCCAAGTGCAGCGGGAATTTATTATCTTTGTCCCGTCGAGCATGAAGGAATAAGTTGGACCGATTTGGTTTTTTACCGGCATCTGGACCATCTTTTGTCCTACTCTCCCATTCATTCTTCAAATCCTCATATGATTTGGATCCCAGCCTATGGATATCAGTTTTTTGTGCCCTATTTTTTTTGTTTTTCTCCCTCTGGACCAACTTGTTTTCCTTCGCCTCATTCTCCAAAAACTTATTCCACTGGTCCACTGGCATTTCAACATTAGGAGGCACTTTGTCTTTCAAAGCCAAAATATCGGAGCTCGCTGCCTCTTTCGGTAAATGTTTCTTCCGAAGGTTTCTCCTGTATGTCCTCAATCCTTCAGCAACCCGAGATAGAACCTTATTCTTGGAACGGTCAGGAAATGAGAAATGCTTGAAAAGTTGGTCATATATGTCATCTTTGACAGCTTGATCAACAAGGTTCCAATTGTCTGGTCCACCGACTCCCACGTTCATTTTTCCCGGCGACAAACACCGGGCTTTAAAGTTCATCACATCATTCCTATCACCCGTCGGGTTATTCCCGAGAATGGAGAAGCCAATAGGCTTCTTTTCATTTGAGCGGGAGGCATCATGAATGTTGGATTGAGGCTTTAAAGCAACGGGAGTGCTGGATTGGGGCGTAGGAGCACTTGGGGTTGGACTTGTTGAGGAGTGAACCATTGGTGGAGTTGTGAATTGCTCAGCCATTGGTGTTGAGAATCCGGGTTCTGCACGAGATGGTGAACCTCGTTGTGGTGTCACATCGGCACTTGGTACCCTAGGGTTGTTTCCTCTCGACATTATCTACAAAAATTAAAAAATATAAGTGAGTAAATAATTATAATAATATGAAATTATAACTAATTAATCAAGCTTAATTAGTTTTATATATATAGATAGATAGATACCTTTTCAAAGTAAGACTTTAGAATAAGTTCAATGTGTCTGATCTCCATCCATTTGGTATTAGTTTTTAAGAACCTATGAATTTTTGCACGTGGCCAACTAGAAGGAAGGGTATCTATGATTGAGGTGTAGATGTCAGTGACATGACCTCGAAATCCCCTATTTCTCAACTTGTTGGCAAGATTCAATTTTACGTGCATGTGGCGCGAGACATCACAGTCTATGTCAATGCTCTCTGTACGCAGTTGTATCCATAACGGGTGGATTTTTTTTCCGCCTTCTCCAACAACGTAACCAAGGTCAGGGCTATGTCGGGATTATGTGTGTGAAATATATTTTGTATAATGTCATCCCAGTTTTCTGGTAGAGAAAATAGAATACGATCGAACAAGTAATCTTGCTGGATATCAAATCCATGATTTATAAGGTAGTTAAATTGTTAGATCTTTTTATTTCCGTACCTATAAATAGGAGTGCCCTCTATATGACGCACGCTAATAAAAGAGTTATGTGTGCGGTCTAATTGCAACCTGTCCCACTCTTGTTGACAGTATTTATCACCGTGCCTCATTTTTCCTGAGAAAAGTATATGAGGGCATGAATATGAGTCCTGCTATTAAGGTTTAGGTTTGAAAGTTATGAGAGTTTAAACATACATATACACATAAACAAGACAAGCATATGTGATATACTTTTTCAAAGGCAAATCAAGAGCACACCCAACAAATTTAATAACATATACATTTATCGACACTAGTATCAATTCAATAAATTCAACATAGTATCCAACAACCAAGCCAACAATATCTCACTATAGTAATGTGTACACGTGTTTGCGACTCATATGTCAAAAAAAATCATTTAATTATATTTCTCAAAATAAAAATACACACGCATATTTGGATTAAAAAAAATACACACATATACAATTTAGGGTTTATTGACATAATCTATACATACACACACATACAAGCTAGGGTTTATTGACATAATCTATACATACACACACATACTATTTAAGGTTTACTAAACCCTAATATTTTTTTTGACATAAATCTATACATACACATACATACAATCTATACATACACACACATACACACATACAAACATAAATCTACACATACATACACAAAAATTAGGGCTTTAGTTAGAAATCATGAAATCGAAATGAATCAATACATACCAACTGAAATCCAAATGCAAATCCAACTGAAATCCAAATGCAAATCCAATAGAAATCCAACCGAAATCGCAACTGAAATCGCAGCTCGAAATTGCAAAAACCCTAACAGCAACGAACTGGGACGTAATAAATGAGAAGCTGGGAATATTTCTTTTTTAGACTAGACTATGGTCACGGCATAGAGCCCTGACCCGATGTGCGCGACCCATTAATGAGCATGATTTCTGGCGATTTCGACCTGGTCACGGCCAAGAGCCGTGACCCATTAATGACTTCGACAATGGCGTTTCCAAACTGGTCACGGCCAACAGCCATGACCCATGCGCGCGACCCATCACTTTCTTTCAGAACAATGGGATTTCTATATGGTCACGGCTATGGGCCGTGACCCATAATGCGTGACCCTTTTCCAACAGCCTTGGTGTTTGAATGATGTATGGTCACGGCCCATAGCCGTGACCCAGTCCCACAAATGGTCACGGCCCATAGTCGTGACCCTTAATGTGTGTGTTTTCTACTTCGTCGCGCCCTTAGTCACGGCCCAAGTCCGTGACCCATCCGCGACCAGTTTAAAGGGATTTTTGGCGCCAAATTGGTCACGACCTGGTCACAGATTTGGGCCGTGACCGACCCGCGACCAGTTTGGAGGGAATTTTGGGGCCAAACTGGTCACGGCCTGGTCAGGGACTCGGGCCGTGACTATCTATGGTCAGGGATTTAGTCCGTGACCATTTCCAGAGCATGGATAATTTAATGTGGTAATAAAATTGGTCACGCCAAAAATTGAGTGGGTCACGGCCCAAGTCCGCGACCATCTGGTCGCGGACTTGGGCCGTGACCCACTGGGCGTGACCATTCGCAGGATTTGGTGTAGTGATGGGTGTGAGGTGCCGAGGATCCTAGTACATGGGGGCTTATCTGCAGACGTGATGTTTTGGCCGTGCTTCAAAGCCTTAGGCCTCAGTTATGCTAGACTTGTCCCATACCATCATCCATTGATTGGGTTCAGTGGGGAAAAGGTTCATCCCCTTGGAGTGTATGAGGCTGATATCAGGATGGGGGACGAATGGCCAAGATGGCTCACCAAGAAGGTCAGTTTCTTTGTGATGGATGAGCATGTGTTTTCGGCCTACAACATCATACTGGGGCGTGTGGCCCTCAAGGGGTTTGAAGCTGTGCCGTCCACGGTCCATCAGATGATCAAATTCCCTACCCCTTACGGGGTGGGGGAAGTTCAGGGAGACCAGACGACAGCGCGAGAATGTTACTACAACTCCGGTGAAGAAAGGGAGGCACACAAGAGGGCTACGACCACTTACAATATTGATACCCTAGACCCCAGGGATGAGACGAAGCTGAAGAAAGGAGAGGCCGCGGAAGAGGTAGAATCCATCATCCTCGATGAGGATGACCTGGAAAAAACTAGGGGTGGCCATAGGCCCGAGGCCCGCCAAGACCGCCCAATAATAAAAAAAGGTCTTGGGTAAGGTGAATAGGCCCGCATAGCGGGCCTGGCAAAATTTTATAGGCCCGATTTTTTGTCGGGCGGGCTTGGGCATGAGTTCTTAAGCCCGATGAGGCCCGGCCCAGCCCGAGGCCCGAAAAAATATATATATATATATATATGTGGGGTGGGGGTGGGGGGAACTTTTATAAATATAAAAACGTATACCAAGTATTTTCATGTAGAGTGGAACTTTATATATGGACTTTGTAATACATGGAGTTTAAAACAAATTTTTAATTAAAAAAATTGGTCTTTAAATAAAAAAATAGGTATTTTAATTTTTTTAAAAATCTTTTAATTAACATAACAAGGACCGATCGGGTGGGCCTGGGTAAAGAGCTTTCAAATCTGGGCGGGCTTGGGATTACATAATAAGGCCCGATCTGGGCCCGAGCGGGCTTGGGATAGCACTTAATTTTTCAAGCCCGGCCTGAGCCCGACCGGGTCTGCCCAGGCCCGGCCCACGGCCACCCCTAGAAAAAACCGTCCAAGTCGGCAAGTCTCTGAGGCCCAATATCAAGGAAGACCTCATTAAACTGTTGAGGAGAAGACGAAGCGTCTTCTCATGGAGTCATGTAGATATGCCGGGGATTGACCCTGAAATCATGTGCCAGAAGCTCAATGTGGTAGAGGGAGTGAAGCCGGTATAGCAGAAGAGGAGAATTTACTCTAGAGAGAAGTATGAGGTCATTGGGGACGAGGTCAAAAAATTAGAACACGCTGAATTTATTAGAGAGGTCATCTACCCTGAATGGATGTCCAATGCAGTCATTGTCCCAAAGGCCAACGGGAAGTGGAGAATGTGTGTGGACTTCACAGACCTCAACAAGCACTGTCCCAAAGACAGCTTCCCTCTCCCCCACATTGACCAGATGGTAGACGCTACCGCAGGCCATGAGATCATGAGCTTTATAGATGCCTATTCAGGGTACAACCAGATCTTCATGAACCCCGAAGACTCGAAGAAGACAGCCTTCATTACTGACAAGGGGACGTACTGTTATAGGGTCATGCCCTTTGGCCTAAAAAATGCGGGGGCAACGTACCAGCGACTCGTAAATAAAATGTTCGAAGACCAAATTGGGAAGTCTATGGAGGTCTATGTAGATGACATGCTGACTAAGAGTTTGAAGGCAGAGGATCATGTGGCAGACCTGGAAAGGACCTTTAATACGATGGACAAATACCACATGAAGCTTAATCCGGCCAAGTGTGTCTTCGGGGTCGGAGCGGGGAAGTTCTTGGGGTTCATTGTCAACCAAAGAGGCATCGAGGCCAATCCTGAAAAGATAAAGGCCCTTGTTGAGATGAAGAGCCCCAAGTCCATTAAAGACGTTCAGAGACTCACAGGGAGAGTTGCTGCCTTGAACAGGATCGTGTCTAGGGCCACAGACAAGTGTTTGCCATTCTTTAAGATCCTTAGGAAGGCCTTCGAATGGAGTGAAGAGTGTGATGAGGCTTTCAGGGATCTAAAGTCATACTTAGGGTCTCCCTTGCTGCTGTCACGACCCGTGCAGGGTGAACGGCTTTATATGTACCTCGCCGTCTCAAAGTTGGCCATCAGTGCAGCCATTGTGAGAGACGAAGACGGAATACAGAAGCCTGTGTATTTTAACAGCAAGGCACTCCATGGGGAAGAGAAAAGATACCCGAGGATGGAGAAGTTGGCCTACACCTTGATCCATGCCTCAAGGAAGATGAAGCCATACTTCCAGTCCCATACAATGGTCATCCTCACCGACTCTCCTCTTAGGCAGGTCCTACACAAGCCAGAAAAATCAGGTAGGTTAATGGCCTGGGCTATAGAGCTGGGGGAGTTTGACATTGTGTTTCATCCTAGGACGGCCATTAAGGGGCAAGCATTGGCAGACTTCGTGGCTGAGTTTACTTGGGAAGATGATGAAGCCGAGGATGAGGGCCTCGGGAAGATAGATACCCGACAGGGTGAGCTTACCGACACGCCTACAGATAAGGCTGAGACGAGCACCGCTAGAAGGAAAGTGGTTGAAAATGAAGAGGGAAGATATCTCTTTAGACAGGGGTCATTCACCGAGGGAAGTTTCTCAGAAGAACACACCGTGTGGAGTCTCTTCGTCGACGGGTCCTCTTGCAAAAACGGAAGCGGAGTTGGGTTAATAGTATCAGCACCCGACGACACAGACATTGAGTACACCCTGAGGTTCAATTTTGAGGCCTCCAACAACGAGGCCAAGTATGAGGCCTTGATAGCAGGCCTCTCCTTGGCTAGATCACTTAGTATCGGCCAGATTTCGGTTCACAGTGATTCGAGGCTAGTAGTGAATCAAATACTAGGAGCCTACGAGGCCAAGGACGAGAGGATGGCTATGTACCTTGATAAGGTGAGGTCGTTACTGAAGGGCTTCAGAGAAGTGAAATTAAAGAGGATACCTAGGCTAGACAATGGTCCCGCTGATGCCCTTGCTAGGTTGGCCTCGGCAACGAGGACAGACATCAGGAGGACGGTCCCAGTAGAAATTTTGCTTCGGCCAACTACTGAAGACGCTAAGGGAACACATTTTGCAATTGCCTAAATGTTTCTCAAGAAGCTTCATGGATGGAACCTCTGATCAGATACATTAAAGAGGGTGAGATGCCAGAAGTAAGGCAAGAAAGGAAGAAGCTGAGGTACAGGGCTGCAAAATTCACTGTCGTCGGAGACACTTTGTACAAAAAGGGGTTTTTGCTCCCCTTACTTAGGTGTGTGCATCCCTCAGAAGTCCCTTCCATTTTGCAATATGTGCACGAAGGATCGTGCTCAAGCCACATCGGGGGCAGATCCCTAGCGAAGAGGGTGATCACACAAGGGTACTGGTGGCCGACCTTGGGGAAGGATGCCACAACATATGTAAAAAAGTGTGACAAATGTCAAAGATTTGCCACCATCCCTCACCAACCCCATCAGCCTCTTACTTCCATTACATCCTTATGGCCATTTGCAGTGTGGGAAATTGACCTAGTAGGACCCTTGCCTAGGGCCGTCAATAACTATCGGTTCCTCATCGTAGCCATTGACTACTTTTCAAAGTGGGTGGAAGCGGAGCCGATGGTGACGATCACAAAGCAGAAGACCTTCCAGTTCATCTGGAAAAATATTATATACAGATATGGTCTCCCCAACACCCTCATCTCGGATAACGGGACTCAGTTCAAGAATACCTCTCTACAGAAGTACTGTGAAAGGGTGAGTATCAAATAATTTTTCTCCACCCCAGGCCGACCTCAGGCCAATGGGCAAACAGAAGTTACAAACAGGACAATCCTAGAGGGAATCAAGAAGAGGCTTGAGGAGGCAAAAGGAAGATGGGTCGAGGAATTATATGCCGTGCTGTGGGCATACATGACGATAGTGAGGACCTCTACCGGAGAGAGCCCATTCATGCTAGCTTATGGCTCAGAAGCAGTCATCCCCACCGAGATTGAGTTTCCTACTCATAGGGTCCAAATGTATGACCCCCAGAGAAATGCGGAAGAGAGGAGACTCGACTTGGACCTGATTGAGGAAAGGAGGGAGGACGCTGAGATAAGGCAGGCAGCCTACCAGCAGAGGACCGCAAGGTTTTACAATTAGAGGGTGAAACAGAGGCCAGTTGCAGTGGGGGATTTGGTCCTCAAGAAGGCTTGGCAAAAGCCCAACAAGCTCCATCCTAATTGGCATGGCCCATATAGGGTTATCGATGAAGTCGTCCCTGGGACCTATAGACTAGAAAACCTAAAAGGGGAACCCTTTTCCAAACCCTGGAATGCAGATCATTTGAAGAAATACTATCAGTAGTGTTGTAAGGTCTTGATAGACCATAATTGTAATAAGAGTTTCTCCAACAGAACACTTGGAAAATTAATGAGAAATATCAGTGTTTCCCCTCATCCCGTGGTTATCAGTTCTAGTACGCATGGAAACATCTACAGAGAACCACCCTCGGCTATAATGAGGGTCAGTGGAGGGGACGACCCCACCACTGTCCTCAAGAAAGACGAGGGAAAACTTTGTTAAAAACCATTAATTTGGTAAGTCGAACCCTCGGCTATAATGAGGGTCAGTGGAGGGGACGACCCCACCACTGTCCTCAAGAAAGACGAGGGAAAACTTTGTTAAAAACCATTAATTTGGTAAGTTGAACCCTCGGCTATAATGAGGGTCAGTGGAGGGGACGACCCCACCACTGTCCTCAAGAAAGACGAGGGAATACTCTGTTAAAAACCATTAATTTGGTAAGTTGAACCCTCGGCTATAATGAGGGTCAGTGGAGGGGACGACCCCACCACTGTCCTCAAGAAAGACGAGGGAATACTCTGTTAAAAACCATTAATTTGGTAAGTTGAACCCTCGGCTATAATGAGGGTCAGTGGAGGGGACGACCCTACCACTGTCCTCAAGAAAGACGAGGGAATACTCTGTTAAAAACTATTAATTTGGTAAGTTGAACCCTCGGCTATAATGAGGGTCAGTGGAGGGGACGACCCCACCACTATCCTCAAGAAAGACGAGGGAATACTCTGTTAAAAACTATTAATTTGGTAGGTTGAACCCTCGGCTCTGATGAGGGCCACTGGGGGGGGACGACCCACAACTGACCTCAAGAAAGACGAGGGAATACTTTGTTTAAAACCGGTAATTTGGTGGTTAATCCTCGTCTATAATGAGGGCCAACGCGGGGGATGACCCCTCGTTCACCCTCAAGAGAGAAGAGGGAGGGGTTAGTGGCATTAACTAATATTCACAACACAAATAATGCAAAAGACAAAACATGGAAGACAACAAAGGAGATGATAGTATAAATGAAATATCAAGTGTTATGCGAGATAGAGTACAAAAATGTTAATTACATCAAGAGCGTATGGGCTACAGACAGCCACCCTATGGAACAATATCAGAGGGCAGGGCCTCAACATCCACAAGAGGGGCTTCCTCAATGACCACAACTGGCTGGTCTTCAGACGTACCGACCCCATTGACTTGCACTTGCGATTTCACCTGAGTTAGAGCCTCGGCAATCATGGGGTCATCCAGTTGATCGGCCTCAAGAGACGGACGGACGGAAGAGACGACGTCGTCGAACTTGAGGACGACCCACCAACAAGCCATCTTTATTTCTCTCTCCAAGTACTCAAGGCCTAAGCCTTGGAACTCGTCGGAGAGTTTATAGGCTTCCACAGCGTCTGCCTCGGCTTTCTTCATAGCCTCAGATAGCTCAATCTTAAACTGGCATCCCGATGGGTCATGGCTTCATCCTTCTCCTTCAGAAGAAAAACTCTGGCCCTTAGGTCCTCATCATGCTGTCTCGTCAGCTCGTCCATAATTCGTGCATGTTCAGTTTTGGCACTCTCTAGCTCATCCTTTGCAGTATCTAAGTCAGCCTGCAGGTCGGCCTCATGCTGGATGGCCTTCTCGGCCTCATGTAATTTCTCCTGATTCTCAGCCATCCATTTAGTTATCGAGGTAAAGGCGCACACAGACTGCACAGAAAAATAAACAGATGTCAAGAGGCCGAGGAAATAGTTATTGAAAGAATGCAATTAAAAGAAATAAATCAAGACCGATACCTGGGCTAGAGCGTGCAGACCATAGTCATACACTTTGGCTGGAGGCATATTTGACAAGAAGTCGTAATCATCAGCGGAGGGAGCAGAAAACATTGATGCCTTGGCTGCCCTCAAAATTGCGATGAGTGATGAGGGCTCGGCCCTCAGATGCGCTAATATCTGGGACCAGAAGGCCCCCATGCTGGACGAAGAAGCAGTCCCTTCAGATGCTTCGGCCCTGTCCCTCGTCTGAGAATTCGGTCGAGGGTCAACAGGAATCTCAGGCCCTTTTCTTTTGTGGCTATCGGCTGTCGACTCAATAACCGTCGGCCCCACAACCTTCGTCTTCCTCGAAGCCTGCTGAGGCTCCTTACCCTTCCTCTTTGCCAGGCCTGATAGTAAATTGGGAGCATTCATTTCCCAGAGATGGTCTGATACACCAGCAGGACGACCTGAAAAGGGTACGACACATGAGAAAAATGCAGAGATAAAAAGGAAACACTTGAAAAAAGTAAAAAAAAGTACAACTCACATAGTTCTGTAAGGGGGACGACCTTTAGACCAGCTTCCTTGAGGAACCGAGGGGTCATCAGATCTTCAAACTTTGGAAGTTCACCCCCTCGCCCTCGTCCTCTCAGATATTCAACAATATCTTTCTCTTCCAGGCTAAGTCCGGGGTCTGACCCGGCCTTCATTGACGGGTTAGACCATCTTCGGGGGACCCTCGAACCATCGACTACAGGAGATTCCTCGGGGGAGAACTCCCACTCCCCAGAGACGAAGAAGAATCTCTTCTTCCAATCGTGGTTGGAGGTTCATTCCACGTGGAGAATTTTTTTCTCAGACCTCCTCGCCCCTAGATGATAGTACCCAGGCTGTTTGGATGAAGAGGTGATATTATACCAGGCCAAGAATATGTCAACCGAGGGCTCATCAGTGAAAGCATTCTTCCACGGGGAGATGTAACCTAGTATCGTCCTCCAGGAGTTAGGAGGAAGCTGAGAGGGGGCAATACCGAGGGCTGATAGGATATCTACGATAGCAGGATGCAGAGGGAACCTGACGCCAACCTTGAACATTTGTTCATACACTACAACCTCACCCTATTCACCCTCAAAAACCCTCTCAGACTCAGAGGGAACCCTCATGGTTATGCCGGGGGGCACTTCATAGGCATGTCTCCACAACAAGAGGTCGCGATCCCTAACGGAGGAGATATAGGACGAGGCATGGGAGGTATCAACCTGGTCATCTGTATCATCGCCCTCGTCCTCAGTCCCCTCTCCCTCTGCCTCGTCATCTACCAGAGGACCATGGGGAAAGGCCATCTGGAAGGCATGTGGATATAGGGTTGTCACAGGGACAGCCTCGGAGGGGACCATACCCTCGGCCTATCGGCCTGGGCTTAGGTCAGATGTCTCTCTTCTACCAGAAGGTCCAGCGCCAGTTGGTGAGGATGCTCTCTCGTCCATCTCACTTGAATGACACTCGACTGGACGATGGGACGACCCACAAGACTCAAACAGTTCAAATGGTTTTATTGTGGCTAGAGGAACAGGAAAGATGGGTCGTACCCAATTAGGGTCGGCCCCTCGTCTCCTCTCTTCCTCTTCCTCTATCCGTCTGATCTCTGTAAAGATCTTCTCTCTCAAGGATGGGAATTCAGATGCTAAACTATAAAGCCTCCTAAGCATTAAAGGGAAGACCCCACACTTAGAGATTTTAACTAAGCTAGATACAAACAAGTTTACAGTTGACCGGGTTGGACTTTTGGATCGAAACAAAAGAAATCAAGGGTTTTACTCAAGAAAGATCAAGAACACTCAAAAACCAGTCACCGGAGAAGATGCCGGAAATAATATAAAACAGCCTAAGTCCGACCATACAAGCCTAAAGAAAAAAAATTAATGAAGGTAAAGAGGACGCTGGGGTTGAAGGATTACCTGAAGAGAAAGGGCAAAGTTGTTAAGCTTGAAGGATCGAAGACTGCAGAAATGGCAATGAAGACTGGTGAAAGGCTAGAGAGAGAGAGCTTGGGCGCGAAGAAGAAGAAGAAAAAGAGAGAGAGTTCAAAAATCTCTTAAATACCTTAGTAATGAGTGGGCCCATTAACCAAGGCATGTCACCGCCCACGAGGAGGGCATCATTAGGGAACAAAGCCCCAGGCAAAGTATGCAGCCGCCATGCCTTGGAAACTGGAACAACAATATCTTCCCAGGTGTCACTCATCCAACAGACCGTACACTTGTCTCAAAAGCAATATTATCCCTCAACCATCTCAGCATCATCTATGGCTAAGGGTTGGGGGCGATTGATATACCCATATATACCCTCGGCCAGGCCGAGGGCACCATCCAACCAGACGACCCCTTAGGGGGCAGACCCTTCATCAGGCTCCAGTCGACCCCTCAGAGGGCCGACCCTTCATCAGGCTCCGGCCGACCCTCCGAGGGTATGACAGTACGAGGCCTAAATTAAGCCAGACTCACTACCAGAAGGAACTTTTCCCTCGGCCTCGTCTCATAGGCCGAGGGGGACATCATCACAGCGCGTGGTTTGGGAGACGCGTGGAACAGTGCGCGTGAGGCTCACATGGCACATGGGAGACCGTTATAACAAAATCACACCCTCACGTGAGGGAATATTATGTCATCATTTGGCATATACAGGTGTCAACAGGGGATTGGCTAGATCATCATTCACATGCACCATGCATACTTGGGGGGTACACTACACCCCCCAAGACCTATATATACTTGTCACCTACAACCCTACAGGGGGATCGATCATTGTAACCCTAGCTAAAACTCTAATTGTACACACAGTAGAGAGAGAAAGGAGCTTATTCTCATTGTATCCAAGGCCATTAGTGCCCATACTTAGTAGATCACACACTCACAGTGGATGTAGGCCAAATTGGCTGAACCACTATACATCATTGTCTTATTTACTCTTATACTCATCCCCTTCTACATACTTATACACTTATACATCTCTATGGCTGCCATGGTTACTACTAATTGAGCTCATTATCACTTATCCGGTGGTGCTACATCTCAGCATCATCAAGGAGGAAATAAAATATCTCAAATATGCTGCCTCTTCCTCGAGAGCCTTAGTCCCCATTAATGATGAAGGTTTTTCCTTCTTGGAGGTAGAAAATGCTAACTTACGAGATGAGTTAGAAACTTTAAAACGAGATGGACCCTCCACATCTACTCATGGTAGAGCAAGATCTTCTCGAGGATGAGCAAGGGCTGGTCGGGTCACGATTGAAGAAGTCAGAACTCAGTCTGCTTTAGAGAATCAAGTCATTCAGTTGATGGAGAAGAACCAAGCCTTGGCAGAAATGTCTAAAAAGATTCTGAATTTCACTGACCAACTCTTCACCCAGAGTTCTGCTCTTGAAAGTAAAGAAATTCTTACGAATAAGCTCCACGAGCAACTGGAGAGGTTAACTTATCAGTTTCACAAATAACCCAGAGAATTTTGGATGGCCGGGTATAATGAAGCTTTGTATCATCTTGATGCTAGGATACAACAGTCGAATAATGAGGGGTACAAGCAGGGCTGGTTGAACGCTATGTGTCTGCTAAAATTGGAGCAGGGACACTACTTATGGGATTATTATGAGCCTGGAGTGCTTAATTTGCGCGTGCCTCCTTTTAATCTTGATATTAGTTGGATTCCTTCTCATGCAATTCCTTAATGCCTGATTTCCAAGTATCTCGATGATTACAATCATCATGCAAATTTTGAGATAGCTCGTCCAGAACACTTGCTTGATCTACCATCCCTAATGAATGTCGGAATGCTATGAGATCTAAACTTTATAAATTCCCTTTATGCATTAGATGATCCTCCAGCCGGGGTAGAACCTGTTTCAAAAGAAGAGGGGAAGAATCCAATAGAATAGGATATTTGATGTAATGAATTAGACTTCATATCTTGTGTTATCTGCTTTGCTTTAATGAAGAAAAAGTTTATCTTTTGCCATTTCATTTTCTTCAAAATAATTTGTAGAATGTCCTTGTTTGTTGGTTCGTATATATATATATATATATATATATATATATATATATATATATATATATACACTTTACTTATCCCATTTGTTGTTTGATTTGTCACTCTTTGGTCCTAAGCAATGGAATAATTTGCGTCCTATGTTCCTACTTAGTTGTAGTAATCTCGTATGGATTACCTTGTTGTCTAGACAGTGGATGCCTCGAGAGGTCGTCCAGCTACTTGCCTATTTTGGTACCAAATAACCGGAGTTGGTGGTAATGAGTTCCTGACCAATCGGAGTTGGTGGTAATGAGTTCCTAACCAATCGGAGTTGGTGGTAATGAGTTTCTGACCAACCGGAGTTGGTGGTATTGATTTACCGACCAACCGGAGTTGGTGATAATTTAGTTGTCGACCAACCGGAGTTGGTGGTATTGAGTTACCGACCAACCGGAGTTGGTGGTAATTTAGTTGCCGACCAATCGGAGTTGGTGGTATTGAGTTACCGACCAATCGGAGTTGGTGGTAATAAGTTCCCGACCAATCGTAGTTGCCAGTAATGAGTTCTCGACCAACCGGAGTTGGCGGTAATGAGTTCCCGACCAATCAGAGTTGGTGGTAATTGATTTACCGACCAACCAGAGTTGGTGGTGTGTTGCTCTGAATTTCGGTTTGTGTAGTGTGTAGCACTAATATTCCGAAAAAAACTTCAATAAAAAGGAAATGGGGGTGAAACATCACTTTATTCATTTTGAAAGAACTATGTTACATAGGAATTTTAACTACTGATAATACTTGCGCAGATGCTCTGCATTCCACGCATTCTTAAATTCTTCTCCTTCCAAAGTTTCAATCTTGTATGTCCCTGGACGAACAACTTCAGTTACTCTATAAGGTCCATGCCAGTTGGCTTCCAGCTTGTTATGATTTTGGATCACTTTCTTCAGTACATAATCCCCTTCTTTCAAATCACACTTCTTCACTCTTTTATTGTAGAACAAAGTTGTTCGTTGTAGGTATGCTGCATTCCTGATCGCTGCTTCTTTCCTGACTTCTTCGAGCATATCTAGGTCTAATCTTCTCATTAAGTCACTTATAGGGGAGTCGAAGTTAAGCACCCTATGTGTGGGTAGACCCAATTCAGCAGGTATGATAGCCTCACTTCCAAATGTCAACATGTATGGAGATTCCCCAGTTGTTATTCTTGGTGTAGTGCGATATGCCCATAACACATAGTGAAGCTCATTGATCCAATTTCCCTTTGCATCATCCAACCGTTTTTTCAAACCATTCAGTAGGGTTCTATTCGTCACTTCCGTTTTCCCATTGCTTTGGGGATGGCCTGGCGCAGAGTGGATTTTCTGTATATTGGATTGATGGCAATATGCAGCGAATTCCTCGTTGTCAGACTGGGTTCCATGGTCAGTAATGAATGCATGGGGAAGACCATATATGCAAATAATATTCTTCTAAATAAACTGATAGACCTTGTCATATGTCATATCAATTAGAGGTTCAGCTTCCACCCATTTAGTAAAATAATCCATAGCGACGATGAGGTATTTGAATCTTCCCCTGGTCGTTGGAAGTGGCCCAACCAAGTCTATCCCCCACATGGCGAATGGCCAAGGTTATGTAATGGGTGTTAACAATGCTTGAGGAGTTCTTCGGATGGAAGAAAAACGTTGGCATTTATCGCACTTCTTGGCGTAAGCAGCGCAGTCAGCCCTCATCGTTGACCAATAATACCCCTGTGTCATTATTCTCTGCAAAAGTGTTCAACCTTCTATATGGGCTCCACATGACCCTTCGAGAACCTCTTCAATCAAGTCCTTGACTTCGGAGGGATGGACACATCTCTGGAGTGCTGCTATAACTCCTCTTCTATACAAAATGCCACTAGTCAATACATAACGAGCAACTTTAAACTTTAGTTTCTTAGTTGCGAGTTTATCAGGTGGAAGAATCCCTTCTTCGATATAAGACCTGATGGGATCCATCCAGGAAGGTCCCAAGTCAAGGGCAATGACATTCATGAATAAATCTTCGTCTATGCTCTGACCAACCAGGACTTTTATTAGGATTGTTCTTCGCAGCTCGGTGCATGTGGCTGATGCTAACCGAGCTAGGGTATCTGCTCGTGCATTCTCCAATCTCGATATCCTAATCAACCGAACTGTAGTAAAACTCGATACAACCTCCATTACCTTTGCATGATACTTGACCATTAATTCTCCCTTTGCTGCATACACCCCCAGGATTTGATTTACGATTAACAGTGAATCACTGAATACAACGACCTGCTCTGCCTTCATGGTTTTAGCCAGACTTAGGCCCACGATCATAGCTTCATATTCGGCCTCATTATTAGAAGCCTTAAATTGAAAGCGCAGAGCATACTCCATATCAATCTCATCCGGACTATTTAAAATAATTCCTGCTCCACTTCATGTAGTGCACGAAGAGCCATTTATATACAGATTCCACACAGGTACTTCATTATCAAACTCTTGGTCAGACAGAGCTCCTCGATGGAATATTTGGTGCTTCCTTTTATCTTCCCCTAACACTTCTCGCTGCTCTTTGATTGTCTTATCTTGATCGTCCACAAATAGAAGTTGGTTGGGGGTTAAATTTGGTGATCCCGTAACATCTACGGGTTGGTCTGTATTAAATTCCTGTTCTTCGGGGGTATTAGAATGAGTAAATTCTGCGATAAAATCATCTACATCCTTCCCCTTGAGTGACGATCTAGGATTATAAACTATATCATATTCACCAAGTTCTACTGCCCAGTACATCAATCTTCCTAATTTCTCTAGTTTATGCAGAGCCTGTCTCAATAGCATATCATTATACACCACTATAGTATGGGCTTGGAAGTATGGTCTCATCCTTCTGCTCGCTTCGATTAGTGCCAGTGCTAACTTTTCCAGTCCTGGATATCTGATCTCTGCTCCTCGGAAGGCCTTGCTGGTGTAGTAGACCGATTTTTGTACTCCATCTTCCACTATTATCAACGCCTAGCTAACTGCATTCTTTGAAACTGCCAGATACAAGTATAATCTTTCTGTCATCACTGGTCTAGATAACAATGGAGGAATCCCCAGATATTTCTTGAACTCTTGGAAGGCCTTCTCGCATTCATCATTCCACTAAAAAGTTTTTTGGAGTGTTTTGAAGAATGGGAGGCATCTGTCTGTTGCTCGTGACACAAATCTGTTGAGTGCTGCAACTCTCCCTGTGAGACTTTGCACCTCCTTCTTCGTAGTTGGAGATCGCAATTCTAGTAGGGCCTTGATCTTTTCGGGGTTCGCCTCAATACCTCGCTGGTTAACAATGTATCCGAGAAATATGCCTTCTCGCACCCCGAATATGCACTTGGTGGGATTTAACTTCATTTGATATCTCTCTAGTTGATCAAAGGCCTGACCTAAGTTAACTAGATGATCAACAGCTTTCTTGCTCTTTGTCAGCATATCGTCATCATAAACCTCCATAGTATGACCAATTTGCTCCGCAAACACCTTGTTCATCAGCCGCTGATATGTTCACCTGCATTTTTAAGTTCGAAAGGCATAACATTATAACAATAAGTTCCCCTTGGGGTGATAAAAGAGGTACTCTCCCTGTCCTCGGGCTTCATTTTAATCTGGTTGTAACCAGAATAAGCATCCATGAAACTCAATAATTCATGTCCCAAGGTAGCATCCACCAATTGATCAATTAGGGGTAAAGGAAAATGATCCTTTGGTCATGCCTTATTAAGATTAGTGAAGTCTACACACATTCTCCACTTGTTATTTTTCTTCTTTACGATCACCAAATTTGCTAGCCAGTCAGGATACTTGACGTCCTCAATAAAGAAGGATTTTTGCAGTTTCTCTACTTCCTCTTGTATATCTTGGTTCTTTTCAGGGATGAACATCCTCCTTCGCTGCTTTACCGGCTTAACCTCCTTGTTCACATTGAGTTCATGGCACAAGAAACTTGGGTCTATACCTGGCATAAATTCATGAATCCATGTGAAAGTCTGTTTCATGCATCTTAGAAATGCTATCAGATCTTATTTTATTGATACATCCAATGACGCACCAATTTGGGTTGTTCGTTCTGGGTGCTTGTCATCCAGAATAATACTTTCGATGGCTTCCATGACCTAGCCCTTCACGAGCTGAGACTCGTCTCTAGGGTATAATGTTTCAATCTCTGCATCTTCTATTTCGTCCACTTGGTATGTAGTAGTCTTCTTCCTGGATTCTTCTCGTTCTTCCTGTTCGGTAGATGAATAGTAGCATTCTCGAGCTACTTTCTGGTCGCCTTTCACAATTCCCACTCCAAAATTAGTTAAGAATTTTAAACATTGATGTACAATAGATGGTACTGCTTTGAACTTCTTCAGACCTACCCTTCCCATGATGATATTGTAAGATGATTGGACATTTTTATCCATTACGAAGAAGCGTACCCTTTCTGTTCGACAAGCAGGACAAGTACCAATAAGCATATCTAACTTGATCGTTCCAAGTGGAAAAACCTTTTCGCCAGTAAAACCGAGGAGGGGCCTATGATAAGGCTCCAACTGGGCTAACTTCATATTCAAACTGTCAAAACATGGGTAGAACATAATATCTACCGAGATGCCATTATCTATCAGTACTCGTGAAATCACCACCTCCTTCATTCTCATCTTGATTACCAATGGGTCATCATGAGGATATAGTACACCTGCCAGGTCATTCTTGGAGAAACCAATAACTAGTTTGTCCTTATTCACTTTCCTCGAGCGATCATCTTCAGCCAAGTTTATTCGCTGTATGTACGAGCAAGCTTGAGCTTCATTGAAGTAAGCTTTTCTCTCTGCAGTCAGGTCTCTACCTCCTGCATCTCCACCTGTAATAACATTATATTCAAATGATCAAAAATGGATTGAAAATACCTCACGCTCTGGCTGTCTTGGTTTTTTGGGGAGATCGGGGTCATCTTCTGGATCGTCTTCGTGGTCTCTCTTATTGTCTTTTTTTGCTCGATGAGGAGACTTAGACCTTTGCCTTCCTCTGTCGCTGATCTTTCCACTATTTTGGCGATCAACATACTTAGTTAATTTTCCTCGCTTGATGAGTGCTTCAATTTCATTCTGGATAGCTATGCAATGTTTGGTCGTGTGACCACGGTCTTTGTGGAATTCGCAATATTTGGATTTGTCCCTTCTGTCAGGATCTGCTTTTATTTTCCCTGGCCAGGCTAGTTCTTCGCTGTTCTTGATCTCCTCCAGAATGTGATTTATATCTACCTTCAAAGGAGTATAATTTCCAAATTTCTTCATCTGCTCCAGTGCTTGCTTTCCTTTCGACTGCCTATTGCCACCATTGTTCTTCTGATCGTTCTTTTCGGTTTTACCATCTTTAACATTTGTCTCTTTAGTGTCTGCATTCTTCTTCGCAACCATGGCTTTCTCGGCGTTCATGATTTTGGCTGCTTTTGCCATCAGTTCTGCCATGGTCCTAGGCAGATCTTTGGCCAAAGTGTAGTACAACTTATCTGGAAACAGTCCACTCATAAGAGCAGTAATTGTTGTTTTCTCCTCATAATCAATTACTTCAAGTTTCTCGTTATTGAAACGAGTAATATAGTCTCTAGTGCTTTCACCTGCCTTCTGTCTAACACTCAGCAAGTGTGCTACTCGTTTGACTGGCTTCGCTCGAAACCAGAACTTACCTATAAAGATCTATGCTAGTTGAAGGAAAGTTGTAATATTACCTCGAGGGAGGTTGTTATACCATATTTGGGCTGACTCAGTGAGAGTTCCTGAAAATGCCCTACATCTCATCTCATCTGGGACCGCATAAATATCGATAACAGCTTGGTATTGTTCTATATGGAGAACAGGGTTAGTTTTTCCATTGTATTTAGGCGTCACCATATGAGCTTTGAATTTTGATGGTGTGGGAAAATCCACAATTGCCTGTACGAATGGAGTCCCTTGGATAAAAGTTCTTTGTAGAGGATTCTTGGCCTTAGACATTTCCCCTAATCTGTCCTCCAACCTTTGAATAGAGCCTTTCCATGCATTGTTTCCTACCTCGGGTCTATTCGTCCGAGCAACTGATCGCATTGAATTTTCCTCTTGTGATCTTTCAATACGGGTTGGTGGCGTGACTGGGCAAAGCCTTCCCTTAGGTCGGATGGTCTTTGAGAGTTCCTCGACGCAATCCTAGGAGAACTCCTATTCCTCCTAGGGCCTAATCGATCAAGAGGAGATACTCTACTCAACCTCTCTATAGCACTAGTGCTTTCTCGGGTGAGAGTGACATTTCGATGGGAATCAGTAGCTCGTACCGATGAAGTCCGGCCTGGTTGATATGAAGGATCACTAGATCTTTCAGTACGATATGAGTCAGTACGTCTAGATTGAGAGACCTCCGGGAATAATGTTCATCTAGTTCTGGAAGAAGGCAAATGGGTATTTCTCTGAACACTTCTTTGTCCTAATTGGGCCGGCACTCCACCTTGAACAGTTTGTATAAGTTGACGCATAGTTTCATGCATGGCCGTTTTCCCTTGGATTAAATTAGCCATTATACCAGCCAGATCTTGAATATTTGGGGGAGTAGAAGGGTTTGGAGGGTTCTCAGTGTTTCGATTACTGGATTCCAGATTATCAGCCATAGATGATGAATTGTTTTGGTGAAAAACGGTAAGTACAGTCGTTTCCCACAGACGGCGCCAGTTTGTTGATGTAAAAAACTAGATTATCTCTAATTAATCAATCACAGATAAATAAATTAATAAGACAAAGAATTTTTAAAGTGGTTCAGCCTGATGAAGATGGCCTACATCCACTATTTTTGTATTGCTAACTGTCTTTTTGGAATATCGATGATAGGTTCACCCAGAGATCCAAAGTTCCCTTCTTATGAGGAGGTTACAATATATTTATAGCCTTGAGGCCGTACATATGAAAAGATAATGTGCTATTTTCTAGTAGGCATATACATCTGTACGATAATAATGTGCATTTAATGCACAACTATCTTTTAATTCTCTTGATTTGGATGCTCTACATGCTAAGTAGCTCGGACCGCCTAAGTTGCTCGGTACGCTTAAGTTGCTCGGAGCCTTGAGTTGCTCAGGGCGCTTGAGTAGCTCGATAACAGTATGTTGTCTGTTGGAAGTATTTGTAATTGCCACGTAGGTTGACACGTGTCTTCAAATGAATGGTCCACTTCAGCAGACTAAATTTGGTATCAACACACCCCATACGTCCCCGTGAGTGGCACCAATACCTCGCACTGGACCAACCTAGCTCATAAGAACTGACCTCGTGGCCACAGGACCACCGGCTTAATATCATTACCAAAATTTTAGAATATTTACACTTAGGCTTGAAAACATGCCATTAGAGCGTACAACCCCGAAACATCCCCATACAGACCCATGAGCGGTGCCAACACCACGAACGAGATAAACGTAGCTCGTAGGAACCGACTGCATGGCCACGTAACCCCAGTTGCAAATCACGACCCAAATTTTACAACATCTACACTTAGGCCTGAAAACATGCCGTTGGTGGGCGAAACCCCGAAACACCCCCAAATAGCCCGTGAGCAGCGCTAACACCTCCCACGAGACCAACGTAGCTCACAAGAACTGACCGCGTGTCCACGGGACCCCCGGTTTGAGAGCAAGACCCAAATTTTAGAATATTTACAGAGGATGGAAAACATGCCATTAGAGAGAGAAATGCCAAAACACCTCCCATACGTCCCCGTGAGAGATGCCAACACCTCACAGGGGACCACCGTAACTCATAGGAACTGGCCGTGTGGCCACAGGACCCCCAGCTTGAGAGCACGACCCAAATTTTGATATATCTACATAGGCTTAAAAACATGATGTTAGAGGGCGAAACCCGAAAACACATTCCATACGGGCCCGTGAGAGGCACCAACACCTCGTACTGGACCAATATAGCTCGTAAGAATCGACTGCATGGCCACGGGACTCCCAGTTTAAGAGCACAACCAAAATTTCAGAATATCTACACTAAGACTTGAAAACATGCCGCTAGAAGGTGAAACCACGAAACACCCCCCAAACGGCCACGTGAACGGCGCCGACACCTCCCACGGAACCAACGTATCTCGTAAGAACCGAACTTGTGGCCATGGGACCCACGATTTAAGAGCATGATGCAAATTTCAGAATATCCACACTTAGGATTGAAAACTTGCCGTTAGAGGGAAAAACCCTGAAACACCCCCAAAACGGCCACGTAAGCTACGCTAACATCTCCCACAGTACAAAAGCAACTCGTAGGAACCGATTGCGTTGCCACAGGACCCTCAGTTTGAGAGCATGGCTAAAATTTTATAATATCAACACTTGGGCTTTAAGATATGCCGTTAGAGAAAGACCCAAAAACACCCCCAAATGGCCCCGTGCGTGGTGCCAACACCTCCCACGGCACTAACGTAGTTCCTAGGAATTGACCCCGTGACCACAGGACCCGCGATTTGAGAGAACAACCCAAATTTCATAATACCTTCACCTTAGCTTGAAAACATGCCATTAGAAGGTGAAACCACAAAACACCCACCATACGGCCTCATGAGAGGTACCAACACCTCCCACGCGACAAACTAGCTCGAAGGAACCGATCGGGTGGCCACGGGTCCAACGGTTTGAGAGCATGGACCAAATTTAAGAATTTTGTACACTTAGTCTTGAAAACTTATTGTTAGATGGCTAACCCCGAAACACCCCACAAACGGCAACTTGAGCCACACCAACATCTCCCACAGGACCAACGTAGCTCGTAGGAACCGACCCATGGCCACTAGATCCCCGACTTGAGAGCACGACCCAAATTTCAGAATATCAATACTTAGGCTTGAAACCGTGTCGTTAGAAAGAGAAACCCCAAAATAACCCCTAAATGTCCCCATGAGTGGAGCCAATAACTCCAATGGGACCAACATAGCTTGTAGGAATATACCGCGTGGCCATGGGACCCCCGATTTGAGAGCATGAACCAAATTTTAGACTATCTACAGTTAGGCTTTTAACATGCCGTTAGTTGGGGAACCCCGAAACACGCCCCCAATGGCCTCGTGAGCGACCCAATGCCTCCCATGGGACCAACGTAGCTTATAGGAACTGATCGCGTGGCCAAGGGACCCACAGTTTAAGATCATGGCCCAAATTTTTAGAATATCTACACTTAGGCTTGAAAACATGCCGTTAGAGGGAAAACCCCCAAAATACTACTCAAACGGCCCCGTGAGCTGTGACAACACCTCCTAAGGGACCATCCTATCTCATGGGAACCGACTGCGGGGCCACTGGACCCACGATTTGAGACCACAGCCCAAATTTCAAAATATCTACACTTAGACTTGAAAACATGCCATTAGAGGACAAAACTCGGAAACACCACACAAACGGCCCCATGAGCAGGACCAACACCTCGCATGGGACTAACGTAGCCCGTAGGAGCCGACCTCGTGGCCACGGCACCCCCAGTTTGAAAGCACGACCTAAATTTCAGAATATCTGCACTTAGGCTTGAAAACATTTTATTATAGGGAAAAACCCCGAAATACCCCCCATACGGCCCTGTGAGCGGCGCCAACACCTCGCACGGGAAAAATGTTGCTCGAAGGAACTGACCGCGTGGCCAGAGGACCCCCCGTTTGAGAGCATGGCCCAAATTTTAGAATATCTACACTTAGGCTAGAAAGCATTCCCTTAGAGGGCAAAACCCATAAACACCCCCCAAATGGCCCCGTGAGCGGTAACAACACCTCTCATGGACCAACGTAGCTCGTAGGAACGGACCACGTGGCCATGGGACCTCCAGTTTGAGAGAACGACAAAATTTTAGAATATATACACTTAGGCTTTAAAATATGTCATTAGAGAGAAAAACCCCGACACAACCCCTATACGGCCCCTTGAGCGGTGCCAATAGGTCATACGGGACCACCGTAGATCTTAAGAACCGACCTTGTGGCCACGGGACCCTCAGTTTGGGGGCAAGACCCAAATTTCAATATATCTACACTTAGGCTTGAAAACAAGCTGTTGGAGGGAGAAACCCGGAAAAAGCCCCATACAGCCCCGTGAGTGGCGCTAACACCTCGCACGGGACCAACTTAGCTCATAAGAACCGACTACGTGGACACGGGACCCCCAATTTGAGAGCATGACTAAAATCTAAGAATATCTACACTTAGCCTTAAAACCATACTGTTAGAGGGTGAAACCTCAAAACACCCCCCCAAATGGCTGACTTCATAAGATAGGTGATATATCCTGAGTGGTTTGCCAACACTGTCATATTTCCAAAAGCTAATGGGAAGTGGAGAATGTGTGTGGACTTTATCGATATGAACAAGGCCTGCCCCAATATAACTTTCATTTGCCCAGAATCGACCAGATGGTTGATGCCACAGCGGGCCATGAGCTGATGATCTTCATGGATGCCTACTCAGGCTACAATCAGATATCTATGCACCCAGCCGATAAGGAGAAGATTTCCTTCATAACCGATAAGGGGACCTACTGTTATAAGATCATGCCCTTCGATTTGAAGAATGTTAGGGCTACCTATCATAGGCTTGTTAACAAGATGTTTGAGGATCAAATAGGGAAGACGATGGAAGTCTATGTTGATCATATGCTTACTAAAAGTCTCAACACCGACACTAATGTGGTCGACCTTAAGCAAACTTTTGACACGATAGATAGGTACCGAATGATGCTTAACCCTGCAAAGTGTGTATTCGGCGTAGGGGCTGGAAAATTTTTGGGCTTCATCATAAATCAGAGGGGGATAGAGGCCAACGCAGATACGATCAAGGCCTTGATAGAGATGTAGACATCATCTACAATTAAAGATGTTCAGAGGCTGATCAGAAAGGGAAGAGATACTTAACAGGTTTGTATTAAGAGCCACCGACAAGTGTCTTCCATTTTTTAAAGTTCTTAGAAAAGCTTTCGAATGGAATGAGGATTTTGACAAGGCTTTCAAAGAGATAAAGTCCTACCTCAGCTCTCCATTATTATTGTCATGGCCAGTCCAAGGGGAAAAACTTTATGTGTATGCAGTCTCAGAGTCGGCTATTAGCGCTGCCATCGTGAGAGAGGAGGATGGAGTACATATGTTGGTATATTTCAATAGTAAAGCACTCTGGGGGCTAAGAAAAGGTACCCTGGGATGGAAAAATTATCCTATGCTCTGATTTATGCTTTAAAAAAGATGAAGCCATACTTCCAAGCCCACACAATGGTCGTTCTCACTGATTACCCACTTCGGCAGGTCATCCACAAGCCTGAGAAGTCCGGGAGATGGATGTCTTGGGCAATAGAGATGGAAGAATTTGATATCATTTAATCATCCCAGGATGTCCATCAAAGGGCAGGCATTAGCAGATTTCATGGCCGAGTTCACCTGGGACAAGACTGACAATGAAAATTATGAGATTATAGGTGGTGAGCAAGGAAGGAGTGTAAGGTCTCCCCTAGATGAGGTCAAGACAAGTTTTGTAATGACGAAAGTACCTAAGAATGAAAAGGAGAGATATCTCTTCAAAA
Source organism: Sambucus nigra (assembly GCA_949130495.1). NCBI lineage: Eukaryota > Viridiplantae > Streptophyta > Magnoliopsida > Dipsacales > Adoxaceae > Sambucus > Sambucus nigra. Next base: position 1,068,190 of record CASBWL010000485.1, read on the forward strand.
AAGGAACCTTCGCAGAGGGTAATTTCTCTAAGAATGGTATGGTGTTGAGCCTTTTCATAGATGAGTCCTCTTACGAGAATGGAAGTGGCATAGGCCTGATAGTGTCGACACCCAATGGCATAGATATTGAATACACAATGTGGTTTAGTTTTAAGGCCTCCAATAACTAGTCTGAATATTAAGCTCTCATAGCAAGCCTCTCCTTGGCTCGGGCTTTGAACATCGACCAGCTTCAAGTTCATAGTGATTCAATATTGGTTGTGAATCAAATCTTGGGGGCGTATGAGGCAAAAGACTGTCGGATGGCCAAATATTTGGAAAGAGTGAGGTCATTGCTGAAGAGTTTTAAAGAGGTGAAACTGAAGAGGATACCCCGACTGGACAATGGCTGAGCTGACGCACTTGTAAGACTGGCCTCAACTATAAGAACAGACAAAAGAAGGATGGTTCCGGTAGAAATCTTGTATTGCCCAACCATTGAAAAGGAGGTCATTGCTTCAGAGTTTTGTCTAAATTTAAACATGGGAGCCTCCTGGATGGATCCTCTCATCAGGTACATAAAGGATGATGAGTTACTCGAATCAAAGACTGAGAAAAGGAAGTTAAGATATAAAGTTGCCAAGTTCTCCATTATAGGAGACACTTTACACAAGAAATGGTTTATGCTTCCTCTGCTCAGATGTGTCCATCCATCTGAGGTAGCATACATCCTGAAGGACGTGCATAAAGGCTCATGTTCTAGTCACATTGGGGGAAGTTATTTGGCTAAGAGGATTATTGCCCAGGGCTATTGGTCCCCAACCTTGGCCAAGGATGTTGCAGCATATGTTAAGAAGTGCGACAAGTGCCAAAGGTTTGTTACCATTCCCCACTAGCCTCATCAACCTCTAACCTCTATCACATCTCCTTGGCCATTTACGGTGTGGGGAATTGATCTGGTAGGACCCTTACCCAAAGCCGTGAATAATTATCATTATCTGATCATAGGGATAGATTACTTTTCGAAGTGGGTGGAGGTCGAGTCGATGATTTCAATTACGAAACACAAAACCTTCCAATTCATCTAGAAAAACATTATCTGCCAGTATGGTCTACCCAACACCCTAATTTCCGATAATGGAGCACAATATAAGAATGTCTCCCTGGAAAAGTATTGAGAAAGGGTCGACATCAAGCAATTCTTCTCAAACCGAACAATTCTTGATGGAATTAAGAAAAAGTTAGAGGATTCAAAGGGGAGATGGATCGAGGAAGTATATGCTGTCTTTTTGGCCTACAGAACAACAGACAGGACTCCTACTAGGGAGACTCCATTCGTGCTTGCTTACAGCTCAAAAGCAGCCGTGCCAACATAATTAGTTCTTCCCACTCATAGGGTTTAGACCTATAACCCTAAAAAGAATAGTTATGAACGGAGGCTGGATTTAGATCTCGTAGAAGAAAGAAGAGAAGATGCTGAGGTAGACAGGATGCCTACCAGCAAAGAATAATAAGATTCTACAACAAGCAAATAAAAGAGTGCCCACTGAAAGTAGGGCACTTGGTACTGAAGAAGACATGGAAGTAACCCAATAACTTCATCCAAATTGGCATGGCCCATACAAAGTAGTCTAAGAGGTGGTGTCGGGAACATACAGATTGAAAAACCTAGAAGGAGAGCCATTCTCCAATCCATGGAACGCCGACCACCTCAAGAAATATTACCAATGAGATTACAGTTTTGCTGCCACTTTTTAATTCTATTATAATACATATGTATGAGACTCGGATGAATGAATATCAATGAAAATATCAAAGTGTTCCCTCATATGTTGTTTACCTATTCAGATATTGGTTTGTACGTATCAACTTACCTTAATCTGCAAAACATCATTGATGGTGAAGTAAGATTAAGTTACCCTCGGTGATACAATAATATAGATGGGGAAGACCACGTCCATAGATTATTAATAACATTAAAAGGCATTTATTATTTAAACACAATTAATTTTGTGAATTTAATACCCCGGTCGAGACGACAGTGCATAGATGGGATGACCTTCCATACGCTCTCAAAATGACGAGGGAAGACTTATATTCAAACATCATTAACTTGGTGAATTTAATCCCTCGGTCGAGACGGCAGTGCATGGATGGGACGACCTTTCATACACTCTCAAAACGACGAGGGAAGACTTGTATTTAAACATCATTAATTTAGTGAATTTAATCCCTCGATCGAGACGACTATGCATGGACGGGACGACCCTCTATACACTCTAAAAATGATGAGGAAGGGCTTATACTTAAACATCATTAATTTGGTGTACTTAAACATCATTGACTTGGTGGATTTACTCCCTCGGCCGAGATGACAGTGCATGGACAAGACGACTCTCCATACACTCTCAAAACGAAGAGGGAGGGCTTGTACTCAAACATAATTAATTTAGTGAATGCAAATTAAAAAATCACTTAGTTGTGGTTTTTATTTAAACCTCATTAACTTGGTGGATTTGCTCCCTCGGACGAGACGACTGTGCTGGATGAGATAAGGGAGGACTTGGGAACAACATAATATACATAACTAAGGTATGAAAGTAAATTAAGAAGGAATGCAAAAATGAGAGAAATAGATTTCATTTCACAAAAGTACTGAGATTATAAAAACTGTGGAAGTATTAATTCCATAGCCAACTAAACAGAGATAAAATCAAAAGAGGGTATCGGCCACCCAAAGAAGTCAGCCCAAGATTGACGATGTGTTAGGCTCAGTTCCACCCTGGGACAGGACTGCTCGGTCTAGGACATCGGCTTGAAGGTTAGCCCCGACCTCAGCTGTTGCCATCAACTCCACATACTCCAGGACAGGATCAAAGAGAGGATCAGTAAAATCTGGAGTATCTAAGGCGGGCTGAATGGATAAGACGACCTCAGTAAACTTGGTGGCAATCCATCGACAAGCCGTTTTCACGCCCCTCTCCAGGTAAATGATGCCAAAGCTGCCGAACTCATCTGAAGCCTTGAAGGCTTCGACAGTCTCGACCCTAATCTTATTTAGAGCTACAGAAGATAGGGCCCCATCTTTGGCCCTTTATACAACGGCAGCTAATTAATTATTATGGGTTGCTGATAATGCAACCAGAGCCTCTTCTTTCTCCATGATTAGGTCGTCCTTCACCTTTAGTAAATCATCATTACTCTTCAGATCATTCTGAGCCTTCTCAAGGTCGGATTAGCATGTCTCTAAACGTTTCTTCAACTTCTCCTCAAACCTGAGATCTCGGTCGGCCTCTTAAACTTTAGGATAATTTTTTACCATCCACTTATTAGACGAGGTAAAAGTGCATACGGTCTGCAAGTAAAGGAAGACATGTTAGTACACACGAGGAAGGATTACGAGAGAACACGCGTGCTTAAAAAGAAAATAATTACCCGAGCCATCAGAAGAAGACCCAAATCAAAGGCTTGAGGAGCAGTCATCTTCTCCAGGAACTCGTAGTCTTCCTTGGTGTGAACTCGAAGCATCACCCTCTTAGACCTTGTGGCAGATGGAATGATTGATCCCGGGATCTTCCTAAGATTGGCAATGTTGCTCTCCCATTACTCTTGAAAAGAATCCCCTGAGAAAGAGCTTTCTCTAGAGCTAACCGGCACGTATGAGCCTGGGGGAAAATCCTCAGCCTCTAAGTGTCTTTATCAGGCCGACCTCCCAGGGAACTTGTTCTTTAGTCCTTTTTTGACCGACCTCGGGATGTGTCGACCCAGTGGCCATTGTCTTCTTTGGCCGACCCTTACTAGGCGACTGTTTCTTTTTGTTTAAGGTCTTGCGAAGGCTCAGAATATACATATTGAAAAATTCCTCAGAGAGATGAGGAGGGCAGTCTGTAAAAACATAATATGGGTCATTAGTCATAAGCACAAAGTAAGATAAAGGATTTAAATAAAAAGAGAAGGAGACCATGTCACTTACAAATCAACCCGGACTTATCTAAGTATTCTGGGGACATCAGATCTTCAAAAGAAAGGAGTTGGTTATCCTTCCCTTGACTCCTGAGGAAGTCGACTCTCTCCTTATTAGCTACACTGAGGCTGAGGTCAGACTTGGTGGTGAGCATTAAAGGTTTTGCCCAAGTATGGGGGTACCATCGGCTCGTCTTCTCATCTCTCATGGTCGGAGTCGATCGAAAACTTCAAATCTCCACATGTATAAAAGAATCTTTCCTTCTAGCTATGGTTGGAAGTCTGATTAACATTGAGGATATTTTTGTCAGACCTCCTGGCCCCTAAGTGATAATACCCTGCCTAATTGGCTATGGATGAGACATGGTAACAAGAGTGGAAAATCTCAACTGAGGGCTCATCCTCATACTTATTTCTCCACAAGAAAACATAACTCGAGATGACCTTCCAGGAATTTGGGGCTATCTGAATGGGATCGAGGTCTAGACTAGAAAGGATATCCCGTTCGGCTGGGTCAACAAGAAGACAAAACCTAACTCTGAACATTTGATTATAGAGAGCGATTTCTCCCTCTCATCTGTCATACACACTCTCGTCCTCGATCGGAACTCACAGGGTGACGTTAGGCTTAATACCGTAAAGGTGTATGAAGAAAAGAAGGTCAAACTCACAAATCGAAGACTGATATTACTTAATGTACGAATAGTCAAGTGATCGTCGGAATCAAAGCCCCAATCTATTTTAGCCCCAGCCTCATCTCCAACCTCTACTTCTTCACCCTCGGCATCGGCATTAGCGTAAGTTCTTTGGAACTCAGCATCAAATATTATTGATAAAGGAGCTACAGTCGGGGAAATATTTACCTTGGGGGTTGACTCAATAAGGTTTAGAAGGATCTTTATAAAAGTGTCATCTCGTCCAGATGCCTCATCTCGATTTGGCGATGAGGTCTGAGACATGTTACCAGGCTCTCTAGTCTCCCTAGGATGGGTCGGAGAATACTGCATGGCTTCCTCGTACGAATCCCTATTGTCAACTTGGTGGAGGACGAGCCGACCATTTCTTCAGCAAAGGTGAGAATTACTCTTAAAGGAACAGTAAAGAGGGGTCATCTCTAAATGGGGTCATCTTGGCGCCTAGCCTCAGCCTCGTCCTCTAGTATGTGTATCTCTAGGAAATACCTCTCCTTAAGGGTTGGGTATTGAAAATGCTAACTCGTATAAGGTTCTTGACATTCACAGGATGAGTTAACACTTAAATAATTAAAGTTGGAATCCACAAACAGTTTTGGTGTTGACTAAGTTTGACTTAAAGATCAAAAGGGCAAAACTAAATCATTTTTCTACCAAGTATAACTTAGAACAGTTTATGGCAGGGGTGGCCGGAATGTGACTGGAGAAATTTAAAGAACCCAATGGAAGCCTAAATGGTGCACGTATTAAATGAAAGACGTTCTTAAAAGTTTAAACCCACTCAAAAACCACCACTCACGGCCAACAAATAAGCCCCAAACAGTGAATACAAGCTGCCGGAGTTGGGCTTGAGTTCACAGAAAAATATGAAGTCTAAAAATTATTTTAAGAAACTGTAAAAGCTTGAACAACAATGGTGGAAGAAGGTTACCTGGAAGAAAATGAGAATGGAGAAGCATAAACAACCTTATAAAAATGCTTGGAGGCACAGGTGAAAAAGGTTAAAGTTATTATTCAAGAAGGTAACACGATGAAGGAGCAAGTCAAGTGAGTAGAAAGTTTTGAAATGTAACCCCTATTTATATGCAAACAATGATTTGTGCACGCTTCACAAAGGGGCACATAGTTTCCCAAAATCCCCATCATAATGAGCACAAAACCCTAAGTGGTATAATCCATCATTCACATCTCGATTGCACATAACCCTATGATAAGTGTGACAGTTGTCAACTCAAGCGACCATTCACCTGATGGCTGACATGTGTCCCCTCAATAGTCATCAATAGTGATATCTGACAGCATAGCATCATTACCCCTTGGCCCCATTCAGATGTCAGAGACTAAGGACTAGGGGTGACTGATATGCCAAATATCACCTCGTCTAAGGTCATAAGCCTTGGCCTCAGCCGACCCTTATCAGATGGATAAAAATGAGAAGTTGTCGCTCAGCCTTTAAAGATTCGGCCTTAGTCAGATGACTCAGCCTTGGCCCTCATCAGTCGCTTAGTATGAGGTATCTACATTATTCTTGAAGACTGATTATCCTCGGCCTTGGCCTCCCCCATGCCGATGAGTCCAGGATGAGAGTTACCATCATAAAAGGTGTCATTCCACGAGGGTTCAAAGTTTTACAAGTTTGTCCTTGATCACTAGGGTCAGTCGGGGTCGTCTTACCTACTTAACACGTAGTTTGGGGCATGCGTGGATCAGTGCGAATGGGACACAGATCAAACGGGAGCTAAAATCGTTATATCAGATCATTATCTCATATGGAGAATATTGGATCATCATGACCTACATGTGATGAAGATATATGGCTTTACATAATTGGTTGGGAGCATTCTGCACATGCTTGGGGGTGTAATACATCCACAAGACAATATAAATAGTTATCATCTTCTTCATTATAAAGGATCACATTATTAAAACCCTAGCTGAAACTCTGCTCAATTATATACCGAAGAGAGAGAGAGAAAGCTTGAATGGTAACTAGGCCATTAGTGCCTCATTTACTAGTGGAATTCACTTTCACACACACAGTGGACATAGGCTCAGGCCGAACCACTTATGTTCAACTGTTCATCCCCTTCACCTCATCTCCTTCTTTGCCGATTTACTGTGTGATTGTTGCCATTGTTATATTTCTGTTTGAGCTCCATACATTTGTGATCTGGTAATACCATTTCTTATACCATCAGGCCCCGTGAGTGCACCAACACCTCGCACATGACCAACTTAACTCATGGGGACCGACCGCGTGGCCACGGGACCCACGGTTTGAGAGCACGATCCAAATTCCAGAATATTTACATTTAGGCTTAAAAACTTTCCATTAGAGGCGAAACCCGAAAACACCGCCCAAACGGCCCCGTGAGCGGTGCCAAAACCTCCCATACGACCAACATAGCTTGTAGGAAATGACCCCAATGCCAAGGGACCCCTAGTTTGATAGCACAACCAAAATTTCACAATATTTACACTTAGGCTTGAAAACATGTCGTTAAAGGGCAAAACCCCGAGACACCCCCAAATTGTCTCGTGCGTGTCGTCCACACCTCCAAATGGACCAACGTAGCTCGTAGGAAAAGACCGTATCTCCATGAGACCCACAATTTGAGAGAACGACCCAAATTGCATAATATCTACACTGTCTTGAAAACATTTCATTGGAGGGAGAATGACAGAAAAACCCCTCAAACGGCCCCATGAGCGACGCCAACACCTCCTATGGAACCAAAGTAGCTCGAAGGAATCGATCGCATGTTCGCGGAACCCACGGTTTGAGAGCATGGTCCAAGTTTTAGAATATATACACATAGGCTTGAAACCTTGCCATTATAGGGCGAAACCCCGAAACACCCCCCAACTGGCTCCGTGAGAGGTGCCAACACCTCCAACAGGACTAACATACCTTATAGGAACTGACCACATGGCCATGGGACCCTCGGTTTGAGAGCACGACCCAAATTTTTAGAATACCTACACTTAGGCTTGAAAACTTACCGTTAGAGGGTGAAACCCCGAAACACCTCCCGATACGGCCCCGTCAAGGCACCACGAAACACCCCCCAAACGGCCGAAATTTCAGAATATCTACACTTAGATTGAAAAATATGTTGTTCAACGGTGAAACCATGAAACACCCCCAAATGGCCCCATGAGTGGTGTTAACACATCCCACGGGACCTACGTAGCTCATAGGAACCGACCGTGTGGCCACGGGCCCACAGTTTGAGAACATGGCCCAAATTTCAGAATATCTACACTTAGGATTGAAAACATGCCATTAGAGGGAAAATCCTGAACCCCCCCCCCCCAACAGCCCCGTGAGCAGTTCTAACACCTCCCACGGGACCAACGTAGCTTGTAGGAACTAACCACATGGCCACAGAACCCCTGGTTTGAGAGCATGAACCAAATTTCAGAGTATATGCAAGTAGAATTGAATACATGACATTAGAGGGCAAAACCACGAGACACCCCCAAACGGCCCCGTTAGTGGCCCCAACACCTCCCACAGGACCAACGTAGCTTATGGGAACCAAGCGCATGGCCACGGGACCCCTAGTTTGAGAGAATGACCCAAATTTTAGAATGTCTACACAGGCTTGAAAACATGCCGTTAGAGGATGAAACTCTAAAACACCCCCATACGGCCCCGTGAGCGGCACCAACACCACGCACGGTCCAAACATAACTCGTAGGAACTAACCGCATGGCCACGAAACCCCAGTTTGAGATCACGACCCAAATTTCACAATATCTAGACTTAGGATTGAAAATATGCCGTTAGTTGGAGAAACCATTAAACACCCCCAAACAACCCCTAAGCAACACCAACACCTCCCTCAAAACCAATGTAGCTCATGGGAACCGACCACATGGCCACAGAACCCCCGGTTTGAGAGCACAACCCAAATTACAAAATATTTAAACTTAGGATTGAAAACATGCCAATAGAGAGAGAAATCCCAAAATACCCCCCATACGGCCCCGTGAGCGGTACCAACACCTCACACAGGATCATCGTAGCTCGTAGGAACCGACCGTGTGGCCGCAAGATCCCCAGTTTGAGAGCACGACCCAAATTTTGATATATCTACGTTTACGCTTAAAAACAGTCTGTTAGAGGGCAAAACTCGAAAACACACCCCATACGTCCCCATGAGCAGTGCCATCACCTACAACGAGACAAATGTAACTCGTAAGAATCGACGGCGTGGCCACGGTAGCCACGGCTTAAGAGCATGATTCAAATTTTAGAATATCAACACCTAGGATTAAAAACATTTTGTTAGAGGACGAAGCCCCAAAACACCCCTAAACGGACACGTAATCTATTCTAACACCTCCCACGGGATAAAAGTAGCTCGTAGGAATCAACCGCTTTGCAACAAGTACCTCGGTTTGAGATCATGGCCAAAATTTTAGAATATCTACACTTAGACTTTAAAACATGTTGTTAGAGGGAGAAACCTAAAAAAATCCCCCAAACGGCCCCGTGTGCGGTGCCAACACCCCCCATGGGATGACCGTAGCTCGTAGGAATTTACCGTGTGGCCAGTAAACCCACGGTTTGAGAGCACAACCGAGATTTCAGAATACCTACACCTAGGATTGAAAACAAGCCATTAGAAGGTGAAACCCCGAAACACACACCGTATGGCCTCGTGTACGATGCCAACACCACCCACGAGACCAACATAGCTTGTAGGAACCGATCACATGGCCACATGACCCACGATTTGAGAGCATGGCCCAAATTTAAGAATATCTACACTTAGTCTTGAAAACTTGAACTTAGAGAGCGAAACCCCAAAACGCCCCCAAACGGCCACGTGAGCGGCGCCAACATCTCCCACGGGACCAATGTAGCTCGTAGGAACCGACGATGTGGCCACAAAACCCCCAATTTGAGAGGTTGGCCAAAATTTTAGAATATCTACACTTAGGCTTGAAAACATGTTTTTAGAGGGCGATACCCCAAAATACCCCCCCCCAAAAGGCCCCGGGCATGGTGCCAACACCTCCCACGGGACCACCGTAGCTCGTAGGAATTGACCGCAAGGCCACAGGGACTACGATTTGAGAGCAAAACCCAAATTTTAGAATACCTACACTTATACTTAAAAACATGCAGTTAGAGGGTGAAACCCCAAAACACCCCCCATACTGCCTAGTCAATGGCACCAACACCTTGCACAGTACAACCGTAACTCATAGGAACCGACCGTGTGGCCACGAGACTCTCGATTTGAGAGCACGACATAAATTTTAGAATATAAACACTTAGGTTTGAAAACATGATGTTCGAGTTCGAAACCCCAAAACACCAGCCAAATGGCCCCATGAGTGGAGCCAACACCTCCCACCGGACCAACATAGCTCGTAGGAACCGACCACGTGGCCACAGGACCCATGATTTGAGAGAATGGCCCAAATTTCAAAATATCTACACTTAGGCTTAAAAATAAGACGTTAATGGGTGAAACTCCAAAACACCCACCATACGGCCCTGTGAGTGGTACCGACACATCTTATGGGGCAATCGTAGCTCGTAAGAACCGACCGCGTGTCCACGGGACCCACGATTTGAGAGCACAACCCAAATTTATGAATATCAATACATAGTCTTTAAAACTTTCCATTATAGGGCAAAACCCTGAAACACCACCCAAACAACCCCGTGAGCACTACTAACACCTCCCCCGGGACCAACGTAGCTCGTAAAAATCGACCGCGTGGCAATGTGACCCATAATTTGAGAGCACGACCCAAATTTTATAATATTTACACTTAGGCTTAAAAACTTGCCGTAAGAGTGCGAAACTCGGAAATGCCTACAAAGGTCCTCATGAGCGGTGCCAACACCTCCCATGGGACTAACGTAGCTCGTAGGAACCGATCGCAAGTCCACGAGACCCTCGATTTGAGATCATATCCCAAATTGTAGAATATCTACACTTAGGCTTGAACACTTGTCATTAGAGAGTGAAATCCAGAAAAAAAAACCATACGGTCCCGTGAGCCCCACCAACACCTCGCACACGACTAACATAACTTGTAGGAATCGATCGCATGGGCACGGGACCCACGATTTAAGAGCACGACCCAAATTTTAGAATATATATACATAGGCTTTAAAACTTGCCATTAGAGGGAGAAACCCAAAAATATCACCCAAACGGCCCCGTGAGCGGCGCCAATACCTCCCTTAAGACCAACATAGCTCGTAGGAACTGACCGCATGACCAAGGGAGCCCCGGTTTGAGAGCATGGAGAAAATTTTAGAATTTTTACACTTAGGCTGGAAAACATTCCATTAGAGGGCGAAACCTCGAGACACCCCTCAAATGATCTCATGCGAGGTACCCACACCTCCCAATGGACCAATGTAGCTTATAGGAATTGATCGTGTGTCCATGGGACCCACAATTTGAGACACGACCCATTTTTTAGAATATCTACACATATGCTTAAAAAAATTTCGTTAGAGGGAGAAACCCAAAACACCCCAAAAAAGCCCCTTGACCGGCTCCATCACCGCCCATGGGACCAACGTACCTCGTAGGAACTGACTGCATGTCCACGAGACCCCCAATTTGAGGGCACTACACAAAACTTTAAAATATTTGTACTGAGGCTTGAAAGTTTGACGTTAGAGAGTGAAACCTCAAAACGCCCCCCATACGATCCCGTCAATGTCACCAACACCTCGCACGGGACCTACAAAACTCGTAGGAACCGATAGCCAAGCCACGGGACCCTAGGATTAAGAGCACGACCTAAATTTCAGAATATCTTCACTTAGGCTATAAAACATGTTATTCGAGGGAAAAACAACAAAAAACACCCCAAACGGCCCCATGAGCGGGGCTAACACCTCCCACGAGACCAATGTAGCTCATAGGAACCAACCGCATGGCCATGGGACCCTCCATTTGAGAGAATGGCCCAAATTACATAATATGAACACTTAGCCTTGAAAACTTTCTATTAGATGGACCAAAACCCACAAAATACCCCCCAAATGGCCATGTGAGCGGTGCCAACATCTCCCTCTGGACCAACGCAGCTAGTAAGAACCAACCGCATGGCCACATGACCCCGGTTTGAGATCATGGCCCAAATTTTAGAATATCTACACTTAGGCTTAAAAACATACCGTTAGAAGGAGAAACCCCAAACCACCCCCAAACGGACCCGTGCGCCGTGGTAACAACTCTCACGGGACCATTACGGCTCGTACGAATTGACCACGTGTCCATAGGATCCACGTTTTCATAGCACTATCCGAATTTCAGAATACTTACACTTAGGATTCAAAACAAGCCGTTAAAGGGTGAAAGACCGAAACACTCACCATACAGCCTCATGAGTGGCGCCAATACCTCCCATGGGACCAACGTAGCTCGCAAGAATCGACCGCGTGGACACGGGACCCACGGTTTGAGAGCACGATCAAAATTTCATAATATCTACACTTAGGCTTGAAAACTTGCCGTTAGTGGGTGAAACCCGAAAACACCACCCAAATGGCCCATGAGCGGTGCCAACACTCCAACAAGACCAACAAAGATCATAGGAACTCATCGCGTGGCCACGGGCCCCCCGTTTTGAGAGCACCACCAAAATTTTAGAATATCAACACTTTTGCTAAAAAACATGCAGTTAGAGGGAAAAACCCTGAGACACCCCCCAAACTGTAATACACCGCATTTTTTATTGAATTGAAATTGAAAAAAAAGAAAAAAAAACATGCCATTATATATATTCGAAATGTTTGGAAATGAAACTATGCCAGTATATATATTCGAAATGTTTGGAAATGAAAATTTAAAATGAATTCATTGAGATATGAATGTGCGAAATAAATATTATAAGCGAATTAACGTGTAAAAGGATCGAGGAGGTTAAATTTGGGGCAATGACATTTTTATAAATAAACTAACCCTATGTATAAATAGAAAAGAAGAGAAGAAGTCTTCATCTTCTCATTTCACAAAAGGGGGCTAGGGTTTGGTAAAGAGAGAGAAAGAGTAAGAAGAGAAGAAAGCCAAGACGATTTCAAGAGGATTCAACTTCTCCATAATTTCCAAGGCAAGTTAATAACCTATATGTGTATAATATGTATCTATAATGAAATTTCACATGAACATGTATTTGAATTCCTAAATTAATACGAAATTGATATTAAAAATGATATGCAATGTATTAGGATCATCCTCCATGTAGATTCAAATGCAATAACATCATTATAGGGATTGAGTTGTAGAACAACCTCTTGAATTTGAGAAATCTATGAAATTGAATAAATCGTCATACTAAAAACTATTTTGAGATATTTTGGTTCCAAAAATGGACGTTTCTTCTGCACAACCTTGTAGAAAATCATGTTCGGAACAACTTTGTAGTTTTAAGTATTTCCAAAAATGTATCAAAAAATGCTCGAATATGCGTTTTACAACAATTCTGGGCAGAAAGTTGCTGTAAACAGGGGCGAACTGTATATGTTAGTTTCGGGTCTGTTTTGATGCATGCTATGGTAGCGTGTTGGTCTGTCCTTATATAAAATCTAGTTCCGAACGACTTTGTTGTTTTAAGTGTTTCCAAAAACGGATTGGAAAATCCTCGAATATGCGTTTTACAATTTTGGACAGAAAGTTATCGTAAACAGGGGCGAACTGTATATGTTAGTTTTGGGTCTATTTTAAGCAGGATATGGTAGCGTGCATGCGGGTCCTTACAGAAAATCATGTTCTGAACAACTTTTTAGATTTAAGTTTTCTAAAAAATGGATCGGAAAAGCCTCAAATCTACATTTTATATAACTGCGAAGCAAGTTGTCGTAAACAGGGGTGAATTGTATATGTTAGTTTCGGGTCTATTTTAGGCTGCCTATGGTAGCGTGCTCGCTAGTCATTGTAGAAAATCACGTTACAAACAACTATGTAGTTTTAAGTGTTTCCAAAAACGGGTCGGAAAAGCCTCAAATCGATATTTTACAAATCTGGGCAGAAAGTTGTTGAAATAAGAGTGCTAATGTTTTTCATGTTGTTAGTAAGATAATTGTGGTGTTGTGCCTAATATCCTAACTTTATCACATACTTATGGTTATTAGGGTATTTAACCTTGAAATGATTTGATGTTGAATTAGTAAATTAATGGTGTAAATTATGTTATATTGAAAATAATGACTATTGTATAACTCGAGTAAGAGACTTGACACGATTGAATATATACATAAGCGTGAAATTGTTTTACATGTATATTGTCGAGTATACACTAGACTATTCCTCCGGTCGACTTAGGCACATGTTGAATGCGATTTTTTCTGATTGATCCGGTTAGGTTCCGCTCGAGTGCCGTGTCAGAGATAAACCACCGGAACCGGACACATGGTTGTAATGCGGGTCGGATAGAAAGACCTTGGAACTCCATCTGATTTAGGAATTAGTATGATTGCCCTTGCCACGTAATATTGGGGAATATTCGTGTTTACTCCTAGTGTTACTACTTGTTCCCCCAGGTAATGATAGTGACCCGATATGACTTATTGTGTGAGATATCATGCTTGTGTCTTAAAGTAATATCCCGAATCGATGCATTTGATATTATACTTGAAGGAAATATTTTGATACATTAAATACTGAAATGAGATTAATAATGATTAATCATGATACGATATGAGGCTACACGTTACTCGAGTTTGGGTGGATAGTCACGACATAGGAGCATTGGTTGGGTAATTAAACAACTTAATTACTGGAGATGAGTAATGACTAGTGTGCTTTCATTATAAGTATATATTATAATCTTATAGCTCGTTTTCTTGCTTTGACGTTCGTCTATCTTGCTTCTTGCTCCTCTCCTATATATATAATATATGACAGGTCCTCATCCCGATGGACAATAGACTATGGAGCTTGATGAGATCATATCAATATTAGGATTCCTGTAGCCATGGAGTTATTCCATTTTAATTTATGTCGTTTGTTTCCCTTTTCTTGAGGGTTGTATCACAGATTAATATCACTTTGTTTATACTTGGGATTTGAGAGAATTGTTGTATTACTCTTTCCCATTTTGTGTTGGGCCACATGTATTGGCATTTTATATTTTAGTTTGAGATTACTGATGGATTATTACAGTTAATAGTTATGAGTTGGTTTCACTTGTTATAGTTGTTATTATATGATTTGGTTACACGTATGAGAGTGTACATGTTTACTTTACTGCATTTATTTAAATTTTGTTTCTAATGCCAATATATTGACACTCCACTTTAATTTAATTAGGCGTAGCTAACCGAATTAGATATAAAAAGCAGGGTTGTCACAGTTGGTATCAGAGCACGGTTTTAGAGCCTTTAAGGATCTGAGGGCGTCCATTACGTTTTTCGCGCATCGTTTCCTTGATACGTAGAGCCTTATGATTAAGTCTTGTATTTGATGACTTAGAATATCTCCACGCTACGATTTTGATGGGTAATTCGGAGCTATCCTAGTGTATAGGGAGGGTTCCTTGTTTGGATTTCATTCGTGAGATGTCCCACGCATGAGGTAAATCTCCGATCGACCACAGGATAGTACGTGTGAGGTCCGTGTATGAGTACTTGTTGTAATTATGACTAGTGTTCCACTTGAATAATTTTTTTTATGATAGGTGTTCACTTACTATCTTTTAAGATGGTGATTTGATGAGATGTGGACTCTGGGAGGACATAGGGTCCAAGCATTTTAGGAGACCGCGATTCATGTGCAACTATCGTAGTTTCATCGCCCACCAATAGGTGAGAGCACCGATGTTGAACTCAGTGATTGAGTTGACTTTTGGTGCTTTAGGAGGAGTAAATACCCGTATATTTACTATGCATTATCAACTTTGAATATCATCACTTTTATGGCTGTAAAGAAGTTGGTATAAGTTATAGCCCACCCTCTAGTACTACTGAGTTGTTGGTACCACTTGCGTGTGTAGTTGTCTGAAGTTGTTTCCAATGTGGAAGGGTAGATCTTTAGATATATCTTACCTCAAAATGATGTGGCCCAGTTGTTATTGTGATGTTTTCCTGAGAAGGAATTATCGCGCTCCACCCGTGATGGACAGACTACTGAGGCATTCGATGACGTATTAATCAGTGAATGGTTAATGAAGTAAGTCTTGTGGTAATAAGAGTATATTATTACTCATGAACATGTAAAGGAAGGGTTGTAATTTGAGAGAGGACTACTCCAAATAGATGTATGTCCCACCCCGTCAAAGGATGACCTGAGGGGTCCAATTTTGGTGTACGCGAGAGTGTTATCATACTTGTGAAAAACACAAACTAGATTCATCTGTTTGATAATGTTCAATGGGAGATACATGAGTCTGAATCTGGAATGGATAAATGATTATCCTTGAAATATAGTGTTGGTATCAGGGAAGTTTAGTAGGCGTGTAAACCTAAACGTTGTCCACACAAGCGATAGATGTCGTATTGGGGTGGCATAGTGGTTTCATAGTGTTCTCATCGGATAAAATTCGTAATGGAATGAACTTAAGGCCAATTAGGTGTGTGTTCGTTCATAAACAAGATATATTAGTGGGTTGGGTACTCACTTGTTCAGAGTGTAATGTTTCGGCGAGTTATCCCGAACAAGTTCGTGATAATGTATCAGTAGTGTTGCGATATCCAGGCCATGGACACTAGGGATGAGGAAGTCTGTATCGCAAGGTCATACGAGGATTGACATTGGAGAAGTCCAAAATTTTTGAGGGAGTTTTCTTTCCATATTTTGCAATAATTGGAGTTCAGTGTTCTTCGTAAAGACCTAGATTAGAATGGGTGTTCGATAAGATGTGGTTATATTGCCTTATAGCACCGGTATATTTGTTAAAAGCTGTCGAGAGCGGGACGTGACTATGGGTGTGCTAAGGGATGGAATTGAGCTGGAGTTATCGATTATGAACCCTACGATAAGTAGCGAATATCTAGGGACGAGTTCTCGAGTGAGAACATCACGAGGGAGTGTTCAATAGGCATTTCATTTGATGCGAGTGTGATCGCTTGAGTTGGTGATATATCCACGAGTTTGGTTTTATGTTATAACCCGATGATTAGGGGTACTAATTTGTTATACCGTGATAATGGTGGTTCTTGATTTTGAATCCATCAGATTTGGGAATGTGGCTATGTTGTGGCCCTCGTTATGTATTAGTGTGAATTAGAGCACGAGTGAGTAGTTAGTGACATGATATTTACTTAGACCGTGTGTGATTAAAGACGCATTTCAAAACCAAGTGCAAGATGTTCGATTATGGTGACGTCTAGACTAGTGAATAGTCACACCTTGATGGTCTTTCGATAATAGTAGAGTTGCGTGTAGCTCAGTCAGTTTTTGCGTGATTGATGATAATGTTGCCAAGTGAGTGTCGTCGTTAATGGCAAGGATTGAGACATTTTGTGGTTTCAAATGTTCGAACCATTCATTGAAATGGTTATCATAACCTCAACTGTAGGGGGACAACAAGAGAGTGTTTCGACCGTTGTTGAGAAGTTTTGTAAGGAGAATGTGTACTATTGGGCAAACACCGGCGAATGGATTCGTAAGATAGTTAATTTTTACTTCAGTTATGTGTGGAGTACTAAGTGTTAATTTTGGTCACGGTATGCCAAGGTACCCGCTACCTTATATTTACGACCTTTGACCTATTGGATAGCACACCATTCTTCATAAAGATCAGGTAGCATTGGTGTGCTGGAAGATGAGTATCCAAATAGTGAGTGTGCCAAATCCGATATTCTGATTTGGTATTATAAGTGAGAATTTTGGGCCTTACCTAGTTGCTTGGAAAATGTGCAAGCCTTATTCGTGGTTTGAAGAACCAATTTCATTTCATGTTTGGTGAGAAAATTCTAATATACTCACAATCCAAGATAAATCCTGTCGAAGAGGTTGAATTCCTATACGTGTTTTTAACAAAAGAGCGGTAAGTCGAATCTAGTGAGGGTCTGTCGCCTTGGGTTAGAGAGACCAAACCGTGAGATGTGGGGGTATACAAGGGGGCATATTGCATCTCGGGTTAGTTCGAAACCTTTAGGTGAGGGATCTTTGATCGCCCAGAATGCAACTTTGTCGGTGTTGTCTTGTTCGAGAGACTATGAACCTTACTGATATTATTTACCTAAGTCCAGACTTGGAAAGATGGAACAATATTTATAAGTGCATAGAAGATGTATGCTTATGCACATGTACAACCTTAGTGGATAATAAGAGTTGCCATATCGGTTGACTCTCCATCAATTTAAGTGCAAGGCAAGTGTTATTAACAACTCGGA
The DNA here is from genome assembly GCA_949130495.1 of Sambucus nigra. Classification (NCBI taxonomy): domain Eukaryota; kingdom Viridiplantae; phylum Streptophyta; class Magnoliopsida; order Dipsacales; family Adoxaceae; genus Sambucus; species Sambucus nigra. The sequence continues at coordinate 1,086,148 of CASBWL010000485.1, forward strand.
GTAGAGTTGGCTTTTGAGCTTTGAGTACCATCTGTTCGATGTGGTATCTGATGTCTAGGATCGCGGCTCACAGTGTAGCTGGGGCAACATTGTTAGTCGATTCTAAGTTGAGTATCGAGGCATGATTGATGAATAGTGACATCTGTATTGAATAGGCGAAGTTGGATTTTTTTGTTGTGTGATGAATCGTTGAGTCCAGAGATAAGTGGTTTTTGGAGTTAGATGATTCTTGAATCACTAGGGGTCTTGAGTTGACAAATTCCTTATCTTGACAAGCTGATAGTAGTGTATAGGAGGGGTTCCTTATTTGAATTTTGCTTGCGAGACACTCCACGCACGAAACTTAGCAAGTCGAGACTTGGGGGTATTGATTTCTGGATCAGCTTAGTAGTTCAATTATGTTAGGCTTCGTGGTGAGAGTTCGGTTGTACAGTTAGAAATGGGAAAGTATCTCCATGCATTTCATTATTAGGTTGCCAAGGTCGCAGCGCGGCCATGATTCAATTTGGGTCATCGTCGACAGACTGATAAAGGTGGCACATTTCTTTCCATTGAGGACAGATTAAACGACAGCACAGTACACCACCGTGTTTATTAATGAGATTGTGAAATTGCATGGGGTACCGCATAATATCATGTCCGACCGTGGCAGTGTCTTCATCTTGCACTTTTGGGGCCATCTTCAGGAGGCGATGGGAGTTCAATTAAGTTTAAGTACTGCGTTCCACCCTCAGTTTGATGGTCAGACGAAGCAAGTAAACCAAATTTTGGAGGACATGTTACGAGTTTGTGTGTTGGACTTCAAAGGTGGTTGGGATACACATTTGCCACTGGTGGAGTTCACATACAATAATAGTTATCAGCAGACTATTGTCATGACACCATCGAGGCTTTTACGGCAGGCCTTGTCGATCCCCTACATGTTGGTTGGAGTTCGGAGAGCACCGGATGCTGGGTACGGATATTGTTAGGGAGACCTCGGAGAAGGTTGACTTTATTCGTGCATATATGAGGACCGCGCAAGATCGTCTGAAGACTTCTGCTGACATAAGGCGGAGAAAGTTAGAGTTAGCCATTGGGGACCATTGAGGGTCTCAACCATGAGAGGCGTTTTTTTCTTTGGTGCCAAAGGGAAGCTTTCACCGCGATACGTGGGTTCGTTTACAGTGTTGGACAAGGTGGGGTCAGTTGCCTACCGTTTAGACCTACCCGACCAGCTCCAACTAGTACACGATGTTTTTCACGTATCCATGTTGAGGAAGTTCTTATGTCCCGAGGACTCACACCTACACATAGATTTAGACGGGGTTGAGATACAGCCCGATGAGAGCTACGAGGAGAGGCCGGTCAGGATCCTAGATCGTCGTGAGCAGCAGTGGAGGTCAAAATTCGTTCCTATTGTTCGTGTTATGTAGAGTAATCATGATGAGTCTGAGGCCACTTGGGAGAGAAAGGATGAATTGCGAATTAGTCACCCATATCTCTTCATGGAAGGTACGTGCAAAACTACCTTACTTGACTTGAATTGATTTGTTTTATTTTGGATTTCGAGGACAAAATCTCGTTGGTAGAGGGGGAGAATGTAATACCCCACATTTTTTATTGAATTGAAATTGAAAAAAAGAAAAAAAATATGCCATTATATATATTTGAAATGTTTGGAAATGAAACTATGTCAGTATATATATTCGAAAAGTTTGGAAATAAAAATTTAAAATGAATTCATTGAGATATGAATATGCGAATTAAATATTAGAAGCGAATTAACGTGTAAAAGGATCGAGGGGTTAAATTTGGGGCAATGACATTTTTATAAATAAACTAACCCTAGGTATAAATAGAAAAGAAGAGAAGAAGTCTTCATCTTCTTATTTCACAAAAGGGGGTTAGGGTTTGGTAGAGAGAGAGAGAGTAAGAAGAGAAGAAAGCTAAGAGAATTTCAAGAGGATTCAACTTCTCCATGATTTCCAAGGCAAGTTAATAACCTATATGTGTATAATATGTATCTATAATGAAATTTCACATGAACATGTATTTGAATCCCTAAATTAATATGAAATTGATGTTAAAAATGATATGCAATGTATTAGGATCACCCTCCATGTAAATTCAAATGCAACAACATCATTATAGGGATCGAGTTGTAGAATAACCTCTTGAATTTGAGAAATATATGAAATTGAGTAAATTGTCATACTAAAAACTGTTTTGAGCTGTTTTGGTTCTGAAAATGGATGCTTCGTCTGTCTTGTCTCATAAAAAACCACGTTTGTAGCAACTTTGTAGTTTTAAGTTTTCCCAAAAATGGATCAGAAATCCTCGAATATGGGTTTTACAATTCTGGACAGAAAGTTGCCGTAAACAGGGGCGAAGTGTATATGTTCGTTTCGGCTTTGTTTTAAGCAGGATATGGTAGAATGATCACGTGTCCTTAAATAAAATCACGTTCCGAACAACTTTGTAGTTTTAAGTTTTTCCAAAAACGCATCGAAAAATCCTCGAATATACGTTTTACAATTCTGGGCAGAAAGTTATTGTAAACGGGGGCGAGTTGTATATGTTAGTTTTGGATCTGTTTAAGGCAAGCTATGGTAGCGTGCCCACACAGCCTTATAAAAAATCACGTTCTGAACAACTTTGTAGTTTTAAGTTTTTCCAAAAATGGATCGAAAAAGCCTCAAATCGGCATTTTATATATCTGCGCAGAAAGTTGTAAACATTGACGAATTGTATATGTTAGTTTCGGGTATGTTTTATGCAGACTATGGTAGTGTGCTCACGAGCCCTTGTAGAAAATCACGTTCCAAACAACTTTGTAGTTTTAAGTGTTTCTAAAAACGGGTCGAAAAAGCCTCAAATCGGTATTTTACAAATCTGGGCAGAAAGTTGTTGAAATAAGAGTGATAATGTTTTTCATGTTGTTAGTAAGATAATTGTGGTGTTGTGCCTAATATCCTAACTTGATCACATATTTATGGTTATTAGGGTATATAACCTTGAAATTATTTGATGTTGAATTAGTAAATTAATAGTGTAAATTATGTTATATTGAAAATAATGACTATTGTATAACTCGAGTAAGAGACTTGACATGATTGTATATATACATAAGCGTGAAATTATTTTACATGTATATTGTCGAGTATACACTAGACTAGTACTCCGGTCGACGTAGACACATGTTGAATGCGATTTTTTGTGATTGATCCGGTTAGGTTCCGCTCGAGTGCCGTGTCGGAGATAAACCACCGAAATCGGACACATGCTTGTAATGCGGGTCGGATAGAAAGACCTTGGAATGCCATGTGATTTAGGACTTAGTATGATTTCCCTTGCCATGTAATATTGGGGAATATTCATGTGTAGGCCTAGTGTTACGACTTGTTCCCCCAGGTAACGATAGTGACCCGATATGACTTATTGTGTGAGATATTATGCTTGTGTCTTAAGTAATATCCCGAATTGATGCATTTGATATTATACATGAAGGAAATATTTTGATACGTTAAATACTAAAATGAGATTAATAATTATTAATCATGATACGATATGAGGCTACACGTTACTCGAGTTTGGGTTGGGTAGTCACGACATAGGAGCATTTGTTGGGTAATTAAACAACTTAATTACTGGAGACGAGCAATGACTAGTGTGCTTTCATTATAAGTACATATTATAATCTTATAGCTTATTTTCTTGCTTTGACGTTCGTCTATAATGGTTTTTGCTCCTCTCTTATATATATAATATATGACAGGTCCTCGTCCCAATGGACAATAGACTATGGAGCTTAATGAGATCGTATCAATCTTAGGATTCATGTAGTCGTGGAGTTATTCTATTTTAATTTATGTCGTTTGTTTCCCTTTTCTTGAGGGTGGTATTAGAGATTAATATCACTTTGTTTATACTTGGGATTTGAGAGAATTGTTGTATTACTCTTTCCCGTTTTGTGTTGGGCCACATGTATTGGCATTTTATATTTTCAGTTTGAGATTACTGATGGATTATTGTAGTTAATAGTTATGAGTTGGTTTCAGTTGTTATAGTTGTTATTATATGATTTGGTTACACATATGAGAGTGTACATGTTTACTTTACTGGATTTATTTAAATTTTATTTCTAATGCCAACATATTGATGCTCCGCTTTAATTTAATTAGGCATAGCTAACCGAATTAGATATAAAAAGCAGGGTTACCACACAAACGGTCTCTTGCGCGATGCCCACTACTCCCATGGTACTAACGTAGCTCGTAGGAACTGACGGCCTGGCCGTGGGACCCACGATTTGAGAGCACAACCCATATTTCATTATATCCACATTTTGGCTTGAAAATATGCCACTAGAGGGAAAAATAATGAAACACGTCGCAAATGGCCCCGTGAGCGGTGCCAACAACTCCCATGGGACTAACGTAACTCGTAGGAACCGACCGCATGTCCACGGGATCCACGGTTTGAGATCATGACCTAAATTTCATAATATCTGTACTTAGGCTTGAAAACTTGTCGTTAAAGGGAAAAAACTGGAAACACCCCCATGAGTGGTGCCAACACCCCCGACGTGATCAACGTAGCTCGTAGGAACTGGTCGCATGGCTAAGGGACCCCCGATTTGAGATCACAACCCATATTTCAGAATATGTACACTTAGGCATGAAAGCTTATCGTTAGAGGGAGAAACCCCAAAACACCCTCCATACGGCCCCATGAGCGACGCCAACACCTCCCAGGGGACCAACGTAGCTCGTAGGAACTTACCACAGGACCCACGGTTTGAGAGCATGACCCAAATTTTAGAATATCAATATTTAGGCTTGAAAACTTGCCATTAGAGGGAGAAACCTGAAAACACCACCCTAACGGCCCCATAAGTGGCCCCAACACCTCCCACGAGACCAACATAGTCTGTAGGAACTGATCGCGTGGCCGTGGGACCCCCCGTTTGAGAGCACGACCAAAATTTCATAATATCTACACTTAGGCTTAAAAACATGCTATTAGAGGGAAAAACCCCGGGAAACCCCCAAAAGGTCTCATGCACGACATCCACACCTCCCAGTGGACAATGTAGCTTGTAGGAACAGACCGCATGGCCACGAGACCCACATTTTGAGAGGATGACCCAAATATCATAATATCTACACAGGATTGAAAACATGTCGTTAAAGGGTGAATCACCAAAAAACATCATAAAAGCCCTCGTGATTGGTGCCAACACCTCCCACGGGACCAACGTACCTCGTAGAAACCGACCGCATTGCCACAGGACCCCCAGTTTGAGAGCACAACCTAAATTTTAGAATATCTACACCTAGTCTTGAAAACTTGCCGTTAGAGGGTGAAATACCCCCCAAACGGCCCCGTGAACGGGGCCAACTCCTCCCACGGGACCAATGTAGCTCTTAGGAATGGACAGTATGGCCTCTAGATCCTCGATTTGAGGGCACAACCCAAAATTTAAAATATCTACACTTAGGCTTAAAAACATGCCGTTAGAGGGCGAAACCTTGAAACACCCCCAAAAAGGCCCTCTGCGTGGTGCCAACACCTTCCACGGGAGCACCATAGCTCGTAGGATTTAACCGCGTGGCCACAGGACTCACGATTAGAGAGCACAACCCAAATTTCAGAATATCTACACTTAGGCTTGAAAATATGCCGTTAGAGGTAAAAACTTCGAAACACCCATCATATGACCCTATGAGCGGTGCCAACACCTCCCATGGGACCAAGTAGCTCGTAGGAACCGATTATGTGGCCAGGGACCCACGGTTTGAGAGAACGACCCAAATTTGAGAATATCAACACGTAGGCTTGAAAACTTATCGTTAGAGGGCGAAACCCAAAAACACCACCCAAACGGCCTAGCGAGTGACGCCAACACCTCCCACGGGAGCAACGTAGCTTGTAGGAACTGGTCGTGTGTCCACGGGACCTCCAGTTTGAGGGCACGAGCAAAATTTTAGAGTATCCACACTTAGGCTTGAAAACATGCAATTAGAGAGAGAAACCCCGAAACACCCCCAAATGCCCTGGTGAGCGGTGCCAACACTTCACACTGGACATACTTAGCTCGTAGGAACCGACTGCATGGCCACGGGACCCCAAATTTGAGAGCACAACCAAAATTTCATAATATCTACACTTAGGTTTGAAAACATATCGTTAAAGGTAATAAAGGGTGAACCCAAAAATACCCCCCAAATGGAACTGTGAGCGGCACCAACACCTCCCACGGGACCAACGTACCTCGTAAGAACCGACCACATTTCCACGAGACCCACGATTTGAGTGCATGTCCAAAATTTAAGGATATATATACTTGGACTTAAAACTTGCCATTAAAGGGTGAAACCACAAAACACCCCCCATATGGCCCTGTCAACGGCACCCACACCTCTCACAGGACCAACGTAAGGCGTAGGAACCGACCACATGGCCACGGAACCCCCAGTTAGAGAGCACGACCCAAATTTCAGAATATCTACACTTAGGCTTGAAAACATGTCGTTCGAGGTCAAAACCATGAAACATCACTAGAATTGGGAAATTACTAACCCTTTTCAGTGTACAAACTCGATCATCATAATCTTCCATTTGTACATCTAATATTCATTAGAGTTACTTGATATTATAGGCAGTGAAATTAGTTGATTTGTTTACTTGCCCACTAAAAATTAGTTGTTAATTATTGAATTATTTGGTCTTCGCCACTTTTACGGTTGGTTCAACCATGAAATCAACTAAGAGTATATATATGTGTGTGTGTGTGTGTGTGTGTGTAGACAGAGAGAGAGAGAGATAAGACATAATCACTTAAAGATAATGAACTGGAGGTGAGAGAATTTGCACAATAACAAAGAGACGGCTAGGTAGGCAGACAAAGCACTATGAAATATGCGTGAATTCTTTTTAAGGCTATGAAGATATTTGCATAAATGATATTGCGCTGCGAAGATGTTATAGACAAAATATATTCTTGACAGTTGCATAAGAGTTTAAGGTTAAGATGTGTAATAAATGAGAGAATGTGCTTTTTATAGAATAGCTTTGGGTAGCGGGTAAGTGTAGGTTGGTTTATTGAGAATTTGACTTGGGCATGGCTCTTATCAGAGATGATAACCAACATATTATAATACTTCAGTTTAGATGATGACTCACAATATTCAGTTAGATCACATAATTTAATATGTTAAATTATGTGTGGAAAATTTGATTTAATTTGTCACTATCGTATAATTATAAAGTAATATACATTATATATATATATATATATATATACACACACTTATGCCTTCTGCAGATTTAGCGTCCCAAGATGCCATAATGGGCAGGGGCTAGGGTTGCGACGTGAACATCGTGCAATCGCCAGCGGCAGCCTCACCTACCGGTGCGACGGAAGGGGCTCTATAAACAAATCTTTTGCGAGTTTCGGTACTCAACACTATACCAAATTCCCTCATCATTTTTCTCCAAATGAAGGCTACCATCTCACATAGTAGAAGCATGTGATCAAGATCTTCATTTGACATTAGCAAAGCACGCTCCAAATTAGAGATAGGGAGGAATTTGGTCTCCTCTTTTAAATCATTGCATTAGTATTCACTTTCCCACGAGTCAATACACAATAAAAGACCTATACTTTCAAAAGTTTTCCATTAGACCATATTAATTTACATGGTGCAAATGACTCAGATGACAAAAGTGAACATGATTTCAAAGAGGAACTCTCCCCACCCAAAGTGCACTTCCTACCACCCTCACTTTAACTGAAAGCCAAACCCTTTTAACAGGGGAGCAAGAAATCAAAGTTTTCAAATTCGTTTTCTTTAAGATATCTTTTCAAAGAAAGGTTCCACACTATCGAATAAAAAACACCACGGAAGAGATTATTTGATTTTTGTTTGAGGAAAGCATGTATCATTGAGAGAAATAATATTTTAATGAGATATTCCCTCTCTAGACATTGACTTAAAATCAAATAGACACGCCATACCTTTCCTCAAAGGCTACACAAGTCAAGGAGTTATGGCCTTATCACTACACCAGAAACAACAATTTGGCACACTGTGATATTAAAAATCAGGCACAGTTTAAAACTGTGCTAAATTTTGGCATGGTTTAATGACAATCTGGCACACTTTAAAACAGTGCCAAAATTTGGCACTGTTTAAAAGTGTGCCAAAATGGAGTACACTTGAACTAAAATATCAAACACCCTAAAAAAATTCATTTGCTCACACTTTGGTATCCCGCTCTCTCTTCCCGCTCATCCCTTTCTTCTTTTTGCGTGCCACCATCATCCACATACACACTACCCGGTGCCTCCACCATCGCTTCATCATCCACGAACCTCCATCATCAAAACGCCACCATCTGCTCGATCTTCGAAATCGAACAAATTGGGTTTTGTTTGATTTGAAGTGGGTTCTCGAAGGTATGGATTTTCTCCTTTCTTCCTTTGATTTTGCAGTTTCCTCAGGAAGTCATACTGGATTATACTTGCATTTTTGGGTTCTATCTTTTGGGGTTGCATTTTTATGTTCCCGTACGTTTTTTTAGTTATAAAGATAGTTAACTTTTAGGGATTTTTGAAATTTGTATTTGTGTTTTTATGAACTTGCAACATGTATACTTGAATGTTGTTGCAACATGTATACACCATGGGAACTTGGAAGCAACACCTTAACATATGTATTACATTATGTGAAAAAATGTCAATAAAGAAGAAATGCCACCTGCATTTACATAATTTACTTAAGCTAATAAGTTCACGGTTTGATGTTTCTACTTTAGGTGTGATAAATCGTGAAGGTTTGCATACACAATTATTATTTTCTGCTAAATCGTGAAGGTTTGAATTCACATTCTATGTACTGTGTATTTAAATTTGACTGTAATGATTTTTTTTAGCAAAATTTATGTCTTATATGACAGGGAGATGTACACCAATTAATTGTAAGTCAGTTATCTATTGCAATTTTCGCTTAGTGTCTATTAATTTTTTTAATGTTAATTATAGATTTATGGTTGAGGCAGAAGTTCATTTGTAAAGTTTCATTGTATGTTGAGTTTTTATGTTAGCATGTGTACATTATGAATGATAATTTTTGGGTTGTAGATGGTAAGATTAGCTGTGTATTCTTCATCGGTTTTCAAGTTGAAACTCTAATCACTCCTGCTCTGTTGCATTGGTGCATTATATTATGATATGTAAGAGGTAACTTAGAGCAGGTCCGAAGGTAGGAACTTGGAACAGGTAACATGAAATTTTGATTTAATTTTGTTATTATTTTTTGGAACAAGTAACTTAGTTTTGTTATTATTTTTTAGAATATGTAACAGGAGTTTGTAACATGAAATTTCGATTTAGTTTTGGAACAGGTAACAAGATCTATGTCCAATTTTGCTTTATTATTTTTTTTTTGTTAATTCGTGTTGAACAATGATTTTAGTATCAATATATATATATATATATATATATATATATATATATATATATATATATATATATAAGGAGTAGAATTTTTTCACTATTCCATAAGTTGATAAGCTAAGTAGTGGTTTAGATTAAACCAACAATGCAACGATCCAATGGTTGAAATTAAAATACCCCTTTTACTATTTTTGCCCCTTAAATATTTGGTTTCCCCCTCTTTTAACACACTCCACTTTATTTCTCCCTTTCTTCAAAAATTAAAAAATTCAAAAACAAGGGTAGAGTAGTCTTCCCACAATTCTCTCCCTCGTACTCATTTCTCTAAACCCGATTTGTCTTCTCATTTCACTCCCTCTCAACTCTCTCTCATATTCTGATCCACACATCTTCTCATTATGCTCACTCTCCCCTCTCTCCATGAGAATCCTAGGGTTTTAAATCTCACATATCGATGATCGAAGAGTAAGATGAGGAATAGCTTGAGTGCGTTGCTAGGGTTTCAAAGATCACACATCGATGGTGGTTTTTATTTATTTATGTTGTATATTTTACTCTTTTAGGGCATTCGGTTCTCTCTCAAGCCAATATCTATGTATTTATTTTATTTCAGGGTCGATTCAAAGGTTTTGGATGATAGTTTTGCGAGATAGATAAGCTAATCTAAGTTTGAACTAACAATTTTAAGTGTATCTCATACGTAACCCTAAGGTAAGGTATTTTATTTTTTTCTTCCAAATAATTGTTTTTTGTGCTAGGTTAGGTCATTTTTGGTTGGATTTATATATCCCTCGTGCATTTCATAGTATTGAACTCATAAATAATGCTTTTGGGTTTTAAATAGATATACCTGGATGGGTTTTAAAATTGATATATTTGAAGCAAGTTAATTGTAGTGTCAAATTCTAGATTTTTAGTACTTATCTATATTAAAGGTTTTCACACAGAAAGCACCATGTGTTTAATGAAATATCATAGCCCCCATTGTTGTATTTTTTGTTTACTCATTCTTCATTGTTTACTCATATCATTTTATAGTACTTTTCTATTGTGTAGTTACCTTTTAATGGAGTTTTCTCAAAATGATTATCATTTTGTGCATAAGTTTTCTCAAAATGATTTTCAAAATATACCAATGGAAGTATCATTTTGTGTCATCACAATAATTTATTTGTATACCATTTACATGTTTAGCCCACATTTAGGTGTTTAGTTTAATCTTATCTCTCTAGGAATAATGTCCACCTATTTTTAGTTCACATCTTGAAGGTTGTGTCTTAAATTTCACGGAGTAATATTAATTTTATGGCTATGAGTCTAACGAATGTGGTATGATTCTCAGTTGTTCGAGAAAAATGCTGCTTGGATTGTTGATTTTAACTAACTCACTTTATAGTATACGCAGGTTATATAGTACAATACCACATACCATGATTCATGTTTGACAAAATGCCAAGGTGAACCATTTTCTCCTCTTTTGTAGCAAAGCTAATGTAATTTGGGTTTATTGTGTTTGTAGTTTCATGTTTTTGGGGTTTGGAAGTACAACTATAAAAAAGTATTATTTCAAAAATTCCCCTTTGATTTTGTGTTGGTTGGGTCTGTGTGGTTAAATAATAGGCTTCTATATGTGGGTGAATAAGGTTTCGTGTGTAATTAATTTATTCTTTTATTGTGTTCTTATTATTTTATAGGATTGCGTTCCTGGGGTTGTAGGGTGGAACAATAGGATTTTCATCTTCACACTTTACTACAATTTTGCCTTTATGTTGAGATCATTTGGTGATGAGAGGGGTAAATGTGTCGGATACGGTGATTTCAAGGTTGAAGGCAAAATAAAGGCAAAAGCGTTGTGCAACGAATGAACGTGTGGTGCATTACGGACACGAGGTAAACCATTTTTCAGAGGTATATTTATATAAAGAGTTTTTAGAGTAGAAAACATTTGTTTATATTGTCCTTATCAGTTAATGTTTTTGCAAGAGTTACTATTTTTTGTTCATTTCGTGATTGCAAATGCATGACAGTTCCCAAGCTTTTGTTCGAAGGAAGTATTCGTAGAGATTCAGAGCAAGAAGAGAATCTATGATCTTCCCCATCAATTGCTTTTTTCATCAATAATGGCGAATTATTGTGGCTTGAAATCAACTAGGTATATGTAAGACTGTATCAGAGGTTAGGTATAGCTTTTATGGGAGATATGCTTCAGTTAATGTCTATCAAAGAGGCATTTGATATGAAATATCGTTCATATGAATGTCACTGTGCATTACTTTATGGCATGTACACTACTTTCACAATGACTTCAGTTAACATTATGAGAATGTGTTCAGGTAACAAAATAACATTCATTTCAGTTTACATTCATTGGTTCCACTTTTTCATTCATTTCAGTTAACATTCATTAGTCAATGGAAACTGGAAAAGATTTTGAAACTTAGTAGAATGGGTGTTGGTTAAGGTAAATATTTTTTAGTAAGATTTAAAACTAAAACTATTTTCCTTAACCAACTCCCATCATACTGAATAACATACTTCCTTCTTAAACAGCGGATGTTACAGGGCAGAAGTTTTAAATGATCCACATCCTACATCAACAATTTTTTTGTATAAATATTTGATATGTAGAATTTTGCTTCTATATTTGATTTGTAGATCTGACATCTACAGGTATAAGGCTTTCTGTTTCCTTATATCCAACTTTTTTTTCTCTAAAATAATGATTTTTAGTAATAAAAGCATGATGTGTTTTCTCTATATTTTAATGTTTGGAATGATGAAGCACTTCCTTTATTTTACTATTATGAACAAACGCACAACCTTTTGGGATGGATGTTGAGTCTGCCAATTGAATTGGTCAGTTTATTAATAGAAGACCAATTTCTTTCACCTGACATGCTCTGTTTATATATAGTTGAATGTGATGAGACCAGTTTCTTCAAACAATCACGTAGGTATAAAACCTCAGGTATAGCCTCTGTTCTATCATCAATCTCTCTCATTTTCCAGCTATAACCTCTTTCATTTTGTTATTTAGTTATTACAATTATATTCAGAAATTCTTTGAATAGAAATTCTTTGTTATTCTATTCAGAAATGCCTTGCTATTCTATTCATTTTGGTAGCCTTAGAAGAAATTCCGCGGACTCATTTATTTGTTTGAATTCGCAAATGGCTTATTACAAGGGGACCTAGAGACTTTAAGTTCATAAGATCCAAGAACATAATTGAAGTCACCAATAATAGCTCGAGAAGAAGGATGTTGAATATGAATTTGATTAATTGATCTCCATATGGTTTTAACCAAAGCTCAGTTCAATGTTAAGATTTGATGGATACTGCTTCAATCTCTTCAGTTTAGTTTTTAATCATTTAAGGTATAATTCAATTTATTTTCTATTCGGATAATTACAATGCACCACTTTGAATTTCAGCTGTCTTGCAACGAATTTCAGCTTCATGACGTGCTTATAAAGGCTGGTGCCATTACAAGACTAATTCTTCAGTTCTATCATGTTTCTAATTTTTACAGGTTCATGCCAACAAAGAGGAATAATAGGTTGAAGAGGATCGACAAAGAAATACGGTTTTCTATAACAAAAATCATTAGTAAGAAGATGAGGTCAATGAATACTAGAGATAACAAGAGCAGTAGTGACTTTTTGGGGATTTTATTGGAAAACAATATGAATGAGAATGAACAACAGAAAATGAAGAATGATGGATTGGGGATTAAAGAGATCATTGTTGGGTAAGACACTGGATAAATTTTAATTTGTTGGACAATGATTTTGTTGAGTAGGTATTCACACTGACTCGTGTCTTTTAGTTTAATATTTCTTAAGGTAAAGATGTCTACCTACTTTCTTCAAGGTAAAGACATGTACTACGGATTGTTTACTCAAAAGTTCATAAACCAGATGCAGAAACATTGCTCATAAAGTCAAATTCTAGAGTTATTTGTGATTGATCATCAAAATGCGTTGATGATCGGCTTCTCCTGTCAGCTGATCCTCTCATCTGTTTCTTCTACAGGTGCCACTTTGATCATGAACAAGATGGCGAGTGCATTCATTTCCGCATACAGAAGGAATGTGCCCCAAACCAAATAACTGTACTCATTCATTTGAGGTTCTTTACATTGTTCGTTTGGTGTGCTAAGTTTGAAATAACTTTATTTTAGGTATTTATGCATTTTTAATCACGTTTCACGTTTTCTATGTTGCTTATGTATATTTAGGACGAGGATCAACATTCGGAATAAATAAGGCCTATCTAATGGGATTGAGACATCTCACCAAATTTGACTATACCACGACATCGGGTTATTATTATGTGTCCAGTATTCTATTTTTTAAACCATCAGTTTGTTCAAATGTCTCAAAGAATTATAGTTTTGTCATGATTTATATGTACCTATAGTATGTTGTTATGTCTGACTGATTTTAGATGTATAAGCAAGGCATGAATTGTGTCCTAAGAATGATTAAAAGTTGATGGCACATACCAACGCTCAATTATTCTTTGTGTTAGCCGTAGATTTATATTCTTTTCTTAACTCAATCTATTCGTTTTACATAATGTTTTTTCTAATCTTATTCGTTTTATTTTCTTTGAAACTTGCTTATTATCGAGGAAATTCTTCGACGTGTATGTGTTTTATACATTCCACAACTGATTCTAAAACCAAGTTCAGTTTGAAATGGATCATACCCCTTCTGATACATCAAGTTGGTAATTCGTTGCCTAGGCTGCCTAGAAGAACAGAAATTTAGTATCTTGACACATTTTAAATTCAGTGTCTTTGCCACCAACGCTTGCTGCCGTATTAACTCAGATATTTGTAACAAGTATATTCATTTAATGATAACGAGACATTTATTGATGAATTTATGTTATGAAAACATGAATATTGCTCAATTTAAGGAAATATGAATAGAAAAATACTAGAAAAGTGTGGCATCTAGGAGCTGCCAAATACATGATCTATACAGAGATGTAGTTTTTGTATAGATCACCCATATTTTTTCTCTCATGACTGTGTAGCCATTTGGTCAGGTGCCAAGCTTTGAAGACGGAGATCTCAAGCTCTTCAGTAAGTAGAGTCGCTAAGTTCACTAATTAATTAAAAGGATTCCCGATAACAGTAAGTAATTTCATTGCTAAAATTTATATTTACATGTGACAAATATAATTTATACAGAATTTTTTTGATGCAGCCACTTCTTAGTAAATAGTTTACTGTCCAAGTGGAATGACATGAAAATATATATAATGTTTTTAGTGACAAAAGTTAATGTGATTTTAATGCATATGTAGAATCAAGAGCAATTACCCAATACATTGCACATACTTATGCGGATCAAGGGACCCAACTAATATTTAGGGACATTAAGAAAATGACCATATTATCTGTGTGAGTGAAGGTGGAGTCTCACCAGTTTGACTCGGCCGCTATGAAGATCGCTTGGGAGCTAAGCATAAAGCTGCTTCTTGGCTTGGCCACGGACGCGGCTGTGGTGGAGGAGTTTAAACCCAAGTTGGGTAAGGTTTTAAACATTTATGAGGTTCGACTGCCTCACTCAAAATACATGGGCGGAGATGACTTTGGCATAGCGAATTTGCACCACGTCTCCGTTTGTTGCCAAATACATGATTTAGGCATTGACCCAGTTAGGGGAAGATTACACAGGGTATATATATAGTTGTAGTTCAATGGCATTTCCAGATTTTGAGTGCAAGATTGTATCAATCTTATTACTGACATGTATTCCTTAAATAATAATTATTTCCATTATTAGATAGCAACATCGATAAGAGATCGTGGAGTGAAAAGCTCAATATATGTGACTTCACATTGGCTTTTATACTAGCACTAAATTCCCAAAGTTACTTTGAAGACCAGAACCGCCATTCTTCTAGCTGTCTTCCTGGTCCTAACACTATTATTAATATAGTTCGAGACTTTACTTGCTGGATAATATGGGACAGTACGGGAGAAGAATCGTCTGCTATCTTTAGACATTCAATAGAGCTTGCTCTACTTTTTCTTAGGCATGGGTAGTGTGATGCTATTGAGGTTTGTTGTTATGCCTTTAATTTCATTCTATCATAACATTATTTTCATTTTGATATGTTATATTTTGGGAGAAAATTACTGAAATTCATTCTTGGTTCTTTAAGTTCCTACTCTCCATGGTGGATGCACATTCACGCAAGGAGAAAATGTGTGAAAGTATTCAGAGTTTGGACGGTCAATGGTGTAGACTCCTTCATCTTCTATGTTGTTTTTTTCTTGATTTTGTTTCAGCTATGAAAAGTTCTAAACTCGCATTTGTATCGCTTGAATTATGACTTCATGTGCTGGGTGCAGAGATGTCATTTAAAAATTATTTTCTGAGTTTTGTCAAGCCTGGACAAGTGATGTTTAATTTTTTTTCTTTTTCCAATCAATCATTTGAAGTCTAGATGGATGTAGGGCAGGTGCTTGATGAGATAACTAGGAGATGGGGCTGAAGAAAGTTGTTATAATATATGATGACAAATTTTTTGAATGTTAGACACCATTAACAAAAGGTAAGTGATTTGGCAAAAGCTTGATATTGCTTCTAATTATGATTACGGTGTAATTTTAATTATGAGGTTGACTGTTATAATTGGAATCATAAGACTTATATAATAAAAAATAGATCTTAACAAATCATATATATGTAGTTCTGCCTTATTTTCTACAGATGTGGTCATATATAAAGGTGAAATGTGGCATTTATATTTTGGTTTTGATTATAATTTTTTAACATTGATACTTCATATACTCTGTTTCTTAAAGTAGATAAAGCTAGACTTCATATACTATGTTTCTTAAAGTAAATAAAGCTAGACGATAAATGAATCACATCAACTCTTTAAAATATGATGATGTTTTCATTTTAGGCCC
Source organism: Sambucus nigra (assembly GCA_949130495.1). Taxonomy (NCBI): domain Eukaryota; kingdom Viridiplantae; phylum Streptophyta; class Magnoliopsida; order Dipsacales; family Adoxaceae; genus Sambucus; species Sambucus nigra. The sequence goes on from CASBWL010000485.1 coordinate 1,102,527, forward strand.
TGCTCGGTCAAGCTTGATGCATTAACCATCAAACAAACTATTTTTGACATGGAACAAATGGGGGAACCAATGCAACCACTGTAATTTTGACATGAAACAGGTATAACATTATCTCCCTTTGCATACTTTGTCTAATGATAATATCAGTTTTTGGTGATTTCCAAGTCGCCTTTGTTGGAAAATAAAATGACATGGGTACCATTTTTTTCATTCTTTAGTGAGTTATTGACGTGTAGGTTAAACATGAATAAAATCAATGATGCAAAAATCATATTTGCTTTTGTTTGATTACAAATTTTGATGTAAGATTTGAAGTAATATCAATGAGAAATTTAAAAAGTTGTAATGGTTATCTTACAATTGCTTTTTTTTACCTTCCATGTTATGAAATAAAGATTGATAGGTTGAGAAGTTATGAAAAGGAAGGTGATAAGTTACAGATTTTTTATTACAGGCCTATTATTTGGAATACAGATTTTTGTGTGGTCATCTACACTTGAAATTCAGTCCAAAAATGTTGATGACTTTGAACCGAGTTTGAACTATTGTCATGTATTGATCAAATGAATCGACAATATATTTACATTTTTTAACCAACATTCCATTTTGATTTAGGTTACGCTCTATTCCAGACAGTTTGATGTTTTGTCTTTATATTCAGAAATTTGGGCGAAAAAGGTTACACTGGTTGTCTTTGCATCTGAAAAATTATTGTCACCATCAAATGCTTATCTATTCCACTGAATACATTTTATTCAATAAGTATTTTACTTTTCTATAGATTTGTTAAATGTTTTTAGAAATTGAATTTTTGTATGTGATCTTTAGTCAATATTTGGGCATATATATACTTTGGATTTTCTAAGTGATATTACAATTGTGCATTATTTTTTTACTAGAAGTTGATACTCTTTAAGAAGAATTAGGTATATATATAATTAGGAATACATTAAGGGTTGGCTCATGAGAATATTGCCACCCTTACTACGCCCCAACATCTAAGTGTCGATGGATGGATTTTGGCACATTGAAAGATGTGAGGATAAATATAATTTTACTTCTTACAATGAGTACATTTAGTGTTCAGATATACTTTGGATTTATGTTTGTTTGGTTACTTTGGATGTGAAATTAGTAGATTTATATGAATTATGAAGTTCAGGATTATTCGATTCATACATAAGTAATAGTGTCCGCTTTTAAAATTTGAAGATGAACGTTTGACTAATTAACATGGTGTATATAATATTGGACTAGCTATTTCATTTGACTAACTATATTTTTTGTTTTGTATCAGGTTGCATTTTAAAAACTACGGACAATCATTATGTGGGATGACCTCAATTGATATATGTGATTTTTTTTAGGAAGTTTGTTTCGTAAAAAGTATTTGTTAGATAAATTTTGGCTTTTTGAATATTGTTGGATTAGTTGTTATCCCTTAAGCAGGGTGGATAGTCTAATAAACAAAGGAGATTATGTCCAATTTTTTTAAATTGAAGTTGGTTTATTTGAGTCACAATGTGAATTCGACTTATGAATATTATATATTTCATGTTATATGTGGATTTGTTTGATGAATTTAGATTATTCGAATGTTGTTACTTTTTGTTATTTGTTAAGAAGGGTGGATAGTCCTATAAACAAAGGAGATTATGAGCCTTTTTTTTAAATTACACTTTGTTTTGTTGCGGAACGAAATTTTTGTCGTTTTGCAATTATATACTTTGAAAATTTTTACTGTTTTACCATTACGTACTTTTTAATTTTTCTCCGTGCCTTCAGGCACGGGCATTCCGCTAGTATATCGATACTTGGAATTATGTTAATATTGATCTTTATAGGCCTACATTGAATTCAAATACACACATACACACATAGGTATCCTATAAGTTAAGGGAATAATTTAACACTCATTTGATTGTTTTAATTTTAAGAGTCATACTCAAATCCAATTATGCCTCTTGACATTCTAGCTGATAGAACTCTTGAGAAAAAGTTTCATGGGTAAGTTTCTTATAAGTCTAAATGAATATTTCAAATCCAATTATGCCTCTTGACATTCTAGTTATTATACAGGAGGTTCATTCTTTTATTGTTGGGACTCTAATTGCTTGTCCAATTATGTGTGTTTGTTTGCCTGTTGGGTGGATTGAGTTGATTTTGTGGAGAATCCTTGAAATTAATATACATTATGGTAATTTCAAAAATGTCCCGATTGAAAAAATTAAGCGAAAAAATTGGAAATCAACTTCCAACATTACAAGTCAAGGTGAAATTAAAATGAGAAATAGTGGTTATTAATATTTATGGCTCTAAAAATATTAACATGAATTTTCTTATTGTAACTTGTTATTGATGTGGTTTATGATCACATTTTGTTATACGGGCTATAAGTTTGCATCTTTTTGTTGTGGTATGTCAGTTTCCTTGATACTCTTATCTTCTGCAATTTGTAATATGTAAGCCAGCATTGGGGGAGAACAAAATTTAGTCTTGCAAATTCAGATTTTACACCCGATCCATGTATGTCTTGTAAAATGAAACATGGGAGAGCATACTGCTTAAATATACCCAAAACGTCGGCTTAAAAATGAACACACGTTCTATAAAAAGTAAATAGCAAGAATAAATTGTGGCAAGGAAAAGGGAAATCAAACCCAAAGGGGTAAGGCACGGGTTGTTACCTCATAACTTGGAGGTCAAGAGTTTAAATCTTTGCCTCCCATAGGGTGTGCTTGTGTGTGCGGATCGGAGAGTCAAAGAGGCAAAAAACAGATGGAAATCTTCAAAGAGAAATCAATATGATGCTAAAGAATAAAATTAAACAAGTAAAAGAAAGAAAACAAGTCAGAGAAAAAATAGGTCTTACTTGACTACTAGATGATAATTCCTAGTACATAAAGTTAGGTGATGGAACACAATGTATTTTTTTGTTGATATTTGCTGATTTAACAAAGTTAACTCGCAAATTTGACCATTTTCATATGGATTTAGCATTTTCAAATGCCAAATTTTGTGCTATCCGCGTTGTTATGTACTATTTTATGGTATATGCCTCTTAATCCAGTAACAGAGATATGACATGAATCTGTGCATGTGGCTTGATTCTTGAATTATATTTAAGTCAACCACTAGGATGTTGCTATTTTTTATCATCTTGTGGACTTCAAATTCATGTAACACATTATGTGCCTGTTTGTTTTGAATTTGTATGATTTTTTAAAATCTCGGATTGGTAAATTTAAAATCTTGGATTGTTTTCTTTTTCAACTACCCAGGAATATAAAAGGTTTAGGATGAAATTACGGTTTTAATGCAGCTTTTTAACCCCGCGATACACTTGGTAGATAGACAGACTCTGTTAGGAGGTTTCTTGACATAAAGATAGGGGTTATCTGAATTATATTAGGATCCCATAACAAATAGTCCCTATGTGGATAAATTTCACTCTATTTACATTTTTTTTGTACAATGTGTGTTGTACGTGTGAACTACATGATTTTTTGTTTCGTGTTTCTTAATTTTTGTGTAATGTGTGTTTAGAACTGTTGTGTACTAATACTATTACTTTTTGTCGAACTGTTGTGTACTACATTTTGATGGTTGTCTCAACGATGCAACTGATCCAAATATACCTTTTGTTTTGTGTTTCTTACTTTCTTCATATTGGACTTTACGTTCTCTTTTAAAATGGATGGATTACCTTTTCTAAATAAAGACTTTACTTTATCTTCTCATTTAGAATAGTTGTACGTTCAAATTTCTTAACGACAGTTATGGATTTGATTGATTGGATTAATGAGTTGTTTGTAGAATAGAGACAATAACTCTGCTTGGGTGTAATACCTTTATTCAATTAGTTCCTTTTTCCTATTAACGTTATTTGTTTTATTTGTAAACCAAATCTGATGGGATCAAACTCCAAACTCCATTTCTGTATAACTGAGGTAATCAAATATTCGCATTGGTGCTGATCAGTTCTTGATGTATCACTATCGGCACTCATAAATGTGCTTGAATCATTAAATTTCCAGTCAGTAAGATGCCCGGGCCTTGTAGTCAATGTGCTTACTTCAATATCTCCTGAAAGCGTTGACACCACGCGTGACATTGAAGGTCGTAAAGATGGTGATGTTTGAGTGCACAAAAGCGCAACACCTATCATTCTTTTTACTTCGATCGCGTTAAATTTCATTAATTTTTTATCCACCAAATCTACTTCATGGTTGTTTTCATGTAGATGCCAAGCCCATTGAATAAGATATATTTTATCTTCTTCTAAGGTTGAGTCCAAATTTATCCTTTCGCTGACGACCTCAAGAGCTACCAGTCCAAAGCCAAACACGTCAGCATTTTCTATAAGGTGTCCATGCATAACATGCTCCGGTGCAAGATATCCAATTATGCCAGTAACACGAGTACTAATGTGGGTTTTCTTATCATCATAAATTTTGGCGAAGCCAAAATCAGGAATTTTAGGGATAAGATCGTAGTCGAGTAGAATATTTTTTGCCTTCACATCTCGGTGAACAATTCAAAGCCGTGATTCTTCATGAAGATAAGATAAATCCCTTGCAACCTCTAATGCATATATCATAACGAGATGTTCAGTTGAGATGCAAACTAGTCTTACCTTCTTCATCAAATAATGCTTGATCAAGGCTCTTGCTTTAATGATAGTCGTAAACAAGAATTCGTTTATCCCCCTCGATGCAGCATCCATACAATTTCACAAGGTTACGATGCTGCACAGCAGATATTGTAGCAATATCTTCTATAAACTGACTATTTCCTTGGTGGTATGTTACAGATAGTTTTTCAACAACCACTACTCTTCCATCATCAAGTATTCCCTTGTAAACAGGTCCAAATCCTCCTTCTCCAAGCTCATTAGAAGGATTGAAGTCATCTGTTGCTTCTCTTAGTGCTGCATAAGTGAAAGTGTAGGGTATGGCATCCATTCCCATGAACTCTTCATCTTCATACGTTTGCAGCCTTTTTCTTCTTCTTCGAATTCAACAATATATCGCAAATATACCCAGCAAGATTACAACCACAGCAGGAACAATAATCCTCATAATCAAATCGGTCCTATTCGTCTCTTTGGACGAAGGGTTGTGGCTAAAAGTGGGAATGAAGTCTAATGTGGCACTGATCACTAAAATAGAAGGGTTGTATGTGCCTTGATCAGGTATCCTGCCCGTGAGTTTATTGTCGGAAGCCCACACTGTATGCAAGCTATTAAGATTAGCAAATGATGCAGGTATCAAGCCAATAACTCCAGAACTATCAAAGTAAATTTGTTGTAACCTTCTTAAATTCCCAAGCTCAGGTGGCAGTAGGCCAGAGAAATTATTTGAGCTAAAACTCAATGATCTCAAGTCGGTAAGCCTCCCAAGTTCATTTAGAAGTTCTCCTGATAATGCATTGATGCCCAAGCTCAGGTATTCCATGCGAGTTATATTGCCAATTGATGCAGACAGTGTACCTGTAAAGTAGTTTTGGCCTAAATTCAGATTGGTGAGGTAAGTCAGAGTCCATAGACCATCTGGGATTTCGCTTGCAATGTCCAATGCATAAGCTTTCTTTTCCAAATAATTTAAGGGATGAAATTGGTCCATCAATTGAGATCAAGGGTCTAATATTGAGCCATTTCACAAGCTAAGACTGCCACATCATAAGCAAATGCCCTCCTCCTTTAGGTAACCTTCTACGACACAAACTTCAGACCACCCAAAACTCTGAACAACGCTAAAATGTAAATGGCGACAATTACAATCGAGTTGTTCATGTAAACATGTCAAGTATGCGTTATGTTTTTATGTGTCCTGTAATGTTATTATTGTATGATAATTAGTAAACACCATTTATCAAAGGCATACAGGAGCAAGACACGTCAGTGCATTACATATGAAAAATACATATTTTGATAGAGAACAATTCCAATTGAAATCAAAATTTTCAAATAAAAATGATTCTTATTCAATATGTCCTTTAGCTAAACAGAAAATAGTCTTTTATTTTGAACATTGTTTGTGTTGCATTGTTTTTTTTTTTGGCAAATTAAGTGTGAATATAGTTGAAAATTATTTGTACAGTTGACATAAATGCATATTTTTACCGCATAGAAATGCATGGTATAGTGACAAGGACCTTTGTGAATATAGTTTGCATCATTTTTATCGCACTCTTGCCTAATTCTATGATTTTCCTCTTGGGCAGTGCTACTGAACATTTTCATGTTTAATTGCGAAAATTAGGAATTTGTTGGGTAATGCATCTCTCGTGGTAGTTCATAAAAAATGGAATGTTAAGGTATGAATTTTCTTCTTCTTGGTCAATTATTTATATTATTTTCCTTTTTAAATCCTTGCTTTACTTCTTGTCTCAAAAAAATGCATAAATAAAAAGATAACGAGCTAAGGGGATAATTTTGCTCAATATGCACTATGCAACGAGTTGGCGAGTTTGCTTTGTCACGTCTCAAACAATATCTAAATTTGTTTGATAAATTGGGTCTCTTTAAATATTATTGTTGGAGTTTTTTTTATTTCTTAAATAGGGCAGATAGTCCTATAAACAGATGAAACTGTGTCCAAATTTTATAAATTATTTACAATTAGTTGTGTTATATAAAAAATCTTTTCGAGTTGAATTACACACGACTTAATACTTTGGAAAAACTCGAATTCATATGTTGTGTTTTATGTTGCACTAGATATTTATATATGTTGTTTTGAGCTTATGCACGAGGAAGGCATGTGAAAGGAAAGGAGTATCATTGTCGGACAACACGATTGTGAATGTAGGAAGAGGAATTCGACCCATTTTTGCCTAAAACTATGAAGTGATTATTGCTACGGAGGAACACTTGTTTTTATAGATGAATTAAATTTGGTTGATGTGTTAGCTCAACTTGATTTTGTGTAGTTTTTTATTTTATTTTTTATTATTACTACGGAGGAACTTATTTGTCTGTAATATATCTATTGTAAGTTTGAATGTGGAATAAATGAATCTACACCTTTTGATTTGTGTTACGGTCGTGCATGCTTTTGTAATTTTATTGTTAACTTTTACTCTGTCCAATCTTTTTTGGTCTGTGACCTATAAGATTTGTAATATTTTGAAGTTTGTATATACATTAGTTTATCAACAACGTGTGAGATTCGAGATTTGTTAATTTTCTTATTTTTAAATAATTAAATTTTTTTTTATTCAAAAATTTGGTACATTTTAAAATCGTGCCAAAAGTGTATCAGATTTTGGCACGGTTTTGAACTGTGCCAAAAGTGTACCAAAATGTACTCAAACTGGCACAGTTATAAACTGTGCCAAAAGTGTGCCAGAAATATCAAATTCTGGTATGATTTAAGAGCGTGCCAGAAGTGTTCCTGTTTGGAAAAATCTGGTACACTTTTAAACCGTGCCAGAAATAAATAGTCATATTGGAACACCTGATTCTGGTACAGTTCAAAACCGTGCCAGATTCGATCTGACACAGTTTTAAACCTTGCCGGATTGTTGTTTTTGCTGTAGTGTATGAGTTCCAGGCCTATGGACTTCTTTAGGTTCCCTCTAAACCACATTTGAGTCTCACCCATTCTTGTCCAACGCATGGATGCTCTTAAAAACAGAGGACCACAAAGAATCCTTTTAATTTCACTTTTAACAATCACCCTATACATGAAAGTTTGGATTATCTGAACTAATAATTTCTTTCCTATCATTGGAAATTTTAACCATATTGAAAAAAGAGTTCTTTTTGTTTCCAGCTATATAAACGAGTTGATAGAATATATCATCATTTCTACTAAAGATGAGGGGTTAAAGAGCCACGTGATGATTGGTCAACTAATGTAGAGGCCAATAATCGTGATCATGCAGTTTTTACTGACCGTCATACAAAATGACGAATCTGCGTTGGGGAAATATGTCATTTTTGATAGCCAAGAGTATGAAAAGAGTTATAAGACATTGACTAGATATGATAATTAAAGAGATTTATCCTTGGATGCTCCAGAAAAGTACTTATATAATAGAATTAATGATGAGTTCATGCAGCCACGCCAAGCTGGCTGGGCCCGAGTCCTTGAAGTAACAACCTTATAAAGAACAAAAGTTTTTATGGCAGAAAATCATGAGAATATGTGAACCAAAGAAAAAATTATCAAAAGAAAAAAGTTCATAAGCTTGCTACTCCCTTGCCTATATGAGATTTAGGGAAGAAAATATCAACCCATAACCCTGGGTTGAGGGAGGCTATATTTTTTGAAGAATTGGAGGATACTACTTCTATTGTTACTATTGGAAATACAATTAACGTTAAAACATCAAATTACACTTCTGATATAAAAGTTCAACCAAAGATGGAAATTGCATTTACAGGTGAAGGCAGTGTACCCATTATTTCAGAGTTCTGAAATGTAGATATAGACAGTGATAATGAAGTACAAACTGTAAAAACACTTGAGATATGGTTTTATTCAGTGGAGGACAACATCTTCCCAATCTCAATTTCCCGGTAAGACCCTTCTTCCCCTGCATGATCAATTAAGATTAGATCTGGCAATGGGTTGTGTCGAGTAGCGTTCGTGTCATTTTTTTTCGTGTTAGGGTCTTATTTAGTTCGTGCCTAAACGGGTGACTTTTTTATTGTGTGGAAAAACCATATTCAAATCCGATTCCTTACCATAATGTGCCGTGTTCACCCGCATTACCCATTATAAATAATTTTGATTTGTAGACCGATATTTAACACGATCAGACCCATTTATTCATTACATTACTAAATCTCTCATTAAGTAATATTCACTATGAATAAATTAACAGTAAGCTACATCGACTATTTGGAACATCCAACACTATTTCTTATTTACTAAAATTAATGAATCTTAATGGGTCTTAGGGTGAAGAGGGTTAACACTAACCCGATCAGTTAATTATCATGTCTTATCAGGTTGGCACTAATATATTCTGAAACCATTAAGGTCCACCCATTAAACAATAGTTTCGTGCCTGTTCTTGTTGTGTTATCGTGTTATGTGTCATTTTTCCAGGTCTAATCAAGATTATATTTTTCTTATTAAAAAAAAAACTATTCTTTCTTTGAATGTAAATTGAATAATGATTGCTATATCTGACAACAACTACCTATTCTCTATAGGTTTTAGGATCATATTTGGAGCAGCTCGGATCAAAATCTTTTGCAGTTTATTAAATTGAAGTGATGGATGCTGACAAAGACACTTGGTTCGTGAAAAGGTCTTGTTCTAATTTTCGTTTTCAATAACAAAGGGATTTCACTAGATTATTCATCCCATATACTTCTATGTTTGTTGTCTTAGTGTAAGTTAAAACTGTTATTGTTCTTCCTATTATATAGAAAGTTTGAGAAGCTTTAAGTAAACATTGCTCAATTTGTATCTATGACATATGTAAATTTTAAAAAATTTAGGTGGTCTTTTTCATCAGACACAGGAATTTTGAGAGGTTGCATCGACAACTTAAGGACATTCCTAACTATACTTCACATTTGCCTCCCAAAAGGATATTATCTTCAAGCATAAAGAAAGTTTTCGTTCATCCACGCTGCATTCAGCTCGACAAGGACCTGCAAGCATGAGTTATGTCCCTGCTCTACAATGTCTATATAAGGTTTTTTATTTTATTATTTTCAGTGAGTTGTCTTTTACAAGATCTTTTGTCACAGAGAGAGGTTGGGTAGGGTGGGCGTTAGGAGGGTATGGGTAGTGACTGGGCGGAGGTTGGGGCAGGAGGCAGGGGGGTTGCGGGGGTGGCGGTAGGGGTGGTAAATTTAGAAAAGACACGAAATTGAGACAATATGTTGCATTCGTGTCTGGTCTTTTTGACACGAAGTCTGTCGTGTCATGTTTGTGTCAAAATTATGAGTCGTGTTTGTCGTCTTATTACGTTTTGTCGTGTTAATCGTGTTTTTATTGGGTTATCGTATCTATTTATGATTTATTTGAGTTTAAAATCTAAGAAATTTGTGTTCTGACTTGTTGTGTTGTCGGAAAAAAATCTTGTCGTATTGTGTCGGCCAGAAACAAGACCCCAAAACATGAATTTTGGTCTCTAGGTTGAGTGTTTAGGGCTTGGGGTGGGTGGTGGGATGCGAACAATTATTTTTTTATTAGTATATTGTGGCAATTTTTCAAAATCTAAACAACCACTAAAGTTACATCAACCTTTTCACTTTTCATCATAGAGCGCGACCGCCTGCACGCGGGAGGGATTTTTGCTATGACTCTCAAAAGAGACTTGTCCGTTTGTCACTCAGTCTCTTCTTCACACGCCTCTCTCTCTCCACTCGCCTATGTCTATTCTTCATCATCGAGTCTGACCTCTCTTCCTCGGCCGAAAAATTCCTCCTTCATCTCATACCAGCAGCAACCAATGGGGAAATCAAATCTGTTGGGGTTTCTCGTGATAAAATGCTAATAAGGTAACCCATTTCTACAAATCACTTAGTCTCTCTCTTCTACTTTTACATCTGAATCAAACGCTATGTGCGCTATTTATTAAACCTCAAACCAAATGTAAACCCTAGTTATTTCAGATTTCTCAATAAGAAGTAATTTTTGGTCATGTTTGGTAGTTGTATTTAGCAGTAAACAATCAACAACATAAATTTCCTAAACCCTGTATTGAAGCTGCCATATTTGTATTACCATTTGTCTTCCTATTTTTTCAATGTGATTATGAAGGTAGTGTTATCCCTGTCGTGCAATAGGGATGGCAACGGGTCGGTTCGAGGTCGGGTTTTAACTCTCCGTCCCCGTCCCCGTTAGAAAAACCATTCCCCGCCCCGTTCCCCATTATAACGGGTTCGGGGATCCCCGTCCCCGTTTAAAATGGGTATCGGGTTCCCCGCGGGGAACCCGTTTTGATTTTTTTTTTATAGTATCATCATACATATTAAATCTATTGTATCATCACAAAAAGAAAACATCTAAAATAAAAACATCTAAAATCTGCTAAAAAAACATTAAAAAAAATAACCGTGTAGGAAATGAAAGTAGGGAAACGGACACATGGGACAAAGAAAAGCAATGTCAATGCTCTAAAAAAAATTCAAGGCAAGTCAATGCTCTAAAATGACACTGACTCGAGTACATCCTGATTGTTTTCCTTGTGATATAGAATGTGCAAGTCATAACAGTAACATCCAAAATCTTAATAAATGACAAAATAAGCAATCATAACAGTAACATCCAAAATCACAATCCAAAATCACCTCTGCGTAACAGCGGAGAGAGAGAGATTAATGCGTAACTGCATGACGGATACTACAAGCATACCTGCGTGACGGCGCCTGCGTAGCTGTGTGACGGAGAGTACAAGCAGCGCCGGGGCCGGTGCCTGCATGAGGGAGAGTGACAGAGAAGAGAGGGAGAGTATGAGAGGTTAGATAGCGGGCTGACAGAAGAGAAGAGAGGGAGGGTATGAGAGGTCGGCATGACTGAGTAAAAAAAAGAGAGATTAGGGTTTTAGATGTTTAATTTATATACCTATATATATATATATATATATATATATATATATATATATATATATATATATATATATATTTTATTATATATTAAAAAATCGGGTATCCCCGTGGAGACCCGAGGGTATACCCGAAACCGACCCGAAATTGTTTGGTGATTTTTTTTTAATACCCGAACCCGACCCGATCCCCGATTTTCCGGGGATTTTTTTTCGGGTATCCGCGGATTATCGTGTTTTCGGGGAAAATTGCCATCCCTATCGTGCAATAGATTAATTTATAATATTGGTTTTGTAGTATGAGTTAATATTAAATTTTATGTTTTTATATGTTGATATGATGTTCTAAAAATTACCCCCGTCTCCTTTCTTCGTTTCTCTTGATTAATGAAATATTTAAAAAATATCTAACTAAAAGATAATTGAAATAAATAATAAAAAAACACCTAATTAAAATTTTTTTCTTCTTGGACTCACCGCCATATATTCTCTTTAGAGAGCTCGGCCTCGAGCTTAAAGGGATTCCCCTTCGATTTTCTGGTGGCACATGAAGTCGGCGATCAATGGCTCTGTTGCACTTCTTCCTCAAGCGGCTCTTCCATCTCCACCCCATCAGTGATAGGATGGTGTACTTCTTGTCCTTTTGGAACTCTCTCATCCTATGCCCCATTGCATCACACTTTTGAACTTGGATTTTGCCGGGGATGGGACATCTGCGGGTCTGGGTGCCCTCGATGTTGTTGAAGTAGGGGTGGAAAATCGTGCTATTGGGTCATGTTTTCACCTAACACGACACGACACGATACGAAGTCTTATTTTTTTTAAGCGCCACGAACACGAATCACGTAAAAACACGACATGACACGATTAACACGATTTTTTTCTTGTCCAGATTACCACGATTTTTCATATAAACATGATTTGCACGAAACCAAATTTTTGTCCAACAGCAGCAATTTCTTTATATTCTGGTTCAATCTCATCAACAAAAAATTAAACCAACAACAGACACGATTTACATCAGCAGCAATTAAACCAACATGAGCAACAATTAAACCAAAAAAATTAAACCAACATGAGCAACAATTAAACCAAAAAAATTAAACCAACATCAACAAAAATTAAACATAAAAAAATACAACAATTTCTTCTTTGAGATCTGGTTCAATCTCAAGTTCTTATTTGAGATCTGAGATCGATCTAGTTAACATCGGAACAACGTTGGATGGGGTGGGTAGATGTTGGTGGGGCGGAAAAACCTTGGATCGAGTTAACGTCAGAACAACCTCGGAAGAAACCATGGATCTGAGATCGATCGATCTGATTTAACATCGACTTTACCACTGACCGGAACAACCTTGGATTTGAACAAGGGACTTACCCTCTATAGCAACGGGTGGGGCGAGTAGATGATGGTGGGGTGGGGTGGGGTGGATGATGGTGGGGTGGGGCTAAGAGAGACAGAGAGTTAGAGAGAGAGAGAGAGAGAGAGAGACGAGGTGGGGGGGGTGGATGATGGTGGCATGGGGCTAAGAAACTACCAATTTTGTGTCGTTTCGTGTCGTGTTGCCATGCCGTGTTAAAATTTGCCACCCCTATGTTGAAGTATTCGCTTCATTCCTAAGGGTCAGTGTTTCGAAGTAGTCTTCGACCTTCAAATCATTCTTTTCCACTTGTTGTAGGGCTGAAATTTCCCAAAGACTTCATTCGGCTTGGTAGTGCATTTGTAGCTCATGTAAGTCATGCCCCATTGTTTCCTCGGTGTTCTCGTTCAATATGTGACTCAGGTGCAAAAAAAATTAAACTTCTCCTTATACTCCGTGACGGACATCATAGAAAATTAATCTTCTCCTTATACTCCATGACGGACATCAAGCCTGTATAGAGACCCGGCACCCGCACAAACGAGTCTCTCTCATAAGAGTGGGGTTAAAACGCCGCTTGTAAGTGTCTCTTCAACCGATCGGCCCTTCTCCGCTTTCTTCTCTACTCCAAATAAAAATCATCCCACCACATAACAACTTACCCTAGCAATTTTGTCCCCACTATCTTGACACATTTTGACCCGATGGTGTTCTTATATTCGAAGATCTTCTCCATTGCATTGAGAAAATCTATATGGGCATCTAGATTTAAGTTACCATTAAACATATGATTAAGATATCCTCGTGGATCCCGTTTTTCAAGGAGTTGTAGCATAAGATCCATATATCTCTCCCTCCTCGTATACTGAGTCACGGGTTACTTTGATAACTCCTGCACATCATCACCCAACGGGACTGCACACACCCCTGCAATTCTGCCCCATAGTTGCCCTCCTATCCTCGGGACACGCCAACCACTTGAAAATCTCCTCTTACTTGGTTTAGGAAATCGTGTACCATGTGCCCTATCTCCTTGCACATGTAGCACCTCCGCTCAGAAAATGAGGGCGAACGATGAACCGCTCTTGGGCTTCCCTCACGATCAAATAGTAACCTTGTGGGGAGAAAAATACGATCATCAATAGTGAAAGGGTGAACCTCCACCTCAGATTCGCCCTCATGATTGATCATGGCTAGGGGCCTCGATGGCGATTGATATAGACACCCTTTCACCCTAGTATTTTGATCCCTATCTATGGGTTGGGGTCCGGTAGGGGCTCTGAAATCATAGAGCGGGAGTCGATTGGTTGATGTTGCCCCTTTTGGAGGGGCAACCACTCGCTAAGAATGATCTCGGTTATGAGTGCTTAGCCCCCTAAGGGCTTGACTTGTGATGGTGGTTGGCTGAAAGCCCCATGGGCTATTTTTCTGGCCTTGATCTCCACCTGTCCTCTAAAGCATCATATGCTGGTAAAGCTTTCAAGGGCTTGTATCACCAGACGTTGCTCGATCATAAGCCACGCATAGGTCAAACAGCGCCCTATTCAGGGACTTGGTTTGTTTTTTTCCCCAACTGCAGTTAGTTGTGGGATGGGCTGCCTCGCCTTTATTCACTAGGGGCATTTCCCACAGCCTTTGGTATTTTCTCCCATGGCCACCCACCCCTTAGAGAAATGGTGGTGTTATTTAACGTTGCCATGGGAAAGATGTTGTTGGGATTGCAGTTCACTATTGATCTGTTCTTCCATCTGTTCTCCATCTTCTTGTTCATGCATTTCAGTTCTGATATTAACTCGTCTTTGGTTTGACCCATATCGATTCATCCCTTAGATTGAATATAGGCCATTGATTTTGACATATTAATTCATGGATATGATCACGATACGTACACATACTACCACCCCACGAACTAACCATGCTTTGATAAATAAAGAATGGTGAATCTGGAATTATAATTTCTCAAATGTTGAGTTTTACTATATAAACTGCTAAGATGCTCTACTGTTGAGGAGTTGCTAAGAAATGAAGTTTGTGGTGTAGGTGTTATTAATTTATGATGTACGCAGCGGAAATAGTAGAAACTCTCACACAAATATCGATCTCAATATCGATAATATAAATGCAATCTTAAATCTCCCTGAATATCCATTCACGTCACTTTACTAAATGCCTCCCCTCGATCTCTAAATCATTATTCCTGGTCTCTTTAAGTAGATAGGGAAAATAGTTTTATTTATTCAGGTGGCCAATTAACCTTGCATCGGAAAATATAACCTGGTTAGCTAGATCGAGTGTCTACCTTGTACTTGGTACACAGCTTTACGTTTTGATTCTCCTTATTTTAGGCTTCTTGTCCTCCCAATTTTTCTCGCATTCATTCTTGAAAATTATACTTGGGTGTATTTCTATCATAGCTTTGTATGTATTTCGGCACAAAAATGTTGTTTTGGCCGGTGACTGCCCAAAGATACATAACATGAAGAGAGGAAAACTCTCCCATTCATTGTAACTAATTTAACAGTGAAATTTTTATGTCTTATTTTGGCACAACAATGTTCCTCTAACTACTGAACTGCATTTGGTATACTGTGGGTGTTGAAATATCAAATGATAATACTTGATAGTTCACTTTACATTTTGATTCTCCCTATTTTAGGCTTCTTGTCCTCCCAATTTGTATCGCATTCATTCTTGAAAATTATACTTGGTTGTATTTCTGTCATAGTTTATGCATTATTTTGGCACAAAAATGTTCTGATTACTGATTGCTAAAGATGCAGAACATGAACAAAGTAAAACTCTCCCATGTGCAATTCTTATGTATTGTTTTGTCACTAGATTGTTCCTCTAACTACTGAACTGCATCCGATTTAATGTGTGGGTGTTTAAGATTAAAGGATTATGTTACTCATAAAAAAAAGATTAAAGGATTATACTAAGCTTTCATTGTGGCATTCGTATAGTGCGATAGTTATACTTTGCCACTTTTTATAAGTTCTAATTCAAATAGAGGTTTGTGTTATTGGGTTATAGAAGAATTGTGATAAATAACAATATGTTTTTCTTTTGTTATCATTGCATTACAGGCCTTAAATTTATGAGTTGTGGGTATCAAAATTTGATTTTATTATTACAATTAATATTTATATTGGTGGGTTTTTTATTATTGAGGTAAGCATAGTTTACAATGTTAGTATTGAGAAACTTTAATGCCAATATAATTTTTGACACACATCATGTCTAATTTTATTGTCTTCTATCTATTCACTTGTATTTTTTTGAGTTGTTTGCACAGGAGAGATGGGGAAGTAATTTCCCCATGCAACAATCTTCTAATCATTTTTCATGTTCAAAATTACGATAAAACTGAACTTGAAATTCATAATCAGATATTCTAAAGCCTCCTTGTATTAAGTTTCACACCACGAGGTTAATTGCAAACATTAGAACCACAAGTCATCCTGAAATATGCAATAATTTGGTCAAATGAATCCTTCAATATTCATTTGAAATGGAAAATGAGTGATTTGTTTCACCAACAAGGAAACTAAGATTGTTAAGAACTTACTGTGTCTAAAAGAGCACTGTTCTATATTTTAACCTTTAGATTTCTTGTGAAGTTCTTTCGAGTAGAACAAAATCAATAGACAGATTAATACTGGGGGTGATAGTTAAGATTTTAAGGAACACTTGAGGTTTTTTTTATTTTAGCAGAATATGTTTCCATAAATCAAGAATAGTGAAGTTGTAAGTACAATTTTACAAGACAATTGAGTTTTAATAAGATAAAACTTCTAACTCCTAGTATACACGATAGTTGATGAGTTGCTATTAAAGAAGTTTGTGATGTAGGTGTTTTTTTACTTACTAAATCCATCCCATCTCTGTAGATCCTTATTCCATCTCTTTCAACAAATGCGAAAATTAATTTTATTGATTGAGGTGCCTCTTCTACTTACTTGGTATGCTATAAGCTTGTTTGTTCAATTATTCACCAAATCTTTGTTTGGTCATATTGGAGTACACATGATCTACTTGGTATGTTATAAGTTTGTTCAGTTATTCAAATACACATGATCTACATGGTCTGTTATAAGTTTGTTCAGTTATTCAAATACATGTCTAGTCATCATCTTAACATGCCAGATATTTCTTTTTGTTTATAAGGTGCATCATTATAGCAGAATATGAGGAAACATTTTTAGTTGATAAGATGCATAAAAGAAGGGTGATTTTTGACAATTAGGTCTAGGCTTTTGACTTTTTAGGCCCTAATAATATAAATGCCTCAACTCAACAAAGCTTGACTCTATTAATCAACTATATTGTAGTGTTTCCGCACCATGCCTAAGGTATATGCTGGTTAATATGTGTGTCGCAATATATCACCACCTAGGCCATCAACCCCGTTCAAGTACGACACAACGTGAGTCTATATGTGGGTTAGGAACGTGAAGGGCTGCATTGTTTCTCTGTTTAGGAATATATACAATGTAAGCTACTAATTTACTTGATTTTAATTACATTATCCTCACGACAGCAACTCAGAAATATAGATTATATTCATTCTTCTTTTCTGCATTCATATTCGTCGTTTTTAAGATGTTTTCCATAACTGGCAGTTTTTTTGTGAGAAAGTGATGAAAATGGTCTCTCCCCGTGTTTTTTTTTGCAATTTTGTTCATCTTTTGTTGATAATACATGTTTATTCAATTGGAGTTTGAGAATTTTCCTTTGAGAATTTTCCTTTGGAAAGATTTATGGTGTAGATTGTATAAAATTAACCACAAATTTTAAAGAAACATCCACGTCAAATTATACTTGGACACAGTAAAGTCCTATTGGCATACCCTTTAATTCTTAGAAAGTCTTATACTCTGTGAGTAGGATGTTAATTAAATTCTCTAATTTATTTTAAATAAGTCATTAAATCATGTATTATAAATGCTGGTTACGCTCATTGGACGTGGGAACGATTATTAGTAATAATATTGTTTGACAAGAAAGGCTTGTTAGTGATAGATAAAATTATGAACTGCACATGAAATTGAAAATATATTCCAGTAATAATCTTAAAAATAGAAGTAGGAGTTGTGAAGTGAAAATAATATAAATAAGTATAAAAATGGAGTCTCGTTCCAAGGGGGAGCTCCACTTGTAAACTGATAAATTTTATGGAATTTAATCACATTTTGTTGCGGGATGCATTTTGCTCTTTTCGAATGTTCCCTTTTAAATTCCAACAAGCAGTCATTTACCCTTTGATTTCCTTTGTTAGCATCTCTCTCCCTCTTTTAATTAATTACATTTTGTGCATGTAAGGGTTAACTTTCTTTTCTCAGATTCAATAATGTGAAAGGGAAAGGAAAGAATATAAATTCTCAATGATGTATCAATTTAAAAGCCTAAGCAATTGTATAGACAATTAAGTGATCAAATACAACCGTCAACCAATGTCTCTACAGTGGTGCTACATAAACAGAGTCAAACAAAGAACTAAGCGAAAGCTGGAGTTCGAAGAATTCGTCGGAGATGACTGTTGGACGAAGTTGGAAATAAACTTCAATGATTGCCATCAAGTGCGCAGGTTAGCATATATTGGT
The DNA here is from genome assembly GCA_949130495.1 of Sambucus nigra. NCBI lineage: Eukaryota > Viridiplantae > Streptophyta > Magnoliopsida > Dipsacales > Adoxaceae > Sambucus > Sambucus nigra. Next base: position 1,121,011 of record CASBWL010000485.1, read on the forward strand.
ATTTGATTTGGTAAAATCGATAATACACGTTAAAGTTGGGTACCATTTCCAAATATGTCTATAAATTTTAGTTATTATTATTTAACCCCGTGTTTTTACTTGATGACTTTAATTGTTATAGGATTATTTTATACCATTTATTGATTTTTCATCAGTTGTATAACCTATGTTCGGGCAAGTGTTTGGATGGTCAAATAATGTGGCGATCATTACATAAGGTGAAAACTTCCTCTCATTTTTTTAGATGAAAATTAACTAGATATGCTCTTGATTGTACGCATCACTCCTTAACTTAGTTGGGATAGTGTTAACTATAATTACTCTTGTTTACTCTAGAATTCTATTCGTAGTGTTTACTGTTTGGTTCTACAGGATTAAAATTGCAGTCTTAAGAGATTTGTTTCATGTTAAAGATAATATGAAAAAAAAGTAAAAGTTATAAATATATAAGAGGAATTGAAATTTCTATTTTAACATTGATAAAATGTAAGCTATAGATGATCCGATAAGAAATGAACTTTTCTACACATATGTATCTTAGAACAATTAGAAATTTTGATTGTGTTAACAATAGTTTTTGTGTATAAAAGTCATTAAGTAGGTTCAGGAGATGTCTCTTTCTTTGGATTGGCTTTTTTAGGTTGGGAAAAAATAAGTGACAACAATTTAAAGTTATTTTTAATAATTTTTTCATATATCACATAATTACAATGTCTTAGCTAGTTAGGTAAAAATTTTAGGGTGTTCTTTTATTCTGCATTTTTTGAAAATGAAGATGAATTTATAGTTATTTGTTCTTAACTTTTCACATTTTTTTCTTTATTAAATATATGTATCTAACATTTTTTAGTGTGCCGTTTATCTATTTTTTTGTCTGTTCTCTTGACATCGTATATTGTTCACATGTATACCAACCAATCTTTTATTAGTTGGAGTTCATTAGGACTCTGTTTTAAAATAAACTTTTTAGCTCCACATTCATTTATTTGATAATGGTTGTTTTATAAACCTCCATTTGTTGAAGATGTACTAAAATGTTCATTGTTTGCGTTGCATGGGAGTGTTATATTAGAAGATAGTTTCTGTTATATTTGTATTTGGTTAACTCTTTAAAGTTATGGTTTCAATGAGTTAAGTTTTATTAATTGTTGAGAGTGCGCGTGCGTTCAAATGAATTAATTATTTAATTAAATTTCAATTTCAGACCCAATAATTTTTAAACTCTTGCAAATAAACATGATTGATTAAAAAATTAATCTAAGCATGCAAGACAGTCACAAATGAGGAAAAAATTCCCGAAGGGCAAAACCATTTATTTCACTATAATTTTATAAATCACAACTTACACGGATTACAATGAAATAATTTGACACACGAATACCCGCAGGCGTTGGTCGGCATCGTCAGCAATGGAAAAACCTCAGCAGCTCCACAAGAACACTGAGTTATATTTTCAGCAAAGATCCATACTCAGCAGGCCTTAATATCCTCAGACTTCAATTAGTACCATGAACGGTACCAAAATCAACACCATTAGATTTTAGAAAAATATGTCTTGGGCTCCACAAAACTATTCATAAAAAGTATATGAGATTATGAATTAAATGGACAAAAGGTTTTGGACCCTTAAAAATGAGAAGAAGACATACTTGAAAATATTGAACACACAAATTTCATTTCAGAAAGTGTTCTGCAAACTTTTCTTCTCCGCCTTGAAAACTATACGAGATGGCTTTGCAAATAGAAGAGATTGAGATAAAGATGATAAACAGTTATCCACAAAAAAGATGGAGACGTAAGGTGTTAAAATAAAGAGAGTAGTGGCGTGATAGGATAAATCAAGAGGCGTAAGCTATTTTTTTTTAACTTTGAAACATAAGCAAATGATTGACAATCATTGGCGCCTCTCTTAATTATCAGCAAAGGCGCGTGGCATAAAATAAAAAGCATCATGAAGTTAAGTTTTTCCTTAACAAAAGGGTACGCAACTTTTGGATAAAAAATAATTGTTAGAGTGATTCTACACGTACATAGGATTCATACATAATCGTCTGTATAGATTGACTGGCGTGTCGTGTCTGTATTGGTTCGTGTCTGGATCCACTCAAGGCACGGACCAATACAAACATGACAGGTCACTCTGTATAGACGATTCTGTACAGATTCCTCTATACAAATAGAATTTTTGTACCTTTTATGAAACCTATTTGACATATGCCAATCATTGGCAAACTAAAAAAAAGTGGTGCTCCACATTTCTCATCTAGCGTGTAACACAGGCGAGATTCCCTTAAAAGGGATAAGAAGTTCCCCCCTCCCTTTTTTTATCTGTACGAAACAGTTTTTGAAGAAAAGCTCCGTATTTTTTAAAAAAAATATTCTCTAGACTCCCCCTCATTTTCAAAACAAACTTTTGTTTCCATTTTTTTGTTTTTAAATAAAACTTCTTTTAATCAAAAGAAATTTTATAAATAAAAGTTCTCACCTTTTTTTTAAAAAAAAAAATCCCAACACTTCAAATATAAAATGCACATATAACTTAAAACATATTTTTACCAAAATTATCTCATTGGAGCTTGAATGTTGAAGTGCACTTGTAATTGGGATCCGAAGTTTGTAGATGATAGCGTCCTCAATTCTTTGACGACTTGTAGCGGTATACGACATAATTAAATGTGATGGACAATGTCCTTACAAATCTTCCCCTATGTTTATGCTGATACAAAATAAAAAAATTCAAATTATTAATCACAAGTATGACCTATACACATGTACCCTCCCAAGACAATCATGGAAAGATAAAATGACAAGTCTACAAACTTTCAAACTCCAAGCTTTTCTCATCAAGGTGTGCAAAAATTTGATTTTAAATCTTCGTACCTACACACATGAGAAAACGCAAAAAATCTCGTGACGTAGTGAGTTTGAAATGATATAAACATAATCAATGTTAGATCAATCAAATCTCCCCCTTAATATCATAACTATTTTTGATTTTTCAAATTTGTTTATAAAAAAAAGTTACAAAAAAATACACATCATGAATTTATACTAAGACGACCAAATCATGGAAACGGAATGAATGGGTGTGAATAAATTCGATAGGAAAATCAACTCAATCATAGCGTATGTGCAAGATACATAAGTGTACTCCTAACGAATGAACATAAAAAATAGTCATTTGGTGTGAAATTGTTGGATTTAGATGACATCGTCTTAAATCAAAATCAACAAATTAAAGTCAACATGATTTTCACACCAATAACGTCCAAAATGATTTCATGCTTTTTCCAGACTTTTTAAGGATGTTCAAAGTCGTTTTAATTCTCCAACCAAAGTTCCTCATATATATTTGCTTTTTGAGTTGATCTAAATTCTCAAACATTAGAGAATTGGCGAATAAACCTAATGGCCCATTTTTTGCATGTTTTTTCTTCTTATTGCCTTTCAATATTTTTGGGGTATTTTAAACCTCTTTGGACCCCGGATAATTAAAACTCCTCAATTTTTAGGTCCACTTTAAACGTCGGCTTAATCGCAAAGGATAGATGAGTACCTTTCGTAGCCCTTCACCGTTTATAAAATTCACACAAACTTGCGGCAAAACGATAAAAACATGCACACCTTTTATTATCTGGTTTTATTGCATTTGGTTCGTTGTAATATACAGAATTTAGATGAAAACACGCAACCAACATGTTATTTGTCTAGAACAAACATCAAACAAATCCATGCATATGTGTAATAAAGGACAAAGTGAGTCAAACATGTAGGAAGCATCACTATAGCAGCTCAAAGACTCCAAACTTTGTAAAGCACATGAATGACATAGCATATTAACTCAAATCACTATCAAACAGTCACATGGATATGACATGAAGTTGTGAATTGGTCATCCTAAGTGTTTATTCATAAACGGTGCAAAACAAACTACAAAACTCTTTTGGATTCGTCAAAATTTTATCAAAATAAAATCTTTTTGGCTTTTTCAAAATTTTCAAAAATTATAAAATCTTTTTGTATGTTTCAAAAATTTTCAAAAAAATGGAAAATATACAAACATGGTACACATTAGCAATAGGTATATAATATCATCATGTAAAACATCATATGCTAGCAAACAAGTCAAACCTCAATCGTTAGGTGCATGGGGGTTTTCCAAAGGTGGTGACAATTTATGAAAAACCTCCATCAAGTCATGTGAAGTTTTGACTAAAAACTTAACTTGCTCACTAAAATGTGCAAACTCTCTCATGTAGTCTCCAGGAGCATGTAAAGAATCATGTTTGGGTGCATGTGTGGCAGAAACACGTGTAGTAGAAAAACGTGACACATTACCCAACTTAAAGAAAAATTCCCTAAGGTGTCATCTCCTCTTGCAATGGGAACAAACATAAATAGGCCTAGGAACATCTCTCTCAAAAGCTCTAGGATGTACTTTCCTAATGGGATGCCTAGGTGGGTTAATTTTTGGGCCATGTGAATCTGTCACTAAAGTGGGAACCGGCTCGGGTGCGACAAAAGAAGTGGAAGCATCGTCATGAACTTTTCCTAGACGATCAACTCTACCCTCATCGGGATTAAGAACCACCTTTTCAACCTTCTTAGGTGTGTTCTCAAAATTGACTTTGACCTCCCTGGCACGTTCGAGATCACTCTCGAGTTGGGATACACGTGTCGTCAGACTAGACACCGTGTCGGTCAAATCACATTTTTCCTTTCTTAAAACCTCATTTTCTCTCTCCAAATCTAACACTCGACGACCTAAATCCCTATTATACTTTTTTTTAAGGTCTCGGTGTACAAATCTCTAAAGGCTTTTTGGACCTCACTTTCATCTCCACTTTCACACTTGCTTTCTCCCTCACTTGAAGCGTTCAAATAATCACCGTCGCATTCGTGTGTACTATTGTGGGACAAAGTGGGTGTGCTCACACGACTTGCTAAAAATGAAACAAACTTCTCACCACTAGTCACATCACCCTCACCTTCACTACTATCACTAAGTGTGGCGGGCATGGCTACTTTCTTTCCTTTCTTTCTAAGCCACGTAGGACACTCAAATGACTTATGCCCCTTACCCCCACATTCAAAATAAGTCACGTCCTCAAAATCCTCCTCACACTCCTCATTTGAGTCATTCTCTTTTTCATTCTCACCGTTTTCGTTGGCCTTTCCTTTCTTTTTTATTTTTCTAAAAAAATATCTTTTTATAGGAAGAATTTTCTTTAGAAATTTTAAGAAACTTTTAAAAAAAAATCGCAAATAAGGCCATGTCGTCAAAATTAAAATCACCCTCAGAGTCGAACTCACAAACACGCCCTTTCTTTTTATTCTCACTCTTGTCACCTCGCTTAGCATGGGTTCTAAGTGCAATCCCTTTATCCTTAGGCTTGACAGATTTAGGAAACATATCAATTTCATACGTTTATAAGTCTCCTACTAATTCTTCTAATTTAAGCGTGTTTAAATTACCCATAGAATTTAACACAGTAACTTTAGGGATAAAACGCTTAGGTAGTGATCTTAGAATCTTTTTAACAACTCTATCATTAGGAATGTGTTCACTAAGATTAAAGCTAGTGTTTACAATATCATATAATCTAGCATAGAATTCAACAGAACATTCAGACTCAAGCATGATGATAGTCTCAAATTGAGTTGTTAAATTTTGCAGTTTAGACTCTTTCACAACATTAGTTCCTTCATGGGTAAGTTGTAAAACATCCCATGCCTCTTTTGACGTGGTGCACGTCATTATCCATCGGAACTCGTCAGGTGTGACGGATCCAGAAATAGCACTAAGACCCTTAGATTTAAAAGATGACCATTTAAATTCATCGTCAATCCATGCAGTCACATATTTTAAATTTGTCACGTTGTCAATGGTGACGGAGGGAGGTGTCCACCCTCTTTCAACCAAAATCCAAAGTCTTTCATCTATCGCTTTTATAGAAGATTTCATTCAGGATTTCCAATAAACATAATTTGTCCCGTCAAAAACTGACATTTTATTATATAATTTCTTCATTTTGAACACGCCTTTTTCAAAAAATTAATTTTTCAGAAAATTGATATCTTCAGAAAAAAATTGCGAAAAATTACACGGTATAATTGTGTAATTGGCTCTGATACCAATTTGAGTGTGCGCATGCGTTCAAATGAATTAATTATTTAATTAAATTACAATTTCAGACCCAACAATTTTTTAACTCTTGCAAATAAACGTGATTGATTAAAAAATTAATCTAAGCGTGCAAGACAGTAACAAATGAGTAAAAAATCCCCGAAGGGCAAAACCATTTATTTCACTATAATTTTGTAAATCACAACTTACACAGATTACAATGAAATAATTTGACACACGAATACCCGCAGGCGTCGGTCTGTATCGTCAGCAATGGAACAACCTCTGCAACTCCACAAGAACACTCTATTCTATTTTCAGGAAAGATTCATACTCAGCAGACCTTAATATACTCAGACTTCAATTAATACCATGAACGGTACCAAAATCAGCACCATTAGATTTCAGAAAAAATATGTCTTGTGTTCCACAAAACAATTCATAAAAAGTAGATAGGATTATGAATTAAATGGACAAAAGGTTTTAGACCCTTAAAAGTGATAAGAAGACATACTTGAAAATATTGAACACAAAAATTTTCTTTTCAGAAAGTGTTCTGCAAACTATTCTTCTCTATCGTGAAAACTGTACGAGATGGCCTTTTAAATAGAAGAGATTGAGATAAAGATGATAACCAATTATCCACAAAAAAGATGGAGACTTAAGGTGTTAAAATAAAGAGAGCAGTGGCGTGATAAGATAAATCAAAAGAGGCGTAAGCTTCTTTTTTTTTTAACTTTGAAACAAAGCCAATGATTGGAAATCATTGGAGCCTCTCTTAATTATCAGCAAAGGTGTGACAAAAAATAAAAGGCATCATGAAGTTAAGTTTTGCCTTAACAAAAGTGTACGCAACTTCTGGATAAAAAAAAACTTTTTATGAAACCTATTTGACATATGCCAATCATCGACATTATGCCAATCGTTGACAAACTAAAAAAAAGCGGCGCTCCACACTTCTCAACTAGCGTGTAACACAGGCGAGATGCCCTTAAAAGGGATAAGAAGTTTGCCCGCCCCCCCCCCCCCCCCCCCCTTTTTTAACTGTACAAAACAGTTTTTGAACAAAAGCTCCCTCATTTAAAAAAAAAATATTCTTTAAACGCCACCTCATTTTGATTTTAAAAACAAACTTTTGTTTCCATTTTTTTTTTGTTTTTAAATAAAACTTCTTTTGATCAAAAGAAATTTTATAAATAATAGTTCTCACCTTTTTAAAAAAAAAAATCCCAACACTTTAAATATAAAATGCCCATGGAACTTTAAACATATTTTTACAAAAATTATCTCGTTGGAGCTTGAATGTTGAAGTGCACTTGTAATTCGGATTCGGAGTTTGTAGATGGTAGCTTCCTCAATTCTTTGACGACTTGTAGCGGTATACGACATAATTAAATGTGATAGGCAATGTCCTTACAATTGTTAATCACTATTATTAGCTCATGTACTAGGAATGACTTTTGTGATTAATATCTACTACATAACGACATATTTTAACACTGAAATATATGATTTCGTATTTTAATTTATGTTCTTGTATTTGGATTGACTTTTGTGATCAATATCTATTGCATAAAGGCATCTTTAAACGTTGTCAAGTGTTTCGTATTTCAATTTATGAATATAAATTTAAGTATTAAATTTATGATTTATTTGTTTTATGCATTGTCTCGGGTGAGAGTTGTGAGCTTAAATGGAAACTATGTTGTTACATGGGGTGATGGGGGCACATTGTGTGAGGACGAATCTAGAAGCCAAAGTACAATAAATGATTGTCTCAATAAAAGATTGAAACTTAGTCTTACATTTTCCATTTTATTTTGTTGATAGCAACCATGATTTTATTGTTGCTTATATATTGTCAATTTTAAAATTGAATGGTATAAAAAAAAATATTACTATATAAGATTATTGACGATTGATTATGTTGGAGATTTTTTAAAATAAGTGAATAAAAGTTTTCCCCACATTGGAAGTGTGTGGAGTGAAGTGGGAAACATTATCAATATAAAAGGGAGAGAGTCCCACAATGGAAAATGAATAGAGATAAGTGAAACCCACTAATCTATAAAGCATGTGGACAACATTTGTCCCATAATGGAAAAAGATTAAGTATAAATGGAAGATGAAGAGTTAATTCATCAAGCATTTAGGACGACTATTTAAGAGATCTCCACTACGGTGCAAAGCACCGTGCACACACACGTGTGCGTGCGCGCAAGATGCAAAATCGGAGGCGGACTGAGGCAGTGGGTTGTAGAGGCGCTAGTGGCACATTTTGCATGCCGTGTTTCCGCACTGGTAGCGAGTTGCTGGGATTCGTCCGAGTCGGATCATATTAGATTAGGCGTGGTCGCATTTTGGTCTATGTAAAAACGTGTTTAGTTTAGTTGCCCTGGTTCAGAAATGGCTTGTGACTGTTGGTATTAAACACTCATACCATTTTGAAATTAATTAAGACTGTTAAATTCAACAGCCATGACTCTTGAGACATAACCTTTCATTTCCTATAAATAAAGGCTGCCTATTTCGAAGTTGTACATACTTAATATGAAACCAATTTCAGATTTCCCAACTCCTGTAATTATTCACTTAGAACTTTCATGATATACAAAGATTCTCTTATTCTGTTTTGTGTACCGAAATAGACTAGGAACTTCTTTGTCTAATCTTCGTTGCTACATCCAAGGGTTGTCTTCAAACATACAATTTGCATACAATGCAATTGCTTTATTGTATCTTGAGTACGGATTTATGGATTCACATTTGTATATCGAATTATCTTGGTGGGGCAAATGTTATATTTAGATATGTGACATCATGCCTTGAAGTTTTCAGAATTGATTTGAAGTTCAACAGAGTTGTATTTAGAAATTTACATTATTGTATTAAAGTTGACATTATTGTTATAAATAGAAGAGTTTCATTTCATCCTTTGCATACAGATTTCCAAATTACTTACGGAAGAAGCTACAAGTAAAAAGTTCCTTATCGGTCAGTTTTTAAGTTTTAAAATGCATGATAATATGTGTGCTAGAACAATATCCAATGCATATTAAATCATTGCTAACTTAAAATTTTAAATATAGGTGATAATGTAATTATTTCTGCCATAATTGAAAATTCTCCTCCTTCATGGAAATATCATAATAAAGAACTCAAACACAAAAAGAAAATCTTTAACTTGAAGAATTAGATACTCATTTAAGAATTGAACAAGAGTCTTAAATTCTATATGGTAAAGAGGAATAGGAATATTTTGTTTCTAAGGTCCATATGGTGGAGGAAGGAAATGAGAAAAAATATGGCAATCATGAAAACAATAACAAGCGGAAGAATTTTCAAACAATTCTAAAACAAACAAAAAGAAGAAAGGCAGTTGTTTTCACTATAATAAACCAGGTCACTTCATGAAGGATTTTCGTGAGTTCAAGAAACTAAAGGACAAAGGAGGGTCATCAGACACAAAGCAAAATTTTGTTGCTATGATTTTCGAGGCTAATATGCTTAGAGAAGATAACTCTTGGTGGATTGATTCTGGTGCCACAAGGCATGTATGAAACGACAAGAGCTTGTTCTCTGCCTATGAAACTGTGGAAGGAGATGTTCACTATATGGGAAATTCCTCAACTGATGTTGTTAATGGAAAAGGGGAGGCTAGATCTCAAATTAACTTCCGAAAAAAATCATAAGTCTCACCAATGTCTTTCATGTTCCTGATGTTAGGAAAAATTTAGTTTCTGGAAGTCTTCTTAACAAATTTGACATTAAGCTTGTATTTGAGTCAGACAAATTTGTTCTGACTAAAAATTGTACCTTCGTAGGCAAAAGTTATTTGTATGAGGGCATGTTTAAGCTCAACATCAATGAAAAAAATTCTTCTACTTATATCGTTGATTGTCTTTCATTATGGCATATTCGTTCAGGACATGTTAATAGAAAGAAAATGCATTTCATGGTTAATTTAAATTTAATTCCTAAATATGAGAATGATATGAATGGAAAATGTAAAATATGCATGCAAACAAAACTAACAAGATTACCTTTTCCCAAAATAAAATAAAAAACTACATTTTTGTTGCAATTAGTACATAATATTATTTGTGATTTGCATGGAACACATACTAGAGGCGATAGTAAATATTTTGCTACATTTATCGATGACTTTTCAAAATATTGTTACGTATGTCTTTTAAACTCTATGTATGAAGTGCTAAATAGATTTAAGACATATAAAAATGAAATTGAAAATCAATGTGATATTAAAATTAAATATCTTATGATGATGTTGGAAACAACACCACCCTTCAAGGTGTTTGTAATCTCAATTCAATGTTAACAATGGAAGCACAAGGGTATATACTCATATGATAGAAGGAGGTGAGGAGAAGAGGATTCACACCGGAATATAAGTGGTTCAGCCAATCTGGCCTATGTCCACTGTGCAAGTGTATGATGTGTATCACTGTAAGAGGGCACTAATGGTCATAGATACAAACTCTCAAGCTTTCTCTCTCTACTATGTATTTGAACAGACTTTCAGCTAGGGTTGCTAATTTAGAATCCCCCTCCAAGGAGAAGGAGACAAGTATATATAATACCTGGGGGGGTGTAGTGTACCCCCCATGCATGCAATGAGGATGTGTGTGTTGATCTAGCCAATATGATGAAGACATCGGTCACTGTCATATGTAGAGAATGATGACAAAATATTCCCCCCACATGAGGGGAATGATTTGTTATAACTGATTTGTGTACACGTGTTCTTATCCTCATATATGCGCATAAGAGCTCGGCCATTTGTGGCTGGTCACAACCTCAGCCTGGAAGAGTATGAGGTTGGTAAAGTCTGGTTGATATCCAATCCGAGATTAATCACGATGACCTAGGCTTATGTGGAGCTGAGGTAAGGTAAGCGGAGTCATAAGGTCGACCTGGGCCGAGGCTAAGTTGGAACATGCTAGGAACATCGGCTGATTCCCTGTCGAAGCTGGCTTTGATGGAAGTATAGCTTCTGTAACCTCAACCTACTCCCAGCCGAGGTTGTCATCCCCTGTTCGGCCTGATGAATAACTATTCCCATGGATCATTAAGGCCTATCTTGACGAGGTTGGTAGTAACGCCGACCATGGCCGACCTTGCTTGGGATGAGACCATTGGTCATTGATCTAAGTCCCCTCTAACGTCGACCATATCCATAGCCGAGGTTGATGTCTCTGAGCCGAGGTGGTACATTTGGGGCATATCAATCACCCCCTAGCCCCTAGTTACCTGTGTGATCAGGTGTCTAAGGGGTATATTTGTCCCAGGTCGAATTTCTTCAGGTGTCAAATAACCTCTTGACAGGTGTCATCTACTAGAGTAGATAGTGTGCCTGACAGGTTTAATGATGTTGGCTGTCTTTTGGGCTCCCAAGGCAATGATGGGCCTTGGGACACTTGCACTCACACTTGAGGGTTTAAACCCCACTTTCTTCTCTTTCTTCCTCATTTATCACCTTCTCTGGACTTGGGCATTTTCTGTAACTTTCTCTCTCTAGAAGAGCTCTGATTTGAAGCGCGTTTGGGTGGTCATTCCTTGCAATTCCTTCCTTGCTTCTCATCATTTTTCTTCAGGTGTCCTTTTGCCATCCCTTCTTCTTCATTATTCTTCCTTGATCTTATTTTTACATTTTTCGGTGAGATTTAAGAGGGTTCCGGTGAGATTATTGGTTTTCTGGCGGACTGTTCTTGTATGTTCTTCGTTGTTTTTGCTCAAAGTTTAATAGCTTCATATTTAATTCCATTCTACAATCTTGTTTGTAATTAAGGAGAGTCATAAAGTCTAATGTCTGCCTCATATGCTCATACCCCTTTACCAACTCTTAGAGGAATTCCCCTCCCTTAGGGAGAAGAATTTAGATAAAATTAGACAAATAGAGAGAGCCCAAGAGGAAGCTCGTAGGGTGGAGGCATTCCCCCTCAGGCCTATTTTCCCACAACCTCTGAAGGTTATATACCCTTAACCATCCGAACCAGTTAGCCCATCAGAGGCCCCAACTGAACCTTCACCAATGTCTGAGTCTGAGTCATCCACCTCAGACCCTATGTCTGTGGACTCTTTTCAAGAGGCCATGGATTTCTCACCTCTTAAAGATCAGGTCCCTGATCAGGCAAAGGTGTCTAGTCAAGTCTCGTCTCACAAAAGTTCAAGTACATCAACCTCTTCCTCAAAGGTTGAAATTGTTGGACCAAGTGTGTCTGTTCCACCAATCCTTGAATCCATTCCCCTATCGGCTGTCACAGGGGCTGAGTTCGCTCAGAGGTTTCCAAGTAATGCCCCATCGTATGCTCAGGCCGACGTTGAGCTAGATGATGATGATGATGCTGAGAGTGATATTGACGTCTCTGAGGCGGTCGAGATTGAGAGTTCAGTTAGCGAGATCGACCTCCTATCCTTCAGATACCTATATTCCATAAGCCCCTCTCTAAAACTCAGGAGACCTCTGAGGGAAGAGAGGGCTTATGACGATCGAGATGGTGAGATCTTCCTATACGAGCAGATGTTCAAGTTGGGATTTCATCTGCCCATCCATCCAATCATCAGGTCTATATTGGCCTATATCAACTTGGCCCCTTCCCAGTTGTCACCCAATGCTTGGAGGGTGATAATTAGAGCCATTATCTTATGGAGGGTTGTACATCACTCAGACCTTCCTGTCCAAGTCTTTACAGGATGCTATGTCCTTTCATCTGCCAAAAATCATCCAAGTTATTATCATTTTTTAGCTCGAAAGCCAGAAAAGAAGATGCTTCAGATTACCCAAACCTCAAACCATAACTGTAAGCCATGTTATTTCTTTGCCTCGGGGCCATGGGAATTTGGTCCATGTGCCCCCTCTTCCTCATTAGAGCCGAGAATGCCCCTGAGATGGGGAAAGGTTACGATGGATGCTAAGGCCGACCTTGGGCTAAGCCCACTCAATCTTCAGAAGGTCAAAGACCTTCAGGATCAGGGGAGCATGGTCTGCTTGTCAAATTCGAGCACCTGATGACCCCCTATTACCTCTCTGAGACTGGTCTAGGGGGAAGTCCTCTTACAGATCTTGGTAAGTTCTTTTTATTTCAACAAGTTATACCTCTGAATATATGTAGATCTAATTCTCTAACTCAAACCTTTCTATTTTGCAGAGCACTCAAAAGGAATATCGGACGAGTTTTGGGCGATGGCAGCACCAAGTCTAACAAAGCTCATAAAAAAGGCAGGTCTGAATGCCCCACCTCCCCCTCCTTTAACCTCGAGGGCTGAGTCCACTAAGAAGAGGAAGGTTGCTGACCCTGCCCCTGAGGATCAGAGGCAGAAGAAAAAAGGGGGGATCGTGCCATCCCCATTTCTTCTGAGGATGCCATGATTGTTCGTCTTGAGCAATTAAAGATCGGTGAAAGTGTCATTGGCCAAAGTATGAATGCCTTGGATGCTATCGACGGTGTCATGACCGAGTCTCACAAGTGCTTTTATCGGTCCATGGATAAGCCTCTGCTGGCTGAATTCTCTCTTCACCATTCTATCCAGGTAAGACCTTTAAGTTTTTGCTTCTAAGTTTTTACAAGTGTAACATCGGCATTTGAACTACATCATACCTTAGGCTGACATCTTAGCACATGTTCTACAGGGTCTTGTCACCATGTATCACTACGTTAACTGGACCTTAGGGAAACTCCCTCTGATAGAGAAGGGCTAAGATGCTAAGAAGACCGATGCCACTCTAAACGCTGAGATGGAACGTCTGAAGATCGCTCTGAAGAAGGCCGAGACCAGCGTCAAGGGAATGCAGAAGGACATGGACAAGCAAAGGGAAGATCATAACACTGCCATGAAGGCTCAGGCTGATTCCCTTCAGCGTAAAGTTGATGTTGCTGTCAAGGCTGCCTTGGAAGATACCTCCGAGAAGATCTTGGAGGAGTACAAGGTCTCTGACGAGTTTGTCAGCTTCGGCTTTGAATATCTGGAGAGGGGTGTTAAGTCAACTGGCAAGTGGGCTGCCATGAAGGAAAAGGAATCAGGAAGCCTTGCAGCTGCTGACTTCATCGACCTGGGTTATGCTGACCCTAAGTTTGCTCAGGCCTTGTAGGAGGTTGAAGAAGAGGGAGGTGCTGCACCCACTGAGACTGCACCACAAGGAGACACCATGACCGAAGATATCGGTGCTCATGACGATAGAGTGGAAGTGGCCACCCTCGGCCAAGAAAATGCAGACCCGACCATTACCCCTGAAGCTGCAAACACTTAGTTTTTGTGAAGCCATTTTTTATAACTCCTGATTTTGTTGTAACCTCAGATGAACATCGTTACTTTATATCTTTGCATTTTGTAACTTATTGTCAACCTCTGAGGAGGGCTTTTATTTCTTCACTTGTTGATTTATTTTCTGAATGCTTTTCTTTGCCATGCAATGTTTTCAGTTATGAAGTCTTGGTACAACGATGTCTTTGTTAAACTCAATGAATGGTTCCTTACCTCAGACCTTGCCACCATATTATGATGTTAAGGGTCTGAGGTTATCCAAGTATGATGTCTTACCTCAGACCTTCTCACTAAATTATGATTTTATAAGGTCTGAGGTCATCAGCTAAGATGTTATCCTCATAAAATTTTCACCAAATTAATGATGTTAAGGGTCTGAGGTCATCCAAGTGTGATGTCTTACCTCAAACCTTGTCATCAAATTATGATGTTATAGGGTTTGAGGTCATCAACTAAGATGTTATCCTCATAAAATTTTCACCAAATTAATGATGTAAAGGGTCTGAGGTCATCCAAGTATGATGTCGTACCTCAGACCTTGTCACCAAATTATAATGTTATCAGGTCTGAGGTCATCAACTAAGATGTTATCCTCATAAAATTTTCACCAAATTAATGATGTTTAGGGTCTGAGGACATCCAAGTATGATGTCTTACCTCAGACCTTATCACCAAATTATGATGTTATAAGGTCTGAGGTCATCAACTAAGATGTTATCTCCATAAAATTTTCACCAAATTAATGATGTAAAGGGTCTGAGGTCATCCAAGTATGATGCCTTACCTCAAACCTTGTCACCAAATTATGATGTTATAAGGTCTGAGGTCATCAACTAAGATGTTATTCCCATAAAATTTTCCCAAATTAATGATGTAAAGGTCTGAGGTCATCCAAGTATGATGTCTTACCTCAAACCTTGTCACCAAATTATGATGTTATAAGGTCTGAGGTCATCAGCTAAGATGTTATCCTCATAAATTCTACCACTGGAGCACAATGAACCAAGAATTGACATGGAAACTGATCTTCTCATTAATAATCTCTTCATAAGATAATATATTAACACAAACTCTGGCAGCATCATATGTAATACTTCTTTAGATGATCAGCATTCCAGGGATTGGAAAAAGGTTCCCCCTCTAGGTTTTCTAGCCTGTAGGTCCTGGGTACAACCTCTTCGATCACTTTATAGGGACCGTGCCAATTTGGGTTAAGCTTGTTTTCCTTATGCAGTGTCTTCTTCAGTACTAAGTCTCCCACGGCAATGGGTCTTGATTTCACCCTTTGATTATAGAATTTTGTTGCTCTCTGCTGGTAAGCTGTTTGTCTGATTTCTGCGTCTTCTCTTCTCTCTTCTATCAGATCTAAGTCTAGCCTTCTCTCTTCCCCATTCTTGTCAGGGTTATAGGTATGAACCCTATGAGCAGGGAGTCCCACTTCTGCTGGTATGACGGCCTCTGAGCCATGTGCTAGCATAAATGGGGTTTCTCCTATCGGTGTTCTTGTTGTTGTCCTGTAGGCCCACAACACAAAATAAACCTCTTCAGTCCATCTCGCCTTAGCTTCTTCCAACCTATTCTTTATTCCGTAGAGGATTGTTCTATTTGTGACTTCGATCTGGCCTTTTGCCTAAAGCTGGCCAAGAGAAGAGAAGAACTGTTTTATCCCAACTCTTTCGCAATACTTCTCTAAGGAAGAGTTCTTAAACTGGGTTCTATTGTCTGAGATGAGAATGTTTAGGTGGCCGTGTCTGCATATGATGTTCCTCCAAATAAATTGGAAGGTCTTCTACTCCGTAATCATTATCATCGGCTCTACCTCCACCCATTTTAAGAAGTAATCAATGGAAACTATAAAAAATTCGTAATTATTGGCAGCTCTTGGCAGTGGTCCCACTAAGTCAATTCCCCATACTACAAATGGGCAAGGGGAACTGATTGACGTCATAGGCTGATGAGGTTGGTGAGGAATAGTGGAAAATCTCTGACATTTATCGCACCTCTTCACGTAAGCTGCAGCATCTTTGGCTAAGGATGGCCACCAGTACCCTTGTGTAACAATTCTCTTGGCCAGGGGTCTTCCTCCTATGTGACTGGAGTAAGAACCCTCATGTACCTCCTGTAAGACGCAGGGAACTTCTGTGGGATGAACACATTTGAGGAGAGGCAATAGGAATCCCTTCTTATATAGGACGTCTCCTACTATGGAGAATTTCGCAGCCTTGTATCTTAATTTCCTCCTCTCTAGTTTGGATTCTGGAAGCTCTCCCTCTTTGATATATCTGACGAGGGGGTCCATCCATGAGTCCCCCAGGTTCAAATTGAGGCAATGATTACTAACCTCTTCTTCTTCGATGGTCGCCCTCGGTAAGACCTCGACTGAAACTGTTCTTCTGATATTTGTCTTCGTTGCCGAGGCCAACCTTGCTAATGCATCTGCGTGGCTGTTGTTTTGCTGAGGTATTCTCTTCATCTTTACCTCTTTAAAACCTTCCAGCATCGTTCGTACCCTCTTAAGGTATTTGGCCATCCTTTCATCCTTGGCCTCATAAACCCCCAACACTTGATTAATAACTAACCTTGAGTCACTATAAAGTAGAAGTCATTCTGCTCCTAGAGTTTTTGCCAATGTGAGACCTGCTATCATGGCCTCGTATTTTGACTCGTTGTTAGATTCCTTGAAGTTGAACCTTGTAGGAGGGTACTTTAGATTATATATGGAGGCGTAACCCCTATTGAGTATGGTAATGATAAGTTAGTTAGCCAAAGCTTTGGATTAATGACAGAACATATAAACATGGACCCAATGAAGATAGACTCAGCTTAGGCTCACAAAGTCTCTCATGTATAACTCAGGGAATAATAGTGAACTTTAGAAGTGGCTTAGCTAAAGGGAGAGAGAAGTAGGCATCCTAGATACACCTTGATAGGCAGGTAGAAACACACCAAACACCCTCAAGAATCTCTGTCAAGTATTAAAAGCTTTATAATAAATGACAATGGTGAGTGAGTAAACTCTCTGGTTTTGCAATAACTTCTGAACTCTCCAAAAGTCTCTCCCTTTTCCTCAAAGGTGGTTGGGGTCCTTAAATATCCCTCCACACCACCCCCGAGGAAACTCAGTCATTAAAACTATGAAAAGACATCCCTCATACTTTATGTCACAACATTAAATGCCTGATGCACTAGTTGTCTCCACGTCATAAACATTAAATGCCAAGACATGCCTAACCACTGTTGTTGCAGAGGTGGCTCACCAACTACCTGACAACCCCAAATACCACGGTGGTTTACTCAAGTGCGGGACTGACATTGCTTAACTGGCTAGTGACATCACCTACAGTAGATGTGACATTAAGTAGAGGGCTACTTGGTTCATAACTCAACACCCGATGGAACTCCAAGCTGCTCCGCTTGAGGTTCCACGGCCAGGGTCCTTCGGTGTTTTACCAGGTGTATCTAGTATGGTCAGGACAAGCCCCAACGGTGCCTTACTTCTCAAACCTCCAAACCAGGTCCCTCTAAAGTTCCCACGGCGAGGTCATCCGATAGAGCATGAAAGCTCTCCCAGGCCCTGCCAAGCCTGGTCTCTCGCGAGTACCGTTTGACCTCATACAAACTCTTTTGTTATTATCGTTACGTCATTACAACCGTTAAAGCTTACAGTAAATGTAACCAAAGATACAATATGACTAACACAACAAGCTGAAGTATGAGTTGCCACGCTTGAGTTGCCACGCTAAGCTGCCTCACCAAGCTGCCACGCTTGAGTTGCCACGCTAAGCTGCCTCACCAAGCTGCCACGCTTGAGTTTCTTCTTATTGCGTTAATCCTCAAACACTGTTGCTAATTAGGGAATTATCCCTAATCTCAGGATTACCTTCAAGCCCCCTCTACATTTGCCCCCTCGTGGAGAGATTTGTTGGAACGAGAAATATCTACACGAAATGTCTCAAACCGATGGACTTTTCTTTGTGTGAAAATATTCAGGCCTTTTGCCTTTATGCAGGACCGTTGGGACATCTTCTTCATTGGGTCTTTAAGGGATAAGTCTGACAAGATATTTTTTTGGCGCCAAAACTCAAGATTGTATAGGAAGGCAACGATTAGTGTTCCCCAGACGTCACTTCATTAATGAGGTGGCGCAGTCCTCTCAACTGTCAAAGCACTTCCCAAGGTGCCACGTGTTCATGTGAAATGATTATAGGCGGCCATGCACGTGCGAGGGTGGGGAAATCTAAACGCCAAAACTCGAGATTTTCAAACAGCTATATTCAAAATACTTTGAACCTTCTCCTTTGTTTTTTCTTACTCTGTTATTATCTTCTTCAGACTAGCGTTTATTTTCTTTAGAAAGAGAGAGAGACTCCATTGTTGCAAGAGCTTCATTCTTCACCTTCTATACCACCACTAGTGATCGTGTTTCTCCATTCTCGCTCTCAATCCCTTTTTTCTCTAAGCTTTCTCTGTTACGGTTTCATTATTTGCCATGGCGTCTTCAAGCAACCCCACCGTGTCTGCCACCAGTGTTCCGTCTGCCACCACCACTGCTGCCTCCGCCCTGGGTGCTGCTCGCCAGGAACAGCTGAGGTTTTACCGTCTCTCCCCCCTTTTTGGCGATGGTGATGGCTTTGCTGTTGCCTGTAAGGCTGTCTATTTTTCTTCCAAGTTTGACGCCCTACTGTTGGGTGATGAGGACGAAGAATTGTCTAAGTGGGGATTTCTTCCCCCAGAAGGAACTCTCAGATTTCGCTTGGAGTGAGGGGACTTTCCATGGTCCCATATTGATTTCGAAGCACCCGGGGGATCCCCCGCGCACTTTGCTGCCTGGAACTCTCACATGCAGAGTTCCTATGCTGATGTCCTTACTAAGATCGGGCTGCAACGGGCTAGATGGTTTGGTGAGTTTACTCTATCAAAGAACAACGCTGCCCTTCCTGTCCTGGTCTCTCGATGGAACGTGGATACTCATACGTTCATCGCTGCGTGGGGTGAGTTTACCATAAATCTGGAGGACGTGTGTGAGCTCTTGGGCCTCGATGCAACAGGCCATGAGCCTTACACCGATGAGGCTCTTGATGCTCAAGAGACTGCAGATCGTTTGGAGTTGGATCGCATATGCTGAAGCTGCATCGGTTCTTCCAACAAAGCTACTTTTTCTCCCTTGATCAATTATTTCTTCAAGAGTTCTAGTGAAGGCAGTTCTTCATCAACTGCCCCTGGTCAAGGTACGCCGTTGGAGCTTCCCGCTTACATTCTTGTGATTCTGTCCCATTTCCTTTTGACGGGAAAGCCCAATGACCAGCCCCGAAGAAACCTTATCAACCTGTCCATTCATTTAGCTCGAGGCATAAAGCTTCCCTTCGCTGCAATTCCCTTGGGATCCCTGTACACCTGGTTGGATAGGGCTTTATTTGACATGGAACGCTTTATTGGTCATTATAACTTGGCCAATTTTACCAACAGCGTTCTTCTGACCAGCTTTCTCTACTTCCGCTTTCCTGCCGTAGCGACCAAGCCCAACAGTCCTCCTTCGAGTGAAACAATTTTGCCTCCTCGGTCTTTCATTTATCATAAGAGACAAAGCCGAAATGAGTTGATTTCTGTGATTGACCGTTTCGAGAATTTCGTTATGAGGCCCTATCAGGAAGAGGCCTTTTTTCACACTTGTGAATTTTTTCATCATGATGCCAGATTGATACAGGACCCTTCTCCCGACATTGAGGATCCCTCGCTTGCCGTGGTTCTTCTGCTTTCTCCTGGATATCTTCCCTCCTACACCGAGTAGGGATACACGAGCGAGCATTATAATCCCAATCGATGCAGCCGTCAGTTTGGGTTTGACCAGGGGGCGCCACGTCCAATGTTTCAGTCGTCAAACCCCAAGGTCTCCTTTGGCGAGGCATGCTCCCTGTTTTCTTCGACCGCTGCGTGGGCGATATTTTAAACAATGGCTGGGCGTGTCACCATTCCCAGTATTACTAGACATGGGGATGTGACCCCTTTGTTTGCCACCAAGTATTGGCCGAAGCAACTAGCTGAAATTGCTGAGTTCGTTGAGGGAGAGCCGGTGTATCCTCCCGTTTCTTCATTTTCTGCCCTAGAGTTGGGGCTAAAAGGCAACTCTATACTTGGGATAGAATTCCCCCTAAGTTCAACCCACAAAGCACCTCCTACCGAGCTTCCCCCAGTTTTCCCCATTGTCCCAGTTGCAACGCCAAAACCGAGGACTCCTGCTGTTCCAAAGAAGGCTGCCCCCTCTACTGCAGCTACTACCCACGAGGGGGCTTCTCCACCACCTGCCAAGAAGGCAAAAATGGCCAAGAGTGGGTCATCAAAATCAAAGTCCCAGAAGCCCCAAACTCCCATGGCAGCTCTTCCCATAGCCTCCGTTCCACCTCCCATGCCTGCTGAGATGGCTGAGCGTGTAAGGAGGGAGGCCCAAGCAGAACTAGACCGAATAAATGTCGAGTATCAACGGCATGCAGTCGTTATCCCTTCCTCCATTGCTTTCCCCACGGTGGTGGTGGATCCTTCAGAGCCAACGGCTAGAAGGAGGAAGAGCTACAGGGTTCCTCAAGGGGTCAGTGCTGGCGCAGCGGGATCAAGGAGGAAGACTCTGGGCACCAAGTCCCAGAAGAAATGGACTCCTGAGGTGCATTCCACTCCTGCCCCTTCTGTTGCTGTTACTCCTTCTTCTTCGCCCGTGGTCGTGTCTTCTCGTTCTCCTTATGAATTGGAGGTATGTATGCCTGATTTAGTTATTATCTCCCTTTTGCTTAAGGAGGACTGTCTTTACTTATACATATACTTTCCTTCTTCTCTTTTTTTTGACAACTGTGGTGCAGGGAGTTGAAATAGAAAGACCAGACCCCTCTAGCCCTCCCGTAAGCCCTTTTGTGGGGGGACGCTTCGGTGCACCTCGTATCGATGTGACTCCTCCCCGTTCCCCCATGATGGGGCTTACCTATTCTCGACGTGCTGGCAGTCAACGTGTAAGCGAAGTCGTTGGGGGAGGTGATTCCTCGCCTGAAGTGGTAACCCCGCCCGAAGTGACACAATCCGAGATAACACCCTCGGTCCCCTCTGATTTACAGGCCTCACCTGAGGTTCCTCTGCCCATTGTTCCTGTTGAGGAGAGTGGGCCCGAGGTATGGTTTCCTTTTTAATTTATTTGTTGTTGTCTTTTTTAGTCCCATTCTTATCTTATTTGGCTTGCTGGATTCTGAGATGTTTTTGGGTACCCCAGGTTGCAATATCCTCGTTGTTGGCAAGCGTTCTTCTTCCAACGACGCTGATGAGACCCCTGACTGACATTCCTCTTTTTAGTATCATAACTGAGGTAAGTAACACGTAGGAGTATTTCTTCATATTTTCTGTGCCCATTCTTCTTTTCTAACACTTGGCTTTGTGCACAGTTTTCTCCTGATCTTGCACCAACTCCTGCAGTGAGGGCCCAGGTTGGTGTGTTTACACCCCCTCCTGATGTGGATTTTTTTGAGGGCTCAGTGTATTCGCATGATGAACCCCGTATGCTGGCCCTTGTGCCCTATACGGGTGATAGAGTTTTGCCAAGCGTGGAGGCTTCTGCGTCCAGGGACCCCGTTCTGGCTTCTGGGGTAATAATCTCTCCCCCAACGGTTCCTGTCCCTGTGGCTGCCTCATATGCTCCCGTTGTGACTGAGGTATATTTTTCTTGCTAACTTTTGTTAAGATTTTCCATAATCTCCATCTTATGATTTTTCATAAGATTTTTCTTAAACTTCACCTTATAACGATGACTTAACAATGAAAACACTTGTTAAGTTTTTTCATAAATTCCACCTTATAACGGTCACTTAACAACGAAAACACTTGTTAAGTTTTTTTCATAAACTCCACCTTATAACGTTGACTTAACAACGAAAGCACTTGTTAAGATTTTTTCCATAAACTCCACCTTATAACGGTGACTTAACAACGAAAACACTTGTTAAGTTTTTTTCATAAACTCCACCTTATAACGGTGACTTAACAACGAAAGCGCTTGTTAAGATTTTTTTCCATAAACTCCACCTTATAACGGTGACTTAACAACGAAAACACTTGTTAAGTTTTTATTCATAAACTCCACCTTATAACGGTGACTTAACAATGAAAACACTTGTTAAGTTTTTTCATAAACTCCACCTTATAACGGTGACTTAACAACGAAAACACTTGTTAAGTTTTTTCATAAACTCCACCTTATAACGGTGACTTAACAACGAAAGAGCTTGTTAAGATTTTTTTCATAATTTCATCATGTGGGCTTATTTCTTTTCAGGTTGCTTGGGAAAATTCGCCCCCAGTTCTCTCACCTGTAGGCTCGCCCTTCCGAGAACCTGATGTTTCGGAAAATTCTATTCATGATGATCAAGGTTCTACGACTGGTGCTGCAGCCGAGAGCGAGTCTGGGTGCGAACTGCCTCTTCTTGACCTGGCTCCTCAAGCGTTCTGCCTAATAGTGCTTCGACAGTCTCCTCAAATGCCTGTCAACTACCGCTTGATGATCGAGCAACTGGTGAATCGCCACCCTGAGACCTTCACAGCAGATTGATTGCGCTATAATATTCATGTGATGAGTCACAGACTGCAAGGCATGGCGATCGTTGTTGCTGAAATTGCCAGTACCCCTACTGCAAGTGTTACCAGATCCCTTCTTAACCAATTTCTGGGTTTTCTAAAGGAGTTGGAACGTGATGGTTTCCGTTTTGACTGGCTTATAACGTATCTGAAGACTTTGAAGAACCATCAACTGATCGACCAGAGGGAAGTGTTACGAAAGCACCAGGAGGACCAGGAAGCTGAGGAAGCTAGGTTGGTCGCATTGGTACCCCTTTTGGAAGCAGTGGATCAAGAGGTAAAGGATGCCGAAGAAGCTTTGTGCCTAGTCAAACTGAAGCGTGAGAGACTCCTGATCGAACGTACACAAGTGCAAACGAGGCTGGAGGTTTCTATTAACGCCCAACGGTCTTTCACAGCAGCTTCTTCGGGCCTTCCTGGAGATTTTTTCTCTTCCTCAGATTTATCTTTTCTTTTAGACTAGTTACTTCTTGTATACATATCCTTTACTACTTTTATCTATGTAATTCTTGGGCAATAGCTCCCAAAAGAAATTTTGTAATGCTCTATTGTTTATGAATGAAGAACATATACTTTTCAATTCCTTCGCGTGTTGTGACTGTTGTTGTGTGCTATAGAGTTTTGTATTTCTGCAATTCTTCCATTATGCTAAAAAAAATGTCACCTAAAACTTGTATATTTATAACGATAGCTAGTCATAACATCAGTTCAAACTTGGTTGTTTACACATGATAAACCTTCAGCCACTTATTGTTAATCTTAAATGGCTTGTCTTCTTCTAACTCCGAAATTAAGCAATAACCTGAGTCATGAGCTTCCTTCACAACGAAGGGTCCCTCCCAGTTGGCTGCGAACTTTGGTAGAGGAAGTCCCTTGATGTGCTTCACTGTCTCTTTCAATACGAGGTCTCCTTCCACGAACTTCCTTGGTCTCACCAAGTTGTCATATGCCCTGGAGAGTTGTTTCGTATATATTTGAAAGTGTTGCATCAAGTTATCTCTGTGTTCATCCAACGCTTCCAGCTGTACATGTCTACTATGAGGGATCATGCTTCTTCTCAGGGCATAACGAGCAGAGGGAACTTCCAATTCTACTGGGAGGATTGCCTCAGCCCCATAAACAAGAGAGAACGGCGTGTATCCTGTGGGTTTTTGCTTGGTTGTACGATAGGCCCACAAGACAGCTGGTATCTTGTCATCCCACATCCCTGGAAAGTCTTCCATCATTTTGGCCAAGATATTAATCAGGGTTTTGTT
The DNA here is from genome assembly GCA_949130495.1 of Sambucus nigra. Classification (NCBI taxonomy): domain Eukaryota; kingdom Viridiplantae; phylum Streptophyta; class Magnoliopsida; order Dipsacales; family Adoxaceae; genus Sambucus; species Sambucus nigra. The sequence continues at coordinate 1,145,281 of CASBWL010000485.1, forward strand.
AGTTGCTTCGGCCTGACCATTTCCCTTTTGGTATGCCACCGTTGAAGTGTGATGAACAATGGAGTACTTGTCCGTGAGCATTGTTACTTCAGAATTGACGAAGGGGGTCCCATTATCCGAGAGAATTACTTTTGGGATCCCAAAATGACAAATGATGTATTCTCTGATGAAGTTGCTCACCACCCCAGCCGTTGCCCGTTTGAGTGGTATTGTCTCGGCCCATTTTGTGAAACATTCTGTTGCTACTAGTATCCATATCTTGCCTCTCGAAGAGAGGTGTATTGCCCCCACTAGGTCGAACGCCCAAGTATGAAATGGATAGGGCGTTGATAGAGAGTGCAAGTCTACCGATGGGGCATGGACCATATTCCCATGAAGTTGGCAAGCCTTGCATTTTCGAATAAACTCTGCAGAGTCTTTCTCCATTATTGGCCAATAATACCCCAATGTCATCAACTGATCATACAACTTTGCACCTCCTATATGTGCTGGATCGTGCACTTGTTTGAGAACCTCCACTGCTTCTTCCCTCGTGACACATCGCAAGGGCCTATTAAAGTACCCCTTTCGATAAAGCTGCCCCTCCTGGACGTAGAACCTTGGAGCCCTTCGCCTCAGACCCATTGCATCTATTTTCTCCGTTGGGACAACCCCCTCCTGAATGAAGTCGATGTAGGGTTGCCTCCAGTCCGTTTGAGCTTCAATAAAATGGCACTCAGCTGCTTCGAAGAATAGCTGACACTTATTGCATTTCCGTTGTAGCTCTGCCGCATCTTGCTTCATTCTAGGCCAGAAATACCCCTTCCTTTGGATTCTCCTATATAGTGGTATCTCAGTCGTTTCGCAGTGTTCTTTATGCGTTTTCCTCAATATTTGCTCGGCCTCTTTTGGGCTGACGCATCTTGACAGCCATCCTCCTATATTTCTAAAATAGAGATTCCCCTGGCATGAAAAATATTGGGCCAACTCTCTTAGCCCCATCGCCCCCTCACCAGACTCCAGTTGCTTCTTAATATCCCTTCTCCATCCCACTTCTTCCTCCATTGGTAGTATTGACTGTACTACCGAGGGGGCTGTTCTTCGTTGGATCACAACTGTAGTCTCATTGGTTTTCATTATCATCTTCTGGGCAATAGTGGCATAGGCGTCTGGATGGCGGTTCATCGTTCTGGGATGCCTCCTGATCTTAGTCCGATGGAACTGGTTGAGGAGCCTTTGAATGATTGTTCTATAGGGCGCCAGGCTCATGTGTTTCAACGCATATTCTCCGTTTAACTGCTGAATTACTAAGTTTGAGTCACCCTTAATGCAGAGTGAACGAATTCCCCTCCGAAGAGCCTCTAGAAGCCCTAGTACTAACGCCTCGTATTCTGCCTCATTATTAGAGCAGGGGAAATCTAGTTTGTAGGAAAGGCAAATCTCTTCCATCCCTTTTGAAAGAACAACCCCTGCCCCTCCCTTATTTTCTGTCGAAGATCCATCGAACTGCATCGTCCATTCCTCCTCAGTTGCATCCAGGTAATTGGCCTGCAAATCATCTCCTGGAATGTCTTCCCTAGGTGGCTCGAAGGTTCCTGAAGGGAAGATGGCCAATAGGTCAGCATACGCCTGGCTTTTGATTGTGCGAGGGACCACACATTTTAAGTCATATTCAGAGAGAATAAGGAACCATCTAGCTGCCCTGCCAATCAATATAGTCTTTGCGAGTAAATACCTAATTGGGTCGCATCTAGTTACAATATGAATGGTAAAAGACAGCATATAATGCCTAAGTTTTTGTGCTACAAAGACCAAGGCTAAACAATGCCTTTCTAAACTAGTATATCTAATTTCTGTCCCATGTATAATTCTGCTGAGGTAGTAAACCGGCCGTTCTTGCCCGTCTACTTCTTGTGCTAGCAGAGCTCCAACGGACCTCGTGGTGGATGTGAGGTATAGCTGCAACGGAGCTCCCGCCTGGGGAGGAACCATGATTTGTAGTGACACGAGCAGCTTCTTCAGCCCCACAAGGGACTTCTGGTGAACCTCTTCCCATCTGAACTTCGTGTTCCCTCGTAGCAGCTGCATCAGTGGGTGTGTTATTTCGGCCAATCCAGGCACAAATCTCCTAAGGTCGGAGACTTTTCCAAGAAAACTTTTCAGCTCCTTTGCCGTTCTTGGACACGGCATCTCCAAGATTGCCCGTTGTTTATCCTGGTCCATCTGTACCCGTTGTCGATTAACCACGAAGCCTAAAAACTTACCACTTGTTACTCCGAAGACACACTTTAATGGGTTCATCCTTAACTTGTACCTCCTGCACCGAGCAAACACCTTCCTTAAGTCGTTCAGATGGGACTCCTCTTTCTTTGATTTGATAACCAAGTCGTCTACGTAGAATTCCACAAATTTGTGGAAGAAGTCATGAAATTTGGTCATCATTGTCCTTTGGTACGTAGCCCCGGCGTTCTTGAGTCCAAACGGCATTACCTTGTACATAAGGTTGCCCAACGACGTTCTGAATGTTGTTTTCTCTGCGTCAGAGGGGTCCATCTTGATCTGGTTGTATCCCACATACCCATCCATGAAGCTATACATCTCATGACCAGCCGTGGCGTCTATCAAACTGTCGATGGAGGGTAGGGGAAACTCATCCTTGGGGCAAGCCCTATTCAAGTCTCTGAAATCCACGCAGATCCTTATTTGGTTTTTGACTTTCTTCCCCACTGGCACAATGTTGGATAGCCAGAGGGGATGTTGTATAGGCTTGATAAATCCTGCTGCCAATAAGCGTTGGACCTCTTCTTTAATCTTTAAATCTATTTCAGGCTTGTAAGTTCTTGTTGCCTGCTTTACTGGAATAGCCGAAGGCATCACGTTCAACTTGTGGCAGCTCACTTCCTCATCCAGCCCTTCCATTTCAGTGTACTTCCATGCGAAGACATCTATGAACTCCCGAATCAGGTCAACCAAGGCTTTTTGTTTCTCCTTAACAAGATCTTTCGAGATAAAGATAGGCCTGGGATCTTCCCCTTCTCCTGCTAGGTTTAGTTGCTCCAACTCTTGTGCCTGGGGTCTTGATTGGTCTGTCATGTAGTCTGGTTCTTCGGCGACATATTCTACGAACTCTTGTATGCTGGAGTTGTCTATCACCATACACTACCCCCGTTGATCTACTAAAAACACTCATATATCGAGTCAACCTCATTGTTAGCTTTTTCGGCCGCCCGTTCACACCATTATAAGCGGTACACCACTTTTCCCTCTTCAGTGACAATTTTCTTGCATTGCCTGCTGGTGGCTGTTTCTACGGCCTTTCTCTTCCTTTCTCTAGAAGCCTCAGCGATTCTTTCCCCTGAAAAATGACTTAACACGCTTTGTCGTTGGACCTCATGCTCGACTGGGTCTGTCCTAGGCCTCATCTTTTCTTTGAGCTGCTTCGAGATGTTATGGGGTCAAGGGACCGCCCGATATGTTTCCTCGATCCTCTTCCCTTCGCCACTCTCATTTAAAGGTCCCATTCTTTCTCTAATCGAGGGGACCCATGCTCCCTCCATTCTCCTTGTTAGAACTACACTAACAAGGAATTTATTTTTGGGAGACGTGATTTATTTTTGGAGATTATTGTCCTGATTTTTGAGAGTTACGCATTCAGCGAATTTCGAGGGCGAAATTCCATTATTAGTGGGGAAGTGTAACAACCCGCGTAATTTTGGGCTATTTTAATTAATTTTGGAAAATGGAGGAAAATATAGTTTTTGATAAAATTATTTTTATTGCTCAAATATGTTGGTTATTATTTTTAAAGGCGGGTCAAACGGTTTCGAAATCGGAGTTAAAACGGATTTTAAAATGATTTTTAAATGTTTTTAACTCTTGGAATTCTAAGTCGGCGAACAACAAGTAATTTTCAAGAGTTGTTTTGAATTCCAACTCTTCATTTCTTTGCCTTATTTAAAGGAGTCTTTTGGATTCCAACTCCTCCTTTCTTTGCATTATAAAAGGAAGTCGTGAGAACCCTTTTAACCTACTTTTGGCACAAATTTTGGAAGCAAATATATTTTATTTTCCTCTTCTTTTTATATACACATTGTCCCTTGAGATTTGTGAGTTCCAACCTTATATTAGAGGTGTTCTTGGGGCTATGTTTGAGGAGGTTCTTGGAGGAGCTTTTGTAGATCTTTTGTGTTGATCTTGAGGATGTGATCGTTGGTTTCTCATCATGGTTTGAGGTATGGGGTTTTACACAATATGCTCCTTAAATCTCGCGAGTGTCATTCTCTTTGCATTCTTGTTTAATTGAACTCATATTTGAATTGATAAATTCATTAAAATCTGGAAAATAATTGTTGAAATTATTTTAATTCATGTGGTATCATTATATTGTTGATGAGCACGTTGTCATGAGATTTTAATATGGCACGGATGTTGGGCACCCGCCAAAATTCCTGTTTCCCGGGCTATGGCTTGATAAAGCATATACGGATGTGGTGAGGCCTGGTGACCCGGTTAAAGTGTTGTTGAGAAATTTATTGATAAAATGCAATTGAGATTTGTATTTGATTTGAATATTTGTACTCGTGTTGTTACGTTTTATTCATCGCTAACATATATTTGTTGAGCATCTTTCCTGTCGTATTGTGTACTTCCCCATATTTCCTTTTAGTGGCAGGTTAGCGCGGATTTTGGGGCGCTATGGAGATTGATTTTAGCGAGGATTGTTTGGGAAAGATTTGTATTATTTTGATGTATAGAGCATTGAAGATTTGTACTTATTTTCGAGTTAGATGTTGTATTTATTCGAGAGACTTGTTGTATTTGAAGAATTGAGATTAGTGGATTTATATTATTGTGGGTTTATTTAGATGCTCTATACCTTGTCACTTGTGGATTTGGATTTATTTTATCGCATTAGCGCTCTGTTCTCTCTCCCTGGGCGGGCGGGGTGTTACAAATGGTATCAGAGCTTAGTTATACGGCAACCCTCGGGGCTTGGGGCTTGGGTTTTGGGTTCATTGCGTGGTTAGCAATTTTTGGAGATAGAAAATTTTAGGTGATATTCGTGATAGGCATCTAGATTAGATGTGAGGAATTATTTTTGGAGACGAGATTATTTTTGGAGATTGTTAGCCTGATTTTTTAGAGTTAGGCAATCGGCGAATTTCGAGGGCGAAATTCCATTGTTAGTGGGAAAGTGTAACAACCCGCGTAATTTTGGACTATTTTAATTAATTTCTGGAAAATGGAGGAAAATAAAGTTTTTGATAAAATTATTTTTATTGCTCAAGTATGTTGGTTATTATTTTTAAAGGCGAGAATTTCAAACGATTTGGAAATCGGAGTTAAAACGGATTTTAAAATAATTTTTAAATGTTTTTAACTCTTGGAATTCTAAGTCGGCGAACAACAAGTAATTTTCAAGAGTTGTTTTGAATTCCAACTCTTCATTTCTTTGCCTTATTTAAAGGAGTCTTTTGGATTCCAACTCTTCCTTTCTTTGCATTATAAAAGGAAGTCGTGGGAACCCTTTTAACCTACTTTTGGCACATATTTTGGAAGCAAATATATTTTATATTCCTCTTCTTTTTATATACACATTGTCCCTTGAGATTTCTTAGTTCCAACCTTAGATTAGAGGTGTTCTTGGGGCTATTTTGTTGGAGGTTCTTGGAGGAGATTTTGTATATCTTTTGTGTTGATCTGGAGGATGTGATCATTGGTTTCTCATCATGGTTTGAGGTATGGAATCTTACACAATACGCTCCTTAAATCTCGCGAGTGTCATTCTCTTTGCATTCTTGTTTAATTGAACTCATATTTGAATTGATAAATTCATTGAAATCTGGAAAATAATTGTTGAAATTATTTTGATTCATGTGGTATCATTATATTGTTGATGAGCACGTTGTCATGAGATTTTAATATGGCACGGATGTTGGGCACCCGCCAAAATTCCTGTTTCCCGGGCTATGGCTTGATAAAGCATATACGGATGTGGTGAGGCCCGGTGACCCGGTTAAAGTGTTGTTGAGAAATTCTATTGATAAATGCTTTGAGATTTGCATTTTGATTTGAATATTCGTACTCGTGTTGTTACGTTTTATTCATCGCTAACATATATTTGTTGAGCATCTTTCTTGTCGTATTGTGTACTTCCCCATATTTTTTTTTAGTGGCAGGTTAGTGCGGATTTTGGGGCGCTATGGAGATTGATTTTAGCGAGGATTGTTTGGGAAAAATTTGTATTATTTTGATGTATAGAGCTTTGGAGATTTGCATTTTATTTTCGAGTTAGTTGTTGTATGTAATTCGAGAGATTTGGTATTTAATTTGAAGAGATTGAGATTTGTAGTTTCTCTTTTGCTGTTGTGAGACTTAGATGCTGATATTCGTGATAGGCCTCGAGCTCTGTATAAAATGCTGCATCCACCAAGTGTGCTTCTTTGATAGCGAAAGGCCTCTTAGTTGCCCTAATAGTCACTTCTGTCCCCTTGATATTCGCCTTAGCACATTGATGGTACGTTGAGGGAACTAACCCTTGGTTGTGCATCCATACTCTCCCTATTAACAAATGATAGGAAGTTGCGCTTTCTATTACATGGAACTTGACATGGGAACTCAGATTTCCCATCATCATCCCCACGTTTACATACCCGATGGATTTGGAAGATTGATTATCGTAGCCCGAGATTACCAAGGGCATAGGAACCAACCTTTCTTTCGGAATATTAGCCGAGTGGAAGGAGTTGATTGGCATAATGTTGATGGAAGCACCCCCATCCATTAGAGTCCTGGCAAAGCTAACCCTGTTAACACTGGCGGTTACATACATAGGCCTATTATGGGGGAACCTTACAGCTCTATCCGCATCGCTGAACGTTACCTCTGATAGGAACTTCTTTACCAGCCTGGACATGGGTCCCCTCCATCTTAGTGAGGGGACTGCATTTATTCTTGCAATATCTAAGACTGCCTGAGTTATCTCCATTCTACTCTCTTTCGGGATTCCCACTTGGTCGAAGAACCAAGTGAACTTTGGAGATTTTGACACTGCGCTACATTCTACGACTGGGTCCATTTCCTCACCCTCAACGCTGTAGGCGTCTTCTACGTCCCTAGCACTTGCTTCATCATAAGCTAGAACTACGTTAGCCATTCCCCTGGTGCAATGTTCTAGTGCCTTATCGAACTCCCTTGTTGCACCTCCCCCCTCCCGTTCTGCCTCCTTATCGTAGGCCGTTACAAGATTGGCCCCATGTGCCGGGAGTGGGTTATTGTTAACGTTCTGCAGGGGGATTTGTAATGTTTCCGCCTTCATGTACTTGTCGATGATTCTTCGCAACGTGAAGCAGCTTTCTGTTGGATGCTGGACCTTTCGATGAACCTGACAATATTTGGGATCGGCCCTAGTTGCCGCATCGGGCTCTTCCGCCGGGACACCCTTTGGTTCGTAAACCGTTCCGCCTTGGACCATTGCGTTATAGCAACTCACAGCCTCCTCCACCGTACAAGGTAACGGTGGCGGGTCTTCTCTATCTCTTCCGAACTTTCTTTTGTTGTCCTTCCTCAGCGCCTTGCCCCCATCTTCCCTCTCGATATATCCCACCCGTGGGGCCTGAGACCTTCCTCCAATGGGTTGTATCAGTTGTCTGAACACCATGGGAGCTACTATCGGGCTAGGTCGCACCACCAAAGATATATTTCTTGCGGATTTTAAGAATGCTGAAAATGTTCCCTCGCGTTTCTCATTGAATAGGTGACAGATATACTCAGGAAGTAATCCCTCAGCACAAATCTGTAGTAACCTGGCCTCCTTAGCTTCTTCCCTTACATCGAGGGACCTTTCCCTAAACCTTCGAATATAGTCCACTACCTCTTCTCCTGGCCTTTGCCTCTCCCTGCCAAGTTGGGTTAGGGTGAACTCATCTTCTGCCAAGAAGAACTTTCGGACAAACAATACATGCATCTCCTCCCACGTAGAGACACTATTGGGAGGCAGATGAGAGTACCAAGTGTATGCTTTATCAGTCAGGGATTTGGAGAACTCCCTCAGTCTAAGCTTTTTGTCATTGCAGTGCACTCCCAAGTGTTCAACGAAACGCTTAATGTGTTCCTTCGGGTTCCCACCCTTCCCTGAGTATTTTTCAAAGGTAGGGGGAATATAGTCCTTCGGGTAGGGTTCGTCGTTGTACTCCTGGGGGTAAGGTGTTCGGAAGTCGTCGTAGACCGCTGCCACCTCGCCCACAGCCTGCGAGGAAGCCTGCATGAACTTCAACATCTCCTTCTGCATTTCTTTTCTCATCTCTTCCAAGGGCGAGGCTACTGGGGCCACCAGCAACGGGGCCGAGGGTTGAGCGCTCGTTGCAACCGAAGCGAACGTTACCGGTAGTGCCGTTGAGACTCCTGAGGTGCCCACAGTTGGATTCACAACAGAGGGTACACTTGCTGGGACCGCTCCTGTAATACCTGCCCCTGATGGGGCCGACGGGTCCACTCCTGGTGTTACGAAGGCATTAGCCTCCAATCCTCCCAGCATAGTTGAAGCTACTGGGGTTTGCAAAAACTCATAAAATTTGCTCATGAGGAGCGCCATCTGGGCTGGTCCCAACCCTGCGCTCGTGGAAGATTGTGTCGCCCCTGGGACGCCTAACGCTATTGGCGCCAGAGGTACCTCTACTCGAGGAGCCCCATCTCTTAGATCCTCTTGCTCTCTCGCAGCCTGTTCTTCATTATGCTGAATGTCATCGAAATTGAGTCTTCGAGTAGCATTATCTTGTGCCATACTCCTTATCTAGAAGGATGCCTCCCCAGCAGAGTCGCCAAATGTAGGAGGGTACTTTAGATTATATATGGAGGCGTAACCCCTATTGAGTATAGTAATGACAAGTTATTTAGCCAAAGCTTTGGATTAATGACAGAACATATAAACATGGACCCAATGAAGATGGACTCAAGCTTAAACTCACAAAGTCTCTCGTGTATAACTCAGGGAATAATAGTGAACTTTAGAAGTGGCTTAGCTAGAGGGAGAGAGAATTAAGCATCCTAGATACACCTTGGTAGGCAGGTAGAAACACACCAAACACCCTCTAGAAATCTCTGTCAAGTATTAAAAGCTTTATAATAAATGACGATGGTGAGCGAGTAAACTCTCTGGTTTTTTAATAACTTCTGAACTCTCCTAAAGTCTCTCTCTTTCCTCAAAGGTGGTTGGGGTCCTTAAATAGCCCTCCACACCACCCTCGAGGCAACACAGTCATTAAAACTATGAAAAGACATACCTCATACTTTATGTCACGACATTAAATGCCTGATGCACTAGTTGTCTTCACGTCATAAACATTAAATGCCAAGACATGCCTTTTGCCTAACCACTGTGTGTCAGGGGGCTGTTGTCGCCGAGGTGGCTCACCAACTGCCTGACAGCCCCAAATACCACGGTGGCTTACTCAAGTGCGGGTCTGACATTGTTTAACTGGCTAGTGACATCACCTACAGTAGATGTGACATTAAGTAGAGGGCTACTTGGTTCATAACTCAACGCCCGATGGAACACCAAGCTGCTCCGATTGAGGTTCCACGGCCAGGGTCCTTCGGTGTTTTACCAGGTGTATCTAGTATGGTCAGGACAAGCCCCAAAGGTGCCTTAATTCTCAAACCTCCAAACCAGGTCCCTCTAAAGTTCCCACGGTGAGGTCATCCGATAGAGCATGAAAGCTCTCCCAGGCCCTGCCAAGCCTGGTCTCTCGCGAGTACCGTTTGACCTCATACAAACTCTTTTGTTATTATCGTTACGTCATTACAACCGTTAAAGCTTACAGTAAATGTAACCACATATACAATATGACTAACACAACAAGCTGAAGTATGAGTTGCCATGCTTGAGTTGCCATGCTAAGCTGCCTCACCAAGCTGCCACGCTTGAGTTGCCACGCTAAGCTGTCTCACCAAGATGCCACGCTTGAGTTGCCACGCTAAGCTGCCTCACCAAGCTTCCACGCTTGAGTGGCCATGCTAAGTTATCTCACCAAGCTGCCACGCTTGAGTTGCCACGGTAAGTTGTCTCACCAAGCTGCCACGCTTGAGTTGCCACGCTAAGCTGCCTCACCAAGATGCCATGCTTGAGTTGCTTCCTATTGCGTTAATCCTCAAACATTGTTGCTAATTATGGAATTATCCCTAATCTCAGGATTACCTTCAAGCCCCCTCTACAAACCTCAAAGCATACTCAATGTTGGTACCATCTAGAGCTGAAAGTATTAGCCCTGGACCGCTTCCACTGTCGCAAGACGACCCGTCAATACAGAGGTTCCAGACGTCTTTATCTAATGAGAAGCCCCCTTCTGACATAATTCCTAGCTTTAAGAGGTACCGATCCTCCTCATTTTTGGCTATTCCATTTCTGACTCCCTTGGGCACAACCTCTTCCCGGTCTTGGAAGGCATCGGGTACAACCTCTTTCGTGTCTCGGAGGACATTATTGTTTGACCCTTCTGCAGTCTCTAGGTCCTCTACCTTAGTCTCTTCCCATGTGAACTCAGCAACGAAGTTTGCAAGCGCCTGCCCTTTGATGGCCACCCTTGGCTGATAGGTAAGGTCATACTCCCCTAACTCAATGGTCCAGGTCATTAATCTTCCCGACTTCTCAGGTTTATGGAGGACCTGTCTTAGTGGGGAATCGATGAGGACAACCATGGAATGGGCATGAAAGTAAGGCTTCATCTTCCTTGAAGCATGTATTAGGGCGTAGTATAACTTTTCCATCCGAGGATAATTTTTCTCAGATCCTTGAAGGGCTTTACTGTTAAAGTATACAGGCCTTTGGATCCCTACGTCTTCCCATACTATGGTTGCACTTATAGCCGATTCAGAGACTGCTAGATAAACATACAATTTCTCTCCTACAATGGGTCGAGACAAGATCAAGGGAGACCCAAGGTAGGACTTGAGTTGGTTAAAATCCTCTTCACACTCTTCGTCCCATTCGAAGGATTTTCTGAGCACCTTGAAGAATGGAAGGCACTTGTTCGTTGCTCTGGAAACAAATCTGTTGAGTGCAGCCACTCTTCCAGTTAGCCTTTGAACGTCCTTGATACTTTTTGGTGTCTTCATATCAAGCAAAGCCCTAATTTTCTCAGGGTTCGCTTCTATTCCTCTTTGATTGATGATGAATCCAAGAAACTTCCCAGCTCCTACCTCGAAGACACACTTATCCGGGTTGAGTTTCATCCTGTACATGTCTATAGTATCGAAGGTCTTTTCAAGGTCTGCCACATGAGTGCAGGCCTTTAAGCTCTTCGTCAGCATATCGTCTACATACACTTCCATAGTCTTGCTTATTTGGTCTTCGAACATCTTATTCACAAGATGTTGGTATGTTGCCCCTGCATTTTTCAAACCGAAGGGCATAACCTTGTAGAAGTATGTCCCTTTGTCGGTAATGAAGGATGTCTTCTCTGAGTCTTCTGCATCCATGAAGATCTGATTGTAGCCTGAATACGCGTCCATGAAGCTCATGAGCTCATGCCCTGTAGTAACATCTACCATCTGACTGCATTCGATACTGTCTTTTGGGCAAGACTTGTTCAGGTCAGTAAAATTAATGCACATTCTCCATTTTCCATTGGCTTTGGGCACAATGACTGCATTCGATAACCACTCCGGATATATGACTTCTCTCATAAACTCAGCCTCTTCCAATTTTTTAACCTCTTCCCGAATGACGTCGTACTTTTCCCTGGAGTAAAATCTTCGTCTTTGTTTGATTAGCCTAGCATCTTTAGTCATGTTGATCTTGTGACACATGACCTTGGGGTTGATACCGGGAATGTCTGCGTGACTCCAAGCGAAGACACTCTGCCTCTTCCTCAAGAAGTTTATCAGATCTTCCTTGATTTCTATTTTTAAGGCTTTGCCGACCTGGACGGTTTTTTCTGATTTGTCCTCATTGAGGACGATGGATTCTAACTCTTCTGTGGGCTCTCCGTTCTTTAACTTCGTTTCATCTCTGGGGTCAAGTGTGTCAATGTTATAAGTGGTAGTTGCTCTCTTATAGGCCTCTCTCTCTTCAGCCGAATTGAAGTAGCATTCTCGTGCTATGGTCTGGTCACCCTCCACTTCCCCTACCCCATAGGGGGTCAAGAATTTTAGCATCTGGTGAACCTTCGACGGCACGGCCTCGAACTCCTTAAGGGCTACTCTTCCTATAATGAGGTTATAGGCCGAGAAGATGTTTTCATCCATAACAAAAAAATTGATCTTTCTGGTTAACCTCTTAGGCCACTCATCACCCATTCGTACATCCATCTCATACATGCCCAACGGATGGACCTTTTCACCGCTGAAGCCCATTAACGGATGATGATAGGGTACCAACCTAGCTCTGCTAAGACCTAGGCTCTTGAAGCAGGGCCAAAACATCACATCTGCGGAACTTCCCCCATCCATGGGAATTCTCTGCACCTCGCATCCATGCACCCTTGTTGTAATTACCAAAGGGTCATCATGTGGGGCTAAGAGACCTTTGAAGTCGCGTCGGGAGAATCCAACTATAAGGGTGTCCATGTCCACCTTCTTTCTCTTCTGCGCTGTATCGGAAGATGTTAGATTTACAAATTCATGTTTAGCCACTGACTTGGGCTCTGCCACATGAGCTTATCGATCAGCCACTTCATAATCTCCCCCCACAAGTCCTCCGCATATGGTGCTAATGCCAAAGGAGATCATACCAACCCTCTTCACTCAGGTGTTGTCATCTTTTGGTGGGAGGTCTGGATCGTCTTCGTCATCACCGTCTGAGTCACCATCTCTTCTTGCTGGGGTATCGTCACGACATTTGTCATTCCTCTTCTTTTTGGGGTCATCTCTTCCCCTTTGGGGAGCTTTGCCATCAACATATTTCCTCAATTTTCCCGACTTCAACATCTTCTCGATCTCATCCTTCAAGGCGAAGCACTTGTCTGTTATATGGCCATGGTCTTGATGGAATTCACACCATAAGTTCTGGTTCCTCTTATATGGAGGATCCTTCAGCTTCTCAGGCCATCTTAGGGACCGATCTTTCTTGATCTCATTGAGGATGTGTTCGCAGCTTACCGTAAGAGGGGTATAATGCGCAAACTTGTCATCAGCTGACCTCTTCTTACCATCCTTCTTTCTTTGGAAATTTCTGCTGCTACCACCCTTCTCATCGTCATAATTGGTGACCATGGCTTCTTCAGCGTTCATGACCTTTCCCGCAGTTGACAATAGCTCTGCCAGGGACCTGGGAGGTTCTTTCGCGAGTTTCCACAGCAACTTCCCTTTCTAAAGACCTCCTATGAGGGCGATCATGGCTATATTCTCTTCGTAATCTTCAACCTCAAGTTTTTATTTGTTGAACCTGGCGATGTAGTCTCTTAGGCTCTCGTTCTTGCCTTGCTTGACATACAACAGATGGGTGGTCTTTTTTTGAGGTCTTACCCCAAAACAGAAGTTGTGAATGAATTTTTCAGCCAAGCCCTTGAAGTTCTCAATTAAATTGTTCAGAAGAGAGGTAAACCAACTATGTGCTTCTCCCGTCAAAGTCCCAGAGAAGGCCTGACACTTCATCTCATCAGGTATTGAGTAGATGTCCGCCGCCGACTGATAAATCTCAATGTGATGTACAGGGTTGGTGCTACTGTCATACTTGGGAGACACCACGGGCGGTTTGAACTTAGTAGGGGTCTGAAAGCTAACTATCCTAGCCACGAACGAAGAGCCTTCGGAGAAACCTCTTTGCAGTGGATCCCGACTTTTGATGAGGTCTCCTATCTTGTCCTCAAGATGCTGGATGGAGTCGTTCCATGGCCTGGCAACGTTGGCCTGGCTGAGGTTATCCCCAGCCACCTCCAAGGGGTGGACTGAGGGTTCCCCAGCCGCAAAACAACATCGGCTGTTGACCTCTTCCTGGTCTCTACCTCTTCCTGCATGGGTTCGGCCTTGATTTGGCCCACATTGCCCATCTTGCCTTTGTGAGTCAACTACACTTCTCGACCTTGATAACCTATGTCTAAGGTCATTTACGGGGCCGAGCCTTTCAAAGGCTGACCCTCTGCTCAGTCGATCAAAAGTTGATCCTCATTATTGGGCTTCTCCATCTCTTCTGCCCCCATAACCTTGGCTTCGTTGGATAGGATGAACTGTATTGTTTGAAACCTCATACGGCTCTTAACAATCTTTTGAGACATCTTCCGCCTCTAGATCATCATACCTGTCCTTAGGGCAAGGGTTTCCTTGCCTCCCCAAGCGCAAGCGCCTAGGGTCAGCAATGTCCCTCCTCCGCTGGGGTGTAGGTTGGTCTTTCCGTTGTGACTGGGGTGGTCCCCTGGTGTCAGGATGAGGCTGAACAACCACCGGAGTGATCATTTTCGGTGAAACTCCAGGTGGCCTCATCATATTTTGGCTGAGCTGTGCAAAATGCTCACATATTGCTTGTTGCATTGCAGCCAAAGACCTCAAGGCTGCGTCCACCTTTGCCATTTCAAATTGGGACGGTGCCTGGCTGGAGCTAGGTACCCCCGCACTAGGCGGCGGAAGAGGTGGTGGTAATTCTGGTGCCATGTGTTAGTACAAAAGAGCTTGATTAGTAAATGAGCTTAATATCTTACAAGACCTCTTTTAATGGTGAAATAACTCCACGTAAGAGGTGAGGCCTGGTTCACCACCAGAGTCTCCAGTGAGGCTAAGCGAATAAAGAGGAAGATATGGCTTCTCTCTTCCCACATACGGCGCCAAAATGATGATGCTGGAAACAACACCACCCTTCAAGGTGTTTGTAAGCTCAATTCAATGTTAACAATGGCAGCATAAGGGTATGTACTCATATGATAGAAGGAGCTGAGGAGAAGAGTATTCACACCCGAATATAAGTGGTTCAGCCAATCTGGCCTATGTCCACTGTGCAAGTGTATGATGTGTAACACTGTAAGAGGGCACTAATGGCCATATATACAAACTCTCAAGCTTTCTCTCTTTACTGTGTATTTGAACAGAGTTTCAGCTAGGGTTGCTAATTTCTGATCCCCTTCCAAGGAGAAGGAGATAAGTATATATAATACCTGGGGGGTGTAGTGTAACCCCCATGCATGCAATGAGCATGTGTGTGTTAATCTAGCCAATATGATGAAGACATCGGTCACTGTCACATGTAGAGAATGATGACAAAATATTCCCCCCACCTGAGGGGAATGATTTGTTATAACTAATTTGTGTACACGTGATCTTATCCTCATATATGCGCATAAGAGCTCGGCCATCTGTGGCTGGTCACAACCTCAGCCTGGAAGAGTACGAGGTTGGTGAAGTATGGATGATATCCAATTCGAGATTAATCATGATGACCTCGGCTTATGTGGAGCCGAGGTAAGGAAAGCGGAGTTATAAGATCGGCCTGGGCCGAGGCTAAGTTGGAACATGCTAGGAGCATCGGCTGATTCCCTACTGAAGCTGGCCTTGATGGAAGTATAGCTTCTGTAACCTCGGCCTACCCCCATCTGAGGTTGTCATCCCCTAATCAGCCTGATGAATAACTATTCCCATGGATCATGAAGGCCTCTCTTGACGAGGTTGGTAGTGACGCCGGCTGTGGTCGACCTTTCTTAGGACGAGACCGCGGGTCATTGATCTAAGGACCCTCCAACGTCGGCCATATCCATGGTCGAGGTTGATGTCTCTGAGCCGAGGTGGTACATTTGTGGCATATCATCTTAGATCTGTTAGAGGCGATGAGTATCACTTTCCTCAATTTTGTGACGATATGGGTATTATACATGAAGTTATTGCACCTTATACACCACAACAAAATGGAGTATGATAAATAAAAAATAGGACACTAACTAAAATGGTTAATGCTATAAATACATATTCTGGTTTAAGTAAAGGGTTTTGGGGAGAAACACTTGTAACTACATGCCATATTCTTAATAGGATACCTGTTAAAGATAATAAGAAAACTCATGAATTATGGAAAAACAGAAAACCTAATTTAGGTTATCTTAACATTTAGGGTTGTAGAGCTATTGCAAGACTACCGAAAACTAAGAGAAAGAAATTAGGAAGTAAAGGTGTTGAGTGTATTTTCATAGGTTATTGTAATACCCTGTAATTTCGAGTAGTGAGAAATTTATTAATTCAGGTTAGTTTTAAATTACACGTGTGCCGTAACTTAACTGAATTTAAATATTAATCGGGCAAGTTAATGATTAATATTGAAGGAATAAAATTATTAAGTGAATAGTGATTAATTAAAATGCGTCGTAGCGAGTTAAATGGACGTAACAATATTATATCTCAATCGGGAGTCGAGTGTAGGCTAAATGAGGTTGAGATAGGATAATTGTATAGAGTGACTTGGATGATGATTCAGAGGTCACAGTTGATTCCGAATTGGTCGAAATAGTCATAATAGTATACCCGGGGTATAGATTGGTTCCTTGGGCGATTTTAATCATAATCGAGCTTACATGGGGGTGTTCAGGGCATTTGGGTTGGGCCCGTTAGCCTAATTTCGGGAATTGGGATTTAAAACCTAAGTTTAGTCATTTGGATGAGCAACATATCGTATCTAAAACCCTAAGAGTCAAAGGTAGAAGAGAGGAAAGGCCATTAAAGAGCAAGAAAAGAGAGTTTGGAGGTGCAACATCTTGATTCATCCACCATTGTTACCGGAACCATGATAGGAATCAAGGGACAAACCTTCATCACACAACACAAATTGAAATCAGACTTGCAAATCAAAGGCAAGTGTTTATCTTGCATGTTTTGAGAAAGTTGTAATACCCTTGTAGTGTAAGGTTTTATAATTAATGATTTTGGGTGTTAAATGATGAGAACTCATGATTTGGGGGTATGATTGCATGTAGAGTTAATCCTTATATGTATATATTTTAAAATCAGATGTTATTAATTATAGAACATGAAAGAAATCCAGGTTTATGATTGATTATGAATGAAGAACAATGAACCTAGAGTTTTTATGGATATTGAAAGATAATCGATTCTTGAATCAATTTCTTGATGAGTCAATGTTAGATTTACGTTGGAAATTGTCCTTATATACATAATATATGAATGGTTATGTTGGTTAGGAGTTTTGTGAAGTTTTGAAAAAAATTTCATGGCTAAAAATTTGTAACAGCTAAGAGGATAAAGGAATCCTGTTACGGGTGAATCGATTCGGCTCCTTAGCCGAATCAATTCGGATGGAGAATCGATTCGGCTCCTTGGCGGAATCAATTCGATTTTCCAGTTTTGCCCAGATTCTTGTATTTAGGTCCTGAAAATTTGAGTAATGTTTGGGGAGACTTTTGGGGCACCTTTAAAACATTATGAGGGATATAATGGATCACAGTAGGCATATGGTCGGATGGTGGCTTAGCCAATATGAGAGAATTAAGGCTAGGATTAATCGGGCATAATTGAGGTTAAATGAAAGTGTGAGACTTAGAACGGGTCACGAAGAGTCTGAGTGAATCGATGACTTAGACCAGTAGTGTATGAATGTAATAACTACTGAAATAACTTAAGGGGTAACAAGAAACCTTCGGGTCGAGAATCATACTCGAGCTTTCGCGATATGAGATTATAATTGTAAGTCGTTAGTACGTTAAGTGTTCGAGATATATATACTATGTACGTGAGATATTATAGGTTGAGTGTATACCTATACGGATTATATTTATAGGTTGTGTGTATGCCTATATGAGACATATGGATAGGTTGTGTGTATTCCTATTATGTTTTTTTTATGTGTGAACATATCTACGTTGCTTGCTATCACCGGATGTCACGCGCTGTGGGCAATCCCACCTTGGAGATTCCAGCGAGGTTAGTTGAGTGACCCAGAACATAGAACTTAGGGAGGATCACTATTTGTGTAGCGATAACAACATGTTATTTTGGTACGTTAGATATGTTCATAGCCTAAAGGCTTAGGATTGGTTCGCCTCCAACATGTGTTGATTTAATTTATGGTTCGAGGAGACATTCTAAGCCGATAGTCCTGGATTTGGTACAAGAGGTACTTGGACTTGATAGTAGAGTATGCAAGTGTGCATCGCGATTTCCAGTCCATAGGATGCTGTATATATATAGTGTGTGTGTCATATATATATACTTGAGTGAATTATCCCACTAATGTGTAATAGTAGGGGGTATAAATAGTGTATATCCAAAGTAATACTTATTTTATTTACGTGTGATAATATAATTGAGATAGAGTATATCTAAAGATAAGTCAAGTGTGAGGATCTTAACGAAATAGCTTGATAATAACATACGAGAAATGTTAATTATTATCTTATGTTAGTGTACTGTATGGGCGGTACGGGTAAGTTAAAGAGAAACTTAACTAAGAACTTAATGATAATTAAGGTTATACTGTAGCGCACTGTATGGGCGATACGGGTGAGCCAAGTTTATTAGTGGTTGGTTAGCTACTTATGAGATCTAGTTAGTCTGGGTAGTATGACTAGGTGAGCTTAGTAAGAAACGTTAGATGTGCACTATAGATGAGAGGTGAGGAACTCAAGGGAGTGTACACGAACTAACATGTGTATCTAATAACTGCTTTTAAACTGTGATAAATACTTGTTAAATGTTTTCAAGAGTTTTGGGATCTGACCCATTTGCAAAATATTTTCAAAACATTTTATGTGTCCAGCCACAGGGACGCCAAGCTTGAAGACTTATTCCAGGGATGCGTAGCTATAACATTGTGGATGCAAGTAGGATTTGTTTAGATGCTTTAGATACTTCATTCCTAGAGTATGATCTTTTATTCAGTATTTCATTTGGGTGTGTTACCCCTTCAGCTATTTCATTTATTTCAGTTCAGACTTTGTATCCATATTATTACTGTGTTGGATTTTTTTATTAGACTTAGAGCCGATGGTTTATTCGGTATTTATTTATATTATGTCTTGTGATGTGGTAGACTCAATTATTGTGTGATTGGTATAGTTTATGTTTCTGCATGTTTTTACTGTTTAATGAAAGATAAAATGTGGCACTGGTTTATTTATAACATTAGGTGATTAGTAAATTAAAGAGTTTTATGACAGTGATGCTAAGGATGAGCCAAATTAGATTCCTGTTTTATTTTTATAAAGGACTGATCAACCGGTATTTAAATAGGCGGGGTGTCACAGTTATGCATAATATAAAGGATGCAATTTTCTATAAACTAAGATTTTCTTCTATTCCTAGAATAAATAATGAAAAAGAAGTCAATACTCCTTCACAACTACATGATATACCACTAGTAGAACAAGAAGAGATTAGAAAAAGTAAAAGACCTTGAAAAGAAAAGATCTTCGGTCCTGACTTTGTAGTCTATCTTGTAGAATGAACTAGAAAAACTCATTGTAATCATTTTTCTTTGACTCTTAGTATTGAAACAGACCCACAAACTTATAATGAGACAATTATGTTTGTAGATTCAGCATTTTGAAAAGAAGCCATAAATGATGAAATGGATTCAATCATGGAAAATAAAAATTAAAAGTTAGTAGACTTACCTTTAGTATTTAAACCTATCAAGTGTAGATGGATTTTTAAAAATAAAATGAACATAGATGGAACAATTGATAAATTCAAGGCTAGATTGGTTACTAAATGTTTTACATACAAATAGGGAATTGATTATTTCGATACATATGCACCAGTTGTTAGAACATCTAATGTTAGAGTCCTTATTGCATTAGCATCTATATATAATTTTGAAATTCATCAGATGGATGTAAAAACTGCTTTTTAAATGGTGACTTAGAATAAGAAATTTACATGGAACAACCTGAAGGGTTTGTTGTGCTTGGACAAGAACATCAAGTTTGTAAACTAATTAAGTCATGATATGGCCTAAAACAAGCACCTAAACAATGGCAAGAAAATTTTGAAAAAGTCATTATTTCTTATGGTTTTAAAATTCATGAATCTGATTAGTGTGTTCATAGTAAATTTTATGTGGTAAAGGTGTGATCGTCTATTTATATGTAAATGATATGTTAATTCTTGGTACTGATTTAGAAAGTATCAATAATACAAAAAGTTTTTCGTCTTCTAAATTTGATATGAAAGATATGGGTGTGGTCGGTGTCATATTAGCAATGAGAATAATAATAAAATATAAAAATATAATTCTCACTCAATCTCATTAGGTTGAGAAAATTTTAAAGAAATTTAATCAGTTTGATTGCACACCTGTCAGTACACCTTTTGAACCATAGCTAAAGATGATTCCTAATACTGGTAGAGCTATTTCACAATTGGAATATGCACGACTAATTGGTAGTTTAATATATGCCATGACATGTACTCGACCTGATATTGCATTTTCTCTTGGTAAATTAAGTGGATATACTAATAATCCTAGTTTATTAATTTGGCATGTTGTTAATAGAATATTAAAATATTTAAAAGGAACTATGGACTATGGTATATACTATAGTGGATATCCTTTAGTGTTAGAAGGTTTGTCTGATGCCAGATGGATAACTGAACGGGAGCATCATTCCTCAACAAGTGGATGGATTTTCACTCTTGGTGGAGGAGTTGTTTCTCGGGGATCAAAGAAACAGACTTGTACACCTGACTCTACAATAGTAGCTAAGTTTGTAGCATTAGCTGCAACTAGTAAAGAGGCAGTATGGTTAAGGAATTTGTTTATACCAAAACCAATGCCTCCAATTATCTATACATTGTGATAGTGAGTCTACACTTCCCAGAGCAGATATTAAAGTGTATAGTGGAAAATCTAGACGTATTAGCCTAAGATATATTTATGCCGGACAAATGATTACATATAGTGTAATCATAGTGGATTATGTAAAATCAAGTAAAAACTCAGCTGATCCATTTATGAAAGGTCTTGTAAGAGGACTGGTGTCTAAGACATCATTGGGGATGGGACGAAAACCTATTAACAATAATCACTCTTGATGGAAACCCAACTTGATAGTTGACGAATTCAAGTCTCATGTTCAATGATTAAAGTACATCATACGGCGTGACTGTAAACACTACAAAATTAAACATACCAAGGATAAGTGCTTAGTATGTGTATTGAATAATGAATGAGGATGAGGTTGATCTTAATAGACTCGTGGTGTTTTAGTTACATGAACACCTATAATAGTCTACCTATATGCGTGTGGAAGTGGTGCCGCTTCCTATGAGAACTGGGCTTCACTCTAAAGCATGCATGAAATCAAGGTACAAACACAAGGCCTAATACACCTGTCGGCTTATATGGATAATCAATGACTAAAAGATTTGTGTGTAGACAAATCCGGCTGATCGATATGGATTGATAGTTCGTAGACATGTCTACTATTCTTTCATGGTTAGCCTCGATGAATCTTCACATGGTATTGGTTCAAGTCGTAAGACACCAATACTTATATACAATCTTATAGACAATCAAAGATTTACAAAACTTATTTTGAAAATGGTGGAGTAATGCTGGAGATTTTTTAATATAAGTGCGTAAAAGCTTGTCCAGCATTGGAAGTGTGTGGAGTGAAGTGGGAAACAATGCGAATATAAAATGGAGAGTCTCACATTGGGAAATGAGTAGAGCTAAGCTATAAAGCATGTGGACAACATTTGTCCCACATTGGAAAAGGATAAAGGAAGGGTGCACTTAATAAGTACAAATGTAAGATGAAGAGTTACTTTATCAAGAATTTAAGAGGGCTATTTATGAGAGCTCCACAACTATGTGAAGCACCGTATGCGCACGCTGATGCGGACCTGGACCTGGGCAATGGACTGTAGAAGTGCTAGTGGCGTACTTCGCATGTCACGTGTCCGCAGTGGTAGAGAGTTACCTAGATTCATCCAGGTCGGATCACGGTAGCTCGGGCGCGGTCATTTTTTGGTCCGTGTGAAAACCGGTTCAATTTAGTTGCACTGGTTCGAAAATGGCTTATGACTGTTGGTATTAAATAGTCATACCGTTTCAGAATTAATTAAGACTTTTAAATTCAATATCCATGACTCTTGGGACACAACCTTTCATTTCCTATAAATAAAGGTTGCCTATTTGGAAGTTGTACATACTTAATAATAACCGAGTTTCAGATTTTCCAACCCCGTAATTACTCACTTAGAACTTTTAGGAGATGCAAAAATTCTCTTATTCTATTTTTTGTACAGAAATAGAATAGGAATTTGTTTATCGTTCTTCGCTGCAAGATTCAAGGGTTATCTTCAAACATACAATTTGAAGACAATGCAATTGCTTCATTGTATCTTGAGTACAGTTTTGCGGATCCCCGTTTTTATACCTAATTATCTTGGTGGGACAAATACTATATTTAGGAAATTGACCTCACACCTTGAAGTTTTCAGAATTGATTCGAAGTTAAACAGAGTTGTATTCAGAAGTTTACACTATTGTATTGAAGTTGGCATTATTACTATCAATAGAAGAGTTTCATTTCTGCCTTTGCATACAAATTTCCAACAGATTTTGACCCCATTTTGTTGTCCCAATATTGTAAATTGGTTCATTAAAAAATTGGTCCATTTACAAATTGACACATTATTTGTGTTTGGTTTCATTAATGAAATGATTCATTAATTTCCCCATTTTATCTCGTGTGGAAATTTTGAAATTAGATCATTTTACAAAAAATGTGAAATGAATCCATTTGAAATCAAAGTCACATGAAGTGCATGTCCCTCTTTGTCTTTCCCTCCCCCCCCCCCCTCCTCCCCCCCCCCCCCCCCCCCCCCAATCTCTTAATTTGTTTTTCTCTTCTTTTTTTTTTCTTTTGCTCATAGAACCTTAACATCAATTTCAGATTACTAAACAATGAGTAAAATTGGACTGAAACTCATTTCAAATTCACTCATTTACAATTCACAAATTTTCAATGAACCAATTTACATAATCAAATAATTTTTGCAACCAAACAGGCTATAGGATTAGACTTCATGTTGGGAAAACAAAATATATTTTTAGGTCAATGTACTTTAGATAGATATTATTTCTATTAGACGTATTGAACAATATGTTTGTTATGTACTTTTTAATTGGGGTTTGGACTTGTTTTTTTCATTTATTTATCGACATTCCTGACGTATCCCATGTTTTTAGCATGTTTAATTATTGCTCTTGAATAATTCTATAGACTCTCAAATAATACACAAAAATCAGACTCGGTAATATGTCAAACATTGACAGATTAATTTTTGGAGTTCACATGGGGTTTACTTAAAAGAATAAGCATGTTTTGATACATGATACATCATCATATTTGATTTTTATATGAACTCTTTAGAATTAATCGTCATACTTTACTTTATTAAACAACTTATATGATTGAAACCATCTATTGGGAGTCTTAATTAAACTGACAAATTTATTGAAAGGGTCATCTAACTATGCATCATACAATACCATGATAAAAATAAAAATAAGATATTTAATTTGTTTTTCATGAGTAACTAATCAACTATATTTGGGTTCTTTTCAGGTGATTCGTTTTCAATATTAACCCGGCATGTTGATTATGTATGTTGGTTGAAACTGTAATTTTTTTTAGCTTAGGTCGTGTTCGAGTAATGTTAACATGTGTCAAAAATTATAACCCCTTATATATATATATATAGTGTAGGAAAGTGTTTGAATTGTTTAAGCACAATAAAGGTTCAGCTTTTGCAACATCACTCAAAAATTTTGGCGTGAGATCATTTCCCTCCATTTGCACACCACACTCGCATAATTTATTTTTAATTTCAAATTTTCATTTCCCCCAAAATTTCCCTACACCGTTTTAGCTTTTCATTTCCTACTCTTAAATTCTCAATTCTTCTCTAATCTCTCTCTCTTTCTCTTTCGCCAAAAATCATTAATATGTATTATTTTACAGCTAACATAAAGAGATAAGTTTTTAAAATTTCCTCATGACAACCTCTTTCTTATTTTGTGTTGTTTGAACATAATTTCCTCATGACCACCTCTTTCTTATTTTCAGCTAACATAAAGAGATAACAGTCAAAATCTCTTAGATACTCATTACCATTTGGGATTGTTATAAAATCCCGCCTATTGTAATACCGATTGATGATGACTTTGTTAAATTAAACGGGAATCATATATGATTTCATTCTTAGCATCACTGTCGAAAACGAAATTAATTAATTAATAACTTATTAAGTCTAGTGTCAATTTTAAAATCTTTTGAACATGCATAGATGAAACCTTTCAACAATAGAAATATAAACATCTACAATAATTATACATAAAGAGTACTGATCGTATAAATAAAATAATAAACTCTCAGTATCCAAAATACAATAATCCAAATACTCAACTGACAAAATGTAAATGATGACTAATGATAAAAATGTTCAATTGCGGGCAACATGCCCCAAACGAAATACCGAACTGAAGACCTATCTAGATAAAAATGAGTGAGGCATTTAATCAAGCACTGCATGCATCCACAGCTGTTTCAACATCGTCTAGCTGGATTGGATTGACTATCCCTGATGAACTTGTGTCTAAACACCTAAATGGTTTTGAAAATATTTTTGACACGGGTGAGAGCCCAAAACATTTGAAAAATAGTTGTAAGTATTTAAATACAATAATAATAAAGCAGAAAGAATTTTCCATGTTCACCAGGTGTCACACTCACATGGGATTATCCTCACACCCATCTATAGTGTGCACCTAACGCATTTATTTTATTCTTCTAATTTTGCTACCCCGCCTAACTAGTCTCAAAATCCTTAACATACTATAATCTGTTAAACATCTAGCCCATTCATACCACCCATACGTTACCTCATACTAATGCTCGAAGCATTATTTACTGATGTGCAAAGATTCACGTACTGAACCAATTCCCTAGAGGCCAAACATCTCCCAACTCCTGACACTTACTAAGTTTCACGCGTGGGACGCCTCTCAGGTGAAATCTAAACAAGGAACCCTCCGGATACACTATTACTTAGCTTTATCGGTTATCGAGATCCGTAGGCCCAAGACACATCATCAGGACACTCAAAACCCATGCCCCAAAAGTTACTAAATTTGATATCTCTAAAGGAGTTATACAATTTGTATCGTCTATACGACACCTCATACTAATGTATTACGTAGCTAGCACACAAGCTATAAGTTAGGTTTTCTCATTTGCATTGAAATCACTACGTAGGCAATGTAATCATGCACTAGGTATAGCTTTATATTCACACAAACAATTAAGAACATATACATATATCACTCTTTATACGGATATACATAGCATCCCTGAGCTAGACCTCCCGGATGCATTCCCTAGAATGCTATCGGCACAAGGTACGTCCCATATCATTTTTGGGCCACCGAGTCAGAATCTCACCACTGAACCCAAAATCGTAAACAAATAATGGAGGCAGTCATAAACATACATCCATGGGTCATAACCATACCACATTACCCCAACCGAACTCAAAACTCAGTTATCCTCACAAACGGATAGTGGTCGTGCAATAGTAAAATGATCTGGATAACAATCCAACACCCGCTGGTCAATGTCCGGTTGGACCGCCCATTACGTGCAACCTCCAACGATAGCATATTAGAGTAGGTATGTTCACAGAAATTCATTCACACATAAACATATATACTGGTCACACTCGATACATATATATAAATATATATATATATATATAGAGAGAGAGTACGTATTCTCTCGTAGCACTAGCCTAGTAAATCCCAAAGTCTTAAGCGAATTTCCGATATCAGCTAAGTATTCACTCACTTATTGTTGAACTCAATGATTAAATGCATCTAACCAACATATTAATCTAACCAAGCACTAGCCTAGCCATCCTGAAATCCTAATCTGATGTCCTACTTTCCACCCGTGATCATTTACTCGATTAGTCACGCCTTTTCTTACACGGAATCCATCCCCGGTTAGGCTATGACACTTAAAAAGTCTCTTAGGAATAGTTTAATATGTGTTTGAAAAAGTCCTCCCCCGATCTCCTTTTTAATAGGTAAAAATATAAGAGTCCTTATCCCATTAGAATTCTTAAAAATCCCAAATCCGTACAAATATAATTGTTGATACCAAAATTAGTATGCTGATATGGACGAATAATAAGAAGACACGTGTCAATCTACGTGGCATAATAGCAACGAGGAAGTTTATTCCCCCGACCTAGTCATACTCACTCCGAGCAACAAGTGTACTCCGAGGAACTCCAGCTCTCCGAGGAACTCCTGAACGACGAGCAACTAAGTCGGTCCGAGCTGCATCTCGACAATAGCATTGATTGTCAGATAATCAACAGTTCAACTATTCATTGAATGCTTATCATCTTGACGCACACGCTTGAAGAGCATTAAATGAATTACCCTTTCATATGAATATCATTTAATGTATCACCCTTTCAGATTATGGCCTGAAGGCTATAAATACATTGTATTACCCTCATTCAAATGGACCGAAATTTCTTGATAGAACTTGTAATCGAGAATTCCCAAACACTCAGCAATAACATAACAGTGGACGTAGGCCATTCTTATAAGGCTGAACCACTTTAAAAATTCTCTGTCTCATTTATATTTATCTGTGATTGAATAATTAGAGTGATCTAATTTTTTACATCAACAGATTGGCGCCGTCTGTGGGAACGATTGTTATTATCATTTTTCACCAAAAAACATTCATCATCAATGGCAGATAATCCAGAATCTAGCAATCGAAACGCTGGAAATGCTGGAAATCTTACAAATCCTTCTGCACCTCCAGATCTGGCTGGAATTATGACAAATCTGGCTCAAGGACAAATCGCCATGCAAGAGACGATGCGGCAACTCATACAAACCGTTCATGGCGGTGCACCTGCACATTTGGGACAACGAAGTGGTCAGAGGCAAACCTATTTACCTTCTTCACGATCCAGGCGTACAGATGCGTATCGTAATGAGGAATCTGATGATTTCTCTTATCAACCTGGGCAAACTTAATCAATACGGGCCACAGATACTGAGCAACGTATTACTCTTTCTCCAGAAAGGACCAGTGCCTTGGAAAGACTGAGCAGGGTGTCTCCTTTTAGTCGATTAGTCCCTAGGAGGAATAGGAGTCCACCTAAAGCCGTGTCGAGGAGTTTTCGACAATCGTCAGATCTAAGAGAAGGATCAGCACAATCACGACCAGTTCCTCGTCAAGATAGATCTCAGGAGGCCACTTCAGAATAATCAATTGCTCGAACTAATAGGCCCAAGGAAGGAAATGATGCGTGGAAAGGGTCCATTCAGCGGTTGGAGGATAGATTGGGAGAAATGGCTAAGGCGAAGAATCCCCTACAACGAACTTTTGTTCAAGGGACACCTTTTGTCAAGGCTATTGTGGATTTTCCTACACCGTCAAAGTTTAAAGCACCTGTAGTGACCCCCAAATTCGATGGAAAGACAGATCCTGTTCTGCAAATAGAGCAGTATCAAGCTGCTGCCGACATCTACGCTGTCCCCGAAGAGATGAGATGCAGAGCATTCTCAGGAACTCTTACGGGATCTGCCCAGATATGGTACAACAATCTTCCTCGGGATAAGATTTCAACTTTCTTTCAGTTGGCCGAGTTGTTCATTGACAATTTCTATTTTGGAGCAAAACCAGTAAAATGAGTAGCACACTTGTTAAGTGTTAGACAAAAATCTGGTGAGAGTACTAGAGATTACATAACTCGTTTCAATAACGAGAAGCTGGAAGTCATAGATTATGAAGAGAAGACTGCAATCACCGCCTTCATGAGTGGGTTGTTGCCTAACAAGTTGTATTACACCTTGGCCAAAGAACCACCTACAACTATGTCAGAGTTGATGGCAAAAGCGTCCAAAATCATGAATGCCGAGGAGGCTATGGCTGCGAAGAAGAATATGGATAAAGAAACCAAAGAGGAGGGCGACAAATCTAAGAAGAAAGAGCATAAGGGCAATGGCGGTGACAAGCATTCCAAGAATAACAAGTCGTCATGGGAGGTCCTGAAGAAATTTGATAATTATACTCCTTTGAAAATGGGTATTAATCATGTCTTGGAAGAAATCAAGAATAACGAGGAAGTATAGTGGCCAAAGAAACTAAGGTCAGACCCTGACACGAGGAATAGGGAGAAATATTGCGAGTTCCACAAGGATCATGGCCATATGACCAAAAATTGCATAGCTCTTTAGAACGAGATTGAAACACTCATCCGAAGAGGGAAACTAGCCAAGTATGTTGATCGGGTAGGTGAACGAAGAAATAATGACCGAACTAGAGAGAGGTCTAGATCTCCTCGTCGAGTAGAGGAGAAAAAGAAGAGAGACCATGAAGATGATCCAGATGATGACCCCGATCTTCCCAAGAAACCAAGGCAGCCAGAACGAGAGGTATTTTCAATACGCTTTGGGTCATTTGATTGTAATGTAATTACAGGTGGAGATGCAGGAGGAGGAGATCTTACTGCAGAAAGAAAAGCTTACCTCGGTGAGGCTCAGGCTTGCTCGTACATTCAGCGAATAAATTTGGCTGAGGAGGATCGCTCGAGGAAAGTAAACAAAGAGAAACTGGTCATTGGTTTTTTCAAAAAACGACCTTGCAGGTGTTCTTTACCCTCACGACGACCCTTTGGTGATCAAAATGAGGATGAAAGAAGTAGTGATTTCAAGGGTTTTGGTAGATAATGGTAGTTCGGCGGACATAATATACTACTCATGCTTTGACAGTTTAAATTTGAAATTATCTCAATTGGAACCTTATCACAGACCTCTACTGGGTTTTGCTGGCGAGAAAGTTTTTCCACTTGGGACGATCAAGTTGGATATATTCATTGGAACTTGGCCTGCTTGTCGAACAGAGAGAATACGCTTCTTTGTGATGGATAAGAATGTGCAGTCAGCTTACAACATCATCATGGGAAGAGTTGGTTTGAAGAAGTTCGAAGCAGTCCCATCTACAGTACATCAGTGCTTAAAATTCCCAACAAATTTCGGAGTAGGAGTTGTGAAAGGTGATCAAAAAGTAGCTCGGGAATGCTATTATTCATCTGCCGAGCAAGAGGAGCTTGAAGAGTCAAGGAAAAAGACTATTACCTACCAGGTGGAGGAAGGTACAGAAATTGAAACACTTGATCCCAGAGATGAATCCCAACTTGTAAAAGGACAGGTGGTGGAATCTACAGAAAATGTTATTCTGGACGACGAGCACCCTGAACGAGTAACCCAGATAGGTTCATCGTTGGATGTTTCAATAAAACAGGAGTTGATAAC
This sequence comes from Sambucus nigra, assembly GCA_949130495.1. NCBI lineage: Eukaryota > Viridiplantae > Streptophyta > Magnoliopsida > Dipsacales > Adoxaceae > Sambucus > Sambucus nigra. Next base: position 1,174,538 of record CASBWL010000485.1, read on the forward strand.
TTTCTTGAGAAACAGGAAGAAAACTTTTGCATGGAGTCACGAGGACATGCCAGGAATAAATCCAAACTTCTTATGTCATGAGCTCAATGCAAATAAGGAGATCAAACCTGTAAAGCAGAGAAGAAGAGTATTTAGTCCCGAGAAGAATCAAGCTATACAAAAGGAGGTCGACAAGCTCTAGAAAGCCCAATTCATTGAAGATGTGAAATATCCAGACCGGTTAGCCAACGTGGTGATGGTAAAGAAGAAAAACAATAAATGGAGAATGTGTGTTGATTTCACCGATCTCAACAAGGCATGCCCAAAGGATCACTTTCCATTGCCCAGAATTGATCAACTAGTGGACGCCACCTCGGGACACGAGCTGCTCAGCTTCATGGATGCTTACTCTGGCTACAACCAGATCAAAATGAAACCTGAAGACAGGGAAAGTACTTCTTTTATTACCCCTAGGGGAACTTATTGCTATAATGTTATGCCTTTTGGTTTGAAAAATGCAGGAGCGACATACCAGCGGCAGATGAACAAAGTTTTTGCCGAATAAATCAGTTGCAATATGGAAGTTTATGTCGATGATATGCTAACAAAGAGCAAGAAAGCTGCTGATCATCTAGTTGACTTAGGTCAGACCTTTGATCAACTGGATAAATACCAGATGAAGCTCAGCCCGACGAAGTGCACATTTGGAGTACGAGAAGGAATGTTCCTCGGGTACATCGTCAACCAACGAGGCATTGAGGCGAATCCAGAAAAGATCAAAGCTCTTTTAGGGTTGCGATCTCCAACGACGAAGAAAGAGGTGCGAAGTCTTTCAGGACGAGTTGCAGCGCTCAACAGATTTGTATCCCGAGCAACTGATAGATGCCTCCCATTCTTCAAAACACTTCGAAAAACTTTCGAGTGGAATGATGAATGTGAAAAAGCCTTTCAAGACTTGAAGAAATATTTGGGAGCACCTCCACTGTTATCCAGGCCAGTAATGGGAGAAAAGTTGTACTTATACCTGGCAGTATCAGAGAATGCAGTCAGCTCGGCATTGATCAGATTGGAGAATGGAGTCCAGAAACCAATTTATTACACAAGTAAGGCTTTCTGAGGTGCAGAGGTGAGGTACCCAAAGCTAGAAAAATTGGCATTGGCATTAATTGAGGCAAGTAGAAGAATGGGGCCATATTTCCAGGCCCATACCATCGTCGTTTATACCGACATGCCATTGAGACAAGCCCTTCATAATCCAGAAAAATTAGGGAGATTGATGTACTGGGAAATAGAGCTCGGAGAATATGATATTGTGTATGAACCCAGATCATCATTAAAAGGGCAGGCTGTAGCAGACTTTATAGCAGAGTTTACATATCCTGATACCCCCGAGGAACAAAAGTTGCTCGCTGACCAATCTGTGGATGTTACAGGATCAACAGACATAAGTCCAGACCAACTTCGGTTAGTAAAAGGGCTTATGGATATAGAAAGATCATCAAATTCAAACCCATACCAACTCCGGTTGGTAAAAGGGAGAGAATAGATGGTCGACGAGGAGCGAAAATTACCTGGGGAGGATGAAAGAAAACAACAGATATTTCACCGAGGAACTCTGTCAGATAAGAAATTTAAAGACGAATTACCTACATGGAGATTGTATGTAGACGGGTCATCTTGCACAACAGGTTGTGGAGCAGGGATTGTTTTGAAAACCCCATACGAGATTGACATGGAATATGCCCTGAGATTCCAATTCAAAGCCTCCAATAATGAGGCTGAATATGAGGCCATGATAGCAGGTCTTAATTTAGCAAAGATTATGGAAGCACAACAAGTGATGGTATTCAGTGATTCTCAATTAATTGTGAATCAGATGATAGGAACATATGCAGTTAAAGGAGAATTAATGGTCAAGTATCATGCAAAGGTGATGGAGTTATTGGCATAATTTGAAGCCATTCAGTTGATCAGAATACTAAGAATGGAAAATGCACAAGCAGATGCACTGGCCCGACTAGCATCAGCTACTCGTACCGAGCTGCGAAGAACGATACCAATTGAAGTATTAGAAAGTCGAAGCATAGATGAAGACTTGATGATGAATGTTATTACCCTTGATTTAGGACCATCTTGGATGGATCCCATCAGGGCATATATTAAGGAGGGAGAATTGCCGGAGGATAAGCTCTCTGCAAAAAAATTGAAGTTTAAAGCTGCTCGGTATGTACTAACTAATGGTGTTTTGTATAGACGAGGAATTATGGTAGGTTTGCAGAGATGTGTACATCCCTCCGAGGTGAAAGAATTGATTGAAGAGATCTATGAAGGGTCTTGTGGAGCACATGTAGCAGGTCGAACACTTTTGCAAAGAGTGATGACGCAGGGGTACTACTGGCCAACGATGAGGGCTGATTGTATAGCCTATGCCAAAAGATGTGATAAATACCAACGTTTTTCTTCCATCCGACGTACTCCACAAGCATTGTTGACACCCATAACTTCCCCTTGGCCCTTTGCCATGTGGGGAATGGATTTGGTTGGACCACTGCCAACAACCCGACGAAGATTCAAGTACCTCGTCGTTGCAGTGGATTATTTTACTAAGTGGGTAGAAGCTGAGCCACTTAATGATATGACATACGAGAAGGTATACCAGTTCGTTTGGAAGAACATAATCTGCCGATATGGTCTCCCTCATGCTTTCATCACAGACCATGGAACACAATTTGATAACGAGGAGTTTGCCGCCTATTGTCATCAGTCAAACATTTTGAAGATTCATTCAGCACCAGGCCATCCTCAAAGCAATGGACAGACTGAAGTGACGAACAAAACATTACTAAATGGTTTGAAGAAGAAGTTAAGCGAGGCTAAGGTTAATTGGATTAATGATCTACAGTCAGTATTATGGGCTTACCGAACAACTCCCCGAGCAGCAACTGGAGAATCACCATATATGCTGGAGTTTGGAAGTGAGGCTGTAATACCTGCCGAGTTGGGTCTTCCAACACACAGAGTGTTGAATTTCAATTCCCCAGTCAGTGACTTAATGAGAAGATTGGATTTAAATATGCTCGAGGAGGTTAGATAAGAGGCAGCCATTAGGAATGCTGCTTACCAACAACGAACAGCTCTATTCTACAACAAGAGGGTGAAGAAATGCAACTTAAAAGAAGGAGATTACGTGCTAAAGAAGGTCATTCATAAGCACAATAAATTGGAAGAAAACTGGCATGTACCTTACCGAGTTACAGAAGTTGTTCGACCAGGAACTTACCGCATATCAACTCTAGAAGGAGAGGAATTTAAGAATGCATGGAATGCTGAACACCTACGCAAGTATTATCAGTGATGTAAAATGTAAAGCAGTTCCATCAATATGAATAAAACGATGATATTTCGCCATCTTCTTTGTTTTATTGAAAGTTTTTTGGGGAATACTAGTGTGCAACACTACGCTGTTCAGAGATAAAAGAAACACCGATAGTTCAAACCCAGATCAACTCCGGTTAGTAAAAGGGCGAGAACAAACTATACTCCTTTGGTTAGGAGGCGTACACTAGCTTAGACCAACTCCGGTTGGTAAAAGAGTTAGTGGACATGATAGTTCGAACCCAGACCAACTCCGGTTGGTAAAAGGGCGAGAACACCCCATACTCCTTTGGTTAGGAGGCGTACATTAGCTCAGACCAACTCCGATTGGTAAAAGAGTTAGTGGAAACAAGATATGCTATCAAATGCCAACTTATGTTGGTCGAAAAGTAAGATTATCACAGAAAATACAAAAGTTCCTCGAAGAAAAAAATATTCCAAACTGAACCAAGTATGGTTGGTCGGGGATAAAAACCCACTAACTGTAGTTGGTCGATGTTGATACCAAAATTAATATGCTGATGTGGACGAATAATATGAAGACACGCGTCAACTCACCTGGCACAATAATACCGAGGAAGCTCATTCCTACAATCATTACATATCTTCTCCGAGCAACGAGGAAGACAATCCGAGGAACCGAGATACTACATGCGCTCCGAGGAACTCCAGTGCTCCGAGGTACTCTAGCCTTCCGAGGAACTCTTGACCAACGAGCAACTAAGGCGGTCCGAGCTGCACCTCGACCCCAGCATTAATTGCCAGATCTTCAACAGTTCAACTATTCATTGAATGTTTATATTCTTGACGCACAAGCTGCATTAAATGTATTGCCCTTTCATGTGTATATCATTTAATGTATCGACCCTTTCATGTACAGCCTTGAGGCTATAAATACCTTGTATCAATCCCATTCAAAGGGACCGGAATTTCTTGAGAGAACTTGTAATCAAGAATTCTGCAAACACTCAGCAATAACATAACAGTGGACGTAGGCTTTATTCCTAGCCGAACCACTTTAAAAATCTTGTCTTATTTATTTATCTGTGATTGAATAATTAGAGCGATCTAGTTTTTTACATCAACAGATTGGCGCCGTCTGTGGGAAAGATTGTTATTATCGTTTTTCACCAAAAATCATTCATCAACAATGGCGGATCATCCAGAATCTAGCAATCGAAATGCTGGAAATGATGGAAATCCCCCAAATCCCTCTGCACCTCCAGATCTGGCCGGAATTATGACGAATCTGGCTCAAGGACAAACCGCCATGCAGGATACAATACGTCAACTCATACAAACCCTAAATGGTGGTGCGACTCCAACACGATCAGGACAACAAAGTGGTCAGAGGCAAACTTATTTACTTTCTTCACGATCCAGGCGTAATGGGTCACGTCACAATGAGGAATCTGAGGATTTCTCTTATCAACCTGGGTAAACTTCATCAATACGGGCCACAGATACTGAGCAACGTGTCACTCTCTCTCCGGAGAGAGCCAGTGCGTTGGAAAGACTGAGTAGGGTATCTCCTTTCAGTCGATTAGGCCCCAGGAGGAATAAGAGTCCACCTAAAGTGGTGTCGAGGAGTTTTCGACAACCATCAGATTTAAGAGAAGGATCAGCACAGTCACGACCAGCTGCTCGTCGAGATAGGTCTCAAGAGGCTACTTCGGAACGGTCAGTTGCTCGAACCAATAGGCCCGAGGAAGGAAATGAAGCATGGAAAGGATCTCTCCAACGGTTGGAGGATAAATTGGGAGAAATGGCTAAAGCAAAGAACCCCCTGCAACGAACTTTTGTTCGAGGAACACCTTTTGTACAAGCCATTGTGGATTTTCCAACGCCGTCGAAGTTTAAAGCACCTGTAGTGACCCCCAAATATGATGGAAAAACAGATCCTGTTCTCCACATAGAGCAATATCAAGCTGCCGCCGACATCTATGTCGTCCCCGACGAGATGAGATGTAGGGCATTCTCAGGAACTCTTACCGGATCTGCACAGATATGGTACAATAATCTTCCTCGGGGTAAGATTTCAACTTTTATTCAGTTAGCCGAGTTGTTCATTGGCAATTTTTGTTTTGGAGCAAAGCCGGTAAAGCGAGTAGCACACTTGCTAAGTGTTAGGCAAAAGTCTGGTGAAAGTACTAGAGATTACATAACTCGTTTTAATAACGAGAAGTTGGAAGTCATAGATTACGAAGAAAAGACAGAAATCACTGCCTTAATGAGTGGTTTGTTGCCTAACAAGCTGTACTACACTTTGGCCAAAGATCCACCTAAAACTATGTCGGAGTTGATGGCAAAAGCGGCCAAAATCATGAATGCCGAGGAGGCTATGGCTGCGAAGAAGAATATGGATAAAGAAACTAAGGTGGATGTCGACAAGTCTAAAAAGAGAGATCAGAAAGGTAATGGTGGTGACAATCATTCCAGGAATAATAGGATATCGTTGGAAGTCCTAAAGAAGTACGATAATTATACTCCATTGAAAATGGGTATTAATCATGTTTTGGAAGAAATCAAGAATAACGAGGAAGTCAAATGGCCAGGGAAATTGAAGACAGATCCCGATCTGAGGAATAAGGCCAAATATTGCGAGTTTCACAAAGATCATGGCCATATGACCAAAAATTGTATAGCTCTCCAGAATGAGATTGAAACACTCATCCGAAGAGGAAAGTTGTCAAAGTATGTAGATCGCAGGGGCGAGAAGAAGAAAGATAACGACCGAGCTAGAGAAAGGTCTAGATCTCCTCGACGGGCAGAGGAGAAAAAGAAGAGGGACCATGAAGATGATCCGGATGATGACCCTGATCTTCCTAAGAAGCCAAGGCAGCCTGAACGAGAGGTATTTTCCATACGTTTTGGGTCATTTGATTGTAATGTTATTACAGGAGGAGATGCAGGAGGAGGAGACCTTACTGCAGAAAGAAAAGCTTACCTCGGAGAGGCTCAAGCTTGTTCATATATTCAGCGAATAAACCTGGCCGAAGATGATCGTCCGAGGAAGGTAAACAAAGAGAAGCTAGTAATTGGTTTTTCAAAAAACGACCTGGCAGGTGTTCTTTACCCTCATGATGATCCTTTGGTGATCAAAATGAGAATGAAGGATGTGGTCATTTCAAGGGTGTTGGTAGACAATGGTAGTTCGCCAGACATCATGTACTATTCATGCTTTGATAGCTTGAATTTGAAATTATCTCAATTGGAACCTTATCACAGACCCCTTCTGGGTTTTGCTGGCGAGAAAGTTTTTCCACTTGGGACGATCAAGTTGGATATATTCATTGGAACCTGGCCTGCTTGTCGAACAGAAAGAATACGCTTCTTTGTGATGGATAAGAATGTACAGTCAGCTTACAACATCATCATGGGAAGAGTTGGTTTGAAGAAGTTCGAGGCAGTTCCATCTACAGTACATCATTGTTTGAAATTCCCAACAAATTTTGGAGTCGGAGTTGTGAAAGGTGATCAAAAAGTAGCTCGGGAATGCTATTATTCGTCTACCGAGCAAGAAGAACTTGAAGAATCAAGGAAAAATACTACTACTTACCAAGTGGAGGAAGGAACAGAGATTGAAACTCTTGATCCTAGGGATGAGTCCCAACTTGTAAAAGGGCAAGTGGTAGAATCTGCAGAAAATGTTATTCAACCCAGATAGGTTCGTCGTTGGATATGTCAATAAAACAAGAGTTGATAACTTTCTTGAAGAACAGGAAAAATACTTTTGCTTGGAGTCATGAAGACATGCCAGGAATAGATCCAAACTTCTTATGTCATGAGCTCAATGTGAATAAGGAGATCAAGCCTGTAAAGCAGAGAAGAAGGGTGTTTAGTCCCGAGAAGAATCAAGCCATACAAGAGGAGGTCGAGAAACTCCAGAAAGCCCAATTCATTGAAGATGTAAAATATCCAGATTGGTTGGCAAATGTGGTGATGGTAAAGAAGAAGAACAACAAATGGAGAATGTGTGTCGATTTCACCGATCTCAATAAGGCATGCCCCAAGGATCACTTTCCATTGCCCAGAATTGATCAACTGGTGGATGCTACCTCGGGACACGAGCTACTCAGCTTCATGGATGCTTACTCTGGCTACAATCAGATCAAAATGAAACCTGAAGACAGGGAAAGTACTTCTTTTATTACCCCTAGGGGAACTTATTGTTATAATGTTATGCCTTTTGGTTTAAAAAATGCAGGTGCAACGTATCAGCGGTTGATGAACAAGGTTTTTACCGAACAAATCAGCCGCAACATGGAGGTCTATGTCGATGACATGCTCACTAAAAGCAAGAAAGCTGCTGATCATTTAGTTGACTTGAGTCAAACTTTTGATCAACTGGATAAATACCAAATGAAGCTTAACCCGACGAAGTGCACCTTTGGAGTACGAGAAGGAATGTTCCTCGGATACATCATCAATCAGCGAGGTATTGAGGCAAATCCAGATAAGATCAAAGCTCTTCTAGGGCTGCGATCCCCGACGACGAAGAAAGAAGTGCAGAGTCTTACCGGACGAGTTGCAGCGCTCAACAGATTTGTATCTCGAGCAACTGATAAATGCATACCATTCTTCAAAACACTTCGAAAAACCTTTGAGTGGAATGAGGAATGTGAAAAAGCCTTTCAAGACTTGAAGAAATACTTGGGATCACCTCCACTGTTGTCCAGGCCAATAACTGGAGAAAAGTTGTATTTGTATTTGGCAGTATCAGAGAATGCAGTCAGTTCAGCGTTGATCAGATTGGAGAATGGAGTCCAGAAGCCAATTTATTACACAAGTAAAGCTTTCCGAGGTGCAGAAATCAGGTACCCAAAGCTAGAAAAATTGGCATTGGCACTAATTGAAGCAAGTAGAAGAATGAGGCCATATTTTCAGGCCCATACCATCATCGTTTATACTGATATGCCATTGAGACAAGCCCTCCATAAGCCAGAAAAGTCAGGGAGACTGATGTACTGGGCAGTAGAACTTGGTGAATATGATATTGTGTATGAGCCCAGATCATCATTGAAGGGGCAAGCTGTAGCAGATTTTATAGCAGAGTTCACATACCCTGATACCCCCGAGAAGCAAAAGGTGCTTGCTGACCTACATGTGGACGATACAGGATCAGTAGAAACAGGTCCAAACCAACCAAGGTTGGTAAAAGGACTTGTGGATGTAGAGAAATCATTATATTCAAACCCAGACCAACCAAGGTTGGTAAAAGGGTGCGAACAGATGATTGACGAGGAGCGAAAGATACCGGGGGATGATGGAAGAAAAAAGCAGATATTTTACCGAGGAACTCTGACAGATAAGAAATTTGAAGACGAGGTACCTACATGGAGATTATATGTAGATGGATCATCGTGCACAGCTGGTTGTGGAGCAGGAATTGTTTTGAACACTCCAGACGAGATTGACATGGAATATGCCTTGCGATTCCAATTCAAAGCCTCTAATAATGAAGCGGAGTATGAGGCCATGATAGCAGGTCTTAATCTAGCAAAGACTATGGAAGCACAACAAGTGATGGTATTCAGTGATTCTCAATTAATTGTGAATCAGATGATGGGAATATATGCGGTTAAAGGAGATTTAATGATAAAATATCATGCAAAGGTGATGAAATTGTTGACAGAATTTGATGCCATTCAATTGGTGAGAATACCGAGGATGGAGAATGTACAAGCAGACGCACTGGCCCGACTAGCATCAGCTACTCGTACCGAGATGCGAAGAACCATACCTATTGAAGTATTAGAAGGTCGGAGCATAGATGAAGATCTGACAATGAATGTGATTATTCTTGATTTAGGACCATCTTGGATGGATCCCATCAGGAAATATATTGAAGAGGGTGGATTGCCGGAGGACAAACTCGCTGCAAAGAAACTGAAGTATAAAGCTGCTCGGTATGTATTAACTAATGGTATTTTGTATAGACGAGGAATTATGGCAGGTTTGCAGAGATGTGTACATCCCACCGAGGTGAAAGAATTGATTGAAGAAATCCATGAAGGGTCTTGTGGAGCTCATGTAGCAGGTCGAACACTTTTACAAAGAGTGATGACACAGGGATACTACTGGCCGACGATGAGGGCTGATTGTATAGCCTATGCCAAGAAATGTGACAAGTGCCAACGTTTTTCCTCCATCCGACGAACTCCACAAGCATTGCTAACACCAATAACTTCCCTTTGGCCATTTGCCATGTGGGGAATTGATTTGGTTGGACCACTGCCGACCACCCGAGGAAGATTCAAGTATCTCGTAGTTGCAGTGGACTATTTTACAAAGTGGGTGGAAGCTGAGCCGCTTATCGATATGACGTACGAGAAGGTATACCAGTTTGTATGGAAGAATATCATTTGTCGATATGGTCTCCCTCATGCTTTCATCACAGACCATGGAACACAATTTGATAATGAAGAATTTGCTGCCTATTGTCATCAGTCGAACGTTTTGAAGTTTCATTCAGCACCAGGCCATCCCCAAAGCAATGGACAGACTGAGGTGACGAACAGAACATTACTAAATGGGTTGAAAAAGAGGCTAAGTGAAGCTAAAGCAAATTGGATTAACGAGCTCCAATCAGTATTATGGGCTTACCGAACAACTCCCCGAGCAGCAACTGGAGAATCACCATATATGCTAGCATTTGGAAGTGAGGCTGTGATACCTGCCGAGTTGGGTCTCCCAACGCATAGAGTGCTGAATTTCGACTCTCCGATCAGTGAATTGATGAGAAGAATGGATTTGGATATGCTCGATGAAGTAAGAGAAGAGGCAGCCATTAGGAATGCTGCTTATCAACAACGAACAGCTCTGTTCTACAACAAAAGGGTGAAGAAATGCGATTTGAAGGAGGGTGATTATGTGCTGAAGAAAGTCATTCATAAGCAGAATAAACTGGAAGCAAACTGGCATGGACCTTACCGAGTTACAGAGGTTGTTCGACCCGGAACTTACAGAATATCAACTCTAGAAGGAGAGGAATTTAAAAATGCATGGAATGCTGAACACCTGCGCAAGTGTTATCAGTGATGTAAAATGTTTCCTTCATTATGAATAAAACGAGGATGGTTCACCATTTTCTTTCTGTTGAAAGTTTTTCGGGGAATACTAGTGTTGTACACTACGCTGCTTGATAACAAGAAGAAGACTGCTCTACGGAGCCATGCTCTACGGAACCATGCTCTACGGAGCCATGCTCTACGGAGCCATGCTCTACGGAGCCATGCTCTAAGGAGCCATGCTCTACGGAGCCATGCTCTACGGAGCCATGCTCTAAGGGGCCAAAAAGTGCTCTAAGGAGCCAACCTCCTTTGGTTAGGAGGACAGCTCTAAGGAGCCAAAAAGTGCTATAAGTAGCCAACCTCCTTTGGTTAGGAGGACATGCTCTACGGAGCCATGCTCTACAGAGCCACGCTCTACGGAGCCACGCTCTAAGGAGCCATGCTCTAAGGAGCCATGCTCTAAGGAGCCAAAAAGTTCGAACGAACCCTACTACTCCTTTGATTAGGAGGTGTACACCAGCATGATCAACTACGGTTGGTAAGATTTTATATATTCTCGCATTACAACTTATGTTGGTCGGGAAGCAATATTATTACAAAAAGTTCTTTAAAGAACAAAATATTCCAAACTGTACCAAATATGGTTGGTCGGGGATAAAAACCCACTAACTGTAGTTGGTCGACGAGGACAAATTATTGACCTTAGTTGGTCGGACACATGTTTATATTTGAAATTGAACCAAGTATGGCTGGTCGGGGATAGAAACCCATCAACTGTAGTTGGTCGACAAACATTATTTATCCACCTTGGTTGGTTGGAAACAATTTTGAACAATTTATGCTCATTGTAAATTTTAAATTGGTTGATGAACCATATAATTTGCAAACAGAAAAATAGCTATACTAATTGGCAAAACAGAAAATGAAATTCTTTCATTAAGATAAAAATGTATTGCATGTTACATGTATGTGCTAACTATTACATTAAGATTCCTATTCTATTGGTTTCTTTCCTTTATCTTTTGAGACAGGTTCCTCGCCAGCAGGAGGATCCTCTAGGCAAAGAGGAGAGTTAATAAAGTTCATGTCCTTCAGCATTCTGACATTCATTATTGTAGGAGTGTCCAATAGGTGCTCAGGACGAGATACTTCAACTTGAGAATGAAGGTTGTAATCACCAAGATATTTAGAGATCAAACTCCGAGGAATGGAACGAGCAGGAATCCATGCCATATCCAATTTATAAGGAGGAACAGGCAAGTCTAGCAATCCAGGAGCATGGTAATCCCATAAATAATGACCTCGTTCCAATTTTAGTACACCCAGGGCGTTCAACCATCCCTGCTTATAACCTTCGTTGTTAGCATTTTCAATGCGAGCATCCAAATGATAAAGAGCTTCATTATAGCCTGCATTCCAGAACTCCCGAGGCTGTTTATGGAATTGGAAAGTTAATTTATCTACTTGCTCAAGAAAGTTCTTGATGAGAGCATCTTTATTATTCAGAGCAGACTTCATCGCAGTAAGTTCATCTTCCAAGGATAAGTTTTTCTTGGACATTTCAGACAAAGCTCGATCCTTTACATTCAGTTGAAATGCTTGAGTTTCCATTGTCGATTGAGTATGAGCTTCTTCAACATTGCGACTAAGAACTCTTGATCGGCTCCGAGAAGCAACTGGAGAACTCCGCTCCTCGACAATTCTTCCTCGTCCCCGAGAACTTCTTCCTCGTCCCCGAGCAGTCACAGGAATAACAGACTTTCTCAAGTCATCCAGCTCTTGTCTTAGTTTGGCATTTTCAACCTCTAAGAATGAAAAACCTTCATCAGTAACAGGTACTAATGCAGTAGAAGATGAGGCAGCAGATTCATATTGAGCCAATTTTTTCTGCAGATTATTATTTTCTTGCTCCAGGATCTCTGCAATCTGCCTGCAAGCTTCAATTTCACCCTTTAGGGTCCTTTCTCTGATATCATATCCAACAATGATTTTCTTATGGCCTGTTTCAGAAGAGAGCTGTTGGTATCTATTTTCATAATCCGGATGCAATGAAGCCATTGAGGCATTGTGTTGATCTTGAAGATCCTCTATGGAACTATGAAGTTCCTCGATCAATTCATAGTATGCCACATTGTTGGCCACAGATCTATCAAGTAAATCCTTCAGGTACCGGTAGGCCTCAACTGCTTGTTCTGAAGCATCGTGACCAAGAATGTCGACAATCTCTGATATACTTAGGTCTGTATGACCAGCTTTATAATATCCATTGCATTGTCGCATCAACTCAGTATCAGGAGCAGAAATCAATTCCATTCTGGCCATAAACTAATAAAGAAGAGGAAGCAGGAGTTAATAAATAAAAGCAGACAGAGTATCAATAAAGAAGAGAAACGAAGATGTATTTTATTAGATCATCAAAAGGTTACATTGTTCGATTACAAATGATGAAAGATGGAAATGATACCGAACAACTTCACACCTTTTCCTTGTCTCCCAAGACTTTCTCGGGAGGCTGGGACGAGGAGCTCGGTTGCTCGGTGATGACAACAACTTGATCGGCAAAAGTCTTCTCGGCAGGAGGAGGCATAGAAGAAATGTCCTCGATGACAGAGGGTTGAGAAGCAGAGACTGGGACATCCACAGCCATAGAAGATCCATCTGAGTCAGGCTCATCTTCTTCTTCTTCCACAATTGGTGGAGGAGGACCAGGGAGGTGTAATTGGAATAGGTCAGAATCATCCTTGACCTTCAGCTCCTGCAGAGCAGCTACCCAGCCATCATAGAAGTATTTCAACTTCCCATACTGGACTTGGGATGTCATTGCAGCAATCCCTTTATCCCATCCCTTCTCCTAACCAGCACTGAAATGTTTCTTGATCGCAACTTTTCTTCTCAACTTCTCCGAGGAGAGTTTTGCGTCCAGTTCTTCTTTTTGAACCTTGATATTTTGCAGAGTAGATAACTCTGCCTCTGCCGTTTTCAGCTTGTCATCACATTTTTTATGTGCGACTTCTAAACCCTTCATTTTTTCCTCCAAATTCTTGGAGGTTTCAGCCATCTTCAATTTCTCAGCCTTAGCCACAGCCAGTTTCTTCTCCCAAACAGTTTTCTCCTCGACGTACTATTGGCGAGATTCCTTCACAGATTGGGCTAAACCCAACAGAGCATCGTCAACATCTGACGAGGAACTGGAAGCTTTAATAGCTTGATCTTTCTTCACGATGGTATTGAAGCAGTTCACCAGCTGAAAGATAAGAAAAACAATGAAGTCAATACAAATGCAAAAATTCAGATAAAGAAAGAAAGACCAAGAGTATAAGAAATTTACTGAAGAAAGATGACGAGCAGCTAGGGATGTCAGTGTATCCCTAGGAATTCTTTCATCAATCCCGAGAACCTCGGGTACAACTGAGCTCATTGAAGAACTCGGAAGAATGATGTTTGGAACATCATTACCACCAGCAGGTAAAGAAGAGGCAGTTTCAGCTGGAGTAACCAAGGATGATCTCCTTAATCTCTTCAACGGGCGGTCAGAACCTTCAACCAAAGAAGTCTTGGTTGGAGAGATGGTAATTACATCTACTGGAGCACTTTTCTTGCTCGGAACTACTGGAGGCTTCTCGGCAGCCTTGGAAGACCCAGCATCTACTTTTTTAGTCCCCTCTGGGACATCAATTTTATTTTTCTTGGACCCAGGAACAGAAGTAACATCATCAAAGAGAGCAGGAGGAGCTCTTTTCTTACCCATCCTTTGACTTAAAGGAAGATGAGAATCTGAAGATGAACCTTCAAGAGTTGAAGCTGGTTCAACAGGGCGAGCAGTATAAGAGGTTGTGTAACTCTTATATTGTAGCAGATATGAGGCAGACCTGATATGTTCGTCTGCAATGTTCTTGTGCAAACCCCAGATAAGTTTCAGATGCTTGATGTTAACCTCTGATTCTTTTGGAGTTCTTCTTTTGCTTTCAACTGCAAATAAATACATTATGAGATATCAGTCATACATTTTGTCAAACATGATGAAAACACAATTTTATAAGTAAAATAAAATGAAAAATAAACCTATCCCATTTCCATATGGGGGTCATCTGGGACCGTTGTACACTTCGTCCCCAGCTAAAGGCACATATTGCCAATTTTTTATGATCAACCCGTGCTCAAAATAATCTCTATTTGAGTCAGGGAGGTTAACTACAAGAGCCCTATTCAAATACCTAGTTTTTAAATAATAAACATTATCTAGAGTATCCCACTTATAACAAAACATAATTTCAGGGATCCCAATACGAGTCCCATGAGTTAGATTTAATTTATGCACCCCATTAATTATTCTCCATGAATTGGGGGCTATTTTTGCAGGAACGAGATCAAAATATTGACAAAACTCAAGACATAATGGGTTTGGTGGAAAGGAAAAACCACATTCAGCAATGAAAAGACTGGGGAACCAATGTCCCTCAGCCAATCGAAAGTAATCTAAAGGCTCAGAAAGAACCTCTAGAGTTACCCAAGAAGGAATGGAAAAGTCAGAACGAAATTTCTCAGCAGATTCAACAATATAAACCATATTGAATAAAAGAGATGCAGAAGAAAGGAAGAAGATCTTACAGAAAGAAAGGAGGTATGTTGACAACGAACGGAAACAAGGATGAACGCACAAGGGAGAAGAAGAGAATAGAAAGCTTGAATGCAGAAAATTGGAAAACGTAGACGACGGTATGGTTACCAAAGAAGTTTAAATACTTTGCATTGGGAAATGGCGAAAGAAATGATTACTAAAAAGAAACTACTGAACGTCCGGCGGCTAAAAGGACAAAAATTGCACGAAGATCGAAGCGCTTATAAAAAAGGCGGAAACTGCGAAATGAGAAGGAAATTTGAATACAATGTTCCTGAAACCCAGGAAGGTCATTTAATATTGCCATATACCGAGAAAGAATGTTCCATACTCCTCAAAGTTCGAAATATGAAACATTAGGGGCTTCTGTTGATACCAAAATTAATATGCTGATGTGGACGAATAATATGAAGACACGTGTCAACTCACCTGGCACAATAATACCGAGGAAGCTCATTCCTACAATCATTACATATCTTCTCCGAGCAACGAGGAAGACAATCCGAGGAACCGAGATACTACATGCGCTCTGAGGAACTCCAGTGCTCCGAGGTACTCTAGCCTTCCGAGGAACTCTTGACCAACGAGCAACTAAGGCGGTCCGAGCTGCACCTCGACCCCAGCATTAATTGCCAGATCTTCAACAGTTCAACTATTCATTGAATGTTTATATTCTTGACGCACACGCTGCATTAAATGTATTGCCCTTTCATGTGTATATCATTTAATGTATCGACCCTTTCATGTACAGCCTTGAGGCTATAAATACCTTGTATCAATCCCATTCAAAGGGACCGGAATTTCTTGAGAGAACTTGTAATCAAGAATTCTGCAAAAACTCAGCAATAACATAACAGTGGACGTAGGCTTTATTCCTAGCCGAACCACTTTAAAAATCTTGTCTTATTTATTTATCTATGATTGAATAATTAGAGCGATCTAGTTTTTTACATCAACAGTCGACAAGGAAAATTCATCGACCTTGGTTGGTCGGGCACATTTTATGAAAAAGACAAAAAGTTACCAAGTATGGTTAGTCGGGGATAAAATCTCACTAACTATAATTGGTCGACAAGCTTATTTTTACAACCTTGGTTGGTTGGAATAATTTTCAACATTTTTATACTCATTACTTTATTATTAAGTGATCAAGCAACATTTCTGATACTTGTAACTTTTTATTACTAAGTTGGTCGATGAATCACACAATATTGATATGCAAGCACAAATATAAAGTGTTTGACAAATACAAGACAATAGCAATACATATTTGCAAATAAAAATGAAAGTCTTTCATTAAAATTCAAAATAAATTACAAGTTACATTGATAACTATATGGATATGTATACTAACTGTTACATAAGAATTTCCTATTCTATTGGTTTTTTCCCCTAAGCCTTCAATACAGGTTCCTCGCCAGCAGGCGGATCATTTAAAGACTGAGGAGAATTAATGAAGTTCAAGTCCTTCAGAATCCTAACGTTCATCACAGAAGGTCGATCTAGGAGATGCTCAGGACGAGATACCTCAAACTGAGAATGCAAACTGTAGTCACCAAGATACTCGTAATTAATCTCCGAGGAATGGCACGAGCTGGGATCCATTCCATGTCCAAATTAAATGGTGGCACAGGCAAGTCGAGCAATCCGGGCTCATAGTAGTCCCACAAATAATGTCCCTGCTCGAGTTTCAACACACATAAGGCATTCAGCCAACCTTGTTTGTAGCCCTCATTATTGGCATTCTGGATACGAGCATCTAAATGGAATAGTGCCTCGTTGTATCCAGCCATCCAAAATTCCCTGGGCTGTTTATGGAATTGAAATGTTAACCTCTCAAGCTTCTCATGAAGACTCTGGATGAAAAGTTCCTTAGTCTCCAACGCTGATTCCTTTGCAGAGATTTGTGGTTCCAATTCTCTAACTTTCTTGGACAGTTCAGACAAGGCTCGATCTTTGGCCATCAATTGGAATGCTTGATTTTCCAACGCTGAATGAGTATGAGCTTCATCAACCATACGACGAAGAACTCTTGATCGACCCCGAGCAGGTGGAGTACTTTGTTCCTCGGCAACATTCTGTTCAACTCTTCCTCGTCCACGAGAACCTCTTCCTCGCCCCCGAGTAGCAGTAGAAGTACCAGACCTTTTCAAGGTGTCCAACTCTTGCCTTAATTTGGAATTCTCAACCTCTAAGAATGAAAATCCCTCGTCAGTCACTGGGATTACAGCTGTTGAAGAAGAAGCTGCAGACTTATACTGTGTTAGCTCTTTTTGCAAATTGTTATTCTCTTGCTCCAGCAGCTCGGCAATCTGTCTGCATGCTTCGACTTCACCCTTTAGGGTTCTCTCTCTCACTTCATAGCCAGCAAGCATCTTGTTATAACCTGTTTCAGCACTAAGTTGTTTGAGTTTCTTCTCATACCCTTCGTGCCAAAGAACTGAAGACTCTTTATACTGCAGCTGAAGTTCATCGAGAGTACCTTGCAAGTCTTCAATCATTTCATAATAAGCCACATTGTTGGCTACAGCACGATCAAGAAGACATTTCAAGTATTGAAATGCCTCCACTTCTTGGTCTGAAGCATCATGACCAAGGATATCAGCAATTTCTGATGCACTCAGGTCAGTATGGCCAGCTTTAAAATATTCATGGCATTGTTGCATCAGTTTTGTATCATTGGCAGATAGCAAGTCCATTCTAGCCATAAACTAGTAAAGAAGAGAAGGCAAGAGTTAATAAAAGAAGCAGACAGAACATCAACAACGTAGAGGAACAAAAAAGGTGATTTTATTACATCATCAAAAGGAGTACAGCATTCAGAATATCGATTACAAGTAAAAGAAAAGAAGAAAGAGAATACCGAACAACTTCACACCTTTTCCTTGTCTCCCAAGACTTTTTCGGGAGGCTGGGACGAGGAGCTTGGTTGCTCGGTGGGAACAATGAGTTGGTTGGCAGAAGTTGGGACTTGTTCAGGAGGAGCAGGCAAAGACGAAATCTCCTCGGTGGCTGTCTGATTGGGTTGTGAAGCAAGGACTAAATCACCCACTGTCATTGAAGATTCCTCGGATGCAGCTTCGTCTTCTTCCTCATCTTTAATTCTAGGAGGGGGGCCAGGAAGATGTTGTTGAAACAGCTCAGAATCCTTGTTGACTTTCAATTCTTGCAGGGCAGCAACCCAACCATCTCGGAAGTATTTCAAACTCCCATACTGCACCTGAGTCATCATTGCTTCTACCCCCCTGTCCCATCCTTTATCCCAACCGGTACGAAAAGATTTCTTCACAGCCACTTTTCTTTTCATTTTCTCCGAGGAGAGCTTCTCGGATAGAAGATCCTCGGAGGCTTTCAACTTGGCCTCCACCTCCTCCTTCTGGCGATTTACTTCTCGCAGAAGGGTTAGCTCTTCCTCAGCCGATTTCAATTTATTTTCAAGCTCCCCAAAGCTTGTGAGCTTCTCGGTATATTTTTTATTCTCTCTCTCCAAGTCTTTCACCTTATTTCCCAACTGCACCTTCTCTGCCTCAGATGCAGCCAACTTCTTCTCCCATTCACCCCTATCCTCGTCATACTTTTGACAAGAATCCTTCAAAGATTGGGCCAAGACCTGTAAAGCATCCTCTACTCCAGACGAGGAGCTAGAAGCCTTGATCGCTTCATCTTTCTTCACTATGGTGTTAAAGCAACTCACCAGCTGGAAAAAGAAGAAAATAATGATAAGTCATTACAGAGATACTTGTATTGATGGAAAGAAAGAAAGTTCAGAATAAGAGAAACTTACTAAAGCAATGTGACGAGTAGCTAGGGATGTCAGCATATCCCTAGACATGTTTTCCTCAATTCCTTGGACTTCAGGAATGGTCCAAGTCTTTACCGAGTTCATTGCAGAACTCGGGGGAATAATAGTTGGAACACTAGTTCCAATAACTTGGAGTTGGGGGATGGTTTCAGAAAAACTGACCGAGGAGGATTTCTTCAGTCTCCTCAGTGGCACTTCAACAGTTTCAACCAAAGAAGAGCTTTGGGTTGGGGAAATGGTGATCACTTCCACAAGTGCATCCTTCTTGCTCGGAGCCACTGGGGGCTTCTCGGCAGCCTTCTGAGGAGCAACAGAAGGGGCAGCATCAACTTTCTTTATCCCCTTTGGGACGTCAGATTTATTTCTTTTACCCTCTCCAGCAGAGGCAGTCTCCTCAAAAGATAGCAGGAACTCTTCTTTTGCCCATTTTCTGACTCAGAGGAATGTGAGAGTCTGGTGAAGAATCCTCAGAAGCTGGCAATGGTTCACTAATGCTGACCACAGGATGAGCAGTAAAGGATGATGTATAGCTCCTGTACTGCAA
Organism: Sambucus nigra; assembly: GCA_949130495.1. NCBI lineage: Eukaryota > Viridiplantae > Streptophyta > Magnoliopsida > Dipsacales > Adoxaceae > Sambucus > Sambucus nigra. The sequence continues at coordinate 1,193,869 of CASBWL010000485.1, forward strand.
CAAGTATGAAGAAGACCTGACGTGCTCGTCTGCAACCTTCTGATGCAAACTCCAGATATGTTTCAAATGTTTAATATTTAGTTTTGATTCTTTTGGAGTTTTTCTTTTGCTGTCAACTGCAAACAAATACATATTGAAATGACAATCACGCATTTATTCAAACATAATGAAATCATAATTTCAGAAATAAAATAAAATGAAAATAACCTATCCCATTGCCATATGGGGGGCATTTGGGACCTTCATATACTTCGTCTCCAACCAAAGGGGCATGTTGCCAATTTTTGATAACTACCCCATGTACAAAATAATCCCTATTAGCATCAGGGAGATTGACTACTAAAGCCCTATTCAAAAATCTAGTTTTTAGATAATAAACATTGTCTAGAACAGCCCATCTATAACAATACATAATCTCAGGAATTCCTATACGAGTTCCATGAGTTTGATTTAACCTATGCACCCTATTAACTATTCTCCATGTATTGGGGGCTATTTTTGCAGGAACAACATCGAAATGATGACAAAACTCTAAACACAAAGGGTTTGGTGGAAATGAAAATCCACATTCAGTAATGAAGAGGCTGGGGAACCAATGCCCCTCAGCCAAATTAAAATAATTTGAAGGTTCAGAAAGATCCTCCAGAGTTACCCAAGATGGAATAGAAAAATCAGAGTGGAATTTCTCGAGAGATTCAATAACATAAACCATGGCGAATAAAAAAAAATGAAGAAGAAGGAAGAAGATCTTACAGGAAAAATGGAGATCTGTTGACAACGAACGAAAACAAGGATGAACGCACAAGAGAAAGAAAGACTCTGGAAAACTCGAAAGCAGAAATTGGAAAAGGTAGAAGATGGGGATATTGTCTATGAAGTTTAAATACTTTGCCTTGGGAAACGGAGAAAGAAATGATTACAAAAAGGAAACTATTATGCTACCGGCGGCTAAAAGTACAAAAAGTGCACGAAGATCGAAGCGCTTATAAAAATGCAAAAAGGCGGGTTCTGCGAATTTGGAAGGAAATTCAAATACGGAGAAATGTTCCTAAAAACCAGGAAGATCATTTAATATTGCCATATACCGAGAAAGAATGTTCCATACTCCTCAAAGTTTGAAATATGAAACATTGGGGGCTTCTGTTGATACCAAAATTAGTATGCTGATATGGACGAATAATAAGAAGACACGTGTCAATCTACGTGGCATAATAGCAACGAGGAAGTTTATTCCCCCGACCTAGTCATACTCACTCCGAGAAACAAGTGTACTCCGAGGAACTCCAGCTCTCCGAGGAACTCCTGAACGACGAGCAACTAAGGCGGTCCGAGCTGCATCTCGACCACAGCATTGATTGCCAGATAATCAACAGTTCAACTATTCATTGAATGCTTATCATCTTGACGCACACGCTTGAAGAGCATTAAATGAATTACCCTTTCATATGAATATCATTTAATGTATCACCCTTTCAGATTATGGCCTGAAGGCTATAAATACATTGTATTACCCTTATTCAAAGCGACCGGAATTTCTTGATAGAACTTGTAATCGAGAATTCCCAAACACTCAGCAATAACATAACAGTGGACGTAGGCCATTCTTATAAGGCTGAACCACTTTAAAAATTCTTTGTCTCATTTATATTTATCTGTGATTGAATAATTAGAGTGATCTAATTTTTTACATCAACAATAATATTCTAACAAATTGAACACCTTTTTACAAAAATGACTATTACTCCCTCCACAGAAGTCCAAACGACCTGATTCAAAGATCGTTGGAAAGATAAGATCCATATCGTTCTTTAAATCTATGGGTCATAGTCTAATTCAAAGTACAAATAAAATGGCATGTGTTTGGAGTGACATCAAATTTTCTAACATATTCATCAATTAAACCAATCTTTTATATATTATAAGATGTTATACAAGACTTAAATACTCCTTTTTTCAAGTAACCATGTGGCACATCAAATGGATTTCTCTTCCATAAAATAATACCTCACTCAGTTTCCTGCCATACATTACACGCTCATTTGTCTTCAGTCATTTAACATAATCATTTTCAGAGAACCCCTTCAATAGCCCATACCCCTCCCGCTTACTCTCCAAATATAAAGAGGAGGATTTGCCCACACAGAATCAAATAAGCTACAAACTTCTTCTATGCTCTTTTCATTCATCTCCCTTATCCCAGTCACAATTCTGCTATATAGATTTCATCTTGGGATTGAACAAAAAAAATTTAAGAGATTCAACCCCCCCCCCCCCCTCCCCAAAAAAAAAACCATTTGTTTTCTTATTACTTTTTTAATATTTTCTAATCTAATAGTTTGTATGTTTTTTGCATGTCTATTTCCCAAACTCTCTATCTAATGGAGGTATGCGGCGAGAGTAAAAAATTGTGAATGTAGATTATAAGTGTTTTTTATTTTTTTTGTTTTATTATGTTAAGGTGTTATTTGGTGTCAAATCTTGAGTCCTCTAATCAGTTTTTTCATTATCATTTTATCTTTCTCATTAAACATCACCCCGAAATTCATTTTCAAAGAGTTAATTTGCATCTGCAAATAGTCATTTTCAAACAATTCTTGAATGAGGTATTCCCAAAATCAGACGAATCACACTCTGAAGCGGCATCATTGACTGACTCTTCACTGATCCTTTTTATTTGTTTCTTTATCTTCTATAAACTTTTACCTAATTTCCATAGGATGGTCTACTCGGTTGTTCTATTGAATTATTTCCCTATTTCACAAGTTGACCTACGTCAAGGAAATATATCAATTGGAGGTAGATCCCATATCTTTATTGTGGTTTGTGGGTTCCTTTTATGACATGCCCATCCACTTTTTTCCATTGCAATGTGATGAGAAATTTTATATCTTTTTAATCTATAACATGGTTCTAATGAATCAGTTGTTCATATAACTTTTTCTTTTCTTTGTACTACTATTTATCAAATATATGATTCCAAAATGTTAGTTTCCCTTTTTGTCTTATGTTGTGTTGTATATGAATTTAGTTTAGTTTTCTTTCACATTTATGAATTAAGTTTTGGCTCCATTTTGTTAGACGTTCCTTTACTTTTGTAATGCACATCAACTGCTTGATGAAATTCTAAACAAGTGGTAAAAATTTGATTACATGGTCACGTATATTTGTATATTTGTTCTTTGCTTTTTTTTTTCCAGATAATTCAAGCATTGTGTTAAAGTTGAAATATAATGGGATATGAATATAACCCAATGTAATGAAATAATGGGGTAGGCCGCCGCCAAAGAAGATAGCGCTACCAATGTCTGCCATATCTCTTTCAAGTTTTCGGTTGACACTCCATGCTTATGAAAAGAGCATTTTATGAAGATACACTTTTATCGGGGGAAAAAAGGAAGGACAAGGAAACTACATGACACTTGATGAAATCATTGAAACACAAGTCGTGACAACTTCTTAAGTGTTTACTAATATATGGACCTTGCCACCCAATTATTGCCTCATGTTTGGTTAAACTGCCAATGATGGCTCAGTTTCGTGAGCCTCCCAAGTTGAAGTTGCATATGAATTATATCAGAGAATGAATGTGGGATATCATTCCTGATTAAGTTGTTGTTTTTCCATAGTGGGATTGATTTAAAATTGTACCTTTATACATGGTTTTATTACTACATTAAGAACTGATAGTTTAAAGTTGAAATACATATGTTCCTTTTTTTATTTGTGATGCATTATATACAAAGGACTATAAAATTCCCGCGCATCGCGCAGGGATAAAAACTAGTAAATCATGTAATACTGAACCCTAGTTTTAAGATTTGATCTTTTCTTCTTAAATTATGTAATAACCTATCTTTCTTATTCAATTAAAATTAGATTTAACATGTAATTATCCTTAGATTCATCTCTTAACAATCTCTTCATTCAAAACCTGAATTTAAATAGTTTTCCCAACCCGAAATTTATGTTCTTCTACACCAAATTACATGAACGATTGAAACTACCCATGGATATTAAAGCAAGTAAATAATTTCCTTTAAACTGATGGATACTGAGATTTCTCTTATGAACCTTCCCTATCAATGATGATTTTCAACCCGAAAATGATGGCTCTTCTCCCTGGATCCTCTTTTCCTCTTATTTTCTCTCTTTCTCTTCACTTTTATCACTTTCTCTCAAACCCTAGCCTCCTTGGGTTGATAGATATAAGCCCCCTTTTATCTACTTTGCTTATATATTAGCCTAAAACACTCAAATCCCAATACAGGGTCAGCCCCCTTAAGTAAAATGACTTTTATACCATTCTACGATTCCCACTCAGTCTAAAAATCCCTTGAAACCCAACTATAACTCTCGGGTACCTATTCTGGACAATTTTGACCCATTCCGGACCATCGATGCACTCAAAACTACCATCCGAGTTGTGTAACATAAAATTTCACCTCATTCTCAACATGACTCTACTAGTGTGTCCCGAATGAAATACCGATAAACTCATCGCCTTAACTCACTTACGACGTAACATAACTTAATACGTTATCATTTACTTATCATACAAGTAAATATAAATATACATAGTTATTAATCATTTTATTCCCTAATTAATATTTATCTAAGATAATTTATTTCTCGATTAAATCAAAATTATGTGCACACCTATAATTTAAAATTCTTTAAAAATACGGGGTGTTACAATTGTCTAAGAATGGTAAGAAATGGTCTCGACCAATCATCAAATCCTTTGGCATTGGAAGGTGCAAATATCTCCCATGTTTATAGATTCTTAAGGTTATTTGTTTTTCAACTTTGAGGTCAAACTATTTAAAAAAATAATCATTTGGGTTTTTTATTTTTGGGGTTTAACCCGCTATACTGAAACTGTCAAACGCACCAAAAGTGGAGCACCCACAACACACCTCATGTATTCTCTCTCCCTTCGTACAATAAGGCAAGTATTCTCCTATTTGATAGAAAAGTTTGAGCCTTTCTGAAGAACCTCCGTCCAATGTCTAAATTCAATAAATAAACCCTAATCAATACTAATACTACTATTACAATTATGGATTCATTTCATATAACCTCATTTCATCTTTGGCTGAGAATCTGAAACCTCTAAACCAGTGGCAACCATGGCAAGTCGAAAATCCGACTTCTCACATTAAGTATATGTATATAACATGTCCAATCTTTTATTATTGTGTTATGCTGATGAAATTTCAGGTGAAATATTCAAAGGAGCCCGATAATGCCACCAGGTGTAAGTTCTGCCATTTTAAAATAGTAACGTGTATTCTGATTTATGGTTTATTTATATATAATTAAAAATTGCATTTTGTGTTGATATTATTGGGTCTATTTCAGGTGGAAATACGGAGACTCAGATCTCTGATGTCATTTTAAGGTACGTTGATGTTGATGTTGATGATGAATTCTACCTTTAAATATTCATTTCCGACATATTGGACCATGAGATGTAATCTTGAATATGATTTTCATTGTATTATTAGTTACATAAGATTTTAGAAATATATGTCTATGTGATTGATTCAGAAAACATGGGCAAATGGTTGTATAAAACATTTTTTATTTAGTGGGAAATATTGTTTTGGTGAGATAACTACGCAAAATTTTCCTTATAGAAAATTTAATACAAGTGGTTTTTTGTTTCCCATAATAACCTGAGTGTGCTTCAATGTCCGAATATGATCTGAATTCGATTAGATATATCAAACGTTTAGGGGTTCCGTGTGTTTCACATTTAAATTAACGAGGGAGGCGTTGTCAATGACTCAAGACCTTGACCTCCACGATACAGTTGTGAGTGCTCCACATATATCTATATATATAAATATAGATACACATATTTTTTTAGAAGTTATAGGTGGTGGTCTAAAATGATTATCAATTAATGTGATAGTTGCTTATGTGATTCATATATCAAGTTGGGAACAAAAGGTAATATAAAATACTTCTTTCTTCTATTAATCAAATTTAGTTAGACGAGTGGATATATCATTGTGGCATAGCGATTGGCCCTTGATACAATTAGATGTAAAATACTTCAATAATATGTAGATTCATTTTTTTATGTTTTTATTATACTCTCCTTTTCATTTGGGAACCCAAAATCTACAACAACAAAAAAACTAATTATATAATACTACCATGTTATGTAATCTCTCGGTTTTCTTTATTATGGTTATTTCAGGGACAATGGTGGACGTGAGAAATGACATACAACAATTCAACGAAATTATCACCTCCTAAGAATGACCAAATATTTCTTATGTATTTCAAAAATTGACTACTTTGTGTGGTAAAACAAGGACTACAAAGCGTGTGCGCATCACATGGAGCTTAAACTAGTTAAATTGAATACATTAACTATATTTTTGGTATGGGTGGATCGGTTAAATTAGCTGTAAATTAAGGGTGTAAATTTCCAGTTTTAGAGCTTAAACACAAGTCAATGAGGGTGCAACACGTTAGTGTGTATCACCAAATTGTGTCGCATTTTCGAGTCAGAATAGGTAAGTTATGGATATATTTAAGTAAAAAAACATTCCTCGTATATAGTTTCACGCCATGAAGTTGATTTTAGACATTCTGGGCAAGAAATCATTCTAAAATTCACACAGTGGCAGATTCAAGATTTTTGGTCAGGGGTACTAAAGTTTCAAGTGTGGCTAGGGGTTCGGGGTCGGGAGCTCCCGTGGCGATTTTTTTACTTATTATGAGTTTTGTACAAATTTTTAGCTCTGAAATTATATTGACTGATTGAAGTTATATTATAAACAATTATCCATTCAGGTTATATTTTAGTAGTAAAATTTCACTAAATTCATTAATAACTTTTGAAAAAAATAACTAAACAAACCTCATTGAAACATACCTATTACATTAGCCCTAATATTTTTTCAATTAACATAAATACCAACATTAATTTAAACATTAAAGTAACATTTTTAATAAATAAATTAACAAATTAAGCGGACATGTCAAACATAAATTGAATTTGGAAATATATAAACTAACAAATATTAAAACAATAATAAAACATATCAGGCTTAATCTCCGCTCCTGGAGTTGAAAGTATCAAAAAGACAAGTTTAAAAAATAATCTTAAGAGAAATAGGGTCTTAATTGTACCGCATACACACCTCATTTATGGTTGTTGGAGGATAAGGACGGGAGGTCGAAAGCAGCACCAACAGAGTTGGGAGCACAGACGATTAGGTTGCAGATTCGGGAGAGAAAGGAGAGGCAGCCGAGACATCGTAGAGAGAGAAATTGAAATGTTTGAGAAAAAATATATGAAAACGAGGTTTTTCAACTTAAGAGATTCGTGTAGGTTTTTCAACTTTCAAACTATTTACATTTTTTAACCCTATACTTGATAAAATATCATTAACTCTTCCTCTTACTTTCCACTTTTACATACAACACCCCTTAAAACATCTCAATAATTTTTTTTACGAAATCTCACCAGGTCCCCTGCCCCTCCTTAGCCCCTAAATCCGCTCCTGAATTCACATTAACAAGTCAAGTGAACATTTTAAAGTGTCATATGAAATGAGAATAGAGTGATATGTTGCACCCCTAAGGAAAAGTTTATTAACAACTTGCTTTGTCTAAAAGAACAATGCTCTGTGTTTCAATCAAGTACCCCTACGTATAACAACTTTAATAGAAAAACCACTATTGAGGAAGATAGTTAGTATTCTAAGAAACACTTGGGATTTTTATTTTACCATTACATGTTACTCATATATCAAAAATGGTTAAGATAGAATTATAATTTTATTAGACGTGGAGTTTTAATAAATAAACTACTAATGGCTAACGTACTTAATTATTGAGGAGTTATTATCAAAATAAGTCTTTGGTGTAGGTGTTATTAGATTACTAAATTACTCCTCTCTAGATACATTCCTAATCTATTTCACTTAATAGGAAAAATGAACCTTCTTGTGGCCATCTGGGTACGAATCCTCCGGTGCGGGCCCGACCTCGAAGTCGTGACGAGGGGAGAGAAGGCAGAAAATGGATACTCTCCCATTTTTCCATGCACATGTGGGTGATTCGAGGATATGGAGGTCCTCTTTTTGCCATTCGTGTCATCGTATTCGCGGTCTACCTCGGACATAAAATTGGTCATCATCAAATGAGGATAAAACGAAGAGATGGAGTCCTTAACCTATTTTGCTCGAAACAGGTAAAAGAATGTCGCCGCCTTCAGAGGACGACGTCAAGGTCATAATGATGCATACAAAACCAAGTGATTCGAAGGTATGGGTACTATGTTTCTAAATGGCAAGTTATAATGAACCCATTCTGCCCTTTCGGTCTCTCATGGGATATGATCTTCTCCTTCTGTCTTCGTGATGTGTGTGTGTGTACACGTGCATGATATGAATAATGGAAGAATTGAATTACCCGACTCGCGCCACAAAATGGATAGAGAAGATTCATCTATTGGAGTGTACCCGAAATAACATAAAATATATGATGTAAGTGTTCACCGAATCACGAATCGCTGTGAAAGAGCGAATGTGCATGTCGGACGAGACACAAATATGTAGGAGTCCAAGACTCACAAAATAGATATAATATAATATAAAAGACATGAAATGAGAATGGAGGTCTCTAATCTTAAGATTGGCCCAAGATTCCTATGTATCCCAAGGGGCAACAAAGTCTACGTAGTTCGAAAATGCCATAAGGGTGCGGTTCAACCCATAAATCCAAATGTTGGAATCCGCTTTGAGTGATTTTTAAGGAGAATGTGTTCAAGTGTGAAAGTGAGAAAAAATAGAAGTCTTACTTTTGGAATTTATGAATAAACCATATTTTGTCCTTTTTGGGTATTTATGAAAATAAGTTGTGTGAAATACTACTAATAAAAACTGAATATTATTTGATGTGAGATAATGAAACAATACTAGAAGATGTCACAAAATTAAAATAAAGTGAATAATAACACTTAATTGATTAAACTAAAAAAAGGGGTGAGGAATGGACCTCCTTATTGATCTTTATTAATGGATTTAGATTGTATGTAGGCTGATTTTTATAGTGGTAAAAAGGTAATACGATAGGGTTATGTGGATGACTAAGTGAGGTAAGAAAGGGAGAAGGGGGAATGTTGAAAAATGAACGTTTTTGGTAATGAGAAGGCTCTAATCTCGAGAGAATATTTGTCGACTGCTAAAATGGGCCTCCCCCAGGGGTGAGGCCACGAGCCATCTATATAGTTCCATTTATGGTTAGGGGTGACAATTGGCATTTCCCCTCACATGCCTATCGGCACATTGCCTACCTTTCTGGGGAACGAAAGTACACCCACAACTTGTTGATAGGCAAGGGGTCTTGGGTGCCTATAGGAAGTACGGAACAAACTTTTTTTAAAAATGGGAAAAAAATACAAACCGTAGTTTGAATTGCGCACAACTGGGACCATTAGAAATGAACTTCAGGGCCATTCAAGAATCCTTTGAGCCACTCCCGGGTCTGGGAGTTTATTGAAGTTAAACGGGGCTCGAAAGCGCCCGATGGTCTCTTGATAGGTGGTTTTCAAATGAAAATGACTTGTTCATACAAATCGAGAGGTTAATTCACGCACGGAATGGACTGTTGGAAAGGAAATTCAGTGACCTTCATGATTTCATTGATCTTCGCTCGATTTGGAGAGTTGATCAAAGTCAAACTTAGCCTGAAAGTGCCCGATGGACCTTCGAAGTAGTACGAATCGTTCGTGCAAATAGTGAGGCTGATTCACACATGATATGGAACACTGAAAAGATAATTCAAAGACCTTAGAGGTTTCATTGAGGTTCTCTTCGATTAGAGAGTTGACCAGAGTTAAATGGGGACCGGGAGAGCTCGGTGGCCTCCGAATCAATACTTGGGGTAAAACGGATCATTCGTGAAAACTGTGAAGCTGATTCATGCACGGGATTGAAAGTTAGATAGGGGATTAAGAGACCTTTGAGGTTTCATTGATATTTTATTAGGTTGGAGAGTTGCTCTAAGTCAAATGGGGCCTAGAAGTGCAAGGTGTCCTCTAGATCAGTACTCAGGGTATGACCTAGGGTTTTTGGTGAGAGGATGAGTGTTTGGGACCTAAGGATGTTCTTAGAGGGTAATAGGATGGAGTGTTAATAAAGGCCCTCGATGGGTAATCTTGGAATAAGTGAATGCCATCGAAAGATAGACACCTCATCGATGTTGGAGAAGAGGGTTGAGGTTAATTCTGCGGACATAGGGGACAGAGGTGACTGATTTATAGGGCCGAGGCTAAATATTCATACCTAAGGTTAGGATGCCCAATTCAGTAGATCGAGGTTGATTCTAAGGACCCAAGGGTTGAGATGACTAATTCAGCGAGTCAAGGTTGATTATGAGGACCTAAGGGTACAACGAGAGATTCTATGGGTTGAGGTCAATTCTATAGACCTAAAGATGAGATGACTGATTCAGTGAGTCATGGTCAATTCTACAGACCTAAAGATGTAATGACCAATTCTGCGGGTCGAGGCTGATTTTGGGGACCTAAAGATGTAGCGACCAATTCTATGGGTCTAGGTCAATTTTTTGGACCTAAAGATGTGGCGACCAATTTTTCGATTCGAGGTTAATTATGCGGACCTAAAGAGTGGGATAATCAATTTAGAAGGTATTTAATAGGTCAAGGTCAATTCTATGGACCTAATTATATGGCGACCGATTCTGCGAGTCGAGGTCAATTCTGTGGACATAAAGATGTGACAACCCATTCTGTAAGTCAAGGTTAATCACATGGACCTAAATAGTGGGATGACTAATTCAGTGGGTCAAGGTAAATTGTATGGAATTAAATATGTGGCGATTGATTCTATGAGTTGAGGTCAATTTTGCGGACCTAAAGAGTGGGATGACCAATTCAGCGGGGCGAGGTTAATTCTGTTAACCTAAATATGTGGCGAACGATTATGCTTCTCGAGGTAAATTATGCGTACCTGAATAGTGGGATGACAAATTTAGTGGGTCGAGATCAATTATATGAACCTAAATATGTAGAGACCGATTATGTGGGTTGATGTCAATTCTACGAACCTAAATATGTGACGACCAATTTAGCGGGTCAAGGTCAATTCTATGGACCTAAATATGTGAAAATTAATTCAGAGGCTCGAGCTCAATTTTGTGGACCTAAAGATGTGATGACTGATTATGTGGGTCGAGGCTAATTCTGTGGACCTAAAGATGTAACGACCGATTTTGCGAGTCAATGTCAATTATGCACCTAAAGATGTAACGATCGATTATGCGGGTCAAGGTTAATTATGAGACGATCAATTCAATGGGTTGAGGTCAATTCTGCTAACTTAAAGATGTGATTATCAATTCTTCATGTCGAGGCTAATTCTACAAAACTAAAGAAGTAGCGATCGATTATGTGGGTCGCTGTTAATTCTAAGGATCTAAATATGTGACGATCGATTCTACGGGTCGATGTTAATTCTACGAACTTAAAGATGTAGTTTACATGGAGTGGCTCTACTAGAGAAAGCATGGAGTATTTGTTATAGACATACTTTGGATTCTTGGTTCCACTAGGGTGTACGTTAACGATGAGATTGAGTGTTGATGATACTGTCAAAGATTTACAAGACTTTGTAATTGGTTTGGTGCTTCACCATGTTTTTTTCTCGTAGAACAAGCGCCCTTAACTTTGCAGGGATTTATAGGAATTTTCGTGAATATTTTGTGCAATTTTCAAAGTTTTTTGGCATTTTTACGATAAAATTTTTAGGGGACTGCCGATAGGCAGCTTTGGGGAGGAGCTTATTTGCATGAGAAATGAGCTCCTGGGTTTCTTGGGGAATTATAAAGGATACTGCTAATAGCAAGGACCAGGGGACTGCCGATCCGCATACCCCTTAACCTTCTATAAATGGGGCGAACCCTCCTCATTTTTCACACCTTCAAGTGATCGATTATCTTGTTTTCTCTCTCTAAAAGTCATTTTCGAGTTAATTTCTTCACAAAATCTCAAATGGCTGGTACTTCTATCAACACCAACAGTGAATTGATGATTGGGAAAATTTGGAGTGGCAGGCTGTGGTGCCACTCGTTTTGGGCAATAAGAAGGCCTACGGCTCTTTTCATTTGATGACTAATGATGGGATCTTGTTGCGTGATCCTACACGCCACCATTCAGCAGTGAAGAACCCTAATGGAAATGTGAGTATCTGCACTTTTGTTTTCCATTTTTTCCTTTTCTTTTTTGCTCTTGGGCTAGTGAAGGATTTTCCTTGGTTTCTGACAGGTTGGCAATTATTCTTTGAGCATTCGATCCCAGGGGACGATTGGAATGAAGGATATTTGGGACCATCTCCCTGTGGTGGTGCGATGGATGGTGTCATCCATTGATTTTGGTACATTGGCAGGTGCAATGGAGGAGACGTCGCGCTCTACTGTAGTGTTATGCGCGTTTGATGAGAGGTGGGGCATACAACCCACACATTCCATCTTCAAATTTGGAAGATGAGAGTTACTCCCTTAGATGTCTAGTAGTTGATGGAGCTAGACTCTACTAGTCATCAGATCGTGGTGGACCGTACTCTGTAGGTTACGAAGGCGACGGTGCGGGCTGCCTTAGGGGATGTCGATAAAAACATGTCAGGGAATTATATCCATATATCGATGCTAAAGGAGACTCTGTTGTCTAAGAAAATTAATGATACAAATGGGTGGAAGGTGAGATGGGTAACACGCCTATTCATTTTTCTTCTTCTGGGAGGCTTAGTGGTGGCGACGAGTGGTAACGTGGTTCATCTTTGGTTTTTGCCGTATTTAAGGATTATTTTGGATGTTCATCTATACGACTGGGGGAGCTACACTATAGTTTTCCTTTATACTTATATGGATGCGTTCAATCGGTGCTGCCGATAAACGTTCTCTAGACCCACATACCTTTTGGACGTAATCTTAAAGTTTAATTTCCTTTTTATTTTCTTCCAGTCCCCTTTTTGTTTTCTCTTCTGATTCTTTGGTGTCGCCTTTTGCATACGTGATTTTATAAGGTGATAGGGAACAATGTAGGGTTGGTATTTGTGACACCCCACTTAAAATAATAACGGGTGGCCAGCTATATACTAAAATAATCAGGAATCACAAGTGGATTATTCTCAGCATCAACTGATGATACTAACTAAACACGGCTAACTACCAATTACAACAAAAAGAGGGTGCCAAAAGTTTCAAACATACAAGCCAACAACATAACAACTACTGAACATGATATCATAAGCTCACAATGAAAATAAAAAGAAGTAATTCTAAATTACAATATAAGTTCACAAAATAAAATACCAGAATATGCTGTCGGGTCACAGACAATACAATAATCCGAGAAAGAAATATAAAAGTGCTACATCTATAAAACTTGGTTATAAACCCGATATACAAACTGAATCCTAATCAAGATACACAAATGATAGGAAACGGCTACATCAAAATCTAGCAAGAGTCCGCATCTGCTACTGCTCCACGAGTACTCTGAATAGAAAACATCAATGGCTTCCTTGCATAGGAACACCTAAAATAATACAATATATATATAGAGAGAAGAAAATATAAACGGGTCAGGGTCCGAGGTGTAAAAACATTTTTAGCAAGTGCGTTAAAATGCATAATACTTATAAATGCATTATGACATGATTAAAGTGGAGTCGCACTCTCCAGAAAATCCAACTCACCTCTCAACTAAAGCGCGTACCTAAACGTATGCACAAGATCCTCAATTAATTGCCCAAAACTATGGAGGGCAATGATCTAATCTACACCCAAAATTTATACTCATCTAAACTTCCATTTAAATTCTATCCTCAACTTCTAATATTACCCTAATCTCAATTGTTCGTCAACTTACTAAACATATAGAATATACATAAACATTTCTCTTACTAGAATTTCTCATATTCTAGTTATTAACGTATATGAGTTAATAGAATCTAAATGCTAAGGACTAAACTTCTCCAAATTCTCAATACTGCACTATGTTTCGTGCGTGGGACATCTCGCAAGCGAAATCCAAACAAGGAACCCCCCGATACACTACTCATTGACAGTATTGATTATCGAGATTCATTATTCCCTCAATGCATGATGCATATAACCCCAAATTCTTATATAATATAAGTAATTAAGTGCTCCTACCTCTCAACAGTGCACTGCATTTCGTGCGTGGGACGTCTCGCAAGCGAAATCCAAACAAGGAACCCCTCGATAAATTACTCCTGGGCACTGTCGATTTCCGAGGTGTGCTAATATATAAGTATGAATACTAAGGTTTAACTTCTCCCCACTCCCAACATTGCACTACGTTTCCTGCGTGGGATGTCTCCAAAGTGAAATCCAAACAGGGAACCCCCCCAAACACTACTCCTGGATAATGTTGGTCGTTGAGGTCCATTATGCCCTCGGTACCCACGTAATATATATACTCATATAATTATGTACTCTTTATTTTTCACTTTATATTCATCACAATTTAGTCCAGATAAAATCTCCTGGAATGAGATTCAATCAACATTCTTATGTCTCTTTACTCTAGAGACATATATATATGATGGCTCATAATCATATACAAATAATATACTATTCATGCAAGTATAATAATAATCATCCCAGCGCGCTATAACTCGAGGATGCAGGTTCTCAATGCTATCATCTACCAGGGAGTCGCTCACATTTCATCGTGGGTACCAACGGTCGGAATCTCACATCGCCTTGGTAAAAACCAAATCACAACGTACGGGAAGCGGTCATAGTTCCTCTCCGAAAGTGAGACGAAACATACCCACCACGTCTCGCCCCTAATAAAAGTCACACAATAATAATGGACGCTATGACCTGGGGACTATACGCTCCTTGCTCCTCAAGCCAGGGGCCTCACCCACATCGCGCAACTTCCCATGATAGCATAGAGGGGGTATGCTTAACATATATATATATATATATATATATATATATATATATATATATATATATATATATGTACATGTACCATCACATTAGATATACATGTACCATCACATCATATAAATGTGTATATACATATATATATATATATATATATATATCATTCACATTAGATATACATGTACCATCACATCATATAAATGTATACCATCACACAAGGTATATATATCACACCATATAAGTATACATACTCTTATTACGCTCTTAGGCATAAATGAAATAATTTCATTTATTAGTATATTACTCTCGATATACTATTCGTCGCTAACTCACATAACTTCCCCGCTTAGTATACACGATACGATTTCTCACTTGCAACTCACCCATCACTTCTATTTGTATGAATAATCTCCCAATTTAATTTACGTTGAGGATATTCTCTATATCCGTATGCACATCGATCAACATTAATTATTCCTCAAATATTAACCTCGACACTAAGAGGATTTTCCACAAAGTCGATACGATATCTTAAATTCGCACTCTCTCTCAAAATCAATCACTAAAATGCCAACCCTTACATCCAATCATCTATAAATTTTCCTCTCATTCCCTTAATGCAAGAGACATTACCCAATTAATTCCATTTACTAAATGGCCCAAACATCTCCTCACACTTCTAAAGTCATTAGTCCCCTTATATGATCACTTAATCCTCTATGATATAATAACTAGGAAGGTCCATTAATATAAACCCAAAGGAAAGGGGTATAAACTTAAATTCCAAAACTTGAGCCAAAAATAGAGGCCCGGTCGATCGGTGCCCTAACTGCGGTCGACCACGCTTTCCTATTATGCCTATAAACGAAGACAGTGTGCCTACTATTAGAGGCGCGGTCGATCGGCCCCCAGAACACGGTCGATCGGCCTTACCAGTAACCTCGGCCAAACTCCATTTTTTCTAACTTCCAACTTCTCAAAAACTCTAAAATACCTACTTCAAACCCCAAATCTTCAACCCAAACATATTCACAACATTAAAACTCATCAAACAACTCACCCCAACTAATTTATAACCTCAAATCCATATATAAACATCAAATGAAAGATTTAACCCAAAAAAATATCTAGGTTTTAACATATTATCCCAAAATCCACAATTTTATCCACAAATCATGAAATAAAAGAGCACAACAATTATTTAGCAAGTTTAATCACTTGCCTCAAAGTTGTAGAGTTTGAATCTTCCTTGAAATCGCGAATTTCCAGAATTCCTAAGCTTTCTTCTCTTTTCTCTTCTTCTTTCTTCTTCTTCTTCTTCTTCTTCTTCTTCTTCTTCTTCTTCTTCTTCTTCTTCTTCTTCTTCTTCTTCTTCTTCTCTCTCTCTCTCTCTCTTCTAGGGCTTTCTCTTTCTCTTAAGTGAGAATAACTACTCACGTAGGCTTTTAAGCCTTATCTCCCAGAATACACTACTTTAAATGATAATACACACTTTAAATGACTCGGTTACTTTAATTCGAGCCAAACGAACTTAAAATATTTCGAAACCCAAATAAGGCCTAAGTACAGTCCTTTCGACTATCTCGACCCTTCCAGAATAAACCGCACACTAAGAATCGTCCTTCAAATTACTTTCTAACATCTTCAAATTTTGACCTTAATTGCCAATTTAAATATTCTCCAATTATAATAATATTATTTCTCCCCAAAATAATTAATTTATTGTCCCAAAAAATCTCGGGGTATTATAGACTTCCCCACTTACAAGAATTTCTCCCTCGAAATTAAGCTAAGCCTAGTACTCTAAATATCAACTAGATCCTACGGCACCTACCCTCACCATCCTATACCTAATCATCCCACTTCTCATGATGAATCATTTTAATTTTATAAAACCAATTCTAACAACTAGGGCGCCCATACACCCTTTATTAGAACTTTACTCGTATAAATATAATTAGGCTTCACTTGCCTTCAATTGTACAATAACTCGAAATAAATTTAATTGTACTTACATACTAATAATATAAAATTTTGAAAGTTGGATTATGTTTATTGTGGGGAAGAAGTGATGTTTCGGTAGATAATCTTATTGTTGTAAGTCGTGTCCAATTTTGTAAATTTCATCTCAATAGTAGATTTTATATATTTCTGTTGCATTTGACAAGTTGTGTACTCTTTTATTTTTTGCATCTTATTATGTTATTTTAAAACAAATTAAAAAGATATTAAGTCGACCATTTTTTTTTTCTCTCTACTTTTTATATTTGACAACCTTAGACCATGATGTTTAGTAAGAAACAAAAGTCATGTTACTTTTTTGTTACCTTTGTGTTGAACTTGCTAATTGAAAAAAATTTATTGTGTTTACTTATTCGTGTCATCAGGTTAATCGATTCATACTGATGGATAAGAGTTGGATTAATATAACAAATAGAGGTCATCCTTTGTACGAGAAAGGAGCAGAAGAATTCGTTAAGTTTGCCTCTGATAATAAACTGAATGCTGAAAGAATATTGTGTCCATGTAAGAAATGCCGCAATATGCTATATGTGAAGAAAGATGATGTTGTAGAACATATATTGCTAAATCAGTTTTTAGATAGCTACACATGTTGGACTTATCATGGGGAATCTACAGCATCTTCGGTTCCTTCTCCTGATTCGATTATTGGTGATGAAATACGAGAGATGATACCTAATGCATTTGGAATTCCTTCTACAAGTCCACTTAACTTTATGGGTGGTGGTGGTGCGCATCAACATATGGAAATTCTGCAATTTGATAAAAGAATCTGAAAGAGAGTTGTACCCATATTGTAAGAAGTATACAACTCCCTTATTTCTTGTTCGATTATTACATTTAAAGTGCCTTGGTGGGTGGAGTGACAAGACATTCACAATGTTGCTTGAATTATTAAAAGATTCATTTCCTGATGGTGAAACATTACCAAAGTCTGTTTATGAAGCAAGGAAGTTGATTGAAAACTTAGGGCTAGATTACAAGAAGATACATGCATGCCCTAACGATTGCATACTCTATTGGAATGAGACAGAACGAGAGAATGAATGTCGGAAGTGTCATACCCCAAGGTACAAACAAGTAAATGGTCAATCAGATGCTGATGCCATTACTACATGTTTTTCTTTTGCTTTCATGTTACGAGAATGAATAGTTGAGATTTGATTCGTCACGGTTGGTGATCCAAGCCAGGGTATGTGGATAAAATTAGCACTCGGTGAGAACATAGGGGATGAGTGATATGACTTCAAGCATGTGGCGAAGGTTTGCTTTGATTAATCATAGTCAAACTCTTATGGGTGGAATTTCTCAGGACGGTTTCTTGTTCCTTCTAACTCTTGTGTGTCCCTTTTGGTATTTACAATTGGGAATTGGAATTCTCACGTATGTGGTAACTCGAATTGGTGACATGTCATGGTACAACATGGTTGGGATTAGTAATGCGCAGTGGATCGGGTATGGTCAATTCAGCTCAGTAACTGGGTGTGTCCTATATGAGGTGTTCTTGTTATTGCGAAAAGTTTAATATACGGGTGGCTGATCCTTTGGCCACACAGTTTGCTCATAGTATTGGCCTTTTATAGGATTATTAACCTTTCGACTGGACGTCATGGCAGTCAGTGGCCCTGGTTATAAAGAGAGGGATGATGGCTTGAGAATATTGTATAGCATGTGAAATCGAAGAAATTTATCATACGGTGTTGCTTTACCACATTATCTGGCTTAGAGCGAGGCTCAAGGGTGAGACGCCTAGAGTAGTACTAGGGTCATCAGATTGATGCAGCAGCAGGTGTCAGGAAAATGCTCGGTGATGATTTGGTATGTATGTTACTTCTCGGAGTGAGAAATCAGCAATATATAATTACTTGAATGAATTAATGAATGTTCTGGTAAATGATAAAGTGGACAAGTATTGTGTAATTTGATTAATGTCCATATAGTAAATGAAAAGGAAAGTGTAATGGTAAATGGGTGAGTTAAGAAACCTAAGAAGTTGTAACCCGTGATTAACACAAGGGTGTATTGTGAAAAGGTTTTTCAAAGGTTAAAGAAGTATTGTCTAACACAGTGTTCACGTGTGTTAAAAGAGGTCATTTTCAATGAAAACACAATTTTGCATTATTTTACATGGAAAGAGTAATTTCGATAAATAAAGGATTTAGGTCAAACGAGCTGTAGTGGTTTCAAGTAGTTAACCCCGCGCATTAAATAGATGAGTAAATGTCAAGTTAAGAAAGAAGAAGTTTTTTATGTGATTAAGGTAAATAATCAGGATAAATAATGTTTTCGGAAGTAAAATGGTTTCATGCTATAAGTATATGTGTGTGTGTGTGTGTGTCATGTGCAAGTAGGTATAACGTGTTAGAGTTTCCTTTATGTCGTTCGTTTTTATACTGTATTTTTGCATATTCCCACTGGCCATTGGCTCACACCCTCGTCTTTGTTACGGCAGTTGGGGTGCAGGTTCGTATTTGAGAGCATTATACAAGTAAGTATTCTATTTAATTTTACATTAGTATCTCTGTATGCTTGGACTCCGTGGAAACTTCCCACGTGTCCCCCACATAATTTGATCTGTAAATTGGAATTGCATGTTATTTAAGTGAGATGTTAATTAAAATAAAACTGGACTAGTAACATTATATAGGTTGTTTCGTTGCACTTCACACCTAATGCTTGGGCCAGACCGGGTTGTCCACAGGTAACCCATAAATATGGGTTGGTGCGTTACATGATTCTTGGAACTCATGAGGTTTGGTTTAAGACTTGGGTATAATGGGTTTGGAGGTTTGAAGCATAAATTCAAAGGAACTTTGGATATAATGGAGATTTGAGTTTGGATCTCAAATTAGCGAAAATGGGCTTTAAGGGAGAAAGCTAGTAGGATGACTCAAGCTTGGGTTTAAGTCTTGGGGATTTGAGATGAAGGTTTACATCTCTATTTATAGTGTTCAAGGTAAACGAACATTGGTAAAAATGTTGGTAGAAAGTTAGGAAACCATTGGATATTAGGATAGAAGGTTAGAGGAAGTTACCAAGATAAGAAGATACATTTATGGGAGTTTTAGTGGAATAAAATTTAATTTTCACTCCGTAATACCCCGCCCTAAGTATTTTATTTAATCCCCGTATAAAATTGTGATAAAACAAAAAACATGGGGACTTGGACAAGTATGACTATATTATATCCGTAATTATTTTGATATTGAGACTTCATTATAATAATTGGAAAATTATGGGTAAAAGATTTAATTATAGAGAATTATTGAATAAGGATTATATATGAATTATATTTGGATTATAAAATTAGTAGTTATAAATTAATTATCTATATAATAAGTTACAAAACTTATGTATGTCATAACATTAGCCCATGATGTCATGAGATCAATTACTTTTGCACTACCTATTTTACCCTTGGAAATTTTGGTTTCCCCCCTTTTAACACACACTCTAATTTATATCCCACTCTTCCTCAAAATTCAAAAAGAAGGGTAAAATTGTATTTGCACCCATTCTCACAGTTACCCTCACTTTAATTTTAATGAATCCCACTTACCGATGCACAACTTTCATACCAGTTACGAAACTCACATCTTGAGAAAACCTAAATCCATTATGAGTCCTAAAACTCAAGAACCACCATGATCAAATCATGGTAGTTGTCCGGCGACAAGGCCTCATTTTCTCTTACAGTAAATGCAATCCATTATGGTATCCTCTCTCACTACATCCTCAACTATAATTTTCTTCGAGTCTCTCTCTCCATATCTCCTCCCATTCCACTCCGGTAATCTATCTCTCGCTGTATTTGTTTTTTCTATTTTTGGTTTCAAAATAAGAGGTCAGCCCCTTGATTTATAATTTGTAAATATTTTTTCTTTTGCAGATCTAATAGGATGATTTCCTTTTCAATTATAGGTAAACTATATTTTTGGTGTTTAGATTTGTATCTTGGTGTTGGGATACCTATTTATAATCATGTCAATTTTTATATTCAGAAGACACCATAGATCTGGGCATTTTATTTATTTATTTTGTAGATTTGAAAAAATTGTTTTCATCTAACCATAGATCTGAAATATGAATTTGTATTTTTTATCGAACTCTATTTTCAAACTCTTGAATCTTCATGTTGAGAAATTTTGGGGGAACACAAAGTTATGGATCACCAGGTAATGTTTTTTATTTGTTTAACCATAGATCTTGGCATTTATGTTTTTTTGTTAATTATTTTATTTTAATGACCATGTATTTTGGTATCTTCATATATGTTTGTCTTTCTCTAGGTAAGACAAGATATCTTGATATTTTCGGATTTTAGATGGATGTGAACTTATATTTTATGCTTTATTTGGGTTTTAGTTAGAACTCTTTCCCAAATAAACTATTTTTTTATGATTCAGTTGGCACTTTTTTTTAAGTGAATATTTCCACTCTCTTAGAAGATCTGAGTAAAATAACTTTTAGATTCCTGTTCTCCTACTTTGTCCTTACCTCTCTACTAATGGTGTTGGGTTGCCAATTTTCTGCATGTGAGGTGTACTAAGAAAATCTTTCCTCATTAAACCCCTCTTACGGTTGCATTGATCGAAATGAACCACTAAAACCTCTTTCTCAGTCATTCCTGCACAACTAATTCCTATGAGCATTTTTCGAGGCCTGATTTCAAGGAGTAGTTGTTATTTGGTTGATGGGATTGGTGATTTTAAGCTCTTGATGTTGGAAATTATGTTTTAAGCTTTTGTTGTTGGATAATTAAATTTTTCGAGGCCTGATTTTTAAGCTTTTGGGCTAGATGATTTTGATAATTATGTTTAGTTTTTTTCAATATAAATCTTTGTTCTTGGTGTTGGCTCTTACTTTTTTGATACATCTCTGATCTGATGCCATTATAGTGGTGATTTTCGCATTGAAAGAGGTATATTTTCTTCAATCTTCTTAAATTGCATGTCTCGCACAAGTTTAATCATAATGGTTAATCTATGTACTTTTGTGTTTGATCGGTTATCTTCAAAATATTTCTCTATGTTTTGTGCTAGGATGCTCTTCTCTCCACAACCCATGCCTTTCATCGTAACACGACCCGTAATATGCGGGAGGCTCAGTGTCACACCCCTCGAAATCTAACAGACGGGGTGGCCATCCACCGTCGCCGAACTAATTCGGGCGTGAAATAAACTAAATACCATTCTTAGCATGAGACATATATGAGACATAAATAAATCAATCCATAAGATAAATAATTGAATAAATCTCAAATGATCATAAACAACTAAGCGATAAAAGATCCATCACATGCTAACTCCGAATAAATCCAATCTCCAATAATGATTAAATAAAATCTGAATAATAAAGATCTCAATAATACAACAGAAATCCTCTAAACAACTTTGGAACCGAATGGCCCAATAAAACTCAAATGAACTCTCTTAATCAAATACGACTGAAAAGGAAAGTCTAACTAAACTATGCAATAAAATGAATAACTCCAGCCACACCTCCAAATGATAACTTCGATAATCCAATGCACCTTCTCCAAATATTATACTGAAAAGTTAGTCAACGCATGAGGTCAGAGCCCCAATCATGAATACACACTACTCCCCTCAAATAGGATCCTTGAATCTAGACAGTAGCATTATACGCAATAAATATCACAATAGAATATTTTAAATTAAACAGGATAATTAAATGTGATAAATATAAAATTACTAACTACCTGTAGAGATCCCCATTTATAAAGTCACGCAAATATGATTTTAAATTCCCAATTCCAACGAAGTTAATCTCTTATTAACTTAACTCAACTTTTATTTTTGTTCTCACTTTTTATTATGACGATCCTCCCGTCCCGGGTAGTAATCCACCAAAGTGTCACACTTCCCCTTGTCAATCGTCCTCTGACACGTTTAAACTTTCGGCCCAAGGTTCCACGCACGACACGACATAAATCGTCTTCTGACCCATTTAAACTGTCGGCCCCGACACATTATGTCGCCACAAATTTTAATACCAGATTTTATCTTAAGCATTAATCCTCAATTTCTAAATTTCATAATTTGTAAATTACCCCACCCTTTTATCGATGTGAGATCCTCAAAATACCCCTTAGTCCCATACCTAAGGGTCCCCAAGTTATCAATCCGTCCTACCCTATGTACAGGATGAATTTCTAACCTAAACCTCGACCTACTCTCATGCCTTGGCTAGCGTAACGACAATAAAGTATTAAAAATCAGCCCAACCCCGACATAATAAAGTCGCAATAATCTACCCTAACTACTCCCATACCTAGAAGGCGTAAATCACCAAAAGACCTACTCACTAGTCCCATACCTAGAAGGCATCCTAAAATATAGGGAGAGCAAAATTACCCAACAAACCGTCGTCACAAAGGCAATATAATAATACCAACAAGTCATACAAACAAGCATAATTAATCAACGTATAAAACTACGCATGATAGTCCAATTCAATTAAATCTTAATTTAATTATCACAACGTCAAAATACCCAATTAATCTCATTTAATTATTTTAAATTAAATATACTTAGTTTTCATAATTTGTGAGTCAAAAACCAAATTTCATTATCTCTACACAAATTACATGAGTTATACGCCCCCAACCTCATTTATTTCAAAATTAGGGTTTTTCTACATGCAACCCACACCCACAAAAACCAAAATCCACTCATGAATCCTACGTACCCAAAGGTTATGAATGTTATTCATATTAAAAGATTTCATAAAAACAACCCCAAACTTTAGTGTTCACTTTCTTTAATTAGATTACTAATTTATTTTAATAAAATATTGAATTAAGGTTTAGGCAACACATAAAATGCATAATACTAAAGGAAAAGAATAGAGTATTCATGTCTGAATAAAAGTTGGTTTAGAAATCAGATCTTGAATGTGTATTCCTCTAAAAAAAATTGACGCGCGTCTTGAGAAAATTCGATTAATCTTAACAAAACTTGAGTTGAAAGTTATGTATAATGGGACTAGGGTTTGGAGGTTGAAGAAGATGAAGAAGATGAGAGGTTTATGATTTTTGAGAAGGCTAAAATATGTTTTAAAAAACCTAAACTCGTCACTTTATGTTTATATACCAAAAGGAATTAGAGTCCTCATCAAATACAAACACTCGAAAAATCATTACGGACGATCGGACCCTCAGAATCGCTTGAAATGTTAGTATGTTGTAGAGAACGGAGAGACAGGGCCGCTGTGAAAAATTCAGCTCGATCGGACGGTCGGATTTTAAAAAATATTATTTTTATCCTCCTTAACTCGGATCCTCCCCCGATTATACAAAAAGTTATAATTTTCGAATTTTAATCCCGATTTAAATTCCACTCAAAACCTTATTTTTATATATAAAAAACAACATATTTAATTACTAACAATAATTATATCCAAAACTTTATTTTTCTTGAATATCCCAATTAATTAATTAAATTAATTATTAAAAACACGGGGTGTTACATACTTCCCCACTAGCAAAGAATTTCGTCCTCGAAATTAGATGAAGCATACACATCAATCATAAATTGCGAAACATAAAAATAAAGCTCACAAATGCCTACCCGTAGAATGCCACAATTGGGCGCCCATACACCCAATCCTACGCGCACCTACCCCTTGTACACCCAAAAATTTATATATATATCCTACCATATATATATATATATATATATATATATATATATATATATACATAACTATGAAAATATCGGCGTACCACGCGCTCTCGCAAATCATCACTCAATTCTATCTCCGATAATCTTCGCAACACATAAATCCTCAAATCAAATCACATCGCTGCATCGATATAGGATATACCCAAAATTTATACTAATGATCTTCCAAATAATTAACGTCTCCAAAATCAACTCTAAGGTTCCTCACATCAAGCTTACTAATTCTAAAATCAATGCCTCTAACGTCCTTAACACAAAACTCCATATCTCCAAGATACACATCTAACACGTATGCTAGAACCTCTACCTTAAGGAGTACGAATAAAAAAAGGAAATGAAAGATCGGTAACGCGGAAGCTAAACGGACTCACAACCTACGAGACCTAAGACCATGCTCTGATACCATCTGTCACACCCCACGAAATTCGATAGATCGGGTGGCCAGCGACCGCTGCCGAACTAAGTCGGGCGTGAACTAAAATAAATGTCATTCTTAGCATGAGACAGATATGAGATATAAATAAATCAATCCATAAGATAAATAATTGAATTAATCTCATATGATAATAAACAACTAAGTGATAAAAGATCCACCACATGCTAACTCCGAATAAATCCAATCTCCAATAATGATTAAATAAAATCTAAATAATAAAGATCTGAATAATCCAACAGAAATCCTCTAAACAACTTTGGAAACGAATGGCCCAATAAAACTCAAATGAAGTCTCAAAATTAAATACGACTGAAAAGGAAAGTCTAACTAAACTATGCCATAAAATGGATAACTCAAGCTGCACCTCCAAATGATAACTTCGATAATCCTATTCACCTTCTCCAAATCTTATCCTGAAAAGTTAGTCAGCGCACGAGGTCAGAGCCCCGAGCATGAATACACACTACTCCCCTCAAATAGGATCCTTGAATCCATACAGTAGCGTTATACGCAATAGATATCACAATAGAATATTTTAAATTAAACGGGATAATTAAACGTGGTAAATATAAAATTACTAACTACCCGTAGAGATCCCCATTTATAAAGTCACACCAATATGATTTTAAATTCCCAAGTCCAACGAAGTTAATCTCTTATTAACTTAACTCAACTTTTATTTTTGTTCTCACTTTTTATTATGACGGTCCTCCCGTCCCAGGTGGTAATCCACCAAAGTGTCACACTTTCCCTTATCAATCGTCCTCTGACCCATTTAAACTGTGGCCCCGACACATGACAAGGTTCCACACACAACACGACATAAATTGTCCTCTGACCTGTGTAAATTGTCGGCCCCGACACATTATATCGCCACTGCGACACCCCGACTAATTAAATACCGGGTAGCTACTCCTTTATTAAATTAATTCAAAATGCCAAGTTGGCTCAGTTAATAGCATCACTGTCGAAAACATTTTAAAGATTACTAACCACCTAGTATTTAAAAAGTAAGTTGCCAAATTTTAATTAAGTCTGATTAACATGCAACAAGTGTAATGAAGAAATAAATAACACCATTCACCATACTAAAGTAAAATGAATAACTATCACAATAAGTAAATAAAGTCTGGAGGAAAACTCCTCACCACAATCCCATAACTGAAATAAGTAACCGAATACTAAAACAATACAACCAAAGTCTGAAAACTGAAATGTAAAAGATGTCTCTAAATAGAAATGGGCAACATGCCCTACAACTGATAGATAGCGACTCTGGAATCCAAAAGATAGAAGCGTCTCCAAGAAAATCCCTGTAGCTTCCACAAACAGCTACAGCTCGTCACCTGAATGAGTATCCTATGCTTGGTGTCCTTGTGGCTGGGCACCTAAAAAGGTTTTACAAGAAAAATAATTTGAAAAGCAAACGGGTCAGAGCCCGAATGTGGAGATATTTTTAAAAACCTGCAAGTGCTTTAAAAACATTTAAAACATTAAATGCAAAGTACATGTTAGGACGTGCACTCACATGATATTCTCACCTCTCGTCTAACTGTGCACTCCTAACGTAAGTACCCATCTAAAAACACTAACAACTAGCTAAGTGACATACTATCTAGCTAGACCGTTGTAAATTCTACCCTTATAACTCGGTTCCATTTACATGATAACGCTTGTAACTAAAATAGGGATATAACGTAAACTCAGATGCTCAATATGCACTATATATCACTATCAGTTAATCCGTTATGTTGTTCTCGAAACAATACCGTAATTATATTCACAACATTAACATGAAGGTTCTCATTATTTAAGAGTATATTATTCACATCATAAATATACAATACAAGCACCCCGAGAACTAAGCTGCGGTGCACACATACTCTGCTATCCACCCCGGTACATCACGTACATGAGGATCACATATTCCAAATCTCTCAGGAATAGTTCAGATAACACAAATCACAAATAGTGGAGGCGAACACAGTCACATCACATGGGTCACGTACATACCTACGCTCCCACGATCAGCGGACTTATTAACATCCCAATAAGTCTTTCTCTGACCTATGTTCATCAAGGTACCAGTCTATATCCCCCCGTAGGCACACAAGGATTAGAGGGTCCTAAGCGAACGCAAACTTCCCGTGATAGAAAGTATGGTAGGTATGTCATACACACAATCCATATACCAATACTAAGTAAACACACATCTTAGTAATACCGTATTTTAATCGTAGTACGTATCGCATTCTCGTACTAACTATAATTATCACAATTTATACTATTCCGGTTTATCATCATACACGCCATAGTATTCTCACGTCGTAGTAGACACTCACGTCTCATCCCAAACCGTCCATTTAATATAACTCTCGTATATAATTCCTTCTCCTAAATACCCAAATGTCCCAATTCTATCATTAATACATCTACGGAATGATATCTATATCCTCGAATAAGTTTACGGGACTCCAAAAATCAAAACAGTCCAAAATGGCCCAAACTGCCAGCTCGTTAGAAGTCTCGTTCGAATGGGTGTTCGAACGAGTTTGGACTGTCAGCTCGTTACAAGTCTCGTTCGAACGAGACTGTTCGAACGAGATCCAGTTCGTTCGAACGAACTGTCCCTTCTAACGATATCTCGTTCGAACGAGATATCGAACGAAATACCTACTCGTTAGCAACGACTGGTCAACTCGTTAGAAGCTCGTTCGGACGAGTTCGTTCGAACGACCTGGGGACTGCTTCTAACGACTGACCAGTTTCGGCCCAGATTTTTCCCCAATACGTTTTCACCATTTTTAACACCTCAAGCCTTCTCCAAAGTTCGTTCTAACAGAGTTTTAAGTCCTCTAATCATACTACAACATGCTAAGACCATATACTAACATCCTTTAATGCATTAACGCATCCTAAACATCATTAAATCACAAGATTTTATACTTTCCCCAATTTTATCAAGAACATGAACCCTAGATTTATATCATCATCAAATCCCAGAATTTAATCCGTTTTTCCTTTCTTCTAATCACAATTATCATGAGAGAAATCATCTACCTATCATTCTACATGCGATTCTCTTCAAAAAATTTCAAGTTCTAAACTCCAAACTACATGGGTTTTCATTATCTTTCAAGAACAGTTGTAATTCATCAATTTTCTAACATGGAAGAAACATTCTACGAATTTAAATATGATTAAAACACTTGCCTTGATTGAATTTCTGATTTTGGTGTTGGTTTGGTGAAGATTTCTGCAGAATTTCCCTCTCTCCAAGCTTTTCCTCCAATGGTGGCTTAAGGTGGCTAGGGTTTTCTTTAGGAAGATTGTAAACCTAATGTTAGCCTCCGTAGCTTAAAGGGTTAATATGGGTTGGTTAATGGGTTTATTGGGTTAAATCCACATCATATTTAATTAACCAATTTTCGTCACTTTTAATTCCTCAAAATGTAAAATTACCAAAATACCCTTTATGGTGCCGGTATGGCCTAAAAATACCCCGGGACCCAAACAATACCCCCGGCTATTGTTTTCTGACTATCTCGACCCTTTCGGACGCGTTGGCGCACTCAAAATGACCATACGGATTATAGATTTTAAATTCACTTTTATAATCAAAATATTTCACCGTGACGCGGCGGTCCCACGCGTCTCAATAAAATTTCCAAATTGCCGTATATAAATCTCACGACAAATTTCATAATTCCATATTCATATATAATCATATATGCACATAATCAAATACCAACTCACATCACATTAGTATTTATAGCCCGGATTAATTACCAATTAATACGCATTTAATTAATTAATCCCATAAATAAATATAGCCAAAAGTACGGGGTATTACAGCCACAAATTTTAATACTAGTTTTTATCTTAGGCATTAATAGTCAATTTCTCAATTTCACAATTTGTAAATCACCCCACCCTTTTATCGATGTGAGATGATCAAAATACCCCTTAGTCCCATACCTAAGGGTCCCCAAGTTATCAATCCGTCCTACCCTATGTACATGAAGAATTTCTAACCTAAACCTCGACATAGTCTCATGCCTTCGCTAGCGTAACGACGATAAAGTATCAAAGATCAGCCCACCCCCGCCATAATAAAGTCGCAATAATCTACCCTCACTAGTCCCATACCTAGAAGGCGTTAATAATCAAAAGGCCTACCCACTAGCTCCCTACCTAGAAGGCATCCTAAAATATAAGGAGAGAAAAATTATCCAACAACCCGTCATCACAAAGGCAATATAATAATACCAACAAGTCACGCAAACAAGCATAATTAATCAACATATAAAACTACGCATGATAGTCCAATTCAATTAAATCTTAATTTAATTATCACAACGTCAAAATAACCAATTAATCTCATTTAATTATTTTAAATTAAATATATCGAGTTTTCATCATTTGTGCGTTAAAAACCAAATTTCATTATCTCTACACAAATTATATGAGTTATACGCCCCCAACCTCATTTATTTCAAAACCAGGGTTTTTCTACATGCAACCCACACCCACAAAAACCAAAATCCACTCATGAATCCTACGTACCCAAAGGTTATTAATGTTATTCATATTAAAAGATTTCATAAAAACAACCCCAAACTTTAGTGTTCACTTTCTTTAATTAGGTTACTAATTGATTTCAAGAAAATATGGAATTAAAGTTTAGGCAACACCTAAATGCATAACACTAAAGGAAAAGAATAGAGTATTCATGCCTGAATAAAAGTTAGTTTAGAAATCTGATCTTGAATGTGTATTCCTCTCAAAAAAATTGACAAAGATTCGTTCTTGAAGCGTCTTGAGAAAATTCCGTTAATCTTAACAAAACTTGAGTTGAAAGTTATGTATAATGGGACTAGGGTTTGGAGGTTGAAGAAGATGAGAGGTTTATGATTTTTGAGAATCCTAAAATGTATTTTAAAAGACCTAAACTCGTCACTTTATGTTTATATACCAAAAATAATTAGAGTCCAAATCAAATACAAACACTCGAAAAATCATTACGGATGATCGGACCGTCAGAATCGCTTGAAATGTTAGTATGTTGTAGCGAACGGAGAGACAAGGCCGTTGTAAAAAATTCAGCTCGATCGGACGGTCGGATTTCGAAAAATATTATTTTTATCCTCCTTCACTCGAATCCTCCCCCGATTTATACAAAAAGTTATAATTTCCAAATTTTAATCCCGATTTAAATTCCACTAAAAACCTTATTTTTATATATAAAAAACAACATATTTAATTACTAACATTAATTATATCCAAAACTTTATTTTTCTTGAATATCCCAATTAATTAATTAAATTAATTATTAAAAACACGGGATGTTACACTCGAGTATTTTTCTTGGCCAAAAAATTGAAAATACCCTATTAGTTGTATGTTTTACTACTATATGTACCAAACACTTTCAACCAAATATCCATGTACCCACATCCTTTTGGGAGTTAACTATTGACTCATTCCACTTTTTATAAGAAAAATAGTACAACACAAATTC
This sequence comes from Sambucus nigra, assembly GCA_949130495.1. Lineage (NCBI taxonomy): Eukaryota > Viridiplantae > Streptophyta > Magnoliopsida > Dipsacales > Adoxaceae > Sambucus > Sambucus nigra. The sequence goes on from CASBWL010000485.1 coordinate 1,224,521, forward strand.
GTGGATTACATTCAAAGTTGATTGGGGGTTTGATTCATTGAGAGTCGACCTATTCTTCTCTTAATATTAGTGATCCATTCAAATAATAGTATAAATCTTTATTTTATGCCCATAAACTTACAGATATCGTTTGTTAGGCGCTAAGGTCTGGATGCAATGAACCACCAACTTCTGCCTCTTTTTTATGGATGCAAAATAAGGCATGTACTTCTTCAATCAACATTCTTAAGGGAAATCTAAATTGAAATTCGAGGTGAGATCTTACCTAGAGATGGTGGTGAACTAGATGAAGCAGATGAGCGAAAACAATCAGCAGCTGATGTTGTTCAAGGACGAAGTTGCCAAAAAAATGCATTCGAAATCTCTTAAAGAATTGTACAGTTCGCTGGCTAAGAAGCTTTAAAGAACAAAGTAAGAGAACCGTATTGTGCATCAGAGAACCAAATTACACCTGAGCAAAATAAAGAGGATATGGATTATCAAGAACAATTTTTCAAAGATCAGATTCGAATCATCGAAGAATCCAGGAATGCTAAAGAAGATATTTTTTTAGCAGATCCAGTATAAGGAACATGACAAGTTGAAATTTCGTAGCAGGGAGGATCAAGTTGAAGCATTTATCAAGTCTTATAACAAAGATATGGTAGAATTTCCTACACTTTCAACTTATTATTTGTAATGGGCAACAAAAAGATTTGAGATTTTTCAAAGGTATTCTCTAACACGTATATTTTTAATGATCAATAGTGTAAAATGAACATATACACTGTGATCAATAGTGTAAATTATAAATTGACATATATACTGTGATTTTTCAAAGGTATTCTCTAACACGTATATTTTTAGTGTTCATTTGTAGGCTCGTGGGTTGGAAACTGAAATCTTTATGTCCATTAATGGCCATTTTAGGTTAACTATTTTTAGTGTACGTTTTGTTAATATTCCGATATGTGTTATAGATGGCATATTTAGGGTAGAGAGGGTTTATTGTTAAGCTATTAACACAACGTACAGTTTTGACGCCACATACTGGTCCATATTTCATTTTGATTTTAGTGAACATAGGCATAAGATTGATGTTAATCATGACATTTTGAGGTAAGTTGAAGTCTTTGAATTTCTTTTCCTTTGGAGTTATAGGTTATACCCTTTTGAGTTTGGGGACTTGAGTTTATTTCATTTTTGTAGTTGTTTGTCTCCACAATCATTTATAGCGTGCCTAACAAAATCATTTATAGCATGTCTAACTTGATTTCTCTCATTTGCTTTAATATCATTTTAGGTATTTTTTTGTTCAAGTCACTTTCTAAAGCATGTTTATTTTTATACTTTTGTTAGGATTATAACAAACAGTTTGTTTCTAAGATTTTAGCATTGTTGTTCTCTCCTAATCCAAGGTATGCTTGTTGTTGCTGCCCAGATTTGCTGAAGTATATTGTCCCAAAGGTGTGGACCTGTTAACATAGGGGTAATGGGAGTTGGAGCAGGGCTCAACAAAGTTCTAATTCGGTATATTTTTATGTCCTGGAATTCCTGTCCAAAATATAAACATGCCAAACAATAATTAAGGCAGACAATTTCCATGGCCGCTACATCCTTTACCCCAAGATACAAAACAATAGAATCGAGTCTGAGGTTAAGGCCTCTCATAGGGTATTTTATCAACATGGAAACATAGTTTATCAACTTGATTTACCAGATGGCCAAGGATCTTTTTTTAAAGTATATTACTTTGGTTGGGTAGTTACTGTTCCTGCCACTGTTACGGGGACTGGGCCTGATATGCATCTCATCAACCTAATCATGAAGGCCCACATCAAACTTCCCCCAAGAAGAAAGTTTCCTATTGTGATGTGAGCCTAGAAAAAACAACTTTAAACCTCTAACTTTATGTTTCAAAATTGGATATGCATAAAAACTGAGCACATGGATATCCACCTATTACTGCTGATGTGTTTTTATTGTAATGTATTGAATGTTATTAGCTCCATGATTTTGTTATATTGAGGTCTGTTGCAAATTTAAAGGTTTTTGGTGTTGTTGATGTGATAAATTTTCTTCTTTAAATATTAGATAATTACGCTTCGAATGTGTGTGATTGATCCGTTTGTAGGACTTTGTGACTAGGAAGCTTCCTCCCTTTTCGTGAAAGTGTGGGAGAATTAATTGGCATCAATATTTTCCAGGTTATTAGAGGTCAATGTACTGAGAAAATTAATTGACAATCACCTTTTTACTGTTTTAATGAACAGTTTTAAACTTCTTTTGACATTACATGGAGTATACACGAATAATGCCTTTTTGGTTTGTGAGGATATTGAAACTAATATCTGATTTCATTCGATGTAGAAGCTTGATAGGGTGTCCAGTGATAAATTCTCCACACATGGGTTCCATCTTACCTATACCACTACCACCTCCCTCTTTAAAACAAGTTAGCTAGATACAAAGACATGTTAGTGAATTCATCAAAATGAAATTCCATTAAGTGAATTACGTTCAAATATATATTTTTTTTAGTTTTTTGGTTTGGTGATGTTGATAATATGAGGATACCTCGCAATTCAGGCACATGTGAACTCTTAAAAAGTGAATAAAATATAAGTGGCATTTCTGTGTTTTACAAATTCCATGGTGCTATGTGTATTGTTGGTAATATTACGATATTATGTTTGATGTGAACAAAGAGAACAATGTTGGACTATCAAATCCTCATAGCATGACTAATTTTTTTATTCAATTCTTATTGGATTCCTAATTTAAATTGTCATTCAATATAAATGATGCTTCCTAGGCATGATATACGATGTTTACTACACACTATGTGGGCGTGAAACAGTAGCATGTCCTAGGCGTGGTATACCTTAATAGGTTCGTACAATAGGTTATTTCAAAAATTATTTATCTGTTACGAACTAAATACAATGTATGCTCCTATCAACGACGTAAACTTTTAAAAATTAACATCGTGCCTTCAGGCACGGGCATACCCTAGTGTGTGTGTGTGTGTGTGTGTGTGTGTGTGTATATATATATATCTTCTAAGAATTCAGAAGCAGGTAGGGGCAAGTTCAAATATAGAAAGAAATATTTTGTAGGGGGAAGTAGGTCACTCAAACAGGTCGCTCGAACTAGTCGCGCAAACGACGTTGATGGTTGTTCGAAGGACGCTTATAGTCATTTTAATGACGCCGGACGAAAGTCAGATCTGCATCAATTTATTGATCTGTCAACTTACCAACGGTTGGGCCCTATGAGCTTTCGACTTACAGGAATTTCCGCACTAAATATGGAAATGTTTGGAGCAGGGACCTTTCCTTTTAAGCCATTAAGGATGGTAGTCTAATTATAAGAGATAAATAACCGTGTGTAGCTATATTCACTTCATTTCTTCCACATATTTAAAATCCCACTTTCTCTGTAGCTTGGGCTTCCATAGGGGAGGGGGGGTAGATACCCATCTGCTCAAAGCATTACCACACCTCCTTACCCCCAGACACCACATAACAACACCATTAGAGAAAAATCGAACTACCCTCGAACATTATGTAGGACCCTTGACATATATGTGGGAACGAAGGGGATGATGTATTTGGAGTTGGGTGGAGGTTTATAGAAGGCATTTTAGAAGAAGAATAAGGATTCGTAGAGGAGAAGAAGAAGCTTTCATGGAGCTTACTTGGGAGGGATTTTAGAGACCCCCTTGAGGCCACGTTTGGAGGTGGAGGGTCCTCCATCTTCTACACCATTTCCACCACTGTTAGAGCTCACTAAGGTGGGAAAAACTAACTTTGATCCAAGTTGAATGTGTAGTATTTTTTTAGCATGTTATTTATATTTGTAAGGTTAAATAGACGTGTGTAGGATATTAGCTTACATCTTAGTGTTGATTATTGATTCTCTTCGCATTTGTATGGAATGGGTAACAAAAAGATGAATTAAAATGGGTCTTGAAAATAGAATAAATTTCAGAATAATAAATAGACATTTTTGTGGAATAAAAATGTTAGAAAAAAAATATTGTTGTGATGGGTTTTCTTAAAAATTTGAAATTAGACATTTTTATGGAATAAAAACACTAAGAAACATTAATGTTGTGTGTTTTCTAATAAAATTGAAAATAGATATTTTTATGGAATGAAAATGTAAGAAATAATATTTTGGTGTATTTCTAGTGAAAAAAAAATAATGAACATTTTAATAAAATAAAAATGTAAGAAATGTCATTTTGGTGTATTTGTGGTGAAGAAGAAATAATAAACATTTTTATGGATATAAAAATGTATGCGAATAGTATTTGTAGATTCCTAGAAAAAGGAAATAAAGGAAACTTTTAGGGAATAAAAATGTAAGTAAATATTATTTTAGTGTATTCCTAGGCAAAGAAATAATGGGCATTTTATGAAATAAATATGTGGAATAATGTTAATGTCGTCAAAATATTTATGAAATAAATATTTTTAAGTTTCTTGAAAAATGGAGACTTTATGAACAAATGGGCATTCGTTGAGTTTAAAGAAGTTGATAAAATTTCCCTATTACTTGAAAGGTATGTTTGTTGTAAGAAAGGTTCTAAAAAATACAGTGCGTAATCGAGGTGTGGATGTCAAGCCTTAAACCTTAGAAGCCTAGGCGGGCCTTAGGCATAAAAAGGCGTTTAGGCCTTCTTAATATATTTTAATATTTTTTAACCACAATAAGGCTATTATAATACTAAAATTGTACATATCATAAAATTATGTTTGAATATATGCAAATTAAAATACTATTTGATTATTTTGGATGAGATAATGATCCTGTTTGTAAAAAAAATCTTTAAAAGGCGATATCGTTTCACTAAAGCATTGTTGTTTTTAGAAAAAAAAAGTGTGCCTTAAGGGTTTTGCCAAGAATAAGGCATAAAAATCGTAAGGCGAGGCGTTTCTCCCAAGCCTCAAGCCTAGGCGTGCCTGGGTGGAGCCTAGGCGGGTTTTTTAAAATAGTGGTTCTAAGTAGTATGAATTTCTAGGATGAAATGTATGTTTAATCCACTTAGTAGGATTTTAGTATTTAAAGTCCACTTTCTATGCGTATAAACTTGTAGTATTTTGATAATAAACATGTGAGCAAGTTTAAAGAAAGTCTTGTCAGATTTAAGCATGAAATTAGACAAATGGAAATTTGGAAGCTTAAGTGTAAAAGGTGTCATTTTATGTGTTAAAGGCGTGATACTAAATAAGTGTTAAAATGGCTAAATTGTTTTAAATGTTTGGAAACTAAATAATCATTTTTGAGAAATAACACTTGTTACATGACTAAATTACTTGTTTGCCAAATAAAGGGGTAAATTGGTAATTTACGTAAAATGGAACATTTTATGAAAGAAAATGTTGGAAAGGTAGTTACACAGAGTAGTCCTAAATGAATATGATTTTTGGCATGAAAATCAAGGTTAGAGTGTAAATAACATGAAAGGGTAAATTTTCAAAGTGTGACACAAAGTGGGGCGGTAAAGTCCCGAGTTTTGGCTTCAGGCAGTAAAAAGGGTAAATGGAATAATGTGGACATTTGTAAAATGTTAAAACACAGAAAAGAAACTCGAATGACACCGGGACAAAGCAACAAGGGTTTGGAGCCCATGGGTGAAAAGTCCTAAATCACTGGTAGAGCATATGGTGCGCATAATCATCGGTGTAGAGCCCATGTAAGTATGCGGTCAATGGAAGATTTTGAGAAAAATATGAAAGGAATAAGTTCAAGTCAAGAAATGGGTTATGTGGTAAAATGTGTTAATTTTTTTTTTTTTTTTTTTTATCAAAGAGGGACGGTACCCCCACACATTTTATTAATATAATAAGGAGAAAAAGCCTCTCCGAAGCTTACCAACCCAAGCAATCTTAAAATCTAGAGGTTGGGTCCAATACTCTAGACAGAAAGCAATAAATATGGGATTTTATAATAACCCCATTACATAGAGAGAACTTGAAAGAAATATGGAGATTTATCTTATCCCCATTTACAACTTTAAAATTCTATGCCTTATTTGAGGAGTATGCAGACTATCCAGCTTTAGTAAACCTTTAACCAATCTCGGGAGAGAGGTATGATCCCAATATAAAAAGTTCGTGTTGAAAAGGGAAGCCCTTGAAGCTAAATGGTCAGCGACTGAATTTGATTGTCTCCAAATATGATTGTAAGTCACTTCATCAGAGCATTGGAAGTCTTGAAGAATCTTTCTAGCTTGCCAAGGAGGTTTAGCTTTTTTCAATAACACATATATTAATAGCTTGCAATCAGATTCCACTATCACTTTTTGAATATTTAATTGAGAAACCAATTTCATACCTTCAACCAAGGCCAAACTTTCTGCAAAGAAAGATGATTGAACTCCTATAGATCTTTCAAACCCAACATTGAAGTTCCCTTGCGAATCTCTAATCACCCCTCCAATACCACTATTACCCGGATTACCTTTAGAGGCGCCATCAATATTTAATTTAAAAACACCACTAGGGGGATTAGACCAAACGCATTTTATAAGCTGAACAACTTTAGGACTGATTTGAACTTGAAATTGATTTATGATATGAAGATCTAAAGAGTTAGCAAGATCATAGATTTTGAGATTTTGTAGAACGGAAGAAGCTAAATAAATTATTTGATTGATTATAAAATTAGCAGAAGACTTAGAGTTTTCAAAAATCAATCTATTTCTAGCTTTCCATAATTCCCAAAATATAATTTTAGGAATTATGACATAAAGAATTTTTAGAAAATCTTTGTTATTTTTGATCATCCACCAAGATAAAATCATAGCCCTACAAGAAATATTATTAGGAGTAACATTAAAAAGGTGACAAAAATATTTCCAAACTTTTTTAGCAAGATTACAATCAAGCAACACATGATTATCGCTATCATCATTAGCTAAACATTCCCTGCAAATCGGAGCAAGTCTTATACCAATTTTTTGGATTTCAGTCTCAAAAGGCACAGTATTATTCAATAACTTCCAAATGAAATTAGAAATTTTCATGGGACAATCTATAGACCAATTTATTTTCCAAGTGAGAGAAATTGGATTATTTTTCCTACATATTTGAAAAGCTTCTTTCAAAGAGAACTCACCAGAGTATGAAGGAGTCCATATTTGATTTTCAAAATCAATATGATCATCCGCTATGCTAGAAATAGATTTAATTCTTCTAATAGCGGAGGAACCTGACTTCAAAACCATAATATCCTGATATTTATTTCTCATAAAAGAAGCCCAAATACCTCTATCAAATAAAAACTTCCAATACAATTTCATGCTAGAAGCATTAATGATATCTTCCATTCTTCTAAAATTTAATCCACCTTCTTCAAACGGAAAACACATGTCATACCATTTAGACCATTGGTAAGGTTTATATTTTTTAACACCACCCCAATAAAATTTAGAAAATATATTGTGCAATCTTTTAATAATAGTTTTAGGGGGGCAAATAACAGAAATGATATGACTAGGGATAGATAAAAGAACACTTCTAATTAAAGTAGCCCTACCAGGTTGGGAAATTAACTTGGACGACCAAGAATTAAGCTTATCTCTAATAGAATTCATTAGATCAGAAAATTGAGACAGCTTAATTCTACCTTTATTAATGTTGCAACCTAAATACTTCATGGGCAATGTTTTGATAGATAAACCAGAAATGGTTCCCATCTTCGTTCAAATAGACGGAGAGAGATTTTTATCAATATAAATAGAGCTTTTAGATATGTTTATAGACTGACCAGAGGTATTTTCATAGGTTTTAAGTAATTTAAAAATAGCAAGCAAACTTTTCTTATTTCCATTAGCAAAGATTATAATATCATCAGCATAAGACAAGTGGGAAATCAGATTACAATTTCTAGGATGGGAAAAAGGAATGGCTTGCCCATTCTTAAACAAATTATCAATATTCCTACTTAAACATTCAGCAGCTATAATAAACAAACTAGGAGACAGTGGGTCTCCTTGCCTAAGCCCTCTAAAAGATTGAAAAAACCTTTACATTGCCCATTAATGGAGAAAGAAAACGAATTATTCGAAATTAACCTCCAAATCATGTCAATAAACATTTCATTAAAACCAAATTTCCTCAAAACTTGACATAGGAAAGGCCAATACACTTTATCATAAGCCTTTTCCATGTCTAATTTAATAATAACATTATGACCGCGAACTTTTTTTCCTATAGTTTGAGATAACTCATGAGCGAGAAGAATGTTATCATTAATACTTCTCCCTTTAACAAAACCAGATTGGTTAGGGGATATAATAGTAGGAAGAATCTCGGCTAATCTGTCATTAAGAATCTTAGATATAATTTTATTAGAGAAGTTACATAGGCTTATAGGTCTAAATTGAGAGCAATTTATAGGAATATCCACTTTGGGTATAAGAGCAATATTCGTAGCTGACCAGCTTTTAGGAATTTCAGCTCCAGCAAAAAAAGAGTGAATGGCCTTTATAAGATCATGCTTTATAATATCCCAATATTTATGATAAAATTCTCCCCCATAACCATCAGGACCAGGAGCACTGGCAATATTCATATTATTTATAGCTTTAAGAATTTCTTCTTCAGATGGGAAAGCCGAAAGGTTTTTATTATCCTCTTCAGAAATAACTTTATCAATAACATTAAGGAAATTATTGTTAATAGTGATAAGATCGGATTTCCAAAAATTTTGAAAGTGGGATACAAACACTCTATCAATATCCTCTTGTTTATCAATCCAATTGTTATGGGGGTCTTTAATCTTAGTAATGTTCAATCTTCTATGACTGATCTTAACAGAAGCATGAAAAAGTTTTGTATTCAAATCCCCTTGTTTAAGCATTTTTTGTTACTTTTTTGGAACCAAAAGCTTTCCTCCCTTTGTAAAGCGATATTCAAATTAGCTCTAGTTTTAAATAACTCAGTTCTAGAAGATGAAGAAGGATTTTGCTCAAAAGCCTGCTCCTTGATCAAAACTTCATCTTCTAGATCACTGACAGATTGAAACACATTTTTAAAAACTTCTTTATTCCAAATTTTAAGTTTCTCTTTAAGCATTTTAAGTTTAATAGAGAAAAGTTTCATCGGGGGGGGGGGGGGGGGGGCATTAACATCACAGTTCCAAGATTGCTGAATAATATCTTTCACATTAGATTGAATACACCACATAGATAAGAACTTGAAAGGTTTAGGCAGATCATCATTCTTACTTTTTATAGACAGAAGCAGAGGGAAATGATCAGAGCAAGCCTTATGTAAATGAGAGATAGAAGTAGATGGAAACTTATCAAGCCAATGCATATTAACCAACCCTCTGTCTAATCTACAAAATATAGTACCATGAATACGATTATTGGACCAGGTAAAACGAGATCCAGTGTACCCAAGATCAGACAAAGAACACGAAGTTATCATATCATTAAAATCCTCCATAGAATGAAAATCTATATCAGATCCACCTATTTTTTCTTCCTGTTTCGAGACAACATTAAAATCGCCAATTATGAGCCAAGGCATATCCGAGTTTTGAGCAGTTAACTGACAAATATCAGTCCATAAGCTTTTTCTTTCCATCGCAGTGCATTTGGCATATATTAAGACCAAAAGTATAGAGGAATTCAAGTAATCAAAGTCAATTTTAAGACAGAGTAATTGATCTGTATTATAGGTTATGCTGACTTTTAATTCAGTTTGCCAAAAGAACCAAATTTTATTAGATATATTAGATGCACTATAAGGGAATTTCCACTTAAGTTTATATTTAGTTATTTTATCCAAACCTACTTTAGGCTCCAATAAGGCAATAGCAGGGAGTTTGTATTTCCTGATAAGATTTTTCAATCTTCTATTAGTTGTTTATTGGCAACACCCCTAATATTCCAGCACAAGAAATTCAGCATTTAGACAGAAGAATTAAAGTTTGAGGAAGAGAACTTACCTGATTGTCTGGTTATTCTTCTGAATATAGGATCAAAAGGAGCTTGCTTAGTAGAATTACCTTGCTTTGATAACTTGGAATTGGCTTTGGTAATACCAGGGGCTTTCTTAGTTTTTCCCTTTTCTTCTTTATCTTTCTGAATCCCATTCCATTTGACATCAAACCATTTAGCAAACCTTAGTAACTCCTCAATCTTAGGAGACTTTTTTAAAGAAACTTCAGAGTCAGATACATTATCTTTCATAGCTGCTGGATGTTTTACTTGTGGAGGTAATATAGAAGCTTTTGGAGATAGATTTATTTGATTAACAATGTAAGTCTCTTCAGAATTCAAATTTTGAGAACGCAGCAGCACCTCTTGTTCTCTATTTTCACCTTTTCTTCAGTAGATGGTTTGAGTCTCAAGGTTCTCCTCTTCTGGAATTGAAATGTTGTCATCTTGTAAGACTTCAAATCTATTAGTTAATCTTGCAAGCTGATTATCTTCGAATCTTGTATCAGGAATTTTAGAATCCACCTTGTCTGCTGATCCCGGACTGTTGACAGCTATTTGAATTACTGTAGTATCCAAAAGAAGCTCTTCATCAGCTGGTATCTGAGTACCATTTTCTTTGGGCACTTCTTGAAATTCCTCACGCTTGGATTGATTTTTTGGCATATCTTTCTTGGGCTTTAATTGAGGGAATTTGATCATGCATTTGCTTTCTGAATGCCCTTGTTTTTTGCAGAAATCGCAGAAAGAAGGAAAATTTTCATATACTATATTTTACCAGAATCCAGAACTACCACTACCAATCCAAATTCTATTAATTCTTTCTCTCAAAATGTTAATTTCAACACAAATACGAGCCAAGCTAGGTCTGGATATAGAAGCAGTAGATGCATCTAACTTGAGAGGTTTTCCCACGAGTTGGGCAATAGAATACAACGCAGATTTCGCATAGAAATGTAAGGGAAGGTTGGGGAGATTAATCCACATAGGAACTATAGGGCTTTCTTCATCAGGTTTGAAATCAGTTGTCCACTTGAAAGTTCGCATAGGGAATTTCCCAATGTACCAGATATCTCTTAGCCAAAGTCTAACATAGTCTTCCTCACTATTTAATCTAATCAGAATATGCTTTGAGTCAAGAAGCCCAATTGAAAATGCAGATTTCAGAGAAAATGTTTGGAATATTTTTCGAATATAATCAATTGGAGGTCTTCCATGAGATAATTTCCCCACAATTGAATGTTTAAAAGGTTCAGCTAGGGCTTCAATGTCTTCTTGAGAGAACATGACAGTTGGCTCTCCCTTAAACATTGATGGACTCTTCAATGGCAGATCTTTAGGTTGTTGGTTCATTAGAATACTCGCGAACGATTTGGTCCATGTAGAATCAGGTGGCTTAGGAGGAATCAGTTGATCAGTTGCAGGCATTGTCATTGATACGCAAGAGGAGAAAGAGAATTCTCCTTAGTTTCAACCTAACTTGAATGAATCAATTAAATGTTCCGGTAAAAGGTGAAATGGACAAGTAAATGCGTAAATCTATCAATGTCCATAAGTGAATGTAAAAATGGTAAAGTAAAGTGGGCAAATGGGTGGTTAGGCAACCTAAGTTGTTAAACTCATAATATGCATAACCTTGTATTGAAAAGTTTTCAAATGACAAATAAATATTTTCTAACACGGTGAATGTGAGTGTTGAAATGGTATTTTTCAATGATATATATATATATATATATATATATATACACACTATGAATAAAAAGGGGTGATTCCGGTAAAATAACAGGTTGTAGTAATTAAGTGTAGTGGTGTTAAGTGTGGAATCGTGTGTGTTAAATAAAGTGAGAAATACTAAGTATGAGTAAAGGAAGTCCTTTCAAGATTAAGTTAAATTAATCTAGATGAGTAAAGTTTTGGAAGTAAAACAGTTAATGCATTTGAAAATGTATTATTTAAAGGCACACACACACACACACACACACACACATACATATATATATATATATATATATATATATATATATATATATATATATAGAGAGAGAGAGAGAGAGAGAGAGATACATATATATAGATACATATATATAGATACATATAATTTTTCGCATGCATGTGATTGTAGTGGGTGAGAATTCTTTTCTTCCATTCGTTTCTATACTGCCTTGTATTTTCCCACTAGGCATAGGCTCTCACCCTCGCTTTGTTAGGGTAGGTTGGGTGTGGGTTCTTATTTTGAGGGAATTTTCCAGGTACGTATACTTTGTTTATTTTATGTTAGTAGCTTTGTTTATTTGGACTCAGGCTGCTTCCCATGGGTCCCACAAGTAGTTTACCTTGAAAATAGAATCACATGATACACAAGTGAAATGTTAACTAAAAAAATTGGACTAGCAACATTATGTAGGTTGTTCCATTGCACCTCAAGCATAATGATCGGGCCGGATCGGGTTGAATCACGAGTAACCCATAAATCTGGGTCAGGTCGTTACAAATGGTATCAGAGCCCTAGGTTCAAGGTTCCTTTTGAGAGTGGCATGGTGAGGTCGGTAGTGGATCTTTCGACGTCGATGTTGTTTTTGGCCAGTCACGCTAGTTTGGTGAAAATTTTGGTTCGTGTCCTTGACGATGAAGTCAAAAAGGTTAGCACGATAAGTAAATTAGTGACAAGTGGATATGTTCAAGTTAGTTGTATAAATTTCTTTCACATTTCTGATAAAGAATGATTAATAATTTACGGGTGTCCACTTAGGCCAGTAAGTGGTGACACTGTGGTTCGTAGTGTGAGGTATTTATGTTCCAGCCTTGTTAACGTAGAGTCTTTAGAGATATTGATAGAATGAGATGAGGCCCGTTGGGAAAGTGGAATAAATTTTGTAGATAATCAACGGTAGGGATTGATCGTCTTAGTGTCATAACTGTGTAATGGGAAATCACAATTTTAGATTACATATAGCCTTGGGTGTGACATGTGGGAAAGATCAATATCGGTGTGATGATTTGTCAAATTCGATCCTTGGGGTGATACCGTGATTGATGGGTAATTCAACGATCATATAAATTTATATAGGTCAACGCTAGAGGGTAAGTCAGTCATAGTTGATAGGATGCTACCCTTATGAGTGGACACCTTAGTGGATTGTTTGTCGATGAATGTATTTACAAGTATTAGTTCCGTGATGAGGAAGTACTAGGCCCATTCGTTGGGGACTTGGGTTTAATGCATCTCAATTTATGTACCTTGACTATAATGTGGGTTTAGATAATCTTTATGATTGAAGTAACCTAGGAGTGAACCTAGAAAATCGTGGTGACTTGGTATTAATATAGAGTTTGGTGATTGTAGTTTGGCATTGAAAAATAAGATCTCATGTGGCATTCGTAGGCATGGGCCTTAGTGTTCATAGGCAATGCTCGATGTCCTGTATCCTACCAAAAAATATATATAGTTGTGTTAAATTAGTAGATTAGCACATAGTATGAGGTCTACGTAATAAGGCAATTCAGTTATAGTGGTTGGACACTCATTGTAAATCATATGATGCGGTCTAGCAAATTTAACTACGAATTGGCATTTGGGGTACACGCGTGAGTTGCGTTAAATTGCCTTTGGAGATAAGTACTGAAGTGGTTTGATGAAATTAACCTTGGGTTAGTAGTTTGGATAGGCGTATAAAATCAGTATCCATAATTCCTTGGAGAAGTGTACTAAGGTTTAACTAAAAAGAGGTTAATGCGAGTGGTAGACATTCCCTAGTAATAGTGAATTTGAGGTCATCGCCTATGAGATATTGGGAACCATTGTGGTATTAAATTTTACATTAGTGATGGTAGACCATTAATGATTTTATTACGGTTAGATCATGTCGATTTGTGGGAGTGCCTTGGAGTTAGTGCTCCAACTTTTGTTTATAGACATGTATGATATGACCTTCGAGGATAATTTTGAGAATAGGTTGATCAATGCTAAGTGGTGCACCTGGGAGACTTATAATACAATGGTGTTTGTCATGGATTTTAGAGATGGAACTTGAGATGAAGTGTGAGGTTTGATTATAGCACCTACATGTGCCACCTGTATGATTAGTAATGACTCTGTTGAGGGAACTCAGTCGGCATGAGCAATGCTTAAAAGTTGAGATGCCATTAGAACGATTGTGATTTGAGATCATGTAGGTTGCGCTAAGGGTAGTAGCAATGGTTCACGAGTTGGATGTCTGAAACTACGTGAGTGTTATGTTTCACTTGATGGGAGTGATCTCAAAAATTGAGGTTAGCTACCGCGTGTTGAAATTTTGGAGGCTTAGTTTTGATAGATCGGTAACAAATGATAAGTTTCAAGAGAAGTAACTTTGCCTTCATTTAGGATAGTTGTGCTTGCTAATGATGGATAGGTAGCATTAGTCCTAAGGAGGGAAGCGTAACATTTCAGCTTCCTGAGTGAATTGGTTTTGTATTCCGTCCATCCGGCACGAATGGACGATTTACGAGTAGAACCCATCAAGGTTAAGAGGCCAAGTCAGGTTGCGAGACAAGGCTAGGGTGATTAGAAGGTATCAGTAAAAATTTATATAATTCAAGTATACATTGTGGGTTCCTACTTTATGCGGGCCAATTCATTCTCAAAATCTTATTGTTCACTTTTGGCGTGGTAGTGGCCTGATTCGTTGCATTTCTGGTATCTTCCTTGAACCCGAAAATGGAAAGTTGTTAATAAGTTTGATTCGAAAGCAATGCTACGTAAGATCGGTAGTGGTGCGGGTTGTGCCTATATGGTTTATGCTTCAGGGTAAGTGAGTACGTTCTTTGTCGGATACCCTTATTCTACACCAGTTTGTGCGTGCACTTGGTCTTGTGTTCTTGCATATAGTTGCATGTTTCACTTAATTACTTAGGTTAACATGTTCATTAATTAGTCAGTGTAACTAGTTACGACTTGGTCATATGTCCTGAGGTTGTGACTTGACGATATTATGAACATCAAAACCTGATAAAACAGTAGATGGGGTAGTGTTACACTTGATTCTGGAATTTTGAGGATTTAGGAGATGAACGCTTGTATATGTCCGTGTTCTGATACCCAGGGTGACCCTAGGTCGGTATAGGGATCTCGTAGGGAATACCGGTCGAGTAGAACAAGGTTATTAAGGTGATTGACTTAGGAAATTGTCAATACATGTAATGAGGAGTGTTGAGGTTGTATCACCCTAGGCTAGGCGTGATCGGGAAGATTTTTTTTTAGGAAAAGTAGATATGTTAATGAGTTTGTTGGTGTTAGTACCATGTCTATTGAATATCTAACATCTCAAGGTTAGCTAAGATAGAAAAGTTAGGCATGTTAAGATCTAGCAATAAGGCCTTTTGGGTCTGTCGTGATTAGACTAACAATGATGATTGATTAACGTAAGATCTTTGGGTTTAGGCCATGGTGCCGAGGATGCCTAGGATTGAGAACTGGTCACGGGTAACTGGATTATAGATCGTGAAGAACTAAGAATTTTGAGGACGAAATTCCCTAAGGAGGGAAGTTTGCAATACCCCTCCCTAAATATTTTATTTAATCCCGTATTAAACTGTGATAATATGAATAACATGGGGACTTGGATGAGTATGACTAGATTATATCCCTAATTATTTTGATATAGAGACTTGATGATAATTATTGGAAAAATGTGGGTAAAAGATTTAATTATAGAGAATTATTGGATAAGGATTATATATGAATTATATTTGGATTGTAGAATTAGTAGTTATAAATTAATTAACTATATATATATATATATATATATATATATATCGTCTAAGAGTTTGAAAGCAGGTACGGGCAAGTGAAAATCTAGAAAGAAAGATTTTATAGGGAGAAAGAAGTTCGCTCGAACTGGTCGCTCGAACATCGTTGATGGTCGTTCGAACAACGGTCATAGTTATTTGAACGACGCCGGATGGAAGTCGAATCTGCATCTATTTATTGAGCAGTCAACTTGACCACGGTTGGGCCCTATGAGCCATCGACTTGTTGGAATTTTAGCACCAAATATGGAAATGTTTGGAGCAGGGACCTTTCCTTTTAATCCAAAAAGGCTGGTAGTCTAATTATAAAAGAGAAATAACTGTGTGTAGCCATATTCACTTCATTTCTTCCACAGGCTTAAAATCCCACTTTCTCTCTAGCTTGGGCTCCCATAGGGGGGGATACTCTTCTGCTCAAAGCATTACCACACCTCCTTACCACGATACACCACATAGCAACACCATTAGAGAAAATTTGGACCACCATCTAACACCATGTAGGACCCTGGAAAAATATGTGGGAATGAAGGGGATGACATAATTGGAGTTGAGTGGAGGTTTTTAAAAGGCTTCTTGGAAGAAGAATTAGGATTCGTAGAGAAGAAGAAGAAGATTTCACAGAGCTTACTCGGGAGGGACTTTAGTGACCCCCTTGAGGCCACCTTTGGGGGGGAGGGGGTCATCCATCTTCTACACCATTTCCACCATCGTTAGATCTCATTAAGGTGGAAAAACTAACTTTTATCCAAGTTTAACTTCTAGTATATTTTCAGCATGTTATTTACATATATTAGGTTAAATATATGTGTGTAGGATATTGGCTTGCATCTTAGTGTTGATTATTGAATCTCTTGGCATTTGTATGGAATGGGTAACAAAAAGATGAATTAAAATGGGTCTTTAAAATAGAATAAAATTTCAGAATAATAAATACACATTTTTGCGGAATAAAAATGTTAGAAAAAATATTGTTATGACGGGTGTTCTTAAAAATCTGAAATTGGACAATTTTATGGAATAAAAATGCTAAGAAACATTAGTGTTATGTGTTTTCTAATAAAACTGAAATGAACATTTTTAGGGTATCAAAATGTAAGAAATATTATTTTGGTGTATTTCTAGCGAAAAAGAAATAATGAACATATTTATGAAATAAAAATGTAAGAAATGTCATTCTGGTGTATTTGTGGTGAATAAGAAATAATGAATATTTTTTTGGAAATAAAAATGTACGAGAATAGTATTTGTGTATATTCCTAGAGAAAGGAAATATTGGAAATTTTTAAGGAATAAAAATGTAAGAAAATATTATTTTAGTGTATTCCTAGCCAAAGAAATAATTGGCATTTTTATAAAATAAAGATGTGGAATAATGTTAATGTCGTCAAAATATTTATGAAATAAATATTTTTAAGTTTCTTGCAAATTTATGAACAAATGGGCATATGTTGAGCTTAAAGAAGTTGATAAAATGTCCCTATTACTTGAAAAGTATGTTTGTTGTAAATAGTATGAATTTCTAGGATGAAGTGTACGTTTAATCCACTCGGTAGGATTTTAGTATTTAAAGTCTATTTTCTATGCATATAAACGTGTAGTATTGTGATAATGAACATGTGAGCAAGTTTAAACAAAGTCTTGCCGAATTTAGGCTTGAAATACGACAAGCGGAAATTTGAGAGCTTAAATGTAAAAGTTGTCATTTTAGGTGTTAAAGGTGTGATACTAAACAAGTGTTAAAATGGCTAAAGTGATTTAAATTTTAAATTGGAAACTAAATAATCATTTTCGAGATATAACACTTGTTAAATGACTAAACTCTAAGTTCGGCAAATAAAGGGGTAAATTGGTAATTTATGTAAACTGGAACATTTTCTGAAATAAAATGTTATAAAGGGGGTTACACAGAGTAGTCCGAAACGAATATGATTTTTGGCATGGAAATCAAGGTTAAAGTATAAAGAACATGAAACGGTAAATTTTCAAAGTGTGATAGAAAGTGGGGTGGTAAAGTCTCGGGTTTTTGCTTTGGCCGTTAAAATGGGTAAATGGAATAATGTGGACATTTATAAAACGTTAAAACATAGAAAAGGAACTCAGATGATACCGAGATAAACCAAGAAGGGCTCGAAGCCCTTGAGTGAAACCCTAAAAAACTGATAGAGCATATGGTACGCATAGCTTCCGGTGTGGAGCCCGTGTAAGTATGCGATAAATGGAAGATTTTGAGAAAAACATAAAAGCAATAAGGAACATGTCTAGAAATGGGTTGTTTGGTAAAACGTGTATTATAACTTCAAAAAAAAATCAATTAAATGTTCCGATAAAAGGTGAAATGGATAAGTAAATGCATAAATCTATTAATGTCCATAAGTTAATGTAAAAAGGGTAGAGTAAAGTGGGCAAATGGGTGGTCAGATAACCTAAGTTGTTAAACTCATTATTTGCATAAGCTTGTATTGAAAGGTTTTCAAATGACAAACAAGTATTTTCTAACACGGTGAATGCGTGTGTTGAAATGGTACTTTTCAATGAAAATACTAAAAAGTATATATATTATGAATAAAAAAGGGTGATTTCAGCAAAGTAACGGGTTGTAGTGATTCAAGTGTAGCGGTCTTAAGTGTGGAATCATGTGTGTTAAATAAAGTGAGAAATACTGAGTATGAGTAAAGTAAGTCCTTTCAAGATTAAGGTAAATTAATCTAGAGGAGTAAAGTTTTGGAAGTATACCGGTTAATTCATTTGAAAATGTATTTTTTTAAAGGCATATCTATATATATGTAGATACATATATATTTTCGCATGCATGTGATTGTAGCGGGTGAGTATTCTTTCCTGCCGTTCGTTTTTTATACTGCCTTGTATTTTCCCACTGGGCATAGGCTCCCACTCTCGCTTTGCTATAGAAGGTTAGGTGTGGGTTCGTATTTTGAGGGCGTTTTATTGGTAAGTATACTTTGTTTATTTTATGTCAGTAGCACTTTTTACTTGGACTCGGGGTGCATCCCATGGGTCCCACACATAGTTTACCTTGAAAATGGAATCGCATGATAAACAAGTGAAATGTTAATTAAAATAAAAATTGGACTAGAAACATTATGAAGGCTATTCCATTGCACCTCACACATAATGCTCGGGCTGAACCAGGTTGACTAACGAGTAACCCCTAAATATGGGTTGGGTCGTTACACAGTCGATTAGAACTCCCCCCCAAATGCTTGTTAAAAAGATTAGATGGCCCTAAAAAAAGATGAGATGGATAATCTTTTTTGGGGACATTTAGTAAGCTAAAAGTCAAGTTTTAGTTGACTAAAACTCATGGGTTTTAGTGAAAAAAATGTGTTATTTAAGTTCCAAACTTTAAGGAAGGTTTAGGGAGTTTTAAGGTAGGTTTGGGTGAGTTGGATTGAGCATATACATTCTAGAACATGTTACTTTACTTTTCTACAATGGTTCCTATAGTACAACATGAATAAAGTGATAAACATCATGGTATTAGAGAATTCTTGACTTGATTGAATCATCCATTGAGGGCTTGTGGTATGTTTCTTACTTTGAATATTTATCATCGTAAGTTATGGGATGTGGTTCTGAACTTAGTCGTGTGATATGTTTTGTGTAGTTGAGCTTTGAACTTTTTTGGTTGGATGTTAAACATATCTCTGATGCTTATAATACAATCTTGGTTGTGTCTATAGTTGAGCTAGGTTGATGTTGATCTTATATAGATTATGATCTTCATTGGGTTCCCTGGGCGTTAGTATGGTTGGATGGATTTCTGTGATTATTATCATATATCTCATAATGTATTGGGTGATTATTTTAATCTCAAGTACATTAGAGAGAAGATAATGAAGTTTTATCATATATTAATTTTGTTGTCATCACACAAAATAATTTGAAATACATTTAGTTTCATAAAATGAGATGCCTCGAATTTCATGTTGCCATATTTTTACTAGTTTTTTTTGTAAATACAAGGCACAACAAAGTTATTTTAAAAGAAACACTTTGTGAAAATATTTTTCTATACCAAAACTAGATCCTCTTAAACCCTAGTTTACACCCTTTGTTCTATATCTAAGAATCGAGATAATATGCAATATTGAGATCTCAAGTTTCGAGCACTAAGACTAATTTACTCTTCATTATTGTTGAGTTTGTCTTGTGTGGTGGATTTCGAGTTAGATTCGGTTACATCTGATTAGCCAAGCATAAGAATATCAATGACTACTGAGATATGGAAGATTCCCAGTGGTTACTGTGAAGAATTATCAAGGAACAAATAGTGCACCAAGGATTGAAGGCATCAAGTTTGTGCGTAAGTGTAATTCGTCCTCGTATGAGACCTATATCTTACTGGATTTGTGTGTCTAGGCTGCCTGGGTTTTCCCCATTGTGGGTTTTCCTCATACATCGTGACGTTGTGTGAATTATTTATTGTATTCTTGCAAATCATCTAAATACATGCTTTAGGCAAGATAAAATTGATTTAGTGTACACAATGCATGATTAATCAGTTCTTAATAAAAATTGGCTTAATTTCTTATTTGGGTAATTAATTAGCAATTAAAAAATGGTATTTGATAATCCATAACCTAGTTGTAGCACACATCTCTCAAGGTTTACTTTGTATTCTTTGCAAAAGCAAAAGTTAAAAGGCAAGCAGATGGTTGATGGGACTCCCAACTTCATATTTTCGGCTTGCATGTCGAGGTTGCTCTTCTTTCTTTCTCGCTAGGCGAGTAGTGGGAGATCTAGGACCAAAATTGGCTGAGTTGAGATTCAACATTTTTCTCTTGGGGTGTATTGCACCAGAATAAAGTTCAGTAATAGGGATTGACAAAAGGTTAAGCGACTCAAAGGAGGATGTTGTGTCCTCACCCGGGTTGTCAGGACTAGAGGCCTACAGATCCTTTAGATCACTTAGGATAGCCAAAGTTTTGTCAACCAGCCTCACATCAAACGATTTACTCAAGATTGTGCAGACTAAGTGGAAACAGTCGACCTTGGATAATCGACCTTCTAAAGATCAACAAAGTTGATGTCCATATCACGAGGAAGCTTCCTCTTTCCTTTGTTTGTCAAGAAATAAAGAGGAAATAATTACTACAAGGAAGATCTAACAAAAAAAGAAAATACTAAGACAAAATACAAACAACTGCCTACACTATCCCTTTCCCTTCCGGAGGGAACTTGACCCTTCATATTTGGTGTCCTCAGGAAGGAAGGTATGTTTCCATTTTTTCATAATCACGGTATGGTCCCAGTACTACTTGTTTGAATCATGAATGTATACTATCAGGGCTCGATTAATCACCCTTGTTTTCAAATCCAAAATATTTTTATTGATCGACGTCCATTGGTAACAGTACATAATATTGGTGACACCAGACTAGTCCCATATAGTTCCTTAATGCGGTGAACCACATTAATAATCCTCCTAGTATTATGAGTGACCAGGCCAAAACCACATCAATGTGTTGATAGAATTTGAGATATTTTTTATCATGGGGAAAAGTCACCCAACACTCAGCAATAAATATTGAGGGCAACCAGTGGGCCTCATCAAGCTTATTGAGTTCAACGGGACCATTAACCAAGTCTACAGTAACCCACTTGGGGATGTAGCAAGTTTGAAATTATCTATGGTGTTTTTTATTAATTACGTACACCATTTTTGAGAAATAAAGGACACCACGAATAAATAACTAAAGAGAGAAATGCAAAAATGCAAAAAATGAGAGATAGAGACAGTCACTACACCAAAACTGATTTTTAGTAACAGTCTTTTATCGTTAAAAAAATAATTAGTAACGGTAATTTTTCATTGGAAAAAAGGCATGGGGAAAAATAGTAACACATATTTTTCGTTACTACTATTGGATTTACCATTGGTGTTCTACCGTTACTAATAATGGATTTATCAATCGTATTTTAGCATTACTAATTTTGATTTAGTAACAGACTTTTGAGTTCCTATTTCTACCTTATTACTCAGATTTTGTGACACTTTTGTCTAATTTGTAACGGTAAAGGTCCGTTAGTAATATCAATACATATTTTAAAAAATATATTTATTTTTCAAATGTGATATCCTGTCTTGAATTTAAACAAATTCACCACACTATTCAAATCCCAAGAACATATACAAAAATAGTTCATACAAATAAGGACACTATATTCAACATTTACATTTTATATAATCCTTCACTCTTAACTTAGAAACGAAACTTAAATATCGAGAATGATACACATAGTAACACTCTGGAATAAAATCTTAGCCAACGAACTTTCCATTAATATAAATTGAGAATAATGATTTTCAGGTTGCACCAAAAAATGAGAGGATAGAAAAAAAGAACCCAATGTAGAATAATCATTCTGAATCCCTAATCACTTTTCTAATTTCTTAAAAATGTAATCCAACTCCGAAAATGTATAAAACATGAAGAACTAGTGACGATCTATCATACCAAATTCAGTATTATACCATATTTATAGAGCATCTCATGATCTTAAGAGAACATGGCTAATCCATTCAAAAGTACAAGAGCAAGAGCTCGTCCTCAGCCAAGAAGACTCACCAAGGCATCACCTCGGCTCAGTATAGCAGTAGCAATGTAGTCGGCCTCAATCCCATCTGTACGGACATAATCATTTCCAATAAGGCAAACTGACGGAATGCAACTGTGATGACGATGTTAAAAACAACAAGATGAAATATTTCCTCACGTGTAATAATTTAACAAACTTGATTTTTGGCAATAATCTAGTGTAAACGTGCTCCTGCCCTGTATATAAGGGCAAGACACATGTAAACTACATTCTCTTTCCTTGCACACATTCTCTCATACCCGTCCACTATAAATAGGACTATTCCCTATTTAGAAACCATCTAAGAAATCATACTCATACCATTATGCTGTCAAATCAAAGAGAGAAGTTAGATTGAGTGAATTGTGCCACCCTTAGACCACCGATCTCCTGAAATCATAGTGCCTAAGGTTACTCTGTGGGTGTAGGACCCTCCTTAAGGGTTGAACCACGCATTTCTTGGTGTGATTCCTCTTTTTATAATATCCCTATCTTTATTACTTTCATTTACTTCTTGTTTATTGTTTATTATCTCTGATTGGATTTCAATTTGCTAAGACAAATTCTATAAACCAATTCTAGACGATACTGTTTAGGAAAAGCAACAAAGAAGGGTGACATATAAATTCAGCAACAACACCCTTATAATCTCATGGTGTGAAATACTAGGACACTCTACATCACATGCATATACATTACCAATAACATTTTTTTATTCTCGTGGTAAATCCATCATTATGCAAACTTGGCAATTAACAGAAAGAAACAAAAAGACTTCATATTATTAAACGCACATCCATTTTTCTAAGAAATAAGCGATTCCAAGCCCATTTTCAAGTTTTTAAGTGTCCGTACTTCATAAAATATAATTGAAGAATAAATTCTAGTTAAATTTAAGAGAGCGAAACATCGAATTTAAGGCATCAACAACTACTATCTAAATGTTGAATAAAAATAATATAGCGAATGTGAAAGCGTAAAGAAACTTTCAACATTATTGTTTTTTTTTAAATGAGACAACTTAACAAAAAAACACTATATATACAAACTATTAAAATATGAAGTATGAAGACACGACTACAGGAGGGCTAAAATCTGAAATTATTACCTCCCTATTAATGGCACGTGTGTCCTATGCAAGACGAGCATCTACTTCAGTTGAAACTCAGCAGGAACACGTTTCGCCAGGCACCATCAATGTTTACCAAAGCCTGTATTCGAATGATCAAATGTCAGGAATAACGCAGATGCAACATAGTAGCACACACATTTCATTATATCAATATATGGTACCAAACCTGCTAACGAAATAAGACATTTGAACATCTTAGATCTCTAACCCACAACACTATGAATAAACCACTGTAGTGTTTACAACACTCTACACACAAACAATGAATAAATAACAAGAAATCAAGCAAATCAAAGCAATCTAATAAGACTGTTTGAACCAAGCATTAGTGGCACACACCCCATTCTAAAAAATAATAAAAATATCAAAACGATATTGTTTTACCAAGTTTAAAATAAAATAGAAATCCCTCAAAAATGGTTTCCCAAATCGATTCATGATACCCAAAGATTTTGCATATCTATTCATTCTCCTGCAAGTTGTCCTTGATTAAGGCACTTGAAGGAGAATATGTTAGATTATCCAAATAATCCTATATTGTGGATCTATTTGTGAAACATTTAGAGGTGTACGTTTTTGGTAAAAACAAGTTGTATAAGCATCGTTTGACATAAGTCCAAAACATAAAATATTTAAGCTCGAAAATGAAGTTGAGGATTGGCTATTTATTTAGAGCATATAACAAATAGTCCCTCGAACTTTTTTTAATACACGTTTAGTCCAAGCCTTTTTATTTTGCACCAAAAAGTCCTTCACCATGCCAAAAAATTTTTACCACTTTTTGGTACAAAATAAAAGGCTTGAACTAAGAGTGTATTAAAAAATATTTGAGGAACTTTTTGATATTTGATCCTATTTATTTCACGATCAATCTCAAGCGAGATTCTATTTAAGACATTTTTCCAACTCGCTAAGCATCTTAGGAGTCATCAAATTTTTATTTCAATGCGAGGTCAATAAATGAAGGAAATTTAAAATTTGACTAAAATAGAGTTACATGCCTCATTATTAAATATTAAGTAAGCCTTGTGCCAAATCAATGATGTTTCCTTTGATTAATAGTAACGTAAGTCCAAATTTAACTATCCATTACATCAATATATTCCTAAATTAATCCACAAAACAAGATTGGCTTTAAAAATCTTTACACTATTACAAGTGGTTCTTGATAGAGGTCAAAAAGATCCAAATTGTGGACTTATTTAGGAAAAACAATTGAGGGGGATTTTTTTTTATAAAAACGTGTCATGAAAGTGTGTGAGTGTGTACACACACACACACACACACACACACACACACACACACACATATATATATATATATATTAGAGGAGGTTGTTTTACTGTTCCAAAATATCAACGACTGAGATCCGATTTTCTAGTGCAATCTAAGTGTGTGAGGGTGTGTCATGTTATAACTTAAGCATTATGACATGACAACTTGGAGATAACCTAAGCCTTAAAACCCCTACCCCCGTTTTCATACCCTGATTTTCAAGCACTAACCCTACCTCAATCCTCACTCATATTTCCCTCCTCCTTTCTCTCCCTCTCACTCATACGGTTCAATATGGTCGCCTCCCTCAACATACAAGCCCTGTCACACTCTCATCCATCTCACAACCTGCTACAATGCTTTTACACTCCCACTCCCACTCCCTCTCCCTATTATAGATAACATCTCTCTCTCTCTCTCTCTCTCTCTCTCTCTCTCTCTCTCTCTCTCTCTCTCACACACACACACACACACACACACACACACACATGCCCCCTAATTTCTTGATCGATACAGATTACGGTATATTTTGTACGACCATAGCTATGCTTATTTGGTGTTAGAATATTCTGTACTGATCTACTGTATAGATCTATGGTTCGAATATTCTGTCTAGATCTAATATCTTAATGTATATTTCGCTCAAGATATATATGTATACCTCGCTCAAGATATGTATATTTGGTGTATAGAATATTCTATACATCTGAATGTTGATTTCGACAATAAAACTTTTATTCACATCAATTTTTTTAAATTTGTTATTTAAAAATTTAGGGTTCTGAGACCCGTTTCATTTTTGGGTTTAGATGTTTAAATCTTTAGGAAAACATGGGTGTAAGATGTTTAGATGTACTCTTTGATATGCCCCAAGTGTGACCTCGGCCTAGAGACACCAACCTCGGCCGATATTGTGGCCGACGTTGGGCATGTCTTGGACACGCGATATCACCCCTCGGCCATATCAAGGTCGGCCCAGGCCGACACTACCATGAGCCTCTCCATTCACGTATGCCTTGGAATGGCAACCTCGGCCAGGCGCAGGCCGAGGTCGCAAGAAGCCACCAGCAACCTCGTCCAGACATTAGTCGATACTCCAAACACTCCATCTCAACCTCGTCTCCGGCCGACCTTGTCCATTGTCTCGATTGGGGTTAGGCCGAGACCTCCATGGAATACTCGGACTGAACAGGTACCAAGACTCACCAACCTCGGCCTCTCCAAGGCCGAGGTCATACACCAGACGCGATAGCCGAGCATCTGCTGACATTTGGATAAGGACACGTGGACACAAATCAGTTACAACAAATATTATTCCCCACACGTGGGGGGAATATGGCATCATCATTCTCTACATGTGACAGTGACAGATGGCACTCCCATATTGGTGAGGAAAACACACACATGCTCATTGCATGCATGAAGGGTACATTACACCCCCTAGGTACTATATATAGAGGCCATCCTCTACCTTGCAGGAGGATCCCCAGATATTCAACCCTAGCTAAAACCCTGTCTAGATACACAGTATAGAGAGAAAGCGTGAGAGATTATATCTATGGACATTAGTGCCTTATTGCAGTGAGGTTATTCACACACACACAGTGGACGTAGGCCAATTTAGGCTGAACCACTTACATTCTGGTGCTCTCTCCTCTTTCCCTCATCTCATTCTCTTACCTTTTATATAATTATGCTGCCATTGTTGTTCTTAGATTGAGCTTGAAAACACCTTATCTGGTGGTGCTGATTCTGGCATCATCACTCTTGGTATATGTTTTTATGTTTAACTTTTCAAATCGTGATTGTTTTGGAGTTTCTAACTAGTTTCTTAGGATTTCGATTGTGTTTGTTGAATTTGAAATCACTTTTAGGGTTTCGTTGCAAATCTTTACTACTATTGGGGTTTAATTGAAAATCATTACTAATTTTGATTTTTTTCTCTCAGGGCCATTGCAGAAGTATTGGGTATTTTTTTCTCTCAGGTACCATTTCACACTATTTCTATGTGACATTCTTCGTTTTAAAAAAAAATAACCAAATATTAGGGTGTAAAGTTTGTATACCATTTTTTGACATTTTTTACATAATGCTCCCACTAAAAAATGAATGTGAGTGTTCCTTAGTATTTGGAGCTTTCATGAAATTTGAGATTGAAATTTGAGGTTAATCTTTTAGTTCGGCGCCTTCGCCATCAACGCTTGCTGCCGTCACCACCACCACAGCACTGTTGAATATCTTTTATTTATTTTTAATGTTGTTTGCACCTTACAATAGCAATTAGTATCTTATTCTTTATAAGGATAGTTTTTCTTAGTAGAGCCCATTCAAAATCTTATTATTCATGTGTACAGTTTTTGTATGGAGAGGCCTTTTACCGACTTTGGTTTTCGATTCTGAAATGTATGAAATATTTCACCTTTTATATGTTTCAGATGTTAGAAAAAATGTCTATGGGACATTTTTTGTTCATTTCCACTCATTTATCAAAGATTTATTATTCAATATGTGAATTTTGGGTAAGTTTCGTTATTAATATTTTTGTAAAAATTCAATTACATTCAATATAAATTTGGTATGTGAGGAATACTTGATATGGTCTTATAGTAACTCTTTTGTAGGAAGGGTCTTAAATATTTGGATTTACGCTTTAATCAGTTGTAAATGTGTGAAGAAAAGTGAAAGGAATCGACTTTATTTCTTCTTTTTGTTCTACTTAAAATTATTTGAAACTCGTTAATGATAATTTGAATTTGACATTTCCGTGTTTTTTTAGACCCATTTATAGATCTATCAAGAATCTCATCATTATAGCTTCGAGTTTTGGCTTTTCAAGTTTCATTTAGAGACAATATATAACAAGTTGATTAGGTTTGTACTCCTTCTCTAATTTTCCCTTCTTTATGTTATGAGGTTATGTGGTGACGAGGCTCACACATTTCTTGCTTCTTTCATTGATTCTAATTTCTACTGTGCATATTCATACAACATTGGTACTATCATTGGCCAAACATTTTTTTTTTGTTGAATCACCATTAATTAAAAAATTAATGTTTGGAATTTTTTTCGTGGTTCCTTCTTTTCATCATTTGGCTTTCTTATCACCATTTCTTACTATCCAATTTCTAGTGGAAAAATAAACAATATTGTGCAGAGATACAATTATTTATTCATGTTTTTATATACTTTTCTTCTTGAAAATCAATCGCGTATATATACAAAACCTCATGATAGGTAAGTGAAAAAGAAAGAGACCACATCATACTGTGAATTTTTTTTTTCAGTTAGATGTAACTAATGTGTGAATTTGTATATTCTTTTTGTTAAGAATTTTCCTTTTATGCTTGGATTTATTTTGTGCATCTTTTTAAGGTGGAAGGAACAAGAAGGGAGATGCATTGTAGTTACTGAAGTTGAAATTTTTTTTTACTATACCAATATAATAACACAATCATGTATGTTGTTGATAATGGTTTTGTTCTTAGACCTTGTCAATTAAATTGATAAATTAAGTGGTAACAAACTCACTCGAATGTAGGCTAAATATTGTTTTTATCAACTTAGTAATTATTGACTCTTAACTAATGACTAATTGTGTTCGTTAACACTTGGTCCTTTGCTAAGCTCCTCTTTATTTCCACCTAAATAGGTTTGTTCAAAAATTTATTTTATTTTATTTTTGAACTTATATATAAAATAATTGGAATTGTTAAAGTGAGAAATGACTTATTTAAATACCTTATATATATTGTTTTTATTTTGCTAGCACCTTGCTTTCAACACAAAAAAGTCCATTCCCTTAGTCATGGATATGTGTTATTTTTTTAGGCATTATTGTTTGGATGTGTTTTAGACGTTTTGTTTATTTTTATTATTCAAGACATGTCAAGTTTTATTGTTAAAATCTAATTTGGGGCTTATGTGTGATTACATTTGTTTTGTAGGAATCGTGTTTTTTTTTTAAATCCAACTCTTCAAATAGGTGTTATGGTATACTCCATGTTCAGTTTTGAGTTTTTTAAGATCTACCGTATACTCGGGGTTCTCATGGCTAGAGTTCCATTATGAGTTTTTTTGTTGACTTGATTATCTGTAAATTCGTATAAAAAAAATTATATTACCTCTCAGATCTCTCTCATTATTTTCAAAAGTTCTAAATCTACAATGAAGATCACGTGTCAGATGTGAATACTAAAATAGAACCATGTGTTTGTTCAAATGCGTGAGAAAGTTTTGACACTGTTATAACTGATTACTTCTTTAAAGTTTATATAGATTTTTATTTAATATAACATCTTAGAAATCTCTCACTTAAATCATATTATACATCTCAGCTTGGCCATATTCTTCTTCTAATGTTCACTCATAAAGATATATGGCTGAAAGGCGAGTTTTTTAGGTAATTTGCGTCCAACTTTTTAGTTAATCATGCAACTCGAACTTTTTCTTATTGTTGGCGAGAAGATTGTTGTTTATAATCCTATTTTTGTATCCTTATGGATAATATGATGGTATACATTGAGCAGCATTGTGTAACTATAAAATTAATGCGGCACAATGAGCAGCATTATGTAACATAATAGTTAATATGGCATAATGATTATACGAGTGAATTGCTATTGCATGTCGGATGAATTCATTTGCCATTTAGGTGATTTTAGATTCTTCTCTACTTTGTTTATTTCTGGTATGATGAAACGGGAGATCTATATATTTTTTTCAAGTGAAAATGAATTGTGGAGAGGGGAATGTTCTGGACGTTGTTGATAAGCATACTGTGACACCCCGCCTAATTAATCCCGAGTGATCAGTCCTAAATCAAGTTAGAAAAGGTTTCTCAGTTGGTCCATTCCTAGCATCACTGTCGTCTTTTTAATTACTAACCACCTAAGTGAGAAAAGTAGACTAGTGCCAATTTTTATCTTTCAATTAATTAAATAAAATTCATGCGGAACAAAAATAGAACACATTCACAGTTAACTAAAATAACCATCCACAATTAAGATACCTAACCGAATAAACCATCGGTCCAATTATCCAATACAAATAAAGATAATAAGAAAATCTCAACAAGTCTAATACTGATAAATGAACTGTGAGCAACAAGCTCAGATAACTACTAGAGAGTCTCTACACGAATGAAAGAAGGAGGCGTCTATCAAAGACCCCACAACATCCACAGGTGTTGCAGCAACGGATACCTGGAATAGAGTCAAGCCTGGTGCCCTTGTGGTTGGACACCTAAAAGGTTTTTAAAATTTTTTATAGCAAGGGTTAGTACCCAAAAACATTTGAAAATATTTAACAAATGATTAACTTGCAGTAATAAATAAACATGCATGCTCTTCATATTTTAGTTAGTGCCGCACTCTCTCTTGAGGATTTCCTCACCCCTTCTCTAATGTGCACTATTAACGCTTTCATTTAATTTACTAGGCTCTACACTCCAAACCCAATACTTGTTTTAACCCTTGAAATTTACCTACTCTAACCAAGTATACTTTGATTCATGATTTTTAAGTTATTATAAACGACAACTTAATTAAATCATTACCCTTTTTAATTTCATATAACATTCACACCTGTCATGCACATAATACATTTTACACTATGTATTAATCATCCCATATATAATTATTTACCTAATTATATATTTAATCATATTACAGTATTCACAAACACACTGAAATAACATTTAATACAACCTTTCCACCGAGTAACAATACTCACAAAATATAAGTTTTTCCCTAGTGCTATCCCACCAGGTGTATTCACATAACCTAGTTATCTAAGTTAGATTCGCTCACTAACTTACGAATTGGAGGCGGTCATATTCCTTTCCTGAAAGTGAGATGCCCCTCACCCATATAACGGACGCTATGACCTAGGATTATACTCGCCCTACTCCTCAAGCTAGGGGATTCATCCACTACGCGCAACCTCCCCCTATAGCACTAGAGTATATACTAATAATATTCAATCACTGATATTAATGCACACACTCTATATATATATATATACTGTCACACTCCATATATATATATAAATATAAAATGTCCCGGCTGCACCATGTACAAAATCCGTAACATAAGCCTATTTAATTTATTAAGAGTTTATGGTCCAACTCTAATTATTAATTAATTCGCACATTAATTAATTAAGTCACCTTTGGTGTCGCCCCCACCATAAAATTGGACCTACTCTCGTAGTCCGAATTAACCTCACCCGAGTCTAAATTCCCGACTCTCAAATTATTTAGCCTTCACCTAAATAAGATTTATCTCTCGGTATTCCTCGACCGTTATCCCCGGACTTGTTCTCTACATCTATATTTAATCCTTTAGAACCCTTTCCAAAATTGAACGTTAGTGTGTCACACCTAATTTCTCCAAAACCAAACAAGTTTAAATTATGATTGCCACACTAAGTCGTCTCTAAATTCTAATTAATTTTATTCACCATTAATTAGATTTAAAACCCATGTGTAAATTTCTCACCAAATTAATTCATGGAAAAGATTAAATTTAATTTTCTTCATATAAAAGAAAACAGGGCGAACTGTCAAAATCTGACGACCCTCGATCGATCGACCCCAGACCTTCGATCGATCGATCGAACAGGTCTTCGTCTTCTTCGCGAAGACAGATTCTTCCATGGACGAGTTTCATAAAACCCTAACTCCTTCTATCAGCAATCTCAAGCCTTCTTAACAATAATACAAGTTAGGAACCTTATTAGGGACCTCCAGAATGTCCTCCAACGTTATCAATTCGTCCATTAACTACAATTCCTGAATTTGGGAAATTATTCATCTTTAATTCTTTACCCATTTTACACCCCAAATTCCTTCACCAAATTCGTTTCTAAATATCCAAATATCATCCTACCAGATTTGTATCTATTTATAATATCAGATTTCTACAAGAATTCTCATTCAAATTTGTAAATCGGATTATTATTTTCAAAACCTCTTGTTTATGCCATGAACACCCAAAACGAATTTTGATCAAACACATCACATGAATATGAATTGAAATACAGATTCAATACTATTGCAAGTTATCCACTTGCCTTAGGTTTCGTAGTGTCTGATTCGAAGATAAATTCCAAGGTTGAAGATGATCCTTGTTGGCTCTCTAGTGATCCCAAAACTGCATTTAACTGCTATTAGGGTTCCTTAATACACTTAGCCTTTTTCTAAAACTCTATCAGCCATTTTATTATTCCTTCTAATTCCTTAATTTACCTAAATCCCGTTTTTTGCCTAATGGGCCAAGCCCAAGTGACCCAAATGCCCCCGTGTGGGCCCGGCTATGTCTAAAAACACCCCGTGACCCGTTTACTACCCCGGGTACACTTTTCCGACTATCTCGAGCCATCCGGACTCAACCATACACTCAGAATTGGCATCCCAATTAATTTATAAAAATACTTATCCCCCCACCCCTTTAGTCTATACCGACTCCCGATTGAGATAAGTGCATATCCTGTCATTAATACTCGAAATGACTTAAATAAATGATTACTATTCACCTAGTAAATAAATTCCCGTAAATATTAACCATTTAGTTCCCGATTAATATTTAAATAAAATTTCACTAATTAATTCAATTAAAACTACGACTCACAAGAAATTTTAAATTCCCGAATTAATTACAGATTTAATGCATAAAAAGTGCGGGGTGTTACACATACCCATGTATACCGTGATGCCTTAATAACTGCTCCAATGATCTATGGCATCTCTTATATTTTCTATACATGCTAAGTTGGTAATTGAATAACATTGACGATATAGTCACCCTCAACATCTAGTACTCCAACAATGCAATGTTCTCCATACAAGCCAGTCGTGAATAAATCGTCTGATTACTCAAGTCTATCGTCGTCCATAATTGTGATATTCCTGATGAACATCAACGCTTGATTCACAAAGGCAAAGGAGAAAGTGAAAGGTAGTAATCTGTGGAAGAGAAGAAAAGAGCAATAACAAAAACAAGTCCAATACAATTAAACAAATCTCATAAATCCTCTATCCTGATTGAGGTGCATATGCTTATGATTTTTGGGCGCTTTTCCCCTTTTTTTAAAACCTAAGTTTATTTATGTTTTTCCTTTGTACAAGAATAAAATGTTTGGAAGAACACATTTATTTTGTAACTTGTATTGGGTATCAGTATCTGTTTTTTTTTCTCCTTTATGTGGGTGTGTGCACGCGAACGCAGATGTTTATGTGTATGAGTTTTCACTTCAAAAAATTAGTGAACTGCTATTACCTGAACTAGGTTCATCAGACCTTCTTTATTACAAGTGTAAAGTGTATTAGTTCAGATACTTCAAGCTATATAGAAAACGATAATCTTGAACAAGTGTAAAGTGCATTGTGTAATAGTGAACTCTTATCTATTTAGTAGTGAACTTCAAGCTATCCAGTTGTGAACTTCTATCCATTAAGGTGGTACAAGATGAATTTGAAATTAATGTGGCACAATTATTTTAATTTACACTTTTGAGGTTTGTTTTGTTAGTCAAATAATTAAAATATTGAACTGCTGTCCATTTATGTATTTTATATTTATTTAATGGAAATTTGTTCCATTGACGATTGTTATTATTTTACCATTTTGTTTGGCTTTGTTTGTGAAAAGTTGACGTTTATTTATTTCACTTCAGGTTTGACAATATATGGAAGTGAATTTATTACTATGGATTTTGGTTCTTTGTTATTAACTATAGATATCCTAGAGCCCGTGACCAGGTCAACCAACTAATGTGGCTTTCTACAAATGTTATAACAAACCATGAAGATATTTTGTTCGATGTGTCCATTTGAGGACTCTTATATTGTTATATTTTTAACCGTGTTGTGTTTATCTGTAATTTCTTAACAAAATATGATACTCCACTAGAGTCATTCATGGGAGTCGTTCTTGGATAAATATTGATGAGAGTGGAAATTCAACGAATTTGGAGCTCGATAAAGCTACTGTAATGAGGAAATGCTCTTTTCCATGTAAAGATCTTAGGCTTTTGGATCCTCCATCATATAAATGACCACAATATGGGGAC
The DNA here is from genome assembly GCA_949130495.1 of Sambucus nigra. Taxonomy (NCBI): domain Eukaryota; kingdom Viridiplantae; phylum Streptophyta; class Magnoliopsida; order Dipsacales; family Adoxaceae; genus Sambucus; species Sambucus nigra. Next base: position 1,258,324 of record CASBWL010000485.1, read on the forward strand.
GAGGGAAATCTATTGTAGTCATTCTTGAACATATTAGGCGTATAATCACAGTTGATGGGGTTATATCAATGGAATTCTTTAGAAGGACGTCTGGTTCAGTACAAGTCAGAATCATGTTGCTTTAAAGATGATATTTGGACCCTACTATAGATATGTAATACTGATATTATTTGATATTTAAAATATGCTATTGCTTTATTAATGATTTTTTGTGTTTATTTATATTTTCATGCAGTATAAGGAACTTTTATTTGAATTTTTGCATATGTTTCAAGTTTCTTATCTTTGTATTAGTTTTGTCTACGCGGTGTTATATTGATATATGGGTTGTGCCTTTGTTCGATAATTATAAAACTTACAATTTGCAAACAATATAACCAGTTATAGACTTCAAAAAGGGTATGCTTTTCGTATTCTTTTTAGTAAATTATGCATTTTCGGCATATAACGATAATAGTGGATGCATTTCTCGAAAGATATTTATCTTTTTACGTCATTTCTTTCATTGATATTATGAATGTGTTGAACTACTTATGCAAGCGAATAAACAATGGAAACTACCTTTGATAGAAAATGGAAGCGATAATTAGCATGGTTTATATAATAAATGGCTAGATATTTTAATTTATTAACTATATTTTTTGTTTTGTATGAGGCCGCATTTTGAAAACTATGGATAATCATTATAGTGGAACACGTGAGACGAACTCAATTGATATATATGTATTTTTTTTAAAGATGTTCATTTCGTTTAAGCAATTATTTGATGGATTTGGACTTTTTGAATATCTTTGAATTGGTTTTTATCCCTTAAGCAAGATGGATAGTCTAATAAACAAAGGAGACTATGTCCATCATTTTTTCAAAATTGACACCTTGTTAATTTGAGGGACTGTGTGAATTAGATTGATGAATATTGTATATTTCATTATATAGGTGAGTTTATTTGATGAATTTAGACTATTTAAATGTTGTTGGACTTTTTGTTATTTGTTAACCAGGGTGGATAGTCCTATAAACAAAGGAGATTATGGCCATTTCTTTAAAACTACATTTTTTTGTTGAGGAACGAAATTTTTTCCTTTTTGCAATTATGTACTTTGAAAATCTTCGTCATTTTCCACTTACATACTTTGGAAATTTTTGTCGTACCTTTAGGCACGAACATTCCGCTAGTGTGTGTGTGTGTATGTGTGTGTGTGTGTGTGTGTCTCTCTCTCTCTCTCTCTCTCTCTCTCTCTCTCTATATATATATATATATATATATATATATATATATATATAAGGTTTGTATCTATACATAACTAATAGTCTGAGGTGCCTGAAGTAATCAGATTTGGTTACATAAAGTAAGAGACATGCATAAATTAATTGTATTAGTGTGTGTACACATTGAGAATAAATTCTTACTCTAAATGTTGTATTAGTTAGGTTGTAAATACATATGATGAGAAACGAGCTAGCAATAGCAGTAGTTGAGGAAAACTACAAATCGTATAATCAATGTAAGTGTTATCATCAAACATCACCAACAAAAATAATGTGACACTCCGCCTAATTAAATACCGGATGATCAGTCCTTTATTAAATTTAAAATAGAATATCCAGTTGGATCAGTCTTAGCGTCACTACCGAAAACTTTTTATTAATTACTAACCACCTAGTATTTAAAAAGTTAGATGTTAAATTTTATCTTATTAATATAACATGCAAGCAATCAAATAATTACCTAAATATTAACCGTCCAAAAGCAACTCATAGGAATTAGAATGACATAATGAAATAAACTGAGTCTGGAGTAAACACTTCCAGTCAAAATCCCAAATACCATAATATGAAATGAAATAAATCCAAACTCAAATATATATATGAATGTCTAAAACCACTATCTCTAAATGATAATGGGCAACATGCCCTGACTAGAATAAATAACTCTGAACGAATCAAGGATAAATGTGGATGCGTTTAATACCAAGGTCCTGTAACTTCCACAGTAGCTATAGCATGTCAACTGAATGGAGCTTCTATGCTTGGCATCCCTGTGGTTGGGCACCTAAAAACGTTTGTAAAAAACGATTTGAAAGCAAACGGGTCAGAGCTCGAGTTGGAAACAGTTTTAAAATAGCAAGTATTTAAATACATAAATACTAGATAATTATATACATGTTACTCACGTGCTCTCACTTGAGATTCTCTCCTCTAAACTATTATGCACACCTAATGCATATTTATTACCCTTCCTAGTTATGTTACCCCACCTAACTAGATTTTAATAGTCTCCATCTATGCCAACTAACCTATTGTGCCCACCCGTATAATAGAATCATGTTATATAATTCCTCATTTCTTTGTTAATTGATTCCGACTATTTCATTAATCTATTAAGTTCTTGCACACATAATATATATTTGCTTCATCATTCTGTTCTACTATACAAAATAGTAGAATAAACACAATTTGTGTGTGTATATATATATATGTCACTATTATAATATATACTAATACCGTACCCCACATAGGTGAAACTAATGGTGCATACGTACTCTGCTATCAAGTCCCAGTACCTCACGTACATAATGAGGACTATCGACTCTGAATCTCTCAGGAATCGTAATAAAACAAATCACACACAAACTGGACACGGACCACGGTGTAATGGGTCATGCACATACCTACGCACCCATATAACCCAAACTTATCCACTCACAGATAAGTCCTCCTTAGATCCTATGCTCGGAGGCCCCAATCTATAATCCCCCCCCCCCCCCCCCGGAAGGGCTCCTCAATACAAAACTGTCCCCTTCAAAGACCTCCCGGTGATAGAAAGTATGGTAGGTATGTCATACACATAAAAATCCATACAATAGGTAGTCACACAACCTAAGTATTTATACGTTCAAAATTGGTATTCACCCATCCCATATTACAAGTCTCATAAAAGCATCTACCGTTGGTGTCTAGTTCATACTCTATCGATAAGTCCGAAGGAATCTCGTATCCTAAGAGAACATCACAAAACACATAGAAGTTGGGGGTGGTCCCTACGCAGTATACCTGTTCATAACCCATAGCAAATGGTGACACAGTTCGGGTCAGTGTCAACACCTACCTCTCGTAGATGACGCCTCCACGTAGCACCTATATGACCTACACAATTTCCAAGCCCACCTGCGCCGGCGTGTGGTACCCGGTCCGAACGCACGAACCCCCAAGCCGATAGGACAACCCACGAACATTGGTATGTCCACACCAATACATATAAGTACATATTACTGTCTCATATAATATGTATAGATAACTACTCCATAATTACCATAGGGATGTCTCACATAAGATTAACAATTTCTCATTTATTAATAATTTACCATCTAGTGAATTATTAATTCCACTCCTTTAAATAGTTGCTTAACCAATTAGTTAATTGTAATTTTCCATATTTTATGTGGGTACATTTGTATTTTTAATAAATTTTTTATTGTCCCAAACATGGTTCCACCCACTCGCTTAGACTCATAAAAAGACTCATAACCAAACCCCAGGCCCAATAGCCTGATTAATAGTAATATTCCTTAATACCCATCTCCCAATACCCTAGGTATTAATTTCCATCAAATTTTTCACTAATTAAATCCTTAAAAGAAAATATCCCAAAAGAAAATTTAGGAAAAAAATGAAACTATTTCACCCCTGTCGTTCGAACGACTTACACTGTCATTTAAACGACATGCAAGGTCATTTGAATGACCTGCTATGTCATTTGATGTACGCTCGGCCCCTTCTTCTTATTCCATGCGTTTCTGTTACCACACAGTTTCCTCTATCCACCATTAATGTACCCAAATAAGCTCTGAATCTTCAATACCTTAATCTAGTTTAAAACCAACATACACGCGCACTTAATACTAGATTTAACCCTCATAATAACCTTTAAACATCAATAATTTTTATAAAAATCAAAAATCTCCGACATGGGTTTTCCTGGTTTCCAACCAACTATTTACTACAATTCCGAGTCTAACCTCCAAATTAAATAACTATCAACATCTGGTTCCTTATGTAAATCATATTTCTACCGCATGGCATCATATTACAACATAAATTTCAAGAATACAACACCTAAACTTCTGGGACTAGTTCTATATAAAATTCAGTCCTTTACATGCATAAAATGTGTATTCATAATCAATTCAATTATTTCAAACCTAAATCCCAAAAATTTTAAGGGGTTATAATCATGCATCAAGAATATACATTGAAAAGCTTAAATTAAGCAAGAGAATTGTTCCATTAGAAATTTGTGGAAGAAATCCCCTTTGATTCCTTACCCTTTTTCCCTATTTTGGTTCTTCTACTTTCTTCTCCTGTTAACATTTGTGTTTAGGTCTTCCCTGAATAGTAGTAGGGAAGTGGTTTACCCCCACTTAAACACTATTTAAACCTAATCTCGAGTTGGGCTTAAAACCCAATTTTTGGACCCCCAAATGGATCTGAATCCATTCCCAGACTAGCCCAATAACCTCCCAACTTATATATTTATTCCCTCGGACGATTTCCAAAGGCTTAAAACACCTAAACAAGCCTTTAACTCTTCCCAAAATGCATTCCAATTATTTCTATTTCACTTAGACATTTTTATTATGTTTAAATTACACGCGCCCATAAATTTCTTTGTGTGGTTTATTTTTCACAAGTAAGCCCACTATGTCAACTTGAGTTTTGTATTTATATAACCATGAATGAATGTTTATTTGAAATTTAAATTTTTACTCATTCAATTTAAATTCTCCCCAATTTAATTTATTCTCAAAATAAATCCGAAATCATTCAATTTATTTATGTCGTAATATTTTATTATGAAAACACAGGGTATTACATCGTGGGTCTTTTTCACCAGTTGATATGATTTTCCCTTCCCTCTTAGACATCCCAATTCACTTAAAGGTTGTTATTTGACAAGTCCAATACACTAAGAAATGTCAATCGAGACAGGCCTATAGAAATCTCATCTGAAAACTGCTGGTTTCTAGATAAGTCAAGGGACTCCAACATTTTCATCTAATCAATATTTGGAATGATATTTCCTGCCAAATTGTTTGTTGATATGTTGAGGGTAACTAATCCGTCATGACTTGCAAATTCTTGGGGAACCTTTCCGACTAAATTATTACTAGAAAGAACAATGTCTTTTAGTAGTCCCAAATTTTTGTTATATTCTGTCTCTCTTCCTTTCCATTTCATAATTGTATTGGCCACATACTCACCAATACCATAATAATATATACTTATATTCTTGCGTCAATCATTTCCTATGTGTAGGCATTAGTCATTTGGAATTTGGTCCCTATCGCCAAGTTTCCGCGAGCATCGAAGATAAGCACTACAAGAAAAATGGTCATTTATGTCGGTCAAAAACTGACATAAATGACCATTAACGTCAGTTTTAGAATTTTTCAAAACTGACATATAAAGCCCTGACCTAAATGTTCGTAAAACTGACATAAATAAGATCACATTTATCTCATCTTTTAAAAACACACATAAAAACTAGGTATTCAACATGTTTTAATCACATTTTCATGAAAAACTGAAATAAATAACGTGGCATTTATCTCAGTATTAGTAATTTTATGAGAGTTTCTATCAACACATTTACAACAAATCTTTTCTATTTCAAATAGAAAATATCCAGAGGCAAAAACTCATAATATCACCAACTTGCTACATCAAAATATTGACAACCAAAAACTAATGATGATTCTAGTACAAAATATCTATCTAGCTACATCATAATATTCAAAAAATAAATAACATCCATAACCCAAAAAATACTCCAGCTAACTAGTTTTGAGCACGATAAAAGTTTATGATGCAATGCAAAACTTAATCCACTAGCTTTTCTCTTGATAACTGTCTCCCAAACCAAATAGCTACTTACACAACGAATACAAAATGCACATAACAAAATCAAAAATATTCAACAAAACACAACCAAATATAATAAATAAATTTTCATCAAAACACAACCAAACTTCGTTGTACCATTCCGCCCTTATTTAGTTCAGCTACTTAGATGTGATGATTTGATTCCATACAATTCAGTGGTTATTCGCATTGTAAATATCGACTTTTTAGAGTTTTAAAGAACATTCAAAGTGAAACTAAAACTGAAAAACTAAAGAAATAAATAAAAACCATCGGCCTGCACAACCTAACAAAGTAAATATCCCAACTTTTTACGATTTACAAAATTCCAAAAGTCATCTTTATTTTTACATGAAACTGAAATGTTGAGTTTATCAAAAATATATTCTTTAACTAAGGAATAAAGTAACTATATAAACATCAATCATTAAGAAACTTGTGTATATTCAATCTTTATACTTTTTCTTTAGTGTCGTTGTTTCTAGATTTGATTTCCGAAACCATACAACATTAATCAAATCCACAAGATCTAATAAAAATCTAACAGGTTAATAAGCTAAGAACTGAGAAGATGCACAATTATGTTCATGTGAGTATGATAGGTAAGACATTGGAAAGAGTAGTGTGTTGCTAATGAGACCCAAGGTGATCTGGGGACTCAAATGGAGACGTTGTAAAGAGTACTATGTCGTACCTTTTTTAGTGGCTATGTTGAACGAACATATTCTAAAACTTATGAGTATTGAGTTCTTTTGTCATCCTCTCAAGTTATCCATATTTTTGTACTCACCACATGCTTTAGCCATAAATTCTACCTTGTATTCCTCTCCACAAGAACAATAAACCATACGTGAAATTCCCTGCAAAGTAGAGACATTTATGAATAATATGGCTATAGGAGTTTTCATAAAAACAAAAATAAAAATGATAACACAAATCAAAATGTGTACCCAAGTTCTAACAGATGATAAACACAAAAATATGTAAGCTACCTAAGGAAACTGCCCAAGTTAATATCCAAACCAAAATGCCTACCTAAGTTCTAATAGATGTTCTAACAGCTAGACAACAATTATATATATAGTTGTTATATATGTATAGAACAACAACATTTTTTACATATATATGCATATGAAGTCTAACTAATCTAACTTTGGTGGATAATCTGCCTCAACTACCACCTCACTAGATGGTCCATTTTAATGATCAAAACCTGAGGTCAAAAGAAAGTAAAAATTTAATCTTAAATCAAGAATTAATACATTGAAATAAAATAAGTAAAGAAGCCTATGCAATTCAAACGGGAAATAAAGAGGTTCAATCGATAATGTAAACTGTGATTTTTGGTTTGTATATTTTAGTTTGTAATTTTGAATCCAAAACTGGTGACTAATGGAGACTAATGTCAACCGAAACCGATAATCCTATGTTCATACTCAAATTAGAAAAACAACGATCAGTCCGTCCAAAAAATACCCCAACAGTGAAAGCACCACATATATCCTACAGAATAATATCTTAGCCACATAGGAATTAGACATTGACCAACATGGCTTAATCGCATAATGCTTGCCATCAACACAGCTTCGATAAAGAACATGTGTACTAGCAAGGTCAATAATATAGACGAATTTATTTAATAGAGTTAGGAGGTTAATATCATCAATAATGAGCTTTTCCATAACCACCAGAGCCAATCTTACACTCAGAAACATACTTATTAATCATCTTATTCCCATTGCCATCCTCACAATATATATTAAAGATGAACACTTGATGAAATAATTTTTATATATGCAATATTTGAAATGGGGATTTCATAAAATGAACTCTTTCTGTTAGATTTCATGTTTCTATACTCATTATACACATTTTTGTTTGCTTTGTTTCACTATAAAAGAATAATTTTGGATTAAGCAGCTTAACACAGTGAACAGTTCAACAAATGTACTATGAAACTGAAGAACATGACTAAATTATTATTCGTTTTTACTCTATCCAAATTGTTGTACCACACATATTATAACAAGAAACAATAGATATTTTTGGGTTTTCAAACCGCAGTAGCTTACCATGGATACAAAGGAATTCACTAAGGAAGCCTGGTGCACCGAGAGACGATGAGAATATTCATTATCACTAAGTTGTTGATAGTACACCTGGAGGTGGTGCCCAATTCTGATGTGATATAATCTTCAAATTCCATCATACGTACCAGTTCCAAATCTATTTCCATTCATGAAAAACTTCACTTACTTAACATCTCCCTCATGGCAGTAAAATGTACGGACTGCTCGACTTATAACACGAGTGTCCCACTGTAGAGCAGTTGCATCATAAGATCCAGACATGAACACTCTGAGCCAGACATAAACATTCTGATGTCATATAATTAAAGTGTGTTACTATAATTTTTTAGCGTGCATTGGTGATGTGTAGTAGATGGCTGACGAACACAGAAACACACGCTCATACCCCCAAACCAATCAATAAGCAAAACAACATCAAAATGGGATAAGATCTTAACGATGTCAGATTAGATAATAAATTAACGAGATGCACATACCATACATTGAAGCATAAAATTTGTTAACAAAAAGAACCTCCTTACATTGAAGCGAACATGTGCAACTTGTAGGATTGGAAGGATGACCGGACTCATTGGTAAGTCGCGGTGGTAAAAATGTATGTTGCAACCAAAATTACAGAAAAATGAACTCAATTTTTTGTTATCAAAATGTCAAATGCAACAAATTGATGTAGATATGCCAAATTATGGAGAATTATTTCAGTTCAAACTCAATGACAAAACTTAAAATAGGGTAGAAATTTCATCCCACATACAATAGATATTTAAAAATGAAAACTACCCCCCGGCACATCAACACCAACGGTAATAGGACATAATTTCATAGAATACTCCGAAACAAACCCACTAAGTAAAACAATCTCCCAGATCAAATTCCATGTTAGATTGTGCAATAATTGATCTAAGTAACATTAATCTAGTTTCGCCCCATTTTAAGTTCAATAGAAGTAAAAAAAAAAATAGATCAAAAAATAATAGTAAAAATATAATGCAATTTTTGATTTTGTAAGATATTAATCAAGTCTCAGACAATGATTACTAGATGCCTACCCTTAAAAAAAGTAAAGTTAATACAACACCAAAAATAAGGAGGAACCATAAAAAAATTATAAAAATTACCCATCGTTACAACTCTTGTGTAAGAGTAATACCAATTATAGTTTTCAAACAAACTTAAATCAACTATATATGATTAATTTAATAGATCGACTGTTATACAACTACATTAGAAACTACTGGACAAATAACCATAATCAACAAAACACTTAAAGTTGAACATCATAAGCCTATAAATAGTAAGTATATTCAGTAACTCTACGTTATTTTTCCTTAGTGCGCTAAGCACCGGTTCAGAGAACTGAAGTTTTTATGGTAAAAGGAACCCACATTTATTATTCTCTAGCACCTAATTATGCTTAGAAATACTTGTACATTGTCCTTACAATGCAATACTTGTGATTTAGTGGTACCCTCAACAGTACACTAAGAAAAATGCCGAAACATAAAGGATAACCAAAGAAAGTTTGATCCTAAAGTGTCGCTAATGAAAAACATAATATCCATTATACACATCTATTAAAAAATCCACTATCCAACGGTTATTATTAACGGAGTAGGATAGGTATTAACGAAAAAGTCTAGATTGCATACACAACTCGTTATTTAACAATAAGAATTGGACAAATACAACCAACTAATTTGTTCAGATGCGGACATTTAATTATATGAATTGAAACTTAAAGTTAAACATGTTAATATCTGTATATGTGGCACCAATGAAAGAAGGTATTAACCTCAAATGCATATAGCTCCAGTAATGGGAGCATATTACTTAACAATCGAATTAACTAGGTTGCACGTCATGTTACAGAACAATCAGATCATAAACCACTTTTATGCACCGCTCAGAAACATGAAAACCAAAACAGTACAAATACCATAACAAACTCAGTGAAATTCTAATACACACGCATATATATCGTTCTTTTCATGAAATTCACAAGTTCAAGATATTCAAAAGAAACTGACGGATGTCCTTCAAAAGGGCGGATTGAGTCAGTTTACCTCCTCAATCTAGTAACTGCCCTGATTTGGGGGGTCAAAACTGCACAAAAAAAACATCATTTAGGATAAATAAATCAGTTAACCAGAAAAAAGAGAAAATAATGAAATTCACTACGGGGTTATTTGATATTTCCTCTTAAGCTTAAGTTAAAGCCTTTAGACTTAAGAGGTACCACTTACCATTTGATTTGTATTTAAAATTGAAGAGATATTTTTCTAGATTTGCGGGTCTCACTCATTCTTACTTTGAAGAAGTGATACAAAAAATCATAAATAAGCTTGATGGTTGGACAACTAAGTTTCTATCTTTGGCAGGGAGGAGGACATAAATAAGCTTGATGGTTGGACAAATAGGTTGAAGTGTTTGGATATTTAACATTAAGCACTTCACAGATGTAAGAGTAAAAAAAGGCTCCACACTTATGGAAAATGTGATATCTTATGAATATGATATATATAGATGACCCTTATAGTAATGTACAAGATATAATACCTTACACATCAGAATACCGTATCACGATTAAAATTTACATTTGTTCATAAATATTGAAAAATTAAAATATACTTTCAATATTATAAATCTCCTAGGGACCAGTAATTATCTGTGCCAACAATTATTCACAAGTGGTCCAATCAACCAGATCGGTAAAATCAGAGCCTGACGATTTCGCAACCTTGTTATAAATCACACATAAATCAAAGAGAGAACATTGGTCATCAAACTCCATGTGTATCTGGTTGCTTAATGGAAGCTAGGATTCCAGGAAAACATGAAATTTCATATTTTTCAATTGTATAATTGAAAAAAATTTATTAGAAGGACCTAAAGGCTTATTTCATAGTAAATTTGCCACTTTTCATTTTTAATGCAGTAGATACAATATCCAGTAACTTACCATTCTGTACGGCTAAGGCCCAGTAGCGAGCAAGCTAACACCTCTTGAGAACCACCTCCTCCTAAAATGTGGGAAAAAGCACAATTTCAGTATGAAAAGTACTGTTTAAACAACTACTAACAAATCAAGCTAACTTTAAAGAACACCTATCTCTTCATAAGTCAAAATCAATATTTACGTCATTGTGCGAAGATCTTTTTCTTCACATTCAGCTCATGAAGCTGTTCTGCATCACTTGCAGTCTCATCTTTAACGGTCTAATTCTAATAAATAATGATTAGAAGAATATTATTAGAATAAAATGGAACCTAGAAGTCAACCAGAATTAGTATAAACTACCTTAATTTCCGGTCGAAGAGTAGCTACTTCTTCATCTCTCCCATCCTTTGTCTGTTTTACAACTTTAATAATTGCCTGTGACAGAAAATGATTAGCAAAATCCCATAAATAATCAAATTTATCGAACAAAATAAAACACACTAGCAAGTCGCAATAAAGACTAAATCCACTCATTAAAAGAATGGAATATATTACATTGCAGTAAATAGTCAAATGACATGAAATCAGAGAACCAATAAGGGATATTTTGACCTTTAACTGCATTTTTAGGTTCATTTTTTAGTTTCCCCACAAATATAAACACATTTGTATGACTCTCTCCGAAGTACTGATGTAAATGCTACAGAACATAATCACAATTCAATCATTCTCAGTCATAAAGTGTCTACAATTATTGGCTAAGGGCCTTATTAATAGCCTAAAGGTGTATTATTAGCCTAAATAACCTAAAAAGGGTCAAAGACTAAAGCACACTACGAATATTCAAAGGAATATCACCTTAAACCTAACAAGCTAAATAAAATAGGGAAATAATTAATGAAACATGTAAAAAAATATTTAACAAAACATAATTAAACTCCCAGGACCCCTCATATACATCATTCTCGCCTGATCAGAAGAAGTCCGGGCCTAGTAGAGGGTGGAGATATCACCATCAGAGTCGAATAAAAAGAACCACAATCCCCTAGTAAGAAGGGAAGTCATCCATGAAAAGGCTCGACATACTAGCTAGAAATTAGACAAGGAAGGGTAGTCACGAAACCCAATTGATGAGCAAGAATTCCACCCTGGACTTGGCCACAACAGCAACTCACGAGGACCGAAATAACTCGGATGAACACATTCAGTAATAAATGTTGCAATGCAATCTCCAAACAGACCTCGATGGCAACCCAAAACGGATCAAAATACCCCTAATCAGTCACATTCACCCACAACAACGATCCAATATCAAAATAATTAGAAGAAGAAATCTCAGCAAAGTCATGTTCATTCCAAAAGACGAATGATTTTTATCTAAAAAGTGTAAATTGCTAAAGGACGGGAACCCGTTGCTTTCACAGAATTGTATAATTGTTTTCTCTTGCATATCACTATTGGTTTTCCAAACTAGTATTGCAGTCGCGATCCCGCGAGGATGAGCTAACTACAAAAATCATCCTCAATGCATAAAACCTTCGATTATGCCTCGACAATAATCCGCAACTAATTTATCAACTTAAAACTAGATTAGAAAAAATGCAACAACGAGAGGGAGCGAGGAGTTACATCTTCCTAAACAAATATCAATAAAACCACCAGAAAGTAAATAATTCCAACTGCTAAGTGCCAAGGTTGATCTATCCTGCCATTTGGACCTCCCTAAATTTTCTCTCAAAACTGTAATTGTGGGAATCTAGACAATGGATCCTGGGATATACAAACATGTTATACATCATAGCAAACTGTTCCCTTGTATTAATTTCTTTTGAGATGAAAAAGAATTAAGTACAAAATGCAATGAATCATCACGCATTTTAACTAAAAATTAAGCAATTTGGAACACATCCAATTAACTTTAATGGTTTGTTTTTATTCCTTTGAAGTTGTTACTTTGGTATTACAATATATTTAGAAGAATATAAAATTCTAGTAATCTAACTAATACTTAATGCACATGCATAAAGACTTTTCTTATTTGAATAAAATTTTGGATATCCCAAAGCCTCCTTTTTCTACTACAAACCCCAAGATCTAAAGCATCTTGTACCATGAAAATTAGCAGAGCCTCCTCTTTCTACATGTTCGTCAAAACATATGATACGTATCATACACAAGGTATATTCTGGGGTCCCACATAATGGAACCTAATATGGATTTTTATGTATTTAAATTAATTAGCAATAATGCATTGGAAGATGAATATACATTGACTACAGAATGATCCTCGTTTGATCTTGACACCAATTAAGAATAAATTCAAAAGATGACTTATGGAAATCAGTTTCAACATCTCCGTGTTGAATTGTTGTGTACAAATTCCTAACCTGTGTAGTGTGTTAAGTATATAGTTTGACCTTTTATGGCCGAGTGTGAGTAATTTATGTTAATTTTCCCACTGTTTTGTATTTGCATCGATTGGGTTCGATGGTAAAATAGTATCGCTTAATTTGGATGACATTAATGTAAAAACATTATATGTTAACAATATTATTGTGAGTGAGAACATAGTGAGTGAGTGAGTAAGGATTAAAATTGCACCAGATGATAACATTCCCGACCCTAAAATATCCAAACCATGTAAAATAATCACGTCGGGATTAATAGACAACTAATTTATTCAAATGCAAACAAAGGTCTAAAATGAAATGAAAAATCAAAAAACGTTAAGAAAACACAGTTAAAACAATTACTTAAATGAAAATCAAATTGAAATAAATAGTGCGATAAGTCTCTGCTAATAACTAATGAACAAATATCAATGATTTAATTCTATATTCTAGAGGAATGCACTGTAACACCCCGTATTTTTTTAATGATTTTAATTATGGGATTAATTTAATTTAAAATGAGAAATTAATTGGGAATAAAAATAAATATTAATTAACGAGATAAAGATTAATATTTGTTATGTGAATTATATTAAATATTAATTAGAGAATAAATTAATATGTGATTTTGAATTTATGAAAATTGTCGCGAGTGAGAGATACGACATTTACGGTAATTAAGTTGGGACGCGCGTGTTAGTCGTGTCGGGACTAATTTAATCAGATAAAAAGTAATTAATTTTTAAGTCATTCAAATGGTCATTTTGAGTGCGTCAATGTGTCCGGAAGGATGGAGATAGTTAAAAAAGTCTACCCGGTGTAATACCCCGTATTTTTATGGCCTTTAATTATGGGATTAATCAAATTTAATTGGGATAAATTAATTTAATATTAATCCGAATTTTAAATTGAATATTTACTAGCGTGACGAGAGTTAGTAATTATTGGTAAGAATTATTTTGAACATTACTAGATGAGTAAAGTAATATATGAGATTGAATTTATTAAATATTGTCACGAGTGAATAATATGACAATTATGGAAATTAAGTGGGGGCGCGCCTGTGTCGTGTCGGGACTATATTATTATTATATAAAGTGAATAAATTATAAGTCGCTCGTATGATCATTTCAAGTGTGCCAACGTGTCCATAAGGGTCGAGATAGTTAGAAAAGTGTACCCAGAGGTTTAGTTTGGGTCTCACGGTGTTTTTAGGCCTAACCGGCACCCCGGGAGGGCGATTTAGTCATTTTCAAATTAGGCCTTAGTTTAATGACGAAAATTGAGAAATTAATATCAGATATAAAGAGAGTCTTCTACGGTTAACATTCTCAAAAGTTTAGAACGACGGTGAGAGAAAGGAAGGAAAATCTTTCCAAGAATCTAAAGCCAAGAACCAACCCAATTGCACCACCACCGCCACCAAAACGTAGATCAGAGCGAGGGGATCAAACCTATACCTGTCAAACTTGTGGAATCAGACCTACTATCTTAAGACAAGTATATAGATTTTTTTTTTACCAAGTAGGCCTTATTTTTTGAATTTCGGGACGAAATTCCGTTATTAGGGGGGAAGTATGTAGTACCCTGTATTTTTATGGCCTTTAATTATGGAATTAATGAAATTTAATTGGGACAAATTAATTTAATATTAATTCGGATTTTAAATTGAATATTTACTAGCGTGATGAGAGTTAGTGACTATTGGTAAGAATTATGTTAAACATTATTAGATGAGTAAAGTAATATATGAGATTGAATTTATTAAAAATTATCACGAGTGAATAATATTACAATTATGGAAATTAAGTGGGGGCGCGCCTGTGTCGTGTCAGGACTATATTATTATTATATAAAGTGAATAAATTATAAGTCGCTCGTATGGTCATTTCAAGTGTGCCAACGTGTCCAGAAGGGTCGAGATAGTCAGAAAAGTGTACCCGGGGGTTTAGTTTAGGTCTCGGGATGTTTTTAGGCCTAACAGACACCCCGGGAGGGCGATTTAGTCATTTTCAAATTAGGCCTTAGTTAAATGACGAAAATTGGGAAATTAATATCAGATATTAAGAGAGTCTTCTAGGGTTAACATTCTCAAAAGTTTAGAACGACGGTGAGAGGAAGGAAGGAAAAGCTTTCCAAGAATCCAAGGCCAAGAACCAATCCAATTGCACCACCACCAAATCGTAGATCGGAGCGAGGGGATCAAACCTATACCTGTCAAACTTGTGGAATTAGACCAACTATCTTAAGGCAAGTATCTAGAATTGTTTTACCAGGTAGGCCTTATTTTTTGAATTTCGGGACGAAATTCCGTTATTAGGGGGGAAGTATGTAATACCCCGTATTTTTATGGCCTTTAATTATGGGATTAATTAAATTTAATTGGGATAAATTAATTTAATATTAATTCAAATTTTAAATTGAATATTTACTAGTGTGATGAGAGTTAATAATTATTGGTAAGAATTATGTTAAACATTACTAAATGAGTAAAGTAATATATGAGATTGAATTTATTAAAAATTATCACGGGTGAATAATATGACAATTATGGAAATTAAATCGGGACGTGCCTGTGTCGTGTCGAGACTATATTATTATTATATAAAGTAAATAAATTATAAGTGGTCCGTATGGTCATTTCAAGTGGGCCAATGTATCCACAAGGGTCGAAATAGTCAGAAAAGTGTACCCGGGAGTTTAGTTTGGGTCTCGGGGCATTTTTAGGCCTAACCGACACCCCGAAAAGGCGATTTAGTTATTTCCAAATTAGGCCTTAGTTAAATGATGAAAATTGGGAAATTAATAGGATCAAATACCAATAAGTCCCTCAAACATTTTTTAATACACATTTAGTCCAAGCCTTTTATTTTGTACCAAAAAGTCCCTTATTCTCTTATCTTTAAAGGTTCGCGCCAGCGGCATGGTAAAGCCTTTTTGGCATGATGAAGGACTTTGTAGTGCAAAATAAAAAGGCTTGGACTAAACGTTTATTAAAAGAAGTTCGATGGACTATTTGGTATATGCCCCAAATTAATATCAGATATTAAGAGAGTCTTGTAAGGTTAACATTCTCAAAAGTTTAGAACGACGGTGAGAGGAAGGAAAAGATTTCCAAGAATCCAAGGCCAAGAACCAACCCAATTGCACCACCACCACCACCAAAACATAGATCGGAGAGAGGGGATCAAACCTATACCTGTCAAACTTGTGGAATCAGACCTACTATCTTAAGTCAAGTATCTATCTTGCAATTTTTCTAGTTGATATTTCACCCATGTTAGAATAGGATTGATAAAAATATGCTTTATTAAAGAATTCCATGAATTAGAAGATTTGAATCACATGTTGTAGGAGTAGTACATGTAATTTGGAATCCTTGTCATATGTATAGGATTACCCACGAAATTATAATGGTTTAGAAGGAAGAAATCTGGAAAAAGAATTAGAAGATTGGAAATTTTAATGAAACTAGGGTTCTTGGTAAATATTAGGAATTGGGCCTTTAATCCTATACTTTTGATGAAATTCGTACATGATTTATGTAGGAAATCATATAGGTAGGTTAATATAACTATTAGTTCAATTGATTGGGAGTTTGGGACTCAATTATGGAGTTTTGGTTGAATTTGATGAAGGAAACCCGTAATTAATAATGGCAGAATTTGGAATACTTGTTCGATCGATCGACTCCTTTCGTCGATCGATCGACCCCTCCTGGAAATTGCATGTTTTTCCCCTTTTTGTTTAATTCGGATAAAATGCGTAGGAACCCTTGAATATCATTTAAAGAGTATAATGGGTCATGAAGAGGACCAGTAGGGTCTAAGTAGATTCCGTTGAGTGAAATTTTTATGGGATGAAATCGTGAGTTAACGGAGGGTTTCGTAACATATTGGAAATTGTGCTTACGTTCACTAAGGAATTGAGAGACTCATGAATGACTTGGACCAGTATGTTAGAGAGGGCGTACCTACTGAATTTATCTTTAGTAAGAGAGAATGCTTTGAGGGATGAGAAGTAATTATGAGATGATTATAATTGAGAATAAAAGAGATGAAACCTTTATACGTAATAATTGAGTAAGATTATACTAAGTACGGTTAATAATATTATCATGGGTCGTGGGCAAACCTAATTGGAAAATGTGAATATTTATATATATGGCAGTGTGACTGTGTGCTTATACTAAATATTATAATTGTGAATAATCATACCGCGCTACTTGTTATCCCGGAGGTTGCTGTGCCGGGACAGTCTTATCTCGATGGGACCTTTATGGGGATATTGATTTGTACCCTAGAACATAGGATTTCTTGGTAGAGGCCATCTGAGAATGATAGTCAGACAGTCCAAAGAGACTTGAGGGTATGTGCTGACCTCTTAGTGACTGAAACTATGCTTCGCCTCCATTTTATATTTATTGTGTTAATACAGTTTGAGAGTGATTCCGAACTAGTATTTTCCTTAGTACGAGAGATACGGGTACTTGATATCAGAGTATGCCAGCACCATAGATTTTATGTGGGGTGCCTATTAGTATATATATATTGTATGAGTGATTAATATATATACCTATACCTGAGATACTTATATTGTGGGTGTAAGTAGATAAGTAATTCGAATAAATGCTCCTAATCATAGTAAGTGTTCGGGAACCTTATAACAGTATTGAGAAATACATAAGTGACGTAAGTAACCATTAAGAGACTGATCTCTAAACTAAAATCATAGTCTTTTAATTTCTCGAAATAGAATTTATGGGAGATGAGTTAGATAGACTTATGAGGCATTTAGTAGTACGGTAGTCGTGCACACTAGAAGAGAGGTGAGAATTCTCAAGAGAGTGTTGAGTACTAACATGGTTATTATATTAACCGGTAAGCATTTTAAATACTTGCTAAACTATTTTTAAAACTGTTTTACACTCGGGCTCTGACCTATTTTCAGTCATTTTCTCTCTCTTCGATATATATGTATATATTGCAGGTGCCCAACCACAGGGGCGTCAGGCATAGTTTCTTTGTATTGGACGTGCTGCAGCTTAGGTAGGAATTGCAGGCCCTTGCTCTAGACGACCTCTTCTTTGACTCAGCTCTTGAGTTAGTTCTTCATAGCTAGGGCATGTGTCGCCCGATTTTTGATTTCCGTTTAGACTTATTAGAGATTTTATATTCATTTATGTTTTCAGTATTCAGTACTCATTTGGGAGTTATTTCATGTCCTGTTGATTTTACTTATGGATATTGACGTGGTTTGAATAATCTAGTTGGCTTGTTTCTTTTGGATGATGGATATCCTTAGCAATTGTGTTCTTCTTAACTCGCTTACATAAAAAGGTTTTTACGATGGGATTTAATACAAAAAATAATATTTTAAACTGTTTTGACACTTGGATTAATTAATTAGGGTGATTAAAACGGAAAATTGTTTTCGACAGTGATGCTAAGAATGAACCACACCGTTCATCTTGATTTTTAATATAATTAAGGACTGATCACCCAGTATTTAATTAGGCAGGGTGTTACACCCGGGAGTTTAGTTTGGGTTCTGGAGCACTTTTAGGTCATACCGGCACCCCGGAAGGGTATTTTCGTCATTTACATTTTTGGAGAATTATTACCCATGAAAATTAGAAGAATAAAAGGTCATGTACATGGGATGACTTAGGGTTATCGTTTGATACACGCAGATAGGCCAGAGGAGGAAGGAGGAGGAGAGGTTTTAAGGGCTAGAACCTCCATTTTTACATCTCTTGCACCACAAACACTACCACCGCGTAGATCGGAGCGAGGGGGATCACACCTATATCATCTTCTTCAACGGATCATACCTTCATTCTAAAGGCAAGTATTTAAACTTGTGAACTTTTAGCAATAATTATGTCCATGTTAGTATATGTGAAAAACGCATATGATTTACATATGAATGGAGTGAAATTGGAAAATTTAATTCATAATTTAGGACTGAATTTATATGAGTTTAATCCCTTAATGTACGTAGACTAGAACCCATGAAATTTGCCTAATCTTGATGAACGAATATGGGTTAATTATATTCCACTTGTTACAACATAATCTTTCAGATAAACGGTAATTGGCCAATCAGAACACAATACTAGTAACAAAAAATGTCAGCCTTTCATTCAGAAGACACTATAGCTTAATAATTAAACCGACAACGCTTGTGGACAGATCCCAAATTTGATACGACATCCTTTAGCTTTTCTCCCACTTAATTAAATGACTTTTGAACCTTGACTTGTTAGAACCTAATCTACATGTACTTAGCCAATCGGTAAAACAAAATGACATCATTTCAATTAGAAGACACAACAACTCGTTAATCAAAACGACAGTGTTGCATCCATTTTATCGTATCCAGATGCCAAGCTTGATACAACAAGTGTAAACCTATAGAAACACTGTCACAACATGTGTAAACCTAATCTTCGAAAACTTAATCAAATATGATTTTAAGTAGAAAAACCAAACAAAAAAATTAAACCTATTAAAAATGACAACTTTTAAACACAATAGATGATGACATATTAAAAGGATGATGCAACCACAACAGGTGTAAACCTAATGAAAGCTTGATACAAATTTTAAACACAATCAGTCACAACGTGAGAGAGAAAACTAAAGTACCAGCGTACGAAAATGAGAACACAATCAGTGAGCGAGAATTTACATGAAACAGAGTAAGAAAACAAGAACACAAATAGTGTATGAAAACACAATCAGTCGCAACGTGAAACAAAGTACGAAACTAAAGTAGTGAAAAGAAGGAGGGAGAAAACGGATAAGCGTGAGATAATGGAGAGGATAGCGTGAGGGAGAGGAGAGCTTTAGGGAGGGGGAGCCCAGCGGGAGAGAGAATGGATAGGAGAGCGTGCGGGAATGCTAATGTGGTTGCTCAAGTAATAATTCACTCATATATAAATACATCATATAAAAACTTAGAAAAATTTATCTAAACAATGCAATACAAATATATATACACACACACACATGAGTTTTATGTATTGAACATAAGTGGACTATGGTGGAACAAAACTAGGACATTTATTGAACATAGAATGGTAAAAAACTACCACTTATATTGAACAGTTATATACGGTTCGAAGTGGTCGTCAAAGCAGTTTTTACGCTGGAAAGTGGCCATGGTAAGTGTATTAAAGCGAAAAGCAACCAAATCTAACAACAATACAGTGGGAAGCAATCGAAACAAATAAAATCACGGTGAGATGCAACCGAAATGAACCCACATAAGCTTAACTTCGACCGAGTTAGACCAACACCTATGGCGACGGCCAACCGTTGGTTCAGGGTTGGCAGATTTTTTTTTTTGGTTTTAAAACCCTAGTTTGTCTATTTCCTTTTTTATGCAATACATTAAAAATGTTCATATTAGGGTTTAAATTAGGGTTGTTAAATGGGTTAGTAATTGGGTTTGCATGCTACGGTTTATAATTGGGTTTGCATGCTAGGGTTTCATATTAGAAATGAGTGAACTGAGACAGTAAAATACAGTAATGGGAGTACATTGTAATGTTTTAGCATACCATAAAGTGAGCTTGAGGTAGATGGAATTAAGTTGCGAGGTTAAGATAAAATGAGAGTAAATTGTAAGGTTAAGAGAGAAGTTTGTGAGGAAAGTTGGAGAGAGAGGAAATAGAAAAAGTGAACTTTAAATTTTTTTGGATTTTTATATAATAATAACTTATGTGGTGTTATATTTGTTTGGTGTTTTGTATAAATAATAGGTAGTTATGTGAAAATTTTGTAAAATATGGTGTTTTGAACAAAGTGTTTTGGTGGAAATATGCAACCGCCATAATACTTATTACCCTTTATTTATTGTTTTTGAGGTTATTATATTTAGGTCATATTAAATATTTCTATACACATTCTAGTCCCACCATGTTTTCCCCCCTACATATAGATCATACTCCTAATTTTTTTTTAACTTTTATCACAATTAAACCCCTTTAAAACCAACTATCCGTAACTTCCTTGGGGAAGTTACATAAGTAGTTTAACTTTTTTTTTTTAATTTTCAAATGGTCATAACTTTTGATTGACAAATCTGTTTTTCACAAAATTACTTTTTTTCAAATCTCCTTGTCGAGATCTATTAAACAAGACTCATGAAGCCTATAAAATTTCAAAGAAAAAAAATTACACATACAGTAAACTTTACTGTATGCACTAGAAAATAAAATAGTCTTGTATCTATGACATTTTCACAAACAGTGACATTTTCTGTGTTAATATTACACAGGCAGTAAAAATTACTGGTTAAATAAATTGGTCAAATAATCTATAATCTCATATATATATATATATATATATATACACACACACACACACACACACACACACACACACACACACAGAGAGAAAGAGAGCGACATTAAACTAAACTGTATACACTAGAAAATGAATAGTTTTATATCTAAGACATTTTCACAAACAGTGATATTTTTTGTGTTAATATTACAGAGACAGTAAAATTTACTAGTTAAAATAAATGGGTCAAATAATCTATAAAGTCATATATATATATATATATATATTAGTCATGCTCTTATGCGGACCGGACATGAGTCACCTGACGGTGAGCCCAGAAAAGAGAGAGAGTGTGCCTATAATTTAGGCGATAATTTCTAGGTGCACCGTTAGGTGACATATGTCTGGTCCGCATTCTTAAAATGAGGACTACTCCGCACAAGAGCATTATACATATATATATATATAGAGAGAGAAAAAAGACATCTATTTTTAGTTTAATCCATTTAGTTGCTCAAATACCCATTTACCCAATATTCTCTTATTTTTAAAGGTCCGCGCCAGCGGCACCCAATGTCACTCACCCCAAATCGAAAATACGGTGGATCCAAACCCTATTTATCTAATATTCTCTTATTTTTAAAGGTCTCTGCCAACGCCAACCCATGCGAGTTTCACCCACCACAAACTGAAAAATGAAATCTATAAACTCATATATACATATTGAAAAAAAGACAACTATTTTTAGTTTAACCCATTTAGTCGCTCAAACACCCATTTATCCAATATTCTCTTATTTTTAAAGGTCCGCACCAGTGGCACCCAATGCTACCCCTATTCACCCCCAACCGGAGATCCGGTGGATCCAAACCCCATTTATCCAATACTCTCTTATTTTTAAAGGTCCGCGCCAGCGGCAACCCATGCTAGCTCTATCCACCACAAATCGAAAAATGAAATAGTTAATATCTGTGACATTTTCACAAATTCTTGTGAAAATGTCACATTTTCTCATGAATACCGTAAACTTTAGTGTATGCACCAGAAAATGCAATAGTCTTATATTTGTGACATTTTCACAAATAGTAACATTTACTGTATCGAAATAGTTTTATATATGTGCCATTTTCACAAATAGTATTATTTATTGTGTTGATATTACATACAAAATAAAATTCTTTTGACATTTTCGCAAGAATTTGAAAAAATGTCACAGATATACAACTATTTGATTTTTTGGTTTGTGGTGGGTAGAGCTCGCATGCGTTGCCGCTCGCGCGGACGTATAAAAATAAGAGAAAATTGGATAAAGGAAGTTTGAATCCACCGGATCTATGGTTGGGGGGTGAGTAGGAGTGAAATTGGGTGCCACTGGCGCGAACCTTTAAAAATAAGAGAATATTAGATAAATGGGTGTTTGAGCGACTAAATGGGTTAAACTAAAAATAAGTGTCTTTTTTTCAATATATATATATATATATATACAATACTGCTCTTGTGTGGACTAGTCCACATTTTAAGAGTGCGGACCGCACATGTGTCACCTGACGGTGAGCCTAGAAATTATAGACTAAATTATAGGCACTCTCTCTCTCTTATATGGACTCACCGCCAAGTGACACATGTCCGATCTGCACTTTTAAAATACGGACTGGTCCGCACAAGAGCAGTACTGTGTGTATATATATATCTGTGTGTGTGTGTGTGTGTGTGTGTGTGAATTTATAGATTATTTGACCAATTTATTCAACTAGTAAATTTTACTGTCTGTATAGTAAAGTTTACTGTATGTATAATTTTTTTCTTTGCAATTTTATAGACTTCATGGGTCTTGTTTGATAGATCTCGACGAGAAGATTTCAAAAATAGTAATTTTATGAAAAACGGATTTGTCAATCAAAAGTTATGATCATTTGAAAATTAAAAAAAAAGTTCAACCACTTGTGTAATTTCTCCAATGAAGTTACGGATGGTTTGTTTTAAAAATGTATAATTGTTAAAAAAAAATTCTAAAAAATTAGAAGTAGGACCAAGAAAATGTATTAGGAGTAGGAAGGAAAATGTGGTGACACTAAAATGAGTAAACAAATTTCTAATATCAGTTATATGCGAAAGCCTCGTTTATTTTTGGGGTCTTTACACATAGGTCTCATTTGTCGGGTCAACATTCTTATAAGTCCTGTTGACTTTTCAACAATCCCATATGTCCTATTCCAACTTTTTAGGGAATTGTTTCACAATTTTACCCTTTTAAAACCAACCATCCGTAACTTCCTTGAGGAAGTTACATAAGTGGTTGGACTTTTTTTTTAATCTTTAAATGATCATAACTTTTGATTCACAAATCCGTTTTTCGTAAAATTACTATTTTTGAAATCTGCTCAACGAGATCTATCAAACAAGATCCATGAAGGCTATAAAATTCCAAAGAAAAAAATTTACACAAACAGTAAACTTTACTGTATGCACTAGAATATGAAATAGTTTTATATATGTGACAATTTCACAAACAGACGGTAACACTTACTGTGGTAATACTACACATTATATATATATATATATATCCTGTGGATCCAAACCCTTTTTTTCAAAATTACCTTATATTTGAAGGATCGCGCTAGCGGTATCCAATCCTTACCACCATTATTGGAGCTTCAACGACCTTCGTCAGAGCTCCGATTTGGGGTGGGTAAGGATGGCATGTGGTGCCGCTAGCGCGGAACTTTGAAAATAAGAGACTTTTCAATAAATGGGATTTGGATCCACCGGAGTATCATTGGGTGCCGCTGGCGCGGACCTTTGAAAATGAGATTGAATAAATGGGATCGGGATCATCTGTAGCGCCAATTTGGGGTGAATAGGGGTGGCATAGAACTTTAAAAATAGGAGCATATTGGATATATATATATATATATATATATATATATATATAGTTTGTAAAAATGTCATAGATATTAAACTTTATTGTATACACCAGAAAATGAAATAGTTTTATATTTGTGACGTTTTCACAAACAATAACATTTACTGTGATAATATATTTATGAAATAGTTTTATATATATAACATTTTCACAAACAGTAACATTTACTAAGTTAATATTACACAATATATATATAACATTTTCACAAAGAGTAACATTTACTGAGTTAATATTACATAATATATATATATATATATATATATATATATATATATACACACGGTAGATCCAAACCTCTTTTTTTTTTAAATTACCATATTTTAAAGGTTTACGCTAGCGACATTCAATCCCCACCACTACCCACCCCCATTGTCGAAGCTTCAACGACTTTCATCAGAGCTATGATTTAGGTGGGTAGTAGTGGCATAGGGTGCCGCTGGCGCGGACCTCTGAAATTAAGAGAATATTAGATAAATGGAGTTTCGATCCACTCATGCTCCGATTTGGGGTGAGTAGGGGTGACATTGGGTTAGGTTTATATCTATAACATTTTTACAAACATTAACATTTACTGTGTTATAACACAGTATATATATATATATATATATATATATATATATATATATATATATATATATATACGGTGGATCCAAACCTCTTTTTTCTGATATTGTCTTATTTTTAACGGCCGCGCTAGCGGTATCCAATCCCGACCACCACCAACCCCAATTGTCGGAGCTCCAACAACCTTCATCAGAGTTATGTTTGTGAAAATGTTATATATAAAACTATTTCATAAATATATTATCACAGTAAATGTTATTATTTGTGAAAATGTCACAAATATAAAACTATTTCATTTTCTGGTATATACAATAAAGTTTAATATCTATTGATGATGCTGGAAGCAGCACCACCAGGTAAGGTGTTTTCAAGCTCAATCTAAGAACAACAATGGCAGCATAGCTATGTAAAAGATAAGAGAATGAGATGAGGAGAAGGGGAGATAGAGCACCAGGATATAAGTGGTTCAGCCTAAATTGGCCTACGTCCACTGTGTGTGTGTGTGAATAATCTCACTATAATGAGGCACTAATGGCCATGGATACAATCTCTCAAGCTTTCTCTCTCTACTGTGTACCTAGACAGAGTTTCAGCTAGGGTTGAATATCTGGGATCCCTTTGCAAGGTAGGGGATGACCCCTATATATAGTACCTAGGGGGTGTAATGCACCCCCCATGCATGTAATGAGCATGTGTGTGGTAGCCTCACCAATGTGGGAGTGCCATCTGTCACTGTCACATGTAAGGAATGATGATGAAATATTCTCCCCACGTGTGGAGAATAATCTTGTTACAAATGATTTGTGTCAACGTGTCCTTATCCAAATGTCAACAGATGCTCGGCTGCCATATTGGTGCATGACCACGGCCTGGGAGAGGCCGAGCTGTAAAGGCTCGATAAACGTCTTCCGAGACGTGCCATAGGGAGTCTCGGCCTGATCTCAGCCGAGACATTATGCTGGGGTCGGCCCCAGTCGAGGTTGGACTGATTCCGTGTTGAAGATTACCAAGGCTTCTTGTCACCTCGGCCCAAGCCAAGGTTGGACTGGTGCCATGTTGAAGGTTACCAAGGCTTCTTGTCACCTCGGCCTACACTCGGCCGAGGTTGCCATACCTTGGAATATGAGAATGCTGTTGATGCCTGTGATGCGCATAGTGTCCATTGGAAATGTAGGTGGTAGTGTCGTCCTGGGCCGACCTTACTAAGGCCGAGGGCTGATATCGTGGGCCCATGGCTTATCCAGGGTCGATCAATATCTCGGCCATCACCTCGGCCGAGGTTGGTGTCTCTGGGCCGAGGTTACACTTGGGGCATATCAATCACCCCCCAGCCCTTAGTCATATGTGAGAGCAAGTGGCTAGGGGATTACTACACCTCCGAGGCCTGTCTGTTCCAAGCCAATACCTGCCTAACACCTGTCCAACGCTAGAACGTGCTTACTTGGTAGGCGTGTGCCGTCAGCCGTCCTTTGGGGCTCCCAAGTCAGTGATGGGCCTTGGGAAATGTGCCCACGTATTTAAGGATTTCAAAACCCTTTTCCCTCCTTCTTCTTCACTTCATTCCTGTGCACGAATTGTTCTTGCAATTTTCTCTCTCTAAAGCTTCTCTAATCAATGCTCTTATGCAGAGGCATTTGTTGGTTTTCTTGCGAGCTTTCTTCATTTGCATTCATTGTTTCACTTCCAGGTATTTTCTTCCTCCCATTACCCTTGTTTTTCGCTTTCGGTTTGCATTTTTCGGCGAATTTCTAAGTTTTCCGGCGACACCCTTATTTCAGGCGAACTGTGTTTGCTTCGAATTTCTTGGTTTGATCTTTAAATTTCTTTACTTTATAAGCCAATCTTTCTTGTAGTTTTAGGAGTTATTCCTAAGTTTAGGGTCGTCCTCTGATGCTCAGACCTTTATACCAGCTTCTTGAGGATTTCCCTTCTCTTAGAGAGAAGACCCTAGAAAAGATTAGGCAAATAGAGAGAGCTCAGGAGGAAGTTCGTAGGTCACAAGAGTTTCCTATTAGACCTATCTTTCCCCCACCTCTCAAGGTGCTATATCCTGATCCCCCTGAGAACTTCTATCAGACAGAGGTCCCTGCTGACCCAATACCGATGTCTGAGTCTGAGTCTTCCACCTCAGACCCTATGTCTGTGGACTCTTTTCAGGAAGCCACGGATTTCACACCTCGGCCTGGTCAGGCCCCTGATCAGGCTGAGGTCTCTAGCCGAGCTTCATCCCATAATGGCTCAAGAACCTTAGCCTCTTCTTCAGAGGTTGAAATTGTTGAGCCGAGTGTGGCTGTGCCACCCATTCTTGACGCCATCCCTCTGTCGGCCGTGACAGGGGCGGATTTCGCCCAGAGATTCGCTAGTAACCCATCTACATCTGCTCCGGACGACGTTGAGCTTGATGATGATGAAGATGCTGAAAGCGATGTCGACGTCTCTGAGGCGGCCGAGATCGAGAGCACGGTAACTGATGTGGATCTTCTGTGCTTCAGATATTTATACTCCATTAGTCCCTCCATAAAATTAAGGAGACCTCTGAGGGAAGAGAGGGCCTATCACGACCGAGATAGAAAAATCTGCCTGTACGAGCAGATGCTTAAGTTAGGGTTTCGCCTACCCATTCATCCCATCATCAAATCCATTCTTTCTTATATGAACTTGGCCCCCTCACAGCTATCCCCCAATGCTTGGAGAGTCATCATAGGGGCCATTATCCTGTGGAGGGCAGTCCACCACTCTGACCTCCCAGTTCAGGTCTTCGTTGGTTGTTATGTCCCAACCTCGGCCAAAAACCATCCGAGCTACTATCATTTTATGGCTCGAAGGCCTGAGAAGAAAATGCTCCAGGTGACTCAGACCTCAAACCATAATTGGAAGCCCCGCTATTTTTTCGCCTCTGGACCATGGGAATTTGGCCCATGCGTTCCCTCTTCCACACTTGAGCCGAGGATACCCTTCAAATGGGGTAAGGTCACCATGTCTGCCACGGCCGATCCTGGTCTAAGTCTTCAGAATATCCAGAAGGTGAAAGCCCTGCAAGACCAAGGGGCACATGGTCTTTTTGTTAAGTTCGAACATTTGCTGACCCCCCAGTATCTCTCGGAGACGGGCTTAGGTGGAAGTCCCCATGTTGACTTTGGTAAGGATTTTTCTTTTAAGTTTAACCTCTGCACTCATTCATATCTGATCTCTAACCCATATCTTTTAACTTTTGCAGAACGACCACACGGCATTACAGACGAACTGTGGGAGATGGCCGCACCGAGCTTAGCGAGACTTGCCAAAAAGGCTGGTCTGAACGCTGCTCCCCCAGCTCCCTCTACATCCAAATCTCAGGCCTCAAAGAAGAGGGACCCAGAAGCCCATGCCTCTGAAGATCAGAGGCCGACCTTGAGATAGAAGAAGGCCTCTGATGCTGCAATTCCAATCTCCTCGGCCGACATCCTGACGGCTCGTCTGGATCAGCTGAAGTTAACCGATAGTGTGGTCGGCCACAGCACACAGGCCATGAACGCAATCGGCTCTGTAATGACCGAGGCTGACAAGCGCTTCTACAGGGCTATGGACACCTCCCTGCTGATTGAGTTCGGCCTTCACAGAGCCGTCCAGGTATGATTTGTTCCCTCGTCAAAATTTTAAAAGTGCAACATCTGAATTTTCTCCCGCTTAACCTCTTCATTAAATGTGCAGGGAGTGACTGCTATGTATCAACTATCGAACTGGACTCTGAGGAAATTGCCCCTCATCCAGAAGGGGCAAGAGGCCGAGAAGGTTGAGAGTGCCCTAAATACTGAGGTCGACCGTCTGAAATTAGAGCTGCAGAACTCTGAAAGTAAGGTTAAGGGGTTGGGAAAAGACATCTCTCTACTCGTCAAAGATCATACCAAAGCCCTGAAGGCCAAAGATGACGTTCTGCAGCAGAAGGTCAGCTCGGCTGTGAAGGCTGCCCTTGAAGATGCCTCGGCTAAAATAATTTATGACTACAAAGCCTCAGATGAGTTCATGGGTTTTGGTTTTGAATACCTCGAAAGAGGTTTCAAGGCTACTACCAAATGGGCTGAAGTCCGAGAGAAGGAGGTCGGTAATTTAAAGGCCTCTGACTTTGTAGGTCTCGGCTTTGCTGACCCTCAGTTTGCACAGGCTCTTCAAGAGGTAGAGGACGAGGCTGCTGCTCCAGCTGAGACTGCAACTCTGGGAGGGACCGAGGTCGGAAGGGAAGACCATGCTGATGACGTGGCCGAGGTTACTAATGCTGAGCAAGCCAATCAGGCCGAGGCTGTTAATGTTCCCCCCCCAAACCTTTAGGATTTGTAACTTGTAACAAATAATTTATAATTTGTAACTCGTAACTTGTAACACCATGGTATTTTGTAAGGAATATTTGTAGCAATGCCTCTGAATGCTATATGATCTCTTCACTTTACTGAATGTCACGTAATCTCTTCTATTATTTTGTTGTAGTGGTCTTGTTTATACTCAGTCAATAATTCTAACCTTAGACCTCTTCACCACTGAATTGTTATTTGGCTCTGATGTCATTACTTAAGATGCTATTCTCGTAACCAATCTCACTAAATTAATGATGTTAAGGGTCTGAGGTCATCTCATTATGGTGTCTGAGCTCAGACCTTGTCACCACCGAGTGATGTTATGAAGGTCTGAGGTCATCACCTAAGATGTTAGCCTCATAATTAATCTCACCAAATTAATGATGTTAAGAGTCTGAGGTCATCTAACTAAGGTGTCTGAGCTCAGACCTCGTCACCACTGAATGGTGTTATGAAGGTCTGAGGTCATCACCTAAGAAGTTAGCCTCATAATTAATCTCACCAAATTAATAATGTTAAGAGTCTGAGGTCATCTAACTAAGGTGTCTGAGCTCAGACCTCGTCACCACTGAATGGTGTTATGAAGGTCTGAGGTCATCACCTATGATGTTAGCCTCATAATTAATCTCACCAAATTAATGATGTTAAGGGTATGAGGCCATCTCATTATGGTGTCTGAGCTCACACCTCGTCACCACTGAATGGTGTTATTAAGGTCTGAGGTCATCACCTAAGATGTTAGCCTCATAATTAATCTCACAAAATTAAAGATGTTAAGGGTCTGAGGTCATCTCATTATGGTGTTTGAGCTCAGACCTCGTCACCACTGAATGGTGTTATGAAGGTCTGAGGTCATCACCTAAGATGTTAGCCTCATAATTAATCTCACCAAATTAATGATGTTAAGGGTCTGAAGTCATCTCATTATGGTGTCTGAGCTCAGACCTCGTCACCACCGAGTGATGTTATGAAGGTCTGAGGTCATCACCTAAGATGTTAGCCTCATAATTAATCTCACCAAATTAATGATGTTAAGAGTCTGAGGTCATGTAACTAAGGTGTCTGAGCTCAGACCTCGTCACCACTGAATGGTGTTATGAAGGTCTGAGGTCATCACCTAAGATGTTAGCCTCATAATTAATCTCACCAAATTAATGATGTTAAGGGTCTGAGGTCATCTCATTATGGTGTCTGAGCTCAGACCTCGTCACCACCGAGTGATGTTATGAAGGTCTGAGGTCATCACCTAAGATGTTAGCCTCATAATTAATCTCACCAAATTAATGATGTTAAGAGTCTGAGGCCATCTCATTATGGTGTCTGAGCTCAGACCTCGTCACCACTGAATGGTGTTATGAAGGTCTGAGGTCATCACTTAGGATGTTAGCCCCATAATTAATCTCACCAAATTAATGATGTTAAGAGTCTGAGGTCATCTAACTAAGGTGTCTGAGCTCAGACCTCGTCACCACCGAGTGATGTTATGAAGGTCTGAGGTCATCACCTAAGATGTTAGCCTCATAATGTATCTCTGGTCTAAGAATGAAGCAAGAACTGTCATGGAAACTGATCTTTATTAACAGCCTCTTCTCAATAAGGTGGTACATTTACATAAAATTCTACGCAACATCATATGTAATATCTCTTTAGGTGGTGAGTGTTCCATGGGTTAGTGAAAGGTTCTCCTTTTAGGTTGTCTAGCCTGTAAGTGCCAGGAACAACCTCTTATGTTACTTTGTAGGGGCCATGCCAGTTTGGGTGTAGCATATTTGCCTTTTGTAGGGTCTTCTTTAGCACTAGGTCTCCCACTGCGATGGGTCTTGACTTCACCCTTTGGTTGTAGAATTTCGCTGCCCGCTGCTGGTAAGCTGCTTTTCTGACCTCTGCGTCTTCTCTTCTTTCTTCGATAAGATCTAGGTCTAGCTTCCTCTCTTCCCCATTGCTGTTTGGGTCGTATGTCTGAATCCGATGAGTTGGTAGTCCTACTTCCGTTGGTATGACGGACTCTGAGCCATGTGGCAGCATGAATGGGGTTTCTCCTGTTGGTGTCCTTGCCGTGGTTCTGTAGGCCCATAACACAGCATAGACCTCTTATGTCCATCTCCCCTTCGCATCTTCTAACCTCTTCTTGATTCCGTCCAAGATGGTTCTGTTTGTGACCTCGGTCTGGCCATTTGCCTGAGGTCGACCAGGAGATGAGAAGAACTGTTTAATCCCCACTCTTAGGCAATACTTTTCTAAGGAGGAGTTCTTTTAACTGGGTCTCATTATCCGAGATGAGAGTGTTTGGGAGTCCATATTTGCATATGATCTTCCTCCAAATGAACTGGAAGGTCTTCTGCTCTGTAATTGTTATCATCGGCTCTGCCTCCACCCACTTTGAAAAGTAGTCAATGGCAACTATCAAGAATCTATAGTTGTTGACTGCTCTTGGCAAAGGTCCTACCAAGTCAATTCCCCATATCGCAAATGGCCATGGAGAAGAGATTGACGTCATAGACTGATGGGGTTGATGAGGGATAGTGGCGAACCTTTGACATTTGTCGCACCTCTTCACATAGTCCGCAGCGTCCTTAGACAAGGTAGGCCACCAGTATCCCTGAGTGATGATCCTCTTGGCTAAGGGCCTTCCCCCTATGTAGCTAGAGCAAGAACCCTCATGAACCTCCTGTAAGACCCGTGGTACTTCCATGGGATGCACACATCTGAGGATAGGCAATAAAAACCCCTTTTTGTACAATATGTCTCCTATCATTGAGAACTTGGCAGCCCTGTATCTCAACTTTCTCTTTTCTAGCTTGGACTCTGGCAGCTCTCCCTCTCTTAGGTATCTGACATGCAGGTCGATCCATGAGTCTCCTAGTTTCACATTATGACAAGGGCTACATACCTCGTCCTCCTCGATGGTTTCCTTTCTTAAGACCTTGATTGGAATGGTCCTTCCCATATCTGTCTTCAATGCTTAGGCCAGCCTTGCCAATGCATCAGCGTGATTGTTACTCAGTCGAGGCACTCTCTTCATTTTTGCTTCTTCAAAATATTCTAACAACCTTTTTACCTTCTTTAAGTACTTGGCCATCCTTTCGTCTTTGGCCTCGTATATCCCCAATACTTGATTGACAACCAACTTTGAGTCGCTATGGAGTAGGAGTCGCTTTACTCGAAGAGTTGTTGCCAATAAGAGACCTGCTATCATGGCCTCATACTCGGACTCGTTGTTTGAGGCCTGGAAGTTGAATCTCAGGTCGTATTCAATGTTGGCTCCATCTGGAGCTGAGAGTATTAGTCCCGCCCCACTTCCACTGTCACAGGAAGAGCCATCAATGAAGAGGCTCCAGATGTCTGTATCTGATGAGAAGACCCCTTCTCTCATAACCCCCTTCTTGAAGAGGTATCGATCGTCTTCGTTCTCTTCTATTCCGCTCTGGGTTTTGCCTGAGATGACCTCTTCCCGATCTCGAAAGACATTTGGTGTCGTCTCTTCCAAATCTCAGAAGACACTACGGTTCATTTCTTGGCCATCATCTAAGCCTTTCTCTATCTCAGCCTCTTCCAAACTTCTACCGGCCTCTTCCCAGGTGAATTCTGCGACAATGTCTGCGAGGGCCTGCCCCTTGATGGCTATCCTAGGCTGGTAGGTAAGATCATATTCTCCTAGTTCGATGGCCCAGGTCATCAATCTTCCGGACTTCTCAGGTTTGTGTAGAACCTGGCTTAGTGGGGAGTCGGTGAGGACTACCATGGAGTGAGCTTGGAAGTAAGGCTTCATTTTCCTTGAGGCATATATTAGGGCATAAGCCAACTTCTCCATTCGGGGATAATTTTTTTCAGACCCTTGAAGGGCCTTACTATTGAAGTACACGGGCCTCTAGACCCCATCCTCTTCCCGTATGATGGCCGCGCTGATGGCTGATTCAGAGACTGCCAGATACACAAACAACCTTTCCCCCGTGATGGGCCGAGACAGCAATAAGGGAGACCCTAAGTAGGACTTGAGTTGGTTGAAGGCTTTTTCACACTCTTCGTCCCATTGGAAGGCCTTTCTTAGAACTTTAAATAATGGAAGACACTTGTCCGTTGCCCTAGAAACAAACCTGTTAAGGGGAGCCACTCTTCCCGTGAGTCTCTGGACATCCTTGATACTCCTAGGAGTCTTCATGTCGAGTAATGCCTTGATTATCTCGGGGTTTGCTTCAATCCCCCTCTGATTAACGATGAATCCCAGGAACTTCCCAGCTCCTACTCTGAAGACACACTTTGCTGGGTTGAGTTTCATTCTGTACGAGTCCATGATATCGAAGGTCTTCTCAAGGTCCGCTACATGAGTACATGCATTCAGGCTCTTCATTAGCATATCGTCTACATATACCTCCATGGTCTTACCTATTTGCTCTTCAAACATCTTATTGACAAGACGTTGATACGTTTCCCCCGCATTTTTCAGACCGAAGGGCATCACCTTGTAGCAGTACGTCCCTTTGTCAGTAATGAAGGCTGTCTTCTTAGAGTTTTAAGCATCCATGAAGATTTGGTTATAGCCTGAATAAGCATCCATGAAGCTCATGAGCTCGTGCCCTGCCGTTGCGTCCACCATCTGGTCTATCCTAGGTAAGGTATAGCTGTCTTTCGGGAAAGACCTGTTCAGGTCAGTGAAATCTACACACATTCGCCACTTCCCATTGGCCTTAGGCACGATGACTGCATTTGAGAGCCACTCCGGATAGGTAACCTCTCTTATGAACTCGGCCTCTTCCAACTTTTTTACCTCTTCCCGGATGATGTCATACTTCTCCCTGGAGTAGATTCTTTGTCTCTGTTTGATTGGCTTGGTATCTCTGTCCACGTTGAGCTTGTGGCTCATGACCTCAGGGTCGATGCCAGGCATGTCTGCGTGACTCCATGCAAAGACACTCTGTCTCCTCCTGAGGAAGTCTATCAGCTCTTCCTTGATTCCTGGCTCTAGGGCCTTACCGACCTGGATGGTTTTTTCCGGCTCGTCCTCATTGAGGACGATGAATTCTACCTTTTTTGTGGCCTCACCCTTCTTCAATTTTATTTCGTCTCTTGGGTCAAGAGTGTCAATGCTGTAAGTGGTGGTTTCTCTCTTATGGACTTCTCTTTCTTTGGCCGAGTTGAAGTAACACTCTCGCGCCGTGGTCTGGTCCCCTTGCACTTCCCCTACTCCATAAGGAGTCGGGAATTTTAGCATCTGATGGACCGTCGATGGCACAGCTTCAAACTCTTTAAGGGCCACCCTTCCTATGATGAGGTTGTAGGCCGAGAAGACGTTTTCGTCCATAACAAAAACGTTTATCTTCTTGGTCAGCCTCCTAGACCACTCATCCCCCATCCGTACATCCATCTCATACATTCCCACTGGGTGGACCTTTTCGCCACTGAAGCCTATCAATGGGTGATGATAG
Source organism: Sambucus nigra (assembly GCA_949130495.1). NCBI lineage: Eukaryota > Viridiplantae > Streptophyta > Magnoliopsida > Dipsacales > Adoxaceae > Sambucus > Sambucus nigra. The sequence continues at coordinate 1,293,196 of CASBWL010000485.1, forward strand.
GGCACCAGCCTTGCCCTGCTAAGACCCAGGCTCTTGAAGCAAGGCCATAACATCACGTCTGCCGAGCTTCCCCCGTCTATGAGGATCCTCCGTACCTCGCACCTATGCACCTATGCACCCTTGTTGTTATGACCAAAGGGTCATCATGGGGGGCTAGGATACCTTTGAAGTCGAGTCTGGAGAACCCCACTATGAGGGTGTCCATGTCTACCTTCTTCCTCTTCTGCACTGCATCAGAAGAAGTTAGATTCACAACTTCGATCTTGGCCAATGACTTGGCCTTTGCTACATGAGCCTTCCTATCGGCTACCTCAGAGCCACCTCCTGCAAATCCCCCACATATGGTGCTAACACCAAAGGAGATCATTCCGACCCTCTTCACCAGGGTGTTGTCATCCTTCGGCGGAAGATCCGGGTCGTCTTCATCATCCCCTTCTAAATCATCGTCCCTTCAGGCCAGGACATTGCCACGGCATCTGTCATCTCTTCTTTTCTTAGGGTCATCTCTCCCACCCTTTGGAGCCTTACCATCCACATACTTCCTCAACTTTCCAGACTTCAGCATCTTCTCAATCTCATCCTTTAAAGCGAAGCATCTATCTGTGACATGGCCATGATCCTGATGGAACTCACACCATAGGTTTTTGTTCCTCTTATGTGGCGGGGCCTTCAGTTTCTCTGGCCACCTCAGAGTTCGGTCAGTCTTAATCTCATTGAGGATGTGCTCACGGCTCACAGTCAGAGGAGTGTGATGAGAGAACTTGTCATCTCCTGACCTCTTCTGCCCCTCTTTCTTACCTTGGGACTTCCCCGTGCCACCGTGGTTCTCCTCCTCACACTTTGCGGCCATTGCCTCTTCCGCATTCATCACTTTCCCTGCGGTTGCTAGCATCTCCACCATAGACCTAGGGGTCTCTTCCACTAGTTACCATAATAGCTTCCCCTTCTGGAGACCTCCTATAAGGGCGGTCATGGCTATGCTCTCTTCGTAATCTTCCACCTCCAATTTCTCTTTGTTGAATCTTGTTATGTAGTCTCTTAGGCTCTCACCCTTGGCTGGCTTGACATACAGCATGTGGGTAGTCTTTTTTGAGGCCTTACCCCAAAGCAGAAGTTGTGGATGAATCGCTCAGCCAAGCCTTTGAAGTTTTCAATTGAGTTCTTCGGAAGGGAGGTGAACCAACTGTGTGCAGCCCCTGTTAGGGTTCCATAGAAGGCTCTACACTTCATCTCATCGGGTATCGAGTAGATGTCTGCTGCCGACTGGTACATCTCGATATGGTGTACAGGGTTAGTACTGCCATCATACTTGGGAGTCACTGTAGAAGGCTTGAGCTTGGCTGGGGTTGGGAACCCTACTATCCTAGCCACAAATGGGGAGCCCTCTGAGTAACCCATTTGTAATGGGTCCCTGCTTTTAATGAGATCTCCTATATTCTCCTCAAGGCGTTAGATAGAATCATTCCAGGGTCTTCTGTCATCAACTTGGCCGAGGTTATCCCTTGCCACTTCTCTGCGATGGACAGAGGGTTCCCCAGCCACGACACGTTGGTTGTTGACCTCTTCCTATTCCCTGCCTCTTCTTTCACATGGTCGGCCTTGGTCTGGCCGACCCTGCCTATTCCCTCTTTGAGAGCCTGCTGCGCTCCTTAACCTCGACAGCCTCTGTCTTAGGTCATTCATCGGGCCCAGTCTCTCGAAGGTCGACCCTCTGCTCAACCTATCAAAGGCCGACCCTCTTTGTTGGGCCTCTTCACCTCTTCGGCCGACACATCCTTGACTCTGCCTAAGAGGTCGTATGGTGTTATTTGACACCTCATACGTCTCTCAGTAGTCTTCTGGGGCTTTTTCAGCTTCTAGGTCATCATACATGTCCTCTGGGCAAGGGTTTCCCTGCCTCCCTAGGCGCAAGCGCCTAAGGTCAGCAACGTCCCTTCTCCGCTGGGGTGAAGGCTGGTCCTTCATTGGTGCCTGGGGTGGTCCCCTGGCGTTAGGATGAGGCTGAACTGTCGTCGGAGTGATCATGTCCGGTGAGACTCCAGGTGGCCTCATCATAGTTTGACTAAGCTGATCAAATTGCTCCTTCATGGCTTGTTGTGTTGCAGCTAAAGATTTCAAGGACGCTGCTACCTCCGCCATTTCTGACTGGGGGGCGCCTAATTGGAGCTAGGCCCTCCACCCCCGGGTGGCGGAAGAGGCGGTGGTAAGTCTGGTGCCATATGTTAACACTATAGAGCTTGAGTAGCAAATGAGCTTAGCACCTCACATGACCTCTTTCAATGGTGAAATAGCTCCACGCAAGGGGTGGTCCCTGGTTCACCACCAGAGTCTCCGGTGAGGTTAATCTTAAGAAGAGGAAGAGATAGTTTCTCATTCCCACAGACGGCGCCAAAATGATGATGCTGGAATCAGCACCACCAGGTAAGGTGTTTTCAAGCTCAATCTAAGAACAACAATGGCAGCATAGCTATGTAAAAGATAAGAGAATGAGATGAGGAGAAGGGGAGAGAGAGCACCAGGATATAAGTGGTTCAGCCTAAATTGGCCTACGTCCACTGTGTGTGTGTGAATAATCTCACTATAATGAGGCACTAATGGCCATGGATATAATCTCTCAAGCTTTCTCTCTCTACTGTGTACCTAGACAGAGTTTTAGCTAGGGTTGAATATCTGGGATCCCTTTGCAAGGTAGGGGATGACCCCTATATATAGTACCTAGGGGGTGTAATGCACCCCCCATGCATGTAATGAGCATGTGTGTGGTAGCCTCACCAATGTGGGAGTGCCATCTGTCACTGTCACATGTAAGGAATGATGATGAAATATTCTCCCCACGTGTGGAGAATAATCTTATTACAACTGATTTGTGTCAACGTGTCCTTATCCAAATGTCAACAGATGCTCGGCTGCCATATTGGTGCATGACCTCGGCCTGGGAGAGGCCAAGCTATAAAGGCTCGATAAACGTCTTTCGAGATGTGCCATAGGGAGTCTCGGCCTGATCTCAGCCGAGACATTATGCTGGGGTCGGCCCCAGCCGAGGTTGGACTGATTCCGTGTTGAAGATTACCAAGGCTTCTTGTCACCTCGGCCCAAGCCGAGGTTGGACTGGTTCCATGTTGAAGGATACCAAGGCTTTTTATCACCTCGGCCTACACTCGGTTGAGGTTGCCATACCCTGGTATATGAGAATGTTGTTGATGTCTGTGATGCGCGTAGTGTCCATTGGAAATGTAGGTGGTAGTGTCGGCCTGGGCCGACCTTACTAAGGCCGAGGGATGATATCGTGGGCCCATGGCTTATCTAGGGTCGATCAATATCTCGGCCATCACCTCGGCCGAGGTTGGTGTCTCTGGGACGAGGTTACACTTGGGGCATATCATCTATGACATTTTTACAAACTATATATATATATCCAATATTCTCCTATTTTTAATGTTATGTGCCACCCCTATTCACCCCAAATTGGCGCTCCAGATGATCCCTATCCCATTTATCCAATCTTATTTTCAAAGGTCCGCGCCAGCGGCACACCATGATACTCCGGTGGATCAAAAGCCCATTTATTCAAAAATCTCTTATTTTCAAAGGTCCGCGCCAGCGGCACCGCATGCCACCCTTTCCCACCCCAAATCGGAGCTCAGACGAAGGTCGTTGAAGATCCAACAATGGTGGTAAGGATAGGATACCGTTAGCGCGAACCTTTAAATATAAGTTATTTTTGAAAAAAGAGGGTTTGGATCCACCGGATGTATATATATATATATATATATATATATATATATATATATATATACTGTGTAGTATTACCACAGTAAATGTTACTGTCTGTTTGTGAAAATGTCACATATAAAACTATTTCATATTCTAGTGCATACTGTAAAGTTTACTGTTTGTGTAAAAAAAAATCTTTGGAATTTTATAGCCTTCATGGATCTTGTTTGATAGATCTCGTCGAGCAGATTTCAAAAATAGTAATTTTGCGAAAAACGGATTTGTGAAACTTGGGCGGTTGAACGTCATCTCTCTCTCTCTGTCGGTTCACACCAATGGACGCTCGAATGAAATCTCAGGTGCGAAAATGAGTGTTTAATGGTTTACTTGATTAACTGATATATATGTATAGCCGTATAGGTTCAAAAAATAGGGTATTGGCCTTTCTAAAAAATAGGGTTGATTTCTTTCCTGTGTTGTTTTTTACTTGGTTTGGTTGTGATGATATATAGATTGTTGAGTTACCAGCCTGGCTCGATCCTAGAACAACTGCACGTAAGTCATCCTTCCATTTTTTTTAATCACAAAGGCAAATATCTCATCGCGGATATGAGAACTTACAACAACATCGAAATGAAGCAGGGGATGATAGTAATAATGATCAAATTGAGATTGAGATTTACAATTCTGGGGTTAGCAAAAATACACATTTAAAAATTTGGTGTTGCTGGTGGAACACTCTGTGTGACATCGAATGGTGTTGCATTGACCTTGGGGAAGATAATGCCAAATTCAAGAACCAGCAGCTACTACAGTTTCAGATAGAAGAATGTGATTTTGAACAAGGACATGACACCAGTTATATGCAAAACTTTGGGTTGGAAATCAAAAGTTTGGTATCCGATCCTCGTGTAACCGCCGACGGCCCATGTGTTGCCATAGGATCACGAATATATTGTGTTGGGGGTTTAAAGTTCCCTGAACAATTGGTTCTGGAAGAACTCTATGTCATTGATACTAGCATTACGCCTTTACGGTGGGAGACGGCTAGTAAGATGCATATGCCTAGATACGCTCCAATTACGGTTGTTCTCGATGGTAACATCTTTATCATAGGAACTGAATTACGAAGAGGGGAGGTGAAGGAGTTCACAGAGTTCCAAGGCTACTGTGAAATATTTGACACTCACGCACGCAAATAAGACAAAACCAATGGCATGTCTTCCGCACCTTTTTATGAACACTTTTGATCATATAAACTTGATTGGGGTTATTCACGAGTCCAGGGAGATCTTATTGTTTTCACTTTATCGTCAAAAAATTCTTCGCTACCATGTCAACGAAGATAATTGGACCTATGGTGAAGCTCCCGACGACCTTTTTGACACGTGCTTCTTAAATTTCGGATAAGTGCTAGCTGGTTCGACCCTCTACTGGATGAATTCTGAAGTGGAGGCTTGTGCCTATAATCTATCTGATTGTAAATTGTACAAGTCGAAAGCCCCCTGGATTTTCTAAAAAATGTGTTCCCAAATATTCTGTGGTCATGTGCAAACTTGAGTCATCTTACCGGGGATGAGTTATGCCTCGTTTTCTATGACCATGTGCCCGCTTATACGCTATTATATTGCATGACGCTGCAAATTTCCCTCTGCATCGGCAAGGAAAGCAAATTCTTGAGTGTTTAACTGAAGTCCACAGTGAATTACCATGCCACTTTCAAGCTACATGTATGCGATATCCTGCTTGTTACTAGTGTACGTACCAAACTCCCTTTGATTCATTACATTTTAAATTTACAAAAAATGATTTGCTACAGTTTTTTTTGCTTCGATGTGACCTTATTGTATACCGAGGATAGTCAAAAGGTATCATGGTGAAGTTTGTTGAAGCCTAGATTAGCAGACATCCTTAACCATTGTCCCGTCCATGGGCGGACCCATGTAGGGCCGCCAGCGGGGCGGCCGCCCCAGTTCACTTTTTGAAAAAAAAAATATATTAGGGATTTTTTGGTAAGAAATTAAACCTGAAGGTTACTTGTAATTATATTAAAAGAACAGGGAAAATGTGTAATAAACATAAAAACAAAACAAAACTCATCTTAACTTACGACTCTCTCTCTCTCTCCCACCCTATTTTCAATCCCTCCAAAAATCGCTTCTCTCTCTCTCTCTCACCATATTCTACACCGAAGGTGATGTGACACCCCGCCTAATAAAATATCGGGCAATCACTCCTATATCAAATTAAAGCAGGAGTCTCATATGGATCTTTTTTTAGCATCACTGTCGAAAATCCATTTTAATTACTAATAACCTATTAGGCCGGTGTCAAAATTTTACTTAACTACTCTTTTTAAAAAACTACAATTAAAAACATCCACACAGTTTGCGTAAATGAAACTGAAATGAAATAAAATAACTGAACACTCGGTCAGAATATACAACCTTATCGAATGCCGCACTAAAAGGCGGAAAAATAAATAAATGAAGTTGGGTTATTAACCCGAATGTTTATACAGTACCTCATATCTGGAGTACAAGGATAGAAGCGTCTATCGAGAACCTGTACACATCCACAACTGCTGCAGCCGACGTCTGACTCGAAAGAAGTGCCATCCAGGCGCCCCTGTGTCTGGACACCTATATATATATATATATATATATATATAGCAAGAGAGGAAAAGAAGATAAATGGGTCAGAGCCCAATTTTGAAAATATTTTGCAAGTGCATAAATGCCTTATTTTTAGAAAAAGGTTTTATCTCATATTTAAGTTTGGTATCGCACTCCCATGAGATACCCCTCACCTCTCATCTAACAGTGCACTCCTAGCGCATCCCTCTAAAATATCCTAGTCAGACCACACCGACTAACTAAACTGTTACCCATCTTCTAACAATCCAAGTTAGTCCAAGTACCAAGGGCTAAACTTTTCCCCAGTCTCGACACTATGCCATGTTCGTGCGTGGGGTGTCTCGCAAAACGAAATACAAATAAGGAACCCCCCCGATACACTACTACGCGGCAAGGTCGATCGTCGAGATCCATTAGACCCCCAGTACATAACAAATATATATATAATAAATACCAATATTAGAGCACTAAGGGTTAAACTTCTCCCCAGTCTCAACACTAAGCCATGTTCGTGCGTGGGGTATCTCGCAAAGAGAAATCCAAACACGGAACCCCCCGATACACTACTACGCGGCAAGGTCGATCGTCGAGATCCATTAGACCCTCAGTACTCAATTTATATATACATACTCATGTTTTATATACTGATTATGTTACACGTCCGGATATATCTCCCGGAATGAGAATTCATTTACCACATTTTTACCAATTCCATTTTTTATTTTCATCTTGAAACTTTTCTTTTCCTTTTTTCCATCCAGGAAATGTATTTAAAAGCCAATTCATTATCATGAATTGCTTTAACATATCCTATAACTTTTTAAAAGCCAGTTTTATTATCATAAAAATGTTGTTTCCATATCATATGCTTCCATTTCCCTTCTTCCATCCTGGAAATGTATCCGAAGCCAAATCGTTTATCCCATTTCCCTTCTTCCATCCGGGAAATGTATTTAAAGCCAATTCATTATCATGAATTGCTTTAACATATCTAAGACCATCCCTATGGGTTTACCCACTGGACGCACCCCTAAATGGATATCATCTTCCAGGGCCTATCAACCAAGACAACCTGGGAACCTACTGAAACGTCAGGAAGCGGCCATATGCCTGCGGGAGAGTCATAACCACACCCAGAATTACCTCACCATCGCAGAAAAACAAATAATAATCGCTCATATGGCCTAGAACTATATCCACCCGACATTCATTAGTCAGGGGGCTTCACCTCACGCGCGCAACTTCCCTTATGATAGTGATTTAGAGAGGTGTGTATCCATAAATTATCATTTATGAAAATCATTTCTTTTTCCATTTTGAAAACATTCATCTTTACATTTTCAAAAATCATTTACATCATATCATATATATACTTTAATTACATAGTATATACATATACCATATATTCCTCCTAGAATATATATAAATGGCCATATTTGCCAATCACATCTAGCGATGACCAATAATCCCAAAGATTCTCTCAAAGAATCATAATCATGCATTCATATAAGCATGATACTATACCCAAAGTATTTCCTCACTTCGATATATAATACATACCTTAATCCCATCTAAGGATTTATTGGATATCTCCAATTATACCATTTTACATTTAGTGAATATATATCTATAATCCCAAATTTCATCCTAATCCTCTCATAGGATTCACCCGACCATAATCAACATAATTATGCTTTCCTATACGCATAAATTATAGAGGCCTAAAAGCCCACAAAAATAATCCCCGAACAACTTAAGTTTAGTGAGTTATGGATTTCATTTCCATGAACCCAAGGACTACATCTCGTCCATATAATAACTTAAAGGTCCCCACTCTAAGTTAGGACCCCTAAACCTTCAAATTCTACAATTATTCTATTTTTCCTCGAAAATATAGTTTAAGGGTTATACATTTAAAACCCTCACTTTTCCCTCCAAAATTCCCTTAATTAGAGGACCATATAGTCCTAAAAGGTCCCTTATGTTAACACATAAATAACCTCGAAGCAATATGAATTGGAATTTATCCCATCTGATTCACCCTAAGAAAATTGGCAAACTTTCAGAAGGGGTCGATCGATCGACCCATGGCTGTCGATCGATCGATGGCTCGATCGATCGAGCCCCCATGATCGATCGATCGATCATGGCAGGCAGCTTCTTCTCCGAGAAGCTGTTTCAGCCACTAAATCTTCTCCCCAAGCGTTTATCTCTGCACCCAACGTCCTACAACCTCAACCAACAACTAATACACATATAGTAAGGGTTCTAAACAATCCTAGAACCCGAAATCACCAATTAATTTTAATTAATTTCTAAGTTTCTCCGATTAGAAAATTATTGGGGTTTTTTTGTTTTATCTCCCGAAAACCCGTTTTATCCACGAAAACCCAACCCAAAATCTTTAGGGTTTGTTTATACCAAACTACGATATGAGATTTATGCTCAAAAGTAAATAAAGCAAGTAAACACTTGCCTCGTGGATATAATCCGACGATCCCGAGTCGAATCCCGCCGAGGTTGGCCGGAATCTCCCCTTTCTCCTCTTTTTCTTCCTCCTCTCTCTCTTCTCTCTCTTTTCTTTCTTTTCTTTCTCTTTTCTCCCTCTCTCCCTCTTTATATAGAAAGAAAAAGGGTTTATACCCCTTAAAGCCCAAAAATGACTCGTTTACTCAATTACGAGCCCGTTTAACTCTAAAATTCCCCGAAACTCAGTTTCGACAATCGGACACTCTTTTCCGACTATCTCGGCCATTCCGAGACTCACGGCGCAGTCGAAATTTCCATCCGAGGTACTTGACCGCAACTCGCTAAATTAACCCAACACTACTTAATGCGGGTTTTCCAATTTAAATCTCACCTCGTGTCGCTTTACTCAACGACGACATATAATTAAATATTCCGACATATTAGTCCCAAAAATAATTATAACATCCATCGAAAATCATCTAATCCTAGAAAATCCAAAAAATCACTATTCCGAGAAATTCCCCAAATTCTAATTTATATTCAATTATGGAATTTAATTGTTTCCAAAAGGACGGGTTGTCACATACTCCCCCCCTTACAATGGAATTTCGTCCTCGAAATTCAGGTACAACCTACACCGCCAATCCTAGAATCGCTCCAAATCCTACTACCTCAAGGGGAACGATACTAACCCAATGGTTCCCAACCATATACTATACGACTACCACGGTCGTGAAGTGACTCCAATCCATTCGTGACTGCCTCATGGCATAAACTTCACCTTTATATACCAAGCCTTTTTCTATTTCAGGCAGTATATAAAACCATCTCACTAAGGTGCCCATATACCTTTCTAACCCGTGCACATCTGCACAACCATTGTAAACGTTCGACACGTAACACTCTCTCTAAACAAGGGTCTCCTTTCTTCGGTGTAATACTCACATATGGGTCCTCCCATCCCGCGAAACTCAATTCTCTTTACATTGGTGCCACTAACTCTATCGAACTTACATCCTAATAATGCTATGGTCTATGTGTTACCCTACCTACGCGAAATAAGTATAATCCTAAGTATATCCCTAGTGCCCAAGGCCTCTCTCAACTCCCGACATTTGCTCGGTTTCATGCGTGGGGCGTCTCGCAAAAGCGAAATCCAAACAAGGAACCCTCCCGTTACACGACTCCCTTGCGTTGTCGGTCATCGAGATATAGCGACCTGAGGCACACCAGCGGGACGTCCTAAATCCTACCTCACTAACCTACGAACGCAATTATACTATTCTATCCTTCCACCTATACGAAAAGGAAATATAACTAATCAAAGTGCCAACTCTCTGTAAAGCACTACGAACATCATACCCACAACATATCTCCTCAAAATTTTCCTTTTCATTAAGGCCTAGCCATAATCCTCAAATAAATTTCTCTAAGTCCTACTTCATCCACCCACTTGTGGTGAGAGGACCACTTTAGTGCTTTTCCATAGCACAATATTTCCATAAACATTCGATCATCACATGGCTCATAGTCTATAGTGGTTCATCCACACTATATGACTTTTCCACAAAACCAACATCCTTTCATCCTATAACATCTCTCCACTACCGACGTCGTTAAGGTTCGTGAGTGTAGCGTCTCGCAAAGTGAAATCCAAACAAGGAATCCCTCTACACACCACTACTTAACTTCGTCGTTCATGGAGGTCCGTTATTTCAAACATGCAACCGGGATAACCCTATCCCCTTTTTCAATAAAAGGTGGTCTGAACCCCTATCTCAAACTAAGAGTCACGCCATCCAGCGCTCGTACTAATTTTAAGTCCTTGCGCAATCAATAATGACCTTAATCTTACAGCTCAACAACAACCTTACGGCGTTAAATCATATCTATAAGGTCGCCGCGCTCTCAAATCATAGTAATGAAACCTCTGCTCATCGAAGTTCCATCTACCCATAACAATAAAGGCGAACTCAACCTGTATCCAGGTGAGATATCGCAACAACAACCCGTTCCACCCTGGAACTGCGGACACAATAGTCTTTCCATCCTTAGACTGCTATCGCTCCTGATAATTCCATAATATCTTACACTCACCATATTACCATACTCGTATGAACATATAAGACGAGTATCATAAACCGAACATATATATTCAAAATATCAACACCAGCTTTTATATAGCGTATGAAGGAAAATAAAACTCCGCTACCACGGAAAACACATAGACATACATTATATAATGTTACCGAGACCGCCACAAAACTCAGATTACACACACTAGTCTAGGCTTACGAACACCACAACTTCTCTAGCCACACCAAATATACCTCCTTCATTGAGGTAAAACTCATAACAACAACTTCGCCTTTATCCACTGTCGGCCTCTGGTCGATCCTTATTAAAGACCCTCTTTCAACCCTTAGCTTCACAGGGTAATTCAACTTTAGTACCACACTCTACTACGGCGGTACTACGATACTCATAACTACTATACTTTAGTAGTCGTTGCAACAATCCTTGGCAAACACCACAAAGGAAGTGACGTTTACTACGGTCCACGTTCCAAACTTCTACCAGCTGATCCATCTAAGACCTGCCTCCTTCTACCATCCAAGCCCCGCACACGAATTTCAACCGAGCGCGCAAAAGATTTCTATAATCTTATAACATGGAAGGAGATCGAAATCTCACAAGAGAAATCAACAATCCTAATCCTGAGGCTCTATATCAAATCGAGAGCAACGATGAAAGCGCAGTACGTCCGCACAGATTCCTAAGGACACTAGACCCTGATGCTCTGATACCATCTGTGACACCCCGCTTAATAAAATACCGGGCGATCACTCCTATATCAAATTAAAACAGGAGTCTCATATGGATCATTCTTAGCATCACTGTCGAAAATCCATTTTAATTACTAATTACCGATTAGGCCGGTGTCAAAATTTTACTTAACTACTCTTTTTAAACAACTACAATTAAAAACATCCACACAGTTTGCGTAAATGAAACTAAAATGAAATAAAATAATCGAACACTCGGTCAGAATATACAACCATATCGAATGCCGCACTAAAAGGCGAAAAAATAAATAAATGTTGTTGGGTTATTAACCCGAATGTTTATACAGTACCTCCTATCTGGAGTACAAGGATAGAAGCGTCTATCGAGAACCTGCACGCATCCACAGCTGCTGCAGATGACGTCTGACTCGAAAAAAGTGCCATACAGGCGCCCCTGTGTCTGGACACCTATATATATATATATATATATATATATATATATATATATATATATAGCAAGAGAGGAAAAGTAGTGAAACGGGTCATAGCCCGAGTTTGAAAATATTTTGCAAGTGCATAAATGCCTTATTTTTAGAAAAATGTTTTATCTCATATTTAAGTTTGGTATCGCACTCCCATGAGATACCCCTCACCTCTCATCTAACAGTGCACTCCTAGCGCATCCCTCTAAAATATCCTAGTCAGACCACACCGACTAACTAAACAGTTACCCATCTTCTAACAATCCTAGTTAGTCCAAGTACTAAGGGCTAAACTTCTCCCCAGTCTCGACACTATGCCATGTTCGTGCGTGGGGTGTCTCGCAAAGCGAAATACAAACAAGGAACCCCCCCCCCGATACACTACTACGTGACAAGGTCGATCGTCGAGATCCATTAGACCCCCAGTACATAACAAATACATATATATATAACAAATACCAATATTAGAGCACTAAGGGTTAAACTTCTCCCCAGTCTCAACACTAAGCCATGTTCGTGCGTGGGGTGTCTCGCAAAGCGAAATCCAAACAAGGAACCCCCCCGATACACTACTACGCGGCAAGGTCGATCGTCGAGATCCATTAGACCCCCAGTACTCAATTTATATATACATACTCATGTTTTATATACTGATCATATACTGATCATGTTACACGTCCGGATATATCTCCCGGAATGAGAATTCATTTACCACATTTTTACCAATTCCATTTTTTATTTTCATCTTGAAACTTTCCATTTCCTTTCTTCCATCCAGGAAATGTATTTAAAAGCCAATTCATTATCATGAATTTCTTTAACATATCATATAACTTTTTAAAAGCCAATTTTATTATCATAAAAATTCTTTTTCCATATCGCATGATTCCATTTCCCTTCTTCCATCCGGGAAATGTATCCGAAGCCAAATCGTTTATCCCATTTCCCTTCTTCCATCCGGGAATCATATTTAAAGCTAATTCATTATCATGAATTCCTTTAACATATCTAAGATCGTCCCTCCGGGTTTCCCCACTGGACGCTCCCCTAAATGGATATCATCTTCCAGGGCCTATCAACCAAGACAACCGGGGAACCTACTGAAACGTCAGGAAGCGGCCATATGCCTGCGGGAGAGTCATAACCACACCCAGAATTACCTCACCATCGCAGAAAAACATATAATTATCGCTCATATGGCCTAGGACTATATCCACACTGCATTCATTAGTCAAGGGGCTTCACCTCACGCGCGCAACTTCTCTTATGATAGCGATTTAGAGAGGTGTGTGTCCATAAATTATCATTTCTGAAAATCATTTCTTTTTCCATTTTGAAAACATTCATCTTTACATTTTCAAAAATCATTTACATCATATCATATATATACTTTAATCACATAGTATATACATATACCATATATTCCTCCTAGAATATATATATATATATATATATATATATATATATATATATATATATATATATATATATATATAAATGGCCATATTTGCCAATCACATCTAGCGATGACCAATAATTCCAAAGACTCTCTCAAAGAATCATAATCATGCATTCATATAAGCATGATACTATACCCAAAGTATTTCCTCACTTCGATATATAATACATACCTTAAACCCATCTAAGGATTTATTGGATATCTCCAATTATACCATTTTACATTTAGTGAATATATATCTATAATCCCAAATTTCATCCTAATCCTCTCATAGGATTCACTCGACCATAATCAACATAATAATGCTTTCCAATACGCATAATTATATAGGCCTAAAAGCCCACAAAAATAATCCCCGAACAACTTAAGTTAAGTGGGTTATGGATTTCATTTCCATGAACCCAAGGACTACATATCGTCCATATAATCAGTTAAAGGTCCCCACCCTAAGTTAGGAACCCTAAACCTTCAAATTCTACAATTATTCTATTTTTCCTCGAAAATATAGTTTAAGGGTTATACATTTAAAACCCTCACTTTTCCCTCCAAAATTCCCTTAATTAGAGGGCCATATAGTCCTAAAAGGTCCCTTATGTTAACATATAAATAACCTCGAAGCAATATGAATTGGAATTTATCCCATCCGATTCATTCTAAGAAAATTGGCAAACTTTCAGAAGGGGTCGATCGATCGACCCATGGTTGTTGATCGATCGATGGCTCGATCGATCGAGCCCCCATGATCGATCGATCGGTCATGGCGGCAACTTTTTCTCCGAGAAGCTGTTTCAGCCACTAAAGCTTCTCCCAAGCTTTTATCTCTACACCCAACGTCCTACAACCTCAACCAACAACTAATAAACTTATAATAAGGGTTCTAAACATCCTAGAACCCAAAATCACAAATTAATTTCAATTAATTTCTAAGTTTCTCCGATTAGAAAATTATTGGGGTTTATTCGTTTTATCTCCCAAAAATCCGTTTTATCCACGAAAACCAAACCCAAAATCTTAAGGGTTTGTTTATACCAAACTACGATATGAGATTTATGTTCAAAAGTAAATAAAGCAAGTAAACATTTGCCTCGTGGATATAATCCGACGATCCCGAGTCTAATCCCACGGAGGTTGGCCGGAATCTCCCCTTTCTCCTCTTTTTCTTCCTCCTCTCTCTCTTCTCTCTCTTTTCTTTCTTTTCTTTCTCTTTTCTCCCTATCTCCCTTTTTGTATAGAAGGAAAAAGGGTTTATACCCCTTAAAACCCAAAAACGACTCGTTTACTCAATTACGAGCCCGTTTAACTCTGAAATTCCCCGAAACTCAGTTTCGACAATCGGACACTCTTTTTCGACTATCTCGGCCATTCCGAGACTCACGGCGCAGTCAAAATTTCCATCCGAGGTACTTGACCGCAACTCACTAAATTAACCCAACACTACTTAATGCGCGTTTTCCAATTTAAATCTCACCTCGTGTCGCTTTACTCAACGGCGACATATAATTAAATATTTCGACATATTAGTCCCAAAAATAATTATAACATCCATCGAAAATCATCTAATCCTTGAAAATCCAAAAAATCACTATTCTGAGAAATTCCCCAAATTCTAATTTATATTCAATTATGGAATTTAATTATTTTCAAACGGACGAGTTGGTACAGGTGACCTCCCCATTCTCCACGGGACGACCACCCCACCGCTGCTCCTTAGTTCTCCCCCCCCCTGCCCTGTCTCCACTCCACCCGCGCAGTTGCTGCCATCAGCTCTCCATCCCCCGCTGCCAGCCCTGCCCTGCTCAGGCCACTGCCTGCTGCTCTCTCCTCCACCACCCGCCCCTGCAGGCTGCTGCTCTCTCCTCTACCATTTGCCTTGCTACTCTCTCCTCCACCAGGTATATTTTGATCTCCGGTGATCCGATCCCCAAATTTTATTTATATTTCATCATTTGTTTATTTTGTGAAATTATATGTGAAATTAAATTTATAATGTAAAATTAAATGTGAAATTAAATTTATACTGAAATTATTGATTTATATTGTATTAATTATCATATGCTATTTGGATAATGGTTTTTAGTGTTGAAAATGAATATTATGCCAAAAAAAGGTAAAAACAACCCAAAAAATGTCCGATAAAACTCGAAATAACCCGCAAAAAAATCGTCTCGGGGGCTCCCGCCCTCGAACCCCCGGCAACGCTCAAAAGTTTCGCTCCAGTTGACACAAAATCCTGAATCCACCACTGGTCCCGTTTTGCATTACACGTAAGTGACTGAAAAAATGAAACTATATATTAAAAAATTGAATATTAGATTGTGTTTTTGCATTTAAATTGTCTAATTTGAATCGATGGAGTTCTAGATTTTCCTCATACTTTGGGCATGTTTACCTTTAGAATCCCCTAAATATTTTGTCACATGCATAAATAATTATTGAAGTATTCTATGTCTAACAATTTTTTATTACATTTGTTTGGGAGTTAGATATTGAATTCACATGAATGTTCAGTATATTGAATCAACTACGGAATAAAGAACGAGGTGTAAGATAGGTACTTTCTTTTTAGATTTGACATGTGCAAATGGTTAATTTGGCGGATAATCTGTGTGCTTTTGGAAAGTTTATGGCTCTAGCTGCATACTATATAGTATATACAAATTCAATCGGTATTCTTGGTTAATTGTATAATTTTTTCTCATGTAAAACAACACTTTTAACACTTAGAAATTATAATGTTATATATATATATATATATATATATATATATATATATATATATATATATATATATATATATATATATATATATATATATATAGGGAGAGGTTCACAAGTAAACCTAAAAGATGAAATTTTTAATGAACCTTAACAAAATAACACCTAAGAATTCATTAATTTTAATTTCTATGTTGTAATTGGTCTGCTCAAGCGGTAACAAACACGCGTGTCGATCTATCCCCGGGGGGAGGGATCCATCGACACACGTATTCGTTGCCGCTAACGCGGATCAATTACAATATAGGAATTAAAACTAATTAATTGCTAAGTATTTTTTGTTAAAGTTCATCTTTTAGGGTCACTTGTGAACCTCTCCCTATATATATACAGGAAGGTAGGCTCCTCTACACACTAAGTTTGCACATCATTTTTTTAAAATAGTAGAAAAAATATTTCTGAGCTGATTTGATTTGTGTGATATTGAAACATTTCAAGGGACTCATATAAAAAAATTCAGCTAAAAAAACTTTTTTTGCTATTTTTAAAAAATCGGTCAAACTCCCGTTGTTTTTAAGCACTTTAAAAGATGCAAAAGTTTGACCGATTTTTTAAAAATAGCAAAAAAGTTTTTTTGAGTTGATTTTTTTTATATAGGTCCGTTGAAATGTTTAAATATCACATAAGAAAAATCAACTCAAAAATGTTTTTTTAATATTTTAAAAAAATTGGTGTGCGCTAGCACATGTGCAAACTTAGTGTACACATGAGCCTGCCTCTCTCTATCTCTGTCTCTATATATAACCATAACCCGTGCCAATGGTATAGGTCATATTTTGTTCTAGTGTATATTTCTCCCATTCACCTATGTAAAATGTCTCTGACATTTACACATTTATCAAGGTGAAAACGCATGTGATGCCAATCAAAACCCGTGCACCACGCCTACGGCACTACCTAGTTGGTCTTCACCATACCCGCCTCTAATGTTTATAACCCATGATGAAGTCACGATTACAAAATTGTTCTAATATATTTTGTTTCATGCGATGTACAATCTTCTCCATTATATTATACGCATTAAGTATTAAATATATAATTTTTTTAGGTTTAGTCCCATGTTCAATGTTTTTTTAGGCTCCCCTCCCAGGTATTTTCTAAATTGTATTAAGTCCCAAAACTACCCAAAACCTCCCTCAACCACCTTGTAACCACCTCTCTTTCTCTCCTCGGAGAATGACACGTGTCCTACAGTCGTTTCAACATGATCAATGACTAAAAAAATAAAACTATGGGATTGAATACAAATGATTTTTTAAAAGTGTAACTAAATACATGTGATCCCCTAAATATAATTGTTAATGTCTGTAAGGTAGGACACACAATTGTCTGGTGTATCTGTACATGATGTACAACCATATGTACAGTGCAGTCCATCGTATATAATCTAAGATGGACAATTATTTCATCGTACTTGAACGGTATCATTTGAAGAATCCTAGTACTTTTTTTGTACATAAACACTTTTCAATATCAAGAAATTTGGTTTGTAGACTTATATTAAAAAAAAGAGTGAAGAAAATAGACTATTAATTTGGAATGTCCCAAATAGTAATAGTGGACTATTAATTTATACGGATTGATTATAAATCTATAGTTAAAAGTGCCATGAAAATCCTCATAAAATATGTCTATTTTAAGTGGTAGAGTACTCACTTGTAATGCATTTAGCCATACCTTATTCTATTTCGTTACATAAATATAACATCAGAATTGGAAAATTGGAAAACACGGGGGGTTTGAATTGGTATCTACATATGAGCTTTGCAATGAAAGAAGATAAAGCTATTAATCATATCTTTGGTGATTATATACACTAAGGGACATATAGCAATGTACATATTCTCTCTCAAACAAATCGCAAAAAATGTATCTATAAATGGTGAAGAGTTGTAGCTGTATGGAATGCGGTGTTAATTTCTAATAAGACGGTGTGTGGGTTGTGTTAGGGAACACCACGTGTGACTTTAATTGTATGTTCGGTATATCTGTAAACCATGTGTTTAACACATTATGTCATATCCATTCATTAATGCTACTCATACAAACAAATTATAGATTTTTTTTTATACAAACTAATATGACACCGATCAATAATCATGAGGTCACACTTAATTTTTTTTTTTATCTTTACTTCTCTCAAGCTTCAATTGGTGAGATATCAATTCAAAATTCAAAAAAGGTTTAGCATAAGGGAAGAATAACAAGTTTAAGAGTTTTAGAGAACATCTACAGAAAATCTCAACACCGAACATTAGTTTTTTTTTATTTGTAAATAATGCCATTCAATGCAATTGACATGATATGCTTTTTATATTCATGTACACTTGAAACTCAAATTCTATTTAAAACTTAATTTATTACACCACAAATCATTATACACAATTTCAATTTTAATGCTACGCTCCTTCATTTCATATACATATGCCAAATATTATCACTCATCATTTTGCTAGAGATGCGTACTTTGCTCCCACAGAAAACAACACTGATCAAATCAAAAGCAAGGTTTATTCATTGAGGTTTCCATCCCACACCAGATAAAATTCAAAACATGATACATTTTGTCATACAAAATATGAGTATGAAGTAAAATATAAAAATTTCATCCACTTAAGTAAAAAACATGATACATTTTGACATACAAAATATGAATATGAAGTAAAATATACAAATCTCATCCACTTTAACTGAGAAAAGCAAACGTCTTAAAACAAATAATTATAATGATCATCCTCATTATTCAAAATCCAAAATAATAGTTTGAAGTGTAAAAAAAGTACACAAACAATACAATATCCAACATACAAACCTTGCAGGGCTACATCGCCAAATCACACAAATTTGATTTCACCAAAATCCATAGAGATCTGTAAAACAAATGTCAAATAGGTCTTCAAAACTGAACTCAAACAAAACTGGCATATCTAGGGAAAATAATTTTATTTGTAGAATGAAACACTAAAGGTACTCAAAAACCATTAAACTTACTAACATATGAGAAAGTTTATGGAAACACGTTCATAAGATTCTCGGGTGCTCCCCTCTAGGTCTATTAACGGGTCGGAGACGGGTCGGGTTTAAGGAGATCCAAATCCGTGTAATCGGGTCTTCATTGGGTTCGGACCTGGGTCCGGATCTTCATCGGGTCTACAATATTGGATCCAGACCCGGATCCGTTCGAGTCTCAGGTTCGGGTCCGGGTCTGGCCAAATATATACATTTATTTTATATTTATTTTATTTTATTCCCCTTATTTATTTTTTAATCTTAAATTAAAATACTTTGTAATCTATTATAGAATATTATTAGTATAAATAAAACATATATTACTTATATTTATTATATGCATAAATATATACTTTTATATATAATACTTAAATGTTATATTGATAAGATATAATAATAATAATAATAATAATAATAATAATAATAATAATAATAATAATAATAATAATAATAATAATAATAATAATAATAATAATGTACAATTCGGGTCGGGTCTCCGGGTCCGGGTCTTGTATAACATTCCGACCCTACCCGTTTTTCTTAGGGTCTTCGGTCCAAAAAAATATGCTCAAATCCTATTATACAGATCGGGTCCGGGTCCAGACCCGACCCATTGACAGGCCTACTCCCATTCTCACATCATAATAAAATATTACCATTCACTAGGCTCTTCCATAACTGGAATATAACAAATATATAAGTCTATCACGACTCTAAAATAATTAGCTCTACCATCACTACTCAACAAATTTCAACAATTCTTACGTTCACAGCAAAATCATAGCTCTCTACTATCACAACATATAGCAATCTATTCTCCCAAAAGATAATCATATAAGAGCCTCACTTGCTCACTACTCCCTCCCGGGTCATTCCACACATAGTTGGGTTATAACACTAACCACCCATTCCAATCTTACTTACAATACTCCCAAAGCCTCATAAAGCATAATCCTAATCACAAAGAAAAAAAAATTTACATCATACCTCTCTAGTCCGACTGCATCTCTTCATCGATGGGTTCCCACTCAAAGTCCCCCGACCTAAAATGGCCTCGAACCTGCTGTAAGGGTTTCACATACAAAACTAACTCAAAGCGTGGCCCTCTACCTCTTTCGGGACAATCTCTCTTCCTATGGCCTAAGTCTTTACAAAAGAAACATATACCCACAAATCCTCTCTGCTTATCCTGAGGAACAAAACACTGTTGCGACCCTCGATAATCCTTCTCATGCCGTCTTGCTATACTAGCATTTTTATTTACAGACTTACTAGATGAACCCGAATCTCCAAAGTTCTTACCCCCTTGTGAACGAAGACGATCTCCAAAGTTCTTACCCCTTGTGAACGGAGACGATTTTCATGACACTGTAACAGTGCCGCATTCACTACTTCGGTGAAGGTCACTAACGCTGGTTTCCCTAACAAATGTTGCCTAATTCATCAATCTAAACCTCTCATGAACCTCGCTATTCGTTTATCCTCTGTATTTACCTCATCGGGCGCTAAATTCACCAATCGAGTAAATTCCTCTTCGTACTCGGCCACCGTTCGATCACCTTGAAACACATCCAATAATTTCTTCCTCATTTCCTTTTGGAGCACAGAAGGAAAATACTTTTGGTCAAAAGTTCCCAAAAATCTGTTATGGCCAATGTATCTCTCTGTTCCGATGTGGTGGTTGACTCACACTAATGGAGAGTCGCTCCTGTTAACTTAAAAGTGGAGAGAAATTACTTCTGCACCTCACTACATTCAACCATGCAAAGGTGCCTCTGTATACTATTCTTCCAATGATTTACAGCCATGGCATTAGCTCCCCCTGAAAATTCTGGAGGATGTTCCTTCCTAAAATCTTCCCGTACTCTTTCCCATATACACAATCCTGGGTGGGCTTGGGCTGCTTGTGCTGCAGGTTGATGTGCCATTCCAGAAATGGCAGTAGTTACTGCTTGTGCCACAATATTGGCAGCTTCGACTGTGGTCATAGTCCCTTGAGGCATTTTGGGTTCCCTACTCTCAGACCCTTTATTTGCCCTGCCTGGACGATCTCTCTTCGGTGGCATCCGAAACAACAACATATGTATCAGAATGCCTTTCAAAAGTTTTCTCATCGCAGAAGAAAATATGGACGTGTGAACACAACAGTCCTAATAATAGGTCTCCATATCAAGAATTATTACCAAAGAACGCAGAGAACCCACACTGATCCTAAAGACACTAGAACCTCGATACCATCTGTGACACCCCGCTTAAAGTAATAACGGGTGGTCAGCCCTATACTAAAATAATTAGGAATCACAAGTGGATTATTCTCAGCATCAACTGACGATACTAACTAAACATGGATAACTACCCATTACAACAAAAAGAGGGTGCCAAAAGTTTCGAACATACAAACCAACAACATAACAACTACTGAACATGATATCATAAGCTCACGATGATAATAAAAAGAAGTAATTCTAAATTACAACATAAGTTCACAAAATAAAATACCCGAATATGTTCTCGGGGCACAGACAATACAATAATCCGAGAAAGAAATATAAAAGTGCTACATCTACAACACTTGGGTATAAACCTGATATAAAAACTGAATCCTAATCTAGATACACAAAAGATAGGAAACGAATACATAAAAATCCACCAATAGTCCGCATCTGCTACTGCTACATGACTACTCGGAATAGAAAACATTAATGGCTTCCTGTGACACCCCGCCTATTAAAATACCGAGTGGCCAGCCTGTGATCAAAATAACACGTTGGTCTCATATGGCTCATTCTTAGCATTACTGTCAAAAACTTTTTAAGGTTACTAACCACCTAGTAATTTAATTAGATCGGTGCCAAATTTTATCTTACATTAATTAATAACATGCTTAAATCAATGCCCATTTAAACCATCCACACAACGGATAATGGAATCCAACACAAATGAATAATCATAAATAAAGATAGCCGAATTAACTATCGGTTCAACAATAAAATACAATATTCCTTGAAGCAATAACCTGGATACATAAAGTTCAAAAAATAAACTAAATACAAAATCTGAGGGCGACATGCCCAAATGAGTACTGAAGAAAAGTTCCTACACTAGGAGTAAATGAATGAAGCGTCTGTAATACGGTCCTGAAACTTTCACATGAGCTGCAACTGCACATTCCTGGATAGAATCCTCAAACTGGGCGTCCCTGTGGCTGGACACCTAAATTATTTTGGAAAATATTTTTGACACGGGTCAGAGCCCAAGTAAAACGTTTTGAAAATATTTAGCAAGCAGTTAAATTGCAATAATTAAATATGCATGCACACTTTTCTTATTTAAGCTAGTGTCATACTCTCTTGAGACATAGCTCACCCCTCATTTAATGTGCACACGTAACACTCGCCTTCTACCTTTCCTAGTTGAGCTACTGCACCTAACTAGCCATATAGAATCTCCTTTTACAAAATAATTCGTTATGCCTACCCGTATTGCCGATACAATACGTTATCAAATTTTCATGTCTTTTAGCCCATTATAAATATCTCAGTATATGTTTATTTCTCCCCATAATATAGTTATTTTTATTGTCACTATCTTTCTCTTCTACTAAACTCACCCAGTAGAATAAAATCGCAAGTATACATATATCACACTATTATATATATACTAATACGGCACCCCTAAGCTGAGCTGTGGTACATGTATACTATGCTATCATGTCCTGGTACATCGTCTACCAAACACACGTAGTAAAATAAATCACAAGTATATATATTTATCACACTAATTATATATATACAATACAGCACCCCTAGACTGGGACCTGCGGTGCATGCATACTCTGCTATCAAGTCCCGGTACATCATGCACTGTATAAAGGACTACGGCTTTCGAATCACTCTGGAACCGTATCAATACAAATCACATATATAGGAGATGAACATAGTTCACAAACCCATGGGTCACGCACATACCTACGCTCCCATGGTCAGTTGACTTATGAACTCACAAATAAGTCATTCACAGTCCTAAGGTACCAATCTAAATCCCCCCGAAGGCACATAAAGATAAGATGGCCCTTTTTCGAAAATCAATCTCCCTTGATAGCAAGTATGGTAGGTATGTCATACACATAATAAATCATACAAATCAGTATAGGTATACACACAACCTATATCATATATTCCATACATAGCATATATATCTCCCAAAGATCTTACGTATTATTTCATTTCAATTATACGTCTCATCGTATATTCCCGAGTATCCCTCACTACTCGAATTGTGCCAATTTTCTTTTAAAATATTGCAGTAGGTAATTCACTCATATCCTATTGATCTAAGTCATAGGTTCGCTCATCCCCCGAATTCATTACATTTCAAATTACACCGATTAATCTAATCAATTTCACAATAATTAATTTATTAAAGTAGTGTCACCCAACTACAATACTTTGTCTCAGTCATATGGTCTGTATCTTCACCCTTTAGAATTTGTTTAACAAAAATCCCCTATTAAGGTCAACATCTCTCGTTAAATCACTATTCGAATATTTATTATATATTTATATAATAAATTAAACCGGCTAATCTGTGCCTAACTCCCGTAGCACTAGCTTGAGAAATATCAGAGTCAAAACCCCGACCCTTAATTTAATTACTACATAAGATTGTATTCTCCCATTAATTAAATATCAATCTCACCTTAAATGCTTAAATCCCCAAAACCCATATTTAACATGTGATACCCTCCAAAAACGAATTCTGCTATAATAACTCATCCCAAAATTAATATGGTTTACACCACCATGATATGAATCGTAATACCGCAATTTAAATGAAAGCAAGTTTAACTACTTGCCTGGAAATTTCGTAGAGTCTGGTCCTTTGATGTAGATGGAGATTTTGACTAAGAACACATCAATCTGCTCTTGGCTTGACTCCCAAACGCTCTCCCACTTGATCCCTCTTTTCTCCTCTGCAACTAGGGTTTTTCTAAAATGAATTATGGTTGCCATACCCTCTCACGTTTTTCTTTTATTATGCCAATCCCATTTTTAGGCTTGTGGGCTTTATTAAAATGGCCCAATCATTCCCGTGTGGGTCCGATTATGCTTAAAAACGCCCTGAGATCCAATTTCTACCCCCGGGTACTCTATTTTGACTATCTCGACCCTCTCGGACTCAACCGTACACTCAGAATCATCATCCAAGTTACGTAACTAAAATCTCAAATTACGACACATGTATTATTAAAAGAAATAACCCGAATTAATTTAAATCTCAATTCTCGAAATAAATTGAATCTTCCAATTTAAATAAATTGTCCAATTTAAATAGTTTCTCCAATTCATCAATTTAGTTTAAGTTCTAATTCTAAAAATTAGCAAAATTATTTATCCTAAAAAAATACGGGGTGTTACACTTCCTTGCGGAGGAACACCTAAAATAATACAATATATTTATAGAAAGAAGAAAATATAAATGGGTCACGACCCGAGGTGTAAAAACATTTTTAGCAAGTGCATTAAAATGCATAATACTTATAAATCCATTATGACATGATTAAAGTGGAGTCCCACTCTCCAGAAAATTCAACTCACCTCTAACCTAAAGCGCGCACCTAAACATATGCATAAGATCCTCAATTAATTGCCCAAAACTATCGAGGGCAATAATCTAACCTACACCAAAAATTTATACTCATTTAAACTTCCATTTAAATCCTACCCTCAACTTCTAATATTACCTTAATCTTAATTGTTCGTCAACTTATAAACATATAGAATATACATAAACATTTCTCTTACTAGAATTTCTCATATTCTAGTTATTAACGTATATGAGTTAATAGCATCTAAATGCTAGGACTAAACTTCTCCCAATTCTCAATACTGCACTGTGTTTCGTGCGTGGGACGTCTCGCAAGCGAAATCCAAATAAGGAACCCCCCCGATACACTACTTCTTGACAGTATTGATTATCGAGATTCATTATACCCTCAATGGATGATGCATATAACCCCAAATTCTTATATAATATAAGTAATTAACTGTTCCCAACTCTCAACAGTTCACTGCGTTTCGTGCGTGGGGCGTCTCGCAATCGAAATCGAAACAAGGACCCCCCCCCCCCCCCCCGATACACTACTCCTGAGCACTGTCGATTGTCGAGATGTACTAATATATAAGTATGAATACTAAGGACTAACTTCTCCCCAGTCCCAACATTGCACTGCATTTCGTGCGTGGGACATCTCGTAAGCGAAATCCAAACAAGGAATCCCCCCGATACACTACTCCTGGACAATGTTGGTCGTTGAGGTCCATTATGCCCTCGGTACCCACATAATATATAAACTCATATAATTATGTACTCTTCATTTTTCACTTTAATATATTCATCACAATTTAGTCTGGATAAAATCTCCCGGAATGAGATTCAATCAACATTCTTATGTCTCTTTACTCTAGAGACATATATATATATATATATATATATATATATATATATATATATATATATATATATATATGATAGGTCATAATAATATACAAATAATATACTATTCACACAAGTATAATAATAATCATCCAAGCGATCTATAACTCGAGGACGCAGGTTCTCAATGCTATCATCTTCCAGGGAATCGCTCACATATCATCCTGGGTACCAACGGTCGGAATCTCACATCGCCTTGGTAAAAATGAAATCACAACGTACGGGAAGCGGTCATAGTTCCTCCCCGAAAGTGAGACAAAACATACCCACCACGTCTCACCCCTAATAAAAGTCACACAATAATAATGGACACTATGACCTGGGGACTATACGCTCCCTGCTCCTCAAGCCAGGGGCCTCACCCACATCGCGCAACTTCCCATGATAGCATAGAGGGGGTATGCTTCACATATATATATATATCATTCACATTAGATATACATGTACCATCACATCATATAGATGTATACCATCACACAAGGTATGTATATCACACCATATAAGTATACATACTGTTATTACGCTCTTAGGCGTAAATGAAATAATTTCATTTACTAGTTTATTACTCTCGATATACTATTCGCCGCTAACTCACATAACTTCCCCACTTAGTATACACGATACGATTTCTCACTTGCAGTTCACCCATCACTTCTATTTGTATGAATAATCTCCCAATTTAATTTACGTTGAGGATATTCTCTATATCCGTATGCACATCGATCAACATTCATTATTCCTCAAATATTAACCTCGACACTAAGAGGATTTTCCACTAAATCGATACGATATCTTAAATTCGCACTCTCTCTCAAAATCAATCACTAAAATTCCAACCCTTACATCCAGTCATTTATAAATTTTTCTCCCATTCCCTTAATGCGAGAGACATTACACAATTAATTCCATTTACTAAATAGCCCAAACATCTCCTCACACTTCTAAAGTCATTAGTCCCCTTATATGATCACTTAATCCTCTATGATATAATAATTAGGAAGGTCCATTAATATAAACCCAAAGGAAAGGGGTATAAACTTAAATTCCCAAACTTGAGCCAAAAAAAGAGGCCCGGTCGACCGGTACCTTAATCGTGGTCGACTGCGCTTTCTTATTATATCTATAAACGAAGGTAGTGTGCCTCCTATTAGAGGCGCGGTCGATCGGCCCCCAGGATGCGATCGACTAGCCTTACTAGTAACCTCGGCCAAACTTCATTTTTACTAACTTTCAACTTCTCAAAAACTCCAAAATACCTACTTCAAACCCCAAATCTTAAACCCAAACATATTCACAACATTAAAACTCATCAAACAACTCACCCCAACTAATTTACAACCTCAAATCCATATATAAACATCAAATGAAAGATTTAACCCAAAAAAATATCTCGGGTTTAACATATTATCCCCAAATCCATAATTTTATCCACAAATCATGAAATAAAAGATGCACAACAATTATTTAGCAACTTTAATCACTTGCCTCAAAGTTATAGAGTCTGAATCTTCCTCGAAATCGCGGATTTGTCGGAATTCTTAAGCTTTCTTCTCTTTTCTCTTCTTCTTTCTTCTTCTTCTTCTTCTCTATCTCTCTCTCTTCTAGGGCTTTCTCTTTCTCTTAAGTGAGAATAGCTACTCACGTAGGCTTTTAAGACTTATCTCCCAGAATACACAGCTTTAAATGATAATACACACTTTAAATGACTCGGTTACTTTAATTCGAGCCAAACGAACTTAAAATATTTTAAAACCCAAATAAGACCTAAGTACAGTCATTTCGACTATCTCGACCCTTCCAGAATCAGTCGCACACTCAGAATCGTCGTTCGAATTACTTTCTAGCATCTTTAAATTTTGACCTCAATTACCAATTTAATTATTCTCCAATTAGAATAATATTATTTCTCCTAAAAATAATTAATTTTTTATCCCAAAAAATCTCGGGGTATAACAGTATCCTTAAAGGAGAGAAAATTGGGAGACTTCTACAGGATGTACCGGTGGAGGAAGTCGAATAGGCACTGGAACCAATCCCTTGCCTTAAAGGACGTGCGGGTGGCACTGACAACCCTGACGAGCAACCAGGTTAGGTTTTTTATCCTTATCTCTTTTTGAGTTTTTTAGAGTTTTTTCTTATAGGTAGTTACTGAATCTTATCTGGGGATATAGGTGACTTTCTACCCTTGGAGTCTTCTTTCGAGGGCCACGGAGGCTACGGGCATACATGGACAGATGAAGAGGTAATTAGCACACAAGTTCAGGTACATCTGATACCTCGGGGATAGGGTGGTGTGTCATATTATGGAGAGATAGGTGGAGGTTCCACCATCGTCTCCTAGTGAGCGCTATACGCTCTACATCGATATGACGATTGGCTATGACTACCTGGATTTTACGACCAGCTGGTTGATTCCTTCGTGCATATATGAGGTGGAGAATATGTCGCCACCTGCTACTCCTTTGGGGAGAGGTACCAACTTATTAACAGCATCGACCCACAACACTGGAGGAGGCGCGACTATGGCAACGAAGCTCATTCAGATCTCTGCTCCTTCCTACCATTTACGATTGAGTAACAGGGAAGTGATGTCATTGTGCCACCACCCTCATGCGTTTGTGGATGGGTTGGCGGGTCTTTATGACGATGCCCTCCAAATTGAGGTATACCCTTTTCTTTCCGCTTTTTTTTCTTGCTCATGCCTTATTTTTCCCTTTACTAACTTAATTTTTTTTGTTGCTCTTTTTCCTTTTTATTGCAGATTGTTAGTGTGTCAACCACCTAGCTGAGGGACATTAAGGACTGGATGGGGTCAGTGTCAGCCTATATGAGGAAATCATCCATTTCTAGTCTCGTGATGTCGAGCAAATCTGACGAGAGTTTTGGCTCCGGGAGTTGAGGAACTACTGCTCGTCGCAGGGGACGTGTGTACGCCGCGAAGGTTGAGGCTTGGTTTTTTTAGAGGTTTTGGGGGTTAGGCCAATGTCCCGATGTATCATGTTCTATTTTCTTTCTTTTCTGTTGTACCTGTAGGGAAGAGCAATAATTTTAGAAAACAAAATATATATGAGAAATGCATTTCTTTTTGGTGTTATCTTGGTTTAATGACTTACTCTATATGAACTTTAATTTACTGTTGAGGTTTCTCATTATTTGCGAATAGATAAATTTAAAACGGGACTCATAGTGAAAAGGAGAACATTTACTTTTATAAATTATGTACAAAAGGGAAAGTAATAATTTAAAAAAAAAACCCGGAGATTTGACTTTTTTCATAGAAAAATTATATTTTGTAAATTGATATGTGTAAAATTGGAAATAAGGAATATTTTTAAAAAGGGGGGGGGGGGTTGCCGATCGGCATACCCCTTGGCCTGCCTATCGGCATAAGGGTCAAGTCCAAATCACTCCCTTAGCTTTTATTGCACTTCTTACGTACTTCATGTACATTGGGGGCAGAGGAACCTGTGGTTCTTTGAATGACTTATTTTCTTATGGGTTTTTAAGTATAAAAGGGGCTTTGGATGTGTTTTCTTCACCATCTTCCATTTTCTCCCCTCTATAGCTTTCTTCTTCTATGCAAATGGTTATTCCAGCTTTCGAGGCCTTTTCTTCATATTTTGAGGGTCTAGAGGCGACGTGCCTCTATAATGTTGAGTACGAAGCCTTTATTTTACATCAAGTCTCTTTATGGTGTAACTGTGTCGTAGACTGGAATCTTCTAAAAGTGGCAGTAAAGTTATGGTACCTAAAAGACCATGTTTTCCTTTTCATCTTAGACGAATTGTGCCCGACCTATAAAAAGTTCTCTACAATGCGGGGTGTTAGCCCAGTGTAGCAACAGCTATGTCATATTTATCACATTCTCTCCAGGGTCATTAGTAGAGTTTCTTCATATCTCCACCTCAGCCGCTCGGTCGCTCGATTGGTGGTTCATGGAGAAAATATTATCCTCCCAGCAGTTATGAGCTTGGTGTGCCGGAGGAATTTTTCTGACAATGGATTTGTCGGATCTGTAGCTTTGAGTCCGACTGTTAGGATTTTATTGGTGATCAATAACCTGACGGCTAATCCTTAGATAACCACAATAGTGGCATGGTTGTCCTATAACTATAGTCATGCGGCGGTGGTGTTAGCGGAGACTTTGAATGGCCTGGATGCCTCGAAGGAAGGTCAATATGACTTTTTAATAGGGGGAACAATGCCATGTTATTCATGTGTCTTTCTGAGAGACTGTGCCTAGCGGCCCCTCCTGAGTACCCCATATCGGGTGTTCCTAATTTCTTTATTAGGCCCTTTTTCAGTTTTGGTCCTTCGACGGAGAACTGGAATAAATGGCTTGTGGAACACGGGGTTCGATGCCTTCACTAGTCTATGCCATGGTGAGGGGGACTTACAGCTTATTTTGCAGTCAGGGGAGTACTAGTATGCGAGATTAGTTAGTCTTCACCAGACTTACTTCATCTTTATTTCGCAGCTTATGCGCCAAGTAGGATGGGAGCAGATCGTGCCACCCCATATAACTAATTTCTTTATGATGGAAGACTTGACCGAGTCATTAAGGATGATATTGGGACCTCTATGGCTGCGTCGCCGACTGTCTACCCATCCATCATAATTCGTCGAAGGATCTTGGTTTGTGACTGGGGATTATTTGAAATGGTTATGGAAACGGGTGATTGGTATGATTTTGGAGGAGGAGACTGGGAAAAGATGGATTATCTCTTTTGATACCATGGAGGAAGGTGTTGTTGTTTCATCAAGGCTAATCAAGGAGTACAAAGTGCATCTGGAACACAAATTAAGAGTGGGACGCTTGGGGATCTCCCGAATCAGGTAATTATGATGAGGTGGGCCAATCTGGTAGTTGAGAACGGGGTTTTGTGAAGCTGATTATGTTTGTGTTTTATGGGGAATTTGTGCTTCGGTAGGTGTTTTAGTATGCTATTGGATTTTCGTAAAGCTGGTTATGGGTAGGTATTGGTAGGTTGTAATGAAGGTTAGGAAGGGGTGTGGTTTGCTTGACTCCCATCACTGATATTTCGTGTAACAACCATATTCCATGATTTAAATAAAACTAATTTTTGACATATTTTATTGTGACTTTTGATGAATTTTGTATTTGAACTGTTTATACCAATCACTACGGCATACATAATCCTATTATTCATTTGAATAATGAGATGGACCGCCGTTCTCGGGGGAAGAAAATAATAACATTTTGTGAGAAAGAAAGGATCGCGCCCATGTGTATTGTATGGGCTGCCTATGTACCATTCTGTGAGCTTCATTTTGAAATGGGTGTGTGAGAGGACCAAGTCCCATGTAGTTTTAAGTAGAGAGAAACGAAAAGATTTTTTTATAATATAAGGGGGATGAGAAGAGTCGTAGCGCGCCGATAGTTTGAACTAAGGGTACAATTTCTTGAAACAACCCAGATTGAATGGACTTGCCATTTTTTCTCCATCGATATTTGTGAGCATAGCGGTGCCTCCTGACATGATTTTCTTTAGAATGTAAGGGTCACTCTAATTAGTTTTTAACTTTCCTCTAAGATCCGGATGGGTTCTCTGATTTCTTTGAGGGAAAGGTCTCCTTCTTGGACATTGCGATCCTTAATTTTCCAGTTAAATGATTGCGCGATCTTATGATGATACCTTTGTATGTGGTATAGAGTTTTGAGTCTCTTTTCATCTAAGAGTGTGATTTCATCGTAGTGGCTCTGATGCCAGTCTTCCTCACTAACATTTCTTTCAAGCATGACACACAGACAAGTCACTTCTAGCTCGACGGGGAGAAACACCGCCATGCCATGTACCAGTGAGTAAGGGGTAGCCCAATGGTGTCCAGATAGAGGTACGATAGCCCC
Organism: Sambucus nigra; assembly: GCA_949130495.1. Lineage (NCBI taxonomy): Eukaryota > Viridiplantae > Streptophyta > Magnoliopsida > Dipsacales > Adoxaceae > Sambucus > Sambucus nigra. Next base: position 1,324,890 of record CASBWL010000485.1, read on the forward strand.
AGGGGGCATACAAGATCCGATCGGCCCAGTCTCTGCAGCTTTTAGTCATCTTACTGATGATGGTTTTGAGGCTCTTGTTAGTGGCTTCGATAATGTCATTTGTTTGGTGTCGGTAGGGAGACTTATGCCTATGAATTCCATACTCGTTGGTTAATTATGTGACCTTAGCCTCGAAGTGGATTCCGTTGTCTGATACCAACTTATGGTTAACTCCATAGCAGCAAATGATATTATTTCTAATAAACTTGGTCACTCTCTTCGCATTCAGCACTGCATAGCACTCGACTTCAACCCATTTCGTGAAGTAGTCAATGCCAACCAGGATAAATTTGTGCCTTTTCAAAGATTTAGGCGTGATCTTGCCTGTGATGTCTATGCCCCGGGTAGAGAAGGGCTAGGGAGAAGTCATGTTGTACAGTTCTTGGGGAGGCAAAATGTTGTGAGAGAGTGTCCCATTAACAAGAGCTTTAGGTAAAACCAACTTTTTTAATTATTTCCAATTTTATCTTCTTAAACCCTAAACATGCATCTAAATGATTTAATCCATCAAACAATTAAATCATGCGCGGTAAAAAGAAACAATTCTAGGAAAAAAAATCCTGCAGGGTAAAAACCTTTTTATTTCCATTATAATTTGTAAAAGTCAGTTAATAAGGATTACAACGAAAATATAAATGACATACGAATACCCGCAGATGTCGGTTGATGTCGTCAGCATTGGTTCACACGCAGCTATACCACAAGAATCGCAATCCTAATCTTCATAGAGTCTCCCTCCACAATAGCAGGCAACTCTCGTCTATAGAGATCTCCCCACAAAGGTTCAACAATAGCAAAGTCTTCTACCGAATGTGTTCAAGATCAAGAACCTTTGGAATTATGCAAATTGGATCTTGAATAAACTATGGATGAAACTAAACAAAATGAGAATTTTTAACACTATTCATATAACTTGAAAATGTCTACGCTGAGTTGAATATATATATGAGTAAAACACAGACACTAAACTCTGTTTTATCATTTCATTATTATCCTCAAATTTTAAAAACAATTTAGCTCAGATATAATTAATGCATTTTCAAAACTTTAATTTTAATTCCCCAAAATTAAAAACATTTAATTCATCCAATATTTAAACAAAATTTTAAATCGCATATTACTTATATTATTCATACCTGTGTGATCTTAGAACAAACAAAGTGTGAAATTACAACTTGACTTGATTTCTTCTTCATGTCTTTAAATTGCATCTCCTTAAATCTTGAAACTTTGTTGACTTTGAATATTCTTGAATGATTAACTATTCTAGACTCAATTTATTTTGTCCGAAATTAAGCCAATTACAAACAAATTGACTCGATTGGAAATTTGTGCTTATACGTTGGAGGTTGGCAAATTATTAGAATTTGAGGCATCGCCGAACATAGGCAATACACTCTTGGGTTATGGTGGACCAATAGTACCCTCGGCGGATGATTTTATTGGCAAGAATGTGACCGTTGATGTGGGGGCCACATTCCCTGCTATGGATTTTCTTCATAATTTCTTCAATTTTAGCCCCAGCTACGCAATGAAAATGGGGTCCATCAAAGTTTCTCTTAAAAACCCTTTATCACAGATGATGTATTGGGAAACGAGTTTGTGAAGGGTCGCATAGTCTTTCTTGTCTACGTCAACGGGTACTTACCATATTTGAGAAGGCGCCAAATGTCATAGTACCATAACCTTTCCATTTCAGAATCTTCTTCGGTGACAAGCTCGATGTGGTAATAGTGTGTGGGCAAAACTTATTTCTGAACCAGGAAAGGAGCCATTATCATTCCCTTGGGTATATCGACCATGGAGGCTAGAGTTGTTAGTGTGTCGGCTAGGTTATTCTTTGAGCGAGGGAGGTAATGGAAAGTGACATCTTTGAATTAGGAGGTTAGCTCTTCTAGGTTGGCATGGAAGGATATGAGCTTCTCGTCTTTGACTTTCTATTTTCTAAGGATTTGTTCGACAATAAGGGCATAACCCCTATAGACATTTATTTGCTTAATTCCTTTCACGAGGGAAATCTTGAGCCTTACAGTGCATGCCTCATATTCAGTCATATTATTAGTGCAAGGGAAGTCTAGCTCGATGGCAATGGGGGTGTGAGAGTCATCAGGAGTGATCGGGGGGTTATCCCAATGACATACCCTTTCTTATTGGCAGCTCTGTCAAAGAATATCTTCCACCTGAGATCCTCCTCAGAGGTGTAAATAATGTCTTCATCTAGAAATTCAAAGACCCAAACCTCGATTCCTTCCATAGGATGATCGACAAGGTAGTTGGAGATGGCCGTCCCCTTCATGGATTTCTGTGTAACGTACACAATATCGAACTCGGTTAGCAACATCCACCAACGAATCATTCATCTTAACATAGAAGGTTTCTGTGATAGGTATTTTATGGGATCCATTCGGGATAATAGTCTGATTTGAAATTCAAGCATGTAGTGTTGTAATTTCTGTGTGACCCAAACTAGGGCGACACACGCTTTCTCGAAGGTGTGTAGTTAACTTTCTACTCGTCTAGCTAGACTAGAATAATAGATGTCTCTTTTCTTATGGGATTCTTCAATATATTGGTCCAGTAAATCCCCTACTGCGGTATGGGTGATAGTCAAGTATATGAGGATGGGGAGACCTGGATGTAGAGATATAAGCAACGGAGGTTGGGTGAGGTATCGCTTGATCTGGTCAAAGGCTATGTGTCATACTTCATTCCAAACTTTGGTTATGTCCGTTAAGAGAATTTTGAAAATGGGTTTGTATATAGAGGTCAGTTGGTTAATGAACTGACTGATGTATTGTAGCTTACCCAAGAATCTTTATACTTATTTCTTTGTCCGGGGTGGTGGCATATCGAGTATGAATTTTAGTTTAGAGGGTGTGCTTCAATACCATTCTCACTCATCATTAATCCAAGGACTTTTTCTTTAGTGACGTCGAAGAAACACTTATGTGGGTTGAGCTGCATCTAGTACTGTCGCAGATGTTCGAAGAATTTTCTCAGGGCGAGGATATGACCTTCCCAAGTCTTGGAATTGATGATCATGTCTCCAATATAGACCTCAAACTCTTTGTGGATGAGGTCATACAAGATGGTTGCGGAGGCCCTTTGGTATGTAACCCCGATATTTTTAAGACCAAATAACAAGAGTGTGTAGCTGAAGGTTCCCTATGGGGTGATGAAGGCAGTTTTCTCCTGGTGGTTAGGGTGCATTTTAATCTCATTGTAGACGGCAAATCCATGGACAAATGATTTGATAGCATAGATGACCATATTGTCCATGATCATGTCAATATTTTGTAGAGGGTAATAATCTTTTAGGGATGCTTTGTTTAGATCCTAATAGTCGACGCACATTCAAAATTTTCCTCCCGATTTCGATACGAGGATGATATTTGCAAGCCATGTAGGGTATTCAACTACGCGAATGAAAGATACATACATTTGTTTGACTACTTATTATTTGACCTTGAGGGACCATCCAATTTGTATATTCCTCAATTTTTATTTGACAGGTTTTCTTTCAAGGAATGTGGGGATCTTGTGTTGGGCTATCTCTGGGTCAATGTCGAGCATATCATCATAGGACCATGTGGAGACGTCCACAAACTCTTTTAGAAGATCTTCAAATTGCTCCCTCACATTCTCATAAAGGGTTGACCCTATCCTAATCTCTCTCAGATGGCTACTAGAATCGATATTAATAACAATAGTCTCATCATCATTAGTTTGAACAGGTTTATGTTTTTTTTTCCTTATTGAGATTAGTTAAGAATTTATTTTACAAAATCATCATTATCAAAAGTTTGATTAGAAATAATGCAATTAATGTAAGGTACAACAAGATACTCAAAATATTCGTTTATTTCATTCTCGGGGAATAAAACATTAAGAATCTCATCAAAAGAGGCCTCGTTTACATTGATATCAGAAATAGGAGAAACAGTGACAAGTTCAGGTATTTCTTGAATGGGGTGAATAATAGGGTTTAGCTGGGTTTGAGTAGGCTGGACCGGAATGGCGTGGCAGTTAAGGAGAGTGCTTTAGCAGTTACAATCTTAGTGAATGGGTTTGGTGGTGTAACTTCTTAGAGAATCATGTAGAGACTCAGCCCCAGTGCATGTAGGTTGAATGACTCCTCAATGTAGCTACCCTCAAATTCTTCAGTGATTTCCATGGGCTCATCAGTCAGAGTTTTCACCTCGTGCATCCATCCTGTCACCCCATGTGTTTTCATCTTGGAAGAAGATCTCCATTCCTGGATTTAGCTTTTCCTCAGTGGTGTTATACCATATATCGTAGAATCCACAAAACGAAAGTATTCGCCCACGGATTATAGATGTTTGAGATTTCAAATTCATCACCTTAACAAGTGGCGATGATGTCTTCCTGCCAAGAGTAATTGATGCATTCAAAAACCTCAAAGTCTTGATCAAACAGGTCTTCTGGCTCAGCGGGGAACTGCAGGAGTAAAGGGACCAGACATCCCTGGAGCTTCAAGGTTGTGAGAAACTTAGGGATGATACATATTTATCCTTTTTAGCAAAACATATTGGACACAGTCTGCACGAAATCATCCATTATGGTTTCTTCTACGGTTACAACCCATTTGTCTAATTCCCAAGCCCACTTTCGGATTTCCATAAACAGTCCATTGAACTTTTCATAATCAACAGTCATCTCTACGGGTAGTTTCTACCCAAACCTTTGGAGTTAATCCAGTACTGCATGTAGTTCCATGCCTCCCCGTCTGATTAGGTGCGAATAATAACACATGATTGTTTGAGGTGCGGCATATCTTGATTAACAAATCTTGTAGGATGTATGATAAAATATGGGCAAACTTTGAGGGGTTTGGATGAGAATGTGGAGGTGCCATGTATTTTCGAAGGCATAATTTAGGTAGAAGGGTCAAACTCAGGGCTAACATGTAACACCCCGTAATTTTGAGTATTGAAAATTTAATTATTTTTAGGAGAAATAACATTTATTTAAATTGGAGAATTTTAAAATAGGCAAATGAGGTCTAAATGTGAGGATGTTATAAAGTATGTCGGATGACGATTCTGAGTGCACGGTTGATCCGGAATGGGTCGAGATAGTCGAATTGACTGTCCTTGGGTTTTATTTGGGTTCTGGAATATTTTAAGTTAGTTTGACTCGAATTGGAGTAAACGAGTCATTTAAAGTGTGTATTATCATTTAAAGTTGGGTATTTTGGAGATAAGGCTTATTAAGTTTACGTGAGATAGCAATCTCATTTTAGAGATTTAGAAAGCCCTAGAGAGAGAGAGAAGAGGAAAGGAAGAAGAGAAAGAGGAGAAAAGCTTGGAGATTCCGGCCAATCCATAATTTCGAGGAAGATTCAGCCACTATAACTTTAAGGCAAGTGATTAACTTGCTAAATAATCTATGTGTGTAATTTATTTCATGATTTGTGGATAAAAATATGGATTTTGGGTTAATATGTTAAAACCTAGATTTTTGGATTAAATCTTGCATTTGATGTGTTTTTATATGGGTTTAATGGTCTATAACTTGAGGGGATGAGATATAGGATGAGTTTTGATGTTAAAAACATGTTGGGGTTGAAGAATGATGGAGAGAAGATTATATATTTGGGTCTTGAAAGTTTGGGTTTTGAAGATAATAAGCCATTTTATAGCTTGCTGAACAGACCGAATCGATTCGCCCCTTGCGAATCGATTCGGCATATTACAGAATTTACAGGTCCATTGGACCCAATCGATTCTCCATGTAGTAGACTTATAAGTCCATTGGACCGAATCGATTTGCTTGGACCGAATCGATTCTCTTTTAGGACCGAATCGATTCAGAAGGGTCGAATCGATTCGAAAGCAGGGCTATTGTGCAAAGTTTTCCTAAAGTGAGTTTTACTCCTTTCTGATTGGGTTTATTGATTAGGAACATTCTTATATGATACGAGAAACATATTTTGGAGATTTATTGGAATTTTCTTATATGATGTGATATTGGGGACGTATCAAGTTATTTGGGAATGTATAAATTATAATTATCGTATTGACGTAGTGGGGAATCCAATTAGCAAGGAGAATTCTATTTGGAGATAATTATGGGCCAAAAAGAGAGAGGTCGTGTACCAATAGTGACGTTAAACTTAAGGATTTAATCATAAATGCAAAAATTTAAGGGTTTATATGAGCAACTGAACCTTAACCTGAATGGGGAATGATTTAGTGTATCCCCGAACAGAATAGTGTGTGTTTATACTTATAGCCTGGATAATTATTGTATATCTATTTGCATAAGGTTATAGACGGTGTGTGTATGTTGATTGTATATATATATATTGTGTATATGATATATTAGGTAGACATACCTAGCATATGCTATCATGGGAAGTTGTGCGATGTGGGTGAGACCTCTGACTAGAAAAGTAGGGAGCATATAGTCCCCAGGTCATAGGTGTCCATTATTTGTATTATGTGCTATTGTATAAGGGGTAAGGTGTCTTGGGTATGATTCATCTTATTTTTCGGTGAGGAACTATGACGACTTCCCATATGCTGTGATTTGATTGTTTACCAGGGTGGTGTGATAATAATCCGATAGCTGGTAACCCGGGAGAATGTGAGTAATTCCTGGAAGATGATAGCATTGTAGAGATAGTATATATCCTATAAGTGAGTGTGTTATGGATATTTTAAAATGCACGTTATGTGTGTTATGTGTACGTGTTTATTAGGGTTGAATGATCGTGTTCTATAACTAGAATAATGTTATATGGACCCTAAAGGTACTGTGCGATATCTTATTTATTTAATTAGAGATAGTTATTCATAACAAGTAGCTGAGGTTATATGTGTTGTGTATTGAGGGCCTAATGAATCTCGACGATCAACATTATCATATAGTAGTGTATCGGGGGCTTCCTTGTTTGGATTTCACATCGTGAGACGTCCCACGCACGAAACATAGCGCAATGTTGAGAGTGGGGAGAAGTTTAGTCCTTAGTACTCAGGTTTATGTGTTATAGTGAAACATTGCTTTATAAGAATAAAAATATTGTGTGTGACTATTCTGATGCTAATAACTTATTTAAGTTAATAATTAGAAACTGATAAATTCTATTCAGTTATGTGTTTTAGATAATGGATTAAGCGGGTGTAGATCATGCTTAGATTAAGATTGAATTGTACCTAGAATGTGTAGAGTAGCTTAAATGAGGTTCATGTGCATACGCTTAGGTGAGAACACTAGTCAAGGGGTAAGTTTGAGCTCCAAGAGAGTGCGACTCCACTTTAACTATGGAATTTTGCATTCTTAATTATTATGCTTTTTAATGCACTTGCTAGAAATGTTTTCAAACCGTGGGCTCTGACCAGTTTATATTTCTCTCCTGCTATATATATATATATATATTTCAATGTATTATAGGTGTCCCACCGCAAGGACGCCAATGATGCTTTTCTATCCAGTGTCCTTGGAGCTTTAACAGATGTGGACTGTTGCGGGATTTTTGTTATAGCCACTTCCTATCATTTGTAAACCTAGTCAAGGATTCATTTTGTATATTGAGTGTACACTCAAGGATTATATTTGTAGCACTTTTATATTTCTCTCCTCGAGATGTTTTGTCTATGACCCGGCAGCATATTCGGGTATTTCCTTTTGTTGTACTTATTATGTTTTATGGGAGTACTTCCTTTTATCGTGGTACATGTGTATATATTATCAGGTTCAGTAGTTACTATATTGTTGGTATGATGATTCATTGTATGTGTTAAATTGTTTTTGGCATCCGCTTATTATAATATTGGGAAGTTAGCTATGTTTATTTAGTATCGACAGTAGATGCTGAGAATGATGCACTTGAGATTCCTAATTTATTTTAGTATAGGGATGGCCACCCTTTATTATTTTAAGCGGGGTGTCACATGTGGTATCAGAGAATCAAGTTTTAGTGTCTTAGGATCTGTACGGATTTTGTGCGTTCTTCCATAAGCGTTCTTGATGTAGAGCCTATTATTAGGACTGTTTTGTTTATTACGCCTATATTTTCTTCTGCGATACGTAATTACTTTAATGGTGTTCTGATACAGTTTCTCTTGTTTCAGATGTCGCCGAGAAGAGGTCGTCCAGGCATGGCAAACAGAGGGGCTGAGAACATAGAACCCCAAATGCCTCAAGGGGTATGAATGCAGTCGAAGTTGCCAATATTATGGCACAAGCAGTAAATGTTGCCATTGCTGTGATGGCACATCAACCTACAACTCCGGTAGCTCAAGCCCACCTAGGGCCATCTGTGTGGGAAAGAGTACGGGAAGCTTTTCAAAAAGGACATCCTCTAGAAATTTCAAGGGGAGATGATGTAATAGTTGCAAGTCAGTGGAATAAGGATATACAAAGTCACCTTCGAATGGTTGAATGCAGTGAGGTGTAGAAATAAATACTCACCACCTTTAAATTAACGAGTGCATCTCTCCAATGGTGGGAATCAGTCACCACATCGGAGCAGAGAGATGCAATACCCATAGCATATTTTTAGGTACGCTTTGATCGAAAGTATTTTCCTTTTACGATTCAGACGAAAATGAGGAGGAGATTACTGGATGTGACTCAAGATGATCGAACGGTGGCTGAGTACGAAGAAGAATTTACTCGATTGGCAAATTTTATGCCCGACGAGGTAAATACGGAGGAAAAATAAATAGTAAAGTTCTTGGGAGGTTTAGAATGGCAAATTCGGCAGCACTTGTTAGGGAACTCGACGTTACTGACTTTTATCGATGTGATGAATTATGCATTGTAACATTGTCAGAAATATTGTCTTCATTTAATAGGGAGTAAGGAATTTGGGGAATCGGGTTCATCAAGTAGGTCTGGAGGAGATAATGCTAGTGGAGCAAGATTATCACCGCAACAAGGGTATAGGCGGGATTATCAATGGCCGCAACCGCATTTTTTCCCTGAGGATGGGCAGGAAGGATTTGCTGGTAGATGTTTATTTTGTAGATAAATAGGCCATAAGAAGAGGGATTGTCCTGAAAGAGGTAGAGGAAAACTTTTTGAAGAGGTTTTCGATGTACAACCCCTACAACAGTTCATAGGCCAGTTTGGGCAAGAGAACTTCGAACAGGGACCCATTGATGAAGCGAGGCAGTTAGAATATGGAGGTAATATGTAAATTATGCTCCTATGTGTTTAGGTCATGCTTTGAGCGGTATTGGGAGCGTCGCACGTAAGATTTTAGCGAGTGGTTAGCCGTTATAACCATGTTGTGTATAGAATTACCTTGAAGGGAGGAATGAGCAAGTGTGGAACTTGGATGATATCTTTCAGGAGAATAGATTATTTTTTGATGTGCTAGTAGGGAGTTACGATTTGTTTCGAAAGTGGGAACTATTAAAGTTTGTTGAGTAGTAACGGTAAGTCTATCGTTTTATAGTTAGGCTGGATGCATGTATTTTTAATGTTCCAATTATGGAAGGGCCTATCTTATGGTAATGCTTTGATGTGATGTAAAGTATTTTTATTACTGAGGAGATTCAGGGTTTAGTGGGTTCATTGTTGAGCAAGGAATTTTAGCTCATGGTTGTGTGCGGGTTGAGAACTAAATGTTTGTAAGAGTACTATACTTGTTGACGCATTGTGTCTTGGGTAGAAGGTATTTGATTTGTGGAACACTGAAATATAATATGAGAATTTATGGAACTTGTGGATTTGTATCTTCATTTTATTCAATAAGAAAATCAGGATGAGAAAGTAACATGAAGTTTTTACTAGCTTACTCTTTTCTCTAACAAATTTGGTTTTTGTATATTTTTTGGTTTTGCAGGTTCTAACTTGGATTTGTGTTTAATTTAAAGGTACTAACTAGGGGTTTCACCAATTAGGTCTTTAACTTGCATTGTTATTTTTTTTGTTCATCTATCTGAGATATTTTTGTTCATCTATCTTTGTTGTTTTGGCTTGGCTTATCATAATGGTTATATGATTGGATGTTTATGCTTCTTTTAGATGTTTATGTTACTTTGTGTTTGTGAAAATGCCCATCTGGTTGAAATTGCCCATGTCTACAACGTATAGTGTCTATTGTGCATGTATGCGTGGAATGTCAAAATTCTTATTGAAGTTGTTCATTTACTCTTAGGGAGGTTTTCTTTAGTTGAAAGGTGTACTCTATTTTAGTGACAATTTGTATTCTTCCATGTTTGTTGATTTTGTTTTTACATCTCTCCTTATTTTTATTCAACGATGCAGATCAAACATTCTTTGCTTCCATATCTCAAGTACTGTTTATATTTCCTTAACCCCTTTTTAATAACATTATATATTTGAGCCGTTAATTTTTATTATTATAGTTTTATCAAAAGTTTTTTCACAACCTATTTATGGGTTTGAGACATGAGCCTATACATGGGTTTTCTCACGTTCGACTTCTTATTTATTCAGTGTTATAGTCGATATTTTTAACCCATCTTGCTTTAGGCTTGGCATAGTTTAGTAGATTTACTTATGTACACCTTATATTCAATATTTAATTTTCTTGCAAATATTATGATGTCAGTACCAAATATCTACTTTTGTATTGAATATTTAATTTTCTTGCAAACATTATGATGTCAGTACCAAATATCTACTTTTGTGTGTGAATTCATGGTATTTGAGGAGCACAAATATTTAATGTCAATACCAGATATCTACTTCAAAGATGTATGTTTCCTATTTTTCCTTTCATTTGATATATGTTCTCATTTTGTATTTGGCATGACCAAGAAAAATTGCATTCCATCTTCAAAGCAGTTGGGCGGTTGTTTCCGCTTTACTGTCCCCTTATCTAATATGATCCCAGTTTTAAGACAAGCAGAGCAACAATGCTAACTGGGGTATCACACTTTTGTATTTTGTACTTCAACCAATAGGCGGGGAGTGAAGTGAAAATTGAGTGCAAACCCTATCATTTTAATCTTTGATTCATCATATCGCGATTCGGAATCACATTGTAGTTCAAATTTGGTATGCTCTTATTTTTATTATTAAAAAGTAATAATGGACATGTCTTAGACAATATGCATGCATGAATGGTACAATAATGTTGTTGTCCAATATATAAATGGTACATGCTTGTAAGGCTTGGTGAGTTCATTGATAGACCATGGCTGATGTCCAATTTATAACAAGATAACTCATATATGACTTCTCATGTCGAACAAGTTTTGTAAATTCATTTTTTGAGGCCATATGAAGGGAAAATTTCCAACTTCCACTTAAAATTGTTGCAATGTGCATTAAAAGTTTTGTATGTATATACTATTTTCGATTGCTTTCGATCACCGTAAAATCACATATCATTTATTTTTATTCTTAATGTTCTTATTAGGTTATTAGTGGTATGTGTTTGTGGCTTATTTTGCAATTTTTGTAATGTTAGTTATAGTAGACGTCTGTAAATTCTTTATATGTCATAAATTTGAATTTTTAGTTTTCATAGTTTATCATGTTGTGAATTTTATTACCCCCAAATTTAACTTGACAATGAACTTACATGTTTCATCAGTCTTGAATTCCGATGCTTTTTTATCCCTTTATTCTCATCCAAATCTATGTAGTTTCCAGTCAAATTTATTTCGATAAAAGTTTTTGTCAAATTAGTTATAGAAATGCTTTTATGATACCGTTTATATGGTTTAATGGTATTACTACTTATAGTGCTTTTGTTAATATAAGGATTCAATAGTTCATAATTTATTTATTTTTGTACATGTAAAGACTACAATGCTATTCTTGCTGCCACATTCATTTTCCTTTTGTGTTCAAACATACCTAGGATCTTGGGAAGCAACTCTCATGCAGAATTTTTGAATGCGTATTACAATAATGACGTACAAACCAATAGAGTATGAGAGTGTTCTGTTTGCTGATGTGAAATATTTTGCAGAACTTCAAAGTGAGCGACATATTTTCATGATCTCTCTTCGTCATCTATGTAACATCCCTAACCATTTTTTTTTAGAAAACTTTGATCCTTCAACCACATTAAGTTAGGTGTAAAGGTTATGTTATTTAATGAATTTTTTTTAGTGCGATGTCTTTAATGTACTTATAGTTGGATTGTATTTTCACCAAGACACACATTATAGTTTGAAGCTCTATTTATTTAGTACAAAATACTTGTTTCAATATCTTACACCCCACTCTTATGCCTCATTAGCTTTCTATCTATTATTGTAAAAAGTATTGGATGAATTTGTTGGATCATCGAAGAATTGATATGTGAAGTAATATACTAGGGGAGTTAGTGACTTTAAATATTTGTTCTTGGTTGCTAGTCTTTTCCCTTCCATGTCTTCATACTTTAAAATATCTCTAGGCAACAAAGTATGACATAACCAGCCACCATTGGTTTTTGTATTGATTTTGTTATTCTTTAATGATTTGTATTTCTCTTCTATTTTTGTTCTCTTCTTTTTCTTTTATATATGTTGTATTCTTCGTACCATTAAGTCACGATGAGCAGAAAAAAATGAACAGATAAATGGTCTCTACTATTTTATTTGCTTCATTCGTGTTTGTTTTCACTCTTATTGGGTGTGCTCGTTCCAATTCTATAGACCATTTATATGTTCTAACCATTTCTATTGACCAGCTCCATTGACCATTTCACTTTTCTGTTGGCCAACTCCAATGACCATTACGAGAGTGGAGTGCTTACAACACACATCAAACTTCATATATTGGGTACTTGGAATTGGACAAGGTACAATACCTTTGACTTGCTTAGAAGACGAATCCAATCAAGCTTGGATTCCATATCATCGAGGATTTAATTATCCCTACAATATCATCGATCGTCGTAAGCATATACCCGGGCCTTCTTACCGACATGTCAAATGAGGATTATTTGAGATCAAGGGCAATTCTTATTTTTTTATTTAAATCAAGCGGATAGTTGATGTAAAAAAAGCAAATAGTTGTTATTGGCAAACATTCTCAAGACACATTGTTATAGAAAGACACGCTTATCATTTGGAATTAGAACTTTCATATGTTAAAAGTAAAAAATCCAGATTTAATACATATTGGTTGTTTAAACCTAGGATCTGAATTTCTATTTATAGGAGCTACTAATTATATCATAATGATGAATTTGCTTGATTTTTATCAGCAAATTGTATAATGAGGTAAATGATAGTTGATGGCATTTTGTGCTTTGATCATTTTTCACTCAAAATTGATTAAGCCGAGTTGTGGTCTATATGATTTGTCTGCTGTATAAACCCCGTTTGATGTTCTATCAATGAGAACTTTTTCTTATATTATAATGATGTAGAGGGTGTGGTTTTTATATGATTGATGAATTTCGCTTGATATTTTATATACTAATTTTTTATGGATCATGGTTTCATTTTATGTTTAAGTGAATGTGAAAATAACATTTCAATCAACAGGTATGTTATGGAGCTATGGAAAGGAAAGAAACATAGTTTAGAATAATTTTGACATCTTTTTATTGGGTTACTTTGGACACTACCTAAACTAATTTGTGATCACAAGTTAGTAAGACAATTCATTTTTCATATATCTAGTTACTTTCAATTGTTTCCAAACATTTTAGTGGTATACATTTATGTGTCTAAAAAAACTTGGATGCCCAAGTTCGTCGACAAAATGATTTGGGGTTATTTTAGTAGTCGACTAATGTTTATAATAAACTTGACAAATGTCATGGATGATCTGCTTTTGTGTTATCAAGCTTTGTGACATCCATGTAAATTGTGTGTTATCAGTTTTTCTGTTGTCAGTTTTTAGCCTTATATCTATCTATGTAAATTGTGATCCAAAACCTAGACAATGAGGGCTGGCTTAACATCTGCTGAAAACTGTACAAGTCATTAGGCATACATTAAGGGTTGGCTCGTGAGATTTTAGGCACCCTTACTACGCCCTAGCATCTAAATGTCTATGGATTCTGACACGTTGAAAGATGCGAGGATACATATACTTTATACATAAGTAATAGTGTCCACATTTAAAAGATGAAGACGAACGTTTGACCAATTGGCGTGGTTTATATAATATTTGTCTTAACTATTTTTTTTTTTGTATCAGGCCGCATTTTTAAAACTACCAACAATCATTATAGTGCAACATGTGAGACGATATCAATTGATATATGTGATTTTATTTCAAAAGTTTGTTTATTAAAAAGTATTTGTTAGATGAATTTCGTCTCTTTGAATATTGTTAGATTGGTTTTTTTCCCTAAGCAGGGTGGATAGTCCAATAAACAAAGGAGACTATGTCCAAAAAAAAATTAATTGACTCTTTGTTTATTTGAGGCACAATGTGAATTGGGTTGATGAATATTATATATTTAATGTTATATGTGAATTTGTTTGACGAATTTAAACTATTTGAATGTTATTATTTGTTACTTGTTAAGCAGTGTGGACAGTCCTATAAACAAAGGAGATTATGACCATTTTTTAAAATTACACTTTATTTAGTTGGGGAATGGAAATCTTGCCATTTTGCAATTATGTACTTTGAAAATCTTTGTCATTTTACGATTATGTACTTTTTAATTTTTTTATGTGCCTTCAGGCACGGGCATTCCGCTAGTAGTATAATAAAGTAGACAATTGATAATAGACCCAATACAACGTAAAATACATTATGTGCTTTATTTTTATCAAGTGGGGTTAGTATTGTGGGGGTTAGTGTTGTAATTGTGATCGTATACACGTAGGTAATTAGATATCTATTAAGTGATAGTTAGTTGAAACTAATTATTTATGATAGTGCATAGACTAGTTATCACTATATGGCTTGGGTTAGGAATGTATGTAGTATTGCACATAGGTGAGGGGTGAGATACTTATTGCACGTGAGAGCCGATGGGCGACATATATTGCGAATAAACTACATTATTATTTATTGATATTGAAGTTAATTCTTGCAACTTTAGGGCTCTAACCTAAATTATCAAAAATATTTTCCGCCTTTACTTAGACAGGATAAGAAGGGATGAGGAAAGATCAAACTTGCAGCTACATTTGTATAACGGATTCCAGTATTTGTTTCGAGCATATGTTGCTACTCATTTTATTTCCAAACATTTTCATTTTAAAGTTTTGTATGTGCATAAGCCCTAATTAATTTATTCAGTGACTTTTTATTTAGATTCGCGATGTGCATACATTTCTATGTCAGTGGGATTGAGACTTATTCATTAATGTAGTCATGTTATTTAAGTTCTTTATTACATGCGCGGAAGATTTAATTACTTTTTTTATTTTATTATTTGATGCTAAGAATAATATAGATTGTTAAATAAGCCCCATCTTCGGCGTATTGGTCTGGCCAACTGTTACAATGGAAATGGGGGGGTGTTATACTTTAGTCTCCGTTGATGGAGAAGAGGGGCTTCATTATTGGCTTTGTAAGTAGAGGCATAAAAAACTTACAACTTCACAGTCACTGTTGTTCTAACTATAATAGTTTTCCTCAACAAGGTTGGGATTCTCAACAAAGAGACAGAAGACATCAACCTCAAAGAAGAGTAGCTGAACTTTGGCATTACAATATTCAAATCCTGAAGATTACTTATGAAAAGGAAACCTTCGGTAGGCCTCTGAGCTCAACTAAGCATCTATATGGATCTTTAGCATAGAGTCTATCTTCCCTATAAGCTTAGTATGCTTGACTTTATGCCTAGATAACTTTTCTTGCAATTTTTAGGCCCTTAACCATCATATGGTCCCTCAGAATGTTGATGTCTGAGACTTGCTTTTTCAATGAATCAATGTCCTTAGCAGTATGAAATGGTTTATCATTGTCTCACCGAAGCTTAAGGACCTCATCTTGAAGGACTTCCACAAGTCCCCTTTGCGAGATCAAAGGCTCGGTATTTGTCTTCTCATCCTCAACTCATGAATTTCGAGTTGCAGAGAGTAACGAATCACCGTCTCAGACGACTAATCGGGCGAAAATCGAGCATAATGTAAATACATTTGTCGTTGTCACCGATTTTGCATCTCAATAAAAAAAACTAAACTTTAACCACACATGTTTTATATGTAGAGCGGAGAGTTCGGATATCGAATCCACATGGAATGTCATTCAAAATTTAATTGATTTAGTACTTTTAAAAGAAAGTGTAAAAGATGATTTGTTGTTTTTAAATGTTTTAATATTACAATTTATTCTAGGCGAATATTTAACTAAATTAATTTAAAACTATAAAAGCATTGGTTGAGAATTAAGTTCGTCACTTTAAAATATGTAGAATAAATGATTACACGGTTAGACGCATTTTGCAACGTAATTAATACTCGTTTAAACATTAATTAAAACCCAGAGTGTCACTCCCCAAATTGCCACAAAAGTCTAACATGAGCTTTGCTTCAACAATAATCTCAAAATTACACATGCAGTGCCGCAAATATGGTGCATACGTGATATTCCCCATTAAGGTTGTTGGGCGTAATTTTGGAAATAGTCAATCCGTAAAAAAATGAATTATTCCATCATATCATAGCGAAGTAACTACACACTCAAAATGAGTTCATTAATCTCAACCTAATAAAAATTACTTAGAAAGAATTTTTAATTAATTAAATAAAATAGTCTGAGAGAATAAATGTTTTTAAAAGGAAGAAAACAATTTTTAAGTGAACAACTATTTATAGAAACAATTGAAATAATTATAATCTAGCTAAATAAATCAAAAGAATAATTTATTGAAACTAAAATTTTATTAGAAGCAATTAAAAATAAAGTATCATACCATAGACTAATGAAGATAATAAGTGTGAAAAATTGGATCCTGAAAAATGAACCAAATTGCCCTTTATATAGGAGAGGAAAATTGGATGAGAGAAATAAAGGAACACCGCAAAATGGAAAGGTTTGAATTAATTATTAAAAAGTAGTTTGAACTTTGATAATAATTGCAGATCTTTTATAAGAATAAGGGTCCATATTTTTGTTTGTAATAAAAGAATGTGCAAGACCAAGTGTAATGTAAAAAAAGAAAATGGAATAAAGGCTTAAACAATAAAAAAAAGATAAAATAAATAAGTATATTACAAAATCTCGAATGAAAGCAAATGGAGAAGGGGACAAACAGAGAGGGGAATAAAATAAAATAAAAGAAAAAAGAATAAAAAAAGAAAAAGAAAAAGAAAAATAAGGAATCTCGGTCAAACTGAAAAGGGTTAAAAAAGAAAAAAGGGGAAAAGAATAAAAATGAAAGGAAGAAATAAAAAGGGGGACATCAACTGTTATCTACAGAATACAAAAGGAAAGAAAACAGATCAAAGTAAAAAAGGGGAGAGTGGCCCGATCTCAACAAAACAATAAAATGGTAAGGAGAGGGTGATGCACCACGTGCGCGCGTGGTTAGCTGGAACAGGGAGGTCGCGTCGGGGGCGAGATGGGAAGGAAAAAGGAAATGGGGGGTCGGGGGGATCCTGTAACCTTAAACAAAACACACATCTCTCCTACCACTGAACCAACAAAGGTTCTTATTAAATAAAAAGATAAAAAAAATATAACCCTTTAATTAGTCTAGTTTCCAGTTATTACAAATAAGCCCCAAAATGCTACAACTTCCTCATATGACCTCTGATCGATGCACCGCAAGAACCGACGTGACTCATATTTTGGGCCCAATAATATTTAACCAGCACTCGAGTCACAGGGTTTGACTTCAAATTTGACCCGGGGCGTTGACTTTCTTCTTATTTCGAACTTTGCACAATCGTAATTTATTCGTTCAAGCTCAGATTAACGCGTCGTTTAAACCCAGGCATTCCTTGATTCGAGGCCTACAACTTTTGTGATTTGTCCGGCTCCAAAATTGGTCATTTAAATTTACCATTTTGCCCTTAAAGGTGCGTATGTGACTGTTCTTTCCTCAAATTGCATCTTGGCTTCGTCCTTAAAATCGTGAACCATGTAAGTACTCAAATAAACCATACACAAGCGATTAATGCTGAATAATTAAGGTTATACAATAAATGAGTATAAAACAAGAGTTTAAATAGCATGGGATTGCATTATTGTACAATAAAAATGGGAATAAAATGCAATATTTGATAATAATCACACCCCTAACTAAAGTGTTGCTAGTCCCCAGCAACATATTAAAAGATTTTTTCATGTCAAATTTTGCCATTTTATGTAAATATATATATAGGGAGAGGTTCACAAGTGGACCAAAAGAATGGACTTTTTAATGGACCTTAACAAAAAATACATAATAACACATTAATTTTAATTCCTATAGTGTAATTGGTCCGCACCAGCGGCACCAAATACGCGTGTCGATCAATCCCCCACCCCCAACCCGCCCCCCACCCACCCCACCCTCCCACCCCCACCCCCATGGCAGCCCTGCTGTCATAAGGGCTGCCACAAGGGCTGCTATGTTGATGGTGGTGGTTGGGGAGGGGGTGGGGGGCGGTGAGGGTGGGTGGGGGGTTAGTGGGGTGAAGGTCTGGTCTCGGGTGCCGCTGGCGCGGACCAATTATACTATAGAAATTAAAATTAATGTGTTATTATGTGTTTTTTGTTAAGGTCCATTAAAAAGTCCATTCTTTTGGCCCACTTGTGAACCTCTCTCTCTCTCTCTCTCTCTCTCTCTATATATATATATATATATATATATATATATATATATATATATATATATAAAAGGATAGAGATCTACTTTCACGAGATACACAGCTGCATTTAGGCAGGCCAGAGGGCATGCCTATCGGCACACCCTGAATCCTAATTTGGCACTATTTAAGGAGGCCATGACCTCATTCCCAAGGACCCTTTTTCAGCAATCAGAAACATTCTCTTGAAATTAGTGTCCTGTCAAAATCAATTTTCCAACATTCCTTTCGTCTTTCTTACCTCACTCTTATACTACCTTTAGCCACTTACCTCGCCCTTACTTCACCACCATCAAATCAGACTACTCTCCTCCAAAAATCAGTGGCAAAATATTCTAGGAGGTATATTCTTACTCCTTTCTAAATTATCTATTTAGTATTGTTTAATCATTTTATTTCATTTTTGATATCTTTAATTCTTACTCCATTATCTCACATCAACTAACATCATTTTTTATTATTGGTATTCACATAACATATTTTCATAAAATCCAAAAGATAAAAAGAGAGGGTTTACTTGTAAACTTCAAAAGTAAGATTTCCTCACTGTTTCTACACTTGAGCACGTTTTTTTTTTTGCAAAAATAACTAAAGAGGATTCTTAAATTTTGGATTATAGGTTATACCCCACCCTTATGATATATCGAACTACGTGAACTTTGATGCCCTTCAGGCTACGTAGGCATTCCGATCCAATCCTGGGATTCGAGTCCCATTTCCTCCTTTTACTCTTTCTTGTATTTATTAGTATTTGTGAGTCGTGAACTCCTAGATATTTGTATTCTGCTCAATATACACATTGACTTATTCATAGTGACTTGTGATTCAGTGGACACTCACATTATGTTTATTGTTATGCCATTTCTTCGGTACACTCCTTAGGATTATTTCGCTATGTCTTTCCCATGATATGAGTCGGATAATTTATTTCTCCCATTGTTCACATCGCACACATGTACACACGTATAACACTTTGGAGAAAAGGAGAATATTATCATATCTCGTGAGAGACCAAAAGGGCGGGATGGGTGCCTAGAACCTTTCCATTTCATAACTTAGTCCCCGGACTTTTGATTCATTTGGTTTTGTATTCATTAGTATATCTTTGTTGCGGTTGTCTCGGGACAACTACATCTCTTTCGCTTGTTTTGAGCAAAATAGGACGGCGACTTCATTTCTTCGGGTTTATCCCCTTTTGACGATGAACAATTTATATTTGAGACAACTCGCGAAGATATCATCACGAGGGGCGGGAATAGGACCCATATATCCTTGAATCACCCGCACATGCGAGAGAGAGGGATTTCTTCGATTTTCCCTCCCGTCCTAATTTTGGCGTTGGCCCGCACCGAAGGAATCTGACCCGAATGATCGCAATGATTATTGGGATCATGGTATAACTGTGAATAACTCGCAACACTCATATTTTCCTGATGGCGTGGCATATGAAAGGGCCAAGATGCCCTTAGGAATGACAAGGCATAGGTTATGTTTGCACTTGAATTTTCGTTTTTGCACTTTATTTTTCTTCATGTTTGATGTTATCGAATGCTTTTATCTATTTTGTTTAGAAGTTTAAGGACATTTTTGTCCATTATCAATTTATTATGTCGCACGTCGTTACACCGTTGAAGAAATTCAAGATTCATACATTCATCAACGGATCCAAATATCAAAAGAAGAAGAGGAATCAAAGTCTGACAGAACCGGACCGGTCCGCCTGGAATAAAAGAACTGATCCGGTCAATCGGACCGGTCCGCCTAAGACCCGGACCGATCCGACTGCTGAAGGCCAGTATACCCCGGACCGCAAGCGAACCGATGAAGCCTGGAAAAGAACCGATTCGATCATCAACGGACCGATCCGCCTCAGAATAAAAGAACCGATCCGGTCAATCGGACCGATCCGCCTCAGACTCGGACCGGTCCGCCTGGGATAAACTTAAACAGATCGTGTTCAGATTTTTAAGACCCGAGACTTCTTATTTAATCCCACTACGGGAAGTGGTTTTCTAAGACTTTTCCAGACGATTTTCAGAGTCCTAATTACTCTAAGTCTTCACCTATTGTGCCCAAGACTCTAGGTTTTTGATTCACACAAATTTCCAATCCTTTGTGAATCTTTTTGTGTAACCCAAGAACACAACTTTGGTTTGTTCAACCCTTGTGGAGAAGTCGTTCTCTTCTTCATTGCAGCCCTCCTGGAAAGGGATATTTCCAGCCGCCGACTACAGAATCCGACACCTGAGGGTAATTCTTAGTCACTTGTATTTTCATTGTAATCCGAATTGTACAGCCTACAATATTATAATGAAAATAAATGGTTTTGCCCCTTTGGGGGATTTTTCCTCACAAGCATGTGTTTGAATGTTCTTGCTTTGTTCATTATCATATTCAATCACATATTGTTGCATGTTTAGGGTTTGTTTGGGTTAAAAGGTGTTTAATATATAAGTTTATCATTTGAACGCGAGCACATACGTTCTCAAATTGGTATCAGAGCAGGTTACGCTAATCTATCGCGTATTCCTATTTTCCGCAAAATTTTTCTAAGATATCAATTTTCTGAAAAAATTGATTTTTGAAAAAGTGCGTGTTCAAATGGAGAAGTTATATAATAAAATGCCTGTTTTTGACGGGACAAATTGTGCTTATTGGAAAGCCCGAATGAGGTCGGCTTTAAAATCCATTGATGAACGTGTCTGGATCTTAGTTGAAAGAGGGTGGACTCCTCCCTCCGTGACTGTTGATAATGTGATCAACTTGAAACCTGACACTTCTTGGACTGATGAAGAATTTAAATGGTCATCTTTTAATTCTAAGGGTCTAAGTGCTATTTCTGGGTCTGTCACACCTGATGAGATCAAACGCATAATGACGTGCACCACGTCAAAAGAGGCATGGGATGTTTTACAACTCACCCATGAAGGAACTAATGCTGTGAAAGAATCTAAGTTGCAAAATTTGACAACTCAATTTGAAACCATCACCATGCATGAATCTGAATGCTTTGATGAATTTTATGCTAGACTTTCTGACATTGTGAATACTAGCTTTAATCTTGGTGAACATATTCCTAATGCTAGAGTTGTTAAAAAGATTCTTCGTTCTTTACCTAAGCGTTTTATCCCTAAAGTTACTGTGCTAAATTCTATGGGTAATTTAAATACACTAAAATTGGAAGAACTTGTAGGAGATTTTCAAACTTATGAAATTGATATGTTCCCTAAAACTGCTAAATCTAAAGATAAGGGAATTGCACTTAAAGCCCAAGAGAGGAGTGAGGGGTCGGCTAGAAAAAGGGTAGAGTCGTCTAGAAAGAGAGAGACTGACACGTCAGATTCTGAGTGTGATTTTGACCTAGATGATTTGGCTCTTTTTGCAAAAAATTTCATGAGGATTCTCAAATTTAAGAAAAATGCAAATTTTAAAGATAAAAAGAAATTTGAGAAAAATAAGTTTGAAAAGAAAAATGAAAAAGACTCCAAAAATCCTCCTAAGAAAGAAAGTGAGAGATGTTTTGAGTGCGATGGTAGGGGTCATAGAGCATTTGAGTGTGCCAATCGTCTGAATAGAGAGAAAGGGAAAGTTGTCCTTAATGCTACCCTTAGTGACGACAATGAGGTCGAGACGGTGGATTCAGGAGATGACTCACCTCATGAGTGTAACTTCACCGCATTCATGGCCAGTCAAGTGAGCACTCCTAGTTCTCTTCACGACGATGAAGATGATGCTTCACAGGGACACCTCGACAGTGAGATCGATGTGAGTGAGGGGGAGGATGACTCAAGTGAGAGCGAGAGTGATATTCAACGCGCTTACGCTGAGTTATATTCTGAGTCATTTAAAAATAAAAAACGTAACAAAGCGCTAGTTCTTAAGATCACCAGCTTAGAGGAAGATTTAAGAAAGGCGAGAGAAAGAGAGTCCTCCACCGTCACCGCCCTGAGAGAGAGAGAATCTGCCTGTGTCGAGAAAGAGATTCTGTTTAGAGAGAGAGAGAGAGTTTTAGAGAAAGAGAAAGGGGACTTGACTAAACAAGTGGCTAGTCTTACGAGTCAGCTCCATTCCTCCATGGAGACTCGAAAGAAACTTGAAGCCCTTGTTGCCCAGCTGACTCATGATCTTGAGAAAGCACGAGAAGTCAAGGTACAAATCGAGGACAGATCTGGGAAGATGGGAAAGATGCTCCTCGGCCCCGCTTTAGGTTTTGGTGATCGGCAAGGAATTGGATATAATGGTGCCTCCACGTCCCAAATTTCACCTGGACCAGTTCTTGAGTTTACTATGAATCCTTATGGCCGTCATCAAAAACCTCGAAGGAGAGTTCGACCAAGAAAAGCAAACCAAGGTCCGCCTTTGACTCTGCTCTTTTGTACTTATTGCAAAAGAAAAGGCCACCTTATGGAGTCTTGCTATAGCATGGGTCGGACACGACGTACTACTCCTCCACCATGTCATACTGATGAGTTTTCTAGTTTGAGAGAGCGAGTTGAGTTCTTAGCTGCCTCGACCCAGAGTTTAATGGAAGAATTCCGGCGAATGTCTTTACCGTTAGTGAATGCTTCTCACATTCCAGATAAAACATACAACAACAAAGGCAAACAAAAGGTCATCTCTGCTTGGGTACCTAAGAAAGATAAAAAGGCCTTTATTGTTCCTGTTGCTCTCAAAGCACATAATACCTCACAGTGGTATTTTGATAGTGGGTGCTCCAGACACATGACAGGTGATGCCTCATTTTTTACGACTCTTGAGGACTATCAGGATGGCAGAGTCACCTTTGGAGATGGGAGCAAGTCTAGCATTATAGGATGTGGTACTGTCAAGTTACCTGGATTTCCTAAGCTAGAAAATGTTTTGTACGTCAAAGGTTTGAAAGCAAACCTTCTCAGCATTAGCCAGTTGTGCGACACTGACTTTGCAGTAAAGTTTGACCGGGACGCGTGTAAAGTCTATAATCAAGCCGGTAAACTTTTGATGCAAGGGGTGAGGACCGAGGATAATTGCTATGGGACTGAGCCCACGTCCTCACTTGTCTGCAACAGCGCCACGATCACGCCTATGGATCTGTGGCATCAACGTCTAGGTCACGTGAACGTTAGAGATCTCAATCGCTTAGCTAAAACGGACCTAGTACGTGGCTTACCATCTCTTGGAAAGTCAACTTCGACCGTTTGTGGACCCTATCAGTTGGGAAAACAAATTCGTAGTCCTCATAGGAAGTTGCATTCCATTACCACTTCCCGTGTTCTTGAGTTAATTCACATGGATCTTATGGGTCCCACTCGTACTGAGAGTCTAGGTGGTAAGAGGTACAACCTCGTGATGGTAGATGATTTCTCCAGGTACTCTATTGTAGGTTTTCTGAGAGAGAAATCCGATGTTGTAGAATTTTTAATGACCAAGTGCCGTGTACTGCAAAATCAACACGGTGTCACTATTAATAGGATGCATAGTAACAATGGCACTGAATTCACAGAAGCAAAGGTAGACCTTTACTGTGATAGCCTCGGGATCAAACATGAGTTTTCTGCTGTGAGAACTCCTCAGCAAAATGGTATTGTTGAGAGAGAATAGAACGATCCAAGAGATGGCTAGATCTATGCTTCTAGGTCGTAAAGTTTCTAGGAGATTTTGGGCAGAGGCAGTGTCTACTGCATGCCACACGGTGAATAGGGTTTATTTGCGTCCACACACACTTCAGACTCCTTATGAGTTGTGGACTGGCAAGAAGCCCAACCTGGCATATTTCCGTGTTTTTGGGATTAAATGCTACATCCTACGGGATAGAGAGCAATTAGGAAAGTTCGACTCCCGGAGCGACGAGGGAATATTTCTAGGATATTCATCGAATAGAAGAGCGTACCGGGTTTTTAACCTGAAGAGCTCTAAGGTTATGGAATCAATAAACGTCACCGTGCAAGATGACGAACCTCCGACGGTTATTGATCCTAACCTTCAGTGTGAGGATGAGAATTGTTCTGATAGTGATTTACCTGTTCCTCTCTCACACTCTGTGGACCCTACTCCTGCACTAGGGGACACACCTGCTTGGGTTCGCAAGAGTCATGACCCTTCTGCCATTGTTGGTGATCCCACTCTAGGGGTCAAGACTCGTGCTCAGCTAGAGAACGTTGTTAGCCATCTTTGCTACACGTCCAAAGTCGAGCCCAAGAATCATAAAGAAGCACTCAAGGATGAACACTGGATATCTCTATGCAGGATGAGTTGCTTCAGTTTAAAAAGAATAATGTATGGGAACTTGTCCCCCGGCCTAGTGAGACTAATGTGATATGTACCCGGTGGATTTTTAAGAACAAAATGGATGAAAATGGTACCATAATCAGAAATAAGGCTAGGTTGGTCGCTCAAGGCTACACACAGATAGAGGGTGTAGACTTTGGGGAGACATTTGCTCCTGTTGCGAGGCTTGAGTCCGTCCGTCTTCTGCTCGCCATCGCATGTCATCTGCGCTTTAAGGTATATCAGATGGATGTCAAGAGTGCCTTTCTGAATGGCATTCTACAGGAGGAGGTTTATGTGGAATAACCAAAAGGGTTTGAAGACCCTCGGCACCCTGAGCACGTCTACTATCTCAGGAAAGCCTTGTATGGTTTGAAGCAAGCACCCCATGCTTGGTACGAGAGGCTTACTTCCTATCTCTTAGCTCGTGGCTTCAAGAGAGGGGGAGTAGATATGACGTTGTTCGTCAGGAGAGATGACGGTGCTATTTTGGTTGCCCAGGTCTATGTGGACGACATAGTCTTTAGATCCACATGCTCCCAGCATGCTCACCACTTTGAGGAGGAGATGAAAAGTGAGTTTGAGATGAACATGGTTGGTGAGCTTACATTCTTCCTTGGTCTTCAGGTTCGTCAGTTAGAGGATGGGATGTTCATCTCCCAATCCAAGTATGCTAGAGACCTAGTGAAGAAATTTGGTTTAGACTCCGCTAAGCATGCACGTACACCTATGAGTACCACTACCAATCTTAGTAAGGACACTTCAGGCAAGGACGTAGAGCAAACCTTATATCGGAGTATGATAGGTAGTCTTCTCTACTTGACTGCCAGTCGTCCCGACATCGCCTTTAGTGTTGGAGTATGTGTGCGATATCAGGCGTCCCCTAAAGAGTCACACTTACTTTCTCTAAAACGTATTATTAAATACGTAAGTGGGACTCTCTCATACGGTATTTGGTATTCCTTCGATACCGATGATCGTTTGTCTGCCTATTCGGATGCCGATTGGGCTGGGGATGTAGATGGTTGTAGGAGCACTTCTGGTGGGTGTTTCTATTTTGGCTCTGCTCTTGTCTCCTGGTTGAGCAAGAAGCAAAATTCCATCTCTTTATCCACTGCGAAGGCTGAGTACATAGCCGCCGGGAGTTGTTGCACACAACTCTTGTGGATGAAGCAAATGTTGGAGGATTATGGGATTTCACAAGACACCATGATCATTTCTTGTGATAACACGAGCGCGATACACATATCCTATAATCCCGTCCAGTATTCACGCACAAAACACATCAGGATACGTGAGCACTTTATTCGACAGTTAGTTGAGGAAAACACTGTATCCCTGAGTTATGTTCCCACCGACCGTCAGTTAGCCGACATTTTTACGAAACCTTTAGATGCCCTTAGATTTGAGGGTCTTAGGAAGTCTTTGGGGATTTGCACAGTTGACTGAGGGGTTGGTCTATGTCTAGAATATGATGCTTCTTCATTTTCATATCATATGCTTCCTATTGCTAGTTTGTTTTATATGTACCATTGCTTAGTTGTACAGCTTTTATAAATTCTTTTTGCTTTTTATATTTCTTTTGAAAAATACAAAAAGATTTTATTCTGATAAAATTTTTGAAAGATCCAAAAAGATTTCTATTTTTGCTTCTTTTATGGATGAGCATTTAAGATAGCCAAGTCACAACTTCATTCCATATATCCATCTGACTGTTTGATAGAGATTTGAGATGCTACATCATTTCATCCATGTGCTTTACTTAGTATGGAGTCTTTGAGATGTAATTAGTGATATCTTCCTACATGTTGACTCATATATCCTTTATTGCACACATGCACAGCTATATTTGATTATTGCACTTGTCTATCTCATATTGGCTTGAGTGTTTCCATCTCAATTCTGTCTATACAATGTACAATATGTGATAAAACTTGACAAGATTGGAATGCATGTAAAAACCGTTTTGGTGAGACTGTGTGTTTTTGTATAACGGGGAGGGGCTGCGAAAGGTAATCATCTATCCTTTGCGCAAAAGCCACCGTTAAAAGGGACCTAAAAAATGGAGGAATTTTAATATCCGAGGTCCAAAGAGGTTAAAAGAGCCCAAAAAAATTTAAAGGCAATAAAAAGAAATTCATGCCAAATATGGGCCACTTAGGTTTCACCATCAATTCTCCAAAGTTTGAGAATTTAGAATGCCTCTATTCAAATATTATATCTGAGGGAGTTTGGTTGGAGAATCTTTAAACGAGTTTGCACTTCCTTGAAAGTCCTGAAAAAGCATAAAATCGTTTTGGACGTTATTGGTGTGAAAATCACTTTGAGCTTTGATTTGTTGATTTGATTGAGTCAATATCTTATATTGTCATTCTTTTACACCAAAGGACGCATTTGAGTTCATTCCCTAGGAGTATCCTATATTCATCGTCCACATATGTCATGTTTGTATGCATTGATTTTCCTATCGAATTTAATCAGACCACCTCATTTACGCTATCATCGACTTGGTTGGTTTGTGTTCATTCATGGTGTGATTTTATACTAGTGACACCCCGCACTTGCTTATTTGATTTATTTCTCTCATTTGTCTATTTTGGGACATCATAAAAAGGGGGAGAATGAATTATCTTATTATGGGGGAGATTTGAAAGTTTGAGTTTGCTCATAAATTGGTATATATGTTTATCTCATTTCAAACTCGATATGTCACTTGGTATTTTGATTTTTCTCATGTGTGTAGGTACTACATGGATTATCATTGGATTGCACACCCTGATGAGAAAAGTGTTGAGATTCCTGAAAGAGTTGAAGAGAAAAATGTTGTAGTCTTATTCAATTGTATCTTTCAAATTTTGGGTTCATGGAAGGGTAGTTTTGTATAGTCATTTTTAGTTGTTTTGATAATTCGGATGTTTGTTTTTATGTATGTACCGGTATAGACATAGGGGGAGATTCGTAAGGACATTTTTATCCATTATCAATTTATTATGTCGCACGCCCTTACACCGTTGAAGAAATTCAAGATTCATACATTCATCAACGGATCCGAATATCAAAAGAAGAAGAGGAATCAAAGTCTGACAGAACCGGACCGGTCCGCCTGGAATAAAAGAAACGATCCGGTCAACCGGACCGGTCCGCCTAAGACCCGGACCGATTCGACTGCTGAAGGCCAGTATACCTCGAATCGTAAGCGAACCGATGAAGCCTGGAAAAGAACCGATCCGATCATCAACGGACCGATCCGCCTCAGAATAAAAGAACTGATCCGGTCAATCGGACTGATCTGCCTCAGACCCGGACCGGTTCGCCTGGGATAAACTTAAACAAATCGTGTTCAGATCGGGTTCAAATCGTGTTCAGATTTTTAAGGCCCGAGACTTCTTATTTAATCCCACTACGGGAAGTGGTTTTCTAAGACTTTTCCAGACGATTTTCAGAGTCCTAAATACTCTAAGTCTTCACCTATTGAGCCCAAGACTCTAGGTTTTTTATTCACACAAATTTCCAATCCTTTGTGAATCTTTTTGTGTAACCCAAGAACACAACTTTGGTTTGTTCAACCCCTGTGGAGAATCCGTTCTCTTCTTCATTGCAGCCCTCCTGGAAAGGGATATTTCCAGCCGCCGACTACAGAATCCGACACCTGAGGGTAATTCTTAGTCACTTGTATTTTCATTGTAATCCGAATTGTACAACCTACAATATTATAATGAAAATAAATGGTTTTGCCCCTTTGGGGGATTTTTCCTCACAAGCATGTGTTTGAATGTTCTTTCTTTGTTCATTATCGTATTCAATCACATATTGTTGCATGTTTAGGGTTTGTTTGGGTTAAAAGCTGTTTAATATATAAGTTTATCATTTGAACGCGAGCACATACATTCTCAAGAAGATGTTAAGAAAAATCCTCATCTTACTCGTAATGTTAATTTTGATGATATTCGAATAATTTGGTCCATCCACTAGAGTATTGGAACTGATGATCATCCCATGTCGATAACAGTTCTGCTTGGATATAAAAGTTCTAATACCTTTTTTGTTGTGATCGCGACAAAACAAGATTTGACTATCTCTATTATTTTGGATGATCTGAGGGCTTCCACCAGCAACGAGTCCAGTTCTACAGGCTTGGACAAGAATTGATCGAGTAAAGAGAGAACCTCTTCCTCTTTTGAGCCTTTATACATTTTGACTATTCTTTATATTGAAATTTCTCTTGATACCATGGCCCCAAGGAGGAAAGTAGTGAAGTTGATCGCCAAGAATTTGGATACTAAGTCTCCCCCTGCTCGCCCTCAGGTAAGGACAAGGATCTTGATCAATCGGAGATCAAGAATCGTCAAGTTTTTTTTCCTTCCAGTCTTATGGACATTAGGGATTAACCCTCCAAAGAACACGAGCCTATTTCAAAGAGGTTTAAAAAGGACCACTTCCCTCCTCCCCCATTAGTTATTATGGGGAAAAATAATATTGAGGAGGGTAAGGTTGTGGTCCATTTTGTCGTCGCTTGCCCTGAAATATCTCGAGAATTAATTCGCTTGACGCTTCTTCATGTTGGAAGGATGAATGTTGTTGCCCTATCTCGTGATCAATTGTTGAAGTGTGCCAACCATAATTTTTTGCTCAAAAGTTACTTCCTTGTATTATTTACTTATTTACTTTTTTTTATCTTCGATTCATTGATTTATTTCTATTACCTTTGCAGTTTATGATTGACCACGACCAGTTATTGGAGAGAGATTTGGGGATGAATAAGTTCTCTTTGGACGTAGAGGTAGCCTCAGACCAAGGTACCAGGGCTTTTGAAAATGCTCGATTAGCGGATCAAACAACGATCAATGAAAATGAATAGCTGAACTGAAAGGTCAAGGTCTTGGGGGATGGGAAGGTTGCTCTCCCAAAGAAGATTGAGAACTCTACCTCCCTAGTGGAAGAAACTAAAAAGGCTAAGGAGGATCTTGATAAAGCAAAGGTCAAAGTCAAGAAGGCTAATATAAAGGATGATGATGCCAAAGTTAGAGCCAAGAAGGTCATGGTGCAAATTGCACGGGCTGAAGATGATAGATATACTCGACGTTGGGATGAGGCCTTCGTCAAACATGGGGAAAAGACTGCATACTTAGAGAAGTTTTTCTTTAAAAAGGGTTGAGTCGAGGCCTTTGTGAAGGCCGACATTTCTAAGGATTCTAACCTTTTCAAGGAGAATGAAGCAGGCCCCCATCCTCAAATTAAGGAGGAGAATAATGATAATAAGTAAGAGGAGGAGGTCATAGAACAAGCTTCCGCTATTGGGCTTCCTAAGGGTTATGCCAAATAAGTTATTTCTACTGAGGCCAACCACTTCTAAGCCATAGTCAGGGTGGAGGTCGTTGAGACTAATAAGGTAAACAAAAATTCTCCTTAGCATTGTTTATGAGGCGTTATATTTATTTTTATTTTTAATCAATGACGTAGAAGATTTCCCTATTTACTATCTTTTAATGAGATTCGAAACTTGATTTTGAGATTTGCTTCTTCATTTGCCTTACTATACTCCATTAATTTTTCTCCATTTATCAAGCTCATAAGTCTGACCACCTATCCTTGTAGTTTGAAGCAAGACTTACAGTGATCGTCGCTAAATAATGTGACTTTGAGGAAAGAAATTAAAGTATATTTATTGTGGCTATGCTGAGGATGATGATCTCGACCAGGTTTTGGGGCTAGATGTGTCTGTCTGAGAAAAAGGAGGCTTACATGGATCTATATTGCCTTTTTATAAGGTTGTAGCAGATAATGCAAGTTTCCATAACATGGTCCTCACCACCCAGGGTATTCATAGGGAAGCATTAGCCAATTCGAGGGCTAGCTTTGATAAAAAAAAAAGGTGATCGAGTTGAGTATAGACAGGGGATTTGACCAAAAGTTGGCCGACATTGAGTCTGCCCATGTAAGGAAGAGTTTCCTTCTGCATACCGACCTTATAGGGGTGATAGAGGTTGTTGGTCTCCATGAGAAGGAAAATATTATTTTAAAATATGAGATTGGGAGGGCCAATAAGTCCCAACTAAATAAGCAATCTGGGGAAGAAGCCTCCTTAATTAAGCATGAGAATACTTAGCTAAGAGAAGAGTTGGAAAGGCACAAAAGGCCATTCATGACAAGGGTATGATAATCCAAAAATTACCTACTATTGATGAGAAATATTATGATCGGTGGCGAAAGGATATGGAAAAGATGAATTAGATCGTTCATGGTAAATATGCGACTATTAGGAGCCTACCGGATAAGCTTGACCGCCTTAGATTTCAGTTCAAAAAATATCCTCGCCAAGTGTGAATGAATGGCTACAACTAGGACCTTATCAATATGGATTCATATTTGAATGATTCTCACAACGTTGGTTATCATAATGGATGGCTAGACGCCTTAATAATTGCAAAAGGGCCTAAGGTATCCGAACTGTGCTACTGACATGATCCTGGTTACCTAGACCAGGAGAAATATCTTTACAAGCATGATGTTTTGTGGATCCCAACGAATGCCATTCTCGTTATCTTAGTCAGGAAATATCTAGGCGGTTGTGTCCTAGATGGAGATGATGGACTGCACTGCCCCCAAAACTTGGTCACGAAAGTATCACCTGGAGGGTTATAAAGAATCACAGATTTGGTCATTACCATGTTACCTTCTTCTTTGGACATTCCACCTGTCGGAGTTGGAAATTTAATGGACGGATCACTTAAACCGTGTAACTGATGTGTGACACCCCACCCAATAAAATACCGGGCGACCAATCTTGTAACAAATTAAAACATGAGTCTCATATGGTTCATTCTTAGCATCACTGTCGAAAACCAAATTAATTACTAATAACCTATTAGGCTGGCGTCAAAATTTTATTTAACTAATCTTTTTAAACAAACCATCAAAGTAAAACCATCACACAGTTTATATATATGACTGAAAATGAAATAAAATAACCGAACACTCGGTTTAACAATAATACAACCCATTCGAATTCCGCAATAAAAGGCAGTAAAAGAATAAATAAATGCAGTTCCGTTATCAGCCCAAATATTTTTACAGTATCTCCAATCTAGAATACAAGGATAGAAGCATCTACAGTAAACCTGTATGCATCCACAGCTGCTGCATCAGACATCAGACTCGAAGGAATCGTTATCCAGGCATCCCTGTGTCTGGACCCCTCTATATATATACATATATAGCAAAAGAGAGGAAAATAGATAAACGTGTCAGAGCCCGAGTTGTGAAAATATTTTGCAAGTGCATGAATGCTTTATTTTTAAAATATTTTTTACCTCATATTTAAATTGGTATCGCACTCCCATGAGATACCCCTCACCCCTCCTCTAATAGTGCACAATTATCGCGTTCCTATTAAATAACCTAGTCCAATTACCCTGCCTACCTAATCCGTCACCCCCAAACTCTGAAAGTCCTAATTAAACCGAGTACTAAAGGCTAAACTTCTCCCCAGTCTCAACATTATGCCATGTTCATGCGTGGGGCATCTCGCGAAGCGAAATCCAAATAAGGAACCCCCCGATACACTACTACTTGACAATGTCGATCGTCGAGATCCATTAGGCCCTCAGTACATAACGTATATATATACATACCCATATAAACACAAATACATAACATACTCACTTATTATACATATCATAATTTAAGACCGGATAAAATCTCCCGGAATGAGAATAAATCCTTTTTTCATTTTTATCTCTTTACTCTAGTAGTATACTATACACACAAGTATAATAACTATCCTAACGAGCTATAACTCGAAGATGCAGTCTCTATGCTATCATCTACCAGGGAATCTCTCACATACCATCCTGGGTACCAACGGTCGGAATCCCACACCGCCTTGGTAAAAGCCAAATCACAACGTATGGGAAGCGGTCATAGTTCCTCCCCAAAAGTGAGACGAAACATACCCACCACGTCTCACCCCTAATAAAAATCACACAATATAAAATGGACGCTATGACCTGGGGACTATACGCTCCCTGCTCCTCAAGCCAGGGGCCTCACCCACATCGCGTAACTTCCCATGATAGCATAGAGGGGGTATGCTTCACACACACAAACACACACACACATATATATATATATATATATATATATATATATATATATCATTCACAAAAATATATATATATACATATTCGTATCATATTATATATATATTGTAATCACATCGTATATATAATCTACATTGTTCCTCAAGTATATATAAATGGCCATAATTGCCAATCACACAAACGATGGCCAATAACCCCAAAAGGTTCTCACAAATAATAACATTCAAGTATTCGCACACTCACGATACTAAACCCAAAAGTATTCCCTCACTTGATAAATAACATGTACCTTATTCACGTTTAAGGATTTATATAATTTCTCCAACTATTCCAATTCATCTTATTAGTCTCGTAGGATTTACTCAACCATAATAGATATAATTATGTTTTCTACGCGCACAATTATATATGCCTAAATGCACACTAAAACTATCCCAAGAAATATTCATTCCCAAACACCCTTAAATTAGATAAGTCGTGGATTGCATTTTCCACGACCCCAAGGTCTGCATTTCGCTCCAATAAAAATTTAGAGGTTCCCACTCTATTTTTGGGAACCCCAACTATCTAATTCCTCAATTTATTTATTTTCCTTGAAAATATACTTTTAGTGCCACACGCTTAAAACATCCTCTTAACACCCCATAAATTCCCTCGAATAACTTAAAGTAATTTCTCCCAAATGGATATCTATTTACTCAAATAAATAAGCTAGAAACAATTAGGTTTGGGATTTATCCCATTTAAACTTCACTAGCCTAAATTGCCAAAAATACTGAAGGGTCGATCGATCGACCCTTGGCCATCAATCGATCGATCGATCTGGACAGCTTCTTCTCCGAGAAGCTGTTTCGGCCATTAAAGCTTCCTCCAAGCTTTTATCTCCTCTCCTATCATTCTCCAACCTCAATAAAAAATATATACACACTTAAAAAGGGTTCTAATCATCCTAGAATCCAAATTCAACAACTAATTTCAAATGATTTCTAAATTTCTTGAATCTATTTTATTCCGTGGTTTATCCGTTAATCTTA
The DNA here is from genome assembly GCA_949130495.1 of Sambucus nigra. Taxonomy (NCBI): domain Eukaryota; kingdom Viridiplantae; phylum Streptophyta; class Magnoliopsida; order Dipsacales; family Adoxaceae; genus Sambucus; species Sambucus nigra. The sequence goes on from CASBWL010000485.1 coordinate 1,358,958, forward strand.
TGAAAAATCCAATTTAATTCACCCAAAATCTATCCCAAAAATATTTATTATTATTCACTACCAACTATAATATGAGATTTATGCTCAAAATAAATAAAATAAGTAAACACTTGCCTCGTGGATAAAATCTGACGAACCTGAGTCGAATCCCACGGAGTTTGGCCGAAATCTCCCTTTTCTTCCTATTTCTCCCTTCCTTTCCTCTCCTCTATCTTTCCTCTCCTTTTTCTTTACTTTCCCCCATTCTCTATTTCCTTATATAGGAGAGAATAAGGGTTTACCCCTTTAGGACCCAAAATGACTCGTTTACTCAATTGCGAGTCTCTATTAATCCAAAAATTCCCGGAACCTAAACACTACTCCCGAATACTCTATTCTGACTATCTAGTCCATTCCGAAACCAACCGTACACTCGAAATCTCCATCTGAGGTACTTGACTGCAATTCACTAATTAAACCCAACACATCTCCATATGGGTTTTCCAATTAAAATATTATCATTTGTCGCTTTACCCAACTGCGACATGTAATTAAAATGGTCCAACTCATTTACTTAATCTTGAAAGTGAGCATCGAAAATCATGTAACCCTCATAAACTCCAAAAATTATTTCTCGGAGGAATTCCTCAAATCTCCAAATTATACTCATTTATGTAAATTAAATATCCCTAAAAGTGCGGGGTATTACATTCTCCCCCCCCCCCCCCTTGTAACGTAATTTTGCCCGCAAAATTCGAATGCGCCGGCACTACCAACCTAGGATCGTTAATCACACCTCAACCATACACCCGTTCGGTACCCACCTAACTCAAGGCTCGTACTGTAATGTACTAGTTTACCCATAAACTTAGCTAAATCACTACCTCGGTCATAAGGGTGGCTCTAAAGTCACATCGCACTCATCGTTTCTAGTACCGCATATAGAGAAAACGAGCCTATAGCCGTCGCTCTAACGTATAAATCTCACCGGAGAATCACGATTCTAAGCGTCCGCTCATATACATTAGGATATCGAATTTCCCATAAAAGGAAATTACTCTAACGTTTGACTATTCCCATCAGTCTCATCGCTTAACTTGGGCATGCTACCTCTTATTGACCTAAATAATTGGATTATCGCGTACCTCTTACGACATTCCATCCAACACACTCTAATTCCATTTATGACTGCCTCGCGGCCTAATCTTCCGTTTTATATACTACACCCCCTTATATTTCAGACGGTATATAAAATCAACTTACCAAGGTGCCGATGCACCTTTTGTGGCCCGTGCCTATGCATAACCATTGTAAACGTCTGACACGTACATTCTCTCTAAACAATGGGCCTTATTTCCTCGGCGTAATACTCACACATGGGTTTTCCTAACCCGCAAAATTTAATCCTTCCTATACTTGGAAATCCAATCCTTCTTAAGGTTAACCAACCAATCTTCTTGTGGTTAACTCCCAACAATCTTCCTATATCGACGCCACTAGCTCTATTGGCCTTACTTCCCAATAATTCTAAGATCAAAGCGTTTCCTACATACGTAAAATAGTAATATTCTAACTATATCCCTAGTGCCCCAGACCTTCTCAACTCTCGACATTTGCTCGGTTTCATGTGTGGGACGTCTCGCAAAGCGAAATCCAGATAAGGAACCCTCCCGTTACACTACTTCCTCGCATCGTCGGTGATCGAGATATAACGGCCTAAGGCACACCAGCGGGACGTCCTAATTCCTACCTCGCTAACCTACTAATGCTCTTCTACCACTATGTCCTTCCATCTTGGCGAAATGGAAAGTCTAACTAATCGAGGCGCCGACTCTCTTCCAATATATTATGAACATCATACCTAAAACAAACTACCTCCAAAATTTGTCTTTTTATTATCCAAGGCCTGACTATAAGCCTCAAATTAATTTTTCTAACTCCTGCCTCACCCAGATGCTTGCGGTGAGAGAACCATTTCAGTGCTTATTCCCTAACACTTCTATCTACATAAGCATGCAATAATCACACAACTCTCAATCTATAGTGTTTTCTCCACACTATGTGACTTATCATCATAACTAACATCCTTGCATTCCATAACATCCCTCCACTTCCAACGTCGTTAAGGTTCATGCGTGGAATGTCTCGCAAGCAAAATCCAAATAAGGAACCCCTCCAATACACTACTACTTAACTTTGTTGGTCGTGGAGGTCCGTTAGCTTTAATGTGTAACCGGGATAGCCATATCCCCTCTTTCAACAAAATGTGGCCTGAACTCCTATTTCTTTTCAGGAGACACACCATCGAGCGCTCGTATTAGCACTAAGTCCTTAGCGCAAACAATAATGAGCTTAAACTCTCAACAATAAACCCTGCATACCTTAAATCATATCTATAAGGTCGCCACGCACTCGTATCACGATAATGAAACATCAACTCACCGAAGTTCCATCTATACATATAATAAAGGAGAACTCAACCTGTATCCAGGTGAGATATCGCAACAACAACCTATTCCACCCTGGAACTGCGAACACAATAGTCCTGCAATCATTAGCCTGTTATCGCTCCGATTAACGAAGAACATATTATACTCAAAATAACGCCATACTCGTATAACACACACAAAATGAGCAATACAAACCTGATATAAACTCAAAATAGCAACACCCACTTTTCACAGCGAATGAAGGAAATAGATCCCCGCTATCGCGAAAAAGCACATAAACATATACTATATAATGTTATCGATACTACTAGTAAACTCCAATCACACACGAATAAAGGGTTAATGAAATACTGTGACATAAGCTTGTCACACAGAATATACCTCCTTCATCCGAGATGAAACTCCAAATGGTTCCCGGACATGATATACTTGCCCTAACCGAAACAAAACTACCTTAATCGATGCCCCACCTCGGCATCCTATTCTTGTTCTTTAACTCTTACCGGCAAGGTCAAAGCGCGAGGTTCTACATTTCACGTTGCAACTTTCCCTACCTCTGGCCACCCTGACCAGGTTAAGATTATCAGTATCTCGGACTCTATAGCCTTGATCCTGATGATTGCTTTCATAGTTCCTTTAACTTTTTTGTTAAAAAGAAACTCCACCACCGTCCTCAACAACCCTTGTTCCATGAATTCCCCGGGTGGATGTCCACCAATGGGGTTTCACGAACACAAACTCTCCACAGGTGTTAGGAACACTTTCTAGTGAGTCTATCATTCTTCTGAAGGACTCTCTCTCTCTTCATTATGCATACCTTACTTCGGCACAAGGCTCACTTCTCCATACCACTCTTTATTCACTGTCGGGCTCTGATCGAACCTTATGTGAATAATTTAAAACTGCATTCTTTTCATTCCTGTTAAATCATGGGAACTCGTGGTTAAAACCATCCATAAGATCCCTTCTTGAGTAAAACATCCTGCTCTCTTGAACATGGTGGCTACCGTTCTCACCCTTTCAATATTTCCCGCATGAGTGAAAAATTTTCCTCAAATTTTCGCATATGGGTATTTCCACACCCTGCTCTAAGCCAAAGCTTTCGAGCCTTTCACTTCCACTGAATCACATTGCACTTACTCCGTATAGCTTAACTTCACGGTATGGTCCTTATCGAAGACCTTTCGAACCTTTTTCCCAATTTACTTCACTGTGTGATTCAAGTTTAGCACCACTCTTTACTACAGTGGTACTTGGATACTCATAACTACTATTCTTTAGTAGTCATTGCAACCGTCCTTGACAAATGCCACAGGGAGAGTGACCTCTACTGCGGTCCTAGTCTACGACTTCAACTAACCGCTCCAAATAAGTCCCGCCTTCTGCTACCCTTCCAATGGCCTTCTGTGGTTGTCCTTCATCGATTAGCACACGATTCTCGGAAGAGCGCGCAAAATATTACTATAATCTTATGAAATGGCAGGACAACGAAATCTCATGTGAGGAATCAACAATCCTAGTCCTAAGGCTCTATATCAAATCGAGAGCAACACTGAAAACATAGTACGTCCGCACAGATTCCTTAGGACACTAGAACCTGATGCTCTGATACCATTTGTGACACCCCGCCTAATAAAATACCGGGAGATCAATCTTGTACCAAATTAAAACAGGAGTCTCATATGGTTAATTCTTAGCATCGCTGTCGATAACCAAATTAATTACTAATAACCTATTAGGCTGGTGTCAAAATTTTATTTAACTAATCTTTTTAAACAAACCATCAAAGTAAAACATCACACAGTATATATATATGACTGAAAATGAAATAAAATAACCGAACACTCGGTTTAGCAATAATATAACCCAATCGAATTCCACAATAAAAGGTGATAAAAGAATAAATAAATGCAGTTGGGTTATCAGCCCGAATATTTTTACAGTATCTCCTATCTAGATTACAAGGATAGAAGCGTCTACAGTAAACCTGCATGCATCCACAGCTGCTACAGGCGTCCCTGTGTCTGGACACCTATATATATATATATAGCAAAATAGAGGAAAATAGATAAACGGGTCAGACCCCGAGTTGTGAAAATATTTTGCAAGTGCATAAATGCTTTATTTTTAAAATATGTTTTACCTCATATTTAAATTGGTATCGTACTCCCATGAGATACCCCTCACCCCTCCTCTAATAGTGCACAACTATCGCGTTCCTATTAAATAACCTAGTCTAATTACCCTGCCTAACTAATCCGTCACCCCCAAACTCTGAAAGTCTTAATTAAACCGAGTACTAAGGGCTAAACTTCTCCCCAGTCTCAACACTGTTCCATGTTCGTGCATGGGGAGTCTCGCGAAGCGAAATCCAAACAAGGACCCCCCCCGATACACTACTACTTGGCAATGTCGATCGTCGAGATCCATTAGGCCCTCAGTACATAACGTATATATATATATATATATATATATATATATATATATATATATATATATATACAATACCCATATAAACACAAATACATAACATACTCACTTATTATACAAATCACAATTTAAGTCCGGATAAAATCTCCCGGAATGAGAATAAATCATTTTTCATTTTTATCTCTTTACTCTAGTCATATATATATATATATTCTTGTTTTCATACACAGGTAATATACTATACACACAAGTATAATAACCATCCTAACGAGCTATAACTCGAGGATGCAGTCTTTATGTTATCATCTACCAGGGAATCACTCACATACCATCCTGGGTACCAACGGTCAGAATCTCACACCGCCTTGGTAAAATCCAAATCACAACGTATGGAAAGTGGTCATAGTTCCTCCCCGAAAGTGAGACGAAACATACCCACCACGTCTCACCCCTAATAAAAATCACACAATATAAAATAGACGCTATGACCTGGGGGCTATACGCTCCCTACTCCTGAAGCCAGGGGCCTCACCCACATTGTGCAACTTCCCATGATCGATGTAGATTATATATACGATGTGATTGTAGTATATATATAATATGATATGACTATGTATATATATCTATGTGTGAATGATATATATATATATATATATATATCATTCACACATAGATATATATACATAGTCATATCATATTATATATATACTACAATCACATCATATATATAATCTACATCGTTCCTTAAGTATATATAAATGGCCATAATTTTCGATTACACAAACGATGGCCAATAACCCCAAAAGGTTCTCAAAAATAATAACATTCAAGTATTCACACGCTCACGATACTAAACCCAAAAGTATTCCCTCACTTGATAAACAACCTGTACCTTATTCGCGTTTAAGGATTTATATAATTTCTCCAAGCATACCAATTGATCCTAGTAGTCTCGTATGATTTACTCAACCATAATCGATATAATTACGTTTTCTATGTGTACAATTATGTATGCCTAAATGCCCACTGAAACTATACCAAGAAATATTCATCCCCAAATACCCTTAAATTAGATAAGTCGTGGATTCCATTTTCCAGGAACCCAAGGTCTACATTTCGCTCCAATAATAATTTAGAGGTCCCCACTCTATTTTTTAGAACCCCAACTATCTAATTCCTCAATTTATTTATTTTCCTCGAAAATATACTTTTAGTGCCTCACGCTTAAAACACCATCTTAACCCCCATAAATTCCCTCAAATAACTAAAATTAAATTCTCCCAAATGGATATCTATTTACTCAAATAAATAAGCTAGAAACAATTAGGTTTGGGATTTATCCCATTTAAACTTCACTAGCCAAAATTGCCAAAAATCCAAAAGGGTCGATCGATCGACCCTTAGCCATCGATCGAACGATCGATCCAAACAGCTTCTTCTCCGAGAAGCTGTTTCGGCCATTAAATCTTCCTCCGAGCTTTTATATCCTCTCCTATCATTCTCCAACCTCAATCAACAACATATACACACACACTTAAAAAGGGTTATAATCATCCTAGAATCCAAATTCAACAACTAATTTCAAATGATTTCTAAATTTCTTGAATTTATTATATTCCGTGGTTTATCCGTTAATCTTCCGAAAAAACCAATTTAATTCACCGAAAACCCATCCCGAAAATCTTTATAGTTATTCACTACCAACTATAATATGAAATAAAGTAAGTAAACACTTGCCTCGTAGATAAAATTTGACGACCCGAGTCGAATCCCACGGAGTTTGGCCGGAATCTCCCTTTTCTTCCTCTTTCTCCCTTCCTTTCCTCTCCTCTCTCTTTTCTCTTATTTTTCTTTCCTTTCTCCCACTCTCTCTTGCCTTATATAGGAGAGAATAAGAGTTTATCCCTTTAAGACCCCAAAATGACTCGTTTACTCAATTGCGAGTCCCTATTAATCAAAAAATTCCCGAAATCTAAACACTACTCCCGGATACTCTATTCTGACTATCTCGGCCATTCCGAAACTAACCATACACTCGAAATATCCATCTAAGGTACTTGACCACAATTCACTAATTAAACCCAACACATCTCCATATGGGTTTTCCAATTAAAATATTATCCTTTGTCGCTTTACGCAACTGCGACATGTAATTAAAATGGTCCAACTCATTTACTTAATCCTGAAAGTAAGTGCAACACCCATCGAAAATCATGTAACCCTCATAACCTCCAAAAATTATTTCTAGGATGAATTCCTCAAATCTCCAAATTATACTCATTTATGTAAATTAAATATCTCTAAAAGTGCGGGGTATTACATGAAGCAATTTGTGTTTACTCTCTCATTGTAAATCGTTTACTTTACTAATTTAATTATAACAATTTAAAGTAATAAGGGAAATTTTCACATTTTGCTTTCTTTCACATTGTGTGGTTCCCGCTCTTACCTTTTAGGTGATATCATCACATCAATACTTAAGCCTATATCCAGTTTAGAAAGATGTATATATGTTTTGACGATGAACAACTTATATATGTTTTGATGACGAACAACTTATATATGTTTTGTTAATTGTCAAAACATCAGGCCTGGTTGGCCATTAGTCGACCAGTCAATTGACCTATAGATATTTCAATTAGTTGATGACATTTTGTCAACCAGTTAATTAGGCTTAAGAGAATACCTTTAAGGGAAGATAAGCATCAAAATGATAAGTAACATAACTCATTTGATTAATAGATCTTCTTTACTAAATACTCATTATTTGTCAGGTTGAACCATGTAGAGAGATAACTACAAACATAACAAAATAAATGTGAGTAATTTAAAAGAATATTTGAAAAATAATTCAAAATTAAAATAACCTTAAACTTAAAAGTAAAACTTCTTAAGATTGGTTATGTTCCATGCTCGGGGAACTTCCATGTCCTCCATTATTTTCAAGTGGTTGGCTCCTTGCAAGTCATCCTTGGTAACTTTGAATGGACTTTCCTAGTTGGGCCCAAGTTTTCCATCTGAGGGCTTTTTTGATCTGCCCACATCTTTCTAAGTACGTAGTCTCCGACCTTGAAGTTTCTGGATTTGACACCCTATTGTACTGCTTGGCCAACTGTTGTTAGTAGAAGGAAAGATTTACAAGAGTTAATTCCCTTTTTCATTGGCCATGTCAAACTATGCTCTGATTTCTTCGTTGTTGAGGTCTTGGTTGACTAAGGAAAGCTTGAAGGTCAAAAAAACTATATTCAATGGGATAACAACCTCTGTACCATAAGCAAGGGCAAAGGGTGTTTCCCCCATTGAACTTTAAGGCATAGTTCAAAATGCCCAAAGAATATGGGGGAGTTGGTCGACCCATACCCCCTTTCATTCTCTAATATATTCTTTATCCCATCGAGGACCATCTTGTTGGAAGCTTCTTCTTATCCATTGCTCTAGGGATATGCCACTGAACTATAGTAGTGTCTGATGGTGTGCTCATTGCAGAAGCTTTGAAAAATATTGCTCTAAAATTGAGTCCCAGTGTCCATGATAATGATCTTGGGGATGCCAAACCGTGTTATGATATTCTTCCATATGAACTCGATCATGTCAATATCTTGGTTGTTTGCCAAATATTCTCCTTCAACCCACTTAGAGTAGTAGTTTGTTCCAACCAAGAAATATTTTCTTCTGCCAGATACTATGGGTAGTAGACCAATGACGTCTATCCCCATTGTACAAAAAGCCATGGACGTGTGAGATAATTGAGTTCAGTGGAAGGTTGATGCATTAATGGGAATAAGAGATATCAATTTTTACGTTTTTGGACTTATGCGACTATGTCCTACTGCATATACGACCACCGTTACACCCACTTCATTACCCTGAATGCTAACGACCTAGCCCCTACGTGGCTCCCACGTAGTACCTCATGTAAATCATAAAGGGTTTGATTGACATCATCCGGGTCTACGCATTAAAGGTAAGGAAAAAAAACAAAATATCGATAAAGCTTTTGATCAGTCGACATGTTAATTCCTTATTACCGTCTAGAAGTGCACAATTAAATCCACACAGCTTGGGGCCCTATTAATGGACATAACCTTATCGACAGATTCCCTTTATTTATTGTAGTTTAGTTAAGATTATAGACTTGTGCCATTCATTTCGTACATCTCTTAACAGCATAAATGAGTTTGGCTAGTGTGTCTGCATGACAGTTGTTCCCCCTTAGGAAATGTTACATTCTTAAACTTGGCGATCAGATGTTGGGCCTCTTCTGGGTATGCATCCACGCGTTAATCCCTCACATTGTAATCTCATAATATATTATTTAATATTAGCCTTCGTGACATAATATGTAAAGGTAACAAGAGATTAGGGAGAGTTCTTTCCGTAACCCGTAGAATTAGGCTTCGTACTATACTTCGTTGTTGGATGCTTCAAATCCTAAACAAATTTCTTATTCGATGATTGACTTCTCCGAGGATACCGACACCATCCTAACTTTCGCCCCTTTTGAATTTAAAGTTCCATTAACATAAAAGGGTCCATCTCTTTCCCCCTTCGAGTGGTTATTGGATAGATTATATGATCCCCGTGCTCATTTCCACTGGTTCCTAATCGTTGGAGAATTCAACGATGAAGTTAGCTAGGACCTGCCCTTAACTAGGGTCCTTGGCTAAAACTAGATGTCAAACCTTTCCAATTCTACCGACCACTTGGACATTTGCCCAAATAGGTTGACCTTTATGAGAACTTTCATTAGGGTGAAAGAGGTTAGAACGATGATATCATAGATTCCAACTAATGTTTTAACTTTTACGAGGCTACCACCAGTGCATATGTTCGCTTTTCCAGTGGCATATACCTCTTATGAGTGTCAATCAAGGCTTTGCTTATATAATATATGGAACCTGACTCTTGTTCCTCCATAAACCAGATATAAGCTAACTGCATTAATGGACACCGCCAGATATAAGTGCAACTATTCGTTATTAAGAATTTTTAGCAGCCGTGGTTGGCTCAAATACTTTTTTACTTCTTCAAGTGGATTTATGCATTCATCGTTCCATATTTATTTCATTTCCTTCCTTTATTAATTCTTGGAAGAAAGGTATCTGAAGATACTTATATGAATCTATTTAGCGTGACGATCATTCCAGTCAACTTCCTTACCTCGCTCACAAGGCTTGGGGATTGCACCTTCAGGATGTCTTCGATTTGGTAGGGATTTGCCTCTATACCTCTCTAATTGACTAGGTATCTGAGAAAATTTCTCAATCGTACCCCAAAGTAGCACTTCGTTGCATTCACTTTCACTATATAATAAGGAAGGACCGTGAAAGTCTTTGTTAGGTCCACAAGGTGGTGCTTCGTATTCCTTCTTTTCGCTAACATATTGTATGTGTATACCTCCATCGTATCTCATAACTGCTTCTTAAACATCTTCATCACAAGTCTCAGATATGTTGCTCTTACATTCTTTAATCCGAATGACATTACCTTGTAGCAATACACCCCTAGTGTAGTGATGAAATAAGTCTTTTCTTGGTTGGGGGCAAATAGTGGGATCTGATGGTACTGAAGTAGGCGTCGAGGAAGCTCATACATTCATGGTTAGTAATTGGGTCAACTAATTAGTCTATATTGAACAAAGGAAAGTTATCCTCTGGACACGCCTGATTCAAATCGGTGAATCCTAAATATACTCTTTATTTTCCATTGCTTTTCTTCATGATCAAGGGGTTTGACAACCACTTGGGGAATTGAACTTCGTTAATGAACTTCGCCTTTAGAATATTACCCACTCCCTCTTTAAATGCCCCAACTTTCTCGGTATCAGTTCATCGCTCCTTTTGACTTACGAATAGATATGACGAATCCTTATGGAGCTCGTGACACATTACTTCTGGATCAATTCCCAACATGTTGTATGGTTTCCAAGTAAAAACGTCTTAATTACTCTTGAGCAAAATAACCAAAATTTCCCTCTCTTTTTTAGTAAGTTAGTTGTTGATCAAGAACTTCTTATCGGGCTGATTTTCATCAAAATCCACATCTTGAAGATGTTCCATCACTCGATCGGCAGGGGTAATCGTGGTTTCCTCAATACCCGATTGCCTATACTTTTGTTGATACTTGGAGGGAACGGATCCCTCCGCTGGTTCCAAATTTTTTTTTCTTCTTCTTTTGTTTTTATCGAGTGGCCACTATGAATCATTTTTTAGCTAAAGACTGGTTCCCCCGGGTATCCATGACTTCCTTATAAATAATGCATTTTACCTTTTTGTGGTTGGTGGAGGGAAATGTCTTCATGGCATGCAACCATCCTCTGTCCAATATGGCATTATATGGGGAATCTATATTAACCACGACGAACTCAATGAGCTTAGAGATTCCTTCTACTAGAACGAGGAGAATAAATTTTCCAAGGGGAAAATTCATTCTTCCTGCAAAGACAACTAGGGGCACTATGGCTTCCTACAAGTTATCGATATATAGGTTCACCTGGTTAAACATCTGGAGATACATTACGTCCGAGGAGCTCCCCTATTCCACTAACAGCTTCCACATTCTAGTTAGCGACCCTGGGAGTGACTATAAGAGAATCATAGTGGGGAGTCCTTACTTCGATGAGATCATCGTTAGTGAACATAATATGCTTTGAATAAACGATATCTTTAAGTCATTAGTGTTTACCTACAATGATCTTGGCCGAGTTGATCTAAAATGCCTCCATTACTTCCGTTAGCTTAATGATTTCCATCACGAGGAAATTTCGCTTGAAGTGATTTAGGTTTGAAGCGCCAAGAGTTACAGCAAACTCCTGACCCAACATTCATCAAAGATATTTAACTGGATTCAGGTTGTGCATTCGTCCTATTCCACCACGGATTACTACGCACTCGTGCTGTAAATCCTCATCCATCACATTATCGGACTTTTGGTCGCACATGTGTTGTGATTGACCTTATTTCTTTCAACATAGTCGTTGAGGTGCCCAGTCTGGGCTAACTACCCAATATGAGACTTGAGGGACTTGCAATTTCCCATTTTATTGCCATGATCCTTGTGGTACACACACCTTGTGTCTTGTTCATCTTCTTAGGATCGTCGATCTTCTTCTTAGGACACTTAAAGTATTATTGATCTATAATATTATAGAATATTTTCTAGATTGGTTTAGTAAAGATCTCATTGATGGATTTAAAAGCTTTCTCAGGATCCTTTCGCTTCCCGTTATGTTTTTTCCTTCCTTTTTTGTTTGTTCCTTATTTGTGTGACACCCTGCCTAATTAAATATTGGGTGATCAGTCCTATATCCAATTAAAACAGGTTTCTCATCTGGTTCATTCTTAGCATCACTGTCGAAAACTTTTTAAAACATTACTAACCACCTAGTATTCAAAAATCCGATGTCAAAATTTTAATCTTTTTATTTAACAATCAACAACAAAACATTATTACATAAGTACATCCCATGCAATAGTAATATAAATCCATCCACAATATAAAAGACTAGAATGAAATAATACTGAATAAACCATCGGTTACAAAATCCTATATAAAGTCCAACCTGAATAAAAGTCTGAATACAAGCTCTGACTATCATAAATGAAATAACTGTGGGCAACATGCCCGAATAAAGTACTACCCTGCACCCTACACTAGGAGTGAAGTAACTGAATCGTCTAAGTCCAAATCCTACAAGCATCCACAAGTGCTGCAGCTACGCATCCCTAGAATAGATCATCCTGCTTGGCGTCCCTGTGGCTGGACACCTAAAAGGTTTTGGAAAAAGGTTTTGCAAGTACGGGTCACAGCCCAAGTAAAAATCATTTAAAAATATTTAGCAAGTAATTAAATAACAGTTTAAATGAACAGTTATTAGATACACATGTTAGGTTGCGAACACTCCCTTGAGTTCCTCACCTCTCATCTATAATGCGCACCTAACGTTTTCTACTCAACCCCACCTAGTCAATTCTAGCCAATCTAACTAGGCAGCCATTATCTAATAAACCCAAATCAATATAGCTCCTCTGTATTGCCCATACAGTACTCTATCGAATACCCTTAATAATTAATATCTCTCTTATGTTATTATTAAACCCCAGTTACCCTTTCTACGTAGGTTATTGTTCAAACTTTACCATTTAAGTTTCTCTACTTAAACTTTATTGTAGATATTCACTAACTATCTTCCTACTATTCACACATTAGTAGCTTCGTCATTATATAGATATACCCTATCTAAGCTCCCTACTAATTACTGTTTAGTAGATTAATCGTTCTTTAGATACATACTCTCTCGTCTCTCTACTAGCACACATAAGTAGATTATTCGTGTTGTATATATATTTTACACACCATAAATAATATAAGTACACACTCTGCTGTTATATCCTTGTATCACACATTAAGGGCTATTGGTTCGTAATGTTACCTCGACCCCGATAGTTATTCCATATGTATTGGTTCGGAATGTTACCTCGACCCCAATATTCAGATTACTTTTAGTTTAGATACACACAACTAACTAGTTTGAAATCATAAGTCTGCTACCCATAACTCATAGCGTCCACCCGTATTTCCATGCAAATACATTTATTAAATAAATATGCATTTCTCTTTAATATGGGCAAGGCTTTTCAAGTTTTAGGATTAAGTGTTCATATTCTTAAGTCAAATAAGATTTCACTATCTTTCTCGTCCATTAATTTTACACAGTAGATAACACAACAAGTATATATATATATATATATATATATATATATATATATATATATATATAGAGAGAGAGAGAGAGAGAGAACACAGCACCTCCCAGACCCAGTTGCGGTGCATACTGTAAAACATATCAAAGGTATATATATTTATCATACATTATATCTATACTAGTACGGCACCCCTAGGCACAGCTGCGGTGCATGCATACTCTGCTATCATATCCGGGTACATCTCTCGTTGTACACGGGACTATTGGTTCGTCTTCTCTTACGAACCATATATATCAAATCACACATATTGGAGACGAACATAGTTCACATATCCATGGGTCACGCACATACCTACGCTCCCACAGTCAGTATAATTATCGACTTATAAATAGTCCTTCACAGTCCTATGTTCTTGAGGTACCAAATATAAAATCCCCCCGAAGGCAACACAGGATAAGATTGTCCTCTTTCGAACGTCAACCTCCCGTGTTAGCAAGTATGGTAGGTATGCCATACACATAATAAACAATAATATAAGTACACATTCCACCTATATAAATATAACATCAACGAGGTATTCACTCCACCTATATACATATGTAATAACAATAGGGCATACACACATCCCATATCACAAGCCTCATACATAGTATATTTATATCCCGAATATTCTACGTATTCCATAATTTATAACTTTGTTTATTACCGTACATTCCCGAGTATTTCTCACCACTCGAAGGGTATCTTTTATTCCATATATAATATCATAAGGTAAACTCTCTACCCCCTACTGGTCTAAGTCCTCGTTCCTCTCGAATTCTTTTAACTCGAATTATCCTTCAATTTAGATTTTTTTCTCTCTATTAATCCAAATTAATTTATCCCTTAAACTTCCCTCGTAGGCCACACCTAAAACCCAAACTAGGCCTACTGGTGTTTCAATATAATTCCATTATATTAGAAATTAAATCCCACAAATTAATTCCAAACGATTTCCAAAGGTCCTAAACAAAAAGGAAATTATTGGCCAAAACTGGGCAACCGAATCGATTAGAAAATTTTATGGCAGATTAGACACCCTGTAGTAAAATATCGATTACTCCCTCTACAGAACTCCGATTGACCTGATTCAAAGCTCATTTGAAAGATAAGACATAGATCTTTCCAAGAATGTATGGATGTCACTCTTATTATAAGTACAATTTTAATGTAATACGTTTAAAGTTACATTAAAAATTCTGGTAGTTACTAAGCTAGCAGATCAAACACCCTATAGTAAAACATCGATTTCTCCCTCTACGGAACTCGGATTGACCTGATTCAAAGCTCATTATAAAGCCAAGACAAATAAATTTCCAAAAATGTATGAATATCACTTTAATTATAAGTATGATGAAATGGCATACTTTAAAGTTACGTTAATAATTCTGGCAGATTGACATCTTGTGTTCATCAATTAAACCCTAAGTCATTCAAGACTCATGTTCTTCAATCAAGAACCCATAAAGATTCAATCTTAATCATTAAATATATTCTAATAACAGTTTATCTTCGTATAGAGATAAATTTCCAATGAAAATTTACACAAAAACATCAAAGATTCAACCCAATAATCAAATTCTCCTTTAATTAACATAAAACCCTAATTTTCTCATGTTCATAAACTTTATAAATCAAGAACGCAGATTTATCTCTTGTTAATCAACCCAAACCCACTAATTTCATATTATCATCATTAAGGAACATCTCTACATGCATTCCCACTTTAGTTTATGAATTAAACCCTCCCAAATTCATATAAAACTTCCAAAAGCATGAAATTAAACTCTAATCTACATGGGTAGTATAACATGCTTAATATAAATTTCCATTTAAATACTTGCCTCTCAATAGCAGGTCTGAATTTCATTAATATGATGGTGTGGTTTTTCTCCCCTCGCTCCGATCTCGATTCCGTTGCGTTCGGGGCGAAAAAACTATGTAGGAAGCTTTGGCTTTCTCTTCCTCTTCCTCTTCAATGGCCTCTCTTCTATTGTGATTGTGTTAACCCTAGCCCCTTCTCTTTAATGGCAGATATACACTTAATATTTTCGGAGTTCTCTAAACCTCCAACTCCCGAATGATCGAAATACCCTTAAACGATGTCGGGTTGGTCCAAAATCATCCCGGCACCCAAACTGTACACCCGAGTACACTTTTTTTGACTATTTTGACTTTCGGAACCAACGGTAACCTCAAAATCACCATCCGAGTCTCTTTATATAATCCTCTTATTTTAGCTTCAAATATGCCACATGTGAAATTAAACTTAGAGTGAATTAATTTAATCTGAATCATCGAATTAAATAATTTCTCCTAATTAAATAATTTAATGTGTGGATTGGGAGTTCGCGACCTGTGCCCATGCTTGCACTTTTTCCTTTAGGCATCTCTTTTTAACTTTTCCAGCCGTTGCTGAAGCGTAGCGTTCAACTCCCGTTGATGCCTATTGGTCGCCTTTTTCATCTAGGAGGCACTTTCATAATTGACAATAATCTTGGAGACATAATTGATAATAACGTGCTTCAAACGGTTGGTAATAATTTCGAATTTCAGATCTGACCCTTTGGGATGGAGGAGATGGCTGATGGCCCTCGTGGTCATTATGATTATTGTAGTCTAGGGGATAACCTTCACGGTCTCCGTGACTAAACTACTGATGAACCTTATGCTCAACGAGATTTTGATTATCTTGGTTGGGTGAGTGGTACATCTCAGAAGATTGGCTAGCAATAAAGAACTCAGAGCGTTCCCACAGACAATGGTGATTATAAGTGGTAAATTCATACATGTGATGATGTCCAATGAACATAAGCCAAACAAGAACAAATATGACAGAAAATAATGAAATCACACACACAAAACATGATGTACGTGGTCCGACAACGTGCCTACGTCCACGGAGTGCTAGGGTTTGCTATTTATTTCTATAGAGAACTAGTCGTCAGAGTTATGGTACTGCTTGACTTTATATTATGGAGTATTTACAAAATTACAGCACAATGCTCTCAAAATAAGTTTTTTCAAGCCAATAAAGGGAGAATATTTACTCACTAATGAAGATTAGATTTTGAACACATGGTTAGTAAATATACCTCTATTAGAAACAATGGCTTAAAAGAACTCAAAGAAGAGGAGTGAAAAAATATTCTCTCAAATATATGAAATATTTTGATCAACAGATATATTTTTTGATGCCCTCACTCTTGGTTTGGAAGAGTGAACAACACACTAATTTATACTCTTTTGGTTTGAAAATGTTTAAAGGTCGAAATGCTAGTTGTCACACTCTTATGGTGTTAAATAGTCACATCAGGGTCTTAGTCACCCTATATATTTCACTTAACACACTAACGAAAAAGATCATAAAAAAGATCTTGTGAAAAAATGACTTTCGGTGTTGTCAGACGTGTGTCGATGCAGTGTCGTTCTAGCGAGCGATTACGTCGCTACGGCGGACTTGAAGTGATGCAGGTTGCACCTTTGTTTAGAGATTTTCCACGGGAACACAAGCAACCAACGAGACATCGTCGCTTCATCTAGTCAGACCAATGTTTTAACGAGATTGCTGCGACGCAAGTCGCGTCTTTGTCCAAAGAATTTATCATGGATAAGAAAAATACGAGCGCTAAGTTTCCCCGCAGCGAGACAAGCTGTTGTTGTAGTGAGGGTAGAGGTGAGATAGGTCACGTATTTGTCCACAAAATTTTATCTAATTTACCTTGAAAAAAAATCAAAATACGTTTCGAGCCAAATCCAAATATACCTAAAAGTCCCTTTATATACACAAATCTTGTGGACGCATCGCGGGATGCCAATTTCTCTCTGTTTCGCTTGGTTTACATGTGGTATTCGTTCCCAAAATAATCATTTAGGGCCATTTGATTCACAAATTTGCCATGACAAATGTCAAATCAGTGGGCAAATATGTCATTTGTCCACTTTTTTGTCTATTTGATAACAAAATTTGCCTACAACCCATTTGCCTATGTACAACACCTCTAATGCATGAAAAGTGGGCAAATTTTGCTTTGCTATTTGGGGAAGAATTATTTGCCAAATAATTTGCCACTTCTTACAAATGCTTTTTTTATATTTTTATGCTAAAATATTTTAAAAACTATTTTTCAAACTGTTTTATAACACTGTTTTAAATATAAAATTGTTTTATAAAATTATTTTTAAATTGTTTTAAAAACTGTTAAAAAAACTATTTTAAAACTGTTTTATAAACAATTAAAAATCATTTTAAAAAAATATTTTTTAAAACAGTTTTATTAAAAAATCCGTTTAAAAATGTTTAAAACACTATTTTAAAAGGGTTAAAAACTGTTTTGAATAATTATGAAAACTGTTTCGAATATTGTAAAAATTGTTTTATAAAAACGTTGTAAAAAAACTGCTTTAAAAATAATTTTAAAAACCGTTTTAATAATGTTTTATAAAAACTGTTTTTGAAATATTTAAAAAAAAACTGTTTTAAAAATTGTTATAAATAAAAAAAATACTGTTTTATAAAAAATGTTTTTAAAATGTTTTAAAACTGTTAAAAAACTGTTTTAAAAACAATTTAAAAACGATTTTAAAAAAATATTTTATAAAACTGTTTGATTAAAAACTTGTTTTAAAACTATTAAAAACACTATTTTAAAAGGTTTAAAAATTATTTTGAATAATTTAAAAACTGTTTCGAATATTGTAAAAATTATTTAAAAAAACTGTTTTATCAAAAATAAAAATAAAAACTGTTTTAGAAATGTTTTAAAAATTGCTTAAATACTTTTTATAAAATATTTAAATAAATTAATTGGATTGACTTTAATTTCGCCTAATTGTTGTTTGATAGCTTCATGTGAAAAAACTAGATAGAATTTGCCATGACAAATTTTACCCATAAAAAATTTTCCCATCTCCATTTTTGCCCACTTTTAAATCAAACGGACCCTAAGTCCAATTTCTTTTTGTTTTAAGAGAGGAATTGATTATTTCCCGCGAAACCCTTTCTATCGAGAGAGAGAGAGAGAGAGAGAGAGAGAGAGAAACCTCACTTATAGTTACCCCTCGTAGGATCTAATAAATGGAGAGCGAATCCAAATTGAGATAATGAATCCATCACAACCTAAATTGAGACTTTCAACGCTGAAGACAGTGTGTTGAAGCCGAGAGAAGAAAATAGACAAAAAAGAGAGAGAACATCTGGTGGAGATTGTGCTTTCAAGCCTCTTTTCAGCCTTAGTCCCTCAGCTTCAGCGTGAGTAAACTTCGTATTTTCTTTACATTGGTTTCTTTATATAGGTTTTGACTAGTATTATCTGGGTTTCATTTCATGTATTACCCCTGTTTGGTTGCTGAGAAAGTCAGGTAGATTCTAAAATCTAAAATTCTTTATCTGGGTCCTATTGGGTGAATGTTTGTTTAATTGAGTTGGGTTTTCGCTAGTTTTATCCGGGTTTCTTGGAATTCATTTGTTTGGTTGCTGAGAAAGTTGGGTAGATTCTTAAATCTTGATTTTTTTAGCTGGGTTTTATTGGGTGAATGATTACATTATTAAGTTGGGTTTTGAGTAGTTTTATCTGGAATTCTTCTATTAACCTTGTTTGGTTGCTGATAAAGTTGGGTAGATTCCTTTTTCTTGATTTCTTTTGGTGGGTTTTATTGGACGAGTATATCAGAATTGGGGTTTTGGGCAGTTTTATTTGGGTTTCTTCTATTACACCTGTTTGGTTGCAAAGAAGTTGGGTATGTTCTTAAATCTTATTTCTTTAGTTGAGTTTTATTGGGTGAATGTTTTCATAATTGATTTGGATTTTGAGTAGTTTTATCCGTGTTTCTTGTATTTCATCTGTTTGGTTGCTGAGTGAGTTGGCAGCACTCTTTTGAATCTCTGTTTCTTTAGCTGGGTTTTATTGGGTGAATGTTTTCATTGGGTTTTGGGTAGTTTTATCTGGGTTTGTTGTATTCCATGTGTTTGGTTGTTGAGAAAGTTGGAGCATTCTATATAATCTTGTTTAGCTGGCCATTGTTCTTGTTTTGGGTTTTATTGGGTGAATGTTTTCATAATTGAGTTGAGTTTGAGTATTTTAATCTGGGTTTGTTGAAATTCATATGTTTGGTTGCCGAGAGAGTTGGGTATATATTCTAAGGGGTGGAAATTTTAAAACGACACAAAAACATGACACGGAATGACACGAAATTAACCTAAAATCGGCACAAATTGTGTTTTGTCAAAATTATAAGTCGTGTTAATCGTGTTATCTTTTCTTGTCATGTCAGTCATATTTTTATTCAGTTTATCGTGTCAATCATGTTTTTATTTGATCAGGCATTAAATTTAAGAAATCATTTTAGTCGTGTTCATAAAAAAGAAAGCATGAAGTCATTTCTATCGTGTTTGTGGCCAAAAAACCGTTGTCGTGTCGTGTCAGTTTAAATTCCGACCCAAAAACACGAATTGTCACCCCTAATATTCTTTCATCTTGATTTATTTAGCTGAAAATGTTTTCACAATTGAGTTGGGTTTTGCGTAGATTTATCTGGGTTCCTTGTATTTCCTCTGTTTTGTTACGTGAAAGTTGGGGCCACTCTCTTGAATATTGGTTTTTGTAGCTGGGTTTTGTTCTTCTTCTTGGTTTTATCGGGTGAATTTTTTCATCACAGAGATGGGTTTTGAGTAGTTATATATGGGTTTCTTGTAACTCATCTGTGGCTGTGAAAGTTGGGGGCACTTTTGAATCTTGATTTCTTTAGCTATATTTTGTTTCCTTGTTCATGTTATGGGTTTTACTGGGTGAATCTTTTCATAGTTGAGTTAGGTTTGGTTAGAAAGTTGGGACAATTTGGAGTTCAATGTGAGATTTTCTTATTCTTCTATCTTGATTTCTTTGTTTGGATTTTTCATTAATTATTGATTACTCTGTTTGGCTTATTAAATGTATATATATATTGTAGTTTAAGGTTTAGCAGAAGATCATAATGGTTCTTTTGTTTCTCAAATTTGTTTTCTCTTGAATTATGGTTTCTTTAGTTAGGTTTTACATAGTTTCTTCTGGGGTTGTTCTGTTACCACTGTTTTGGTTACTGGGATAGTTGGGACAATGCAATGTAATTGAATATTTAGTTCATGTCACATTCCTGATGGCTTTTAGTATAATTGAAATGGAAAAGAAATAAGTATTGGAAAGAATTATAAAAGAAATTGAAAAGAGAATTAACTTCTTTGTATTAGCTTGATAATTACGATTACAATGCTACGTCTTTTATAGAGAGAAGTCTACAAATTACAATGAATAGATTGAATCTCTAGCTAACTAGCTAACTAACAAATACTAACAATTACAATCAACACAACTTTTATAACTGTTTCTGTAATCCAGCTTATCATTTCCCCCACTTCACTGCTATTTGAATTCCACACATTGCAAATACCCACCCCTTCAATTTTTCCTTATCCTCAAGGAATAAAACGGGGGAAAGAAACTGTAATAAAATCTCAGTCTTACCAAGTAGAGTCTTTAGGTATGCTATTTTACCATTGTACTAGAATTTGTGAAACTGGTTTATTTCCTCTCTGCACCAACCTTCTTTCTAAGATAGCCTGGTTCCACTCTAAACTATCCTTCTGTCCTAATTAATGGTAACTATGTTGAAGTTGTACTAGCATGGCCGAGTTTCTTCTTTAGTTGTGAGACATGAAAAGCTGGGTGAACCTTTGCCCGACGAGGTCACTCCAATTGATAAGCTACTTTACCAACTTTTGCTTATACTTTGAAAGGACCAAAGTATCTTACATCCAATTTCAAGTTCCTCCATAGTGCCACTGAGGATTGTCGATACGGTTGTAGCATTAGGTAAACCATATCTCATACTTTGAATGCTTAAGGGTTTCTTCCTTACAACACCCTTATTTCTAATAGTATTATGAGCCACCTGCCCATACAAAGCATGCGCAGAAATTTCCATCTCTCCTTTCTCCATACTCTCCTCATTATATTTTACTACTTCAATATTGTCCTCCACATCACATTCTTCTGGTGCAAATACATATAAGCTCCTAGAACTGCATTTGTGATGAGGTTTATAAACCTCATCACAATGATAACACAATCCCACGGCTCTCCTATTTTCCATTTCTATTTTTGTTATTGTTTTAACTAGAATCATGGGAGAGTTATTTTTACTGAATTTTTGGTTATCAATGGTGGAAATATGTTTAGTTTGTGAGGTTAAAGGAGTAGTGTTAGATGATTTTTGTTGGTATAATTAAGTGGATGGGGGTCTAGTGCTAGGATTAAATGATTGAAATTTAGATTGCTGGGATTCGAGATTATTTTCTTGTTTTCTGGATAATGAAACTGCATGGTCTACGGTTTTAGGGTCAAACAACTCTACTTGATTCTTAATTTGTGCAGTTAAACCACTAACAAAACTAGAAACAAAATATGTTCAGTTAAGCATTTTGTCTTACCCATCATGGCAGAGTTCAATTCCTTGAATCTTGAGTGACAATTCTCCTCTGTGACTTCTTATTGCAGCTTGTTAAATTCCGCAATCACATCTATTTGTTTCAAATCTTCAAACCTTGCATAATGCCCACCAAAAATTCCTCCTATGAAATGTTTTGCTTTCCTTCTTGAAAATCTTGAAACCGTACATTAGCTTTCGTATCCAAATATAGAGATGCGTACCACACTTTTGTCTCCTCTTCCATGTGATTAAAATTGAACACTTTCTAACCCATGTTCGTTGATTGTTGCTGGGGAAAATCAATCTTGGGTAAATGAAATTGATGATCCCCATTTGATCCATTCCATTTTCCCCTTGCTTATCAAACCCCTTGTTGCCTCCTATTATTTCCACTTCTTCTGAATGCGTAGAAGGATGTTCTTCCATGGCTTCATTATCATTATTTATTATGCTAATTGCTAGCTCTTTCACTTGTGTTTGCATATCCTTCATATTGCCATCCATACGTTCTAAGAAAGCCTTCAATCAAACTAAATTGGATTCGACATTGGCTAGTCTCTCATTCGTGTTTGATTGGGGAGAAGCCATGTATGAAATCCTGGCTTCTTGCTCCTTGAATCCCATCTCAAGTGCTTTGTAACGGTTTGAATCAGCCATTATTGGAAGTTGTGTTCCGAAGCAAGGATACTCTGATATCAATTTGTCACAGTCGTGACAGATTTTAAAAGAATTGAAATGGAAAAGAAATAAGAAATGAAAAAGTAATTGAAAAGAGAATTAACTTATATGTATTAGCTTGAAAATTACGATTACAATGCTATGTCTTTTACAGAGAGAAGTCTACAATTCTGTTTCAGATCAATGAATGTGATTGAATCTCGAATTAACTAGCTAACTAACATACAACCAGTGTTTTTAAAAGCGCGCTATTGCGAACGCAATAGCGTGCTATTGCCTTTTGCGAAGGAGAAACTCAACGAAATCAAGTCTGCTATTTGGGATGCTTCAATAGCGTGTTTGGCGTAAAAATGCACAAAATAGCGCAAAAGTGAGCAAAATGTCGCAATAGGAACGCAATCGGGGCATTTTTTTTTAAACATTATGACTTACCAAAACGACGCTGTTTTGGTAAGTACATAGGTTTAAAAAAAACGCATTCCTTTCAATTCCAAGCCCCGATCTCTTAAAAAATCCCTACCTCTTCACTCCTTTACTGCTTCTTTCCACTTTGGCAGCTATCATTCCCCACTTTGTCAGCTCTGAAATCTTCACTGCTTTACTGATTTACTTTGGTAAGTATTGTTTTTGATGTTAAACATCACTGCTTTACTGTTTTTCATTTTATTTTTAATGTTTGCCATTTTTTTTTTTGAAATTTCAGTTGGTAATTTATTCATGAATGTTGTAGTAGTACTTTTGATCTTTGATGGTCCTATGTTTGGAATAATTTGATCCTATTACTGTGATTAATTTCGAATATTGTAGTACTTTATGTCTTCATAACTATATTTGAAATGATTTGGAGTTACTATTTGATCTTATTTATTTAATTATATTTTTTATATGTTTTTCAAATTAAAAATCTGGAATGCATGAATTGCTTGCGCGATGCACAACGCGATTTGCGTGACGCGATTTCGGAACCAAAACGCGATACCCTACGCGACCGCGATTTAAAACACTGCATACAACTACTAATAATTACAATCAACGCAACTGTTATAAATGTTTCTGTTATCCATCTCATCATTTCACTCCACTAAATTGCTATGTTGGAGATCTCAAGATCTAGGTTGAGTTCTTACCTCATTTTGTTAGTTTATTTGTTGGAGGATCTTATTGTTGTTGAGTTTTCGGTTTTTGTCTGCTGGGTTCTTCTTTGTTCTATGTTAAGTGGCTTTGAGCTCTCTCGCCTTCTCCATATTTGAGATCTGCACGTGTGATTTAAAGTGTTTTGTTACTCTATCTCATGGTTATGTTTATGATTTGATCGTCTGGTTTTGCTATTCTTAGCTGAGATGAGAATGGTTATGTTTTTTGTGGAGATTATTCAGAGATGGTTTATCTTTTCGATCTTTCATTGTCTGAAGACCTTGGTAGCTGATGTGTTTGGAAGATGTTGGATTATTCTAGATGGATTTGTGGTTTGATTATTTTGATTGTGGAGGAAGAGAGAGAATGTTGTAGTTAGGGTTCTATTTCAATAGGTCTTTCTTTCCTTTATATAGGTTATTTTTGTTGTCCCGCGGTTTTTTCGGCTTATTAGGCCCGTAGATTTGGGTTGGGTCTCTAGCTTATTCTTGATTCATTTTGTGGGGCCTTTGTTTGGGATTTTTGACATTTGTACTTCATGTTAAAGTTTTGGTTTATAATATTTATATTTTACCCCCCAAAAATGTGTGTACGTATTGTAAGATAGGAGTTTGCAAATTGTTTTTATGGTTCATTTGTTTATTCATGAATCCGTCTGTTTTTTTTTTTTTGTTGAATCTTGATTTCTTTAGCTGTTTTTTGTGTACTTGGACCTGTTCTGAATTTTTCGGGTGAATGTTTTTCTAATAGAATTTATTTTGCATAGTTGTAATTGAATTTGTAGTTCATTATGATGAGATTTCATCTTTTCTATTGATTTCCTGGTTTGATTTTGTATTCATTTTTCATTTTATACCGTTGGTTAGTTGGTTAGATGTTTGCAGAATTGTTTGTTGTGTAACTTAAGGTTACTTTCCCCAGCACCTCATTAGATTGACTTAAACTTATAATATCCATCAGAGTTTCCTAAAATTTTCTTTCAGCTGTCACTTTATTGCTTCCTTTATTCTTGGTAATTTGTGTTTTATTATCTTTTTTTAAAATACCTCTTGTGTGTGTTTGGGTGGGGGTGGGGGTGGGGGTGGGATTGATGGGCTTGAGAATTGTTTTGGTTGTTCTCCTTGGATGTGATATATAATGCCTTTGGTGAAATTTTGAGAATCTTTTGCTTTAATCATCTTTCGTTTTGATTGCCGAAAAATTAAAAAAATTGTTTTTGCATTATGGTATTTATAGTTTGAGACATGCAAAACACTAGATAAAAAGTTAGTAATGTTATTTATATATGTTGAATCAAATTTAATGTATGAAATTCATTTACCTTTGAAAAATCCTAACTGGTAAAGAAAAAATCAAGTTTTTGGTGTTATCAAATGGACATTTAGTGAGGCAATTAATCTCTTACTCTCTTTCATTTCCTTCATTATTTTGGTAACACAATGAAGCCAATATTGTTTAGTTGAACTGGGTGTGTAAAACTGATGCAGGAGCATAGGGATATACTTGTCTTTTGCCTTTATTTTTTATTTTCCCGTTTTTTTAGCCTCCTAGTATAATAAATAAAATAAAAATCATCCTTGGTTAACGTGGCATCGATTATGAAGCCAAGGTAGCTCATTTGGGCCTTGACCATGAGTTGGAGGGTCAAAGAGAGGACATATGTATGATGGGTCAATGTAGAGATATCATAAATGGGAATTCGGTTAGATCATTACAGCTTCAGGAGGTTTCAAGTGGTAGAACTCTCCAAAACTCTTCAAGTGGGTTAGTGGCTAAGTTAGCAATTTAACTTCACTTGGGCTTCAATTATATGATATCTTTATATTCCATGATTGTGTTTACTGATTAATATCATCTTATCATTGAGAGTTGCATGATTGTGTTGATCTGGAGAATAGCTATTGAGGCCCTTATTGTATCACTTTTGCCCATTTGAGATTAAGAGACTAGAGAGAGAAATAATAGAACTCCCTTCATTTTCATGTTGTTGTTGTTGTCTAGTTAATTTCTTTTCTTTTGCGCTTCCGCACCCGTATTCACATCAATTGGTATCAGAGCGAGATTTGTTCTTGGATTGATAATGGTTATTGAAGATTGGGACTTAAATTGGATCCATCCAGATGAATGTCGACCAAACCCTAGTTCCCTAACTAAAACCCTAGAAACTCCCATAGTTGTCCCTAACCAACCTAAACCCGCTGGAAATCACCTTGAAAACCCCAGCCGACCTTCCCCCTTGCCAGACGACCAACCCAAGAACCCCAAACCCCTGATCGCCAGTCCTGAACGTCGAAAACTTCTTGGACACGCCACCGGCCCCCTCGGACAGCACCCCCACGGTGGCCTAAGAACATCCGCCAGACTATTCTGAAACCCTACGGGCAGCTACAGTAGTACATGGTAAAAAAAAATATGCTGACCCACATCCAATGACATAAAAAAACTCCCCAAAATCAACAATAACCCCAATTAAATGCTCTAATTCAGAAATTGACTCCCCAAATGATCCCAATTCAAACCCTAGCCAATTTTCCCAATCCAAATTCAGTCCCAAACCATTAGCTCCTACATCTTCTAAAAACCCTAATTCCGTATATAAGGGGTGCTCCTCTTTGTGCATCCTACTCATCCCACTCAACGTACTCTTAGCCACTGTACAATCCATTTGTCGTCAACGTGACTCTTTTTGCCATTCTCAAGCAAGGCTCGCCTACGTCTCTGTTGCCTATACTCATACCGTTATGATTACGACCTCGGTGGATACTCAGTTGCCCCCTCCTAGCGATGATACGTGGATTTGAACGAGCATTTTTTTTACTCGTTGCACCGCGAAGGGTAGATTATGCACGACAATCATAGACGGAGGAGCCAGTGATAACTTGATTGTGCAAGAGATGGTAGATAAACTTAGGTTTCCCACGGAGTCATTAGCTACACTGTGCCGTATTGAGTGGTTGGGTAGCGGAGTCACACTTGCCCCAAGTCAACCGTGTCGAGTGGCTTTCTCCATTGGGGATTATCATTACGAGGTTCTATGCACTGTTGTTTACATGAGGGCATGCCACTTGTTTTTGGGGAGGCCTTAGCAATTTTACCATAGTAGTATGCATGATGGTCGAGTTAACACTTACTCTTTTACATATGGAAGGTGGAACTTTCTTCTTCGCCCCATGCGGTCGTTTTCGATGACTCGACCTTCGGCCCTACTTGTTTCGCATGAGGAGCTAGCCACTGAGGCCACAGAGACAGGGGTGTGTTATGCTCTTATTAGTCCCATCACCACTCCGGAGGCATCCGTTGTGCCGTGTGTTCAGCGTTTATTGGAATCTTATAGTGATGTGTGCATGCTTCCAGACGAGCTTCCTCCCCTGTGGGACATACAACATGCGATTGACTTCATCCTCGGGGTGCAGCTCCCCAACCTTCCCAACTATCGCATGCCCCCTACAGAGACAGGTCACCGAGTTGTGTGACTAGGGGTATATATGGGATAACATGTCTCCTTGTGCGGTCCTGACACTTCTAGCATCCAAGAAGGATGGGAGTTGGCGTATGTGCGTGGATAGCCGTGCCATTAATAAAATCACGGCGAAGCCAATATTGTTTAGTTGAACTGGGTATGTAAAACGTTATGCATATTGTTATTTCCTTGTAATTTTGAGATTTGCAGTTGTCTTTCAGTGTTATGTTATTGAGATACTTCTCCTTAACAAGTTAAGGGTTACTTGAAGTTACGTGCCCACTATTGTGTCAACTTTAGTGTTACCCCCCGTGTTTTAACACAAACTTGGGTTTGACTCCCAAAAGCATCTCAAAAGGGGAATGTGTGGAAAAAAATCGTCTTATAAAGTTGAGGGTAAATCCATAGTGATCATAATAACCTTTTGATTAACCCACATAATCTTGATAAGGCTAGTGAGTTATGCTTTTTGTATTGATTACCGTGCCCACGGGCTCAGTTAGCATTTTTGAAAATATGATATATATTATCAGTATATAAAATTTATTTGAAGGGGATTGCTCAAATAATTATCAGATTATAAAAATAGAGTAACCTGAAAATTCATTTATTTGCTACTGCAGGCTGGATGGAATGGGGGCTCTGCGGAAAACATTTTTTTACAAAACGCCAAGAAATGTGGCATATTTTCACAAGCCCATGGTTGCATTCTAGGAATGTCCACCTTATCATCAACCTCTCTTGTGTAATATTTGTCGGAATTCACTTAGAACAAGAGTTTGGAACTTGTAAATCTTTTATACTTTCTCATTTCATTTTCTGCGACCCCCCTAAACTGTCATTCCAATTGCAAATACCCTTCTAGCGTTCCAATTACTCATTATGTATATCTTTTAAGTTAGGGGTGGCAACTTTTTACGTTAGTAGTAAACAAGACCGAACCCAACACAAAATTATTAAGTTTGAGTTGGCCATTTCTTGACACGAACCCATTTATGGCATAAACCGTTAACACAGACAATAAAGAGATAGGGTTATTTTCTACATCGAATAACCTGACTAACATATTTAACTAGTTTTATACCGATAAAATATCCTAATTTCTCTCCTTATTTATATCACATTATACGAATTTTATATATTTAGAGAAATTTGAACTTAATAGTATTAACATTTGAAAATACCTATATTATAGGGGCCTCACGTGTGGTGAGTCTCACTAAGAAAGAAATTGTTAATCTTTGTTATGTGATTAACGAGTTAAGTGTAAGACCCAAATGACACATTGAATAAATGAATCGTGATAGTGTTGGGTACTTGACACCATTAATTAAGGGTTGTTTTGAGTTACACCCCCACTTTTTTGTCCACTTTTGAGTTACCCCGAAATTTTTCAAAATATCCGAGGTTGATCCCCAAAAGCATCACAAAAGCCTCAAATGTGTCGTAAAAGTGGTCACCCTTGTAATGACTCATTTGGTGAAAATTACAATAAATGTGATAGTTCGATGTAATATTTGCAGAATTAATAGCTCAGGGAGGTATTTGCAACTAGTGTGATAGTTCCGGGGGTTTCTCACAATTTACTCTAAAAAGGGTGCTAGTTGCACAGTAAATCATTTCCATACAATGCATGACGTTATTGTTTTACCTTTGATAGTCAGTGAGCATTGGAGTCGTATGCATACTGTGTGCTTTAGTGGAAGTTTGGTTGCTGCATTATTTCTTCAAGGCAAATCATTAGTTGCTTCCTCTGGTGCACTTATTGGATTACTTGGTGATATGCTTTTGAGGCTTCTCCGAAACTGGAATTTTACACCAAAAAGGTACGTAAATTAACCCTTTTTTCTCCTACATCCCTCTCTCATTAACCCTTTTTAACCGTTCCTTTAATTTCTCCTTTTTATTGCAGTTTGTAGCTCTAATAGCGTTTTTCTCAATGGTGACGGTTAATCTTCTCCTCGGACTGCTACCTTAGGTAAACAATGTCAGAAATATTGGAGGATTTATATCGGGATTCCTTCTGGGATTTGTTCTTCTGTTCCGCCTTCAGCTAGGGAGAGGCACAAAACAAAGAAGGGTTATTTCAATATGATGTCAAACACTCGGTCAAACTTCGGGAGAAGCTGGACATACCTTTGTTGAGGATTGTTTTTCTTGTGATCTTCGGTCTACTGTGAGTTTTCAATAGTTTTTACACAAAATAAAGGATTTTTGTTATTTCTTGGGGTGGGGTGGGTGGGTTGACTTTACCTCCTAGACATACCTGCCTGCACATTTAATAATTACACATACCCCCTCCTAGACATACCTGCCTGCACATTTAATAATTACACATACCCACATTTGCATTAATCCACTTATTCCTTGTGTATATTCTATTGTATTGAAACCCGGGGCCGTCTAATTAATAAATGTGAACGGGGATAACTCTAAATACAGAATTTCGTCAACGGGTAAAGCCAATAATCCTTTTTCTTTGGGGGTTGTATTTGATGTTTGTACCTTCCCCCCCTTTTGTACCACCCCAGTTATCCCCACAAATTAAATAAAAAGTATTATAGTTACCCCCACTCCCCCCAAAATAAAAAAAAATGTCGCAAGTACACAACGACCTTCCAAAAGTGTCGCTAAAACTCGAGTTGGGGTTGTAACTCAAAGTGTTTTTGACATTTTTGTGGTAACTCAAAAGTTGTACAAGAAGTGGGAGTGAACCCGTTGTCTTCTTGGTTCCTCTATCTGGTGTGTTATGATCTGAGGTCTTCTTTTTGGGGCCTCTTGTATGCAGTCTTGCTGGAGTTGTTCTAGCAGTTCTTTGTGGCATCAATGTGAACAAGTATTGTAGCTGATGCCCATATGTTGACTGTGTTCCTTCAAATGGTGGAGCTGCAGTGATATAGCAACCCATTGTGAGGTATACTACTCGAAAATCGCAGTTTACACTACTACATTGGAATCCACTGAAACTTGGAATTCATTTGCTTGTAGTAGAAAAAGTGAGAGAGCGAGAGAGAGTATGGAGTTCCAGTATTCAGTTGCTCAAATGCTATCTCAGACCGTTCAGATTACAATTTTTATATTAGGATGAGGGTTAAGTGCATAGAATACCAAATATCGTGCAAATATTTAATTTGACTAAAATAATACTAAAAATTCTGATCGCCTATAATTATATCAAGGCCAAAGTGTTAATATCCCCCCTGAACTTTCACTTTCTTCAATTACCCCCCTGAACTCTGCATTTTGTTACAAATATCCCTTTTTGAGGAATTTTTAGAAACACATAAGGGAGTCTTTGTAACAACATGCATAGTTCAGGGGAGTTTCTTGCATTGAAATTGATTCAGAGGGTTTGTTGTAAAAAAAAATTAAAGTTCAAGGGGTTTATTTTACACATTAACCTTACACCTATTACTATCTGTTTTGAATCTAAATAATATGACCAAATATTCCCAACATGTGTACTCCTAAATTTATAATCCTTGATCCCCTTCGGGACATCTCAAGCACATTGTGTTTCTCGTCATTGTTTTTTTTCTCCTCCCCCTGCCACTAAAAAAATTCTTTGATTCCCTTTACCATATGAAGTACATATGTTAAAGAAAGGACTATGAACATTAATATGCAAACATACTATGGATAGAGGTTACGATTTGCAATAAACCTTCCAATGGAAATACTGGATTATTTGTTTCAGATATTCCTAGCACCTGTACATTACATTTGAAGCTCTTGCTTCTTAGAGAATCAAGTTTTCGTTTAGTCAATTTTTGTTACATAATAACTATTTTTCACTTTAGTGGAACCATAATAATGATATATTAATTGTTGTTATATGATTAATGCAGACTATGGTAAGCGCTGGTCGTTTGATATTAATGTGTCCGTGTAACAATAAGTTCAGAGTATTTCCGTTCACCAACATCTTGCAAGAAGGGTACGAGGACTTTTACAATCTTATATGATCTTAAGAGTTTTATAGCTATAGTTTTGACCTGTGCAATGAAATGTAATTTTGACATGGATGTCGTTGCAGTGTTTAATGTATTCAAGTTTAAAACCAAAAGTTGTAGATTTACACAAGTTCATTTGTATAATGTTTACAGCCATTATCCTCACTATCTTTTTTTCTCTTTAACGTATCATGATGGGGAGTTGGGGCTATTACTCTTAGTTATCATGATGGTTGAATTAATTCTTCGGAACTGAATCCCACTTTAATATGGGAAAATATTGAAACTTAGAAGAAAATTAAAATTAGAGATGCGAGTGGCTTTTGATTCCACTACATTATTTAGGAAGGATTCAAAAAATTATTATTGAAAGTTATTTAGGAAGGATTCAAAAGTGTATATCTACGTAGCAAGAAGTGAATATATTGAGATGTGTTTGTCCAAACACTGGGTTATTTTCACAGTGAAATTAATCTCTTCCCTCATGTGGGTGTAACTTACAATGGGTGAACCACATTAAAGCTCTCGTGTCTCGTGTTTTTTATTTTATTTTATTTTATTTTCTATAATGGTTTTTGACTATATTTCATGTTATATGTTTTTCCCATTATTAAAAAAAATCGCTTTTTTTCCGAAAAATTACTAATTTTCGATTTTCCATTTTTGAATTTGTTGATTTTTTCGAAATTTTCAATTTTGGCAAAAACATCGAAAATCAGAATCGGCACAAAAAAAATTGTCGAAAAATTTGATAATTTTTTAAAGAAAACATACGTATCCAATTTGGCCTAATAAAATGTGTTAAGTTCCCCCTCTTTCTCTCTCTCTCTCTCTTTATATATATGTGTGTGTGTGTGTATTGAAATATTGATGTTTGCAGATTGTTTTTATGGTTCATTTGTTTATTCATGAATTCGTTTGTTTTTTTTGGTTGAATCTTGATTTCCTTAGCTACTTTTTGTGTACTTGTTCCTGTCCTGAATTTTATTGGTCCAATCTTTTCATAATTGAGTTAGTTTTATTGACTAGTTTTCGTCTGAGCCACTGTTTCGTTGTTGAGAAAGTTGGAGCAATGTGATGTAGTTGAAATGGTTGTTCATTCTGAACAATGTTCATCTTGTCTATTCATTTCCCTGCATTGATTTGTATTCATTTTTCATTCTATATTGTTGTTTTTTGTAGTGTAATTTATGGTTAATTCCCCCAAATTCGAGTACGTTTTTTTCCCAGCACCTCATTAAAGTCACTGAAGCTTATTGTTTCTAACAAAGATTACAAAACCTTTCTTTCGGATCTCACTTAATTGCTCCCTTGATTCTTGGTATTTTGTGTTTTATTATCTTTTTTTGTAAATGCATTTGTGTATCTTTGTGTGTTTGTGGGTGGGGGGTTAATGGTTTTGGTTGTCCATTTATAGTTGTATTTATAGTTTCAGACATGCAAAACTCTCAACAAAAAGTTATTGCGTAATGTTATTTATATACGTTGAATCTAATTTAATTATCTGAAGTTCATTTACCTTTGTAAAATCCTAATTGGTAAAGACTAAATCATGTTTTTGGGGCTTCTCGGTCAAATGGATAGTTAGTGAGACAAAATTAATCTCTTACTTTCTTTCATTTCCTTCATTATTTTGGTAACTCAATGAAGCCAATAATCTTTAGATGAACTGGGGTATGTAAAATCATAGGCGTTTTGTTTTCTCTGTTCTTTCTAGGTGTGCAATTATCTTTTAGTGTTATGCTATTAAGATACTTCTCCTTGACAATTTAAGGGTTAGTTTTGAGTTACATCCCCACTATTGTGTCCACTTTAGTGTTACCCCCAGCGTTTTAACACAAACTTGAGTTTGACTCCCATGAGCGTCACAAAGGGATCAAATGTGTGGCAAAAAATCATCGTGAAAGTGATGAATGGGGGTGTAACTCAAATTTTATTAAAAAATCATGGGTAACTCCAAAGTGATAATAAAAGTGATCATAAGGTTTGTGAGTAATGCTTTTGATATTGATTACAGTGTTCAGAACTGTGTTCATAACCTCACTTAGCATATTTGAAAAGATGAAATATATTATTAGTATACAAAATTTATTTCAAGGGAATTGTTCTAATGATTATCAGATCATCAAACTAAAGTAACCCTGAAATTAATTTATATGCTGTTGCAGGGTGGATGGAATGGGGGTTCTTCGGAAAACATATTTGTCAAAACACCATGAAATGTGGCATATTTTCAGAAGCCTTTGGTTGCACTCTAGGATTGTTCATCTTATCATCAACCTCTCCTGTGTAATATTCGTTGGAATTCACTTGGAACTCGTCATCAGTATCCTTCTCATTTCATTTTGGGGGTTGTCAAAGGCACCTTTTAAAACTAGTATGTGCAAAAGATGCGAGTTTAAAGAGGTGCACATACTAATTATTCAAGGTGCCTTTATCGGTATCCTTCATTTTCTGCAATTTCAATGGGTAAAATTCAATAAAACCCCTAAACTCTCTCCAATTGCGAAAACCCTGCTAGTGTTGCACATAACCCCTTAAGCTATAAAATTGTTGCAGTTACTCCTTATGCATACCTTTTAAGTCAGGGGTGGCAATTTTTTAAAAAGACCAAGGAGTCTGCTAGCGTTGCACACTACTATTTAGCATGACCCAAACCGAACACGAAACTAACGAGTTTGAGTTGGCCACTCTTGACACAAACCAATAATAGCATGACCCGTTAATGCTGACAATAAACAGATAGGGTTACTGTCTACGACACGAATAACCCGTTTAACTAGTGTTATACATATAAAATATGTAATTTTTTCTCTTTATTTATATCGCGTTATAAGAATCTTATAGATTTAGAAAATAACTTTTATTACAATTTGAAGTTAGCTATATTATATGGGCGCACGTGTGGTGTGGCTCTTTGAGAAAGAAATTTTCTAACATTTGTTTTGTGATTAACAGCTTAAGCATAAGAACCCGAGTAACAAATTTAAAAATGAATTGTGGTAGGGTTGTTACTTGACACAATTAATTAAGGGTTATTTTTATTTATACCCCCACGTGTCTGTCCGCTTTTGAGTTACCCCCAAGCTTTTTTACAGGTATCTGAGGTTGACCCCCGAAAGAGACACAGAAGCCTTAAATGCGGCGAAAAAATACTTAAGAGCCGTGCAACTCAAAATCACCCCTTAATTAAACCGATCAGATTAGTGACGACTCGTACTCAACACTAACCGATTATAACACAACAAAACTCGATTGCCACCCCTACTTTCAGTTGCTCATAAGCGAAAATTACAAAAAATGAAAAAGTTTGATGAACTATTTGCAAAAGTAATAGTTCATGGAGGTATTTGCAACTAGTGTGAAAGTTTCGGGGGTTTCTCGCAATTTATCCTAAAAAGGGTGCTAGTTAGACAGTGAATCATTTTTTTACAATGCATTACATTCTTGTTTTACCTTTTGATAATCAGTGAGGATTGGAGTTATCTACATATTGTCTGCATTTAGTGGAAGTTTGGTTGCTACCCTATTTCTTCAAGACAGATCACCAGTTGCTTCCTCTAGTGCACTATTTGGATTGCTTGGTGCTATGCTTTCAGGGCTTATCTGAAACTGGAAATTTTACACCAAAAAGCTCCTTAAATTGACCATTTTTTCTCCTACATTCCTCTCATATCAAACCTTTTTAACCATGCCTTTAATTTCTCTTTTTATTGCAGTTTGTAGCTTTAATCGTGTTTTTCTCAATTGCAACTATTAATCTTCTCCTTGGAATGCTATACCCACATGTTTATTAACCCAACCGTACCTGGTGTATATTCTGTTGTATGGCAACCTGCCGAGATGGGTGGGTGGGTGTGGGTGTGGGTGTGCGGTGCGTATTTGAAGTTTGAACCCCCTCTTAGTTATTTTCACAAGTTTAATAATAAATATTTGTTTAGACCCCAAAAATGGCGTAAAAGTTAACGATGATCTTTAAAAGTGTCGCTAAAATTCAGAGATGGGGTCGTAACTCGAGTGTTTTTTGATTTTTTGGGGTAACTCAAACGTTGTACTGTGTACAATAAGTGGGAGTTGAGCTCAAATTTACCTGTTGTTTTCTTATTTCTTCTGTATGGTGTCTAATGATCTTATATCTGGGGCTTCTTATATGCAGATTTGCTGGAGTTATTGCAGCAGTTATTTGTGGCATCAATGTGAATAAGTATTGTATCTGGTATCCATATGTTGACTGTGTTCACTGCAAATGGTGGATCTGCAGTGATATAGCAACCCATTATGAGGTATACTACTCAAAAATCACAGTTGGCACAATTAAAAATATTGAAATCCACCGAAACTTGGAATTATTTAGCTAGCAGTGGAAAAATTTTGTGAGAGACTATGAATTTTAATAATAAGTTGCTCAAAAGGATCAAATGTGCGGCAAAAAATCATAGTGAAAGTGATGAATGGGGGTGTAACTCAAATTTTATTAAAAATTCGGGGGTAACTCGAAATGATCATAAAAATGGGGTGCTACTCAAAATAACCTTTTAATTAACCCGCATAATATTGATAAGGCTTGTTAGTTATGTTTTTGGTATTGATTACCGTGTTCAGAACTGTGTCCATATTCTCACTCGGCATATTTGAAAATATGAAATATATTATTAGTATACAAAATTTATTTCGAGGGAATTGTTCAAATGATTATTAGATCATCAAATTAAAGTAACCCCGAAATTCATTTATTTGCTGTTGCAGGCTGGATGGAATTGGTGCTATTCGGAAAACATTTTTGATAAAAACACCATGAAATGTGGCGTATTTAACAATCCCATGGTTGCACACTGGGACTGTCCACCTTATTATCAACCTCTCCTGTGTAATATTTGTTGCAATTCACTTAGAACAAGAGTTTGGAATTCGTAAAAACTTTATCCTTTCTTATTTAATTTTCTGCAATTACCTTGGATAGTATTCTCGACTTGTCTAATAGTTACATTTGATTGATTTAGTCGATACTATTGGTATGTTCTTTTGGTGCTTATGTTGAATCTTGAATTAGTGATTAACCTTCAGAACGGACATTTTGTGCACTTGTTCAATTAATGAGGTTATTTTTTCCACTTGCCTTGCTTGATTTAGCAGATTGGCAACACACTATAGGTTAAATAGCTTTATAATTTAGTTTGTGAACCATTTTGTGAAAGTATTTACATTCTTTATGGATATTTCTTTTATTAAAGTTCTGGAAGATACAATTGGTCCCTACCGTTGTGGAGTATATACTAGTATAACTAACTAACAAAGTGGCCCCTTTTTTCCTTCATGTTAGTACTCTGAGAGAGGTTATATGATGAATCGAAAAGCTATTTCTAATCTTTTATTTCTCTCCCACCCATTGTGCATGCTTTGATTATTTACAGATTTTCAGGCATTGCTGCTTTAAAATGGAAAACAACTCAATTTCAAAAAGTAGGCCAATTAGAATTTGATAACTAGGGACTTGAGGGAGCTTCTTAAGCTATTACATTTGGTCCATTGACTCATTGCGGCTTTTGTTTATATTTATTGCACATTATGAGCTTTGAAAAAGATGGCCCTTGGTCCCATCAATGATTGTTTTCTGAGTACTCTGCATATGTACTTCTTATAAAGTTAATATTAATTATGTTCTGGTCTCGGTATCCATTATATATGGGATCTTTACAAACATCCACCAACCATAGTCTATACACATGAAAAATCTGTAACTGTCAAATCCTTTTATTCTTTTCCTTTGTTTTTTGACTGAACTCTTAAAATTTGCCTATAGAAAAAGAACTTGAAGAAATTAGTGGGTACATAACATTATATATTGTATCATGGTCTGTATTTACGAGGCGTCTGTGGCAAGTTGGCTTAATTAACTACTGTTATATGTTAATATTATCACTTGATTTTTAATAACTGAGTTTGGGTTATTTTCTTGACCTGTTAACAGATTGTATAATAATAGTCAGTTTATTGGTAGAATGAGTTACAACAAGTAGTTGTATTTTCTGTTATGAACCTAATATTATGAAATAATGTTCTTCGGTAGTTCTTATCTGCCATGCAGCTATAGTCAGTTTATTCTTGATCTCTGGTATTTCAGTATTGCCATATAGTACATGCTTCCTATTTAGTAATGTGATTGCTTGTTATAATTTGTAGGTTTCACAAACTACCTTATTCTCTTGCTCTCTTATTTCGGTACATTGCCATGAACAGGATCACCATCTTAGTGAATGTAAGACATTTATTTGACACCTCAATTACCGGCTTCCTTCAACACACTCCTTATGATCACATTTCTCTTATTTTTTATTGAGTACTTTTCCATTTTATATACATTACAGTAAACTTACATTACAATTGTTTGTTTTAATTTATCATAATACTATTATTACTTCTTTTCTTCTCCTTCCTGTTTTGTTTATCTCATTAGAATGTGATTTCTTTGAATATTTCAATTCTCAGTTTCTGTATAGGTTAAATTATCAAGAGAAAGATGTGGGTATAACTGACTAGTTCAAAACAAGACATTAGTATCTCATTCGCAATAGGTTGGGTATCTTACTTTATCACTCTGTTCATTTACCACTAATTTTAATCCTTTTCATAGTTACTAATACTTAAATTAACATTTTGGAGAATGAGAGAGAGATGTATGCAAGTTTTTCTCACAGTGGAACCAAAAAGGGAATAAGAATAAATATAAATGTCATCTACATTTCTTCAAAATATGATTTCTCTTATGCTGGTCATCTGGAGATAGTGCGCATGAAAACTGACAAGGCCTCCAAATGCCTGGACAAAAAGCCTGTTTCAATCTAGTTTTCAAAGCACATGTTCATCTTTTAGGATCATCTTTTGTTTGGGTGTTTAGAGGAAATCCCTTTCTATAGACATTCTCATTTTAACTGATAAAAACCAGCATCTTTTGAAACTGGGAAACGAGAGAATTTTTTTTATTTTCTTGTGAATATCAAAAGGAGATTTACATGTAAAAATCCACAAGAATTACCCACCCAAATTCTCATATCGAGAATATTTTTTTGAAAGAGGAGCCCCATTAACTATGCCAAAAAGGGAAAAGGAATCAACGAAATCGAGATCGTTGAGATTTCTCTTTAAAATTGAACTTCAAGAATAATTGGAAGGAGAGTTTCATGTAAATAATGATGCAATGACCCCGTGAGGATTACTAGCCAAACTATGGAGTCTAGGAGATAATGGGGCAATTTTCGAATCCCCAGTCCATAAGCCCTCCCAGAATTTTAATCCTTTCACCATCTCCCACTCAAAGCCAGATAAGATTGATAAATGCTTGCAAGCCTTGAACTACGGAGAGATGCTCTATCAATCACGGTAGCATCTCATCCGCCATTAGGAATCCCGTATTCACTTCAATTTATGGATGCCCAAAAGAAATTGTTTTCTGAGTGAAATCTCCATAGCCAATTCCTAAGGGAGCTAAATTTCTTTTTCTTAAATTACTAATGCCTAGACCCCCTTTATTTTTAGGTTTGCAAATCACTTCCCGAGAAATAAGGTTCTCTTTTTCCCTCTCACCACTCCCTTCTCAAAAGGAAGATCCTTATTAGTTTTTTCAATTTCTATGCATTATGACGAGGAACTTGAAGATGGATAAAAAGTAGATGTGAAGACTCTAATACAGTGCACCAGAGGTAGTCTACCTCCTTTAGAGAGATGCTCGTCTTCCATGCATCCAATCTTTTGAAAAGTTTTTTGAAAACATTGTCCCAAAAATAAAGAGCCCTCGGGTTACCCCCCCAAAGGCAAACCCAAATAATCCACAGGCTAAGACCCAAATCATAGCATTGGGATTATGGCTACTGTTAGGAAGAGCAAAAGGACCTAAAAGGACAAATAAAGAGAATTGTTATCTATTTAACCGCTACTTGAATATTACAAAGCTAAAGGGAGATACAATTGAATGCTCCTTATTAAACTATTAACACACTTGTAATGGAATTAAGAACACTCGCATAACATTCAGAAACTAATCCCTTACAACCTACAAACCTCTCCATTGGAGATCTGTAGTATACATGGGCACATGAGAAATAATTGTAAGGGAATTAAGAACACCCGCATAACATTCAGAAGTTATAAAAGTGATGTAGACATGGGCACATGAGAAATAATTGTATATTATTTTGTGTTATTGCGTTATTATTGTTAGAATAAATTAACATTCCAAAAGATATCGGGAACTTCTTTCCCATTTTTATGGATTAATGTCACTAAGAGTAATGTGTAAATTCCGCTACGCTTAAGTGTTTCATATCGGGGACTTCTTTCCCATTTTTAGGGAGGATGATACTGGATTTTGCGTCAAACATGTCTTCTATATCTTTGTTGAGAATGGTTGGGTAGTGAAGCTGAGGTGGACTTTGTCCTTAACTTGGGTGAGGTTCCAATAAAAATATCCTCTTAAGTCCAGCGCCAATGAAAATAACTCATTTTCCGTTTCCGCTTTCTTTTGGTTGTTTATTCATCCATGCTAAAATTACCAGAACTAATTGTACACCTCTATGGATCTACTATCAGGATACGTCTACTTTTTATATGCCTTAGAATGGGATCGCCGGGTAAAAGGTACACATGTTTGTATATAAGGGAGGTGGGGCTTGAAAATGATGCCATCGGTTCTCATCTTTGATTGTTTATTGCATATTCACATATAAAGAGGTGCAGATGCGTAAAATTAACCTACACAACAACAACGGGTGGAGCCAACGAGGCTCTGAAACCAATTGACGTAAATGAGCATCAAATGGAAAATAAGAAGATATAACTCTCGTCTCAACTTTCTCATAATATCTTAAGAATGTAGGAATGCCTCCAATGAAGCTACATGGGGAGTATTTATAGGGAATGAGAGACGCTTCTAGAAGTTGTTGCTGAAGTATGAGTTGTCATGAGGTTTCATGACGACACTAACTAATGGAACCTTCTAGAAACTTCCATCTCAACCTTGTTACACCTAAAAAATGTTACAAAAATACTAAAAACTAATAAAAGAAAAAATATAATAAAATAATAAAAATGTCGCCTGCGTCGTATGCTCCTGCATCACTCTCCTCCCCATGGAAAGATGTCGCATGCTCCGTATACTGGTGGTAGAAATCCGGGTCAATATGCTGTAGTGTCGCCTTGAAAATCCAGGGGCCTTCTGCTTTGGATCTTCCAAACCAACGAACCAATTAGCGGGTATAATCATCGGAGGATGAGGAGATAGGCGCTGAATCAAGGAGTCCCTCGATATGAACAACATGAGATCAAACTGGATGGGTTGTAACAGGATGAAGGGGAATCAGAGGAGCATGGGTGCCTCTAAAAGGAGAGAGATCCTCTACATTGAACGTACGATGCATACGGAACTCGGGAAGATCCACCTCATAAGCATATGTCCCGCAAGCCCAGACAATAGGGAATGAACCAAATTACCGCATAAAAAGTTTGTTGCCCTTGCCTTGTCGCCGTGCTTTTTGAAGGTACCCCATAACCAAATCACTCGGTTGATACGATATAAAAGGGAGGTGCTCATCCACGACCTCCTCATAAGAGGCGTAAGTGGTTTCCAGACGGCAAGAATATCTTCCTGAATGGAAGTCAAACGGGCTACAACACCTCGACCGAGGGATAAGTAGGCACCGTCGGAGGAAGCTCGGCAAGGTCCAGGGGTATAGTGAGTGACTTCCCCACGATAGAACGATTAATAGCATTGTTGAAGGCAAACTCGGCCTGAGCTATCACAACATCCCATCGCCACGAGTTCTCGGAAGAAAGGAATCTTAAAAGATCACCAACACTCCGGTTGACCTCCTCGGCCTGTCGGGGGATGGAAGGTTGTGGAAAACTACACTATCCATAAGAACTACCACAAAGTGCACCAGAAATGCCCAGTAAAATGCACATCTCTGTTAGACGTAATACTACGGGGAACCCTGTGGAGACGGACTACCTTATTGAATACAACATGACGACATGAGAAACATCAATCGTGCGAGTACAATGTATGAAATGGGACATCTTTGAGAACCTGTCCACCACCACAAAAATGGAATCATGCCAACTAGAAGTGCGAGGGAGTCCCACTATAAAATCCATCGAGACGTCCTACCACAGTCTCTCGAGAATCGTCAAAGGAATATATAAACCGGTGTTGGTGTGTTGTCCCTTGGCCATCTGACATGTATAACAACACCGAATGAAGGCGTTGGCTTCCCTCCGCATAGTCGACCAATAAAATTGGTCCCAAATGGCCTAATAATACCCATCCGCGGACTTACGAAATAATCTTCTCTCGAAGAGAAGATACAAGAATGCATAAAGTTGTACCCCCGTGTAAGAAACCATCCCGCAACAAATATTCCCCCGATGATCCGTTGCCCTGCTGGAAAGCTAAAAATATCGGCCCAAATTCCACATCGTGGGATAGAGATTCCGGACCTCGTCAAATTCAAAAACTTGACCTGACTCCGTAGAGTCACTAAAGCATGCGACCTTCCACTAAGACCATAAGCCCTCTGGATCTCCTTCCCCGATTTATACTGTAGATGAAATCTCCCACTAAGAGCATAAGCCATCTGGTTCTCCTTCCCCGATTTATACTGTAGATGAAATGTGTATCTCTGGAGGTATGTCGTCCACTTGGCGTGTCTATCATTAACACTCCGCTTGTTATGTAGGTATCAAAGGGTCTCATGATCAGATTTGATGATGAACTCCTTGCGCAAGAGATAAGACGACTAAAACTTCACTGCCTTCACTACCGCGTAGAACTCCAAATTGTAAGTTGGATAGTTGAGGGAGGCGCTCATCAACTTTTAACTAAAAAATGCAATCGGCTTTCCATTTTTGCTCAAAACGGCACCCAATCCTGTCTTCCAAGCATCGCAAGACAACTCGAACAACTGGTTAAAATCTAATAAAGCTAGGATACGTGCTGTGGTCATCAACTCCTTGATGCGTCTGAAGGCTCTATCTGCCTTCTATGTCCATCGAAACTCAGTACTCGAAGAGGTACTCATAAAATCTGTAATAGGTGCCATGACGGTGCCGAACCCCGCTATGATACGCCATTAAAATCCCTCAAGACCGTGGAAACTGCGAACTTTTGATACTGATGTGGGTGGAGGCCAATCAACTATCGCCTGAACCTTAGCGTCGTCCTCCCTAATGCCATCACTTGAAACCACATACCCCAATGGTCATTGAAGGTACCATAAAAGTGCACATCTTTAACGTGAGAAAGAATCTCTCCACTCTTAATACAACCAAAACCTGAGCCACGTGATCAAGATGCTCCTCCTCATATTGGCTATAGATCAATATATCATCAAAGTAAGCCACCATAAACTTTCCCATGAAAGGGCGTACATCGAAGTCACCACTCATGAAAGTAGACGGAGCATTGGACAGGTCGAAAGGCATCACTGTCCACTCATATAATCCATCATTTTTCTCGAAGGCAGTCTTCCACTCGTTCCTAGGCATTTTACCAATCTGATATTATTCAGTCTTCAAGTCTAGCTTAGAGAAAACTCGAGCACCATAGAGCTGGTCTAACATGTTTTCTAATCGAGGAATATGGAATAAATACTTCATTATGATTTTGTTAATATCCCGACTATCAATACACATTCGCCAACTCCCATCCTTCGGTGGTAAAAGGGCAGTCACTGCACATGGTGACATACCCTTTGTCACATAACTAGGTGACCTGTCTCTGAAGCTTCGCATGCTTTGTAGGTGACATACAGTAATGGGGTAGGTTGGGAAGTTGTGCCCCAGGGATAACGATAACATGTTGTATATTTCTGAGAGGAGGGAGCTCATCTAGTGGGGTACACACATCAAAATAGGAATCCAACAAGCTCTGAACCTGTGGGGAAACAACCGTCTCTGGAGTAATGATGGGACTGGTAAGGGCATAACACAAGCCTGACTCCGCGGTCTTTGTAGCTAACTCCTCCTGTGACACCACCAGGGTTGAAGGTCGAGACATCGGGAATGGCCTCATAGGACGGATGAGCGCCCCTCGTGCATGAGTGAATAGGAGTTTGCTCCCTCGTCATGCATGCTGTGATGATCAAATTTCCATGGCCTCATAGGAAGGATGAGAAAATCTCGCCCCTCGTGCATGAATGAATAAGAGTTCGCTCCCCCGTCATGCATGCTGTGATGATCAAATTGTCATGGCCTGCTCAACAAAAGATGGCAGGCTGTCATATCCACTACAGTATAAAAAATCTCATCATGGTAATCCTCGATAGAAAATGTAACCCGACACTGTCTGCTGGGGGCAAGTGTAGTTCCATTACCCAACCATTTGATACAACATGGGGCGGTCAAAGACTCCGTTGATAATCTCAGCTTATCCACCATCTCTTGTGCCACTAAATTTTCCCTGGATCCACCATCAATAATCACTATACATAATAGCCCCATGGCGGTGCAACGGGTAAAGAAGATGCTCGTACGGACCCACGCATCATCACTAGGTGGAGGTGAATGTGGATCCACGAAAGTCAATACCATCAGAGCATGAATAGAAACCCTCACAAGCTCCACCTGAGCATGGAAAAACGAATCCCACCGTCTACAAATAGATTGAGCTATTGATAGTGGGATAGGGGGTGGTATAGGAAGGATACTCAATGAAAAACACCCTTTGTAAATAAGGTTGGATTTAGGGTCTTAGTAATTAGGGTTTTATTCTGTGGGTGTTTGGTTAGAGGTCTAATGGGTTTGTGGTAAGAAAATTTGGTATTAGGGGAAGTATGAGGTTTCTTTGTCAAATTAAGTATGAAAGAATTAGGGTTCGGGTTGAAATTTTTAGGTGGATTAGGAATTAGGGTTTCATTGGGTTTATATACGTTAGGATTTGATTCGGAGTTTCAAAATGGGGTTTAGGAAACATCGAAACAGGGTTTGGGGTGGTCAGGTGGTGTTTGTGGACAGGGGTTGGGCAGTGGTTGGTGGAGGGTTTCGGGTGCGGGTTGGGTGGGGTGTTTTTTCTTGATTTTCTAGGGTTAGGGTTTCATAATGATTCTTGTTGGTATTTTGCACTTAATCAGGGTAAAACCAACCCGAGTCCCAATCGTTTACAAACAATCCTTGATCTAAGAGAAAACGATGCTCTGATACCAATTTGATGTAAATAAAAAGGTTCGAAAGCATAAAATTAACCTACACAACAACAACAACGGGTGGAGCTAACGAGGCTTTGAAACCAATTGACGTAAATGAGCGTCAAATGGAAA
This sequence comes from Sambucus nigra, assembly GCA_949130495.1. NCBI lineage: Eukaryota > Viridiplantae > Streptophyta > Magnoliopsida > Dipsacales > Adoxaceae > Sambucus > Sambucus nigra. Next base: position 1,403,553 of record CASBWL010000485.1, read on the forward strand.
ATAAGAAGATGATTTAACTCTCATCTCAACTTTCTCTTAATATCTCAAAAATGTAGGATTGCCTCAAATGAAGCTAAATGGCGAGTATTTATAGGGAATGAGAGAGGCTTCTAAAAGTTGTTAGCTAAATATGAGTTATCATCCATCACAACACTAACTAATGGAACCTTCCATAAACTTCCGTCCATCTCAGCTCTTGCTACAACTAAAAAAATGTAACAAAAATGCTAAACAACTAATAAAAGAAAAAATACAATGAAATAATAAAATGCCACCCCTGTCCTATGCTCTTGCATCAGTTAATGTTAATTATCTTCTTTTAGAAAGATCTGTAGGTTTCTGTCAGTTAATGTACGAATGAACTTTAAATATCAATGAAGCAAATTTGTCTATATTCAAGTTTTAATATTTTTCTTCAATTATGTTAAAATTCAATTTCATGTAAAAGTTTGACTTTCAAATGTGAACTCGTAATTTGGGATATGGAGGGGAAATCTAACAATCTTAAACCCTTTTGATGATCGACGTAGTATGAAAAGTAATTTAGTGGCAAATATGAACGTTATTATCTAGTACCTTAACTCTTTTCGGAATATTACATAATTGAGTGAGAGAAAAGAGAAGTGTGAAGATTATAAAGGTTTCAACTTATGAGAAATTGACCAAGATAAAAATAAAACTAAAAGGTAAATAAATAAATAGGGTATGGATAGAACATACTGATTGCAGTGAGGATTAAATGGTGAGTGTACTAAATTTAATGGAGGGTGGGTATAAAGATGATGGTTTCCACTAACTGTTTAAATGAGAGAATTTATATCCCCACATGCAAATTGTCTTGAGAAGTTTTATTGTCCAAAAGAGGCAAATTGCAAAATAGTTAGGGATTAAAAACCTAGAAAAATCCATGGTGTAAAAGTTCGCGCCATGTTTCATGACTTTTGAAACCACATGCACAACGCCCATTTGAGTATTTTAACCCTCCTAGGATCCGACAACATCATTAATACCTTAATGGGTGATTTTTATGTGGAATGAACCCAACATACAAATGAAAACAAATTAGAGATTTCTCCAAATCATGCTATTCCAAATTTAAGTTCCAAAATTTCTTGTGAAGTTTTAAATAAGGAGACCATGCATAAAACATGTCTCCTACATACATAAATGCACACCCCATGATAAAATAGTCATACAATCATCGGAAATGCACTAGTGAAATACGTTACAGTGATCTGGACTATGAAATGGGGAAAAAGCTTATAAAAAACTGCGTATATTTCGAACGACCCATAACTTTCTTACTTTTTCCCCCTCCACTGTAGCCTGCAAAATATAAAATAAATATGAGTGAGCCTAGTTTTTTGGTAGAGGGATAAGGCTTGAATTATATGCAAGTGAATATGTACTACATTCGATAAGTATATATAAAATACAACAATGAATGCAAGTAAGTTAACACAAAAGTACTATACAATGTGTAGGGTTAGGTTGATAATTACTCTCGATATCCACATACAAAAGAATATCACTTCGCAAAGAACACGAAAAGTCCAAAATCTTTTGGTGCACCTTCGAAGTGCAAGGGTAGCTTCGATAAACTCAAATACCACACTCAAAGATACAAAAACAAATACACAAGGCAATCACAATTTACTAAAAAAATACATTAGGTATGGACTGCAATAAACTCAAAGTGATTAAACCCCACCAAATAGGGCTTATGGGCGAAAGTAGAGCCAGGTCTCACCCCCTCTCAGCAACCTTTAGGGTACATGACATAAACTACACGTCAATGGCCAAAAAACTAAACAAATGCCAGTTTATAGAGAGAGAAACTAAGGATTTCTTTTATTCAAGATCAAAGCTATCTCCCAATGAGGAGTACATGGGTATTTAAATGACTAAAAGGGGCAAGCATTAACAAAAAAGTAACTAATTAGTTCCAAATATGCTTGGACACCAATTAAAGGACATAAAAGGAAATAAAAGAAAAGAAAACTAATAAGAAATACTAAAATGTCAAATAAACCGTAAAATAAAAGGAAATAAACCAATTCCCATCATTCTTCCCACCTTCGAAAAAGTTCGTCCTCGAGCTTAAAATGAAAAATTGGAGAAGGCCAGGTTGCACAAACAATGCTTGCCAAAATTGTGTCCAACCACGCCACACGAACAAATATTTGGAAAATATTTTTCTCTTCTTCAGTGAGGGCTCAGAATGGCCCAATTGCAATATCTTCCAACTCCTTATAAGATAGAGGTGGTCCATTGCTTTCAACCCCAATAAAATTAATCATTTCACTTTTTAGGTCTAGAAGATTGAAATCATACATTTCAGTTTTGCAAACCTCATCGTGGGTTCTCACCAGACCTTCGTAGTTCTCATGCTTATCTTCTTCAATCTCATCATAACCCTTGTCCACAATAACAATAGTGACCATTTCGGTAGTCAAATCAGCCATTGTTAGCGCTTGAGACCATTGACATCGAGTGGTGGCCAGTTGTTTGAAACAACTTCGTCGGAGACCAAGAGAAATGTCAAAATGGTTGTCCCCTTCTGGGCCCTCATATTCATCATTTTCTTATTCTTCCCAAACCCTAGCAGTCCTAACACTTAACTCAGCTATACCCAAGATCACCGGAGGTCCAAAAATGGTGAGAGATATGACTGGAGGTGACACGCAGGCCAGCCTGGCCCGGATCTGGTCGGAAACAGCAGGGGTTAGGGTCTCGGATGGCTGCTAGGTTTGCAAACGATCTAGTTTTAGGTCAGTTATGACTTGTGCGGCAGCGTTTTGGTGGCAAGAGGGCTTCTCGATGCCGAAAGAGGCAGATCTGGCTTGGGTTGAGGTGGAAATGGACTGGTCAGGTGCGGATCTAGTCGAAAAATAGTAGGGGCTGGCCGGCAGCAGATCCTAGTTGGATATGTGCTGCCAGGCTTTGATTTATCGGATTGGGGGTGTTGGGGCAGATCTGGTGAGGGCCCCACTGGGGGACTGTTGGCGGGTCGGGGAGGTGCGATAATGGTAGGATAGGAGGTGTTTTTGCTGATTGGAGGGTTTTGGGTGGGGATTTCAGATGTAAGGTTTTGATAGCATTGTTTCCTCGCCCTCGGATCGAGGTCCATATGTAGTAACAATTCTTCGTCGAAAATTTAATCGTTCACAGTGGTAGGTGGTTAAATTTTGGAGGAGAGTTAGAAGAGGGCATCAAATCATTGTTTTGTTGCTTTAATTCTTGATTAATCTCGTCTTGAAATCAATTCGCTTTCTTCGTGTCCATTGAAAAGTAGTGTACAATTTGTTTGATAATCTAAACACCGATACACCAATGTTGGAGCGACACCCACTCTGATACCAAATAGACCTAAACTACACATCAATGGCCAAAAAACTAAACAAATGCCAATTTATAGAGAGAAACTAAGAATTTCTTATATTCAAGATCAAAGTTATCTCCAAATGAGGAGTACATGAGTATTTGTATGAGGAGAATTACTTCCTAGCCAAATAATTACCTAAATGACTAAAAGGGGCAAGCATTAACAAAAAAATACCTAATTAGTTCCAAACATGCTTGGAGACCAATTAATGGACTTAAAAGGAAATAAAAGAAAAGAAAACTAATAAGAAATACTAAAATGACAAATAAACCCTAAAATAAAAGGAAATAAACCCATTTCCATCACTACATGACTTTATTCACACATAAAGCCTAAAAAAGAAAAATCATTACAAAGATCAATTAACTTTATCCCCTTTGACAAACATGCAGACCAAATATCCTTTTATGTCACCTCGGCCCCAACATCCGTTGATACCTTATCAAATAAGTGGTGTCACTTTTCATTTAGAGCGCCTGACATCACATATTACTACCAATGATACTATTCCAAGATCCAATGACCTTAAATACACGAAACCTCATTGTAAATACTCCCCTTATGCCTCATTAATATGTGTTCATCGATTCCCACCTACAGAGTTTTCCATTTAACTTTAAGAACTTGAATACCAACTAACATCCATTATGTCCATCTTTCCACCATACCAAGTGTTAAAATCCTCATCTCGACTTGGTTCTCTATTGACTCTCTCACCCTCCATTGCATAACTCCTAAGAGTCTCTCCATCTGGTCAGTACAAGTTCTATAGGGCGAGTGACATCTAGGCTCACTACCCTCCTACACAATGATATGCACAATGTATTGATGGGTATAAAACCTAGACTGTCAATTCATAATCAGCCCAATAATCAAATTACCAAGCTATGGTAAAAATTCGTGTCTAATATTGGATATATCTAGTTTCATGGACTTTCACTATGAGCTCTAAACGACTGATGACTTTTTAATTAACAATTCCTTGTAGTGTATAAGACGAACGTTTAAGGGGTACTTACTACATGGTGATAAGTGACCGGAGTGGTGCTTCCCTATAGAGGTTCAGGTATCTCAACTCATAACCCTGATCCTGATCCTGCCTATTTTTCATACTACAACATGACTAAATTCCTTAAAGCCAGTATATTAACATTATAAAAAATCATATCCGATGAAGCCCCATAATCCATCATGTCCAAGTCAGCTTCTAAAGCATATGTACAGTAGCCAGAATCAAATGTGCACGTTATGCACTCAACATTACATAGAATTTTTCTACTTTTTTTTTTTAAATCTGGAGGTTTCAATAATATAAAGTATGTTAGAACATGCAGCTTTTCTGTGTAAATTTCCTTTTGATTTTGTGTAGGAACGATTCTTACACTAAACTGGTCTGTTAAAATTGAGGTGCCAGATCAACACCCCAATAGATCAAGGTTGTGTATGACAGATCAAGATGAATATTTGATAATTCAAAACGTCCTTAGATCTTCTTTGTTTTTGGTCTTATCCTATATAAATAGGAATTTCTATCAAATCAATCGAAGCCCCATGCTAGATCGATTGAAGGACAAACACACTCTATTTCTAAAAATCTCATTCCGCCAAACTCAACTAGGCTTAAGGCTTCCAACATGATCATTAAAGATCTGCGTATGATTTAATTAGTCCTAACAGACAATTCATTGGAGAACGATTGTACAACCCCAAAAGACAGCAAGACAACTTCGTGCTTATAGTACTGAATATAATTTTGTAATTCTTAATATGCAGACTAATAAGTTTATAATAGCTCTTGCTTCATTTCAATGTTGTACGATTTAAAAGCTAGATATAGTTGAAATAAATTTAGAAACAAATCATATTTTTATGCACGAGGAGGCGTTGCAGAATCCATATTATCTCAGTTGGAGTCTTAATTCACGCTATATATACTAATTTGGGACAAATGAAGTATTTTGCTATTTATAAGCTTTGTTGTATGCACACTAACTAAAAATTCAGTTTTTTATACAAATCATGCTAATGTAACACAAGAATTTTCATTTAATAAAATACAGCATACTGAAACTCATACCAGGAGGTCCACCATGAGCAAAAGAGGCTGCAAAAATAGAAGGTTCAAAAACTCATAATCACCAATTGGAAAGTGTAACAAAAATATAAATGAAGTGCAATATCACATTTGCACACACATACACACTCACACTCACAACAAACTGTTTACACGTGTGTGTATATATACGCGTAAGGAAATTTATAATTGAAGATGATAAAAATATGAAATTAAAAGCTAGTGAACCTCTTCCAGAATATAAAAATTGGGAAGAATATCAAGAAGTATTGGGAGTTAAGGTGAATTTAAAGTGGGAAACAAGATAAAAAGTCCATTGTTTGTGAATATCCATATTCTTAATTCAGTTCCAAATGAAGTGACTCATTCTTTATTTTCTCTATCTGTCAGTTGTTCATTCATCCATGCTAGAAAACTAAATCTTTTTGTATAAATCAACGAAACTACTTATAATTTACTCTTACTTTGTATATGGGTTAGTATTTGTTGGTAGGAATTTTAATTTAATGCACAATGATGATAGCAATATGGCGAAATAGCTATGATGGTGGATATGTTAATGATTCTTATAAGTTCCACGCCTTCAATATGGAGAGACATTTGCTAGAAAGTGACATGACTATGACAAGTTTATTATAAAAATCCCCGATTAGTAACACTCCCTCCATTTTTTCTTTGTAAAGCATTTAGAATCTTGTTTTTACGATTTAGTAAATTTGGCTTCACTATACTATTTCACTTTTTTTATCGGTGTTTTTAATCATAATATTAGGCTATATTTAAAACGTTGACAATTTGATTATGTAATTGTGCCGATACGTATGTTTATGTGGTGGAATATTCTTGTCTCTTAAATTGGATGTGTTATGTGAATTGTTCTGATTGGTTTTCTTCATCATGTCACTTTGGTTTTCAGATTTTGATGATGTAGAGCAACATGGACCGGTAAATTAGCTGGAAGTATATTTTCTGGCCATTAAGCTAAGGTTCGATTCTCTTCCCAATGCACGAGTTAAAATGACAGGTAAGCCTATGTTGTATAATATTTTACCATCTTTTTTTTTACATGAGAACAATTTGTAAATTTTTGGATTTTGTAGGAACAATCTTGATGCTAATAATATATTTTTGGTGGAAGACAGCAAAATTGAATTTACCTATGACTTTGTTACTAGTGTTGCTTTGGCTTTCAAATACTCTCCCTCTCGCTCTCTCTCTATCTCTTCACAACTAATTTTAGTTTTTTTTTTCGTTTAATGTGGAAATGAATGTAAGTAGATTATGTTCCACATCATTTGGAGTCCTTCTTGCAATCTTCTATACATCTTCTTTGACATAAATTATTTGGTTTAATGTAGGTAAATAATCTCAATTGTGCTATGTTATATTTCCGGTTTACTTATGGATATTGATTTTAACAAGTTTAAAATTCCAAATTTTTATGGTGGGAAAGCTGAGCATACATAGTTAACAAAATGGGATAACTAATTAGGTTTAAATATATGCTTATACTTAAGAAATATATATGCATAATGTAAACAGTTGGATCGTAGCTATTTTGTGATTATACATGGGGATCCATTACTTCCTTATAATGCACTTTGGGGTCCAAATTTTTACTATTTATATTTTGGGGCCTATTTTCATTTTTTTGCAAAGCTTTCGTGACAAATTATATTTAGAAAGCCAACAAATTACAAAAAACACTGCTGTACATTTTGTAATGTTATAAATACTAATATAAGTTAAAGTTGTATATATTGTAAGAAAATTACACTTTCATTTTTTGTTACACTTTTGAGGAAAAAAAGTGTCGCACAAATAGTGTAATAATACGCCGTAAAAAATGAAAATGGTACCAGGAGTGATAATAGATTAAACTTTGGTACCGAAAGTAATGACCCTTCTATAAATTGGGGACACTAGCCATAAGACCGTTTATAAAATTGCACATGCGTTGAGTAAGGTGAGGCATGTTTCTAGTACTTAAAATTGATGCTATGATCAGTTTAAATTTTATATATAATTTGTTCAAATGAATACAACTTAAATGTATGAGACTTGGGGTGCAAAATTTTCTTTACTATGATCATGTATCTTTACTGAGTTCCTTTTTTATTTTTGGTTTTAAAGATTACATTTCTTTTGAATCTATTTTAGTGACAATTATGGACTACAATAGCATTCTACTAACCCCATATGAAGCTAGAGTGTGACTAAATTATGATGTTTAACAACCAAAAGAGATTTCATTTAAATGCATGATATTGATATGTAAACATTAAATATAGTAAACAGTAGCGAACATTATTATCATTCACCTTTTTCACGAATTCATTCCTGTATTTACTAGAAAAGTGCTTTTAATCTTCACTAGTTTAGCCACAACATGTTCCATGGTGATTCTCTCTGTCGGTGAATTTGTAGAACATTCCAATGCTAAAGAAAATATGGCTGACAAACATTGCTCTTTGGCAGATAAGTATACATCCTGTATTTCTATGAAATTTGTATCAACATTATTCATGATTGAACCATAAGATGCTTCAAGAACCCAACTCCTCAAACTCATCCCACCAGAAAACAATTCATCTGTTGGTTTCTTCCTTGTGAATGTTTCCATCAATACAATACCATAACTATAGACATCGCCACTTGTAGAGACTATCCCATTCGTTCCATATTCTACAAGATCGTATGATATATAAATCAATTAATAGAATTGAATTATTATAGAAAATTTAAGAAAGTAAAAGTTATCAAAATATAAGAAAATTAGACTTCACCTGGTGCCATATACCCAATTGTTGCTAGGGTTTTAGTTTGTTCAATAAATTCTTTTCCACCCAAGAGTTTTGCAATACCAAAATCGCCAACATGTGCAGTCATATCTTCATCAAGCAGGATGTTGCTAGGCTTCAGATCACAATGAACAATAGGTGTTTCATAGCCGTGATGTAGATATTCCAAGGCTGTTGCAACATCTATCATTACGTTTAACCGTGTCAAAATGTCCAAACTATAATTATGAGAGTACAACCACTTCTCAAGGCTCCCATTAGGCATGTAAGTTAGAACCAAGGCGTTGAAATCCAAGTTCGTACAGCTACTGATGATTTTGACAAGGTTCCGATGACGAATGTTACGCATCACCTCACATTCAACCTCAAAACTCTTGAATGCTCCTTCTAGATTTAAATTGAAAACTTTTACCGCAACAGTCATCCCGTCTGAAAGTATTCCTTTATATACCGAACCAACACTCCCCATACCAAGTAGGTTACTTTCACAAAATGCATCTGTCGCTTGCACAAGTTCATGGTAAGACACCCTTCTCAATGCAAGAGGCAATGAATCTTTGTGGGCCAATAAATTCATCTTCCTTTTTGTTCGTCTTGTGAACACAAATATTAGGGCAACTGAAATCGTTGCTGCTATTATGGGGGGTAAAATATATTTCAATAGATGCACAACTTTTGTTATTGACCATCGATGAGTTTTGGCTTTGCACAGTTGAACTTGTAACCGAGGCGCACCACATAGTTCATCATTTTTCATATATGACTGGGCTGTGAAGTTCACAAATTGTCCTCCATTGGGAATTTCTCCTTCTAAATTATTAAAAGAGACATTGATGTTCTTTAGATACCTAAGTTCCTCTAAGGACTTGGGAATCACTCCAGATAAATTGTTAATTGACAGATCCAACATTTCCAAGTTTATCAAATTACTCAATGTTTGAGGAATAGATCCTTCAAAATTATTATGCGCCAACGAAAGGGAACTTAGCGATTGTGCGCCTCCAATGGTGGTTGGGATATCACCTACTAACTGATTCCATGACAAATCAATTTGGTTTATAACCTTCATACTTCCTATATCTGGTGCTAGATATCCACTTAGAAAATTTGAGGATAGGTTTAAACGCACGAGATCTTTCAGACTCCACAAAGTTGATGGAATAGTAGAAGTCAATTTGTTGGAGTCCAAATACAACGATCTTAGAGATTTAATATCCCCTACACATGTCGGTATGGGCCCGTTGAACTCATTATCACTTAAATAAAGGTCTCCCATGTTTTTAAGCATGCACAGTTCATTTGGGATGGATCCTTGCAGTCTATTTTGGCTAAGATATACTTGTTGCAGACGTATTAATCCCCCAAGTGTTGTTGGGACTGATCCTGCCAATTCATTCCCGCCTAAATTTATGTACTCTAAGGCTGTCAAGTTTCCAATTCCAATGGGAATTTCTCCTTTAATTTTGGTACCAGATGCGTCGAACAGTGTAAGAGAGGTGGATATATTCCCAAATGAAGTTGGGAGAGTACCATTAAGTTGGTTATTTGATAATACCAAATATTCCAGCTGTCTACAGTTTGTTAAAGAAGTAAAAAAACCCAGTTCCGGAGCACAATATTCTTTAGTCAAATAATTATTGTTCAGGTAAAGCTGTTGGAGGAGTCTTAGATCACCAAGTGTATTGGGTATAGAGCCAGTAAAATAATTATCATTCATGGCTAGGAAGAAAAGCTTAGAAGCATTGCTGACAGAGCTTGGAATTTTTCCATTGAGAACGTTGTTTTGTAGGTAAAGCTTTTCAAGAATGGGAAGCCAAAGGCCCATGCTTGGTGGAAGATAGCCAGAGAATTGATTGAAGCTTAGGTCAAGAATTTTCATTGTTGAGATATTGAATATTTTGACTGGAATGGTGCCTGTTAGGCTGTTGGTACCGACATTTAATATCTCCAAATTAAGGAATGAGTTCCAAATCTCATTTGGCAATGTTCCTGTAACAAAATGAACACCCTTGCGTTACAGCCTTATGTTGACTATATGCATTCCAAGTAAATGCAGGAATCAACTGTATGACATTTAATTAGGAAAATGCCAAGGGTATAAAGGAATTACAAAAAAAACACAAACTAATGTTGTAGTGCAATAAAATGCTGTACACTATCTTGGAATAAGTGGTGTACGATGATACGTTGCAATGACACATTAGCTTCTTTAACTTTTTGTGTAATTTGTTTGTACCCATATTATTACTCCTTTATGCATTTTTTTTAGTTCAAAGCTATGGTTTTAACATTATGGGTTTGAACTTTTGGGCATTACACATTCTAATGTACAATCTCTTATTTGTTCAATTTCTTTTTTATTATTCGACAATAATTTAATATGCTTTTTTTTCTATTGTTGTAGTGGAGAGAAAATAGGCCCGTAAGACACTATTCGAATCTTTGCTTTTATCTTCTGAAAGGTCGAACATGCAAACCACTTGTGATGCTTTTGGGACAATGGGTACACATTATATTTTGGTCCCATTTACAATTTCATATATACTGATGGGTACACATTATTTTGCAGGTTCAAAAGATTTGATATTTCCACTGGATAACAACATAATGACAGAGAAGCCACTTCATACTCAACTAAGATACACGTTTTTATTTATTTATTATATAGTGTTTTCCATGTACTGTTTCTTAGCAATGGAAACATCATTATTCAAGGTGCACAGGGTTGTCATCATTCCTTTATTTATTCATTTTTATTTTTTATCTAACTTTATAATATTCAGAGTATATACATCTTGACCTATCCCACCTTGATTTTCTAGCTTTGTTTTTTTCCTTCGTAATTCCGTGTAATTTTTGTTTATTAATGTTTACTAATTTACAACCACATTGAAATGATAATGATATAATTTTTCATGATTACAATACGAATATTTACCTACTATCTTTTGTCGTCTAATTTAATATATTCAGTTAAATGGTCTATTGTATATGTACATATCCTTTCTTGAATTATTTTTAAAACTATAGATCAGAGTGTTGTGAATGAATTTTGATCTACTTTATTTCTTTGCTTATATTTGTGGAAATTGGAAACTAAGGAAAATCAGATTTTTGTAAAAATACCGCTAACACTTGTCTAATGTTTACTATAGGAGATGCTAGAGAGATTTGGGCCCAAGAACTATAATGTAATTTTACACCTTAAACTAGAGATTTTTTTTAATTAAGCGTTACAATGTTTAACACGAGCATTTTTAATTAGATGTCCCGATACGTATGGTTCAATGTAAAGAATCTATGTTTGACCAAAATTTGATCACAATCTTTTTTAATTTTCTCATCTATATCTATTGAACCATAGATGTTTTATGCCAGTGATTTGTAGACCATAGCTTACTTAAGAGACTATTCCCTTTCTGAGATTCAACGTTAAGGTCGGTTTTGCTTTTGACTTTTTCTCCAATTATATAATTAATGAGAAATAGTATTGTTCTAGAGTTCATCTCATTTAGCCTTTTATCTCATTTAGCCTTACAATAATTTTTGTCAGTGTAAGTAGTTCTAAAGTTCTATGTTTATAGAATAGTAGGTGATTCATAAAATTTATTCATTCTATAAAAATCAAAAAAGTATTATTTGTTGTTGCTTGCATCTTAGGTGGGAAATGTGTATTTGAGAATGAGTTATCATGACTTTCATGGTCATGCCGAAATTAATAATACATGACATTAGGAGGGTACTATTCTTACGACACAAAAATAACCGTATGTTCTATGTTTTTTATTCACTTTTTGAATTCGGTAGTTTTCCTGCTATTTTAGTTGTTTTGTTTAAAATTTTAGGATTTTAGATTATTTATTATTTCTGACTTGAATAGAATAAATTTTGGTATTATCAGTTGAATTGAAAGGTTTTGCTAAAAATTACTAAACTGGGCCAAGATACGAGGGGAAAAAATACAAATTTGGCATGCATATTTGATACAATAGAGACAAAGTTGTATTTAAGCTTCTATGGACCCTGCTTTGTTATCTTCTAAAACAGACTAATATATACACGTGTCTGATTATGAGTTATGTTATTATGTTTTTATACTTGTTGATAAAATTGTCAAAATGACACACAATACAATTACACGGCACAACACAACACATCATAAAATTATAATTTAATGGGTTTAGGCTTATCCGACCCGAGTTAATATCGGATCAACGCGATAGACCCGTAAAGAAAACAATTAGGTTTGAAAAGTTTAATGCACCCGATTTGACTCATTTGTACCTATTAAAACCCATTTACACTACCTTAACTCTTTATTTAGAATTTATCTCTGATATATTTTGTAATATTTATAAATTTTGGTGAGAATTATTTCATTTTTTGGATCATACTAGCGTTAACTTTTGGAATTTAGAATGTATTAATTAATTAAATTATTTTTTATGAAGAATGTTAGTTAAGGAATGTTAATGGCTTGGTTCGTGTAATCCGTTAACAATAACGGTTCGGGTTTGGAATTCTTATTTGGAGCCAATTTGTTAATGGTTCGTGTATGGGTTGAGGGAATTTTGAAACGAACTCAATATCACACGACACAAATACAACTACGTGTTGGTAATAATAATAATAATAATAATAATAATAATAATAATAATAATAATAATAATAATAATAATAATAATAATAATAATAATAATAATAATAATAATAATAATAATAATAATATTATTATTATTATTATTATTATTATTATTATATTTTTGTACTTATTTGTAAGTGTGTTCCATTTATTTTTATTAGTATGATAATTCTATTGGATCATGAGTATTTAGTCTCAATTTGAAATATTCATTTGTAGTCACATACATGTTTTTGTCTTTTTTAGTTTGTCCTCTTCTAACAACTATTAGACAAGTGTCATTTTATGTGGAAAGGAAGAGGAGCGGTTAGATGCGATTTTGAGTGGTTATGGAACTTAACACAATTTAAAATTACATGGGATTGAAGCCTAACAAGCTTTTGAAATGGGACTGAACCCCCAAAAAATAATATTCTATAAATATATATTATGTGTTTAGTATAATTTATTATATTTACCAATGAACTTTACAAGGTAAATGTAAGCGCTGGGTCTTGATGTGTATTTAATATATACATATATGTCTGATTACGTGATACGTTATCATCATCATCATCATCATCATCATCATTATTATTATAGGTCATATTTTATAAAAGTACAAACTTATTTGTATGTATGTTCCATTTGTTCATATTATGTGTTTAGTTATAAGGCAAGTCACATTTCCCCCCCTCGAAATTTACAGTCTTTTCACTTCATCACCGCTACTTTTATTTTCTACACTAAACCACTAAATTACTAAATTTTCCAAATGGGTCAAATTACCACCAAATCCTAATCATGCTATGCTTTAGACGGAAACTTTATCGTTTGTGTGGTACATGAGAATATTTTATAGGAAAATACGCTCACATACCATGCACATGACCAATTTATTTATCATGAACACAACAATGTTAGGGTCTTGACTAGATTCATCATTTTTAAAAAGTTTAGGAGGTCTAGTGCAAGAACAAAAGTATGAGTGGTGAAGTGAAAATTTGATAAAAGTTGAAGGGGTCAAAGTGTAATTAACCCATGTTATTATATTTATGTGTGTATATAATTGAGTATAGGAATAATAAGTCTAAATATTACCGATTTTTTAAAATTAGATTTTTTTTCCTAAGTTTCGGGCCAAATTTTTTAAAATATAAAAAAATCATTTGACAATATTTTTTGTGCTATTTTAAAAAACAATGGTCTGCAACTTAGGATCTCATTTTAGGACTTAAATAATGGGTTGTTCTAAATGCGCCTCCATTTTTTCTCATAGGCACTACACACTATTTCAAAGTGATCGTATATTGTGTTTTAAAAGACCGCGATGTGGTGTTGGGAAGAAAAAAATGGGGCTCTTTAGCACATCCTTAAAAATGACATATGTTGAATGATATTTTTTTTAAATTGCAAATAAATAAATAAATAAATTTTGGGCTTTTTTCCCATCAAATGTTTAGATGACATGTAAAAAAAGCTCAAAATAATTTATTTTTGTTATTTTAGAAAAACAATGTCTACAATTTAGCCATTCTAGGTATGCATTTGAATGAAATTATATATATATATATATATAACAAATCCATGGGTTATTTTTCCACCTTAACACATGGATTGTACGAGAACCATCATGAACTTTTATTCATATTATTTGGAAATACCAATATCCCCAAGCAGTGAGAAGATTATATACTTGTCAAATTAGGTTTTGGAATGATCCTGAAGAAAGGATTCGGTTGTAATGAATTTTATAATAATGTGTATATATTATACTAATATTTTTATTTTCTTTATTATTATTATTATTATTATTATTATTATTATTATTATTATTATTATTATTATTATTATTATTATTATTATTATTATTATTGAAGGGGTTGTTCCAAACAGTTCTATGGGGTAGATGTAGGGAAGTCTGGAAGGTCTTGATAATGAGAAATCTATTGTATGGTGACGTGTCACTGCTAAATGTGAAAAATAATCTCCTATTCTCTCTTTCGACCCACTACTGAGTAAGAAACTTTGAATTTATTATAAATGTTTTTTGTTGTACTTTTACATTTTATTATTTTATTTCAAGCTTTATGTTATTTTTAGTTTTTGATATATTGTTATTGATTCCATTGGACAATTTTTGGAAAATGAGTACTGAGTTAGTAATATACTCCATTCTTCTCTTATCAAAAGTCAACAATGTGGTGACGAAGATCTAAAATGTAATGTTATTGGAAGAGAATAAGCTTGAAGGGCTATGAAATGGCCTCAATAAATACAAAGAAATGAAGAGGACCTAAATCATAGATGGAGAATTCTTCCCCTAGTAGTTAAATGATGCATTGGATTTGGTGGAGCATTTTTTGCTGTAATTAAAATGTCATCCACATAGATCAAGATGTAAATGATTATGTTGTGTGACATTTAAAAAAAATTGGAATTGTCAACAAATTCAGTTCGGAGCTCATAAATTGGCGTTGAAGAAGAAATTGCATGAGATGTTAGAACCATGATCCTAGGGTTAGTTTTAGTCCATAAAATGAGATGTAAAGCTTGCACACGTGGTAGGGATGCACATTGTCAACAAATTCAGGTGGTTGCGCCATGTACACGTCTTCATTGAGATATCCATGTAGCAACACATTTACTGTGTTGAGTTGGGAGATACACCATTCTAGCGATATAGCAATAGAGAGGACTAGTCACGGTTGTCGGCTTAAGGACAGAGCTAAAAATCTCATTTTAATCAATCTCGTGTTGCTAGTGGTATTATGGCAACGAGATAAGCTTTATATCTCTGAATGGTTTCGTCTGCATTTATTTTAACTCGAAAAATCCATATTTACTTGACAATATTCATGGAGGATGTGCGCGGGATAAGAGTCTATGTCCCATTGCATATCAATGCAATCGGTTAGGTAGCCATGTCACAATGCCAAATAAGAGATTTTTTCACCGAAGAAAAGAAAGTGGGTTGACATGTGGGTGTGAGTTGACATGTTAAAGTAGAAGGTGTTGGGTCTTAGTCACATAGTATGTTGTCGTAAGGTCATCGGGTGGGTGCGAGTGTGTCCGGTAGGAGGCGGTTGTGTTGTGGGGATGGGTGATGAGATAAGATGATCATGATCAACTTCAATGTAGGTTACGAATTCCAGGCATGTCGGTTAAAGATGTACGTATAATTGACATATATGTTGATAGTGGGTGTGGAGATGGCATGGATTGAGCAAGTTGGGAGTTGTCTTGTTGGTGAGAGCGTGTGATAAGAGTGGACATTGTAGGCCACATTATGGCATTTGTAGTAATGATTAAATTTGATGGTGATTTGGATGCGGATAATTATTGAGAGAGAAGCATGGATGAAATGGGTTGTGATGGTGGATATAAGGTGGGGGACATTTCATTGGGGTGGTCTATAGCATGAGAATTAATTTAAGGGTGGGAAGCGTGTGAGTGCAAGTGATAGTTAGATGGATATTGGTAGGTTAAGCTATTAGGAATAATGGTGGGTGAGGAAAACCATGGAGTTATGGTGGATTTATTAACAGTAGGTTGGGGACTAGAAAGGGCCGTATTGCCAAAGGGAAATCGCGACTCATCAAATCACACACGGTGAGCAATGTAGAGACGATCTCTAGTAGGGTCAAGACACCAATATTTATAATGGGTGGTACTGTAGGATAAAGAGACACACGAGGAAGAGTGGTAGCTCATTTTATGCTCATTGTATGGACGAAGATGAGGGAAAATAAAGGAATTGAAAACTTAGAGAAATTTATAATTCGGCGGATATTTGAATAATATTAATATGGTCATACATTTCTAGTTACTGAGGATGGCATCCAATTTATTAAGTACACGGTGGTTTCAAAAGCATAATACTAAAACCTTTGGGGACTTTCTTTGGGCAAGGCGTGTGTGAACAGTTTCCACTATGCAACAACGGTGCCGCGCAATAGTTCACTGTTGTTTATGAGTACGGGGACAAGATAATCGATGAATAATTCAGAAATTAGTGAAAAAACTTATTTAATTATCTATATTCTCTGCCTCAACTGGTTTTTGCGTATTTAATTTACGTAGAAAATTTCCACTAAACCATTAATTGGATTTTTTGGAAAATATTAAACACTTCAGATTTTTGATCCATGAGATAAAACCAAATATATTAAGAGAAATGAAAAATTAATATATCAAACTATAGTTGTCCATCACACGAAAGGGTGGAAGCAAGGCACCAAACATCATTCATAATTAAGTCTAAAGTAGTGATACATTCATCTTAAGACCTAGGTGAAGTAATCCTAGAGGAATTTCCCAATGGGTAAGCCGTAAAAAAATTTGCTAGACGAGGATGCTGAACACGGTAAATGTTGAGACTTTATTAGTTGAGGGAGAACATGACGATGAGGACGTCTAAGGCACCGATACCAATTTTTAGGAGTGGCCCACTAAGAGCGGACGGTAAATCTTTTGGTAACTAACTGTGGATGCGACTAACGTGGGTAGAGGTAGTCTTTACTCCCGCTGTGGAGAAGAGTGGTCCCAATTGTTTTGTCCTTTACAAATAAATGAGATGGAAGAAACTCAAAAAAATACATTTTGATCACGTTCAAACTTTTGAACATATAAGAGTGTTTTTGTGATGAAAGGGATACAAAACACATTATTTAAATGAAAGATAGCATTGGAGAGTGAATAAAAGATGACCTAATGAGTGAAATATTGAGACCCTTACCATGGTCGGCATAATGTTAAATCGGAGCCTCTATATTCCAAAGAGTATGTGAGAGAGTGAAGGTCGAGGGTGATATTTTGGGTTGTGCCGGTATCCAAAAACCATTGTTCGGAGAGTTGCGGGGGTACGTGTGCAACATAGTATGCCGAGGGAGGAGTTGATGGTGTGTAGCGATGATATTAATTGATGGAAGTGTGATTAGACCCCTTCTAAATTTGGAAATGTGGGTAGTTGAAACATTGATTCATTGTGTAGGATTGATGAATTTCATTGGTGCGCCAATGGTGACCACAACCACGGTACAAGCGATCACGATTTTTTTGTGCGGAAGCGTGTCAACATATGATATTAACTGTGACCCAAAATGATAATATAACACACACAAAATAAAAGTATAATGAGGAGAAATACATGCACATAGGAAGACAAAATTTAATTCGTTCATCAATTTGGCTATGTCCATTAATAACAAAAATCAATTAACAAATGGGTTACGAAAGAATACTTTACAAATACACTCCAAATGAAAAATATAATGTGTATTTTTCTATACCAATGTATACCTAAATAAGAAATCTACACTCAACTCTTTTATTGGTGTTTAGTATGTCTTGGTTCAGAATTCTGAGGCTCCTTATATAGGCATGAATGAGGAGACATATTGTAGAAAAGTGGAGCAAGTTGTGGATGAAGAGGGACAAAAGCCAATAAAAGCATCTTTATTTTCTGCCCACCACCCAAAGTAATGTATGCTTTTTTTTTTCAATAGGTTTGAGGTGGAGAATTGTTTATGTTGGGAAAGATTGGAAGTTGGTGATATTTTATGATGAGGGTTTTTTAGAGAAAAAGGATGAAAGTTGATTGGAATGAATAAACTCATGGCTTAGTAAAAGAGCAAGGAGTTCTGAATAGGACACGAGTTCTAGACATGTGAAGAGGGTGGTTACCAAGTCCTTGAACTTCGGGCAAAGACCTTGAATGATGTGAACGTTGATTCATTGACATGGGATTTTGCAAGTCAAAGGTAGCGAGAGCCGGGAAGGTCACGTTAAGATAAGTTGTGAAGATTTAATGTAGAGTTAGGATTCGGGTATTTGAGGGATAAGAAATTATGGTGGAGAATGTGATCCATGCTTCATGCGATGTTTTTTCACGTACAACAAGTTGTAGAACATCTTCCGAGAGAGGGGAAACAACAAGCCTTTGAAGTGATTAGTCCCGTTAACAGCCTTTTGCTGCAATCGATTTTTATGGGATTTCTTGTCGACAAGGATTTCACGGTGAGGGGGATTTATGTCATCTATAAATCAAAAAATATTTCGGCCACAAAGAAATGGAAGGATTCAAAGAAAATTCATATGGGTTAATTTGATAGGGATAAAATGATGAGCTTAACTTAGAGAGTCGAATGGGGTTTGCGTTTGGGCTTGAGATCCCGTCATTTGAGTTGAGTAAGGGGTTTCCATGGATGGATTGTAGTGCTCTTATACCACGTCAAAGATCCACTTTATTGTTTGTAAATAACTCTCATGTTCTCTACTACCTCGAGTGTATGATATATACAAGCCTCATATAGTAAAGGAGTTACATAAAAGAATAGAGATGAGTGAGAGAATACGTTACAAGTTAATACCTACTATACATGACTCTACTTATGCTCATTTTCTATTTTATAGGTTTTCATGGGTTTGATAGTTATCGTTGATAGATATAGTGTATCTTTAAGTTTAATCTATATAAAACAAAATATCGGGACCCTTAATTTGGTAAGGAATAGAAATCTTTTGAGGGATTTCATTTATTTTGAAAAGTCTTCTTATACATTTGTTTCATCTACTATAGTTATTGTTAAATTATCACTAAATAATTTTAGTTTTCCATATCTAATTTGAAAAACTCTATGTAGCCTACAATATGGGACCAAGGTTGAAGCCATAAATTAAACATGGAGGGAGATCAACCGACTTAGTTTGTTGGACCTAAATCGGACCATTCCAAATATTTGGTCGAATGATGTAGGTTAGTTTTGGTCGGATTAGTTGGGCTCGATCTCGACAATTAGATATGCATGATATATATTAAATTTAATTAGGAATTATAATTTTCGACACAAATTTATCATCACTTGAATACAAATCGAAGCTCCAAGAATGACAATATAAACCAAAATCAATAATCAACATGCATGTTAATGTTAGATGTAAATTACCCAAAATAAGCCAAATAAAGTTGATTAGGTACTTATGTAAAAAAATAAATGTCATATTTTTATTTTTGTATTTATTTTTAATTATTATTTGTATGATGCATAGTGAGATGAAATTTTACATAACTTTCTTGTTGTAATTAACACTCATGGTAGATGGTTGGAGTCATATATTTGTATTCTTATCGGCTTGGAGGACCACAATAAAATTTTATTTATGGCTCGTAATTTGAAAGCATTTGTGGCTTGGGATTTTCTTAAAGACCAATATTGACATGATTATAAAGAATGTAAGTATTACACAATATATACATATATACAAGAGTATACAAATAATTCTATTTTGTTGAGGGGGTCGTGGCAAGATCTGATAAAATGTGGCATGGCACCATACTTGATGAAATTATAAATTAATGAGTATTGGCTTATTGACTTCAGGTCGATATTCGATCAACGTGAAAGTTCAATTAAGATAACGTTTTGGCCGAAGAAATTCAACACACAATTGTACACATTAAAATACGTTAACACTAAGCTACTTATTCATTCTATATTTTAGTTTCAGACAATCTTGTGTTGATTCATTCAATATTTGTTATTTAAATATTCAATTAATTTTTTGAGGTCTATTTACATTTACACAATATTACCACGATTAATAATGTTTATCCTTAAGAATTTATGTAACATTTTTATGACTTCTTCACTGCTGTTATCAATTACGGGTATGGGCACCAAGCTAAGTGGCCCCCACATGAACCACGAAATTAAAGGTCCTAAAATATTTAATAACAAATTTTATGAGGATGATTTAAAATTTCTTTATAAAACACATATAAGTACTTTTATGAGAATTTATTAATCCAATTACAACATTAAACTACATAAGAAACTGGAATAGAAAAATTACACTATTGATTAATTTTAATAAATTTGTCCCCTGAAGGTTTGTTAGGTCTCAAATAAGTCCCTCACGTGAGTAACAAATGCAATTACATTGACGGAGTTAATGGTCCGTTTAAATTTGGATGGAATTGAAACAATATAGTACTTTTAGGGCTTCATTTGTAAAATTTAAACAAGATCAGAGACCTAAATGAAATTACCACCATACGTTAAGGGACAAATATGTTTTTAACCCTAAAAGATTTTTGTGTTAGAGACTCTTTTAATGACAAGCAACTGGCTTACTTTGAATTTTTTTTTATCATGCCTCTCTTAATTTGAGACGTTTAAATTTGGGGTTTTGCAGGTAGAAAAACAATCAATAAACAGGAAAAAAATAAATAAAATATCGGATATTCCAGAGAGAATATTCAGTCTATCAAAGAGTAAATATAAGTCTTTCATGGAAAAAAATTCCCTAGAAAAATATGCCCATTCCTAGCCAATTTCCAGTTTTCCTATCAAATGGCCTAATTTGTTGTCTTTTACAAATATGCTCACTTGTTTTAGAATGTGTCGGAAAGGATGTGATGTTTTTATTTATTTATTCTTGAATGGGATTATTCTGTGAATTAGTTTAAGAGTATGACTTTTATATCTTGGGTACTATGGGTGAAGATCTTTTGTCTGAAGATGTGAATCAGAAGGAAATAGGCAGCCTATTTTTTCTACCTCCCTATGTCAGATGAAAAAGAAGACTTTTTGGAGACTAATGGTTCTTTGGTTACTCTCAGTTTTGGGACTCCGCACGCTACCAAATCTGCGATCCAAGAGAATGAGGATCCTAACATTTATGGTGGAGATTTGGGAGTTGTTCAACACTCAAATCAAAGAGTTACTGATCTGCATGTTTTTCTGCAAATAAAAAAACTCTAGTACGTTTCCTGCTATTGTATTGTCCCCAACCGCGTTCATGTCAGCTTTTGGGAGGGAATTGGATGGCTCCATATCTCACGATATGGCCTCCACATCCCTTTCTCACAAGCCTCATGATTTGAATGCTATTGCCCTTCCTTTCAAGCCTAATGGCTGGGTAGAATATCTTAGTGACAAGGATATAACCACCAAATCAAATTGTCCCATGTTATTTAATGATTGTTCCTATGTTCCATCTCACTCTCAGTCGTTTGGGAATGAATTAGACAACCTGGATGATATTGTTGGCCCTAATACACATCCTAGTGGCTCAAAATTAATTAAAGGCCAAAAAAAGTCGTGAAAAAGAAAGAGCGATAACGTCAACTCGAACAAGACGAAACCAATAACAAACTAGTGGATCTTGAGATTTTTCATATTATGGCTCATGCAAAAAAGGCAATTGAAGAAGATCTTCAAAAAATTCGTGATGAATGCAGAAGATGGAGAAATCTTCATGGCGCATTTTATGTCGGAAGCCCAAAAATACAAAGATTTCCGTATTGAAGAAGTGAAGAGAAATTTAACATCTTGGAATCTTGTGCAAAAATCCGCAAGAGTAACTGATGTGTACCTTGTATTGTTCATTTGGTAATTTGGTCGATAGTCCAATCATTTGTCCTCTGCGACGCTGATAGGAGTCTAGGTTGTTTGTTTTTTGTCTCTGTGTCTTGTGCGGTTCTTCTTGTTAGTTTTGGTGGTGCGCTCACTCATCCACTATTTTTCATTTTTTCTTTAATGTGACCTCTTTATTTAAAAAATAAATTATACGGATTACATCACCACTCAAGATAGCCAATACACGAATTTTTCAAGGCGTATGATACACAAACATTTCCTTAGATATACATCTAATATTATAGGAATACATCTAATATATAGGAACTTTTCCTTAGAAATACATCTAATATTATAGGAAATTTTCAAGGTGTATGATACAATATTATAGGAATACATCTAATATATAGATTAACGATACAAAACATAATTTTTTTCCTTAGAAAATATAACTAGAAGTATTTAACGTGAAAATTCTGAAATTTAATTGATGAAACTAGATATACAACGATTCACACTAATAAATCAATATATACACAAGATTTTTTTATAAATAGGTTTTGTTTTAACCTTTCGTCGACCCTCCTTTAGTCGCGAAACCCTCTAAAAGTTAGATGATACACACCTAACACTGTCATATTTATATCCCAAATTTATGATATCTAACTGTTAGTTGTTGTTAATATGGGTCATATATGCTTTATTTGATGATTTCGTAGGCCAAGACATGTATTTTGCAATTTAAAAAGCTCAATTTACTATCAAATGTGACAAAAAAGTGGTTAAAGGGTGTCAAGTTAAATATATCTCAAATCAACCTGAGACACCATGCAACCCCCAAAAAATCCTTCTACCCGTATCGAAACCAATATACCTCTCCATTATGTTTTTTTTAGTTATTTTCTATCTATCTATATATCCATCCATTCAAATTGTTAGTACTGTTTACATTTTCTGTTTTTTCCTACTTTTATGACCAATGTTGTATTAGACTCCCACTTTTATAAAAAAAATAATACACCCCCAAATTGTTAACTCTGCAATTTTCTATTTTTATATAACGAAACTTCATCAGCATAAATTTTTTAAAAAATCGGAAAATTTTCAAAAAAATCAAAAAGTCCAAAAAATAAGAAATTTTGGAATAAAGTTAAAAAAACGAAAAGGTTCTAATCGGGATTTATTAAAAAGTCGGAATATTACAACTTCAAATAACTAAAATATATCAAAATACATACAATCATAATATTATAGAAAATCCTAATTGGCCATATTTTAAAATGATCGGAATAGTATAGTTTTAAAAATTATTTTCAAGACTTTTTCAATGTTTTTTGAAAAAAAATATTTTTTATATATGGAAATTAAGTGTTTTTCAATGAAATTAAAATTATTGAAGAGTTACAGATCATATCCCAAATTTTTGTACTGACCCTGCTACTTTATGTTAATTTACATTATATACATATGTGCATCTAATATATACATATATGTGTCATTATGTATTATGTTATTTTGACTATCTATTTGTTGGTTTCATTATTATTATTATTATTATTATTATTATTATTATTATTATTATTATTATTATTATTATTATTATGATCATCATCATCATCATCATTACATCATTATCATCATCATCATCATCATCATCATCATCATCATCATCATCATCATCATCGTTATTATTATTATTATTATTATTATTATTATTATTATTATTATTATTATTATTATTATTATTATTATTATTATTTTATTTTTTTTATTATTATTATTCTTATAGGTGTTATCTTATTTATTTATATATTTGTTATTTGCATGTCAGTTCTAATTGTTTGTAATAGTATAATAAATCTATCAATATTTAATTTATGTTTAATGTATATTGTTATATTTAAGCTTGTATGTTATATGAGTACACATGCTGAGGAAGGAGACATGAAAGTTAGAATTGAGGACGGATGAATGTCTTTTTGTGGAATGCCCAGAAGGGAGAATGGGTCGACAATTTTATGATCCTAAGGATCGAAAAATATTTGTTAGCACGAATGGTAGGCTCTGTTGGACCGGAATCGGACCATTCAAAATGATTAGCTAATTGATGTTGGTCATTTTTGTTTGGGACCGGTTTGGTTCAGTTATCACCCGACTGAATATCCTTCGCAAATTCCCTATCGTCATTAGGTTTGTTTGAAAATTGAACTAGTTTGAAGGTCGGAGTTTTCTATTTTGTATAGATTTTTCTATTCGAAAGATTTTGTTAGAGTCGACATTAATTTAAATTTGAGAACCCCATTCAATTTTTTTACTAATATCCTAATCTTTTATTTTTATTTTTTTATGTTTAATTTTTAAAATACCATTGTCATGCCAAAAACATATTTATGTCCACCCTTGTCCCAACTTGTCTAAAATAATATTTGTGTGTTAAAAAGGGACAATCTAGGATACATGTGTCATTAGCACATCTCAAGGCTGACATGCGTTAAATACCCAAAAAGATACAAAAAAAAAGGAATAATATTCTCTCTTCTTTTTTTTTGGTTTCAACCAGGGTATCCACTAGCGACTTAGTGACTAATCCCTTCGCTGATTTGTAGGCACCTCGATGGGTGGGACAGTTGGCCCAGGGATTTAAGGTTGTTCCATGCCCAAGGGAGGAAGAGCCCCTTCCGCTCTACCACACCCCCTGGGTTAATATTCTCTCTTCACTTCTCATTTTCTATCCATTCACCTCCCCCCACCCCCCAACAACCCCTGATAACCCAAACCCTTACAACCTACAAATCTCACCATTATATGAGCAGCGAGTTGCAACTACGGTCAATTTAAGCGAATCTGTGAAGAGAAATTCAAATTTAGATTTTTATATTTGTTTTACATTTTGGTGGGTCTGATTTGCAGGTGGTTTCGGTGCTGTTGGAGGTGGGTGGAGGTTGGAGGCTGTGGTGGGTGGAGAGTGAGGAGGTAATTAGGTGTGTGTGTGTGTGTGTGTTGGGTTTGCCTTGTTTCGTTCGATCTTATCACGCTTTGGTTTTGTTTGAGGTTGCTGGGGATGTGGTTTTCTGCCGGTGATGAGGGTTTGTGTTGTCGACGGGTGGGTTTGGGGTGGAGGCTTACTGGCGAGAAGGAGGGGGTGGGGGTGGGCTAGGATCAAAGAAGATGCAAAATTTTATTTGCTTTTAATTTTGGTTTTTGGATTTTTTAGTTTGTTGAGATTTTTTTTTTATTTTTTTAATCTGTTTTTGTCTTTTTTATGATTTTCAAATTATTTTTAATTTTAAATGACACGTGTCTATTAAACTTGACAGATTTTCTACCGATTTTGGAAAAAGTCTAATTTTTAATTAAAATTATGTTGAAGTCTAAAACCGATAATTAATAATATATTAAAGCTAAAAAAATCCTCTTTTTTTGGGTTCATTATTATTTAACGTTTTAAACGAATTATTTTAGGAAAATAATAGAATGACTCTTGATTGGGACTCAAAATTGGTACTCACACTGACATAGCGTGTTGTCATTGGTTAATCCCTTATGAGTGTGGAGCCGCGCTAGTGACACTAATCTATCGCGACACATCATGTCAGCGAGTCACAATTTTGAGTCGCTGTAGAATCACTCATTATTTTATTATATGTTTTGCATTTTTTTGCCTTAATTTCAGATTTGGGGTTCTCATTCAAAATTGATGTGCCCTGTATTTTTGCCCGGATAGCAGTCTCACAATGATTGCTTTTTTTCTTTTCTTTGGTTTTCTTTTTTCTTTCCATATTGAATTGATTGGTTTTACAAATATGTTTGAAAATTGTTCAAAGGGGCATAGTATTCCATTTTAATCCTCTCTATGAAATTCATCAACTTTTGGTTTCTGTTTTCGCTGAACTGTTATAAATAAAAGATTACTGTAGATGAAACAAGGAAACTAGATTGTATTTCTTTTCATAGTTGTACAGAAGCAGTAGTTGATTTATTTATACATGAAAAGAAATATTCAAATAACCAAGAGATATGGAGAATCCCCAACAGTTACGAAACTTTTTGCTGACTGACTGAGTTTAGTAGCCAAAAGAAGTCTAAATCTTGCACCACTATTTTTGGTTCTATATAGCTGATATTGAGTTGATGTTGACAAGTGGAATTTGGAAGGGATTCCTCATACGTTGTTTGTAATTGCCATTTGTAGATCCTAATAAAGTTCTACTGCGTGGGACCATTTATAATTTTGGTATTATTATCAACAATGCGCATGTTAACGGTTTCTTTTCCTTTTGAAGATTAAAGTGTGCAAACTTAAAATTATTTTTTTAAATAACTCCAATTGCCATCTAATATTTAAAAATTTATTCTTGGAAAAATGTAAAATGAGCCTTTTATATTAATTTGGTTGTCTTTCTCTAAAACCTATAAATAATCATAGCACGTTATAGGCACATAATACTTAAAACAATAAGACCTATAAAAAAATATGGAGACGATTCACGACTTTGTAATTTACTTCACAAGAACACGATACATTAAAAACATGATAAAAATTGGCTAACAGGATTACTGATTGTCACCCATTTAAATTTTGAAAAAAATGGATAAAAATATGAATACCTCACATGCCACGATTAAATTGAGTTATCATTGTGACATGACATAGCATATGCATATACTTAAGTATAGTATATTATAATAATATTCCTATATTTTCAATAAAGATGGTTACATTTTTTTTATTGTATTACCTTTGGTTTATTTGCGTGGATATTACCACACTAATTTTTTTAAGGCTCCGTTTGGTTCGTTGCAATATTTTGGGTGGATTGTGATTGTCGGGAAAGTTATTATTGAAAAATATTTTTGCTGAAAATTGAAATCCTTTCACCTCCTTTGGTTGACAAGTGACCTAGAATAAAAATTTTGTATTTGGTTTATACATGAAAAATGACATAGAAAAATGAATTAAATACTAACAATAATCTTTTGTAAATTTTGTTTCTATAAATTAATATAAAATAGGGATCTTCAATATCAAGTCTCCTTTTTAAGGTTTATTTGTAGCCACTTCCATTTTTTATTTTTTATTTTTTAGGTTTTGGTCATGTTATAATAAATATGGTATAAGCGTCATTCTCTGTGAAAAAGAGAAGGAACGGTTATAGGGTGTTACAAGGTGGTTGAGAGTGGTTTTCAGTGGTTATGAGATTTAATACTATTTAAAAAATACATGGGATGAGAGACCAAATTTTTTTAGATATGAGACTAAACCAAAAAAAACTACATAAAATAATAAATATTAATTACATTAAAACACAACCGTATAATTTGTTCATAATTTTGATACGAAGTTGTGTTGTATTGTATTCGTGTCAAAATTATATATCGTATTCGTGTCAAAATTATGAGTCGTGTTCATGTCACATATGAACGAAAATATTTTATATACAAATAATATAGAGTCTAAAAGTGCCATAATTAAGCAAAATAGTTTTCTAATACAATATGTAAATCATATGTATGTGCAATAGGCTATAGTCAAAGTTAATGCTTGTTAAATCATAAATACAGTTATATAATGCAAAACGTCTTTATACATATGAAATGGCAACATCATATATTATTTCAATCATATTCATATAATCAATGTTTTCAACGTTTTTCATGAGCTACCGATTAAAAATAGGTTATGTTATGAGCCTAGGCAATTCGTATTAATTAACGTAGGTATAGTGGCGAGACTATTTTGAAGGCAACCTTCGTAATTTTATATGTTTGTTAGAGGAGTTTTTTGTTTTTGAAAAAAATATATTTTTAAGGATTCCCGTGGGAAAGTTAAAATCTAACCTATATGGATGAATTTTGATCCCATCTACTTTCCAACCAATGTGGTAAATAATTCCATTGGGACCCACGTTCCCATCTAACTTAATCTCAAACCAAACAATATAATCTTGCACTTTCCTAGGAATCGGCCAGTGGAATCAGATTCCATCCAACTTTATGACGAACCAAACAGGGCATATTTGTATTTCAAAGTGTTGGACACAACAGAATACAGTTTGATCATATCTAGTAGGTTTAGTTGTGTAAAAATACACTATACATTTAGATTTGTGTAATTTGTGTGTGGCAATTTTGATGGCGTAGTGTAATAATTAATAGTAACCATAGTCACATTGGATATTGCAAAAGGTACAAAAAAAGTAATGATATAAACACAAGAATTCATGTATAGTGTTTGAATTTTTTGTGCATAGAAATAGTATTATAAGAAAAAAACTATTTCGCACTATAATTTAAAATTTTTATACACATGATAATTTTCCATAATTTATATTTTGGATAGTATTACATGACTAAGTATACGTAATTACTAAATGTGCAAGGTTGGGTTTTGAAAAGAAACTACCTTTGATATTAATTTGAATAACAAGCTAGCTTAGGATATTGACAAACATGAAAGTTATTTTCAAAAATTACAGTCGTGACTTTAGGCACAATCATCCGCTAGTCTCTGTGTGTGTGTGTGTGTATATATATTCATGATCTCTAACATGCCCAAAATCAAACAATGCCATGGAAACAATTTATACAGAAGTCACTCAAATCTACGATCGACAATCGACCTACGTGCATATCTACCCATCTCCCCCCTCCAATTGTTCTTCATCTTTTGTTGTTCATTCATCGTTCATCGTCTTCACACTTTTATCTTACGAGTTCAGGATACCATTGTGGGTTTACTTAGTACCTTCTTACTCTTATTTTTTCTTTATTTTTTGTTGCAAATACAATGACTCATTTTTTTCATTCATACTTCGTGAGTTTTTTTGTTAATCAGAAAAGTCTTTGTGTACGTGTCAACGCACTGGTGGCAACACCAGATGAGAAGATGGAGCTCTTTTTGGATTTTTTTTATGACGACAATGAAACCATCGATATCGAGGGGTGAGTTAATGGTTTGATTGCAAATCTTTTTATTTCACTCATCTATTTATATATGATTCATCTCTCTCTCTCTCTCTCTCTCTGTATATATATATATATATATATATATGTAATAACCTGCCCTTTTGGAGATGATTAAATTCTATAATTAAGTATAATTTGGAATTTGGAGAATTTCTCGAAATAGTGATTTTTGGGATTTTGGAGGATTTAATGATTATTGAAGGGTGTTAATAATTATTTTGGGACCATATAGGTCGAAATATTTTATTTATATGTCGCCGTGGAGTTTAGCGACAAAAGAGGTAAGATTTTGAATGGAACACCGCATTTAATTATTTTGGGTTAGAATAGTGATTTGCGGTCAAGTACCTCGGATGGAAATTTCGACTGCGCCACAAGTCTCGGAATGTTCGAGATAGTCGGAAAAGAGTGTCCGATTGTCGAAATTGAGTTTCGGGTAATTTTAGAGGTAAAAGTAACTCGTAATTGGGTAAACGAGTCGTTTTTGGTTTTAAAGGGGTTTAACCCTTTTTCTCGTTATAAAAGGAGGTAGAGAGGGAGAAGAAAGAAGAAAAAGAAGAAATAAGAGAGGGAAGAGAGAGAGAGGGAAGAAAAGAGGAAAAAGGGGGAGATTCCGGCCAGCCTCCGCGGGATTCGGCTCGAGGTCGTCGGATTTTATCCACGAGGCAAGTGTTTACTTGCTTTATTTATTTTTAAGCATAAATCTCTCATATCATTGTTGGTATAACAAACCCTAATGATTTTGGGTTGGGTATTCGTGGATAAAACGGATTTTTGGGAGTTAAAACGAATAAACCCCTAAAAATGGTAAATTGGAGAAACTTAGGTTTTAACTGAAATTTATTGGTGATTCCGGGTTCTAGGATGTTTAGAACCCTTAATATAGGTGTATTTGTAGTTGGTTGAGGTTGTAGGACGTTGAATGAGGCGACAAAAGCTTGGGAGAAGCTTTAATGGCTGAAACCTTCTCGAAGAAGGTGATGAATAGTAACCCGTAACCTTTAGGGTCATTTTTGACTAGGAAAAGAATTGATTTAGCTTTCGGTCAAAACACAAAAGTTGTATATCTTTTCGATACGGTCGCGTGGGCGCCAACCGCGTATTTTTATGATTTTTTCTTGATTTGATATGATTTTTACAAGATGGCAGCTCCGGGCTGGAATTTCCAACTCGGAAATCAAATCGAAAATTGAAAAAATTATGGCTAGAATTAATTGCGTAGACGTTTTGGATAATTTTTGGGGTAGTTTAGAAACCCCGATAATGAAATCGGGTTGTTGGATTGATGAATTTGGAGAATTTAGTTTTGAGGACCTGGTGTGACCGGTCGACCGCGCCCCTAAGGCCGGTCGACCGCGTCAAGAAGAAATGGCCTACTGCTTTGTTTCGTAGGCTTAATTGCAACTCACGGTCGACCGGGGGTCCTGGACCGGTCGACCGGTACTCTGTTTTTAGCCCAAGATTTGGAGATTATTATTATTTCTCCTCTTTGAGTTTAAAGTTTAAGGGCCTTCTAAATTAAAGTATATTAGAGGGTTATGTCCCAAGGGACTTATGGATTTGGGAACATATATATATATATATATATGTATATTCACTTAGAGTTAATTATTATATTTGGAGATATCCAATAAATCCTTAAGGGTTGATTAAGGTAATTATTATTTGTCGAAGTAAGGAAATACTTTGGATTTAGTATCATGCTTATATGAATGCATGATTATGATTCCTAGAGAGAATCTTTGGGATTATTGGTCATCGCTAGATGCTATAGGCCACTATGGCCGTTTATATATATTCTAGGAAGAATATATAGGATATATATATACTGTGTGTTTTAGGTATATATATATATTATGATGGAAATGATTTTGAAAACATAAAAATGAATATTTTCAAAATGGAAAGAGAAATGTTTTTCATAATTAATAAAATATGGATTACACACCTCTCTAAATCGCTATCATAAGGGAAGTTGCGTTCGTATGGTGAAGCCCCCTGGCTAATGATGCAGGGTGGATATAGTCCTATAGGCCATGTGAGCGTTTGTTGTTATATTTTCTGCGCTGGTTAGGAGATTCCGGGTGTGGTCTTGACTATCCCGCAGGCACATGGTCGCTTCCCGACGTCTTTCGATGTAGGATCCCAGGTTGTCTTAGAGGCCCTGGAAGATGATAGCCATTTAGGGGCGCGCACAGTGGAGAAATCCGGACGGGCGGTCTTAGAACGCGTTTATATTAATGCAGTTCATAATAATGGATTTGCTTTAAATACATTTCCTGGATATAGGAAGGGAAATGGGTTATATAAATTGGCTTCGGTAACACTTCCCGGATGGAAGAAGGGATGTGGAAGCATATGTTATGATCAAAGCATTTTTATGATAATGAAAATGGCTTTGAATACATTTCCTGAATATAAAAAGGGAAATGGGATATTTTGAAAAGGAAAAGCATTTTTATGTTAATAAAATTGGCTTTTAAAAAGATATATGTTTTGGTAAAGCAAATCATGTTAATGATTTGGCTTTAAATACATTTCCTGGATATGAGAAGGGAAATGGAAGTTTTTGAAATAAAAAGGATAAGTATTGGTAAGTACTTTGTGTATAGAATACACCTCAGTCCAGGAGATAGATCCGGATGTGTACTAAGATACAATTGATTTGGTAATCCTCAGTCCGGGAGATATTATCCGGACATACATTATAGATGTACGTATATGTATAATCGAGTGCCGAGGGTCTAATGGATCCCGACGATCGACCGTGCTGCATAGTAGTGTATCGGGGGGGTTCCTTGTTTGGATTTCGCTTCGCGAGACACCCCACGCACAAATATGGCACTGTGTTGAGACTGGGGAGAAGTTTAATCCTTAGTGCTCTAATATTATAAATATGGTATATATATATTATATATATATATTCTGTACTGAGGGACTGGCGGATCTCGAAGATCGACCTTGTTGCATAGTAGTGTATCGGGGGGGTTCCTTGTTTGGATTTCGCTTCGCGAGACACCCCACGCACGAACATGGCATAACGTCGAGATTAGAGTGATGTTTAGCCCTTAGTACATCTGTTGGACTATCTAGGTTAGATAGTGGTGGAGTATTAGACTAGTTTAGCAGGATAGCTTGACTAGGATGTTTAGAGGGATGCGCTAGGTGTGCACTGTTAGTGGAGAGGTGAGGGGTATCTCATGGGGGTGCGATACCAATTTAAATATGAGATAAAACTATTTTTCTAAAAATAAAGCATTTATGCACTTGCAAAATATTTTCTAAACATTCGGGCTCTGACCCGTTTGTCTACTCTCCTTTCTTTCTCTATACTATATATATATATATAGGTGTCCAGACACAGGGACTCCTGGATGGAAACTCTTTCGAGTCAGACGTCTGCTGCAGCAGCTGTGGATGCTTGCAGGTTATTGGTAGACGTTTCTTTCCTTGTACTCTAGATAGGAGTTATTGTATAAACATTCGAGCCAATGGCTCAATTGCATTTATTTATTCTTTCAGTACAGCATTCGATATGGTTGTATATTTTGGATCGAGTGTTCGGTTATTTTAATTCATTTCATTTTCATTTCAGTTCATTACGCATTTAATTGTGGATGTTTTAATTTGTTCGCTAAAAAGAGTAGTTAAGTAAAAGTTTTTAACGGCCACCTAATAGGATATTAGTAATTAAATGGATTTTCGACAGTGATGCTAAGGATGATCCATATGTGACTCCTGTTTTAATTTAATATTGGAGTGATCGCCCGGTATCTTATTAGGCGGGTTGTTACAATATATATATATATATATATATATATATATATATATATATATATATATATATATATATATATATATATAGATATAGATATAGATCCTCTCCTGTAAGGACTCCTTATGGTGCAGACTCCGGTACATATCATTTTTTTAAAATAGTAAAAAAATGAATTTTTTGATGAAACTTCATGGATATGATCTTCATGGTAGGAAGATCATCTCCAATTTTTTTCATCAAAAAATTCAATACAAAACCGTTGAGATGAAGTGATATGTAAAAAAATGGACTAAATATGCATTTTCAACCGTTGAAATGTTAGCGATCATCTCACCCACTTTTTGATTGAATTTTTTGATGAAACTTCATGGATATGATCTCGATAGTGAGAAGATCATATCCATGAAGTTTCATAAAAAAATTCAAGTAATAAAGTGCTGGCGCCGACCCAACATTTCAACGGTTGAAAATGCATATTTATACTATTTTTTTACATATCACCTCATCTCAACGGTTTTTTATTGAATTTTTCGACGAAAAATATTGGAGATGATCTTCTCACCATGAAGATCATATCCATGAAGTTTCATCAAAAAATTCATTTTTTTACTATTTTAAAAAAATGGTATGTACCGGGGTCTCCACTATAAGGAGTCCTTACAGGAGACTTTCTGTATATATATATTGCTTTTCCCACTTCCAGATCTCACCTACGAAATGTGATGAGAAGGGGACAATGTAATCTTAATATTAAAACTTGGGGACATAGATCTATGTTGTTTTCTTCAAAGAATGATGGCTTCTCTCTAATAAACTATCTTATGGTTGATTTCTAGACATATGTTGATAATTTTTACGACTCATTTACGCATGATGCCTGCGTATTTTTTCATTTCAATAAGGTGTGACAATAGATAACAACTAAATAAAAAAGCTTCACATCTCAAAATAATTGCATATTTAAAGATACAAATAAAATTTACAAGCTTCCAATTAGGATGTGAATCAAGAGAAATATATCATCAAATGAACTCTATTTTAATACATATAAAGAAGTGGGTATATTCAAATATTATTTGTAAAATTCAGTTTATAAATCTGTCAAGTATATTTAAATTAAAATTTCCATAAATATTTTTTTAAATATTTTTGTCAATTAATTTATAATTAACTTATATTTTTTTTTTACAAAAAAGTATTTTATTTTAACATTCTTCATGCTTTCCACATTCCATATATTTGCACAAAAAACTTGGAAAAGAATGGCTTTTATTACTTAGCCCCCTTATCGTAATGTCGTATTTTGACATAATCTCTCAAAGGAGGACATTTTCGTTCGAAATATAGCAACGAGTTAAGTCAAAATACAAATTAATTTAGTTTTACAACATATAGAAACGCCTGTCATACTTTTTAGGGTTATGCCTGTTTTTTCATCTTTGTCTCAAAATACACATCATTATATGGGGTTAAGTCAAAAAAGTCTTACAAACATTGTTCTTCATGCAGTAGAGTAATTTCATTAAAAGATATAATTATATATTATTTTCAAAGTGATAGGGTCCCCACCTGAATTTCATTTAGCCATACCCTTTAAGACATGCCTTTGTTGGTTTTAAGTTATGAATACCGTATTTTGAAAGATTAGTGTCGAGATGATAGTTAGTCAAGTTTGATAACAAAGGGCACATATAGTGAAGACGACTTGGCATTGTATTTTCAGTTTGTATGGAGAAAAGAGAAGTTTTATTGACTTGAGTAAGAGTATTTGACAGATTGCTTTGCTTGCTGTCAATTGAAGACAAAGTCATGTCTTCTCGACAAAGTCATTTCTTCTCTGTATTTATTTAGAATTTTCATATAAAACAACAAAGTCACTTCTTCTGATTAATTGGAAGAAATATATGGCTATATGAATTATAATGGTATGGTACACTAGAGGCGACCACATGCTTTGATACCAAGAAATCTATTCTATGATGATGTGTCACCATAAAATAAGAAAGATAATCCCCTCCTCTCACTTATGATGATCCACTCGCACGCAGCATTGAGCATATTTTAAAAAATTTGTATACTTTTATGTTTTTATTATTTTATTTCAAGATTATGTTATTTTTATTTTTTGATATATTCCGTCAGTAATTCTATTTGACACTGTTTGATAAATGAGCATTGAATTAGTAATATACTCTTTACATCCCAAATCAACAATCCAATATTTTTTTGGGTTGCCCAAAACTAATAGGTTATTTTTTAAATATAATTATTAAACAAAATTCGACCATATTGAACAAGTATTGATCTTGGCCACTGAGTTACTGTATCATTTGCACATATAAAAAAATGAATAGTTTTTTTTTGGCTCTAGTCCCATCTACAAATATGTATTTAGGCTCCACTCCCAAGTATTTTTAGAATTGTAAAAAAATCCATAACCACCAAAAATCGCATATAATGTAATACCTCGTATTTTTTTGGCATTTATTAATCAATTAATTAGCTAGATATCAAAATTAAGAAGTGGGCAAAGAGGTACATATTTTAGTTTTCACGAATGGCTTATTGATAATATTTAGAGTCGTAATGATAAAACTTTTCCCTTTCTCTTCATCTCCGGTATGTTGAACATTTGGAAAGCTCGTAACTTGATCACCTTTGAAAAAAAAGACCCCCACTCGTACTTGATTGCGCACCTTAGCCAAAGCTTGCCCTTGACATTAGGGCACCTTTTGATCATGATATCAATAAATAATGGGAGAGTAGAAATTTACAAATTTATAGGGTTTCTCCCATTTCAGGTGGAAGAAAAATCAATACCGATGGAACTTGGGATGAGGTAACGAAGAAATGAGCTTTTGGTTGTTTAGCTAGAGATGATCACGAAGGGTGTCTGCCCACTAAAGGCTAAGTTAGAGGGCATATTTTGTGTCATTAATCTAGCTTATAAAAAGGGGTTGCATAATCTCCAAATAAAAATGGACTCTCAAATGGTGATTTGGTTTGTCAATAAGGAGGAGGCGACCAATCACTTGTACGCAAGTATCGTTGACGTCTACGTTGGGATAAGGAGGGATATTAAGGCTGATATTGTCCATGTACTTCGACAGGCTAACCACTGTGTTGACGGACTTGTGAAGGAAGGTGAAACCAGCTGAGCAAGATGCTAGAGGAATAGGCTGCTAGTTTCTTCATTTTTCTTTCCTAAATCACAAAAACGATGTTAAACCTACCTCCTGCCAAAAACACCACCCCAATTTATCTCCAAGTATGTCCTTAACCCACTTTACCCAATGACCCCCTCACCCCTTTATATATTAGAAAATCATACAAAAGGAATGAAAAATAAAATTCCCAACAAAGTGAATACTACCTATTTTCACCCTCTTACACATTAAAAAAAACGCAAAAGGGAGAAATTTCATATTCCGGAGCAAAATCATAACAAAGTGGGGGACCACCACATAAAAGACAAAAAATTCATTGAGAGGGGGGCTTTGCCCTTATTTTTCTATTATATTTTTTTATTTTTATTTTTATTTATATTATGAAGAGGATAATACATGGTAAAAATTATCTTATATTTGAGAGATATTTTTTAGCACCTTGTTGTATCATTTCTTCTCTCATTAGTGTGTAATTTGCAGGAATAGTAATGGAACCATTTTCCTATCATTAAATGTGTTCATATATTATGAAATTATGATAATTGTCATTTGAATAGGATAAATGAAGCCTCTATTGCATTGTCATTTATTTTATTTACTTCTTAATTTTATTGCTCATAAATAAATTTAATTGAATTTTTTATATTTAATGTCGGTCTTTGCGAAAAGGCAGAGGGTTTTAGTTATCAATTGAGTCACACTGATTAACTTTCAATAATTCGATAAATTCCGCTCCCATAGGAGATGGGGTTATCTAGTCATTGAGAAAGAACTCAAGATTTAAATTCATATTTTTTCTTAAAAATCAAACTAGATATAGGCTTTCTTGAGTTAAAATGTTTTTTTTTTTTTATAAATCTCACTTCTTGTCATAAAATATGAAATTGGTTAAATGATAATTTATTGGTTGTACCCCGAGAGAGGTTGAGTGTAAATTGTTATTTTATCTCAAATTTTCGAAGAATATGTCTTGGAGAATTCAAATAAATTTCTTAATGAGTAAATTATTATCTTGTATCATCTAGCATTAATAATGAGTGATACATTATTCACGGGGGAATTTTAAATTTTGAAATCAATTTTCTAAACTATTTTGATATAGTGGAAGTTGATTATTTATCGATAAGGCAACCACATTATATTTTCAATTTCTTTAGTTACTTTTTAGTTTTATTTAATTAGTCTAGTTTAGTCTGAACTTGTTAGAATTGTATCATATCATTTGATTTTTGATATATGTAATAAATGAATATTATTTCTAAAATACTCTCCTACGTGGATACGATCCTTTACTTTCCTCTGTACATAATAGTAAGGAATTTATGTTTTGATTGAAACACGGTTGACGCAACGATCGATAACATATCACTAGCAAATCGCCTCTCATCA
Source organism: Sambucus nigra (assembly GCA_949130495.1). Classification (NCBI taxonomy): domain Eukaryota; kingdom Viridiplantae; phylum Streptophyta; class Magnoliopsida; order Dipsacales; family Adoxaceae; genus Sambucus; species Sambucus nigra. Next base: position 1,441,096 of record CASBWL010000485.1, read on the forward strand.
CTAGGTTTGTTTGAACTTTGAACCAATTCTAAAGATTTGTTTCCATGTAATTTTTCAGTTGGAATGAATTTGTTCAATTAGGCCGGGACTTGCATTTGGGAAGTCCACTCTGTTTTCTATTGATATCCTAATCTTATTTTTTTTAAATATTTAATCTTTTAAAATACTAATAACTGCCATTGTCATGCAAAACAATCTTTGTCTCTCTGTAACATGCTCGGAAAAAAATACCCGCATGTCCCTAACTTGTCATTATGAATATTTGTGTGTCAAAATAGGGAACAATAGGATACCCATGTCGCTAACATATCCCATGCCCAACATATGCCAAATTGGAATTGTTTCCTTCATGAGAGTATCAATACTTCAGAGGTAGAGAGACCAAAAAAATGATTAAAATTAACAAAATTTACATAGTTATTGAATGTTTTTTTGTAAATTAATATAGTTTTTTAAATTGCCAAAATTTTAAGTGATTAAATATATTTTTATGGTTCCTTTATTGCTGACATAGTTTGTTCATGAATTTTGAAGCTCGAATAGTCTTTGACCTTTAATTCCCACTATGGTCAATGTTAGTGGTTATTCACTCAAAAACATCATTGTCATTTAACACCAATACAACGAGGGTGGAATTATATTTTTGGAAGGGTAATGGGTGAATTCGAGCCAATTTGGAGCATTCATATTCTGCTTGTGGAAAAACAATATAGCTTTACTTTTCATTATTTGGTGTCTTGGTTTTGATTCAAGCTTGGAGACGTGCAATCCATTGGTGGTGAAAGTTTTCCTTTGTTTTGAAAGATGGCCATTTGATTACATATACGTGAATGACAAAAATCATACCTGTTAATTTGTTTTGATAAAGGTTTAACTCCTTGATCACAGTCATGTTGCCAATTTCTTCAGGTATACTTCCACTAAATTCATTGGAATCCAATCGTAAATGTTGTAGCTCTCTGCATTTGTACAAATTCGGAGGTATTGTTCCATGAAGCATATTCGAGGAGAGAGATAGATATTCTATTTTAGTGAGATTATCGCAGATGTCCACTGGAATTACACCTACAAAGTTATAATAATTAAGACATAAATATCATGTCCAACTGGTTAAATTCAAGAAAATAAATGAAGGATTTTTGTAGAGTAAATTAAGTGTTATTGCTATGGGTACAAATAAATTATACAAAAAATTATACAAATTGACGTGGCAGTACAATAAGTTATTTTACATACTCACTCGAAGACAATGTACCGTACTTTATTGCACTGCCAATTTTATTTGTATAATTTGTTTGTCTACGTAGAATTTTCCTTAGATTATTTCATGTAGGTATTGTTTAATTCCATTATTATAGGTTCAATCCATGCAACACAACGAATAGATTATTTATTTTTCCTATCAACTATGGCACTTCAACAAGCTGTTCAGAATATCTAAAATTCAATCAAGTTGCTTGGTGATTTTTTTTTCCGGAGGAAAACATGAAAATTTTATGCGCGATTAAATAACACAGTTTCACCCAACACTGATCAAAACAACTGCATTGAAGCACATATCTCTGCCAAAAAAAGGCAACAAGCAGTCTCCCTACAAGTCTGAAGCAAAGGAGCCGCAGAGAAAGAGGAACATAAGGACAGGTAAAGGGCAATGTACTATAAAGTGACCCCCGCATATATCTGGTACAAGGGAGCTTTTTTTAAAATAATAATGCGTATGCGTACTGTTACAGAGGTTTGCTTTACCAAGGGCCTATCTGCGTAAAGTTGAACCCAATTTGTATCAATATGTTCTAGGATTACCCAATTTCCCAGCACATACTACTCACTTTCTATCTATTCACCTCCCCCAACGTTTCTGCCCTCTCTCTCTCTCTCGCTTGCTCTCTCTCACACACACACACACTCAAACCACTTACATCTCTGTCACCCAACCCCTGATATCCCAAACCCCTTACAACCTACAAATCTCACCATTGGAGATCGATCTCAACACAATGATCAACCACAGTCAACTTAAACGAATCTATGAAGACCAATTCAAATTTAGATTTTATATTTTGTTTTATAATTTGATGGGTTTTTGGTCTGATTTGCAGGTGGTTTCGGTGGTGTTAGAGGTGGAGGCTGTGGTGGGTGGAGAGTAAGGAGGTAATTTGGGGGGGGGGGGGGGGGGGGGGGGGGGTTATCGGGTTTGGCTCAATCTTATCTCACATTGGTTTTGTTTGGGGTTGCTGGGGATGAGGCTTACTGGCGAGAAGGAGGGAGTGGGCAGGATCAAAGAAGATGCCAAATTTTATTTGTTTTTTATTTTGCTGTTTGGATTTTTTTAGTTCGTTGAGTTTTCTTTTATTTTTTTTAATCTTTTTTTGTATTTTTTTTATGATTTTCAAATTACTTTTAATTTTAAATGACACGTGTCTATTAAACTTGATAAATTTTCAAATGATTTTGGAAAAAGACTAATTTTTAATTAAAATAATGCTGAAGTCTAAAATTGATAATTTATAATATATTAAAGCTAAAAAAAATCTTAACGTTTTAAACCAATTATTATATTATATGTTTTGCATTTTTTTGCATTAATTTCATATTTGGGGTTCTCATTCAAAAATGATAATTCATATATGGGTTATTTCAAATAGCCATGTATTTTTCCCCATATAGCAGTCTCATAATGATTGCCTTTTTCTTTTCTATGGTTTTCTTTTTTTTTTCCATGTTTAATTGATTGGTTTTAGAAATATGTTTGAGAATTGTTCAAAGGGACATAGTATTCCATTGTAATCCTCTATATGAAATTCATCAACTTTTGGTTTCCGTTTTCGCTGAACTGTTAGAAATAAAAGATTATTGTAAATGAAACAAGGAAACTAGATTGTATTTCTTTTCATAGTTGTACATAAGCAGTGGTATGATTTATTTATACATGAAAAAAAATATTCAAATAACCATGAGATACGGAGAATCTCCAACAGTTACGAAACTATTTGCTGATTGATTGAGTTTAGTAGCCAAAAGAATAGTTCTTCCATGCACAGATGTAATGCCAAGAAAGAAGTCTAAATCTTGCACCACTGTTTTTGGTTCTGAATAGCTGATATTGAGTTGATGTTGACAAGTGGAATTTGGCAGGGATTCCTGATACGTTGTTTGTAATTGCCATTTGTAGATCCTAATAAAGTTCCACTGCGTCGGACCATTTATAATTTTGGTATTATTATCAACAATGTGCATGTTAACGGTTTCTTTTCCTTTTGAAGTGTGTAAACTTAAAATTATTTTTTTAAATAACTCAAATTGCCATCTAATATTTAAAAATTTATTCTTGGAATAATATAAAACGACCCTTTTATATTAATTTGGTTGTCTTTCTCTGAAACCTATAATTAATCATAGCACGTTGTACGCACATAATATAGTTAAAACAATAAGACCTACAAAAAATATGGAGACGATTCACGCCTTTTTATTTTTACTTCACATGAACACGATACATTAAAAACATGATAAAAATTGGCTAACACGATTACTGATTGTCAGCCATTTAAATTTTGAAAAAAATGGATAAAAACATGAACACCTCACATGTCACGATTAAATTGAGTTATCATTGTGACATGATATAGCATATACTTAAGTATAGTATATTATAACAATATTCCTATTTTTTCAATAAAGATGCTTACATTTTTTTATTTTATTACCTTTGGTTTATTTGCGTGGATATTACCACAATAAGTTTTTTAAGGCTCCGTTTAGTTCGTGGTAATATTTTGGGTGGATTGTGATTGTCGGAAAAGTGATTATTGAGAAATATTTTACTGAACATTGAAATCCTATCACCTCGTTTGGTTAACAAGTGACCTAGAATCAAAATTTTGGTGTTTGGTTTATACATTAAAAATGAAATAGAAAAATGAATTAAATACCAACAATAACCTTTTGTAAATCATCTTTGTATAAATTAATATGAAACAGGGATCTTTCATACCAAGTCTCCTTTTTAAGGTTTATTTGTATCCACTCCCATTTTTTATTTTTTAGGTTTTGGTCATGTTATAATAAATATGAGATAAGTGTAAATCTCAGTGAAAAATAGAAGGAGGAGTTAGAGGATCTTACAAGGAGGTTCAGACTGGTTTTGGGTAGTTATGAGATTTAATACTATTTTAAAAATACATGGGATGAGAGACCAACAAAATTTTAGATATGAGACTAAACCCAAAAAAACTATATAAAATAAGAAATATTCATTATATTAAAACACAACCGTACAACTTGTTCATAATTTTGATACGAAGTTGTGTTGTATCGTATTCTTGTCAAAATTATATATCATGTTCGTGTCAAAATTATGAGTCGCGTTCATGTCACATATGAACGAAAATATTTTATACACAAATAATATAGAGTCTAAAAGTGCCATAATATTAACCATAATATATTTTTAATGCAATACGTAAATCATATGTATGTACCAGAGGTGGGGTGGGGGTGGAGGTGGGGCTGTTTTCAGTGAGTCTCCGGTGGGGTGGGGTGGGGTGGGGTGGGGGTGGAGGTGGGGCTGTTAGAGAGAGAGAGTGTGAGATTATGTGTTTATTTTTACAAAGAGAGTAAGTTAGTTTAAAATGGATACATGTGAGGGTATATTTGTCTAAATATATGTAGTCTATAATGAAAAAGGACTTAGTGCATTAAAAAAAAGTCAATGAAATTTGGTGCATCTTTGACCCAATAAATGGGACTAACTTTGAATTATCCCTTATATCTATGTGTGTATGTAAGAGAGTGCATGAATAACAAGTCTAAATATGATACGACAACACAATCAAGTGATGCCCTAAGTTCCAGACCAAAATTTTTAAAGTATAAAAAAAATTATTTGGAGCTCATTTTTTACATGATATCTAAGCATTCAATGGACACCCCCCTCCCCCATGCTACTGGAACCATCATCGATTTATATTCATATTACTTGGAAATACAAATATTCTCAAGTAGTGAGGAGATTATATTATGATCAGAATAGGTTTTGGAATGATCATGAAAAAAGGCACGGATTGTAATGAATTTGATAATAATGTGTAAATATTAATTATACCAATATTTTTGTTTTCTTTATTATTATTATTGAAGGGATTGTTCCAAACAGTGTTGGGAGGGGGCAGTGGTAGGGGTGAAGGTCTTGATAATGAGAAATCTATTGTATGATGACGTGTCATCGCTAAATGAGAAAAATAATCTCTTATTCTCTTTTATGACCCACTAGCAAGTAAAATTGAAAGCATTGCATTTATTATAAATTTTTTTGTTCTACTTTTACGTTTTATTATTTTATTTCAAGATTTATGATCTTCTTAGTTTTTGATATATTGTTATTGATTCTATTGTACTGTTTATGATAAATGAACACTGAGTTAGTAATATACTCCAATCTTCTCGAATTAAGAGTTCACGATGTGACGACGGAGATCTAAATGTAAAGTTGTTGGAAGATAAGAACTACAGAGGGCTGGGAAATGGTCTCAATACATAAAAAAAAAGTGAACAAGACCTAAATCTTTGATGGAAAATTCTGCCCCTAGTAGTTTAATGAAGCGTTGAATTTGGCGGGGACCTTTATATTGTAATTAAAATGTCATCCACATAGATCAAGATGTAAATGATCACGCCGTGTGACATTTTAGAAAATAAGATGCAATCAGTTTGGACCTAATAAATTGATGTTGAAGAGAGAGTTGCATGAGATGTTGGAACCATGCTCGTGGCGCTAGTTTTAGTTTGTACAATGAGCGGCGAAGTGGGTAAGTGGGGAATTATGTTATTGGTGAGAGCGTGTGATAAGAGTGGAATGAGCAAGTGGGGAATTGTGTTATTGGTGAGAGCGTGTGATAAGAGTGGACAGTGTAGGACACATTGTGGCATTTGGTGTAACATTTGAATTTGATGGTGACTTGGATGCGGACAATTGTGGATAGAGAAGCATAGGAGATATGGGTTATGAAGGAGGATATAAGGTGGGCGACATTTTATTGGAGTTGACTATAGCGTGAGAATTAATTGAGGGGTGGGAAGGGTGTGAGTGCAAGTGATAGTTAGATGGATGTTGGGAGGTTAAGCTACTAGGAATAATGGGGGAGTGAGGAATCCTATAGAGTTATGGTGGATTTACTAACAGTAGGTGGGGGACTAAGAAGGGACGTATTGCCAATGGAAAGTCACGACTCGACTAACCACACATGGCGATATATGTAGAGACAACTACTAGTAGGGTCGAGACACCAATATTTATAATGGGTGGTACTGTAGCATAAAAAGACACATGGGGAAGAGTGGTAGCTCATTTTATGCTCATTGTACTGATGAAGATGAGGGAAACAAAGTCATCCAAAAACATTAAGAGATTTATAATCCGACGGTGATTTGAATAAAATTAATATGGTGATATATTTCTAGTTGCCAATGATGCATCCAATTTATTAAGTACACGAAGGTTTCAAAAGAACAATACCAAAACCTCGGGGGGCTTTCTTTGGGCAAGGAGTGTCCGACCGGTTTCCACCATGTAGTGGTGTCGGTGCTCAACGGTTACTTGTTGTTCATGAGTATGGGGATAAGATAATCGATGGATAATTAAAAAATTAACAACGAACTTGTTTAATTTTCTATATTCCCCTCGCCAGTTGGTTTGCACAGATTTAATTTTGGTAGAAAATTGTCACTCAACCATGAATTGAATTTTTTGGGAAATCTTAAACACTTGGGATTTTTTATGCATGAGATAAAACCAAATATATTAAGAGAATTGGTAAATAAACATATCAAAGTATAGATATCCGTCACACGAATGGGTGGGGGAAAGGCACCAAACATCATTGAAAATTAGGTCTAAAATAGTGATGCATTCATGTTGAGACCTCGATAAAGGAATGCTATAGAAATTTCTCCACGGGCAAGTTGAGACTTTATTATTTGAGGCAGAACATGATTATGGGGATGTCTAAGGCTGTGATGCCAATTTTTGAACAGCTTGCCCGTTCTGATGAAAAGCGGTCACCATTGTTTTGTCATTTACAAATAAATGAAATGGAAGAAACTCAAAAAATTCATTTGGATCGCATTCAAACTTTTGAACATATAAGAGTGTTTTTTTTATGAAATGGATACAAAACACATTATTTAAACGATAGCTGGTATTGGGAGAGTGAATAAAAGAGGATCCACTATGATAATATTGAGACCCCACCACTGTCATCTTGAAGTTGATCGGAGCCTCTGTATTTCGAAGTGTGTGTGAGAGTATGAAGGTTGGGGGTGATATTTTGGGTTGCGTTTGTATATGAAAACCGTTGTTCGAAGAGTTGCAGGGGGTAGGTGTGCAAGATAATATACCAAGGGAGGAGTTAATGGTGTGTATCCATGATAGCAATTGATGACATTGTTATTATACCCCTTGCAAAGTTGGCAATGTGGGTACTTGGAACTTACCAAAAAAATTGGAAATTATAAAAAATTGCTTATGAAGTATGAAAAATACTGAAAATTATTTTAGAATTTACATAAAAACATTGAAGAATATAAAAATATTGAAAAATGTGTAAAACCCCAAAAAAAGTTCTAGTAAAAAAAAATCCAACCTTAATGAAAAAAACATAAAACGAATTCCGAGAAAAAAAAGAAATTTCCAAATAAAAATTCTCCTAAAAAAATCAATTCAACCATTAAAAAGAAATTTAAAAAATTAATAACTATTTAAAAAATTGGCAAAAAAGCTTTTAAAAAATATGTAATAATTTGACTAATATTGAATAAAACTTTAAAAATATCTGTAAAAATAGAAACCATGATAAAATTTAAAATAACATAAAAATAGTGAAATTTCTAATAAAAAAAAGGGAAATTTCCATCCCTAATTAAAAACAGTAAAGAAAATTCAACCCCAAAAAACGAATCTCCAGCAACACCAAATCCGCAACAGTAACTCCAAAAAAAGGTTTCAAGCCAAAAAAAAGTCCACAATAGTAACACCAAATCCTCAAAAAAATGATCCACACCCACACACACACACACACACACACACACACACACACATATATATATATATATATATATAATGTGAGGATATTCTAAACCAAGCCCATGTCATAATTAAAATAATCTGTTTAAATCGAAAAAACTATCTAAAAATCTTAAAAAGACTCTTCCATAAATCTCGATATATTAGAAAACATTAGAATGTTCGAATAATATTGTCATTTTTTTTAAATCTAAAAAAAACATATATGTTTTTTTTTAAAAATAGATCAAAAACACAAAAAACCAAAAAGAACTTGGACGGAAAAATAAATAAATTTGTGTTTTTGAAGGAAAAATGGCACAATCCCATCACAAACCATTCAACCAAATCCCTCCTTCCCTCCGGCCAAATCCCATCCAAGCCTAGCACAAACCTTCCCTCCACCCACGTTCGACAACAACCACGTTCCAAAACCAAATCCACCATTAATGGAACTCAAACCAGATATATTTTTATGTGTGCGTTTGAACCCATGTGTGTGTGTGTGTGAAAGCGAGAGGGGGGAAGGGAAAATGAAGAAAGAAGAGAAAATGTGTTGTCTCCATGGAAGAGATAAGAGAAAGGAGAGTGGGTTGATTCAAAGAGAGGGGGAGAGAAAGAGTGAGGAAAATTATCATCAAGATATTTTTGAAAAATGGCTAAAATAACCCTTTTAAAACTCACACATTTATCATGTGAATCCTTTTCGTCCAAAAAGTTAACGATGTTAATGGTAAAAAGTTATTTGTAGTCATTTTGAAAGTTTAGAGGATAAATAAATAAATTGAAAGTTCGAGTGGTAAGGTGTAGGAAGACAAAGTTCGAAGGAGCCAAATATAATTAACCTAACCATATAATTTTGATGGAAAATTATTGTGCTGTAATAAGGGGGATAAACTGGACTCGCAAACTCTCAGCCATTTTTTTAAACCATTAGCATTTTGATTTAAGAAATCAAATTTGGTTTCTGTTCCAGATTCAATTTACCGATCTATCACTCGAAGGGTCTAAGATATGTTGGTTATTTTTGGCTTTTACCACATTTGATTTTATAGCTTATATATATTTTTAATAAACCCAATTTTTCGGATATCAAATTCGTATCTTCATCAAATTCTCACTTTCTTCATTCGATTCTTTAGTCTTTCAGATATCTTCTTTAATTTCTCTCATTGTTCGTCCCACAAAAAGCAACACAGGTTGATCATCTTTCACCCTATTTCATCCAATTATTTTTTGTGCTATTTAAGGTTTTTGTTTTAATTTGGAATTTCTTTTTGTTCCAAACTTGAATCTAAATTGGGTCTTTTGGTTTAATTGAACAATTTTATCGGTTAAAATTGAACATGCCTTGAATTTTGTATGTGTGCATGGTCGCTATGGAGGACCTCCTGTTTTCATGATGGGAATTTTTACCCCATGATAAAATATATTGGGGTCCTATTGAATTATCTGGCAAGGTTTAGACTAAACTCTTGAGGCGGCGTGATTCTATTCATTTCCCAGTCGGCCAAACTTTTTTATTAATAAGGTTACATTTTGATCCGTTAAAATCATAAAAATAACACGATCTCTTCAAAATTGGGGTGATTTTCGTCACTAGATATCGATAGGTTTGGGTTCATTGAAATTGGGATTTTCTTATTGCCATTTCTTTTTTATTGTTGCCTTGAAATTTACTATTTATTGCTAATTATTGATTGTTGACATTTTGGGATTAATAAATTTTGTAGTGATTGGTGTTAGACATAATTTATTTCCACTTTTTCTTTGTAAATTCCCCACAGTGAAGGAGTAAATATTGGAAGATCACTATTGTCAGAGGGTAACACTTCAAGACAACATATTATTGCAAAGCTGCCATTATACACGTGTGTCATTTTCTTTACTAAAATTTGTTTACCGCTTCATTATTATTTAACTTGTATGCAATTTTACATATTTTTGTTTATGACTGTAGAATATTTACTGGAGTAGTTTTATCTTCTGCAATGTTATGGGACAGAGTTATAGTTACTATTATTTAACACATCTATTTTAATGAATTAATTTGTAAGAGTATTTATGTAATTAACCTATTAACTAATTGATTAATTTTTCGGCTCTACCATTGCCGGTGCCCAAGTTCGGATGTCAAACCAGGTGTTAGGGTCATGCTGATAGCTAATGGTAAAATTTATGTCAAATCATGATGATGGATTATCCAGTTAAAAGAATGAATGTGGATAAAATTAACATACCTAAAATTACATTTGGTATGTGGAATTTAGGAACACTAATTGGCAAGGGTAAACAGATTATAGATACCTTAAAATGAAGAAAAATCAACACAGCTGTAACACCCCGTATTTTTGAAGAATATGAAAATTAATTAAATTGGTGATTTAGGAATTTATTTTATTTGGAGAAATTATTTAATTCGATGATTTAGAATTAATTAATTCAATTTAAGTTTAATTTCACGTGTGCCGTATTTTGAGGTGGAAATAAGATGATTTTATAAAATGACTCGTATAGTGATTTTGAGGTCACGGTTGGTTCCGAAAGGTTTGAAATAGTCATAATAGTGTACCCAACGTATAATTTGGGTCTTAGGGCGATTTTTGACCAAACAAGCACCTTTTAAGGGGGTTTCGGTCATTCAGGAGTTTGAGATTTAGAGAACTCTGAAAATTATAAGTTTATATCTGCCGTTAGAGGGAGGAGTCTAGGGTTAACACAATGCTAAAGGAGGAGAGGCCATCGGAGAGGAAGAGGAGGAGATGACCAAGCTTCCTACACCATTTTTCGCCCGCAACTCGATGGAATCGATATCGGAGCGAGGGGAGAACAACCATAGCATCATCCAAAGGAAATTCAAACCTGCTATTGAGAGGCAATTATTTAAATTTCATTTTATTATAACCATGTTATAATACCGATGTAGAATCTGGTAGATTTCATGTTTTCGGAAGATTTAATATGTATTTGGGTGGGGAAATCCATGAAGTGAAGTAGGAATTGCATGTAGATATATTTCTTGATGTTGGTAACATGAAATCAGAGGGTTTGAGATGATTTAAAATAAAGAAATCTGAGTTCTTGATTGAAAGAAGTGAAGAACATGAAAAACTAGGGTTTTATGAAGTTTTGAAAGATACTTAGATCTTGAATCGGATTCGTGATGAAATTACCAGAATTTTATGTTATAAATCATTCTTATACATTTATATAATTATTAGTCACATGGGTTTGAAATTGGTAAAGCTTCATGAAGATATGAGAAGGTTATCATGTTGAGAAATCGCAAAACATAAGGTTGAAGAAGATCAGCTTGGGGCGAATTGATTCAGCTCCTTAGCCGAATCTATTCGGTAAAGCGAATCAATTCGGACCAAGTCATAATATTTTATACATAAATAATATATAGTTTAAAAGACCCAAAATATTAAGCATAATATGTTTTATTGCTATACGTAAGTCATATGTATGTACAAAAGGTTATAGTCATAGTTAATGCTTGTTAAATTATAAATAAAGTCATATAATGCAAAACACCTTTATATGTACAAAATGGAAACATCATATAATATTTCAATCATATTGATATAATCAATGTTTTCAGCGTTTCTCATGAGCTACTAATTAAAAAAAAGGTTATGTTAAGAGCCTAGGAAATTTGTAGTAATTAACGTAGGTATAGTGGCAAGCCTATTTTGCAGGCAACATTCATAATTTTATATGTTTGTTAAAGGAGTTTTTTGTCCTTGATAAAAGTATATTTTTAAGGATTCCCGTGGGAAAGTTAAAATCTCACCTATATCGATGAATTTTGATCCCGTCCACTTTCCCACCAATTTGGTAAATAATTCAATTGGGACTCACATTCCCATCTAACTTAACCTCAAACTAAACACTATAATCTTGCACTTTCCCAGGAATCTGCCAATGAAATCAGATTCCATCCAACTTTATCACAAACTAAACGGGGCATATTTGTATTTCAAAGTGTTGGACACAACAAAATACATTTTGATCATATCTAGTCGGTTTAGCTGTGTATAAATGCAATATAGGTTCAGGTTTGTGTAATTTGTGTGTTGTAATTTTGATGGGGCAGGGTTATAATTAACCATAACCATAATCACATTGGATATTGCAAAAAGGTACAAAAAAAGTATTGAAATAAACACAAGAATTAATGTATTGTATTTGAATTTTTTGTGCATACGAATAGTATTTTAACAATAAAATTATTTCGCACTATAATTCCAAAAATTTATACACATGATAATATGCCATAATTTTATATTTTGGAAAGTATTACATGACTAAGTATACCTAGTTACTAAAAGTACAAGTTTATGTTTTGAAAAGAAACTACCTTTGATATTAATTTAAAAAACAAGATATCTTAGTATATTGACAAACATGAAAGTTATTTTCAAAAATTACAGTCGTGACTTTAAGAACGATCATCCGCTGGTGTGTGTGTGTGTATAATTACACGTTCATGATCTCCAACATGCCCAAAATCGAACAATTCCATGGAAACAATTTCTACATAATTTCCTCAAATCTAGGACCGACAATTGACCATTATGCATGACTACCCATGCCCCCCCCCCCCCCCCCCCCCCGCGCAATTATTCCGTATCTTTAGTTGTTCATTCATCGTTCATCGTCTTCACTCTCTTATCTTATGAATTTGGGATATCATTATGGGTTTATTTAGCACTTGTTGCTCCTACATATATATTACCCTAATTAAATGAGATTCATTAATTAACTTGGTCAAGAATGTAGACATAAATTACCGAACTGTATTATATTGTGCATAATTGATGTTTATGTCACATTCACGAGATATATGAGACTGGGATACCGTGAAAATTGATAATTTTAATGTGGAGGATTATGTTATATTATGTTGGCTATAGTGAATGCATTTAGTATTAATTGGCACGATTGCCACCTATTATTTCGGGACTTGTTGGGATACGACTAATGTCACACTTAAATGAGGGGTGAGATGTTAATCGTATATGACTGACGATGGGGTATTGAACTTTAAATTAAATAAGTTAATTCTCGAAAATCTAAGGTTCTGACCCAAATTTAAATATTTTCTCCCCTCAGGTGCTCCTAGACAGGGATAGTAGAATTGCTGACGTATCAGCCTTGCGGTCTCCTTTGCTCATCAGATTTTGTAGACTTGTTGATTATAGTTTAGGTCTATTAAGCTTCAGTTTAATTATTACATTTGAGATATTTGTATTTGCATAAGCTGGGGATCTATTTATTTTGTGCCGGGTTGAGATATTTACTGTTATGTTGGACTTATCGTACGATTTGTGCTAGATGGGATTTTATTATTGTGGGATTTTACTTTAAACTCAGTTATGTGTTATTAATATATGCTTTATATGGTTTTGATGCTGAGAATGATATTAATTGACAAACGAGCCCCTTCTTTGGCGTATCGTGCCTAACCGACCTTTACGTGAAAAAATGGGGGTTGTTACGCAAAATGTCCAAAACAAATACTCGCATGTCCCCAATTTGTCCAAATGTATATTTTGTGTAAAAAAGGGCACTGTAGGATACGCGTGTCACTAGCATATCCCACATATTACACGTGTCAAATTAGATTTGTTTCATTTGGTAGAGTATCCATGCTTCATAGTGAGAGAAAAAAAAAGGTGAATAAAATTCACAAAAGCGAGAGAGTGCTTGACAGTTGTCTTGTGAATTAATATAGATGTTTAAATCTCCAAAATATTTGGTTATCAAATATATTTTTATGGTGCCTTTATTGCTTACATTGTTAGCTCATGAATTTTGAAGCTTGAATAGTATTTGACCTTAATTCACTTGACAAAACATCCAGGTCATTTAATACTAATACAATTAGGGTGAAGTTGTATTTTTGAAGGGTAATAGATGAATTCTTGCAAATTTGGAGTATTTATATTCCGCTTTATGTGATTACTTTTTAATATCTGGTGTCAGGGTTTTGATTCACACTTGAAGATGTGCTTTCCACTAGTGAAGAAAAAATTTCTTTGTATTGAAATCTTGCCATTCGGTTACATATATGTGAATTATCAAAATCATACTTGTTAATTTGTTGTCGCTAAGGATTAACGACTTGAGCAAGGTCATATTTCCAATTTCTTTAGGTATGTTTCCACTAAATTCATTCTTTCCCAATTCTAAATATCGGAGCTCCATGCACTTGTACAAATTCGGAGGGATTCTTCCATGAAGATGATTCCATCCGAGAGATAAATATTCTATTTTATTGAGATTATCAAAGATATCTACAGGAATTACACCTACAAAATTATAATAATTCAGATATAAATATCCTATCAAGATGATTTATTGCAAGAAAATAAATGAAGGATTTTGTAGTGAAAAATTAAATCATTTAGGTTCCTTTAAATCGCATTATTATTGATTCTATCCATACACCACTACAATTAAATTCTTTTTTTTCCCTATAGTTTATGACACTTCAAAAAGCAATTCAGGATAACTAAAATTCAATCAAATTAAGTGGCTTGTTTATAAGCACCAAAAGTTGTTACATTTATATCCCAAATAGTCGCATTGCAATAGCTAGCTATGGTTAAAATTGACCTTATATAGTAAATTATTAGTGTTGTAGGTCTATGTGCTCACTTGGAGTTCAAATGGTGAATTCGTGCAAAATTTGTGAGAGAGTGGTCTAAATCTTCAAGTAAGAATTTCTAAGACCAGATAAACAATGGATACCAAATAAACCGTGTCATGTACCAGTTCCATCCATCTCCAACTTTTCTCACATCCCGCATGTTTCAAACATTTCATATAAATATACAAATGTGTGGTATTATATTTGTTATTTTATGTATGTGTATCTAATATATGCAAATGTGTCTGATTATGTGTTATGTTATTATGACTTTCTATATGTTGGAATTCTTCTTCTTCTTCTTCTTCTTCTTCTTCTTCTTCTTATTATTATTATTATTATTATTATTATTATTATTATTATTATTATTATTATTATTATAATAATAATATATTTGTTTAGCTATTTGTATGCATGTTCCAATTGTTTGTACTAGTATAACAATTATATAAATATTTATTACATGTTTAGTATATGTTATTATATTATTATTTATGTATGTTATACTAGTGTAGGAGTACGAACTCTAAACAGGAAATGACAACACGATATAAAATGATTATATATGTAGGTAGGATTAAGTGAGGTCCTAAGTTGCAAACAATTTGTTTTATAATATTTCATTATTCAATTATTATTTTTTTAGATTGTATGTAAAGAATTACATGCTTACCCCCTAAAAAAATGAGCAAAAAATTGACTTATGTTGACCGATTTTATTTTGAGATTGCGAAATTATATATATTGGGTTGTGTTTTATTTGTGGTGGGGGCGGTAGGGGTATCCGTGGAATGATTACATAGCATGCAAAAACATTTAATCTCAACATGTATATTTTTTTCTATTGTAAAAATTTGGTGAGCAACTTAAGCCCCATTTTTAAGACTTAAAAGTTGACATATGTTGATTGACTTTTTTGAAAAGGTGAACAATTATATTTTGCGCTGTTTTTTTTTGTGTATTCATAGAATGATTAACTTAAATTTTTTTTTTTTGCTATTTAAAAAAAAACGATCTGCAACTTTAGACCTCATATTTAGTATGTATTTGAACCGGACCATTTATATACATACACGCACGCACACGCGAGCCCGCACACACACACACACACACACACACACACACACACATATATATATATATATATATATATATATATATATATATATATATATATATATATATATATTTGTTTTTCTTTTCATCTCTATAATATCTCCTCCCTCTTTGTTTTCTCTCTCTCTCTCTCTCTCTCACTATTTTCTCTCAACTACACGCAACATGTATCTCTTTCTTTTATCTCATTCTCTTTCTTCTATCAGGCTCTATTCTTATAGGTGCAAACTCAAATAAAGGGATAAAATTCACAAGGCAAACTAAAAAATATTCTATTTATTTAACTTATAATTTTGTCACATTTAAAAAGTAGAATATATTTTGAAGAATAAAAAACCGTATTTCTAGGCTTATCTTTTGGGGATGGGTTCATTTTTGTCGGCTTAGTATAATTAGCGCTCAACTCCAAAACTTCTTCAATTATTGTTTCACTCATTCTTTTATTTTTTGGACGTGGTGGATTTGGATTTGTTATGTACCGAGGATGTTTGTGAGTGATTTTTTCTTTGTGTTGTTTTCAAGTGTGTAGAGAGAGAAGGAACAAATGAAATGGGTCAAAAAACGAAAAGCAAAATATGGTAACTAATTGAAAATGACCAATGAGATCCTTTCAAAATGACTAATGGAGCATTCACATTGTGTTAATGAAAAACGTTTTGCTTAGTTACTATAAACATCATACCTGTCAATTTGTTCGCACCAAGATATAACTCCTTGAGCATAGTTAAATTCCAAATTTCTGTTGGTATGTTTCCACTAAATTCATTTTCAGCCAATGATAGCTTTTCGAGCTCCCTGCACTTGTAAAGATCACTAGGAATTGGCCCGTGAAGATGATTCCCACCGAGAAAGAGTAGTTTGAGTTTGGGAAGATGATCACAAATATCTAATGGGAGAGTATCATTCAAGTTGTTGGAGGCGAGAGTAAGTTCTTGGAGTGACGAAATATTGAATATGACAAGCGGTATGGAACCTGTAAGCTGGTTCCTACTCAAATTCAATGTTCTCAACTTAGAAAGATTTCCAATCTCTTCTGGGATTGTACCTGTGAAATTATTATTACGTAGAAGCAATTGTTGAAGCTCAGGTAAGCTCCCAAACCATGATGGTATCTCTCCTCCAAGCTCATTATAGCGAAAATCGATGACTTTCAATCGACGTAAATGAGCCAGCTGTTGGGGTATAAAGCCACCAAAATTGTTTGAACTAAGGTCAAGTGAACTAAGGAACATGAGGTTTCCAAGATGTGGAGCTATTGTTCCACTAAGACCCATACTAGAGAGACTCAAGGCTACGACTCTTTGGTGGCGGACACCGCAAGAGACACCGATCCAATTGCAAATGGAGGTAGTGGTAGACCAATTGTTTGCTAAGATATTAGAAGGGGCATCTGAAATATAGGCTTTAAAGGCAAGGAGGGATGATTGATCGGTGGTTAAGTTGGTTATTTTCATGGCTGAATTACAAGCCGTGAAACAACTCAACCAAAACACCAAAATAGCAAATTGAAAACATGTACTCTTCATTACTTTGAGTGAACTGGAGTGTGGACTAATAGATGGCAAAATAGGATGATCAGTAATGCAGGTGATGCATGCATATAAATAGCACAAATATTTTCCTTACTATGTTTAAGCTCGTTATGAATTTCCACAAATTTTGTTTGGTATTGTGGAAACTTAGTTAGAAACAAAAAGTTCAAATTATGAGGTGCAAGCATTTCCATTCTCAATTTGTTTGGGAGCGGAGAAATTTTGGTTACTTAGGTTCACACATTTATTATCTTGTAAATGAGTGGAATTCAGAATAGACTTTCATAAAAACAAAATATATTAAAGCAGGGCACATTCAACAAACAAAACTATTAAAAACAAAAGTGCTTTCACCTTTATTGTATATCAATTTAGTAACTGATCTACTTGAACGACGTACTAGTGAACAACGTCAAATGCCATCTTAGTTCTACTAAGTATTATAATTGGGTACAATTTCATCTTTAAAACAATTGATGACACTAATACTCTTGGAAATTTTGTATCCTTCCACTTCAACTGATAAGCAAATTGATGTTTTCTGTTTTCTAGGAAGGAGAAAGAAATCCATTTGGTATCATTACACCTTAACACATGTACTGTTCTCGTAACTATCATCACAAGGCAATGTAAAAAAAATGACTTGGTTAATTTTTTCATTAAATTTATATCACATATAATAATTTTGTTTTAAAATTAGTCCTTCAAGTTATTCAATAATAAAAATGACTTTTTACCATCTTAAAATACAACTGATTTTGTATCTTCTAAATTTTGTTAGACCCATAGTCTACACCACGAAAGGACAATCAATTTTTTATTTTTTTAGTAAAAGTAGTCCCTATTTTATTTGTCCTCAATTTTAATTTAAATTTTTAAAACATCAAATTTTATCATTTAGTTTTCTTCATTGATCTTGCGCCAATTTTTTTGCCTTCGAATGATGTGTTTTTTTTTTTAAATTATTAAATTTGCATTATTTTCAAACATTGGAGTAATAACGTCACCGAACCGCTTGTTATCAAAACTCCCTACACAAGTAATCATTCGTCATTGTGCAAAATTAACTTTGCACCGTCACACACACACACACACACACACACATATATATATATAGAGAGATAGGCATTCTCTTAAACGGACGTCCGTTTTTGGACTAAAAACAGACTAAAACGGTCTGATTTTTTAAAAATAGTAAAATGCTTTTTTTTGAGTTGATTTTTTTATGAGATATATAGACATATATGGGTACCCCCAATAAAATAATCAGCTCAAAATGAATTTGTTTGCTATTTTAAAAAAAATCTTTCAAAATCTGTCCAATTTTGCTGGTGCAAACCGAAACAAATATTGACATATATTGACAATTTTTTTTTAAAATAGCAAAAAACTTCATTTTGAGCTGATTTTGTTTTTGGAGGTACCCATGTATGTCTATATATCTCATAAAAAAAATCAACTCAAAAAAATGCATTTTACTATTTTTTAAAAATCAATCCGTTTTTAGTTCGTTTTTTGGAGGTCCTCTTAAGAGAATTCCTGTATATATATATATATATATATATATATATATCGTTCCGTCGTTGGATTACAAAATTATATTTGCATTTTTTCTGTGCAAAATTAAATTTACATTGTTAATACAACAAACTCCTTTCGCAGTGTAACGCAAAAAAATGAGTATGCAATGTGTTTAAAAATAATTATGAAAAAGAAAAGTAAAGGATACAAAACATTAAAAACAACATAAAAACAAACAATAAAACACAGTGCAAATTTAATTAAAAAAAACAGATTCCAAAATTTAATTTTACACTCTGATGAAGGAACACTATTGAGTGAGTAGTTCTATATTGACCGAATTTTTGACCGAATTTTTGTCGACAAACTGACGTGTCAGCCTGCTATTGGTTGTTTTTGAGGTCTCGCTGACGCGGACCTCACAAATCAATCAATAGCAAGCCGACACGTCAGTTTGTCGACAAAAATTCGGTCAAAAATTCGGGCAAAATAGAATTTTTGCTATTGAGTATACTGTAATGATTGGAAGCTAAACGACATCAATTATCCGAAATATTTGAAAATATTGTAGCATTAGTATATATATATATATCAACTCATTTTAGGAAAATAAAACAAGGACTATATTTTTGAAGATAAAGCAACTTATAAAACGACATTTTAAACACAATATTTTTATTTACGAAGAAAAGAACTAGAAGTCATTTTTATAAAAGAAAAGTTGACTATCCCAAGGCTATAACAGAGATTTAAACTTTGCACTGTATATTAATAATGGTAAATTTGGAATTTAAAAAAAATAAAATCAACTTAAAAAAAATTGGGACTATTTCTACAAAAATAAAGTCGAATGCTCTCTATCCATAACAAATAATATTTTAAATCCTAAAAGTGTATAATCTATTTGTTTATTCAAATTATGTTGGAAAACAAGTACCGTTAGGCATTAAGGAGATTATATTTTTCTCAAATTAGATTTTATATTTTTCTCAAATTAGATTTTGAGTTATCTTGCATTAGGGCATGGGTTGTAATTAATTTTAATAAACTATTTAATTGTAAAAAAATAAAAATAAAAATAAAACTATGGAAACCACGTGTTGTTTCGCTGTAGGCAAGGGTGGGGTGATCACCCCTGAACTTTTGTAATATAACTTGTATCCCTAACAAATAATTTAAATATTATATTTTTCCATAATTTGATTCTTAATTATTGAAACTGAGATTTTACGGTTATTTTTGAATATTTATATAAATATTGATTGTCTACTAATTGCATATTGGACTATCAATTTTCCCCCAAAACCTAGTAAACCTAATTATACCGCAACAGTATGGATGCTAATCTCTGACCCTCAACTAATTGTTTGATCGACCTTGATGCAAGCTTCATTGGGTTGAAAAAAATAATTAGTCCATACCACAATTCATGGGGCGAAGGCCCCGAATGAGTTTCCCCCCAAAAATACATATAGGGGTACTATATGTAAAGATAGAAAGTTAAAAACATAAATAATGAGGATTTTTCAACTTTTAGGACAAAAAACGTAATAATTTTGCCTAAAACTCGAATTAAAGCTGTAACTTGTATAAAATTCGAATTAACAAAAAAAATCGCACCGAGGGCTACCGCCACGAATGCCCGACACCACTCGAAACTTGGGATTCCCAACTAAAAATTCTTGATCCTCCAGTGGCGCAAGTATATTAAGCGTCAAATACTACGTGCGAGAGACTTGCCTGAGTATAGAGGCACTATTAATTGTGTATCAAGATCTTATCATTAGTGTCTATTACTTATTAGTATATGCCTTTATCTCATATGTTAATAAAATTTGAGAAACAAAGTGCACATATGGTCAAGACGACTTGGCGTTGTATTTTGAGTTTGCATGGAGAAAATGAAGTTTTATATTGGATGGGTTGCTTGCTGTCAACCAAAGATAAAAGTCATTCCTTCTTTGTATGTTTGTTTAGAATTTCCACATAAGAATAGAAAGTCGTTGCTTGTTGTTAATTGAAAGAAATATATGTCTAGCGTGAATATTCTATTGTTGTCATAGTCTAATTCGTACAGTTTTTGAAACTGAGAATTATTGTTGTGGTCACCCCCTGAGAACGTGGCGTTTTATTTTCAGTTTGTATGGAGAAAAGGGAAGTTTTATATTGGGTGGGTTGCTTGCTATCAACTGAAGATCAAGTCATTTCTTCTTTGTATATTTGTTTAGAATTTCCACATAAGAAGACAAAGTCACCTCTTGTTTTGAATTGGAAGAAATATATGGCTATGAATTATGTTGGTATGGTACACTAGAGATGACCACAAGATCTTGATAATGAAAAATCTATTGTGTAATGATGTGTCACCACTAAATGAGAAAAATAATCACCACCTCTCTCTTATGATCCTCTAACAAGTAACACTGAAAATATTGAATTTATTTTAAATATTTTGTATACTTTCATAGTTTAACCATTTTATTTCAAGATTTATGTTTTTTTTTTTTTATATATTTCATCATTAATTCTATTTGAGAGTGTTTTATAAGTGAACATTGAATTAGTAATTCACTCGCTACATCTTGAATTATGAGTCAATAATTTTTTTTTATGTTTTCCGAAAATAATAGTTCATTTTCTTTTTTTGGACATGATTAAATAACCATATCCCACGATATTGAACAACTATTGATATTTACTCTTGAAACTTACAAATAGTTTATGTAGCATAATGTTCATTTAATCGTAATGAATTGTCACTAAATGAGAGATTTAGTAATGTCAATGAATGAATGAGTCTACTTGGGTTCAAAAATGAAATAATATGTTAACTTGTATACAATTCAAAATAATTCATTATCTTAATAGGTATTAACGAGTGAACATGACACGACACGTTAACATAACGGGTCGGGTTTGGATATAATTTTTTTATAAAAAAGTCACCCGTTTAGACACGAACCTAATAAAACCGAATACGATAAAAAATGACACGAACACGACTCGACACGACCCATAAATTTATTGAAAAGTCAGAAATTTATTAATTAAGTAAAAAATAAAAGAAAATAAAAAAGTGCTCAAAAAATTTAAAAAAATGGAAATGAATAAATACCCTAGAAACTAATAAAAATGCAAATAATAGGAAAAAAAAACAGAAGTGGCGATAGGGGGCGAAACAGTTGGGGGTGTGGGCGGGGGCATGGTGGATTTGGTTTTTATTCATTTTTTATTTTTTCTTAAAACTCTTAATACATTTTTTCTAGTTTTTTTTATATTTGTTTTTTTAAATTCATTTTGGGGTTAATATTTATTTTATGTTTTTTATTCATTTTCTATATATATTTATTTTTTGGATATTTATTCATTTTTTATGTTTTATTTTATTTTTATTTTGGTTGCTTTTATTAATTTTCTGGGATTTTTAATTTTTTTTTGTTTTTATATATATTTTCTACGTTTTTTCCATGACAAATATTGGGAATCAAACACATAAAAGATGGAAAATAGAACATTTTTCATCTGGAAAATAATTGCAATCAAACAACACCAACAAATATTTTCCATGGAAAATATTTTCAAGTTTTCAATTTCATGGAAATTGACTCTTAGCGCTTATTTCCATCTTTTTTTTATCAAGCACACCCTTAGTGTATAAGAAATTAACCGCATTGACAGCGTAGACTTGCATTATCAGTTAACAGTTAATCTATAAGAAATATCACATTTATTAGTTCAAATTAAAATGTCATGTGTGTACTTTATTATTCGTGTCGAGAAATATTCTTTCCTTATTATCTAATAACATACGTTTGCATAATATTTTTTTGGTGTGTGCATGATTATTTTTATTACATTGATTATATGATTTCATATGATTATGGAATGCACTTCATGTCGAGGGTGGGGGGGGGGGGGGGGGGGGGGGATAGAATTTTTAATTTTTGAATATTAACATGTACAAAAAGATTTATATTTGTAACGAATGAACGCATTTTCTAGTTTTTGAACAAATTTTTCAGTTTTTGAATATTAACATGTAGAAAATGATACCATATTTTTAACGAATGAACGAGTTTTCTAGTTTTCCAAAATTTTCCACAGAAAATGAAAAGTGAAAATGGAGATGAAAACTGAAAACAGAAAACATAAAATAGAAAATAGAAAACAGAAAAATATTTTCCACAACTAAACAGCCCCTTAGTCTTTAGACTAATATTTTCAGAGTTGTTTTTGTTAGAGAAATAATTTTGGATTGAGAAGGTTTTGAGAGAGATTTTAGTGAAAATATTTTTGAAATAAACGATTGGTAAATTTGTCTTTATATAATCTTAGAAGTGAGAAACTTTGGGAATATGAAAAGTTTCCTCTCGTTCTAAACGACCAGGATAAGTTGCCACGTGGGAGGAATTCTCAAACATTGGAAGTCTGGATTGGGCAAAGTTAGTATTTTAAGTAATCTTTTCATACTCAAAACAAACAAAGCTCTAAATGGGAAAGATAAGTTCTACTTCCCAGAATATTAAATATTCATTCTTAAAAATAAACTCAAATGTCAGAATCTGAAGTAGGAAAATTTTGCTAGAAAAACTTTAACTCTAGACCCAAAGCAGCCCCAATTGTATCCACTTGTTTAGGGGAACCGATCCTAAATAGCTCTGTGAGATGAGAAGATGTTGAATACAAAGTTGAGATGAGAAGATGTTTTTCTTTCCTGTTGTCACAAAAAAAAAGGTACTGATAATCCCACTCCACCTCTATACTTAGGCACTCAAAAATATTATAACATCACCAGAAAAGTCTTAAACATCTTTACAAACATTTACTCTTTTCAGATACTTGAATAATAAAACAATTACATAAAACTGATTTAACTTTTCAAGCAATAAAATTGTATGTACATAATATGAGACTGATTAAAAATAAAAAAAAAATATTAAAAGTAGCAGTTTAATTGACAATACTAAGGGACTGATTAAAAATAAAAATAACTATTTGATTAACAATAATTAAAAAGTGGAAGTATGATAATAATTATAAAAAAAGAGTAACGCAAAAAAAATACAAACTTGTGTAGTTCCATGTCGCATTTATGTCCAAAAAACTCTTGTATTATCATATCGCGCCGACGCAAAAAATTTATTTTGGATACCAACACGACACGGCACAAGTTTTTATTTTTTTTATCACACACAAACACAACCCATTTAAAACTCGACGTGAAATGACCAAGGTTCTAAAATACGCGGGGCGTGATTGAGGCGTGGAGGCTAAGCCTTAAGCCTTAGAAGCCTAGGCGGGCCTAGGCGTAAAAAGGCGTGAAAAGGCGTTTAGGCCTTCTTAATATATTTTAATATTTTTTAACCATAACAAGGCTATTAAAATACATAAATTGCACATATCATAAAAATATGTCTGAATATATGCAAATTAAAATACTATTTGATTATTTTGGATGAGATAATGATCCGGTTTGTAAAGAAATTCTTTAAAAGGCGACATCGTTTCACTAAAGCATTGTTGTTCTTAGAAAAAAGTGCGCCGTAAGGGTTGTACCAAGAATAAGGCGTGAAAAGCGTAAGGTGAGGCGTTTCTCTCAAGCCTTAAGCCTAGGCGTGCCTAGGCGGGTTTTTTAGAACAGTGGAAATGACTAACATTGTGTTCAGTGTTGAAATAAAGTTTTGTGAAGCTTTTCTTGCTAGTTCATGTCATGTTGCTTATTTTTTTAGGTTATGTTTGTGTTTGGTAAAAAAATATTAGATTTCGCATCGTGCCGGGCATGTTGTATTTTAATTAGATTGTGTTCGCGTAATAATATTATGACATAAATTTTACGTATATAATATTATGATATAAATTTTAATTAAAGACACGGTAAACAAGTCAAAGTAAATAAATAAAGGAGTTAGAAGTTAAGGGCCCCAAACATAAAAACATTAAAATAACACAAATGTTAGTCATTTCATGTCGTGTTTTAAATGGATCGTGTTGGTATCAGAAAAAATATACAAACTTGTGTCGTATCGCGTTGTGTCCAAAATAATTTTTTTAGGCCGACACGAAAAGATAATACAAGAGTTTTTTTAACACAAACGCGACACGACACGTTGCATTACTCTTTTTTTCGAATTATTATCATACTTGCACTTTTTAATTAGTTTAAATCAAACAATTATTTTTATTTTTAATCAGTCCCTTAGTATTGTCAATTAAACTGCTACTTTTAATATTTAATTTTTATTTTTAATCATTCCCTTATTACGTATATACAATTTTATTGCTTGAAAAGCCAAATCAATTTTATGTAATTCGTTTATTATTCAAGTGTCTCAAAAGAGTACGAGTTTTTAAAGATGTTTAAGGGTTTTCTGGTCATGTTATAATATTTTGGAGTGCTTTAGGTGGAGTGGGATTAGCGGTGCCCAAAAAAAAACACAAACTGCATTCTATCTCTCCCAACTCAACTTTTTTGACTTTTGAATGGTTTTCAGCAATTGTATATATTTTGTTGCATTACATCATCTGTACAACAGTTGCGTTCCTCAGTTGTTTATTTTTTAATCCATCTTGCTTTTTAGCCAACTTAACTCGTACTTGACAATATGTTTTAATATGTTGTTAGCCAAATAATTTTTTTATATACGTAATTGGGAGTAAACCCGTTTTGAGAGGTGTTCCACACTTCCAATCTCACTTTCTTATTCCCCTTATAAATAAGTCCCTTGACTAATTTCTAAAACTTTTCTTTACACCCCCCACCTCTCTTGCTAGCTGTCAAATCTCCGGTGAGGCTGTCGGAGCTCTGAAAGCCGGCAGTGGGGTGAAGGTGGGTACCTATACCGTTAGCGCGGACCCTAATTAATAAAGTATCTATTTGTTACTTTTAAGTATCTATGGGTCCATTTATAAACAAACACAGTTATGACTGGATATGTCTAGAAGAAGAGAGTTATGTTAGATAAATATACCAAAGAAGCAATTGTTTTACACTATCAAATAAATAACATCCTACTATTACTATCAGATAAATAGCATCCTGCAAAATTTAACTGGAAAGTGCCCCTAGATGCTACATACAGTAGGTCAAGTTATCCGCCACCCACCCACCTAGAAAAAAAAAAGAAAGAAAAGGGCGCTGCCATTACTGAGTTTTCCCTAAAACACAACTGTTAAGCATCTTAAGTTAATCTACACTATCAAATAGTGTACCTCGGGATGCTACATAGAATCTGTCAGGTTAATCTGAACACTCACTCCCATAGTCGCCACCATAGTCATTGAAGCTTCGAACTTCTTGAACACGTAAACTGTACTCTTTGGGAAGAGGCCAACTGACAACAAGACAAGTCACATGGTTCAAAATCAGTATGAAGTTTGATACACACAGACACACACACAGACACACACACACACACACACACACACACACACACACATATATATATATATATATATATATATATATATATATATATATATATATATATATATACCGAAACACATAGACAAAATTTACCTGTTTAATTTATCTGGAGATGTCTCATCAATCGTCATAGTTAGCTTCAAAAAGTCGCGCTTCCCTTTTCTTATCACAATCACCTCCACAGATTCCCCAAGCTTGTCCCAAATTTTCTCAAAGAACTAGTACCATTAGATGAAAAGATTAAGCCAACATTTGAAACGATTAACTGTCAAAAGATTCTCAAGATAACTCTACTCATCCCCTCTATACAAGCACCAGAAAAGAAGGTAAACAAAGAACAGTAACAACAGATGATAAAGGGGATATACCTCCAAGAAACAAGTAACAACGTTTCTGCCACATTGGATAATAACATCATCACGAAGTATTCCAGCACGATCAGAAGGGGACCCTGGTAATACCTTCGATAGTTTGCAGTTGCAACTTGGTTAGTAGGAATATCACAATTAAGGTTAAAGATTACGCTCAGCACACATCTATCTATACATGCATAATGTACAACGCAGACTTGTAAATTAGTTATCATCTTAATAAAATTGTAATTGGAGATATATATTACTGTAAATGCAGTGGAAGGCTCGCAAAAAAAAAAGGAAGAAACCAACACTAAAACACAATCAGGAATAAAATATCACAAGACACCAAACAGCTCTGCCATCAAGAAATAACTCTCAATGAAAATATTACTAATCCCAACAATAATCCCTTACAAAAGGAGGCTTCAGACCTTTAATTATAATAAAGCTAGGCTTGGAAAGGAGAGAATAAAGGAATTACTAGGGATAGGAAGTACATTGAATCCTAAGAAAACAAGGATCCTGATACGAGGTGTATCGGATACAAAATCATAGTCGTATCGGTTGCATCGCGATACGATGCAGTTATTCCATGTCTCAGGATACGCAAAGCAAAACAAAAAATGGTGGATCCGGGTCAGATTGTCCAACCGAACAATAAAGAAAAATCAAAATTTTGACTTAAAAAAATATTCATAATTAGCAGCCTCATTAGGCATAATTGATCATCAAAGATAGGGCCGTAACGAGCCGTGTCACCATAAAACAGCTTCACCCATACACGATTTGTTTAAATATCGGTGACACTACACGCATCGTTCAGAACTGCTAAGCTTAACGGGTCATATATGAATAACCCATGGCTCGTTAAACCATAAACCGTTAAAATCACTACCAAATTTTTCACCCGGTCAACCCGAATAAATATTATAAAGCTTAATTTGGAGAATCTTGTTGCTTTAATTACTAAAAAACCTTTGAATACTATTTATTTTCATTTCAAACAGATTGAACAGGTCTAAAGAATATATGGGTCATTTTACACGAAGTCGATTCATTTAGTTAAACAAGTCGTAAATGGGTTTCGTAAATTTCACAGGTCATCGGTTATCTTAATGGGATTGAAACACAGGGTCTTCGGTCGCTCGCATCTAAAGCAGGTTGCCAAGTACAAGATTGGCCTATGACTTATCTTGGGATGCCTCTATGCCTCTAGGAGGCAACCAGAGAGCCCTCTCTTTCTGAGATCTAGTTGTGGGAAGGATTTTGAAGAGACTTGATGGGTGGAAGAGAGATTATATTTCTTTTGGTGGGCGTATCATTTTAGTATAAGCTTATCTTTGTAGTATTCCACTTTATTACATTTCTTTGTTTAGAATTCACGTTGGTGTAGCTAAGAGGATCGAGAAGATAACGAGGAACTTTCTTTGTCCTGGAGCAGATAACGAAAAGAGGGACAACCTGGTGAGTTTGGAGCATGTTGTTAGGCTCGAGATGAGCGAGGCTTGGATTTTTGAAATTTTGATATCTAAGAATGTTTCTCTAGTGGGTAAGTGACTGGAGATTAATATCTCTACTACTTAGACCCTTTATTTATTTGACTTTTTTTTTTGAAGATGATCTTAATAAATTTCCTTTCAGTTTCCTGAGATCCATTTTCGAACTTGTTGTAAATCAAGTTTATCTAATGCTTGAAACAGTAT
Source organism: Sambucus nigra (assembly GCA_949130495.1). Taxonomy (NCBI): domain Eukaryota; kingdom Viridiplantae; phylum Streptophyta; class Magnoliopsida; order Dipsacales; family Adoxaceae; genus Sambucus; species Sambucus nigra. The sequence goes on from CASBWL010000485.1 coordinate 1,469,464, forward strand.
TTATACAGTATGTAAAAAATCACTAAGATTAAAAAAAACAGATGTTGTGCTAGTTGACAATCTCGACATCCTTCAACTCCTCACGGATGGCAGCAACTCTATCCTCGGTTCTATTTACAACTACCATCTTTTTGCAGACTTTTGCCACCAAGTGTTTGATGACAAGCTTCCCTATCTTGCCTGCTCCAATCACCGGTATCCTAGCTGTCGCGGGGGAAGATTTTGGAAGCTTCATCAAGGCTAATTCGACAGCAGTTGAGCTAACAAACACTGCCCCTACTGGAATGTTTGGCTCGGTTCTGACCCTCTTTCCAACAGTGATTGCATGCTTGAATAACCCACTGATGTTTCTCCCAAATCCCACGACTCCTTGACGAACTTTGAACACTTGTTTGACTTGAGCAAGGATTTGACCTTATCCTAAAACCAAGGAGTCGAGCCCTGCTGACACTTCGAAGATGTGATGTGTATCATCTTTATTATACAGCAAAAACTGATGCTGACAAAGATCTGTAACCGGGATGCCGCTCGTCTTTGACATCCATTCAGTGACTTCTTTGACTCCTCGATGCTGAGAGAGTGCTACAACATAGATCTCTATCCCGTTGCAGTTACTAAGAAAAACAACTTCCTCCATATGATTTGATGACTCGAGGCCACTCAGCTTCAGGGATGGCAAGTTTTTCACGCATTTCAACAGGTGCAGTGTGGACACTAAGCCCCAAAACTATAATGCTGCTCTTTTCCTTAGTATACCCTAGTTCTTCCAAATCACAAGGATGTCGCGATTTAGAGAGCTTCGAAGAACCCTAGGTTGCGATTTGGGTCACTGTTTAAAGTTATTGGGTCTGATTGATTCCATGCTTGAAAATTGGTTTACTGAAAAATGGGTACGTAATAGAAGTTTAGTGAGTTCGATATGACATGGAATCATTTTGAAAAATGGGATTATAATAGATTACATTTAAGATGAAATTATTGTCATAACCAGTGAGATAAGTCATTTCCACCCATCTTTCCACTAAAATTGGGCCAGGATTTGGTCTAGTGGCTTTCATTGCCGATGGTCCCTGCTTTAGTTCATCCATTTGTTTCTACACCCCTTGTTCCACTGCATTGATGCGGTTGTTTAACCTTTGACTCTTTATCTCAACCATGGCTTACACAACTCAAATATCGTACACAACAAAGATAAAATCGATTTCTCATAACATGAATCCCAAAAACACAAACCTAGAGTGAACTTGGCTCTGAAACCAACTAATGTAAACACAACGAAGACTCACAAAAAAAAAGAAGAAAACAACTCTTAAACTCAAACAAACACAGAAGAAGCTGTGCATCTCTCTCTCTGTGTGAAATTCACCATGCGCTCTCTCTCTATCTCTTGTCAGAACTTCGCTGAACTGAAACCGGTCCATGTAGATTGCCTCTGTCTAATCACTTGGTAAGTTCTCTTCTGTCTCTCACTCAGGATTTCTCTTCCATAGATACACAACAGGTCTGTTACTTTGTGAGATGTTCTTTCCATCTGATTTCTTGATCGGAATCTAGTTCTCAATCTCTCTATTCAATTTGATATATTTTCCTCCTGATTTACACCTCTATGGATCTCAATGTTTTTAATCGCAGTCGCGCAAGGTGTCGCGTTTTGGCTCCGGGATCGCATCGCGCACCGCACAAGCAATTCGTTCATTTCAGTTGTTTTATTAGAAAAACATATAAAATAACATTTTAAACCGAAATTTGTAAAATAATTAACATTTCAAACTGAAAATTGATAAAATAAAAAATACAAAATAATAACATTTTACGCTGAAAATTATAAAACAAATAACATTTTCAGCTGAAGAGAGTTTATAACTTTCTGAACTCTCAGATTTAACTCTGGCTGTAAAACTTCAGTATAAGTTTGCCTGTTACAAAATGTCTCTAGTTTATTCGGGTGTTTTTTCTGTTTTATCGAGATTAGCAAAGGAAGATCAAACTTTTGGTACCTTTAATATTAATGTTTTGGGCAAGTGAGAATAGTTTTTCATATTTTTAAGAGTATTCAAACAAGGAAAAGGACAAAAGCCGAGTACCAAATACGAGTCGGGAATAACCCCTGTAACAGAAGTTGTGGACCATAGAAAACCCGGTGTAAGTCGAAACAATAAAGCAATAGTAACTTGCAAGAGTCGCATAAGGGAACACGACCTTGGTGGCCTTCTCTTATGTGCCGCACGAGGGTTTTGCACAAAAAGCAACAGGTGGGTCGCACAAGGGAGGAAGACAATGAGCTCTATTTTTTATTAAAATAAAAAATAAAAAAAGGTAAGTTTAACATTAGGTTTTTTTTTTTCAATCAGGGCATGTCCAGGAATATATTCCAGAAGATTCAATCTACAATCTATTTGTTAGTTAATGGTTTACATCACTCGTTGTTACTTTTAAAAGTGTATGTGGCTAATTTAAAGTTGATATTATAATATACATAATTTTTTTGTTTTCTTTTATAGGAAAAAGAGACTTGTATTAATGAAAATAATCATAAAAGGACGACAAGATGTCCTCTTAAAGGATACAATGAAAAAGAAAAAGAAACAACAGAACAATCAATAAATCGCAGCCCACCCTCGAGTCACTTTGCACCTGCCAAATGCCCCCATGCTCGAAGCCCATATTGATGCGAGGTAGGTAAATTTATCCCATAGTAGATGAGGCAGAGTAGATTGTCTTCAGAAGATTATGGCGGTCCTCTCCATCCATATAACCCAAGGCATCACAAAAGCACCACATGTCCAAAGACAAAACCTGTCCTGGCCTATCCCAAATCCAAAGAATCGCTGTGAAAAAAAAAGATTTTATAGAACTGGAACACACCCACTCCTCTCCCACTGCCCCCAAAAAATCTCGACCAAAGGATTCAAGATGTATGACAATGCAAAAACAAATGGGAGTGGGACTCGCTAGCATCCATACACATAACGCATGTCAGGAGATAAGGCTTTGTAAAGTCTCTGATTTTGTAATAAATCACTAGTATTCAGTCTATTCATCACCATAGACCAAGTAAAAGCCTTAACCTTATGGAAAATTTTAGATATCCAAACAAACTGAGCAAGAGGAAAAGTTGGATATTGATGTAACTAAGGAGATGGTGTAGAAAGGATTTGGACAAAAAGGAGCCCGAAGAGTCAATAAGCCAAACAATGCTATGATGGAGGAATGTTGAAGATTGTTAAGGACACCCAACAACACTGTACAATCATTAGTTTTTCTATCGTCCAGGTTACTGAAAAAATGAAAGTCCCAAAACAAAAGAGATTCCTTCCCAACTCGGGAAAGAAAAAATAGGTGCATTGTGAAGAGTGGATAGGCGAGAAAAGGTGGTTGACTGAGAAAAGTCTTCATTTTCCCAGAAACGAACTGAAGTAACGTCTCCTATCTTATACCGAATATGGGGAGAAAAAATAGGATATATCTGGAAATGAATTTCCAAGGACTCATATGAGTGGCATACACACCAGTGGTAGCGTCTGACCTATTATCTAAGATCCCGTATTTACTATTTATGATCCTATGCCGGACAGAGAATGGCTCACGAGGGAATCTCCATAGCCACTTACCCACTAGAGAAGCATTCTTAGATACCAAATGTTCAAATCCCAAGCCTTCCACTTCTCGATGACTAACAGCATGCTCCAACTCACTAGGTCGTTCGTCTTTTCATTGCCTGCTCCAGACCAAAGAAAGTATTTCGTTATCTTATCGATCCTCTAAGCTACACCAACAGGAATTCTAAATAGAGAGAGCTAAGTAGAGTGGAATACTAGAAAGACAAGCTTGTACCAAAGTGATATGCCCATCTAAAGAAAAACAAACTCTCTTCCACCCATCCAGCCTCTTCGAAACAGTGTTTTGAATTGGCGTAATTTGGGCAAAAAATATAACATGGTTCACTCTGAATTGCAGGATGCTCAAATAGCGGGTGCAATTGGCATGTGACTGAGCCGGATTGAGTGCAAACAGGACGCTATTTGTGCATTTTTAATAATACTATATCAAAATGCTTAAAATTGTGTTGTTTTGAACTCATGTTTCATTTCCTAACTCGACAATCGACACCAATAACTCACAAACCTCTAGACTCTAGTCCTAACTCGACGAACCCTTGGAATTCCAAAGTGGAAAGGAGCAAAGGAGTGCTTGGATTTGTACACATATTTATTTGATGGAGAGAGAGGCCAAAAAATGTGCTTGTTAAATCCTCAATTATTTGCCAATATATGTTTTGGAGTGATTTGGTACTTTTGACTATATGACTTTAGTAATTGATTTGATAATTATTTAAGGAGATTGTATGAATTTCTTTAAATTGTATATTTTTAACATATTTTTTCAATTGTAAAATTCAAGTGCACAAACTGCTCGCGCGATGGGTGACGCATTTTGATCTGCAACACGATGGAACAAAAATGCGACACCTTGCGCGACACGTGATTAAAAACACTGCTTCGAAATCCTCTCCACAACGTGATCCCAGAAAGAGGCAGCTCTCAGGTTGCTTCTGGCTTCTTAGAGGCATCCCAAGATAGGTGAGAGGTAAATTTGGTACTGGGCACCCTACAAGAGATACGAGCAACCGGAGATCCCGAGTTTCAGTCCCACTAAGAAAACTAATGACCAGTAAAATTTGTTAAACACATTTATGACCCGTTTAACTAAATGAATAGATTCCATGTCAAATGACCCACATATATTAACCCGTATCTATTCAAACCATTATATGTTTTCGACCTATTTAACCCATTTGAAATGAAAATAAATGATATTCTAAGGGGTTTTTAGTAATTAAAGCAACAAGATTCTCCATCATAATCCGTATAATTCTATTCGAGTTAAGGGGTTGAAGAGTTTCGTAGTGATTTTAACTGTTTATGGTTTAATGAGTCATGTGTCATTCATATATGACCCCTTTAGACCCGTTAAGCTTAACATGTCTAAATGGGTCGTGCATGTCACCGGTTATTTAAACAAATCATCTATGGGTGAATTTGTCTTTCATCTGACTCGTTTATTGCCCAACACAAATCGGCTTGACACGACTTGTTGCCACCTCTATTTTTTATTATCAATTATGCCTAATGAGGCTGTTATTATATGTTTTTCTTTATTAGTCAAAATTTGATTTTTTAACTCTTCGGTTGGAAAAACCGACCCGGATCCACAACTTTTTGTGTCACTTTATGTATCGTGAGACATGGGATAACTACATCGTATCGCGATACAACTGATACGGCTAAGATTATTGAATCCAACATACCCAATCGATTTATATCGTGGAGGGTTTGTACCATAATGTACAATACATAGAGTTTATCGTGTGCATTGTATGACAATGGATGAAGAAAATCAGCACACCCTTCATTTAACAAAACCAAGATAAATTTTGGCCGTTTTTATCTTGGTTTTGTTAAATGAAGGGTGGGCTATAATTGAACTAAGCCGAGCTAAATATATACTTTAAGTTGGTTCGTTAACTTAACGAACGATCCGAACTCAACATTTAAATTAGTTGAGCGTGTGCAACTTAATTAAGAGGAGTCTAATCGAACTCGATTACAGTTCAAAAGATGAAAGGAATGAGCTCCAGGTAAGCCCAATGAAGCTCAGATTTTTAAATGATCTTAATATGTTTTTCAAGATTGGTTGATTTGCTTAACGAGTTGAGCTCGAGTTGTATACAAACAACTTTTGCAGCCCTAATGAATGGTAATTTCTGGTTTACCATAAACTTTGGCACCCTAAATGAGATATGGAAAAATTAATGGGGGCCAAAGAGCTAAAAAATAAAATAAACATGAAAGCCTATTTCATTATAAATATGGTGTATCTAACCATCATAGTGAACTAGACCCTATCCATATGCATCATAGCGTGTATAACAGAACTACAGTAAAACTAGAAGGAAAAAAAGTTGGACTCCTTGAACCAATTAGTTTATTATTATATAATATAAGTACACCAAGTGTTGAAACAAGATATATACAACGATAGATTTTTCAGTGAAGCTACCACCAATAGCATCAACTTTCCAATTATGAAGTCAAACTCAAACTGCTTGTGGTTTTATTAGTCATAGTTATATTCATTAACCATCCAGATAGAAGATATTGCACCAAGATTGAAAGGTGGAGCATATACCATACCTTTTCCATAATAACACTTTTGAAGATGTCAGGGAAGTTTTTGTTAACATTGTCCAACTTTCTTACATGTGCCGTATAAAGATTAGTCACTTCCATTCCAAGGCAAGGTCGAGAGAATCTCCAACACCATAATGAAAGTCATCAAAGCCTCGAGGGTAGAATCATGAATTATACTTTTAATTGTAGAAAGCAAATACTCGACTTTTGTCCAGAAATTCTCAAAAGAAGAAATAAAAAAGGAAAAGCTTATAAGATTTGGTTTGTCAACAGAAATCGAGAGCCAAGTGCACTAGTCTCATATACAGCCTCGCCCTTGTGCATAGAAGATGGTGAGCACATCTAAAAAAAAAATAGACAATTGAAATCACAAACAAAGACCACGGAAGACAAATACTGCCAAACCAGCTATTATAACAATTACTCGTTAAAACATCTAAGTACTCCCTTAAGCCTACCACAACCCCGCGAACGCACAATTCATTCATGACATTCATTGCTAGTTCTCACTGCTGAATCAAAACTCTCTACCGTCGAACTATTTTCTTGTACCAAGTAATCAGCATAAGAAGTTGTATTATGGATATAAAATTTGGCATACAAGGGTGAATGAGAAATGCTCCTTTTACTATATATTGAGTTTATCAAATGCTCGCCTAAAATTTACTCAGTATATGGATTAGCATGTGTGGATCCTATATAAAATTGAATTGCATGTCTTCTTGGTGTTCAAAACGAAGTTGTGTGGTTTCATGCTAAGTGTTGGTGGGTTTGAGAGGACTATCAGTGTAAAAGTGTGAGGGAAAATGACTGAAGCTCCAGGGTGGAAAAAGTAAACTCTTCAGATTCGAGGGCCTTCAATTATGTTTGAGGGCTCGAACTGCATAATTAATTTTCCAGTAGCCTTCGTGACCTGTTAAAGGGCTCGAACATAATTTCGCAAGACTGAAATCCTTCCTGTGAGAAATTACGTTATTAACTGTCTTTTTCAATTTAGCTAGGAGGGTGACACCTCCTACTTCAACCTTTGCATGCCTTTTTAGTTGTATTACCCATCTCTTTCTCACTTGTAAGCTTGAAATTTTGGGATAGAAAATAAAAGAGAGAGAATTGAAGAGCGTAGATTAGATAAGAAGAATAAGTTGATTTCTCTTGATAGACTTCCAAAGTTAGTATGCCTGCGTTAAAAAGTGTTACTCTTCTAGAGCTCTACCTTTCCTATGGTCTTGACATTTGGTTGGTTATGGTTTTAGTAGTAGTTCCATGCTAGGTCATATAAGTTCGTGTTAATTATATAACTTCCTTCTATTGAATCAATCATGGTGTATAGTATTAGGTTGTTGCTTATTGTGCAAGGAGCATTTTAATATATATATATATATATATATATATATATATATATATATATATATATATATCATCCTTAATCCTTTTCATTAATATGTTAAGCATAAATTAAGGTGATTAATAAGGAATAACATCCTGAGTGTGGAGAATTAGCACTGTTAGGAGTAGGCATTCTAATGTGTGCCTATGTATTTATTAATTGCTATGTTAATTGTATAGATTCATTTTTATGTTGATAAGTTACTAATGATGACTGGATTGTTAAGTGACGTTGCCACTACTTATAAAGCATTTGGGAAGTACATTACCATTAAGGGTAAGTATAATATGTGCCCTAAGGGGCCATGTTAAACATTCATAATTGGAAACAAGTGGGAGGCAATGCATTGAATTTGTGATTGGTTTGTTTGGAGCTTGTCTCCCCCTTGTTTTTTCCCATTATGGATGCTTAATGTGTGCCCTTACGGCACATGTAATCGTCAACCAACCTTTAGTTCGTATCCTAAATTGGAGGTGAGTAAACTATCTCACATTGGAGTGTTTGAATATATAATTATCGCATGCATATTGTGGTGCGTGTATATATATGTGTGTGTGTCCTCTTTGTTGTGAGTAAGGGAAATCATTTTCGGTTTTGGGAAGATATTTGGCTTGGGTATTCCTATTTGTCATCTCGTTAACCTCAACTTTTCGGATTGTCGACAACACTTGTGTTTCCATAAATTCTTTGATCTCATGGAATTTTACTTCGAACTTCTCATGTGATTCTTTTAGGAAGAATCTAAATGATTGGGAGTTTCGGGAGTTTCTCGCTTTGTTTGGTCTTTGAGAGGGGGTTCATCTAACGGTTGACTACTAGTAAATGCCATCTAGGCTTTAGGAAAGACTAATATATGTGATTTTGAGTCTCCGGCTTTGGAAGAGACTAATATATGTGCCTCCGGGTCTTAGGATTTGTAGGGGAGTAATAATATAGTATATGTTTCAATTGTTGTGAGAGTATAGTTGAACTAGTGATGGGCGTGTATGTGTAGTTATTTAGTTTACATAACTTACACCCCTATAGTATGATTTTGGAAAAGTATCCACTACCAACTTAGGATGGGATGAGTTGTACGAATATAAAGAATTTAGTGGCTTGGAATAAATCCTAACAATGGAATTTTTGATAAAGACTCTCATGTTGTAGATAGTCTTTATATCTTAGCATGACTTTTATGTAACATGGTGTTGTACCTTGGTTAGAGGCTAAGATATGCATAAAAGTTGCGTTCTATTTCCATGTTGATTTTAAAAAAAAATCAAAGTTGAATACTCTATAAGGTAGATCTATAATCCGAGTAATATCAAGGCGGGGTGTCACAAATATGGTAGACAAATTGTATCTTTTTGTACGCAACTAATATTGAAGAATTTCAAAATATGATAATGTATTGATCAAAATGTGTTACAATTCTTACATTACAATAATGACTCCCAGGTGGATATAAATTGAAAACAAAATAAACCCTAACATAAACTAACTTTAATTAACTAACTTAACCATTGACTTAAATATAAACTAATACAAAGCATAAATGACATATTCCAACACTCCCCCTAAAATTGAAAAAGGTGTCAAATCGAGGTCAATTTGCACCCTAATATGTGGATCTTTCGTTGGCAATATATCTCCCCCTTAATCAAAATGACATAAATGAGAGTCAAATGGGAAATAAGATGAAGATAACTCTAAAATCTCAAATGAGGCTACCATAGGGGTATTTATAGGTGGAAGTAGCTTAGGCTCCAAGCAATGATTCTAATTACAAATATACAATTAATAGCCTTTGATACTTCCTTCCCTAAATACCAAGCAAACAATTACTAAAAGAAAAATACAACCACATCAAGAAAATTAAAAAAATAACAAAAATGCCATAAAATCGAACAAATACTAAAAATGGGCTATAAGTTCTTGATTCACATCATTCTCCCCCACTTAAAACCAAGCTCGTCCTCAAGCTTTCAAAAATTTTAGGGACTTGTGTGAAAATTCTCCGACTCTTCTTTTCTTCTTTACGCGAGGAGTGGGAGGAAAACCTAACTGGTACAATATCCTCCATGGAAGATCTCCCAACCTGCCATTAAAAATCCCATCACTCCTAGGTCGAAGACATGCCTAGGGCTGCGAACTTTAATACCAATCCCGTTTCTGCCATGATCTTGGTCTTGTAGAGGGTTTCCGGTGGATCACGATGGGCTCGAACTGGGGTTTGAATTAGGCTTGTGGTGAGGGTTAGAAATTAGGGTTTCTTGGGGAAAATAAATGGTCAGAAATGAGTTTGTGGTCGAATCGAGGGTTTTGATCGGAGAATGGAGATGATCGGGCTTGTTGGTAGGGATAAGGGACTCGGCGGACAGCAGCAAGGGCTGTCCAGCCATAATTTTTTTACCGCCGGCAGTCATCTGGTGGGTTATCGGGGTTGCAGATGTACCTCCAGGTGGATGATCTGTTCTGTCCAGAATATGGTAGTTTTTCGGGGGTTTTGTGATGGCTACGGGTCGTGGTGATGTCTTTGGGGTGGGGATGGTGGCGAAAGTGTGGGTTGAAACATTTTGGTAGCTAGCTATTAGGGTTAGGGTTAGGGTTAGGGTTAGAGTTTTGGGTGGTGGTGGGAACGATGTGAGGGCGGATCACGGATGCGTCGGGTGGAGGAAGGTGAGCCTCAAGAGCGTCATGTTGCACTAAGAGGTTGTTCAAAAACTCCTCTAATCGATCGGTGCGAGGTTCCATGGGTGCATATCTCCTCTTAAAACCCATTTGTCGTCGTTCACGATTTTTTTGTGTTTTTTTACAACAACGGGTGGAGCCAACGAGGCTCTGATACCAATTGACATAAATGAGCGTGAAATAGGAAATAAGATGAAAATAATTCTCATCTCAACTCTCTCTCTCTCTCTTTAAAATCTCAAATGATATAATACCTCAAATGAGGCTACAATAGGCTTATTTATAAGTGGAAGTAGCTTAGGGTCCAAGCAATGATTCTAATTATAAATATACCCTTAGTAGCCCTTACTACTTCCTCCCCCAAATACCAAGCAAACAATTACTAAAAGAAAAATACAACCAAATAAAGAAAATAACAAAAATAATAAAAATGCCATAAAATCCTTAGAATACTTAAAATAGCCTATAAGTTCTTGATTCAAATCACAAAACTTGGGTCTTCAAATAAACATCCAATGCTTCCATTTTGGCTTTACAATGTGAGGGTCCCAAAGAAAAACCTCAAAATGTAAAAACAAACGTGGGATACGACAACACTCCCCCTCACTGCCATCAAAATGAAGAGAAATGATGGCGGACAGTCCATAACATCCACGCAACGCGCCACAAATACATGGGCAACACCAAAAGAAGAGAAATGAGGCCTCTGGGGAATTGCACCACAAACCATAACCTTGAAGTTGAAGCAAATAACAATAATACGTCCTAATTCAGAAGCAGCAAGAGCCAAGGATAAAAAAAAATACCTACAGCATCCACCACTAACCATATATCCTTTAAGGAGATATAAAAAGGCCATATAATGGCAACCACTAAAGGCGTACTCCCAAACACCTTTCAACAAAAGGGGAGAAATATGTATCACCAAATAATGCAGAGACCCGCAGCAGAGGGGAGCCAAATCAATGCAATGTAAAGGAGACCAACTGTAATACCACGAGAAACTGGGAGCTTAGAAAAGGTCCACCGAACTGCTAAACAAGCTCAAACTGCTGAAGAGAGAACTGTTTGACTTGAAATTGATAAATATCACTCAAGGTCAAATCTTGAAGCAGTCACCTTAAAACAGGGTATAAATAATTTTCCCATGGCTTGTGAAATAGAACCCAAAAACAAATTTGGCTTACTAAGCACAAAACAAAAGGACCCATTTCCATGAACTGGCTAATAACTTAATGTTAAAGTAGGAGCATCCAACCAAAAATCAATTGGCAATGGGTGGAGGGGTCAGGATCTTATATAATGAGGTGCAAGACTTTAGTTTCCCGATGTGCATTATTGACATCTCAACCTGTGGCGCCTAATATGTGAATAAATTATAATGGGTGGCATGGAGCAATTAGGTCGTTGGATCATGTATAACCTACTCTAATACCATATTTGTGATCCATGTGAGGATACAAGTTGTTGACGAGGCACAACACCATTGATGGGTGCTGGATCGAAGAGAGGGCAGGGGTAGGGCGAACTGGGTTCACGAAGGAGAAAGAAAATCGCGAGTCATAATTTACAGGGGGAGAGAGAAAGAGAGAGGGGGGGATGCTAACCTAGGGTTTAGGTCGTAGAGGTGTCAGCTAGGGTTTTGTACCGCGAGGAAGAGGCGGGATGAGGGGAAGAGGGAGACCAGAGACTTGGGTTTTAGTCGTAGGGGAGGCGGAGGGTTCCAGCAGGGTCACAAAGGGGAGATTGCAACTGGGAGAGAAGAGGGAAGGGGAGATCTGGAAGAGGCTGGGAGAGAGAGATACCATGTTAAAGTAGGAACATCCAACCCAAAATCAATTGGAAATGGATGAAGGGGAACATACTGAGGTGCAAGACTTTAATTTCCTAATGTGGGATATTGACATCTCAACACTTCAATCAGCCCAAAGTTCCAACTTAAACTGGACTCAAAAGGACCACTATTTAGCAATTAAAGTAGGCCCAACAGATAAAATAAGAATGGCCTCTTTTCATCAAATGGGCGTGGGCTAGCCACAAGTAAATAAATTCACCCCAAGAGAAGCAATCTAGGCTGCTTCGCTATAATAATTTTAAACCAGCCCAATACAAATTAAAAACTGTGCGGATTAGAAACCCGTGTGGCGCATTTTATTCAACCTCTTCTTTAAGATTGGGGTTTGGTGAAACCCTAAACAAAACAACAGTGCCCAAGCAGATGACAAAAAGGGGTGAACGCTACCAACAGCGCGACCAAAGCCACCAACGGCTCACAAGGGTGCCTAAACCAGCCCCAAAAATAACAAGATTCGAGCCGAAATGGGTAGAATCGAGGTCGAAAAGGATCACCTTGTCAAGAAGATGGTAGATCTGAAACAGATCTAGGGTTTTCAACCCTCTGTTGGTAAAGATCTGCTGTCAAAGTAACTCGAAATCTCCAGGTTGCTGTAAGAGTTTGACGTAAACTACACGTCAATGGTCAAAAAAATAAACCAAACCCTAACTTTTATAGAGAGAATCAAGAGATTTCTTATATTCAAAATGGAGAGTATCCTCAAATGAGGAATACAAGGGGGTATTTAAAGGGGGGGAGTAGCTTAGGCCCTAAGCTAATATTCTAATTACAAAAATTCCCTCAATTGCCTTTTGCTACTTCTACCTCTAAATACTAACATAAAAGGAAAGTACAATGACATAATAAAATAAAAGAAAATACCAAAAATACAATAAAATGCAATAAAACCCTCAAAAGGACCCATTTCCATGAGAGTTATTTTCGATGCAAAGGATGAGGTATGTGTAGAAGGTGTGCGAAAGAGGGCTTACCATGGGAGGTCGAGACTAATGGAAAACAAAGGAATTACTGCACCAATCAACACAAACCAAAGAACTAAACAAGGAAACTATATGGAAAAACGAAAAGAGTAGAAATAATAAACCACCACCAAACTTTGAGAACTATGGTTGTCCAACGGGCGACAAGTGTCACCCGTCGACGAAGCTTGGATCTCAAGCTCTGATACCAAGAAGAATTTCCAAATATGATAATGTATTGATCAAAATGTGTTACAATTCTGACATTACAATGACTACCGAGTGGGTATATATAGAAAATAAAATAAACCCCAACCTAAACTAACTCTGGTTAACTAACTTAACCATTGACTCAAATATAAACTAATACTTAGCTATAAATGACATATTCCAACATATATCTTTCCTCTTAAATGTACACACGTGTTGCCACACAAGCAATGCACATATCCCCCAACTAGTCATTAGTAATGACATTGTATTTAAATGAAATATATGCAATGATTTCGAACATACCCATGCTTCTTGAAGTGATCCAACCATTTGGAAACTATGTTGATTGGTAGAAATGGAGTATACATTTCATCGAAAATATTAACCTCAATAACTTCCCCATAGTAGTTGATAAGGGGGGCCCCTATACCAGGCTAGAAAGAAAGATACGTTAGTTCAAAGATTGTTACATAGATATATAACCTACTGAAACACCATTTAGAAAGAGTAACCATCAGAGAGAGAGAGAGAGAGAGAGAGTTATTACCTTAGAAATCTTGCAACTTGCCCTAAAAAGCTCCTTACAGTCATATTAGTAGTGATCGAGACTAACAGAAAAAAAACAAAGAAAGCACAAGTGTTCAATAAGGAAACAATATGTGAAGTAAGTTGCAACATCATGCATAATAGATTTACTCTGTATACCTGAATTTACCCCGGGCAACCATTAGAGAGGTATTTTCAAAATGTCAGCCAACGGCTACTACCATTACCCCAGGACAAAGGTTAAACATTTCCATATGAGGGCGGACTGGAAACATGTCCCGAGGACTATTTTTGCATGGATCTATACTAATTGAATCATCCAATGGCATAAGTGTAGCAACTGGCAATGGTGTGTCATATTGTATGCTGATGATTGCTAAATTATAATGTGGATCATAGGCAACAACAGAAGTAACACATTCTCTCTCATTTGCCTGATGACATACTTTAATCTGCAACAACATTGAACAATATTTGTTGTCTTTCAGATCATTGTAAAACATGTAACATTACCAGAAAAAATATACTCCATCAATTCCCAAATTAAGAGGCCTATATTCCTTTTCAGGGTCCCGAATTAAGAGTCTTGTCTCTACAGTTAGACTTAAACCTAAAATCCCAAATTTACACTTCACTACATGTTGTCGAAATTATTTGCATACATACTGATCTGATGGTGCATTCACCTAATCATTGAGATAAGCAAAGTGGTTCAGTATAATTCTCTACAAAATTTGCAGTGCCTCCTGATTCCCCAAATATGTTGCATGAAAGCCCAATTGGACTCATATCATTTGTCCTTCATTATTTCAAACAGCCACACGGGGTTATTGTATCCTATGCCTTATTGAGATTATTTGGGCTATTTGTTGAGATGAGAGGGTCTAATTTGGAGAAGTTTTTGACGATTAAGCAGGTTTCAGAAAAGGGGCAGCGTTGATTCAAGAATAGTTGCTTCATTAATTTTTTCCATTTCTATGTTCATTTGGTTCAGATGTACTTCGGTTGTTCTTTGTCTTTAAAAAATATTTTTTTTAGGGAGGGAGGGGGGGACTGCTTCTCCATAATAGCTTGTGTGTTTTCACTTAATATAAAGATCATCGTTACATATGGAAAAATTAATGATTTCCTTCCTCCAGGTATTAAACCCAAAGCCATTCACTCACATCACTATAATTTCTACCATCGCTTATTAAAGAACAACTAGGAGAAAATATCTTATTTTAGAAGGTAATTGCGGTACTAGAGTGGCACTTATGGTGTGTACATTTTATCCGTCTATTTAGAGGGGGAGGGTCAATAATGGTTTACATCGGTCTATGGTCCTAGCAGTCCTACAGCAAAACCTGCGATGTGGGATGAGTTATTTGATGTAAATGATATTTGTAGCCCTTGTTGGGACTTTAATGTCACAAGGGTTATGGCCGAGAAAGCGGGAGGGTCCATGGTGACATCGAGTATGAGAGGCTTTGACTCCTTTATCTGGGAGTCCGTCTGCTTAGAGAGTCAATGGTGTTTTATGTCAGTCTATGGTCCAAACAGTCCTACAGCTAGACCTGGGTTATGGGGTGAGTTATTTGATGTAAATGATTTTGAAGCCCACGTTGTTGTTTGGGGAGACTTTAATGGCATAAGGGTTATGGTCGATAAAGAGGGAGGGTCCAGGATGACATCAAGTAGGAGGGACTTTGACTCCTTTATTAGGGAGTATCACCAGAAATATATTCCCCTTTCCCATGTGATGTTCACATGGTGTATGTATGGTGAGCGCTTGAAGGCGACGTGCACATGCATATCTCTCTTCATTCAGTAATGATTGGGAGGGGGCTTTTCATAACCCAATTCAGTAAATGTTACTAACCTAATTCTGATCACTTTCCTATTCCCTAGAGTCCTATCATGTGAACCGGGGTCCGACTCCTTTTAGATTTGAGAACATGTGGTTGCCTCACCATACTTTTGGTAAGAACATGGATGAGAGGTGAACGGAATGTTAAATTCAGGGTAGAATTATTTCGTGTTCAAAAAAAAGCCAAAATATGTGGAAGGGAGACTAAAGACTTGGAATAAGGAGGCATTTAGGGATTTGACGCTTAAATAAAAGAATTTTATTGATGTAATAAAGGAGATACATGATCAAAGAAGAGAGTTCCCTTTTAGATGATTCGGTTACGAGGAGAGCTTGATTAAAGAATGAGTTTGAGGAGGTAATTCTGAAGGATGAGACCAGTCAGAGACAAGGTGAAATTTAAATGGGCCAAGGAGGGTTATAGTAACTCTAAATGTATCACAGCGTTGCTAATGATCAGAAGAGGAAGAGCGCCATAAAAGAGTTAGAACTTAATAATGATACGATGGGATTACTAGTTTATATAAGGAGCTATTTAATGAAGAGGATCAGGCTCGAACCATCGTTGAGCGTCTTAAATGGGGTCCTATCCACTTGGAGAAAAGTGATTGGTTGAAGCGACCCTTCAAGGAAGAGGAGATTAAAGTTGTATGTGAAATGGACAAAGATAAAGCCAGTGGAGCATATGTCTTCTCATTGGCGTTCTTTCAGTTTAATTGGGATATTTTGAAGGACAACCTCATAAGTTTCTTTGTTGACTTTTTTTAGAAAGGATTTCTTCGTAAAAGCATAAACTCTAACTTCATAACCCTTGTTCCAAGAAGGAGAGATCTCTTAGGGTGAGGGATTTCAGACCATTTAGTGTGGTGGCCAGTGTTAATAAGAGCCTCATAAGGTCTTGTACAAAAGGTTAGCAGCGGTATTGGAGGACACTATACTTTTAGCTCAAAGTGCTTTCGCATGGGGGGAATTAAAATTTGGATGCAGCTTCTAGCTTCTATCAGACTCAAACAAGGGTTCATTTTTCCTTTCATGTTTACTCTAGGAGCTTATATCTTGAGTATGCTTCTCACTAGGATGAAGAAGTGGATTTTATTGATGGTTGGCCAATGAGAAGAGAGAGGGTTACACTTGTAGTTTGTTAGCCACATAAACTTATTTTTAACTATATGGGAAGGATTCACAAATTTCTTATCTTAATAAAAATCTTCGAAATGATCTTCGGGCTTAGGATTAACATGGGCAAGACTGTATTGGTATTGGTATTAGAAATGATTTTATTGAGTCTAGCTTACTTAATAAGGTGCATGGTTTAGGGGCGGTCATTGTTTACTAATGTGTTCCCTAGGAGGAAATCCTAGGGTTGTATCATTCTGAGGCCCCTCTTGCAAAGGGTTTTAAAAATATTGGATGTGTGGAAAAGTGTTTACGCCTTCAAAGGAGGACGAATCAACTTGATTCGGGCTTGCCTATCTAGCATTCATCTTTATAACCTCTCCCTGTTTAGGATCTATTGTTAGCATGGATAATAGAATTGACAAAGTGATGACATGTTTTCTTTAGTCTGAAGTGGGCAATGATAAGAAGATCCATTTGGTTAGTTAAGACTTAGTTTCGAGCCCCAGATTAGGGAGGCTCGGGATATGGGTTTTCTAAGAACATCTCTTTAAAAAATGGTCACGACGACTACCTTTCTTTTGCATATAATCATAAATGGTAAATATGAGTGCAAGCGAAATGGTTGGGATGCTAACTTAGGCACGAATATTACTCATGTGAGTCCTTGGAAATTTAAATCCCGGAATTACGGAGATTGAGCTACTTTGTATATTTTGAGGGTAGCATTGATAGGAGGGGAAGGGTCGTAAATAGTTCTCTATGAAATTACTAAGTTGGAATACCAAAGGGTTGGGAGGGTGGAGGACAAGGAAGTTGATTAGAAAATTATTGCTCTTGATGTCATCTTTTTTCAGGAGTTTAAGCTTGAGGTGGTAAAGAGTTATGGGAGGTTAAGTTTAATAATTGGTAAAACATCCCCTCCCTTAAGGAGCTTCTAAAGGGATGATCATTATTTGGGATAACAAATATGCGTCAAAGTTAGACACTGCTCATAGGGTGTACACTCTATCGATGTCTTTTGAGGTTAGGAAAGGGCCACTGGTGAGTCACCTGATTGCTCCTGGCTTCGATCAAATTTTGGGAGAGAGTTGTATGATGTATATGGCCTCTGTCACCCCCTTTGGGTTGTATGAAAGATATTCATGTTATTAGGATGGTAGACAAGATGAAGGGAAATAATAGAGTTACACTAGTATGACCGATTTGATTTACTTTATCAAGGATTGTGGATTAAGAGACATTCCCAAAGAAAATGCAAAATTCTCTTGGCCTAGTTCAAAGCAACGACCAAAGGCAATGCGAATTAGTCGTTTCTTATTTTGTAAAGATTGGGAAGATGCTTTTCCTAGCTCAATCTAGAAGACTAACTCGAGAACTATATCGGATCACTTCCCAGTAACACTTAATGCCAATTAGATGGGGGTCGTGTCATTTAGGTTCGAGGACATGAACTCAGGACCTATCCCGAATCACTTCCCAGTAACACTTAAATCTAGCCCAATCAGATGGGGATCGGGCTATTTAGGTTCGAGGACATGAACTCGAGACCTATCTCGGATCACTTCCTCGTAACATTTAAATCTAGCCCAATTAGATGGGGACCGCGACGTTTAGGTTCGAGAACATGTGGCTATTTCACCACAGCTTCAAAAGAGATGTCATTGAGTGGTGGTTGGAATGCCACATCGATGGGGGAAGAGGTTTATTTTGATGGGAAATCTGAAATTCGTTAAGGAAAACTCAAAACATTGAACAACGATATTTTTGGGGATGTGAGATCAGCAAAGAATAATATGCTCATCGAGATACATGACATTGATAGAATTGAGGAAGAGATACCTATAACGGTAGATCAGCCTTTACGAATGGCAATTAAAGAATGAGCTGAAAGAGGTGATCATTAGAGAGGTACTAACTTGAGGCATAAGTTACAGTTCAAATGGGTGAAAAGGGGGGATTGTAACTCCAAATTTGTCAAAATGAGGCAAATATGTGGAGAAGGAAGAGTTACATAAAAGAACTAGAGTTAGGAGAAGGGTTAGTGGTGAGGCAACCTTCTTTGATTGAAGAAAAAATTATTTCTTTCAACAAAGACTTTTTTCACGAGGAGAACCAATGCAACCTATGCTTAAGGTCTTGATTGGAACCCCATTTTCTTTAAGAGTAGATGGTGGATGGAACGTCCGTTGAACGTAGAGGAGGTAAGGATTGCCTCCTTAGAGATGGACAAGGATAAGGTTCCCAACCCGAATGGCTTATCGTGGACTTCTTTCAAGCAAACTGGGAGGTTGTGAAGGATGATGTCACGAACTTTTTCCACGAGTGGGTTCTTTGTAAAAGTCTTAATTCTAATTTTTCACTCTCGTTCCCAAAAAGGATTGACATATCAAGATCAAGTCCTTCAGAACAATTAGCCTTGATTATAGTATCTACAAGATCCATAAAGTCTTATCGAAGAGGTTGAGTGTTGTCCTTGATGAAACCAAATTTCTTTGGTGGCTAATGAAGTTATGGAAGACTTAAGGGGATAAGGAAAGAAAGGTTTGCTTTTCGAGGTGGACTTTGAGAAGGTCTATGATAAAGTAAGTTGGTGTTTTGTAAAAAAACTTTTGGAAATGAGGGATTTGTGAAAAAGGTGGGGAAAATGGATTAACAGTTGATTTCACTAACTCATGGTATTTCGTATTAGAGAACAGGCCAGGAATTATTTCTTAAGGGTTGAGGTAAGACCACTTTTCCCATTTCCTTTTCACCCTGGTGGTTGATGTGCGTTGATGTTCTAAGTAGAATCATTTCGAAATAGGAAATGGGCGTAGTGAAAGGGTGGTTTATCGGGAGAAAGTAAGTCAATCTCTCTCATTCACAATTTACTGATGACACCACGCTTTTTTTATCCTTTTTTTTATTCGACAGTAGGTATGGATTTCAAAATTTTTTACGTTATTGCAGATAATTAAGATTATTTTTGGCCAAGAAAATATATATTGACAAATGTGGCCTTGAAGGCATTGGGGTTAAGCCTCTGGATCTCTTGTCTCTAGCGAATTTGGTAGGATGTTCAAGATTGGCTGCTAACTTACCTAGGTGTGCCCAAAAGAGGAAATCCCGAAGTTGTGTCCTTTGGGGATCGTGTAATGGAAAAAAAATGCTAAGAGATTGGATGGATGGAAGAGTCTACTGTTCTTTAGGGAGCGCATTACTTTGGTACAAGCTTGCCCCTTTGTACTATATATCTTTATCTTTGTTCAGGATTCTTGTTAGAGTCGTTGAGAGGATTGAGAAGATAATGAGAGACTTTCTTTAGTTTGGTGTCGATAATAATTGGAGAGACCCTTGATTAGTTGGGAGCAAGTTACCAGACCTCAGGATGAGGGAGGATTAGGATTGGAAATCTGGTGTTAAGAAATATCTCTTTAATGTCTAAGTGAATGTGGCGATTCCCGCGTGGACCTAACTCTCTATGGCATAGGCTCATCGGGACCAGATATGGTGTCCAAAGAAATAGATCAAAAGTTAACACTGACAGGTATGTCACTTATATGAGTCCTTGGAAGTTCCTCTCTCAGATCTACTCTACTCTCCCTCTCTAATTATTTATAGATTAGGAGATGGATCTCTTAAATACTTCTTGGAAAACCTTTGGGTAGGATACTCTCCATTGTTAACCATTTTTCCCTGCCTTTTTCATCTCTCCACCCTTAATGATGCTCCTATTTCTTCTTTCATGGATCAAGGGCCTAATTCTCTGTCTTGGGACTTCCACTTTTCGAATTTATAAGAGTGATTTAGACTTTAGTAGCTCACTAATTCTGATTATTAGACTTTAGTACCTCGCGTTATTTTTTATTGACTGTGCCCCAAAATTGTTCAAGGTCTGTTCAACGGTCATGTTTTATGCATGTGACCCCCATAAAATATATATATTAAACAAATCTATAATTCTAAGAAAAAGAAATGTTTAAGAAATATAAAGGAAAAACAAAACCAAACAGCTTTATCAACCCACACCAAATTACCATAGCACCATCCCCCACCACAAGGTCCCCACCGGAGACACCACCCTCTCCATTGAGTACCACCTTCGGCGAAGCCTACATCACTCCCGCTATCTCTGTATGCTACGCTCCTTATAAACCCTAACGCAATCTAAAAAAATCAAGTCTAACAAACCCTCAAAATCATTGGGTTTAAAATGTAAATGCATATTTGGATTTATAGATCAGGAGACTAAGGTTTGATTTGAACTATATAGTCGCATTTTAGGGTTCATTTGGGCGATTTTGGTTTGATTAGATCTTGAGCTTGGTGTGGGTTTTCGTTGGTGAGTGGCTTGGTGGCACTGGGCAGTAGTGGTGCGGATTGCTGGGAAGGAGGAGGTGAACAGGGAGAGAGAAAAAGACAAGATGCAGTGGTGATTGTTTGTGCAGTTGTCGTGGTGGGTAGATTTGGTGGCATTTTTTATTTTATTTTTTTGATAACATTGATTTGGATTCACAGCTGACAGAAGGTTGGTGTCCGGGTGGGGGTAGATTGGTGACGTTGTTCTTTGATGTTGGTGGTGGTGGTTCGCGTTAGGGTGAAATTCAGATCCAATTGGTGGTGTGCTGGTGTTGGTCATGTGGGGTGGTGATGGGCGGTAAATTGGTTGTAGGGTTGGAGGAGCACTAATGTGAGGCGGTGGCAGCAAAGCGATTAGGGTTGGGAGAGTCGGGAGTGGAGAGCAAAGATAATAAATGCACGCTACAAACTGATGTTCTTAATTCTTGTCATATCTCTCACAAGCCTAACAATAGGATTTTTCCCATTGACTCGTCGGATACCTTTTCTTGCAAGTCTCTATTACATCATCTTCTTAAAAGCCACCACTTCCCATCATTACCTCTTGCTAATTTTATTTGGAAATCCAAAATTCCCCACAAGCTTAAGCCTTTTACATATATACACTAATGATTTGTTAAAGAAGCGGAGATCTTACATGGCATTATCTCATGACATGTGCGTTATGTGTAGGCATGATAGTGACTCTCACTCATCTGTTTCTGCAATGATGGGGGAGGATTGGGTATGTCTTGCTTCTTTAGAATCACTGTACTTGCAACGGTTTTATGGGTTTAGGAGAGGCAAAGACAAGTGTTGGTTATGGACTTGCTACTTGTTTGTTGTGTCTTGGCCGACATGGTTGGACAAAAATGCTTGGATTCTTCAAGGTGCTCTGTACCTCTACATCTTCCTATCTTGCTTCCTTGTGGGCATTGTATGGGCATACTTATGGGGAATCCTGTTTTTGATCTGCAGAGACACTGAAAGGATCCTTTACATTGATTGCTTTATTTATTTTTCTACGTTATTCTGTACTCATTGAGGGGACGACTTGTCCTCAATCTTAATTCAATCCAAAAAATATCCTAGATATACACTACTTACTTTCAATTCTCTGGCCCACTATAAAGTTGGTAATGGCTCTCATATATTATTTTGACAAGACCATTAAGTGGGAGATTTGCCTTTGAAAAATGTCTACATGAGGCCATTATCTCTCTTTTTGGTGTCTTGTTGGGAGAATCATATTCTTGGAAACTTCATTTAACGGGAATTTTAATGAGAAACTTGATATCCTTAATTTTCTTCTTTTTCCATGAACCCTGATGCCAAAATTCTTATAAAGGATTATATGGGTATCTTCTATTTTAAACCTTTTATACTAATCTTCTTGTTTCTCATAAAGCTTTATGATTCCCTCTTGCAAATCTTATTAAAAAAAACATAAGATTAAGGCCTTTCGTGGTCCATGGTGTTAAATAGGCTTAATACTAACGACATGTTATATGTGTGTAGGTCTTAAAAGCCTCCTCTCCGGATATATGTGTTACGACTCACACTAACTTGTTCCTACATTGCCATATGGTGTGGCGGCTTTAGTAGTATCTCTTTGGGGTGTTAGAAGGTAATTTGGTGTGTCCTTATTCTATTGAGGGGTTACTCATGCAACGGGTTTACGGCTTTGGCAATCAACGGGCTAGATGGAATTTTTGGTTTTGATGGTTGTTTTCTGTCTATTGGGGTATTTGGACACAAAAGAACGAGAATATATTTCGAGGGCACTCACTCCCCATTCAACTTCTATGGGATAGGGAGGTGTATATGTCATGATTGTGGACATCTGCTTTGCTTTGCAGGCATTCAAAGGTCTTCCACTATCAAACTTGCGACAAAATTTGAAGGCTATTCTTCCTTGATTTTGTTTCTTTTTAGCATTTATGAGAACATCTTATCCTCATTAATTTGTACTTCCTCGTTGATCAATAAATTTTTTTTTCTATCAAATAATTATCTTAACATTTTTGGGGGGTAAATTTAGGGGAAAATGTTTACTTAAAAGTTGTAAATTTAAATAAGGACTCTTGATTTGAAACATAGGGAGTATTTCGTTACCACCTGAAAATAAAAATAGAATCTACCTTGCGATCAACTATCAAAGATGTGAGGAGACTAGCAGAGGTTAATATGGTATTGGAATAACTACCATCAAGATTCTTATTGCTGTCAATTATAGTCCCAGAGGTCATAAATATTGCTTCCTCACTTGGAAGAAAAGATCAACATGTATACATTTCATTCAATTCATATTATATAAAGAGATTATGCCATTGTCTGTCACCACTAAACCCTAACTTAAACCTAAATTTAAGCTACAAGATAAATACATAAGATATAAACCTATCAGATAAATATCCTAATATTTTACAATTCTAATTAATCTAAATTGAACCATTATAAACACATAAATATAAAAGCGAATTCAATGAGAAATTCCATATGACTAGGCATTCTCCCCAGATTTTACAGATAAGCAGAAGGTAATGAAACCTGAGCCAGACTGGCCCTATCCATTGCAATTGAGAAGTTGTAGCGTGAACGTGCAAGATCCACTAATAGCTAACTCCTTTTCGTCAAATGACATTTTTTGTATACCAATAAAAAAGGATAACTCGGGAAGATCCCAGACAGGCCCACTGACCCAAACAAAAATGCAAATGACCAAAAACCACAGTTGTCAAATTGCTCACATAGCAAGAACCCTTGCATCACATATTTCATTATATCATAGATACTGTCCAAAACATTTTTAAAGCACGCTTTAAATTGTATAGAGAACACATCTTAATCAATATTTAAACATATTATAACTAAGGCAATGATCAGGTACATCTTCCAAAGGTAAGACCTTTGCCTCAGTGGCAAAAAATGTGGCTTATCCAAAATGATTTAAATAAGGGCCAGTTGAGAAATATCCCATTCCAAGCAAGTTGGGCAAAAGTTATAACCTTGTGGGTCTTTCAGAAAATGTTGAACTCCAGGAGAAGTGCAGCCTTGCATTCAAGTGCACAATGCAAACTACAGAAGTAGATGAGTTCCGCACAAGAAAAGGGAGTTTGGGTCTTTATAACTAGGGAACAACACCAAGGTTCCAAACAAAGTGGGTAGCAACTTTTGGCACGACTCAAACTTGACATGAAGTTGCCAGTTTAGGGAATTATATCTTGACACAACCAAAAGTGTCGTGACCGTCTAACACAGACCATAAACGAATTGGGTGTCAAGCATGACTAGCACGATGTAGACAATATAAACCCGTGTAATAGGTATTGTTTGAAGAAAATGTTGAACTTTTACTTTATTTAGTATTGTATAATTTCTTGTAGCATAGGATGTTTTTATATCTTTAACTTTGCGCGTATTTGCACACCATGAACAACTAGTTCTTGAATGTCTTGTACGTGGTATTTTTTATTTTATTTTTTGTTGAGGGGAGGGGAGATTGTTAGTTTTTTACTATACAGGTTTATGTGTATCAATCCAAACACGAAAAATTTAATAAACAGGTTGACTCAGTGATAATTTATTAGACATAATTAAACCTGTCAAGTTAGGGTTGGTAGGTATTCTACACGAACACGAAATAACATGACTCCAAAGCTACAAAAGATCACAGGCGTTAGAGGCGGCCTAAGCGCAAGTCACCCGTCTAGGCGAGGTGTCTTCAAAAAGGCGTGCGTTTATTGGGAAAGGCACGGGGAAGCGCAATGCACGTGTCTAGGCGCACCCGATTGAAGATGTGTTTTGACCATAAAAATGTTGATTTTGTATGTTATTTGTTATACCGAAACTTTTTTAATTTATTTGACAAAGGTTGGGCTTTTAGTCAGCCAACACAACTAAAACTCGAAAAAAAATGTAAAGAACAAAAATTTGCACTAAGCACCCTAAGTATCACGAAGGAACGGGCAGCGGCAAAGCATGGTTTTTTCAACCTCATCTTTAGTGGTTCACTTGTTACTTTCTTCTTCTCCATTTCTCCTTTCACCAGATTTTGTTTGTTTCGTTAATTATTTTCCCTTTGATTTCTCTGTTCCTTTCTGTATTATTTCCTTTCTTTCTCTTCTCTATTCTCCTTTGGTTCTGCTATTCCGCCTTACTTTGTTGTTTTAATTGTTTGTACTCTTTTTTGTTCTCTATCCATTTTTTATTTTTAGGGGGGCTTAATTTGTGATCTCTTTTCTTTTTTCCTTGTATTTTTTTATTTTTTTCCTTTTTAGAACGTGTTTCATTTTTCCATGAAGAGGCATTGAATGTGTTACAATATATGTAATTTGGCTATAATTGACTCTATGGGAAATGCTTTGTGAATTTGTAATTGATTTGAGACTCCTTGAAATAATATGTTATTGCCTTGCAATCCTTCTTGAATTTCACACTTTTTCTTCATATAATTTATTTGAAAATAATCCATCCCAACAAATTGTATATTTGAATACATGAATGATTAACCGTTGGGTCTTTTATGTGTCTTGTGCCATAATTTATGAGAAAGGTAATTTTTGCATCTTGGGGTTGCATGAAATCAAAGATGTATGTTTATTAGAAAATTATCATTGATGATATGATAATGTTAAATCAATACATTATTTAAAATATGAATAAAACATTTTTTTTTCTAAGAAATGTCCCCTTGATTTGATCATGCGCGCATCTTGCACCTAAGCTTTGGAGAGACGCAAAATCTAATTTTTTATACGAAAAATGTACAATTTCACTATAAATTACAACTAAAATTTGAATAATTAGTTATAAATATATACACATAAGTGTGGGTATCATATATTTTGATTAAGAAGGAACGATTCATATAATCCAAGTTTCGAGGGACGAACGAAACCTTACAAATTTATAAGATTTTGATAAATTACTAAGCAAATTTCAGAGGGGCGGTCTGATGGAAATGTGCCATTTTTAGGGTTTTAATGCATTTTATTTTTTTTGTTAATTTTCTTTTATTTTGTTATTGTATTTTCATTTGTTTTGCTTTAGTATTTAAAGGTAAGGAGTAGTAATGGTATTTTTGTAATTAGGACTTTAGCTAAGAGTCTAAGCTACTCCTCCCCTTTAAATTCCCCCATGTAATCCTCATTTAAGGTAGATTTAAATTTTGAAATAGAAAAGAGTATTTCTCTCTCTAACGTGTGTGTTTAGATATTTTTAAGAGCCTTTTGATGGGTGGTTTACGTAAATTGGTATCAGAGCAGGTGTCGCTCCACATTGGTGTTTGGTGTATTGGTGTATTTGTATCAAAAACCATACGCCACTCGTAATGGCTCCCAAGAAATTCAAACAACACAATAAAGAGATTGAATAATGGAGACACATGATCGAACAACAATAACAAACCCTAGCCCGAACCCAAAAACTCGACCAAAAGTTTGATCTCCTCATCCAACTCCTAACCTTAGTCTTCCCACCACCACCCTTCCCCAACCCTTCCCCACTTCCCAAAACCTAGCTTCCCCTTGCTCAAACCTCCCCCCTGCTGCCCAAACAGCCCTACCCCCCCCTTACCCCACCCCTTACCCTAAACCCTCCCCACCCATGCAGCCCAGCCCCCCGAACCTCCTCGGTAGCCCCCTCCCCACCCTCCGACCACCCCACTAGTCTAAAACCCATTGCCGAACCAAACCCTATCCTACCCCACCCAAAAAAAAAAAACACCCAAACCCCAACAACCTCAAACTCAAACCCCACAGGCCGAAACCCTTCCCAAGTTCCTCCAACCCCCCTGTTGAACTCCAAAACGGCCCGAAAACCCTTGGGTTTTGCCCTAGTTGTGCCCAAAATCTGTTTGGGCTGACATATCAATACCCAAACCCATTTTTGTGCTCCGAAACCACAAATTTTGACCCGGGTGGAGACTTCTAGGGTTGATTTGGGTGAAGAAAAAGAGAAGAAGAAGGAATAAAGAAGAAAATTGTGGGTTGTGCACTTCTGAACTTTCAGAAATTATTTTGGGCCCCCCCAAGTTTCTTTTTTGGGAATTTCCTCATGAGTCCCCAATTGTTTTGAACGCTCGAGAACGAGCTTGGTTTTAAGAGGGAGAGAGTGATAGAAATGGGCCCTTTTTAGGGTTTTATTACTTTTTATTTTATTTTTTTGTTAATTTTCTTTTATTTGGTTATTTTATTTTCATTTGTTTTGCTTTAGTATTTAAAGATAAGGAGTAGTAATGGAAATTTTGTAATTAGCGCCTTAGCTTAGAGCCTAAACTACTGCTCCCCTTTGAATACCCCCGTGTAAGCCTCATTTGAGGTATACTTGAATTTTGAAAATAGAAAAAAGTACGGGCTTTGTAAATTTAAGACCTATTGTAATATGTATTTTGGAAATAGGACAACAAACATTTTATTTATAGTTTTATTCCCTATTTTTTAATAAAGCCGTTGGCGCGGACCCATATTCATAAAACGTTGACCAATCACAGCATGCCACGTGTCCCTTTAATTTAAAAATAGGGACTAAAAATGGAAACAAAATGTTTGTTGTCCTATATCCGTAATCAATATTATTTTAAGTCCTAAAAGTACATATTCTAAAAAAAGTATTTATCTCTTGAAAGTGGTGTTTAGATAATTTTAGGAGCCTTTTGACGTGTAGTTTACATCACGGTCGCTCCCCTCTTCTCCCTTAGATCCATCACTGTCCCCATCCCATCATACAATTCATAGCTCTAAGCATAAAAACCAAATAGTATCAATATTTTTTATTTTATAAATCAAATAGTATCAATAATTTATAGTCAATACCTAACCTTTCAACCTCTCAAACCTGAATTTGAAGCATAAACAGAATCTAAATGGTGAACATTGAATTCGTTGTACAAAAAAAAAAGAACAA
This sequence comes from Sambucus nigra, assembly GCA_949130495.1. Taxonomy (NCBI): domain Eukaryota; kingdom Viridiplantae; phylum Streptophyta; class Magnoliopsida; order Dipsacales; family Adoxaceae; genus Sambucus; species Sambucus nigra. The sequence continues at coordinate 1,497,479 of CASBWL010000485.1, forward strand.
TGAGTCTGAATAGAGTGATTAGACTAATTAGCATCCCCATTCAGAGTTTGATACATAAAGCAAAGAGATTTTTATAATTGAGAATCCTTAATCTTTCCTATTTAACAAAAAAGAACATGTTTACTGAATAACATTGTAGGGGGGGGGGGGGGAGGGGAATATTGAAGAGTGAATAATGGCGTAAATACCTACCATCAACACATGCAAGAGCGACGACCGATGGGGAAACGATTAGAGATGCTCTTTTGGTATCAACATGTAGGTCCATGTTCACATATTGAAACTCATCAAAATGCTCATCAACTAAATTTCGATGGATTTCTATGTACATACAACCTTTCCGCGTTGTAATTTAGAAACAATAAAATTATGAAGGGATGAAAAAAACATAATAATAATAATAATAATAATAATAATAATAATAATAATAATAATAATAATAATAATAATAATAATAATGTAAAACAATAGTTTTGCAACCAATTACCATCGCGTCCAGCAAAATGCTCTAGCCGCCCCCGTTTCCATAGGTTTTCTTTTGGGTACACAGTGTGCTTGCTGAGGAGCTTGCGCTTCATTTTTGGGTTGGGGGAGTAAAGAGAAACGATCTCATATGGACAATTTACGGCCTAACTAGAACGGCACCATCTCAGCCGATTATAACCCTCTTAAAATTGAGACCCCCTTCTTCTGCTTTCTTTCCTTCCTTGTTAACCATATGCCCAAATTCTTCTGCTTTCTTTCCTTGTTTTTAATTGATACCCCACTTGTGTTTTAATTAATTGCCACTTTTGCTCCCATTCTTTTATGCAGGGTGTTAATACGAAATAAGCACTTCTTTCCTTCTTTTTTTGTCGTGTTTCTCTTTTAGTTTGTGTTTAAAAAAGGGCTGCAAAAACGATTTTTTTTTTGCCCTGCTATCCTACATATCCACTTTTTTTTTAGGTTTAAAGTTTTTTTAGTTCCTAAACTCCCTTTTAATAATACCCACTTACCTACTAAGCACGATTATTTTTTCTATTTTCAGGAAAATGGAATCAAGTTCGATTTCGGCAAAATAAATTCTCATACATGGTTAGACCTTGGATTTCTCCCTAGAGGTCGCTAGTTCGAGTCACCGCAAGGACCACGGACCGCGGGCTATTTATGTGTGCAATTAATTGTGTGATTTCACACCGCCTATTTCGAAAGCCTTGTTCGGGGCGAAGGGATTAGTCTCGAGGTGCACGCAAGTTGGCCCGGGGATTACCCTCCGTACCCAAAAAAAAACTTACAAATGTGATCGTGGATACGTATTACCGATTTTGACATGAATTGTAATATTTGTCAATGTCATCAAACAAATACAATCAACAAACTTAGAAAACCTTGTCATCGTCCAAGAAGTTTAAAAAATGCCACACTGAATAGCATATAAAATTTTACAAAATTCCAAATAGAACACATTACAAAAAATTTCAGCAAATTCCATATAAAGTTTGCTCTTCATCCATGTAGACCCGATAAGATGTAATCCTCCGAACTTGAAGTTATAACTTGCTCTTCATGTGCCAATGACCTATAAAATAATAGAAATAAGTATACTTTATTAATAATAAAAAAAATAACAGAAATAAGTAAAAAAAATTACCTGGTAGTAAGTTTAGGACAATTTCTTTCATCGTCTCCAACTTCACCACAACCATGACATTTTCGAGATTTGGCATTCTTTTCTCTCCCTAATGCTTTATCCTCTCCCCTCTATCCGTTTTCCACATCCTTGTGCCTAAACTTTCCTAGGTTCGTTAAAAATATGATCATTATTACAACTAAATTTCTCGAAAACCATCACACTAGTGCCACCAATAACATAATTGTTTTCCTCCACGCTTTTGCCACGACCAACTCGTTGTTTGATTTTTTTCATTCACATTATCTAAAGCATCGATACGGAGTTTAGTCAACTCTTCACTTGTTATGACATTATCAATAACATCCAACGCATATTTAATTAAATGACTCCATTTGAGGAGATAGGATTTGTCATCATTTATCTCCACTCCATGCTCATCAACGACAACTTCGGAATTTGCTCTTTTTATACATCTATATAATATGTATTGACTCGTTAATTTGTCAAAATCATGCATTTTTTCCTTGTAAGAAAGAACATGTCGACATGGGATCCCCGAGCTCACAATTTTTTTACATGTACACGATGCAAAAGCTAAGTCTTTGTCATAGTAAATTTCTCGTGTCCTTCTTGTGACTTGACCTTTTCTTTCAACTTTGTACACACAATGACTTTCATCCTCACTAATAAGCTCAAACTTGAACTTGCAAAACTCCAATAACTCATCTTGATATTTGTAAAAAATTCCCAGGTGTAAATTTTCATCATTTGAAACAACACATCGTGTTTCAATTGAACCTTAGGCTTCTCCACCAAGTCCTTATGATCCACATTCAATCCTTCATGACGTTGACGTTGGAGTCCTCTACTAAATTGGACTATAAAATCTATCAAGGAATTTTTCTTCGAAATGTATCTCTTGAAAAAAGAATGTGCGCTCTCCGCTCGTTGACTAGTTGACATATTGGTCAAAAAAATGTGGTTCACATATGCCGGGATCCATCGTCTACGGATTTCATATATTTAATGAAGCCACTTGTTGTAATTTAATCCACTCTTCCAAACAGTTTCCTCCCACCTTGATTCAAACTCACTCATACTCTCTGAGTTCCAAATTCATTCGGAAAACTCTTTACAATAAGAAGCGTATTTAACTGAGTCTAACTTCTCAGAGAACTTTATCAACATATGCCAACTACAATACCTGTGAAAAGTGTTAGGGAGAACTTGTGCAATTGCGTTGGTAATCGCAGAATCTTGATCAGTAATTATCATTTGGGGGGCATCACCCGGCATTGATGCCAAAAATATTTTGAACAACCAGTCGAACGATTCTATGGTCTCGTCACTTAAGAAAGAACAACCAAAAAATATTATTCGACCATGATTATTAGCCCCAAGCAATGGTGCAAATATTATACTGTAGCGATTGGTGTTGTACGTTGTCTCAAAAATAACAACATCACCGTAATACTTGTAAGCATGTCGCGATTTTGCATCCGCCTAAAAATAGTGAGTGATCCTCTTTTCATCGTCCACCTCAATTTAAAAAGTGAATGCCAAATTATTTTCTTGTTCCATATTCAAATACTCTCCATCATGTCCTTTAATGGTATTGCGCAAATCCCTTTGATGATTATACAAATCTCTTTGTGTAAAACCAATATTTTCATACCCTCCGGCTTGGACCTCGAAAAAATCAAATTATTGATTTGCATGTTATGATACCCTGCCTAATAAAATACTGGGTTATCAGTCCTATATCAAATTAAAACAGGAATCCCAGTTGATTCATTCTTAGCATCACTGTCGAAAACCTTTTTAAAACTTACTAACCACCTAGTATTCCAAAAATCCGGTGACAAATTTTAACGTTTTATTTAAACTAGACAATAACATGCGGAAATATATTTAAACCATTCACAATAATTGAATCAAATCAACTCAATAAGTAATTAAACTACTTGTCGAATAAACAATCGGCCACCAAAGTAAATAGTCCAATAACAATCATCTAACAACTAAATAAATAAATTTGAAAACTGTACTGAAAAGTCTGGGGGACAAGCCCTAAGTAAAAATAAAACTGATAGATGATTCCTACTCTAGGAAGGAATGAACGATGCGTCTAATTCAAGCTCCTGCTAGAATCCACATGTGTCGCAGCTACGTGTCCTTGGAATAGAATATCAAGTCTGGCGTCCCTGTGGCTGGACACCTAAAAGGTTTTGAAAATAGTTTTGTAGCAAAGGTTAGAACCCAAAATATTTGAAAATATTTAGCAAGTGAATTAACTGCAGTAATTAAAAATGTATGAATGTGCTTCATATTTAAGTTAGTATCGCGCTCTCTTGAGGACGTACTCACCCATCCACTAATGCGCACACCTAACGGTTACTTTAACCGCACCTAGTTGCACTACCCCGTCCAACTAGTCCTAGTATAATCCTCCCTTGCCTTTCTACTCTAAACCGAGTATTATTATTCATGGGTTATTAGTTATGGGTTATAAGTTAGCTCTCCAATTAACCTAATTAATTCCTCTTACATAATATCATATAACCGTGACACAAGTTATATAAAGTAAATACATCACACACGGTATTATTACTCGCATATAATATTTAATACAATTATATACATATCTTTATTACAACATCCACACATATGTCATCTGTATATCCATCCTTCCAAGTATACCCTCGTCGGATGATTTCCTCTAAAGTACTATCAGACTAGGTATGCTCACTTAACCTAGTTACCCAAGTCGGAATCGCTCACCAACTTGGCCTAAAATAACAATGTAGTGGAGGCGGTCATATTCTTTCCCTGAAAGTGAGATAAGCCCCTCACCCATATACTGGACGCTATGACCTGGGGATATACTCGCCCTACTCCTCAAGTTAGGGGATTCCCCCACATCGCGCAACCTCCCTTGATAGCACTAGAGTATATAAATTAAGTAAATATCTAGTCACTGATACTTAATAGCACACACAACATATATATATATACTATCACCACACCATATATATATTATAAACCCCGGCTACACCGTGTACTAAAGTCCGTAACACTAGCTTATATATAACCGAGTCTATGGTTCGACTCTAATTTAATTAATTAGTGTCACTATACTTAATTAATTTAAAGTAGCGTCGCTCAACTACATTACCCAAACATTTTCCCTCGGTCCGAAATTTAACCCTTTAGAATTTATTTCACCAAATTTCGTTAATAAGTTTGACACTCTTATTAAATTTAATATTCCTTAATACTCATCCCATAAGACTCTAAGTATTAAATTATATTCAATTTCTATCAATTAAATTCCTCCTTAAGATACCAGCCCGTATGCTAAATTCATTTGAAATTCCCATTCGAATACGTTCATATATTTTCGTGTGTTGTTCATTATAAATACTCCCAATTTCATACCCCGGATTCATCCCTATCTAATCCTAGGATAAAATAATACTCCTCAGTATTTTTCCAAAGTCCTTCACTCATATACGGTCATCTCTAAATAACCCGAATTTATTTCTTCCTAAAGTTGTCGGTCTCGCGCACGCTTTCGTAGAAAAATCATTATAAATTCAAAACAAATCAGAAAAATACGAGGCTGACGCCCACACGACCGTGAAGGAAATATCTACAATCTCATGTTTTACAATAACTAAAGGGGTTGATCGATCGAACAGATATTCATCTTCTTCCCAGAATCTGTTTCCACCATTAACGCACAACCAAGCTTTTTATCCACTCTCCCACTATTATGCCATCACAACCAATAATTTTGAACTTTCTCGATTCGGGTATTTTTTGGGTTTTACTCATTTAATTTTCAATTCATCATCATAGTTCCAAATCAGACACCCAATAAACACTGGTTCATACTTCAATTCGATTTTCATGATTTAATTACCATATACAAATATTAATTGAGTATCAAATCAGCATAATTTTCCCAATTCATTAAAAATCCATTTTCATTTAAATCCCACACCCAAAAATGAATTTCGGTTTACACCTCCCATAATATGAATTGGTTATCATTTATTTAAGAATCACAGTAGTTAACAACTTGCCTGGAATTGTTCGTAGATTCTGATCCGTTGGTGAAGAGGATGGTTGATGACGAACACTCACTCTGTCCCTTAATTTGACTCAAAAATATCCTCAATTGGCTCCTGATTTTCTTCCCTTAATTCCCTCTCAAGCTCTAGGTTTAGAGTTGTGTTAATTGTCGTTCAACACTCCCTACATCAGGTTTAAAACCCCTAATCCCATTTTTGGTCACATGGGCCTAATTAAAATGGCCCAAATTCCCCCATGTGGGACCAGCTATGCCCAAAATGTCCCGAAACCCGATTACAACCCCCGAGTACTCTTTTCAGACTATCTCGACCCATTCGGACTCAATCGCGCACTCATAATTGTCATCCGAAATACTTTATAACATTCTCCAATTTCGACCTCAAAAGTGCGACACACAATAATTTGAACAATTTAACTTAAAGTCGCCAAATATAAATAATTCTTCCCACTCAAATAAATTCTCCAACTTACAAATTTAAGTTTCTCCAATTTAAATATTTTTATATCTCCCAAAAATAATTAAATGTTCAATCCTCAAAATTACGGGGTGTTACACATGTATATTAACAATCCCAAATTGTTGAGCTAAGGACTTATGTGCCTTTGAGACATTGCGATGTGATTGTAATAATTGACTTTTTCGGGGGGGGGGGGGGGGGTGAAAGTGGATGAAAATGCCCCTCAATAAACTTTACCACTATATAAGAGTTAGAATCTAACAACTTGATACCAAGTTTCACTTTACACCCCTCTCTCAACGATCCCCGACGCCTTACTGATTCAACATCATGTACTCTTAAACTCTTTCCTTTGTTGAAACATACATACTCCCTCCTACAAAATTCACCACTCTTTGTCTTCTCAGTAGACCAACTACGAACACTAAATCCAGCTTTTTTTGCGTATTCATTGTAAAAATATCTGACATCATATAAGTTCATAAACTCTTGACCTATTTTAGTTTTCAAGTCATCAACAACTTGAGGAATTTACACGCTCTTCTCATCATCAACCTCGACATTATCATCACATATCTCTTCATTTGTCCTTCTACTACAATATTTTCCCAATTATAATCACACATTCATTCGAAGAACTTAAAAAAAATTAATTTTAGAATTAATCATAATCATCGAAAAAAAATTAATTTCAAAATTAATCACTAAAAAAATTTGATTTCAGAATTAATCATAATTACCCAAAAAAATTAATTTCAGAATTAATCAGCACCCAAAAAAATTAATTTTAGAATTAATTTGCCAGCATAAATAAAACAGTAAAATTACACAGACTTCACAAAAAAAATAACAACCAAAATAATCATTTTGGAATTTTTTATTTTTGAACAAATTTGACGTTAAAAAAAAGAATAATGAATAAGTTTCTGTAAGCTAAAATAAAAAGATACGACATCACAAAATTTCATCTACAACAATAATACATCTACAACAATCATAAATTAAACAAGCATAAATAAGCATGTAAGTAAAAAGGGGAAGAGGAATACCAGTAAGGCATGGAGAGGAGAAGTAGGTAAGTGGGTCTTTGTTTTGGAAGAAATGGGTAGGGTTTAGCAGGTTGGTCTTTTGGGGGGTGAGAATTTGGGCGTATGGCTTAACAGTTAAGTGGGTCTCAATTTTAAGTGGGTTATAAACGACTCATATGGTGCCATTCTACTTAGGTCGTAAATAGAGTCCGGTATGATATCGTTTCTCAAGGGAAGAATATAAACACTGTTACTTCACACTAAGAGCATGTTTCGTCCGTTTGTAAAAGGAAAAATTGCCACGTTCATGAATGATGTACCTTGTTGGCTATGCGGTGTGGGGGCAAAAGCAGCGTTGATTTGGGGACATCGGTAAATAAAATAAATTATATATAGAGAGTTTTTTATCAATTAGTCATGTCTATTAATTATATAGTTTAATAGGTTCTAATATCTTTTTTTTTTACTTTAACAGGTTATATGAAAAAATGTTTTTGCTGTAATAGGTCATATTTGTAAAAATATAGTGAATATTCACTATATGTATAAATAAAACATATTAGGGAAAAATGTGATAGAACTTATTAGAAAATGTCTTGTGTAAATAGGACCTCGAATATATATATATATATATATATATATATATATATATATATATATATATATATATATATATATATATATATATATATATATATATATATATATATATATATATATATATATATATATATATGTGTGTGTGTGTGTGTGTGGTGGGGGTAAATTTTTATTCACTCATACTACGAGAGGTATTTTAGTAAAAATATATTTAAACGGGATCGATTTGGCTCTTTACTACTCAGACACGATTCTGAACCCGATGAATTTTTACTTATCCCCCCTAAGCCTGACCCTAACCCCGACCCCGACCCTATTTATCCCCCAAAAAAACATTAGGGAGAACTTCGGGTTCCCCGTTTATCCCCGCCCTAGTGACATCCCTAGAACTCTATGTGAGAGGCAACTGAGAAGGTAAAGAACCAAGGATCAAAAGATTCGATACGAGAAGAGTATTTTAATCTAGTGGATAATAGTAATAAATATATCATAACTAATTGAATTAGTTTTTATAGTTTATTAGGAATTCTCCTTGATCCCAAATATATTATAGTATTTTCCAAATGAATCATTTATTACTAAAGATAAAACAACTCACATATTTTATGAAATTATATAATGAGTTCTCAATTAAAACAATTACTGGATTGCCCATCAGTGTTTGATTTATTCTTTTCTCAAATAACATTGCATTATACATATACTTGGAAACTAATTTTGAAAAATATATATGTATTTTCTCTATATATATCACATTGTCTATATATCTATTAATGTTGAAAATTGATATTTTATATCTCCACATTTCGTCTCCTAGTCAAAGTCGTTGTTCTTGTGGCCTTAAGCTCGCTACTAACAGCTTGACTCTCGGTATTATGCATATCCTATAAAGCTTTTTCCACGGATGATAAAATCATTATCTATCTAATCTAGATAAAATCCCACACCACACCCGAAAACGATTGTAACTACAAACATTTTCCCGAAATATGTTGCCTACCTCTTTAAAGATCATCGATCTATCAAAGACCCTTACTCGATGCTCATCTGATGGCCCATCCCTCTCTTCCATCGTTGCTACCATGTCGATGACCCACCAAATTGTGACACCCCGCAAAATTAAATACCGGGCGATCACTCCTTTATGAAATTAAATCAAGGTGAATAGTTGGTTCATTCTCAGCATCACTGTCGATAAAAGTAAAATTTTCCAATTTAACACCCTAATTAATTAAGCTAAGTGTCAAAACCAATTTTCATACATAACTTTCCAAATTTTATTTAAAGAAAATGATTTATTTATTTAAAACAACATTTCAACAATTTAGAATCACACCACAATAAACCTGGAACACAATCCAAATAATATAAAACATTCGTCACGCGAATGTCAACATACGAAATCTAAAATCACGTAACCAAACTGAATAAATCCCATAGTAACAATACTGGAAATAACTGAAATACAAATGTCCCAATAATAATGAAATAATGGAAAGGGCAACACATGCCCAATAGATGAGAATGCTAGAAGTGGAGTCAATAAAGGAAGCCGTCTACGCAAGTAACCTGCAACTCCCACCTAAGCTGCAGCGCGTTCCTGCCAAGAGATCCTAAGAAAGACGCCCATGTGGCTGTGCACCTGTAATACATACATATATATACAAGAGAGAGAGAAAAAGAAACGGGTCAGAGCCCGAAAGTGTGTTTGATTTAAAATACGTTTAGCAAGTATTTAAATTGATACAGGCCAATGCAACAACATATTAGGGCGACACTCTCTTGAGAAAATCTCACCTCTCTTCTAATGTGCACACCTATCGCACTAATCTTCCCAACGGTTTGTCTTATCATTTATCGCACTAGTCTTCCCAAATGATTTAACTTATATTAGATTACTCGTAAGATTTAAAATTCAACGATTCCATTTTAAAAAGGATGTCCCAATTAGTGACCAAAGTTCTCCATTTTAACTTTATAAAATCAATAAAGTTTTCCAGTGACATATTATACTTTCTCAAAACAAGTATTCATAATTTATAGTCCATAATTATTTCTCACTTACTACATTACAGCAACAGTTTAAATTCCCCAATTCAGATATATATATTAAGCACTCGTATAATATATATATATCCTAACAGCACCAACATACAAACTATGGTGCAGGCATACTCTGCTATCCAATCCCCGTATCGCTCACACTAAGGGGTATACAAGTTCGGAATCACTCTCGAACTGTAATAACATATATACACAAAACAAGATTGAGGCGAAGCATAGATTCCAAGTCTCTAAGAGGTCAGTACATACCCTCACGTCTCTTAGGACCGTCTGAACTATCGGTCCGATAGCCTGTACCAAGGATATCTACCTTCTAGGGTACAAGTCAATATCCCCTATAAAGGTCCCATCGAGATAAGACTGTCCCAGCGCGGTAACCTCAGGGATAGCAAGTAGCGCGGGTACGTTTTTCACACGTATATAATATATGCATACACAACCATATAAATATACCACTTATCATTATATCAATATAGGTTTCTCTCATCACCCATAATTACGATATTTATCCTTAATTTTCACATTATTAGTATTACGTATAAGGTTTCATCCCTAACCTTAACTCGAAGGGTTTTTCTCACTTATTACATGACACTAGTGGACTCTATCCTTCCAAGTAGAAAATTCAGTAGGTATACCTCTATTCACTATCGTAGCTATTCGCTGTAATCTCTCACTTGAATTACGTAGTTTCAACGTTCGTTATATAATTGTCCCAAAAGCAAAGTTCTCGACTTATAATAAAGTTCCCAACACTCTTTCATATGTCCTACTGGTTTTTCCTATCTCCCAAAACATTTTATGAAGAATACCCAAGAATTATTTCACGATAAATTTAATTTAACTAATTAAACAAGGGAAATAGGAGTCTGCCAAGAGGGGTCGATCGATTGAGGTCTGGGGCTCGATCGATCGAACCTTCGATCGATCGAAGCTCTAGGCTCGATCGATCGATCAAGCAGGTCTGCGAAATCTGCAGAATTGCAGTTACGGGTTCTACCAATTTTCTTCATCCCAAACCATGTTTTTCCATTCTAAACGTCCCAAAAATCCTACTACTAACATTATATCAATATACCAGATGTTTTCAACGTAAAGCATGTGTATATCTAACATTAAACATGGATAATTAACCCAAAATCTCATCTAATCATCAAGAACCCTAGAGTTTTTCTTAATCATGGTTCTAATCTGTTTTTACCAGAATTTCCTTCTAATATATCATCAAAATTTCGTGGGTTATATTCCTTTACATGGCAAGGATTCCAGAATTTCCATATAAATCAATACTACATGGATTTTCCTAACACAAATTGGGTTTTCTTCCATATTTTTCATCTCTAATCATTCCTAAACTAATATGAAAATTGCACTAACAAAAATACGCAAGATAAATACTTGCCTGGGATTTTTGACGTTCTGATTTGCAGATGATTTTGGTGTGGTTGCGTAGCCCGTTGCGCGATCTACGTGGTGGTGGTGGTTGTGGTGCAAACGGATGACTTTTGGGGCCTTGGATTTCCTTGGAGCTTTCTTCTTCCTTCTCCTATGGCCGTCATTTGTTTTTGAGTTTTCTAACCCTAGATGACTAACCTAAATGGCTGATATAGGCTGCTGAATTTCGTGAGTTTAATTACCCAGTTATGTAAAATGACCAAAATGCCCTCCCGGGGTACTAATTAGGCCTAAAAACGCCCCGAGACCCAAACTACACCCCCGGGTATACTTTTCTGACTATCTCGACCCTTCCAGACGCGTTGGCGCACTCAAAACGACCATACGAACAACTTATAAAATATTCACTTTTTATTTAACAAAATTAGTCCCGACGTGACACGAGCACGTCCCAATTTAAATTTCCAAAATTGTCATTTAATTCACTCATGACATTCAATATAACCAATATCATGTATTTTACTTTGCTCATTAGTAATATTCAACAAATTTCCCATATTTACTAACTCTCGTCACGTTAATAATTATAACATAATTAATTTCCGAATTTTTATTAAATAAATAACTCACATTAAATTTAATAAATCCCCAAATTAATATAGCATAAAAATACGGGGTATTACATACTTCCGCCCTAATAACGGAATTTCGTCCTAAAATTCGGAAAATAAGGCATACCTGGTAAAAACAACTCTGGATATCTTTCGCGCATATCTGCCTCGCGCTCCCAAGTGGATTCCTCCACATTATGATGCTCCCACTGGACCCGCACAAGTGGAACTATATTCGACATCAATCTCCTCTCACTATAGTCTAGGATAGCCACCGGTCTCTCCTCGTAAGAGCTATCAGGCTGTAAGTCAATCTCATCTATCGCAATGTGAGTATGGGCCATATCATCCCGAAGATATCGTCTCAACGACGAGATGTGGAATACATCGTGGATGCGATGTAAATGTTCTGGAAGTCCCAACCTGTATGCAACTGGCCCAATCCTCTCGATGATGGGAAATGGTCCCACATACCTCGGAGCCAACTTCCCCTTCTTCCCGAACCTCATCACTCCCTTCATAGGAGATACACATAATAACACTTGGTCCCCCACACTAAACTCCCGGAAGAACCGTTTCGCATCGGCGTAGCTCTTTTGCCTGTCCTGGGCTATCCGAATACGACTCCTGATCATATCAATCCTCGCGGAGGTCTCCTGAATCACTTCTGGTCCTAGCAACTTGTTATCCCCCACCTCGAGCCAACAAGTTGGAGAACGACAAGGCCTGCCATACAAAGCCTCAAATGGATCCATTCCAATCGTGAACTGATAGGAGTTATTATAAGCAAACTCTACCAGTGGAAGGTGTGGCTCCCAACCTCCTCCAAAATCGAGAACACACATGCATAGCATATCTTCCAACATCTGATTAGTACGCTCTGTCTGTCCATCGGTCTGTGGGTTATAAGCTGAACTCAACCTCAACTCAGTACCCATAGCCTCCTGAAAGCTTTCCCAGAAACGTGACACAAAAATCTTGTCTCTATCTGACACAATATTCAGGGGCACCCCATGTAATCTGACAATCTCAGCGATGAATAACTGAGCATACTGACCCGTGGTATAAACGTCCGCACCGGCAGAAAATGAGCCACCTTGGTCAAACGGTCTACAATCACCCAGATAGAATCGTGGCCCCGCTGTGATGTAGGCAACCCTGTAATAAAATCCATGGAAATACTTTCCCACTTCCACGCGGGTACTTCCAATGGCTGAAGCAATCTTGATGGTTTCTGGTGGTCCACTATTACCAGTTGGCAGGTAGAACACTTGGACACGAACTCGGCGATGCCCTTCTTTATTCCACTCCACCAGTACTGTCTCCTCATATCCTGGTACATCTTATCGCCTCCCTGATGTACTGTAAATCGGGACCCATGAGAATGATTCATCACTTTATGACGTAACTCTGCTCCTTCTGGAATCACCAATCTCCCATTAAACCGCAAACCTCCATCAGAACTAATAGAATGGAACTTAGCACCCTCGGCTAGAGGTCGCACAATCTGCTCCTGGCAAAACGGGTCTGTGGTCTATGCCTGTATCACCCTCGTAACAATCTCGGGTGTGACTGACATAACGGATATGAAAGAACGTGCTACTGTGTCCTGGTGACCCAACTCCTTCCACTTTGCTTTCCAGACGTCCGCTACATCGTCTATCGGTCTATGACTCAACGCATCTGCAATTACGTTGGCCTTCCCCGGATGATACTGTATTTTGAACTGATAGTCTTTCACAAACTCTAACCACCTGTGCTGACGCATATTCAACTCTCGCTGAGTGAACAGGTACTACAGTGACTTGTGGTCTGTGAACAAACAGAATTTCTCCCCCAGTAAATAGTGCCTCCATATCCTCAATGCAAAGACGATCGCTGCTAACTCCAGGTCGTGGGTGGGGTAATTCTTCTCATGTGGCTTAAGCTTGCGGGAAGCAAAAGCTATAGCCTTCTCCTCCTGCTGGAGTACTCCTCCAAGTACCCGTAGAGACGCATCGGTGTAAACCAGGTACTCCACACCCGGTTTCGGTAAAGCAAGGACTGGTGCCGAAGTAAGCTTGTCTTTAAGCTCATCAAAAGCTAATTGACAAGAGTCATCCCAAACATATGGTATTCCCTTGCGAGTCAGATTCGTCAAAGGACCCGCTATTTTGGAGAACCCCCGAATGAATCTCCTGTAGTATCCGGTTAATCCCAAGAAACTACGCACTTCCGTCGGTGTCGTGGGCTGTCCCCACTCCCTCACCGCTGACACTTTTCTCGGGTCAACTGCAATCCCTTGCTCAGAAACAACATACCCCAAGAACTGTACTTCTCGCAACCAGAATCCACACTTCTCGTACTTAGCATACAACTGATGCTCTCGTAGAGTCTGAAGAACCTGCCTCAAGTGCTCGGCATGCTCCTCCTCGGAATGTGAATATATCAAGATGTCATCGATGAAGACGATGACAAACTGATCCAAGAACTCTCTGAATACTCTGTTCATTAAGTCCATGAAAACGGCTGGAGCATTTGTGAGTCCAAACGCATCACCCTAAACTCATAGGACCCATATCTCGTCAAGAAAGCAGTCTTCGAAACAACCTGCTCTCTAATATGTAGCTGATGGTACCCCGACCTCAGATCTATCTTCGAAAAGAAAGTTGCTCCTCTCAGCTGGTCGAACAGATCATCGATTCGAGGCAACGGATACTTATTTTGTATTGTGACCTTGTTCAACTCTCGCTAGTCCACAGACAATCTCAGTGAACCATCTCTCTTCTTCACAAACAAGACTGGAGCGCCCCAAGGTGAGGTACACCTATGAATGAAGCCCTGACCTAACAGCTGCTCTATCTGATCTCGTAGCTCTCGCATCTCTGCCGGAGCCATACGGTACGGTGCGCCTGCTATAGGTCTCATATCTGGCAATAAATCTATAACAAAGTCTATCTCTCGACTGGGGGGTAGGCCTGGTATTTCTTGAAACACATCAAAATACTCCCTAACAACTGGGATCGAATCCAAGGGAATCACAACCTCCTTAGAGTTATCCTCCTCTATGTAATACAAATGAGCGGTCGAACCTCCCTCTGGGCGAGGCATCGCCACTACAAACATCTCTTGCCCCGAAATGGCAAAAATAATGCTCCCACCGAAGCAATCAATCATGGCTCTATAAGCTGCGAGCCAATCCACACCAATATTCACATCATGTTCGTGCATGTCTAAGACTAACATGTCTGCAGGTAATACCAAGCTACCAATCTCTACCCCCACTCCCCGGCATATAAATAAACTAAGTGACCCACTCCCCAGTAGTGAGTCCACACACATCACTGTGCTCTCTGCTGTGGCTAATAACCCTAAAGCTTTCGGAAAATAGGTAGCTATAAAATAGTGCGTTTCCCCAATATCAAATAAAACTCGACTCATAGTAACATAGATAGAAAACATACCCTCAATCGCGGGTGGTGCCTGCGGAGCTGCTACCTGTGGGAAGTTATAGACACGTCCGCCCTGTAGCTTTCTCTACTGAACTGAGCATGTTGGAAAGGGTGCTTCTGGGGTTTATTGCTAGAACATTCCTGTCGTGGGGCCCTATTCTTCTCTGGGAAATCCTGACGCCTATGGCCACTCCTGCCACACTGGAAGCACCTCCCTCAAAACTGATTCACTTCATTACGGTATTGACTAGTCTCGCTTTTTCCCTGGTCTTGCTGGCCTTGAGGGGAAATCTGCGGAAAAACTATGTCAGGGCGAGGGCAATCCATCCACTTGTGACCCGATTGTACACATTTATAACAGAGTTTCGAGATTCTCCGCTGGTCAGATTGTAGTTTATCCCCAGTCTGATTCGGACAAGATTTACGTTTGTGATCGTCCATTCCACAACCGAAACACCTCTTGGTGATTTCATTCTGAACCTGACTTCGTTGGCCCTGACACTCTTGCCCCTGTACATAAATATCGTTACTTCTGGAACTGACTCGACCTTGATTGTTTCGTTGTCGTAGGTTTGGTGCCTTCGCACAATTTTCAACGTTAGTCACATGCATTTGGTTAACCTCCCTAGGTCTTTTGCCTCCTTTAAGTTGTAGGCTGCGTTCTTGGTATTGTAGGACTGCAGTGGTAACTGCTTGTTCCACGATACCTGTTAACTCGGCGGTTGATATTCTCTTTGGGGATACCTGAGGTGTTAGTCGATCTTGCTCGATGACTCCCTTAACCGTCTTAGCTAGTTCTTCTTGACGATCCATCTGAAAATTTAAGTAAATTTGGATGAGTTCATCATTCAAATAAACATATCGTAGAAGTACGAATTTCCAATGTATAGAGATAAACACAACATTCCTAGTATTAGGGCTCTATATCAAAGAAAGCAACACTGAAATCATAATAAGCCGCATAGATCCTAAAGGACACTAGAACCTGATGCTCTGATACCACCTGTGACACCCCGCCTAATTAAATACCGGGCGATCACTCCTTTATTAAATTAAATCAAGGTGAACAGTTGGTTCATTCTCAGCATCACTGTCGATAAAAATAAAATTCTCCAATTTAACACCCTAATTAATTAAGCTAAGTGTCAAAACCAATTTTCATACATAACTTTCCAAATTTTATTTAAAGAAAATGATTTATTTATTTAAAACAACATTTCAACAATTTAGAATCACACCACAATAAACCTGGAACACAATCCAAATAATATAAAACATTCGTCACGCGAATGTCAACATATGAAATCTAAAATCACGTAACCAAACTGAATAAATCCCATAGTAGCAATACTGGAAATAACTGAAATACAAATGTCCCAATAATAATGAAATAATGGAAAGGGCGACACATGCCCAATAGATGAGAATGCTAGAAGTGGAGTCAATAAAGGAAGCCGTCTACGCAAGTAACCTGCAACTCCCACCTAAGCTGCAGCGCGTTCCTGCCAAGAGATCCTCAGCAACACGCCCATGTGGCTGGGCACCTGTAATACATACATATATATACAAGAGAGAGAGAAAAAGAAACGGGTCAGAGCCCGAAAGTGTGTTTGATTTAAAATACGTTTAGCAAGTATTTAAATTGATACAGGCCAATGCAACAACATATTAGGGCGACACTCTCTTGAGAAAATCTCATCTATCTTCTAATGTGCACACCTATCGTACTAACCTTCCCAACGGTTTGTCTTATCATTTATCGCACTAGTCTTCCCAAATGATTTAACTTATCTTAGATTACTCGTAAGATTTAAATTCAACGATTCCATTTTAAAAAGGATGTCCCAATTAGTGACCAAAGTTCTCCATTTTAACTTTATAAAATCAATAAAGTTTTCCAGTGACATATTATACTTTCTCAAAACAAGTATTCATATTTTATAGTCCATAATTATTTCTCACTTACTACGTTACAGCAACAGTTTAAATTCCCCAATTCAGATATATATATTAAGCACTCGTATAATATATATATATCCTAACAGCACCAACATACAAACTATGGTGCAGGCATACTCTGCTATCCAATCCCCGTATCGCTCACACTAAGGGGTATACAAGTTCGGAATCACTCTCGAACTGTAATAACATATATACACAAAACAAGATTGAGGCGAAGCATAGATTCCAAGTCTCTAAGAGGTCAGTACATACCCTCACGTCTCTTAGGACCGTCTGAACTATCGGTCCGATAGCCTGTACCAAGGATATCTACCTTCTAGGGTACAAATCAATATCCCCTATAAAGGTCCCATCGAGATAAGACTGTCCCAGCGCGGTAACCTCAGGGATAACAAGTAGCGCGGGTACTTTTTTCACACGTATATAATATATGCATACACAACCATATAAATATACCACTTATCATTATATCAATATAGGTTTCTCTCATCACCCATAATTACGATATTTATCTTTAATTTTCACATTATTAGTATTACGTATAAGGTTTCATCTCTAACCTTAACTCGAAGGGTTTTTCTCACTTATTACATGACACTAGTGGACTCTATCCTTCCAAGTAGAAAATTCAGTAGGTATACCTCTATTCACTATCGTAGCTATTCGCCGTAATCTCTCACTTGAATTACGTAGTTTCATCGTTCGTTATATAATTGTCCCAAAAGCAAAGTTCTCGACTTATAATAAAGTTCCCAACACTCTTTCATATGTCCTACTGGTCTTTCCTATCTCCCAAAACATTTTATGAAGAATACCCAAGAATTATTTCACGATAAATTTAATTTAACTAATTAAACAAGGGAAATAGGAGTCTTCCAGGAGGGGTCGATCGATCGAGGTCTGGGGATCGATCGATCGATCAAGCAGGTCTGCGAAATCTGCAGAATTGCAGTTACGGGTTCTACCAATTTTCTTCATCCAAAACCATGTTTTTCCATTCTAAACGTCCCAAAAATCCTACTACTAACATTATATCAATATACCAGATGTTTTCAACGTAAAGCATGTGTATATCTAACATTAAACATGGATAATTAACCCAAAATCTCATCTAATCATCAAGAACCCTAGAGTTTTTCTTAATCATGGTTCTAATCTGTTTTTACCAGAATTTCCTTCTAATATATCATCCAAATTTCGTGGTATATATTCCTCTACATGGCAAGGATTCCAGAATTTCCATATAAATCAATACTACATGGATTTTCCTAACCCAAATTGGGTTTTCTTCCATATTTTTCATCTCTAATCATTCCTAAACTAATATAAAAATTGCACTAACGAAAATACGCAAGATAAATACTTGCCTGGGATTTTCGACGTTCTGATTTGCAGATGATTTTGGTGTGGTTGCGTAGCCCGTTGCGCGATCTACGCGGTGGTGGTGGTTGTGGTGCAAACGGATGACTTTTGGGGCCTTGGATTGCCTTGGAGCTTTCTTCTTCCTTCTCCTATGGCCGTCATTTGTTTTCGAGTTTTCTAACCCTAGCTGACTAACCTAAATGGCTGATATAGGCTGCTGAATTTCGTGGGTTTAATTACCCAATTATGTAAAATGACCAAAATGCCCTCCCGGGGTACTAATTAGGCCTAAAAACGCCCCGAGACCCAAACTACACCCCCGTGTATACTTTTCTGACTATCTCGACCCTTTCGGACGCGTTGGCGCGCTCAAAACGACCATACGAACAACTTATAAAATATTCACTTTTTATTTAACAAAATTAGTCCCGACGTGACACGATCACGTCCCGATTTAAATTTCCAAAATTGTCATTTAATTCACTCATGACATTCAATATAACCAATATCATATATTTCTCTTTGCTCATTAGTAATATTCAACAAATTTCCCATAATTACTAACTCTCGTCACGTTAATAATTATAACATAATTAATTTTCGGATTTTTATTAAATAAATAACTCACATTAAATTTAATAAATCCCCAAATTAATATTGCATAAAAATACGGGGTATTACACAAATCTGGACTGTTAAATCTAATATTCACACTCCCCTTATAATGTCGTATTATAAGGCTGTAGTGTGGTATCTTGTTCAACTTCCATTGGCATTTTGGGGCAGTAGGTTATCTTCTCCCCCCCCCCCCCACACACACACCTCCCGATGCCATCTATGATCCAAACGTACATTGATCCGTATCGTTCCAGATCCATCCAACGATGTGAATCCAACTGTATCTAATTGGAGCAACGCTAGATGTTAGGCACCCCATCTCTGGTTCTCATCTTTTTTTAGAAAATTTTTGGTGTTTTTTTATAGTATAAAATACTAGTAATTGCAGAAGACTCTTCCCACACGATTACGTGGGTTTATGTAATAACCCTAAATTTTCCCAAATTATCTTATTCCTATTAATTGTTATTACTTATAATAAACTGTGTGAATTTCAATATGCGCATGTTACATTATTTTAATTAGCTTGCATTATTAAATAAATTGTGCACATTATTTTAGAAGGTAAGTATCATTGGTTTCATTTCTCCTATGTAGCATCATGATTTAATTAGTAGACCACATGAATATAAATTGGGTATTTTTCACTTTAACACCCATTAGTTTTTTCAGCCAACATTTTAGCACCCACTTATTTTTTTAATACACTTTGGCACCCACTTTCCACTTCTCGCGACGTTTTAAAGATTTTTGGTGGCGTTTCTTTACAAAAAAATATCATGAAAAGTGATAAAAGGGTGCCAAAGTGTATTTAAAAACATTAAGTGGGTGACAAAGTGTTGGTTGGGCAAACTTATGGGTACAAAAGACTCATATAAATTTGCAACTACTAGCATAAATTGCACAAAAATAATGGAGGGGGATAAAATACAGGGGCATATATATACCACCCCTTGGTATTGAGTATATATACATATAGGTCCAACTTATTTTAAAATGTATAAATAAACCCTTTGACTCTAGAAAGTTGATCAAGTTTCCATTGTTATATGTAAAATCACAAAGATACCCTTACAAATAATTTCATAACACGTGAGATGAGAATCTAAGAATTAGATATCAAATCTTTTCAGGTCCTATTTTCCCTCCTATCTAGGGAGCTCATTATTTTCTATTTCCCTATTTTCGAGGATGTCAAACGAAAGCTCCTATTATTGAGCATTTCATCATTCTTCAGTCAAACCGAAGTTCCATCATATTGCAAGATTTTGAATGTCACGAGTCGGATAACAATGACGATATTGGAAGATTTTCATAAATTAGGAGATACCAAAACACATTTCAAAACACAAGGTATTGAACGATTTTACGATTCTCTAGTTTGGGACATTATTTACATACATGTTCGTAAAAAAATAAAGTTTTTGATGAAGTAGTCATAGAGATTTTTAGTGTGAAAGCACACAACTCAAATGGTGTATTTTATTGTTTCAGATATTGATTGTTTGATAAACTATCCTTAAATTGTAATAGTAGTAAAAATAAATAAAATTTCATGACATAAAAACCTTTTTTCTAGAAATTTATGAATATTTATTATAATATTATTGTTGTATTAACAATATATATATATATATATATATATATATATATATATATATATATATATATATATAATGTAAGTGTGTTTATTGTCATATAAATGATAGTATAGTTATTTGTCTTTGTAAATACCAAGTGTAACAAAATATTTGAATTAATTTGATGATAATTCGTAGAGTATCTTAAAATGTATGTTTATATATACAGGCTTGTTGTCCTAATTTTTATTTCAAAAATGTAATGCAACTACTGTTTGGTCGTGGAATACGGAGGATTGTTTGAGATATGCATTGGTTGGTATCTATCAAATCTAAATTTGTAAAAAATATTTGACTCTCCTAAAAATATTAACGGAGTTCTGCACATTAAAGTGCACAACTGTATGCAATAAAATTTAGGGGCATATAAATACAAACCCTTGGCATTTAGTATATATATATATGTAAATAAATTAGAATAAAGGAGTGTTGTTTGAGATGGTATATGCATTGTTTGGTACATAATGAAATTGTATCCGTCAAATATACATTGGGAAAAATATTTGTTGTTAATGTTCGAAAAGTAGAAAAGGCATTGGGATTGTTGTTTTTTGTGAACTTTATATTTCGCCAATTTTAAGTCGTGATTTAATTGATAACACGTGCCATGCTATCAATTAAAAGTGTTTTCTACATTGCAATGTGATGAATACAAATTTGTAAAGACTACCAATTGTTTTAGTAGATTGGCGTCAAGTATATAAATAGTAAAGTATATATCACTATAATTTTGTGGCAATTTAGGGTAAAAACAGATGTATGTTGAGTAAAATTGTATGATTATATTGTGTTAACTCTTATGACTATACACTGGATACTTTATTGTTTACAATTTCATTCAAATTGTGTCGCCGTTATCTAAAGTGTTTTGGTTATTTTGTGTATAATTAGATGGCCGACAGTAATGATGAAATCGAGCCGGCAAAAAGGGGACAACATGACCAGTTTCGATGCAGTTTGGTAGCTTTCAACACCTTTATGCGAGGTAACAAGGCTTTCTCAAAGAAAAGCATATTAAAGTATTGATGGGCACACCTTTTTAGTCAATATTCTAAGCTTTTTACAAAGTAAAGGTCTCTGTGAAGAAGTGCGACTAGAAAAAAATCTCGACTATCCAACAATACAATAAGGACACTTCGGTTGAGTGTCCCCAATGGATGTAACAACCTGGTTTTCTCTTCCATCGAATGGTTCACCAATTTAAGTTGCGAAAGAAAAAAAAAGACTACTCCATTTGCTGATGATATTTCAAGGGCGCAAAGAAGATGACAAAGAGATTGGTTTAAAAGGGGCTTAAAAATCATTGTTAGGTATGCATTATGAGGATTCTTTGTACATGGTTCGTTTAGTTTCACTTCATTTTTGCATTTTCATTTTGTTCCCAAACACTAGTTCATCCATTGTTTGGTGTTACAAGAACTATATTGAGGATGTCAAGGATACGAAGAAATATAATTGAGCATCTACCGTGCATGGCAACCTATTCAAGTCAATCGAAAACTTGATGAATACCCCAACACCGTCTCAGGATGTCAACTTTTATTACTTGTAAGATAATTTTTTTCCTATTGCATCAGTTTTTATTACCAATACTTTTATTAATAAACAATTTTCTTATTAACATAATTACTTTTGCTTTAATTCTCGCTCTATGAACATCGAATTTGATTGATCCATTACTTGAAATTGATGAGAGGCATCCTAAATTTCTCTGATGGAACTTACATGAGTTCTTGTTTATTGTATATTAATAGCTCGTAAATATTAACACATTCATCACATTTGATTCCATAGAGATAATAAATATATTTTTATCCATGTAGATAAATAATATTAGCTTTGATATCCAAATGTGTACATTCGGTATATCATAAATTCAGGCACCACCGAGAAGAGTTAAAATTGCGATATTGGATTATTTGACGGATATCAAGTCAAATAACACCATTGATCGGAGAGGATTCCATGTTGTGTTACCACATAAAGAGAATATAATTAATGTGTTATCCGAAGAAAGCCATGATTATGTCATTAAACTGAAAAAGACATATAAATTTGGATAACTTCAGGACTCTTAATGATAAACTGAAAATAGAGATTAAAGAATTGAAAATACTTCTTGAAGATGCAAATGAGAGGGAGAAAAAATATGAACAATATGCCGTCCAAATTGAAAAACTGATGCATAGTGAGAATGATGAATTCGAGAAGCAGCGTGAGTATTTAATTGATATTGATGAAGGAAATTATTGGGATGAAAATTGAGAAACAATTACTGGAGAATAGTGCAAGTGAACAAAGTGAAGAAAAATCATCTATTAAAATAATATTGAATGCACAATTCAAAAATGCATAAAGTACACAAAGTGAAGAAATATCATCTATTAAGATAATCTTGAATGAACAATTGAAAAATATAGATCATTTGATGTGTTGCGGCGAGGAACAAAGATATGTAGCGTCTCGATTACGAGAACATATCACTTCGTCATGAGATTTATACTTTGACAACCCAATATAGTGGGAGTAAGAATGATGCGCAACCGGTTGACCAGGGGGTTTCGTACTTGAAGGACTTAGAAGATGAGAACATATAGATGATAAATGAGATTGATAGTTTGAATGAGAAATTAAAAATCAAAGATGATTAATGTTACAAAGACAGTTAGGGTGGGATAAAGAGAAGAGGGACCTCACCAATTTGAGCAAGAGTAATGAAAAAACTGCAAATAAACTAATCTCATTGAACAGTGAACTTAGACAGATATTAGACGATGTTCCCATGACATCAATGAGTGGTAAAACACTCTCCATGTACAAGACAATAAAAAAGCAAAAGGATTGAACCCCATCAATAGCACAACCTTATTTTGATTACGGGGTTGGTGACCGATGCAAAGTAGTGCGGCATACACGACAGGTGACGAAGATACAAAAATTGTATGTGAAAGATGATTTTGTCAAAAAAAGCAATACGTGTAAGTCGCCACATACACCATCTGACATGACCACATCGGGTGGAAAAAATTCAGAGACCAACCCATTTGTTGTTAAAAATATTGAGCTATCGAATCGTAAGCTTGAAAAGGAAATGAAATTGCATTTAAACAAAGGTCCAGTTTCGACACATATCAAGAATGAATGTAGAGATAAATTACAATTGTTCTGGGGTAAAAGCGGTGAAATGTACGAGTTTAGTTTATATTTTATTTATTAATAAATAATATGAACAATGTACTAATAAGAAGTATTGTACGCATGTCTATGTTGTGGCAAGGAGACTCACTATTGGCGTTAATTTCAAGGAGGAATATTTTGGATATATTAGAGCCTAGTGCCATATCAAACATGGTAAAAGTATCTAGCACTATAATTTTAAAATTGAAGGCACAATTATTAAAGTGTTTAAATGATCATGTTTATATTATGAAAATTGTAATAATGGTCATCGTGTTTATACTAGATAATTTGTACCTCAAACCATGATCAAATAATAATCGAATACGTTATAATATCTAGTTGTCCAGTAGTATATCTTCAACTTGTCTAATAGTGCGTGTTATGAAAACCAAATACCCCATTTTATCACTTAGTTAGTGATCATTATGTTACAAATTAGAAGAGTAAATCTGTGCAATACTATGTGAGTAGAACTGTAAGTGCCTTATTAACATATTACATTCTCAATCGAAACTCATTAATCCATAGCTAAAATTATTTTTTTCTTTTTTACAGTACACGTATATGTTTAACAAAAAAAGTTAGTGTTACATCAAATCAACACCAAATTTTTTATATCTATTCACTGCGTATGTTCTCACTACCACTTGGTAAATGAGATACTTTTCTCCGAAATTTGATATAAGAATTTATGTTTTGTATATATGAGATACTCAAAGACATATATCAAAAAATATATATAGATACTATGATGTATCTGTTCAACAGGTAATTATGAATCTATTCAACAAATCATGAGGTAATTACATATGTTCTCCACTTAGAGTTTCTAAAAGGATTTATTTTTCTTTGCAATAGGTATCTATTCAACACCATTATATAGATAATATGGTTTATCTTTTTCAACAGGTCCTTATGTATCTTTTTCAACACTGCATATGTTCTCCACTTCAAGTTGATAAAATATTAGTTTTAATCTGAAATTGGTCTCTACTAATAATAATAATTTGTGTATCTTTTGACTGTCTATGTTCTCCAATTGCAGTTGCTAAATGAATTTTCTGTAATGAAAATTCTGAAAATTATCATACGTTTTGACACCTAATGCTTGCTATTTTGTTTTACCTACATATATACAACATATAATCAACAACTTTGGGGATATCATGCAAATGACACACAAGAAAATGAAAGGTGTATCACCCCTTTTCTTCATGATGTCTACACAATATTGTGAAGACGTTCAGTTAAATGATAATTGGACACTAATTTGTATGGAGAAAAAACAAAGAGAGATCATTCACTATAATCCTTTGTGCCTATGAATAAAGGATGGGGTCGATGTATGTTTCAATGATGCTATGACTTTTGTAAGCATCAAAACGAACTACAAGTATTTTAAATTTATGAACTATCTAATTAAATTAAATGACAACACTCTTACATAATTAATTGCCTCGGGATTTTGAGGGAGGAGGTTGACGACTTGTTGGAAAAAATGTTCGTGGATTAAAAGTTTTAAAGAAAGGGGCCATAAAAAAAGGACACAAGTCCCTCTGACTTAAAGTGTGTAGACACCCCATTCCGGGAACCCCAAGTCTCTCCTTAGGACCCGATCACCTTCTTGTCTCACTATAAATCCTAAGTCATACTTCGAGTATCGATTTAGAGGCCACCTGGCGCTCCCGAGCCCTATTTGACCCTGATTAACTCTATGGTCAAGCTAACACTCTTTGAAATTTCTAAGGGAACAAAAACCCCTTTCCAACGGTCCGCCCCATGTGCAATACTGACTTACAAAGCAGACGAACGATCCGTTTTCCCCCAAAAACTGATCTGGAAGCCATCGAGTGCTCCCGGACTCCGTCTGACCAAAGTCAACAATTCAGATAGAATTAGACTAAATGAATCCTTGAAGCTCACTGAATACTCTTTCCAACGGATAACCCCATGTGCAATTCCGACTTACAATACGAACGAACTATTCGTTTTACTCTAACAGGTCACCGGGAGCTTTCGGGCCCCGGTTGACCATGGTCAATGTTTCGAACCGAGCAAAACTCTTTGAAATGTAAAAGTAAATCTCCCAACCTTTTCAATGGTTTGCCCCATGCATGATTCTGACGTACCATACGAACGAACGATCTGTTTACGTCTGACAATCTCCTGTCCAAAGGAGCGACGTGCGCTTCCGAGATACATTTGACCCAAAGTCAACTCCCGAACTTGGGAGTAATCCAAACAACTCTCTAAGGTCTCTGAGTTAAATTTCTAAAGGTATGCCCTGTGCACGATTCGGATCAACGAACTATATTCTACGACAATTTTTCCAGTAAAAATTGTATGAGACTGCCAATCGGCAGGTCCAAGACCCTGCCTATCAGTAGTGTGCCTAGGGTCACCTGCCGATTGGCAGGACAAGTGATGTCGATTAGAAGTCTCCTAAACCTATAAAATGAGGGCATAACCTCATTACCAAGCAAATCTGGACCTCAGATCCATCACCCTCACTGATCTTAGTAACATTCTCTCGAAATCAGTGCGATTTCAATATCCAAAACCCCATTTGCAATATTATTTTACATCATCCTTTTTACCAAACTTAGTAAACAAATCATCCATCATCTTCATTCAAGTGCAAGGTAAGCCCTTCAACATCCAAGATCAAACTCAAGATCTCCAAGAAGGTCCAAATTTATCACTTTCTTTATAAATTCTCTTAATTTTGTATTAGATTACTTCCTTACTTATCATTTTATTCCTTTAAATCATATAGATAATATACTATTTTCTTAGTATTATTGCACATACTTTATTTTTCCTATAAAAACCCCAAAAATCAAGAAAAAGAGGGTTTGGT
The DNA here is from genome assembly GCA_949130495.1 of Sambucus nigra. Taxonomy (NCBI): domain Eukaryota; kingdom Viridiplantae; phylum Streptophyta; class Magnoliopsida; order Dipsacales; family Adoxaceae; genus Sambucus; species Sambucus nigra. The sequence goes on from CASBWL010000485.1 coordinate 1,524,398, forward strand.
CATAAATTCCATTCAGGAATTATCACATTTTCTCACATTAAAACATATTTTTCTACACACACATAAACAAGAGAAATCCCCGATTGAATTTATGGGATAAACCCCACCCTTCGTACTACACACGAACTATGTGAACTTTGATACCTTTATAGGTTATGTAGGCATCTCAAAATAAAATCAGACACTTGAGTCTTAATTTCGTAATTTGTTAACTTCTGAATTATCTAATTTCTCTGAATTCCGCATCTATCATCTTTGTGTGTATGTGTGTGTGTGTGTGTGTATACACATTTTATTAGCATTTTATCCCGCACGTATTATCATTCCACTATAATGATTAATATTACGATAAACGCATTAATCATATTTTATATTATCTTGGGAACATTCATACAGATGACTTCACTCGGTCTTTTCCATGACACAAGTTGAACGATTCTTATCTTCATTATATATACACACGCACACAAATTTTACGGATAAATAAAGATAAATAGAAACACAAGCCCATGAGAGACCACAAGGGCGGGATGGGTGCCTAACACCTTCCCATTCCGTAACTTAGCCCCCGAGCCCCCTCGAACCATTGGTTTCGTATGTATCAATTTGTCTTAGATGACATCTCTTGGGGTAGCTACATTTTCTTTTGTCTGTTTTGAGAAAAATAAACTGGCGAATCCATCTCTCTACATTTCACCCCACGCCGATGATGGCCGAAGAGCTTCCGACCGAAACGCGGGACCCTTTCGGAACGCCGGATCGAGATGGCCACAGTGGCAACTCTACTGGGGACATTATCTTTTATTTTAGAGGTCTAGACTCTGCTTACACGGGTGTTTTGTTTTCTTCCTTATACATATATATCCCATATGCTTATATCACTACTCTCTCACTTGTAGAAATTTTCCTTGTACACTTCACACCACGTGCACTTAGGATTAGTTATATCCACATGCTGCACATACCACCTAGAAAATCCATGCTTAGGCCTCACTAACCCACACCTCACACTTTTCACACTTGTATATATCCATGCTTAATATATATTTACTTCTCATAGTTATACTTATCTCCTGCTTAGCATGATGGTCATCAATAACGATATTCTCTTCATAAGATACTAATCGAGAATCATGCATTCTGCACACTACTAGAGCATTGCTATTGACCAAATTTTATCCCGTAACCAGAGGGTCACTTCGTGATGGGATCTGGTCCAGCAGGTCGCAGTTATCCTAAGCGATATGACTCTCACCTTCTATTAGCCAAGTACCTTCGACATATATCGAACGGTTCCCCCGCATCGTACCGCTTGACCGAAGTCATGACGGGAGGTACATCATAGGGAATTCATTCACGTACGTCGAGTATATCGAATTCGCTCTCACATGTATTTTCCCCCTGAGGTATACAATGATGCAATTCACGTACATTCAGGTATATCAAATGGCAAGTCCACACGTACCAATTGCCCTCAAAAGCAAAGCGTATATCATGGAAATCATGCCAAAAGGGGGAACCCTTTCCAATTAACCCAACAACTACATACCCTCGTATAAGTGTCAGACCTAGGGCACTCATATTTAATTTGTCGATTTCTACCCGAAATTCAGTCGAAATGACGGGTTGGCATGCCGCCCAAATTCTCGCGTATTTTTAAAACGGTACCCTACCCATAAGCCTGATAACAAGTACAATCATTTTTTTAGATATTTTTCAAACCCAATTTTCCTGGCTCGAGTCCCGTCTGGCATTTCTTTTTTCATTTAGGTGAACTTAATACAAGTGAGAAACTAATAAACATGATAATAACCATGCTGAGACCCGTCTCTCATTTTTCCTCCTTCTTTATTAAAAATACCAAAAACATTTTTCCTCGTTTATAATAAAAACACCAAAAATGTTTTGTCCTCCCATTTTAAAAAAAAAGTCAAAAAACATTTCCATCCATTTTAAAAAATAAATCCATTTTTTCTCCTTCTCAGGTCAATCGCAAACCCTTGGCCTAGCTCCCTATTGCCTCTGGTCTTCGATCGAATAACCCTGGAACTCCACCAATTTCCTTGCCACTTCTTATGAGTTCTAAATTCTTTCACCCTCCATGGTGAACACAAATGAGATACCAATTGTGCAGCCAGATCCAATGACAGTCCTAGCTCATCTCATGTTCAATATTGACAACCTTCAAACTAACGTCCACAAAATGCAGTAAAATCGGGTCCTTATTCTCGAAGAGTCTGAGGACCTTTTCCCTCATGATATGGGTCTGCCCGCACCCGATCCTATCTGGGTTCCCTAGGAATATCAGCACGCTCCACGTGCCCCTCCTGCTAATGGGCCACCGTATGCCTATCTCCTTATGCCAAATCTTTCCCAGTCGGGGGATAACTTATCCGTGACCATTGATCCAAAGGAGGAAGAATTAAGCAAGGTCAAGGAGTGATATTTACCAAGTGTAACCTCGGCACGGAGGAACCAACCTCGGCTGAGATCAAGCCGAGATGTTGATCAACCCTGGATGAGCCATAGGCCCACGATATCATCCCTCGGCCAGACCAGGGTCGACCCAGGCCGACACTACCATCTACATTTCCAATGGACACTACGCGCATCGCAGGCATCAATAACATTCTCATATACCTGGGTATGGAAACCTCGGCCGAGAATAGGCCGAGGTGACAAGGAGCCTTGGTAAGCTTCAACATGGAACCAGTCTAACCTCGGCTTGGTCCGAGGTGATAAGAAGCCTTAGTAATCGTCAACATGGAATCAGTCCAACCTCGGCTGGGGCCGACCCCAGCATAATGCCTCAGCTGAGATCAGGCTGAGACTCCCTATGACACATCTCGGATTGAACGAACATCAAGCCTTTACAGCTCGGCCTCTCCCAGGCCGAGGTCATCCACCAATATGGCGGCCGAGCATCTGTTGACATTTGGATAAAGACACCTGAGCACAAATCAGTTGTAACAAGATTATTCTCCACACGTGGGGAGAATATTTCATCATCATTCCTTATATGTGACAGTGACAGATGGCACTCCCACATTGGTGAGGTTACCACACACATGCTCATTGCATGCATGGGGGGTGCATTACACCCCCTAGATACTATATATAGGGATCATCCCCTACCTTGAAAAAGGATCCCAGTTATTCAACCCTAACTAAAACTCTATCTAAATCCACAGTAGAGAGAGAAAGCTTGGGAGATTGTATCCATGGCCATTAGTGCCTTCATTCAGTGATATTACTCACACACTCACAGTGGACGTAGGCCAATTTAGGCTGAACCACTTATATACCGGTGTGCTATCCTTTTCTCCTCACCTCTTTCTCTTATCTCTTTACAAGGCTGTGCTGCCATTGTTATTCTTATATTGAGCTTGGAAACACCTTACCTGGTGGTGCTGATTCCGGCATCATCAAGGAGGATCTCAAAATATTGACCAAGAAGTTAGACAAAGTTTGAATCTCTCAAAATTACGTGGATTACACCCACATGTCTCCTTATCCTAAAGCAAGGTTAATTGAAAGGTTTAAGATGCTAAATATCAAGAAATTTGGAGGAAGTGGACCCCCGATTGTCCATCTTCATAGTTACCACCGCTCCATGACTCTCATAGGTCTTTTAAAGAGATAATGGCCTAGATTTTTTAACAGACTTTAAAGGATAGCGCCCCTTCGTTGGTTCTTATCTCTCGAAGAGCCCATAATTCGTAACTAGGAAGATGTGGCCCGAGAATTCATGCCATAATACAAATACAATAAATAGTTGGAAGTCACTCACCGTGATTTAGAGCTGCTCAAACAGAATTCTAGGGAATCAGTCAGCAACTTCATAGCCTGATGGAGAGAGAAAGCATCCACCATGACCAATCGCCCTTTCGAGGAGGAGCAAGTCAACATCGTAAAGAAGAGTTTCTTACCTCATATCCCAGTGACGATGGGAGGACAGTACTAACCTCATTTTCGAGCCCTCGAAGAAGCAGGAGTGGAGATCAAAGAAGGTCTTATCAAAGCTAAAGTTGAACCGAAGAATGTATCCGGACAGTTCACTCCCAGAAAGTATGAGAAGCCTGTCAGTACCTCAGTCTCAAACATTAACAATATTTCTCAGCCAACCACTTCATGGGCATTATAAAGTCACCATACCCCAGTCCAAAAGGACTACACCAAGCTCCATGCTCCCCTTTCTAAAGTTTACCAGGCCCTCTTAAACCGAAACTTTATCAAGCCACTGTTCCCTCGTCCACTACTAAACCCACTCCCCAAAATTTCAAGACAGATGCCCATTTTGCCTTTCACCAAACTGTCGGCCATACCACCGACCAATTTTTTTACCTTCGAAATATAATCTAAGGTCTGAGTGACCAGGGAACCATTTCCCCACCAACCAATCCTAAGCCAAACACTACTCACAATCCACTCCCAAATCATGCCAATACCATCTTCTTGGAAGAGAACCCATAATTTGATCCATCAACTCAAATCATGCCCATATACTCTCCTAAACCTCTTCAAACTTTCCCTTATTTCCTCCTACACCTTATTAGCCTCGCTGATAGGAAGTGTCACTCCTTATCTGAGCATGCATCGCTGTCCGCTCTCGTTCTAAAGATAAAAGTATGGAATTATCACAAGTGTTGAACCAACTTCTAGAGTTTGGGCAGAATTTTCCCTCTCAGATGATCATTTATTGCCAGGGATTCAGTACGTTGTTCTTAGAAGCACGCAAATGAGATCGAGAATTAGACATTTGGGTAGTACCAATTGATAAACTCAGCCTAGATGACGTTGTCCATATAATGGAAAAGTTATTTCAATAGATCGACGATATCTGTAATCTGGATGGAGTTACTTAATGCCTTGAAACTACAAGAGCATCTGGTCCCTTCACTTAGATACCTCCCCGTTGAATGGGAGGACCTATACGAAGAAGCCCTTGAAGTTGTAGAGTGTATTAAATTTTCATTAAAAGACAATATTATTTCGACTAGATGGGGGAAGAATTTGAAGATTCAAATGAACAGAAAATTTCTGAAAAAACTTGCCCAATAGTCGATATATATGGGATGATATAATCTGAGGAACTACTAGGAGAGATCAATTGGGTGGCCGAACAACTTGAGATCGACGAGGAAATGAGATTTATATTTTTCCCTTCTTCTATAAACCACATGACCCGATCAAGGAGACAATACCAAGTCCTACCATGATCCAATGACAAAGGAAAAGGCGTTGAAAATATTCCCGTGCCAGAAATAACCCTTGAGGAGAGTAAGATTCCTGATCGGTTTAAGAAGACCCAAGTTAACGTCACTCTATGGGGACTCTTTATGTCTTCCCAACTGCACATAAATGCCTTGATCAAGCTACTTATAAGGCCCACGGTCCCTCCTTCCATCACGCCAGAAGAAGCAGTGAATCTGGCCGGATCCTTAACGTCTACCAGAATGCTATCTTTTTCTGAAGAAAAAATCTCTAAGATTGGGCCAAACCATAATCTTGCTCTCAATATCTCTTTCGAAGTCATGGGGAAAATTATCTCACTCTCTCTTATCGATAATAGATCAGCTCTGAACGTCTGCTTGTTGAGAACCTTCAACTTCTTGGGACTACAAGTGAGCGATCTTGCTCTGACCTCTGATGTTGTACGTGCCTATGATAATACCAGTCGAGAAGTAACGGGATCTATAAATATTACAATAGGGGTTGGCCCTATTAATCTTGTCGTTAAATTCTAAGTCATCGACATCCCAGCTTGCTTTAGTCTGTTATTTGGGTGACCATGGCTCCATAATATCAAGGGTGTGTCTTCGTTCCTTCATTAGAAGCTAAAATTCTTCGCCAATGGAAAGGTCATCAACATCTTGGGCGAGAACACAAGTACCAGTAGTCCAATACTTAAAATACAGCATGGGTCAAACATTATACCTCTGTCAGGATTTCGAGTTGAGCCACTTCTACTCCCAGTAGGAGATAACTTCGAAGGCAGGGTTTGTCCAGAATACGACCCTCACGGCAACGTCAATGTAATCCAAATATTCAATAACATGCACTACATGCCCGGACTGGGGCTGAAACAAAGTCAAGAAGGGATATTCAAACCTATTGTGTTGAAGAAAGCTTTTTCTCCTTATGGTTTGGGCTATCGACCGTCAGCAGAAGAACGGGGGATGATTCGTCAGCCCCGACTAAAAAAAAGACTAGAATGAGTCAAGACTATCTTGGGATGCTCTTTGAATGGAAGATTCATCATAGAAGGCGATAATTTCCCCTTCTATCACTTTCCTGAACCATGGTACGATCATATGGATAAAAAGATGAATTGAGGGCTGGAGATCTTTTTCCAAGACATATGTAATACCCCGTATTTCTGAATATTCCAAATATTCCATTTAATTAGATTGGAGAATTAAATGAGAAAATATCGTCTTGATTTAAATTACGTTAGAGTAGTAATTTAAAGAGTTTTATTTAAAATTGTAATTATGGTATATTAATCGAGAGATAGATACCGATATATATTGCCTCATTTTATTTACTTAGTGCGAGTGGTAAATAGTTACTTAACGCGTGTAGACCGTGTGGGGTGAGAACGAGTAAGATTTTTTAAGTGACTCAAATGATAATTTAGAGATCACCAATGAGTCCGGAAGGGTCAAATTAGTCAAAATAGTATACCCGGGGGTACTAGTTGAGTTCCGGGGTAATTTTGGACTAAACCGAGACCGTTCGGGGGCGTTTTGGTCTTTTAACATAAGAGGGTATGGAGACCTACGAAATTGAGAGTTTTATATCAGCCATATGATAGAGGAATTAGGGTTAGAACACCCATGACAACACCAATACCATTAGAGAGAAGAGAGGCACAACTTTCTAAGGCAAAAGGAAGAATTGGGAAGGATTCAAAGGGATTTTTACCATCAACTTGTTGGGGAAGAAGGATTGAAGGATGAAGGTCATCAATCATCAACAACAACCACGAAATCAGACCCTACTAATCATAAGGCAAGTTGTTTATTGCAAAAATTATAAAGTTATAATACCCATGTGTAGGGTTTTAGAATAGTTTTGTTTAAATCATTATTTTGATTGGAGAAAGATGATATTTATACATGTTGGGATAGGAATCACATGTAGAATGATTTAACTTATGTAGAGGATTAAGATTCAGATTAGACTTGATGATTTTTCGGATTAAAATCTGGATTTTGAATGATAATATGGGAAGAACACCATAACTAGGGTTTTCAAGAAATTCTGGGTTTAATTCATTATTTCTTTAAAGGAATTGGAGTTTTGATGTATTTGATACGTTAGAAACTGTCCTAGTATATGTGGAAACATGTTAGGATCATTGGGTCGAAGTTTGGTGGACAATAATGGAGTTTGGAAATTTGTTAATGGAGGAAAGGATCAACGAAGAAGACAGACTGCGTCTCTCCCTGTTCGATCGATCGATCGATCTCGAACTATCGATCGATCGACTATGTCGATCGATCGAACCCAGCCGTCGATCGATCGACGCAAGTTGTTTCCCGAAAATTTTGTTTTTAATCCTTCGTTGAGTTCGGGAATGAATGAGTATTCTAGGATTTACATTATACTTATATGGGAGTAAGAATAAGACCAGTAGGTATATTGTTGAGGTCCAATAAGGCCATTGGGTGTAGGGCTTGGATTACGGACCGAGGAGAATAATCCGATTTAGTAGAGTATCGGGGACTTCGGAAATTGAGTTACGGGGCGAAGTAAATTCAATTTAAGTAATAGACCAGTAGGGTAAGCGATAACTACTGAAATTATATGTAAGGGGTAACTAGGACCCTTAGAGTTGTGTGTATACTCAAATAAATACGATTAATGAGATAAATCGTAAAGCGAATATTGTACGGTAAATATATGAGATTAAAATATTACGTACGTATATGATTAATAGGTTGGGCGTGTACCTACTGAATTATGTGATCTTTTAGGTAGAGAGATTATACCTAAATTAATTATGTTAGGGTCGATGAGACATTCCGAACTAACATAAAGTTATTATATGTTTGGGGTCGATGAGAAATACCAAACCAAACTTAAAACTGGTGTCGCGATGAGAGAGTCCCGAACCAGAATATGTGTATATATATATATTGTTAAAATAGTTGGGGTCGATGGATAATTCCAAACCAACTCTCACTTGGGGTCGATGAATCATTCCGAACCAAGAGTCCTTTACGTGTATAAAAAGGACAAAATAGAAATGACTGATATTTAGTATATATTGTGTGTGAAATATATATATTGGATGATATTCTACTTCCGTGTGTTAGTAGATTGATACATTTGATGTATTTGAAGATACATACTGAATTGGTAAGTTAAGTAGTGAAACTTAATTTCGAAATGAACCTTTAGATAGAGAAAATCTATTTAGTAATTCAAGTAGCGAAAATTAATTACATAAGTGGGAAAGTTAACAATTGTGAGAATTGTAGTAATTTTTGTAGTAAAATTAAATGGGAAGTATTGAAAAATAACATAGATGAAATGTTACTTGAGAATTAATTAACATACGCGAGATGTTAGTGAAACGGTTGTACTGTATGGGCGGTAGTGGAACTTGGGTATAGATAAGTTCAGTTGACTACTTTGGTTTTAGTTATCTTGGGAGGTATGTCTAGATAAACGAAGTGTAGAACGTTAGGTGTGCACAAAAGATGAGGGGTGAGTAAACTCAAGAGAGTGTACGAGAACCTAACACGTGTAATCAATAACGGCATTTTATATTGTGATAAACGCTTGCTAAATATTTTCAAAATGTTTTGAATACTAACTCTTGCTATAAAATATTTTCAAAACCTTTTAGGTGTCCAGCCACAGGGACGCCATGTATGAAGATTCCATTCCAGGGACTCGGAGCTGTAGCACAGTGGATGCTTACAGGATTTTGACTAGACGATATCTCTCATTCAGATCTAGTACAGGATCTCACACTATTCTATGTATGGACTTGTGGTCCGGTTTTAGTCTCAGATGTTAGTTTCAGACTAGCGGTTATTCTATTGTTGTTTGGGATTTTTAACCGATGGTTTATTCGGTAATACATTTGTTCTGTTGTACTTTTACTTTGTTGACTGGGTTATTGTACATGAGTATTCTTACTTTGTTCCGCATGGTTGATTTTTCTGTTTTAAGAAAGATAAAATTTGACACCGGTCTAATTTTACTTAGGGGATTAGTAATTAAAAAGTTTTCGACAGTGATGCTAAGAATGAACCATTTGAGAAACATGTTTTAATTTAATAAAGTCCTGATCACCCGATGTTTAATTAGGCGGGGTGTCACAGATGGTATCAGAGCATCAGGTTCTAGTGTCCATAGGATCTGTACGGCTTACTACGTTTTTAGCGTATCGTTTGATTGATATAGAGACCTATCTTGGGATGATTGTACTCCTCTACGTACGTAGTTTACGTTCTCCTGCTATTTAATAGACGTAGTGTTATATATACGAGTCGGATTGGGCACGGTACGTCAAATATGGTGGTAGGTCCAGCATTGGCGTTAGCAGGACTACAGGAGGGAGGAGCTCGGCATAAAGCATGAGGTGTTCGAAGATGGCAATCATAGGAGAGATGACCGTAGTCGAGGTCACTCCTAGCGTGTAATGGAAGTAAATGCTGCAAGGGTTGTTGAGGCATAACAGGCATTTTCCAAGTGTCGCGACGGCAAGAGTAATGCTAGTCTAGACCGCCCAATGCAGTGATAGTGGGAGTAGGTTCGAAGAAGATTTGATGAGAACGAGCCGTAAATGTGATAAAAAGGGGACTGTGCATGTTAACCTATGGAAGTAGTATGTCCAGAAGTTTTGGCATTTAGGACGGAGTGTAAATACTCAGAAGTGAAAAAAATGTGAGTAAATTTTCAGGCAACGTGGCGGGGATACCAGTCACTACATTCGGACCGAGGGTCCGTATATATAAATAGAAGAACTTTACGTATAGTTTAACCGCAAAGTTCTCCAATGATGATTCAGAAGTGTAGTGAATGGGAATATATGAACCCCTCACGTGAAAGCCTAGTGGAGGCCAATCGTGAGAGAGAAATTTATCTTGTGAAGTGAACTTGTACCGGTGAGATAGGTATAAGGGAAAAGAGCCCTTGAGAAAATGGACTCCCGAGTCATAGCTCGCAATTTTTGGTAAAACTCTTCTTGAACGACTTATGTATATGAAGACAATATGGTACTTCCTACAAGGTGGAGGTTAATGCTCCTGGGTGGGCGGAGCTAAGGGAGTTTAGAGATTTAGTCAAAGAGTAAGACTGAATGTAATGGGGCTGGTGCAAGCCATAAGTGGAAACCCACTAGAGGATTTAATGATTAGATCCTAAGTCGGGACTGTTAAGTACCATAGTGCGTTCCTCTTGGTCAGAAGAACTAAGGGAACCAAGATGATAGTGTTCAGGATCGAGACTACCCAGTCCGAGAGGAGGGGTACCCAAACTGGTCAGCATGGCCTGGAGTCAGGAATTTTTGAAAAGATGTCTAGTGTGGATTCTAGGGCCACGCGTTTTATTTTTGTTGGAAGTTATTTGAAGAAATAATAACTCCAATAAGTTTTTCATTCCGGAGAGGACAAGCGTGTTATGTTCGGGAACCATCTAAATCACCAGAGCGATGGATAAGGAAGTATATGAGTTTTAGCCTCGAGTGAATGGGGTATATGACGACTCCTCACCTGAAAAAGGGTCAAGTTGTCATTATTCATCAAAATGTGAGAAACTTCGGAGATTATGAACATCTCTTAGTAATTGATTTTGGTGTGTGGGAACCTAAATGATGTGAGTCAATGTTTGTGGTATGACTGCTGAGCGGAGAGATCGAGCTCGCTGTTGTAGTTAGTGCTAAAGACTTAGTGATAGTATAAGCGCGGTGCCACTTGACTCCTTTAGCAATATTGGAGTATGGTTGCACATATTGTCGAGAAATCGAATTTGAGCATATCGACTATGTGTTGTTCCGATAATGCTCAGTAAGAATACATGGGGAGAAGTCCCTTGTTTAAGTTCGGATGCAAAAGGGAATACGACTGAATTTTTATGCACGTCAGGAGAAGAGACATTGTTAGATGCTAGGACATCAGTGGAGCCGGTAGTGTTGTGGAGAAACACTGAAAGGCTTACCTCACCACGAAGGGATAAGTGGGACTTTGTGGGCAAAGATTTGATTTTTTTGTCTCTAGGGTATTGAGAATACCCACAAGATTGTAGTCACGTCGTGTAGACTAGGCTAGAGTTGAAGAAAAGCATGTTACGGGTGCGACATTTGCAATGTTTTTGCAAATGTACCCGGAGAAAAAGGTGTATGGGCACCCTAGTCAATTGGATTCCTTAGACATACGAGATAGAGGGATGCGGAAAATTTTTGTACGACGGTGGGGGAATTAAGAAACTAGTCGTATTGATGAAATGGGTTGAACGTCATGGGAGATAGACGATGATCCAAAATTATATGTGCTGAGAGATCCAGCACACCTTATGGGATGAAAGTCGGTGGGAAACCGTTTAAAGGTTATCTCTTGATATGGGAGACCTAACTGTGGTGAAGAAGTAGCGCAAGGTGCTACTTGACTGAGTGTTGTAAGTGACTTACGTGTTACTAAAACGTTGATCCTTATAAAGTAACCAACCCAAAAAGTGCGCCAATTGCGAAGAGTGCACGGATTGTAAAGTATAATAAACCTGGAGAGAAAGGGGAATAGAGTACCACTTCAGGAAAGATGACGTAAGTGGGAAGCGATGTTGAGGAGAGACATAGTGAGATTGTCTCCAGACACACCTCTAGTTAATAGAGCGAGATGGACTCGAAATGAGAAACTGGAATATGTTAGTGAACCTACATTTCCAATGATGGAATGAGGAGACAGACTTATAAATTATTGATGGGTTGTGAGCATCATAATTAAGCCAACATTTCGTTGGGGGTAGCGAAATGGGGTGACTGGGATGGATTAGTGTGTAGTTGAAAAGGGAGAGTGCACAAGTGCACGATGCCGCTCTACATGATTGTGAATCAGGATGAAATCCTAAAATTCCACCCTGTGAGAGAAGGTCAGGAAGGAATAGAGATAAAGTTTTATTTTGAGTACGTTGTGCTACCTACGACTCAATGTTAGTGAGAAAGAATGATGATACGCCCTTACGATAGTGAAATTTTGGAGAAGCCCACTAATCAATTCATAGGTTGAATGTATGCCTATAAGAGCATATTTATAGGTAGAGTGAGCGCCTATATGGACTGTACATGAGGATTCGGTTCGTGGGTACCGATTACGAACAATACATGTACTTTGGGTGTGGTTCGAGGAGACATTTCGAACTTTTAGTCCTTAACGCGTGATATGAGGACATTCTATTGGAGTGTGACATTTTAAGGTATATGAAATGTGAAATATATGGCTCACAAATTGTCTACTCATGTGCGATGAGATATATATACATATATTAGTGCTCGAGATGTGATCCCGAGACAAGTAATTAATAACTATTGGTAATCGAGGTGTAATTACGAGCCAATAACCCCAAACATGTTATAGAAGGGGGGTGATTATAAAATAAGCGTTGGTAGTATATGTTATGTGTAAGATATATATACCTATTGATTTTTCCTACTTATGTGCGATAGTAAGTGTGCTTAATCTATGTATTGGGGTCGATGATGTTCCGGACCAATACATGGGGGATCGAGTTGGGATCGATGATTTTCCGAACCAAATCGATGATAAATATTGGGATCGACGAAAGGTCTGAACCGACATGTGCATTACATTTACCTTGGGGTCGAGGAATTTCCGGACCAATGTAAATGATAGGATTATTGGGGCCGATGATTTTTGCCGGACCAATTTTCCTTAAAGTATATATAGTGTGTGAAATATATACCTTATAATATTCTACTTATGAGTGATAGTAGACACTTAGATGTTATATAGAGATATACATCAAATGGGTAAATTAAGTAGGGAGAAACTTAATTTCAAGAATCAACGTTGGATTGGGAAAATCTATGGAGAAATTAAGTAGTGATACTTAATTATGTTATGCGGCATGGGCAAAGTGCGATAAGGATTTATAATGAAGCAAGGCATGTACTTGGGAGCGACCGTTAGGATGTTATGATTTGGTATTGGGTATTAGAGGATACAATTTTATTTAAGGTCCTTAGCCTTAATACCAGCCTTATCCTAATTTCGAGGACGAAATTCCTTTGCAAGGGGGGAAGTATGTAATACCCCGTATTTCTAAATATTCCAAATATTCCATTTAATTAGATTGGAGAATTAAATGAGAAAATATCGTCTTGATTTAAATTACGTTAGAGTAGTAGTTTAAAGAGTTTTATTTAAAATTTTAATTATGGTATATTAATCGAGAGATAGATACCGATATATATTGTCTCATTTTATTTACTTAGTGCGAGTGGTAAATAGTTACTTAACCCGTGTAGACCATGTGGGGTGAGAACGAGTAATATTTTTAAGTGACTCAAATGATAATTTAGAGATCACCAATGAGTCCGGAAGGGTCAAATTAGTCAAAATAGTATACCCGGGGGTACTAGTTGAGTCCCGGGGTAATTTTGGACTAAACCGAGACCGTTCGGGGGCGTTTTGGTCTTTTAACATAAGAGGGTATGGAGACCTACGAAATTGAGAGTTTTATATCAGCCATATGATAGAGAAATTAGGGTTAGAACACCCATGACAACACCAATACCATTAGAGAGAAGAGAGGCACAACTTTCTAAGGCAAAAGGAAGAATTGGGAAGGATTCAAAGGGATTTTTACCATCAACTTGTTGGGAAGAAGGATTGAAGGATGAAGATCATCAATCATCAACAACAACCACAAAATCAGACCCTACTAATCATAAGGCAAGTTGTTTATTGCAAAAATTATAAAGTTATAATACCCATATGTAGGGTTTTAGAATAGTTTTGTTTAAATCATTATTTTGATTGGAGAAAGATGATATTTATACATGTTGGGATAGGAATCACATGTAGAATGATTTACCTTATGTAGAGGATTAAGATTCAGATTAGACTTGATGATTTTTCGGATTAAAATCTGGATTTTGAATGATAATATGGGAAGAACACCATAACTAGGGTTTTCATGAAAGTCTGGGTTTAATTCATTATTTCTTTAAATGAATTGGAGTTTTGATGTATTTGATACGTTAGAAACTGTCCTAGTATATGTGGAAACATGTTAGGATCATTGGGTCGAAGTTTGGTGGACAATAATGGAGTTTGGAAATTTGTTAATGGAGGAAAGGATCAACAAAGAAGACAGACTGCGTCTGTCCCTCTTCGATCGATCGATCGATCTCGAACTATCGATCGATCGACTATGTCGATCGATCGAACCCAGCCGTCGATCGATCGACGCAAGCTGTTTCCCGAAAATTTTGTTTTTAATCCTTCGTTGAGTTCGGGAATGAATGAGTATTCTAGGATTTACATTATACTTATACGGGAGTAAGAATAAGACCAGTAGGTATATTGTTGAGGTCCAATAAGGCCATTGGGTGTAGGGCTTGGATTACGGACCGAGGAGAATAATCCGATTTAGTAGAGTATCGGGGACTTCGGAAATTGAGTTACGGGGCGAAGTAAATTCAATTTAAGTAATAGGCCAGTAGGGTAAGCAATAACTACTGAAATTATATGTAAGGGGTAACTAGGACCCTTAGAGTTGTGTGTATACTCAAATAAATACGATTAATGAGATAAATTGTAAAGCGAATATTGTACGGTAAATATATGAGATTAAAATATTACGTACGTATATGATTAATAGGTCGGGCGTGTACCTACTGAATTATGTGATCTTTTAGGTAGAGAGATTATACCTAAATTAATTATGTTAGGGTCGATGAGACATTCCGAACTAACATAAAGTTATTATATGTTTGGGGTCGATGAGAAATACCGAACCAAACTTTGAACTGGTGTCGCGATGAGAGAGTCCCGAACCAGAATATGTGTATATATATATATTTTTAAAATAGTTGGGGTCGATGGATAATTCCGAACCAACTCTCACTTGGGGTCAATGAATCATTCCGAACCAAGAGTCCTTTACGTGTATAAAAAGGACAAAATAGAAATGACTGATATTTAGTATATATTGTGTGTGAAATATATATACTGGATGATATTCTACTTCCGTGTGTTAGTAGATTGATATATTTGATGTATTTGAAGATACATACTGAATTGGTAAGTTAAGTAGTGAAACTTAATTTCGAAATGAACCTTTAAATAGAGAAAATCTATTTAGTAATTCAAGTAGCGAAACTTAATTACATAAGTGGGAAAGTTAACAATTGTGAGAATTGTAGTAATTTTTGTAGTAAAACTAAATGGGAAGTCTTGAAAAATAACATAGATGAAATGTTACTTGAGAATTAATTAACATACGCGAGATGTTAGTGAAACGGTTGTACTGTATGGGCGGTAGTGGAACTTGGGTATAGATAAGTTCAGTTGACTACTTTGGTTTTAGTTTGCTTGGGAGGTATGGCTAGATAAATGAAGTGTAGAATGTTAGGTGTGCACAAAAGATGAGAGGTGAGTAAACTCAAGAGAGTGTACGAGAACCTAACATGTGTAATCAATAACCGCATTTTATATTGTGATAAACACTTGCTAAATATTTTCAAAATGTTTTGAGTACTAACTCTTGCTATAAAATATTTTCAAATCGTTTTAGGTGTCCAACCACAGGGACGCCATGTATGAAGATTCCATTCCAGGGACTCGGAGCTGTAGCACAGTGGATGCTTACAGGATTTTGACTAGACGATATCTCTCATTCAGATCTAGTACATGATCTCACACTATTCTATGTATGGACTTGTGGTCCGGTTTTAGTCTCAGATGTTAGTTTCAGACTAGCGGTTATTCTATTGTTGTTTGGGATTTTTAACCGATGGTTTATTCGGTAATACATTTGTTCTGTTGTACTTTTACTTTGTTGACTGGGTTATTGTACATGACTATTCTTACTTTGTTCCGCATGGTTGATTTTTCTATTTTAAGAAAGATAAAATTTGGCACCGGTCTAATTTTACTTAGGGGATTAGTAATTAAAAAGTTTTCGACAGTGATGCTAATAATGAACCATTTGAAAAACCTGTTTTAATTTAATAAAGGCCTGATCACCCGATGTTTAATTAGGCGGGGTGTCACAAACTACCCATGGGCTGAAAGCTAAAAGTTCCCTACATTAGGTGTAACCACTCACTAAGAAAACCATAGCTACTACTAGAGATTCTGAGGAAAGTGACTCTGAAGACTCTTTCAAATTGCAGACACCGGGGCTAACACTTTGCTTAATCCACTTAGGGGATACATCATCAGACCTATCCCGCCTGATCCAAGCCTTTAATACACCTTTCCTCAACTGTCTTGTTGTACCTGTTCCACCTCCCAAAATCCAACCCAACCCCGAAGTTTATCCTATTTATTCTTCTATTATTTCTCCTTACTCTGATGTAATCGAGACCTCCTTTGATGAGGTTCTCAATGTTTTTTTCCTATCAATGGTATAAACAAAGATTTTGAGTATCTTGTTATGCCTTACATTAATTGTCAAGATTCTAGTCAAACTCTTGATGATGATGATTTTGAAAATGAACAATTCTTAACTGATCTAAATAAGGTTAATGACAAACAACATAACCACCTTCAAGTTAATGACGATGAAACTATTGTTATTAATCTTGGTTCTAGTATCCAATTGCGCGAGATTAGGGTAGGTGCCACCCTTGACGAACATGAGCACATGCAACTCGAGGAATTACTGAAGGAATTTGTAGATGTCTTCTCATGGTGTTATGATGATATGCTCGATATTGATCCCGAGATTTCTCAGCACGTGATTCCAGCTCCCCCTGAATGAAAACTGGTAAAATGGAAATTACGGAAGCTTCGCACCGGATGGTCACAGAAGGTCACGGAATAAGTGCTCAAACAGTTGAATGTGGGTTTCATTCATGTAATCGAATATCCCATATGGCTAGCTAAAATCATACACGTGCTAGATTCAGAATGGAAGGTTCGAATGTGCGTTGACTACCGAGACTTGAATAAAGCTTCGTCGAAGGATGACTACCCGCTACCCATATTGATACGATTGTGGACAACACAGCGAGTCGCGCCCTTGAATCATTCATTGATGAGTTCGTCGAATAAAACCAAATTAAGATGCACCCAAATCATTAAGATAAAACTGCATTCAGCACCCCTTGGGGAACCTTTTTCTACATCATTATGCCATTTGGTCTCAAAAAGGTCGTGGCTACCTACCAAAGGGATGCCAATACCATCTTACACGATCTGATTCACAAAGAAGTCGAGATCCGTGTGGATGATATGGTTATCAAATCCAAGACTGGAGAATGTAATGTTCTCGCTCTTTAAAAATTCTTCGAACGGCTGCGACAGCACCAGATGCGACTCAATCCAAAGAAATGTGTCTTCAGCATCACCAAAGGGAAGCTCTTGGGATTCGTGATTAGTGAGAAAGGTATAGAAGCAGGTCCCGCCAAGCTAAAAGCCATACTCGATATTCTACCACCATGAATAGAAAAGGAAGTTCGAGGATTCCTTGGGAAGCTATAGTATATCAACAAATTCATTAGCCAGTTGACATCCATCTATGAGCCCATATTCAACTCCTCTTAAAGGATTCAACCAAGGTTTGGAACAAAGATTACCAAGAAGCCTTAGACCGAATCAAATAATACCTATCCCAACCTTCGGTACTCATACCACCACAGCCTAGTCTTCCCCTAATCCTATGCCTAACCATAACAGATATTGCAGCTGGGGCTTTATTAGCCCAATACTTGGAAGAATCCCGCAAAGGGAGGGTCATCTATTATGCCAGTTGCAAGTTGATAGAGTACGAAGTTATCTATACATCTTTGAAGAAAATGTGTGTCGCCCTTGTCTGGGTTACCCAAAAGTTATGGCACTATATTCTCGCATTTCTTATGAAACTTGTGTCCCAAATGGACTCTATCAAGTACCTACTCGAAAAACCCATTTTGTCCAACTGAATGGCCCGATGGTTGATGCTTATGGACCAGTTTGATATCATGTACATCACACAGAAATCCATGAAAGGAAGAGCCATCTCTGACTATCTCATCGACTACCCTATGGAAGAAACCGATGTTTGGAATTCCGAGTTTCTAGTTGAAAATATCCTTTATGATTCTCAAGAAGATATTCGATGGAAAATGTTCTTTGACGGCGCTGCCAATAATAAAGGGTATGGGGGATACTTTTTATTTCTCACGATGACTCTCTCACTCCCATTGCCATCAAACTAGATTTTTCATGCACCAACAACATGAATGAATATGAGGCATGCACGGTAGGCCTTAAAGTTTCTCTCAAGAAAGGAATTCAATGCCTAGATATCTACGGGGATTTAACCCTCATCATCGATCAAGTTCTTAGAAAATAAAAAGTCAAGGACGAGAAACTCTTACCCTTATATGCCCACTTAGAGGAATTGGCCTCCCAACTTGGAGATATCACCTTCCACTACCTGCCTCGAGCAAAGAATAACTTAGTCGAAGCCCTATCTACCTTGGCCTCCGTAGTTTACATGCCCGAAGGAATAATAATGGCCCCCTTCCTAGTCTAAAAACAAGATAAACCAACCCACTACTACCACATTAAGCTCACCATAGAAGAAGATCATGATCCAACCGATTGCTGGTACTATGATATTTGGCGTCTCCTCAAGTATGGTAGGTATCCCGAAGATACTAGTAAAAAAGATTGAGCACCCCTTCGTAAACTGGTTGCCCATAACATTATCTGCAATAAAGCACTATTCAAGAGGAATTTCGATAGAACCCATCTACACTGCATCGCAGGGGCTGACATTGAAGAAATGATGCAAAAGATTCACAGTGAGGAATGCGAACCACACATAAACGGTCATATGCTTACGAAGAAAATTATTCGACAGGGTTATTACTGGACTACCATAGTTCAATATTTCACCGCCTACGTCCTTAGATGTCTCAAATGCCAATAGTTCTCCAACCTTCAACACTTGCCTCCATAGGGATTATAAAACATGACTTCTCCCTGGACGTTCTCTACATGGGGCATCGACATCATAAGGAACGTTATGTCCAAAGCCTCTAACGGGCATGAATTCATCCTGGTTGCTATTGATTACTTCATCAAATGTGTCAAAGCTGAGTCATACGCAGTTATGAATGCCAAAAAGGTGGATAAATTCATCAGGAGAAACATCGTCTATCGATATGGGATTCCACGCGAGCTAGTGTCAGATAACGGGTTATATTTTAAAGCAGGAGTCATAGAAGTGGTAGACAAGTATGGGATTCAAAGACACAAATATTTCCCCTACCGACCTCAAACCAACGGTGTAGTCAAAGCCGCCAATAAGAACCTCAAATCCATCATTAACAAAATGACTGAGAGCTATAGAGATTGGACTAACTGGATCCCTTACACCCTTTGGGCTACCACACTTCAGTTTGAACCTCTACCGGGGCTACCCATTACTCTCTGGTCTATGGCATGGGATATGTCCTACCCATAGAGCTAGAAATCCATTGTCTAGGCATCATGCTTGAAAGCAAAGTCAGTGAAGAAGAGTGGCATCAAAGTCGCCTCGACGAACTGTCACTCTTGGATGAATGAAGACTAAAAGGTCTATACCACATACAAGGGTATCATCGCCGAATAACGTTATCATTCAATATAGAGTCAAGGACCGTGGTGTCCAAAAATGGGACTTATCCCTTAAAAAAATAGTGGAGCCCGTATGGGACCCCAGAGGGAAATTCAAGCCTAATTGGAGCAGTCCCTATATCATGAAGAAGATCGTATCAGGCGGCACCGTTATGCTCATTGATCTTGATGGAGAAGAGATGGCTCATCCAGTCAACCTAGACTATCTCAAGAAATTCTACCCTTAGTCTGAAATCTCAGCGCGCTACGACTCTTCTCCTCTCCTCTCTATTCTAAAAAAAACCTTCATTTCCCTCTACCCAGCACTACGTGGGGCCTGATTCTCTACAAAATAATTTAATTTCAAAAATGAATTTTTAAAACTCTAGAGGTACGTTGGCAGCTCATACGCTTCACATGAGTACGGCTCCCTTCTTTTTCACATAATGCTATTCTTTTCCTATCCTCGAGAATAATAGTTCATTTTTAACTTATACTTCAGCAAAAGGATTATGCATGCCTTAACGATTGGTATAAGATAATTTAAAAAGCAAAGTCATCAAAAGGCACAACTAGATGATCAAAAACTTGTTTATTTCACTAATAAGAAACTTCGGTTCAATTACATGGGGATACAAACCATTTCCTTTATCCTACCTTCCGAAAAAACCAAAAAACCATTCCAAAATTATTCCCGTGCACAACTAAACCCATTACAAAGCTTTACAAAATAAACTCCAAAAGAGTCCTACCCACAGCTGCCAAAAGATCCAGCTCCATCATCGTCATCTCCATCCTGAGGTCCCCAAACTTTTCCTGCCTGAATGGAGTGCCACAAATGCTCCATAAAGCGATAAGCTCGGACCAACTTTAGAAAAACCAAAACACCACCCTCCATGGTGTTAGATATGGCAAACCACTTTTGTCTAGTCTCTACAGCCAACATCTGGGCAATTACTTTTCTCCATAACCACTTCATGTAGTCCTCTTAGATATGCCAAACTCTTCAACAAACTGGGAAGGATGGGTTGATAGTCGTCCTCTCTCCCACAAAGAGCCAAGCCACATGCGCTAGCGCTCTGTCAAGTCCTCTAGCAGAAAGAAATCCAGTGTCCGAGGTGGCACAATCTTGGAAAAACTTCAATAAATGACAAAGCCCTGCAAAAATCAGAGGGAACCCTGCCCCACAAAGTATTAAATGGCTAAATAGAGTACAAATCGAAGACTTGAATTTATTAGACTGGACTGGCATAATGATAAGCACGACAAGGGGCTCGTCGATCGACAACTATCTATTTTAAGAAATTTCCCTTTTTTCTCTTTTGTCAAAATAAAAAAAAACTCAATAAAAACAAATCGTTATTCCCAAAAGAATTTTGAATCTCCTTTATCTTCTGCCTATCTTGTGTTAGAATAATTTCTCTGACATAAATAAATTCTAAATTCCTTTTTTACGGTCTCAGCAGTAAAGTAAAAAGAGCATATACATTCAATCATCAAAAGCAAGAATAATAACAAAAACTTCATCACATTTGCATAGATATTTTTTTACTGTGTTACCTTGGTTGTGAAGAATATAAAGAGAAAAATAATGGGACTCAGCCCAAACCCACCTTCTTTTTCTCTCTCTCTCTCTCTCTCACCTAAAAACTCCCTCTTTATCCCTCTTCTCTCTCTACGAGCCTCCTTCCCTGCGACTTGCTCTCTTTCCCCTGCGGCGAGACGACGCACCTCCACTCTCTAAACCAGAACCTTCCTGATATGAGGCGGACGGCACCAAATGATAAGGAGCCAGAATCGCATCCCAGATATGGGCAGTCATCGAAGATACCCAGTCCCGAATATCCTTTAGCTAAGTGGTTGATACCCGAATTTTCTGTAAAAAAAGAGCATAATCTGTCTAAAGCATAGGAAAAAAAATCATAAAATCGAAAGAAAAAATAGTGAAAAAGGAACCTCGGGATGAAGGACCTCCTCTGTCAAGCCCAACTCTTTCGGATCCATCACATTAGGATGATGTAGCGTATGCACTGACCCCTCGGTAGCCCGTCGAATGCTATAGGTAGGGGCATGGAGTCACACAAAAGGAACCTCCGAGGTCATCACTATTGTGGATGACGATGGACCACCTGCATTATGGGAAGACCACACTGGCTTAATGAAACCCGTATGAGGGAGAGGCATCACATCGTATATACTGGACAACATAAGCAAATCTTCACGAAGTCCAAATAATCATATGCCTACGAATAAGGATCGCCTATCATCGCCGCTACCCACGCAACCTCCGACATCTCTCACCTCATGAACGCAAGGGGAGGCCGCGCAGGTGGCTGAACTCATCCGCCAACAGATGCCGCATCTGCATGTTCTCTTCAGTCACCCCCATATCCTAAATGGTCGTCCCCTCTGGGTAAAAGTTCACCTGCAAAATCCCCAGTAGATAAAGATTAATATCAGATAAGAACATAAAGGAAGAATAGTCCCAAGAAGAAAAAAAGGCCTACTCGATCACTAGTCAGGCCATTTAATACCTGGCTTATCGCCTCCAAAGAAATAGACTTGTTTGACTGCCGATTGGACTTTCGTCATATGTGCATCCGGTAAAAGTCTCCAACAGTCCCATTCTTCAAAGATATCAATTGGGCGTTGCACCCAATCACCTCATAGAACCATGTCTTCAAAAGACAAGGTTCAACAATGAAGGAAAAGGTGCATAAAGAAAAATGTGAATGCATAATGGAAAAATGCACAAATTAAAGAATATCTCAAGAAGGTACGTCAGCACCGACTGAATGCACACAGAGAAGAATAAAGGTTCACCAAAGTCAGGCTCCCCCAATCATAAAGAGGAACATTTGAAAAAATCCTTAAATACGTCAAAAACCATAGGTGGACAACGTCACCGCTTGACGCCACCAGAAAATAGTCAACACCAACAAAATAAAAAATCGTGCCATTTGTCGCACCTACAACTTATCCTCAACGTCGTTCACCCGACTCAATAACACATCCTTTAGAAGGGACAAACAAATTGAGTCCCCATAAAATATCCTCCCCACATCACCTACTGCCGCCATCACCGCCACTTGCATCGTCTGTAAGGTCCTATCCACCTCTATCGGCTCCCCATCACAATCCAACCCTAGAAGCTGCTGCACATCTATGGGAGTCACAGTCATCTGCCCAAAGCCAAAACGCATGGTGTGGGTAGTGTCCCACCACCTCTCCCCCAGAGCGCATAGAACAGCTATCGAACAAGGTGTCTCATCCAGCTCAGATGCCAAATTTTCAAACCCGACAGATGACACCACCCAACACACCACCAGCGGGCGGTGCTCCTAAACATCCTTAAGTCCCATTATCCCACAGGCACGCATAGTCGGCAAAGAGACGTCAGACTATCAATGACAAAAATGAAACCCATTGTCAAAATTTAAGAAAGAACGAATGTCACCAATAAAGAGGAAAGAAGACCAAAGGTCATTTATACTTACATATCTGTCAAGGTTTACCACCCTAGAAGAATAATGCCGTGACGGCTCACGCAGAAGGGTCCGTTCATCCGCCACTGGCTCGAATGAGTCAAAAGAATTTTCACTACCCATTGCAAGGGGCGCTCTAGCCCTCCACTGCAAATTCGCCCAATCGTCAACATCTAGCCATGCCCTGTGTGTCGCATTACTCACAAAAGTGATCATCCTTTGGTTTCGAAACGCTAAAATGATTCGCAAAAGGTAATTGCAGAAGAAGAGAAGTCATAAAGCTGTGAAAAATGGGGGGAACCCGCCCCCTTTTTATAGAAGGCTATGGGGCATGTTGATTGACATTATACCCCCACCCACCGATCGCACTGTCCCTCCACCTCCTCAAGGCAACACAAAAGACCATGCCACTTCCGACTGGCACCCACCACACTATACCCATTACAGTAAAATGGTCAAATTGGTACCCTTTAAGCGCTTAGCCTTGTCACGGTCATTGACCTTGACAAAAAAACACCCATTTTTTATCACGGTCATTAACCGTGATAATGCCGTGACAAAGGTTTATCACGGTCATTGACCGTGACAAGTCTGTGATGAGTACAGTTGTCACGGACTTGTCACGGTCATTGATCGAGAAAAACCTATAAAGTTGTCACGCTCAATGATCGTTCCACGTTCGTGATAATTCTGTCAGTAAATAAGCCTCCCTCTTCTTTTTTTCCCACCGATTTTGTTCCCTCCATTTATCTCTCTCTCTCTACAACTTTGGTATGTTTTTTATCTCTATTTCTTCTCCATTTATGTATATGTGCATGTATATGTGCGTGTGTATAAGCGTGGGTGGGGGGGGGGGGGGAGGAAATAGGGATGGGGGGAGGGGAGGGTGGGGTGTATGTGCACGTGTGTGTGTGTGTGTGTGTGTGTTTGTGTGTGTTTGTGTGTGTATATATGCATGTGTGTGTATATGTGCATGTGTATATATCTGTGTGTGCATGTGCGTGTGGTGGACAGGGGCAGGGGGAGTGGGCAGGGAAAGGGTAGGGCAGCCGGGCGGGGGGGAGGTAGGGGTTTATATGTGCGTGTGCGTATTTTTTTAATTAAATTTTTATTGGTTTATTAGATATTGCCCTTCATATTGTAGAGCCCCTTGTAAAAGAATTGATTGATTTAATATTGATTGGTTGTTAATTTTTTTTGTAAATTAATAATTGGTGCCCTTTTCATATGCAAGTAGGATTGCCCCTCATTGTAAATTAATAAGAGGAGGTGGTGTATATGGAGGTGTAGGAGGACGAGGTGCATGATGACGAGGATGTCAACCTCGCTGCTTCATCGTCGACACGTGCAGACTTTGATGATCCACTCCCCTATTTGGCTCCCTTCAACCGACCGATGTTGACACTTGGTTGGCCGAGCATGTTTTTACTGGACATATTTGATGGCCAGCGGATAGGGCGGGGGTTGAGGGACCCGAATACCGTCCAGGGTATGCCAGTTCATGGACGTTTGCTTCAAGACATCGAGTCCAAGGTGCTCATCACGCATGTGATACCCAGGAAGCTGAACTCCCCCTTGTGCTAGCGCAAATAATGCGGCACGATGTATATTGCTGGGTATGTCAATTCGTATATCGTGTGGCCTACTCAGCTCCGCAGAGCTAATCTTAGCCCAGACATGTAGTGACATTATTTGAATTGAATTGTTTTAAGTTATTACATTTGAATTATATTTGGATTATATCGTGATGCATATTGTTTTGAATATATATTTGCATTATCTCTATTTTATTTGGATATATGATGTTTGAGCACGTACAACGTTGCTATAACAGGTACAATTATACTGCTGGGCAGTGGCAGTGGCCATACTGCCCAGAAGATTTTTTTTAATTTTGCCCACAATTGTCACGGTCATTGACCGTGAAATTTTTTATTAAATGTCACGAGTTTGTCATGGTCCTTAACCGTGACAAAACATGTCAAGGTCAAGGACCGTGACATGACCGTGACAAGTCTAACGAACTTGTCACGGTCATTGACCATGACAAGTCGGTGACAATAAAAGTTGTTATCCCCAGAATTATCACGATCATTGACCTTGAGAAGTCCAACTTGTCAAGTTCAATGACCGTGATAATTCGACATATTTGGTGTAGTGACCGGTCGGCACCTTCCTTGAAATTTTGTACAAAAATTCCAAAAAAATGTCAAACAAATCCTCAAAAAAGTCCCTAAAATTACCAAATGGGATTTAGAACCCTTTTCACCAAGAAAATCATTTTTCTCACACTTGTTTCCCGACAGAGTTCTCATCTCCCTAGTGGAATTCCCTTCACAGCAACTCCGAAGAGCACCAGAAAATTCCCTTTTTAAAGAAAACATCCAAACCATGGATTATTTCCTATTCCCCAACGAAACCTAAAACTCAAAAAGATCCCCCACATAATGATAAATAATCCCCCCAATCTCCCCAGTGGAAGTCCCCAAGTTTTCTCTACCTAATCCCTTATAATCGACTTTGACCCTCAAAACTGATCATCAGAACTTAAGCCCCCAGAATTGGTTTCGCCCCGCATAATTGGTCATCCCTACTTAAGCCCTCAGAATCTGCTTTGACCTGTAGAATTGGCCATCTCTACTTAAGCACTCGGAATTGTCTTCTACCCGTAAAATTGGTCATCCCTACTTAAGTCCCCAAAATCGTCTTCGACCCGCAGAATTGGTCATCCCTACTTAAGCCCCCAAAATCGTCTTCGACCCGCAGAATTGGTCATATCTACTTAAGCCCTCGAAATTGGCTTCGACTCGCAGAATCGATCATCTTTAATTAAGCCCTCTAAATTTTCTTCGACCCTCAAAATTGGTCATCTCTACTTAAGCCCTCAGAATTGGCTTCAACCCTCAGAATTGGTCATCTCTACTTAAGCCCTCAGAATTGGCTTTGACCCGCAGAATTGGTCATCTCCTCTTTAACCCTCATAATCAGCTTCGACCCTCAGAGCTGGTCATCTCTACCTAAGCACTTAGAATTGGCTTCGACGTGCATAATTGGTCATGTGTACCTGAGCCCGCATAATTGGTCATCTCCACTTCAGCCCTCATAATCGGCTTCGACTCGCAGAATCGATCAGAATGGGTCATCTTCACTTTAACCCTCAGAATCATCTTCATCCCTCATAATCGGTCATCTCTACTTGAACCCTCTGAATCGGTTTCAACCCTCAGAATTGGTCCTCTCTAAGCCCTCAGAATTGGCTTCAACCTCCAAAATCAGCTATTCCCCCAGCCAAACCTAAAATTCAATTACTGCACAAACCTCGCCCCCCCAGTTGTTACCTACTTTAGATCATAATTCTCCTCGGCCCTTAATCGTCACCTCGTTTAGGTCAGAATTGACCACCCCATCTCAGTTCCTTAGTATTAGCCTCTTACACATCATACGGTGTTTATTCGATGGCTTTCACTCGTTCTAAGCTCACCTATCGAGGAGCTCTGTAGAAACCCCATTCTGGAACCCCTAAGTATCTTTTTAGGACCCTACCACTTCCTCGTCTCACTACAAACCTTAAGTCATACTCCGAGTATCGATTTAGAGGCCATCGGGTGCTCCCGGGCCCCATTTAACTCCATTCAACTCTATGATCAAAGCGAAAGATCTTTGTAACTTCAAAGGGCACTAAAACCCCTTTTTAACGGTCCCCCATGTGTGATTCTGACTTATAGTGTGAACGACCGATCCTTTTTCCCTTAAAAATTGATTTGGAGGCCACCAGGTGCTCCTGGACACCATTTGATCAAACTCAACTCTTCAGATCTAATGAGACTGAATGAATCCACGAAGGGCACCGAATACCCTTTCCAACGAACTACCCCATGTGCGCTTCTGACTTACGATACGGACAAATGATCCATTTTACTCCGACAGGGACCAAGGTCAACGTTTTGAACCGAGCGAAACTCTTTGGAATGTCAAAGTACATATCCCAAACTTTCCAACAATCTTCTTCGTGCGCGATTCTAAGGTACCATATGGATGAACGATCTATTTGCGTCCTTTAATCTCCCTTCCAAAGGACTGACGTGCTCTTCCGAGCCACATTTGACCCTAAGTCAACTCCCGGACCCGGGAGCTATCCAAGAACTCTTGAAGGTCTCTGAATTAACTTTCTAACGATATGCCCCTGTGCAATTCGGATCAACGGACTACATTCTATGACCATTTTTCTAGAAAAATATGCACTAGACTGTCAATCGGCAGGTCTAAGACCCTACCTATCGATAGTGTGCCTAGGGTCACCTGTCGATTGGCGGGACAAGGTCTATGTCGATCGACAGTCTTCTGGCCCTATAAAAGGAGGGCATGACCTCATCATCAAGCACACCTGGACCTCAGATCCATCACCCTCAGTGATCTTAGCAACATTCTCTCAAAATCAGTGTGATTTCCATATCAAAACCCCCATGTCCAACATTCCTTTTCATCATCCTTTTTGCAAAATTGTTAAACAAATCATCCATCATCTTCATTGAAATGCAAGGCCAGCCCTTCAACATCCAAGATCAAGCTCAAGATCTCTAAGAAGGTCCGTCTCTCACGTTCTTTCTAAATTCTCTTAATTTTATATTAGATTACTTCCTTACTTAACATTTTATTCCTTTAAATCACATAGCTTAATATACTTTTTTATTAGTATTATTGCACATACTTTATTTTTCCTATAAAAACCCAAAAATCAAGAAAAAGTTGGTTTGCTCATAAATTCCAAATGGGAAGTCTCACATTTTCTCACACTAAAATATATTTTTCTACACACACGTAAACAAGAGAAATCCCCGATTGGATTTGTGGGATAAACCCCACCCTTCTTACTGCACGCGAACTACGTGGACTTTGATGCCTTCATATGCTACGTAGGCGTCTCGGAATAAAATCCGAGACTCGAGTCCTAATTTCCTAAATTCCTAATTTCCTGACTTCTGAATTATCTAATTTTTCTAAAAAATGCATATGTCATCTTTGTGTGTGTGTGTGTGTCTATATATATATATATATTGTGTTTATTAGCGTTTTATCCCGCACATATTATCATTCCACTATAACGATCAATATTACGATAAGTTCATAAATCATATTTTGTATTATCTTGGGAACACTCCTACATATGACTTCACTCTATCTTTTCCATGACACGAGTTGAACGATTCCTATCTCCATTATATATACACACGCATGCACATTTCATGGAGAAATAAAGGAAAACAACAACACAAACCCGTGAGAGTGGCTTTAAATTAAGGGCGGGATGGTTGCCTAACACCTTCCCATTTCGTAACTTAGCCCTTGACCCCCCTCGAAGTTTTGGTTTTGTATGTGCCAGTTTATCTCAGATGTCGTCTCTCGGGGCGGCTACATTTTTTTTGTCTGTTTTAAGCAAAATAGACTGACGAGTCCATCTCTCTACATTTCGCCCCACCCCGACGACGGTCGAAGCGCTCCCGAGCGAAACGCGGGACCCTTTCAGAACGTCGTATAGGGATGGCCAAGAAGTGAGAAATTGACATTATACTGGACAAAGGCGAATTCATTTCACTGTACACTCCTATTAGACCTAAAGTTCGCATAACAATTGGATAGGTGATTGACAAAATATTACCTTGATTTTATACAATTATGCATTTTAGTAACAAATTGCTGCTGATAAAATCTAACAATTTTTAATATGTATAGATTGAACTGTGGAATTATTATTATGCTAATTGATAGGCTACTCAGTGAAGGATCCGTATTTTTGAAAAAATGAAAGAAGGATGCGATGTACGAAATGCGTGGATATTTGATCAAGTTAGTTACTATGGGACATGGGAGTGCGAATGACTGGAACTTAATGAAGTCAGCCATTTTTTGTTTGAAGATAACATATTATGTTATGAAGTTGGATTATAATGGATCAACCTTGTTAGATTTTAACTATTTTTTTAGCATAATTATTACTTAGAAATGTTGGGTTTGTTTTGGAAACAATAACACGGGGCTGTGTATGCAGTTTTGGGTTTATTATAAATGAAATTTAATTTTGGTATATGTATCTATGTTTATACAACTGGGATATCAACTTAAATATTTATTATTTTGTTATCTATCCATTTATTTGGGTGCATATTTTTGCACTATGGAATATATTCCATCATTTTGTATTGGGAATGCACTTTAATCTGGTATAACTATCTCTGTTTTTACATCTTGTCTTACGAGATTATATTATGCACACTATTGTGTTAAAGAATGAACTATCTATTTACAGACCCGTGCTTGTTTGTGTATAGTGTAGATTGGAATGTCATGAACCCAATGGATGGAAGCGGTATCCATAAATTAATGATTTGAGAGAATTTCATAAGTTACGCAATGAAGGATCAACATTATCACTTTGTCTAATGTTTTTAAATGGGATGCCATATTACATTACATGTGTCATCTAACTGTGTTGAACGATAATAAGGCTGAAGCAGCTCAATATGTAAGAAATGTTTGGATGTTTGATCGCATTATTTAGCACGGCACCCGGAACACGAGAGCGTGAATGTTTGGAACATGATGAATTCAACCAAATTTTTATAAGATACCATGTTCTGTTAGGAAATCGAATTACAACACATCAAACTTCTTAGATTTGAACAATTTTTTTGTTTGTAGCATATTAAGAGTGCGGACCAGTCCTCCTCTTGTGCGGACCAGTCTGCATTTTAAGAGTGCGGATCGAACATGTGTCACCTGGCGGTGAGCCCAAAAAAGAGAGAGGGTGTGCCTATAATTTAGGCAATAATTTCTAAGTGCACCTTCAAGTGATACATGTACGGTCCGCATTCTTAAAATGCGGACTAGTCCGCACAAGAGCATTAATATATATATATATATATATATATATATATATATATATATATATATATATATATATATATATATATATATATATATATATATATATATATTATGTATACACAGTGAGATTTTATATATGTATACTGAGTTCTTATTCTGTGTTTCATGTTGGCTACTTTATTAAAGTATATACTTATTGGGTCACCAGTTGAGAATTAAGAATGCTTTGAGAATGAGTTAAAGCATCTTTAAACCTATTCCTAAATAGTAGAAAAATATTGGCTTAGGGTCATTTAGATATTTTATCCGGCATAGTGGTAATACTACATATAGTCAGGCAGAGTATCGAGACTAGTATGGGTAGTTAGGCTCGCTAGGTGTGCACATTAGATGAGAGGTGAACATCCCAAGTGAGTACGCTAAGTTAACATGAATAATATTTGTGCTAATTAACACATTTAAGCACTTACTATATTTAAACTATTTTCTACTCGAGCTCTGACCCCTTTTTCTACAAATCTCTTTTCTTGTTCTATTATTTTAGATGCTCAGCCACAGGGACACCAGGCTTAGGAGATTCCATTCATTTGTCGAGCTGTAGCTGCTCTGGAAGATACAGGATGTTGCTAGTGGACGCTTCTAAGCCTATTTCTCCTCATCTATTAGTTATTTACTTCAGTTGGACATGTCGTCCCTCCTATTTTACATTAAGAGATTTATAATTGTTTTATTCTATCATTAGACTTTGATTTCATGTTATTGTATTATTGTATTGTATGGGATTTGACTGGAAGTGTTTACTCTAGTTATTTATTTAAATTCAGTTAGTTCTTTCCTTATGCTATTGTAATATATGGTGATGATTAAATATTTTCCTTTAATGATGATGGTTAATAACAAGATAAAATTTTGGCATCAACCTTTTTAAATATTAGGTGGTTAGTTTTTATTAAATTAAAATTTGGGTTTTCGACAGTAATGCATTATCTGAACCAACTTGATATAATGAAATTAATCAAGGACTGATCACCCGGTAATTAATTAGGAGGGGTGTCACACCTATGACTCGAATCATTTTGTCCAGAATTAAGCCAATACTACAAATTGACTTGATTGGAAATTTGTCCTTACACACGTAGTTGATATATAACTGTTATTTCATTGCATAGAAGGAGTAGATCACGAAGCTTAATGCTTATGGTTTATATTTTAACACTTTCGGGTTTGTATGCTGCCAGCTAGGATACCATATGATCGGTAATTTTGAGAGTTGTATCGTCAGAAAGAGCTGGGGTTTAAACATGGGGATTTTATCATTGGGACACTAAGGATTTTACTACACGCACGTATTGTATATATTGAGATAGAGTGTTTTAACTTGATAACTGTAATAGTTAATCTTAGTATTGCATGTTCACTTAAGTATAACTTTGATGTTAATTATGTTATGGTACAAAGAATAGTAGTATGCTCATTACGTACAATATGCATGAAAATATTGATAAATGAAATATATTTCAAATGGTGGAAGATAATGATTTAATTAAGATAAAATAAGTTATTAGAATGGATTTGGATTTGGGTTTTGGGAGTGACAACTAGTGGTATTAGAGCGTCTAGGTGATCAATAATGGACGTGTGTGATGGTTAGATGGCAATTATTGGTTTGATTTGATATTATTGAATTGTTTATATACTAACTAATCATTTAGTATTATAACAGTTTATGTTAGTTGTTAGAACTTTGTTATATTACAGAAAATTATAAATGGAACGTGGGAATGGATAACATAGAGAAGAGGGAGTAGCTTCTCATACACACGAGGATATTGAAATCGAGCAGAGTATAGTAGGAAAAGCTAGAGAGCATGAACAACCTACAAAGATGCAAATAATGGCACGGGTAATGATGAAGATGGTAGACCAACAGGAAAGAAATATGGCATTAATGGCAGAACAGCAGACTAGATATCTAGAATCAAAGGTTGTATCCAGAATTAAGAATGACGCAAGGAATGAGATTAAACACACCACGTATGAAAAGTTCCTGAAGTTGAACCCTCCAGAATATTCATGGTCAATTGAACCTGCAGAAGCTAAGATGTGGGTTAGAGATATAGAGACTATCTTTGCAGTTATGAAAGTTCCAGTTAACCAGAAAGTGAATTTAGTTTTGTTTAGCCTGAAAGGAGAGGCCAAATATTGGTTGTACAGCACTCTATCCTATGACTCAAATAATTTTGTCCAAAATTAATCCAAAACTACAAATGGACTCAATTGAAAATGTGTGTCCTTACAGTGGAGTGTTATCAATTTAATTATATTTTCCCTTAGATTTTTTATAGGCTTCTATAGATTTATCTGAAATTATAAGCATCAATATGTATCGACTAATTTATTTCAATTTCGTTGATATGATTAAACACCATCACTTTGAAGAGTTGAACTAGAGTACAAAAGGTATGTGAACTTTTATTAACCATATGCTCGTGCTTGCAGTAGTTTCATATTTTTATCTCAAATACTTTTTTAAAAATAAGTATAATAAAAAAGTGAGTTAAAAAAGTTAAATATAATTTTTTTTTAATCTCAATATGAGATTTTAATGTTTTAACTTTTATTAAATTTAATTCAATAACTTATGTCTAAAACTTATTGGTGTAAAAATATTCAATAACTTATTGGTGTAAAAATGATATGTCTAAAATCTATATCTATGAAATGGCCAATTCATGCTAAAGTATTACGTGATATATTGTTTATTATGAACACATATTTATACAAAATGTTGTGAAATAGATTTTTTCGTAATTCTGGAAGGAGAATAAATAGAGGAGATAAAAATGACCATAAATTCAAATCTGTCATTGATCTCCCTGTTATTTTTTCCTCTAATGTTTTTAGTTTTTTTTTTTCAAGAATCATGTTTATTCGTCTACTTCTTTTGATTAAATCAGGTAGCAACAATTTGTAATGGCAAGTTGAAAGGTTATTGGGAAGACCGTGGTATTATTCTATAGAATTGGATGTCTCCAAGAAAATCTTAACAGGTAAATTGCATTTATTTTGTTATTTTCATTCTATTTGAGTTATAAAGTTTTATGAGGTTTAATAGTGAAATTGGTATAATAATGAAGTGCAGTAGTGAAAATGGATTAAATTAAATGAAAGCACATTACATATTTGATGAAATGTGTATGAATATTTAGCCTTGCATGTTGGTAGGTTTTGTTTTGACTTTTCAAAATATAAATGTGTTTACTATTTGTTTGACACTCTTTAATGTCCATATTATGATATTTATAACATAAACACGTCATTAACTTGTATCGATTTTTTTTCACGCATTAGGATCTACAGTTCCAAGACTTATTTTGAGAGAAGATATATACTAATCATGATTATTACAATTAAAAGGTTAGAATTTATTTTTGTGAACTACTAATTTCGGCTATTATTCAATTTTAGATTCTAAAAGACAATGGCAACACATCATCGGTCTAAATAAATCCCATGGATGAATAGAATACAATATTGACAATTGAATTTGTATGGTCTTATCATTCTACTATATATAATTGCACTAAAGTAAATTTTTACCTTTCTCTTCCTTTCATGGTGCAGTAATTTTAAGTAGCATGCCTTTTTTGTTTTCCTTTCATTTTTTTTCCTTGCACAGTGACTTTGATCACACGAGAATTCCTTATAAACTATGACCACTTTGAGGTTTTTAATATAATACTTGTTGAGTAAAACACAAGTATGTTGGGTGCAAAAAACATAATGATATCATAATACATTTTAACAATAAAAATCACAATAATGAGAGATACATTGATTTATTTGTTTACTTCATTGTGAATATTTCGATTGATTATAAATGGTAGATGTATTGTGTCGTATGTGTTCTACATGGTGTATCCGCACATTTAGTTTGTATTGGATGTTTTGTGTCTTTGTATTCCCCATTTCTTTCCCTTTTGTATTTTTTTCATATATTGGGATAACATTTTGATGACATTTTGTTTTGTGCTTGGTTTTAACTAGTTTTATTTTAATATTAGAACCATTAACACATTTGGGCTATACCTCCTTAAAAACTATGGGCGATTAGAATTTATGAGTTAAGAATTCTTTAGTGCTACGTGTGTATATATTTTTATAGGGAAATGATTTTATCCCATTATATTCTAATGCTTTATAATTTGAATGTTTTTTAATCGTAGACATCTTTTCATGTTCTCTCCATACCAAAAAGAAAATTGGTTGTTTTATTTTTTGGTGTATTGACGATGACTGGATTTTAAGTTATTTGAATGTGAGAATCCTATATTTTATTTTTTCCATAAATCTGTGTTTTTATATTTATTTTTCTTTCACATGTTATCTTTTAGTTTACCATTCTTAAATTTGAGAATAACAAACGATGAACATAAAAATATTTAATGTGGATTTTACTTTTTAAGCATATATCTTTGTGCATGTACACATAGGTATATATTAAGTAGTGAATTATTTTTGCAGGCTTCGTCCAGTTCATTCTCAGTGGTGAGGGAAATCAGATTGGAAACTGTGTTGGAGGATTTGAAATTAGTTTGCTAGAGGAATCATTTTTCCATTTGAATCTTCATTATTTTAGTTTAACTCTCAATGGGCAACTTTTTTTTTGGTAGTTTGATGAATATTACAATTTGATTTTATATGGAGTGGCCATTTTTATCGTCTACTGGTATGAATTTGAAGGTCTATCATTTATGGAAAAATATATTTTATATTGACGTAGTTTTATATTTTCTTATATAATCAAGCTCGGGTTATTGATTGGTAGGGAGGAAATGAGATTAATAAACACCCATATTTGCAGTGATAGTCATTTCCCTCCTTTATGATTTTTTAATGAAATCTATAAAATTTTATTAGCATTCCAATATCTACGTGTTTTGCCTTGGGCTAACCGAGGTGGGTCCTACCTACGAGGATTTTTTCTCTATGTTGGTATATCCCTTGTGGATGGAGTCCACCCTCCTTGGTGCTCAAATGTCTGGTCGTGCGTCTGTGGTACAGTTGCACACTACCTCGGTAGTAAGCCAGAGGATGCTAAGGGGAGACTGAGTCCATATTCCGGATATGGTAGCCCGCTTCATGGAACACCGAGATGGTAGTTTGAGGCATACATTAGTGCTGGAGAGATTGCAATATTATGAAGAGAATAAGAGGCAAAATAGATAATAAGTGAAAGGATGTGTCAATTCATGAATAAGTATGTCCCTCATATATGTGTCAATTCATAAATAGACATAACCTTTCAAATATGTCTCTTAATGAACCAACATGACTATTAGAATAATGACTATTCATGAAAAGACACAAATGGTGTCTACAAAAGGATATGATCCAACCATTTTGTTATTATCAACTTATGAGATTATTCTCTCATTTCGCTCTCTTATTTATCAATTTATTCAATCAGTTTCATAGAGTGTTAGAGGTAATCCTTTAGGATTGCTAACTAAAGATCCCATTTGGATTTTTGTGTCTTAGAGGTAATTTGCCTGAAGATCCGATGGCAAAATCTTGTAGTGGGATCAAATAAAACCTTAAGGAAAATGATTCTTCACTCCTCGATCCACCGCAAATTTATACTTCATTATATTTTACTTTTCAATCTCAAGGTTTTAACTTTGAGGGTGAGAAGAATGTGAAAAGTTCTCATGGTGAATCACAAAACCATGAAAAAAAAATAGCATTTTGGGTTTTTAAGGGAGGATTTTCAATTTCAAGTCTCAATTTGAATATAACATAAGACACCGTATATACAAATTATGATATGTTAGTCATGGTTTAAAATTAAACCATTCAAATCTCTCATTTCTAAGTTGTCAAGTATGGTTTAATAATATGTTACAAAGATATGTATTTTAAACGTTTTTATGTATGGAAATAGTTTAAGATGTTTCGGCAAATTTTATGATATTCAAAGTTTTTCCACAAAAATTTGATTATTTCTTATGCTTGCTTTGTGAAGCATTCTGCAACTAGTGTCATGCTTTTAATGTTGGATTTCCATTAATTGTTTTTGAAAAAATTTCCTTGAATTTTTTTATGTCTTAATGTGAATGTTTTCGGATAAGTGTTATGCAAACTATATGTTATTTACGGTTATAGTGGATTTTATATGAATTTCAGTACTGTTATTATTTAAATTGTTTTAGTGGTTTTGGTTGTAACTTGTCTGAAGAGACACGCGGTTATGCTCATTATTTTCTTAAAACTAATGATTTGTATATGGTTTTATTTGTTTTGAAACGTCACTTTCCAATTGTTAAAAGAAAGTTCATGGAAACATTAACTTATTGGTGTGGTCATCTTGACAATGGGTATGACTATTTCAGTTTTTATAACATTAATATCAATTTTCTTCACATGTCATGTGGATACATGAAGGAATATAAAATATTTATGTGAGCTTCCTTTTACGTTAAAACTCAAGCATACTCAAATAAGTTGCTAATGTATCTAGTATGAGGAATACTGACTTGGACATAATATTACA
Organism: Sambucus nigra; assembly: GCA_949130495.1. Lineage (NCBI taxonomy): Eukaryota > Viridiplantae > Streptophyta > Magnoliopsida > Dipsacales > Adoxaceae > Sambucus > Sambucus nigra. Next base: position 1,561,108 of record CASBWL010000485.1, read on the forward strand.
AATATCTATATGATTTTGAACCTTTAAAAGGAGTGTTTATAAATATCTTTAAATTTGACATTGATGGATGGGTTTGTACGAGTTTCTCATTTATTTGTTCATATATTGTTTTTGAGGTTAGAATTTGTTTTTCTTCTCTCTTGAAAATCATCAATCTTTAATAAAGAATGAGAACCCATAAAAAAAATATGGCATCTTATTTGGTATGGTTGTTGTCGTGAATGGTGTAGTGTTCATAACAGGACATTAAATTACGTAACTTATTCTTTTTAGAAGGAATAAGTGCAATATTAATATATGATGATAATATTTATTTATTATTTTCTTGTCATTATGTGATGATAGTTTTTTTGTAGATTAACAACTATATAACCATGGGGGTATCTTTTAATATGTACATGACACATAATTAAATATAAAATAATGCTCATTATTTTAAATTGAAATCTTAGATGGTGAACATTCACTTGGTTTCCAATGAAGAAATATTACATTCTTGTGGGGAATTATTGTTGGCGAAAATGTAATATTTATATAAAAGTGGAAGAGAAATAAAAATAATAAGTAAAAATCATGGAAAACAATGTTATTCAAATTATCAATCTCGAAATATGTGAGGAGATAATCAAATTATTAAATTTGTCCGCCTACGGTGACAAACCAACAATGAGTGGAACCAACAATGAGTGGTTATAAACATAATTAATGAATTTTTGATAATATGATTCATAATCGAGCAGTTTAATGACTGATTTATAGATGGTAGAATCTAATCATAAATTCATTAAAGACTTTGTGGTAATTGTGACATTGAGGTTAAATAATACAATTGTGTCTTAAGAGGACGATATGAAGTCACTCCACATATATGTACGAAAGCTTGTACTAAAATGACAGGTCCATGGTATGAAATTGCATTGAGCAATTGATCATTAATATGATACATATTTTTATGTAATATTATTGATATGTTGATAAGGTATTTATCTAATTCGATGCAAGTATTATTACAAGAAATTTTCTATTAAAATAATAGGATGTCAAGATGTTAGTTGGATAACAACCAAGGGAAACACAAATACATATATGAAAAATATGGAAGAATATGACCATTGAAATTTTTTTGGTATGAAAATAAGAAATGCGATGTTTATTCTCATAAATCATAACAATGGTGGAGGTTATTTGCCGATGCCCATCTCATTAATCTTGGAATTATGGGTGTGCCTATCTAAAGATAATGGTTATTATTAAGTATAGGAGCGAGGACTATGAACATATATTATTTGGTTATGTAAGTCAAAGAAATATAATGACTGTGAAATATATTGTTATGGCCATAACTAGTGTTGTCTACTTTTTTATAGTGTGATTATGATATACTTCGTTGAGAGTATACAAATTTTGTAATATAGACATATTAGTTTAAGAAATAATATGTCAAATAAAAAAATGACAATTAATCATATTGTTTATGTTTAATCAATAAAGAACTTAACAATAAATTTTACTAAAGAAATCTCGAGAAATTAAGTAAATGTAAATGATACATCTAGTCTAACAAGACTGAGACCTTTTTTTTCTTTCTAAAATCACCAGTAATGGTAACCCAACTTTGTAATAGAACTCCTAATATTCCAAAGTTTAATGGGTAAAAAGAAGTTACTGATAAGTGATTGTTAGTGCACTAAAAATTACTATATTGTCCCTTTTAGGATGTTTAGTGCAAATTGATGCGAACCGAGGATGAGTTGTAAACTCTTACTGAAGTTCAAATATGGGATTTTGTAAGGGCCAAATTTCCCATTGAGTCTTAATGTAGTTTTGACTTATTCTCAGAACAAAACATGTTTGAGTCATAAGTATATTTTTATTGTCTGATCACTACGAGACTATAACGTGTCGAAGATTAATTGAAAATGTTGCGGCAAAGCTATAAGGAATTAATCATGTTGAAGTTTAATTGGTGCAATTTCTCATCTTCAAGGTTTAATTGCATTCTGAGATCACATAGGTATGAATGCATAATGATAATGAAACTCGAGATTTCATTTTATAAAAATAAAGATTTTATTTTTAAAGGAAAATGTTTTTTAAATGTTTTAATTGTTTACACTTCGTTTTAATTAGATATGGACGGATTGGAGTTGAATAGGAGTTGGTTTTAAGAAAAACTCTGTTTTCAAAGTTGGTTTAATTAAAACTCTAATCTGACGACGTCGTTTAAACGACATTTGATGTCGTTCAAATGAGACCTGATGTCATTTGAACGACACAGTGTCTCACTCAAACGAGATCTTCCATTGCCTTAAAAAATAATATTAAAGGTGTGTTCCGATCTTTTTTCTAGAAGGGTGTGCAGTACAAAAAACAGTTTCATTCCAGAGAGTTTTCTACACAAAGTTTTCTAACGTTTTACACTTAAAACATCCTTAGAGTTTATAAAGATCTGAGTTAACATTACCATATGTTTATGTGATCTTTGTGGCACCAATTTGGGTTTGTTCAACACTTTAACAATGCTGGTTTTGTGGTGGAGAAGCAAAGAAGGTTACTTTTGTCTTCAACATCGTAGACGACATAAGTCCATATCGGTGGACACTGAGGCATTCATAAAGGCACGTGCTGTGGACGAGCATCGTGGAAGAAGGTTACTTTCTGGGTGGGCACTATGAAGATTGGTAGAAGATAAGAGGAGCGTCAAGTATCGTGGTGGATCGGGTTGTTGTATAAAACTACCGTCTGACTTTGTAAAACCATTGTCATAGTGATTGTCTGGCATGGGTCGTCCGAGGTTTTCTTCCATTTTAGATTTCCTCGTACGTCGACGTTATGAGTATTTCTTTACTTTATTTTACTTGCTTCAATCACTAGATGCATTCTTAAGGTTAAACAAGATAAAGTTTGGCTAGGTTAATTTTATTCACAATTTGTTGTGGTTTGATAAAATTGGAAAAAGAGTTTTTCAAAAAAAGAGAAAGTTGATTTGCATATATCCTTGATTGAAATTCTGAGCAAGCAAAGTTATTTGTGACAAACAAGATGTCCAAAAAAGAACATCCACGTCCAAATCGATAAAATTTTAACACCAAAAGGCTTATATCCATTGATAAGTTGTGAAGAGTTTAACCATAAATAATCTCTTAACCAGCACATCAAATAAGTGGAAGATTCATTAAACTGCGAAATGTTACCCTGCCATAATGTGATATGCTTCCAATGCCAATAAAAAGTATCCCATCCGATAGTATTTAACATCTAAAAAATTGCCAAATAAAATACGTCCCGAGCCGAAATATCACAAGTACTGCCTCGTCCCGGGCCATCACACTGGTAAAGTGGGGCTTACAAATTGGTATTGGAGCTAAAAATACATTTTTATTGTGTTTGATCCGTTTTGCTTGTAAAGATGAATTTTGGAAATTATGATAGTTTTCGCACTCCTATTTTTTATGGTACTAATAATGCTTATTGGAAAATGCAAATGAAAAATGTTTTAATATCCATTGATGAGCGTGTATGGCTGGCTGTTGAAAAGGGTTGGTCATCACCTATCACATGAGAGCGTGAGGTCACTAGTTTGAACCCCGTTGAGTCATGGACTGAAACTGAACATAGGCTTACAATTTATAACTCTAAAGGTTTGCACGTTATTTCCTCACATGTCACACCTGAAGAGTACAATCGAATCATGACTTGTGAAACATCAAAAGAATCTTGGTATACACTTGCACTCACTCACGAGGGTACGAGCATGATTAGGGAGTCTAAGTTGCAAAATCTCATTACAGAGTTCGAGACGATTAAGATCTTAAAGAGTGAGACGTTTAATGAGTTTTACACTAGGTTATCCACTATTGTTAATCCGGCTTTTAACCTAGGTGAGAATATTCCTGATAACTAAGTGATTAAGAAAATTTTGAGATCGTTGCCAAGTAGGTTTGATGCAAAAGTGACCGTTATGAATTTCGTTAGTGTTCTTAACTCATCAAAACTAGAAGAGATCGTAGGTGACTTGTAAACCTATGAACTATATATGTTTACCTCCAAGCAAGTGCCAAAGAAAGAAAAAGGCATTGCTTTGAAAGCCCTGAAGGAGATTACTAAAGTTTTCAATAACGATTCCAATTCTGATTTTGAGATGTTGTCTTGTTGGCTAAGAAGTTCAAAAAGTTTCTTAAATTTCATAAGCAATCGAAAGATGCCAAAAAATTTGAGAAATTTAAGAATAAGGGAGACTCCACCCCTGGGGATAAGAGTGAGAAACCTAAGAGAGATGAGTCTGATAGGTGTTCTGGGTGTGAGGGGTATGGTCACAAGGTTGCTGAGTGTCCCACTAGACTTAAGAAAGAGGGCAAGAAATCGATTCATATAGTGCCACCTTAAGTAATAGTGAATCGGAAAACAGAGAGAGTTCTCCCATTGACCGTAACTTTATTGCGTTTATGGAATGACATGCGAGCGACGATGATATATCTTCCCCCAAGGACACTTATGTGCATAACACTTCTGAGGCCATTGAGAGTGCTTCCCGAGAGAGTGAGGGTGATGAGAGAGAGGATGAGGAGATCGACGTAGGTGAGTTATAAGTTACGGTTCAAGAATTGTTTGAGGAGACGGTGAAAGTGAAATAGGCTAACTCAAAATTGCAAGCTAAGTTGAATGAGCGTGCCGTAGAAAATAATGATTCGTTGATTGATCATCTTAGGGCACGGGAGAAGAATCTTAGGGAAAAGCTAGAGTATGTCGAGAAAGAGATAGGTGCCCTTAAAGGTTCGATGGAGGCCTTAAAAAAGGAAATATTTGAGTTTGAGGAGACTAGGCATCTACTTGAGTGTAGGATTAAGGAGTTGGAGGAAAGTTTGAGAGACTCGTCTAGAGTTAAGATTGACTTGGAGTCTAGTTCGAAGAAATTGGATAGGATGTTAGGCACCGTCTAAGTTAGGAGAGATAGGTTTGGTATAGGCTATGACGAGAGAATTATTTCCACCCCTAAAGCCAATACCAACTGTATAAGAGAGCCCACTAAGAAAATGAGGAGATGTCGACTTTTTGGTAACCATTCTCACCATGTTTACAATTGTTCCCATTACGGTAGGAAAGATCACCTGAGACGCTTTTCCTATGACCTTAGGAATTCTCTTAGGAAGTTAAGGAATAAAGTCATTTCAGTTCCCGAAACCTTCATGCGTTATGTTACACATACTTGGGTTAGGAAATCGAACTTAGAGGATTTAGTACTAAAACTTCATGGTTCTCATTTGGTTGCACTTGATTCTTCCCATGCTAAATCTAAAGGATGATTGTGTTACCATGATTGTCATATGCTAGTCTTTGCATTCATGATATATACTTTGCTAGTATTATGACATGTTTATCATTTTGTATTTTATTTTTCATTTATCGTGTTTGAATTAAAAAATACAGAAAGATTTTTTATCTTGAAATATTTTGAGAAAATCCAAAAAGATTTTGCTTTTATTTGAGTCAAAATATGTTGAAAAAGTCAAAAAGGATTTTTGGTTTCTTTCTATGTCTTGAGTTAACATGTTTGATGTGGCATATTGGTGTGCTTGGACCCCATTTCTTCCATTATCCATGTGGCTATGATATTTAGTCATAATTATCGATGCTTAGAATGATCTTAACCATTGTATTATGGGGTTGTTTCGAAGTTGATATGCATTTTGATTAGACTTTGTTTATAAGCCATGATTGCACACATGCACGAGTTTATATGGATGTGTGACTACTCTTGCATATTTGGGTTTGGTGAGACGTTCTTATCTCAATCTTGTCATCTATGCGTAAGTAGACTTTAGGAGGAATGTGCATGTAGTTATCGTTTACCGTGAGGATTAAAATTGAAAAATTGATGAGTGTTCACGGGAAAGGTTTACGAGAGTGTAAAATTGACTCGTCGTGAAAGCCACCGTTTAAAAGAGCTCAAAAAAATTAAAAGGCAATAAAAAGAATCACATGACAAAATTGGGGAAAATTAGTTTAGTTCATTCAAAATAAAAAGATGATATATTTGAGGGAGTTTGGATGGATTAAAATTTTTAAACGGGTTTGCACAAAGAATCCTAAGGTTGACAATTCGTGTCATGACACTATTGTTTGTAGAATCGTCAGTATTCCGGATTTATGTGCATGATGTATGTTTAGTTCATTAAGCACACTCTTTAATTGTAACATATGGATATGATAAAGTTTGACGATTTATTGCTATTATAGCTTCTTGATCATTTCGATGTGTTGGAATTGTGATTCATTTGTTATAGTTCACGCCCATACATTCCATCTTCATGTTTGAACACATCGGTACTATGTTAGCATGTTACTCATAGTTGTTTGTTTTGAGTTTTCTAGTTTAGCTTCTGTTTTAGTACTGCTTCGTAGTTTTGATCCCCTTCCAGTCAGTCTTTTATGGAAATTTTTTCACTGGGCAACACTGTTTAACTTTATGGGGAAACTTTGATAGTTTGATGTTGTCGTTCTAACGATATCTCGTTTCGTTCGAGCGATGTCGTATTTCGTTCAAGCAACATCCCTGGCTCATTCGAATGACAACCTGTTTGACTAGTTTGGATTATTTACCCTGCTACATATTGATTCATCGTTTGCTACCGGGATTTTGTTTATGCAGTTTACTTTGATCGTTGAGATATTTTTCTTTTTTTTCCGTTTAATCACACTTGATTTGATTGATATATTCTTAGTGTGATTCATTGTTTTTTGGCTACTGATTTTTTTATTATTGATCATTATTAGCTGATTATTTCATGTTTATCTAGTTATTCTTCAAGGTTGATTTAATCATATTGTTATATCACATGCTAGATTTGTTTATCTTTTCACCGGATAGTTTATTCGAGACAAAAATGGGAAGAGATATCTGTGATGTAGGGGGAGTTTTATGAGTTTTTTTTATAGGTTAACATAGTGATATCTTGTTTACTTATTGGTATCATGTTCATGTTTGTGACATATTGATATCATGCTTTAATCACATAGGTGGAGTTTTGTGAGTTTTTTTTTTGTGTTAACATATTGATATCTTGTTTACATATTGGTATCATGTTCATGTTTGTCACATATTGATATCATTTTTTACTCACATAACAAATGATTCAGATTTCATTTTTCACATTGATTTATATCATTTGTTCCTCCATACTTCACTAGGTATTTGTTTGTTTCATGTGTGTAGGTATGCTTAAAGAGATTCGAGATTTAAAGTCTACATCACATTGAGACATTCAGATACAGTTTCATGGTTGTCGGTCCATTATTTTGGAGTCTTATCCTGTACTGGTGATGTATTTTTCATTTTGGCTTTTATAGGATGGGATTTAGGCGTCATACGGCTTGATGGCCTGACATAGGCATTTTTTTTTTAGTTTTGTACCGGAATAGTCAAAGGGGTAGATTTGTAAGGACTAAATTTCCAATTGAGTCTTAATGTAGTTTTGATTTATTCTCGAAACAAAATACGTTTAAGTCATAGGTAGATTTTTATTGTTTGATCACTACGAGACTATGACGTGTCGAAGATTAATTGAAGACGTTGTGGAAAAGCTACAAGGAATTAATCATGACGAAGTTTAATTGGTGCATTTTCTCGTCTTCAAGGTTTAATTGCATTCCGAGATCACATAGGTATGAATGCATAATGTTAATGAAACTCAGAATTTCATTTTACAAAAATAAGGATGTTATTTTTAAAGGAAAATATTTTTAAAATGTTTTAATTGTTTTCACTTCGCTTTAATCAGATGTGGACGGATAAGAGTTAGTTTTAAGCAAAATTCTATTTTCAAAGTTAGTTTAATTATAACTCTAATCTGACGATGTCATTCAAACGACACTTGATGTCGTTTGAATGAGACCTGATGTCATTTGAATGACACAGTGTCTCGCTCAAACGAAATTTGCCACCGCCTTAAAAAATAATGTTTAAGGTGTGTTCCACTCTATTTTCTTGAAGGTTGTGCAGTACGATAAATAGTTTCATTCCAGAGAGTTTTCTGCACAAAGTTTTCAAAGGTTTTACACTTAAAAACATCCTTAGAGTTTACAAAGATCTGAGTTATCATTACCATATGTTTGTGTGATCTTTGTGGCACCATGTTGGGTTTGATCAACACTTGAACATTGCTAATTTTGCGGTGGAGAAGCAAATAAGGTTACTTTCGTGTTCAACATCGTAGACGACACAAGTCCATATAGGTGGACACCGAGGCATTCATGGAGGCACGTGCTGTGGATGAGCATCGTGGAAGAAGGTCACTTTCTAAGTGGGCACTGTGAAGATTGATAGAAGATCAGAGGAGCGTCAAGTCTCATCGGTGGATCAAGTCGTTGTATAAGACTACCGTCTCACTTTGTAAAACCATTGTCGTAGTGATTATCTGGCCTGGGCCGTCCGAGATTTTCTCCCGTTTTGGGTTTCCTCGTACATCGGCGTTGCGAGTATTGTTTTACTCTATTTTACTTGTGTTATTCACTAGATGCATGCTTAAGGTTAAACAAGATAAAATTTGGTTAAGTTAATTTGATTCACAATTTGATGTGGTTTGATAAAATTGGAAAAAGAGAAAGTTAATTTGCATTCATCCTTGATTGAAATTCCGCGAAAGCAAAGTTATTTGTTAGTAAAGTGGGGCATACAGATTTAATTCTAAAGTAGCAAAGACATGTAAAGAAACTTCACCTATGTGAATATAAGAAGTGGTACCTCTTTTGGCTGGAGTTTGAGTTTGCTCTTGTATATGTTCATGTGACCAAGATAGAGCACAATGTCATAATAGCGCTAACTTATATAAAGACATCTCATAGAAACTGAGATAACTCATGTGTGATGTATTTCCTGTGTTAACATATTAAGACAAGGTTTAATGCATAACACACCTATGTCTTAGTTTTCGCTTTGAAATGCACTCCCTAATTGAAGGTTTAAATCGAAAGATTCCTTCTTGTATTCATGAGTATATCAATGAAGAAATTGACGAAATATTACAATTTAGTGGAGGATTGTTGGATAGATTGTAATATTATGAAGCAAATAAGAGATAAAAATAGATAATGAGTGAAAATATGGGTCAATTAATGAATAAGTATGCCCCTTAGATATGTGTCAATTCATAAATATATATTACCTTTAAAATATGTTTATTAATGAACCAACATGACTATTAGTATAATGCCTATTCATGAAAGGATACAAATGGGTTTATAAAAGTATATGATCCAACCATTTTTTCATTATCAACTTTTGAGATCATTCTCTCATTTTCTCTCTTATTTATAATTTTTTTCAATTAATTTCACCGAGTGTTACAGGAACCCTTTAGGATTGCTAACTAAATATTTCATTTGAATTGTTGTATCTTGGAGGTAATTTATCTAAAATTCGATAGAAAACTCTTATATTAAGAGCAAATAAGACCTTAAGAAAAGTGATTCTTCACTGCTTGATCCACCACAAACTTATGCTTAGACATATTTCATCATCGTGGGACAAAAATTTTATGCTTGGTGTGTCTCATGCTGTTTCAGCAGCCTTACTTAGACGTGGACTTGTTTGTCTTGTATATTGCCTTTGGCATGTCTAATGAATCATCGTCAGTCATAACGGTCCTTTCTTATACTTTGACTACCACGAGTAGGGTAGCGAAGGGTGAATATGAAGATGACCTGGTTATGGGGATAACCCACTTTTACTCCACAAGTGGTTGCATGAGAGTTTCTAGTTGGTGCGTTCTTCACTAAGGGCCCCCCATTAAAGCGATAAGTTTTTAGGAGGTTTTTAGCTTTCCAGAAACGATCAAATATCAAAGCGTGGGAGTTCTGGTTTCATAACCAGTCATCTATATTTATCTTGTGGGTCTTCCCTTTATGGATACACTTGTTCCCTACTCTTTTCGCGGCGGGATGGTATTTTGTACAACTATATGAAATGAAGAAGATTTCAGGCTACTTCCCTGGACGAATCTTGACCATTTTGGTATTGACTAAGAAGTTCCTGTAACGGGGAAGTGGTTACCATTAACTCAGTCACAAATTCTAGTGATTTGGCGACTTGGCTATGGCATTGGAGGCTTCAACTTAGGATTTTTACTGTTATTTCTTCTCTCTTCTCTGATAGTGAAGAGTACATTCGGTGGATATGGGTTACCACGGTATGCCTGAACGTCAGGAAAAAATTTCTTTTTGCCCAAAGGGAGGAGATTTTTCAAGGTTATCTCACTAGGAGTATGACTGACGAGGTTTGCTTGGAGTACTCGGCAATTGGATGATTGATACTTGGAGGGCATCATGTCTACCTTTCATAATATATGGTTGTGAAGGGGCTGGTTGGTCATGGGTAGCCATGGAATTTGTGGTTTGGATTTATTTGTGGTTCTCACGTCTTGTGGTTTTTTATTATAGTGGTGGATTTTACTCGTGGTTGCTCGTGAGCTTAGGTCATTTTTGTATTGTTTTGGGGTTGCATTTTTTTTTTAGATTTGCTTAAAAATGTAACTTTAAGTATTTTTTTATGTTCAATGTAAGGGTTTTCTTTTCGAAAAAGAATAAATAAAATAACAAGGAAGTCTTAAATGTGACATTTTGAAATAACTTATCTTGTTTCTAAATTAATGTAGATAAAAAATGGAACCAACAATGTGAATATGATATAAGAGGGTAGCATATTGAGGTGTCAATCGAAAGATTTAACAGGTGGTTTTGTATTTGGTAATAACCGAACCCGAGTTTCCCCATCTGGTTGCCTATGTATCTCCACAAATTAGGAATTAGAGGTGTACATATACATTATTTACTGGAAAATTTTGAATTATTTGTGAAGAATCAGGTCAAACTTAGTTCTTATTTTTAGGGGTTCCATGTTACGGTGATATTTTTGAGTCAAGTGGCATACGATGACGATCCAGACAGATCAGGGGTAAAACTTTTTTAATCTCACTAAATTGATAGGTTTGTCCAATTCTTATCCATCTATATCTACGAAGATGACTGGTCCTCCCGTTATTAATTTCTTGACGATGTAACTCAAGTTAGGTTTGAATTTACCCCATTGGTCATACACGGGTTCATAATTTTCTTTGAACACCATCTCTCCTTCATGAACTCGTAAGTCTTTCACCCTCTTATTGAAGGCTCGGTTTATTCGATATTAGTAGCCTTGATTCTGATATACTCCTCTAGGCCTCCGCTCGTCTAATAATGCCAATTCTTTGTACCGGGATTAAAGACAATCAACCTTAATTATTTAATTTATGTGCAACGATGGTATTTCAAGATCAATGGGTTTCCCCCATGTCATATATTAAATAGTATAGGGTAGCTCCGATAGGTGTTATGATAGTGGTACGATCGTTCCAAAGGGCATATCGGAGGTTCTCGCTCCATGCTTTGGAGTTTTCTATCATCTAACTAATAATTTTTTATATGTTTTTGCTAGCAACTTCTACGACGCCATTGGTTTGAGGTCGATATGGAGATGTACAATGGCGAGTGGTGTCATATTCATCCATGATATCTTATACCTTAGCATCGAGATGTAAACTGATGATACCAAATCTGATATCACCAAGTCAAGATGAAGATATGAGCTCAAACTAGTTAACAATGGAGTATTTTCATAAATAAATATAGAAAAGGATGACGCAATGAAGGAGATAACAACAAATATAAGTGGTTCGGCCAGAGCCTACATCCACTGTGCGGTGTGAATGGTGGTTTTCACTATATCAATGACACTAATGGCTAGTAAATACAATACTAAGCCTTTCTCCCTCTTCTGTATATTTTTCACAGAGTTTTTCTAGTATGGTGAATAGTCGATCCCCTACAAGGTAGAAGATTTATGGTATATATAGTGCTTAGGGGTTTAGTGTACCCCCCAAGCATGCAATGAGCATGTGACAAATGAACTAGCCAATCTAGGGAAGATACCTGGCACTATCACATGTATGTCATGATGAACAAATATTCCCTCACATGATGGAATAATATGGGTATAACGGTTTTTATCCACATGTGATATATGCCCACGTGCACATTCCCACGCATCCCCCAATGCACGTGCCCTGTCAGCCATGTAACGTCGGCCGATCATGCTAGCCGAGCCTGAGTAGATGATCTATGGAGTAGACACTAGAGATGCTGATTAGTCTCGGCCTATATTTATCGGCTTAAAGGGGGCCAAGGACGAGGATACTCAAGTCATATGACCAACACAGGCTTCGCGTAATGGCTAGTTGATGAAGGTCGAGGCCGAGGCATCCTGAGCTGACCCATAGGATGATTCAATCTTGGCCGAGCTTCATCCAATCGAGTTATAGAGTTCCACTTTTGGACGATTGGTAAAGTTTGGCTATGGCCGATGTTGTATGTTCATGAACGAGGCCACACTTGGCATATCGATCACCCCTAGCCCTTAGTCTCTAACGTGTGGATGAGGCTGAGGGGTGATTATGTGATGTCGTCTGGTGACACTGATCGTAGTTTCTAAGAGGATATATGGTAGTTATCGAGTGAGTTATAGCCTGGCATGACAACTGTCACAATTCCTATAGGGTTGTGTCTAATTGAGGCATGAATTACGGTTGAACACTTAGGGTTTCGCACTTGACATGATGAGGTATATGGGGATTTGTGCCCCACTTTGTAAAACGTGCAAAAATCATTGCTAGTATTTAAATAGTTTTTTCAAAACCATTCTTTTTCCTTACTTCTCAATCTTTCTTGCGCCCTCTCTCTAGAACCATAGCTTTCTATCTCCTATTCATGTGTTTCCAAGCATCTTCCAAGGCCATTCTTGCTTCCTTGGTCCTCAATTCTTTCCAGGTAACCTTCTTTTGCCATTTCTTTCAAGCTTGTTTAGTTTTCTGGCTTGCTATAAGGTTTTCATTTTTTCGGTGGGTTTATTCGACATTTCGACGAATGTGTTAGGTGTCTAAGGCTTATTTCTTAGTGGTTACTAGTGGTTTTTGGGTAGGTATAGTTTCTAGGGATCTTTATCTACTTATCTTTGGGCTTGCACCGCCCTAGATAGGTTTTTTTAACTCACTCCGACGACGTTCCAGTCATCTTCATAGGCCAATCTTTAAACTATTCTTGACTCATTCTTGCTCAAAATGATTCTTTTTCCCCCTTTGATCTTTAGTCAAAGTTAGTCAAACCCTTAAGTTATTTGTTCCTTTCACTTATTTTTGCTCCTAGTAGCTCAAGTGTTGCCTCGGCTCTTGGATGTTGTAAGAGCTCTCTAACTTAGCTGAAGAATTTCCTTCACTTAGGGAGAGGTGCTTCTAGGAGATTCTTAGGGTAGAAGAATAGTATGAGGCAAAGCGTAGGGCTGACCCCATTTGGGTACGACCCATTTTCCCTATCCCTCTAAAAACCATATACCCATCTCTATCTAAGGTTAATAGGGCCAAGATGACGGATCATCATCTACTCCAGCCGATAGGAGGGACTCATTCTAGTAGGCCATGAGGATGCCCCCGTCCCTTATTGCTGACCGTGAGGTAGTCGACACCTCGGCTCATACCACGTCAACAAGGCAAGACGAGTCTTTCGACTGAGATGACTCTTCTATCCAAATCCTAGATGATTCTCGTGGGTCTTCAATCTAGGTCATCTCTTAATCAGCCTAGCCGGCCATGGCCATTCCACCACTCGTCGTTCCTCTGAGCTCCATGACAGGTGGGGAATTTCAAAAGAGGTTCCCAGATGGACTTTCGCCAACTGAGGTCGAGGGAGGAGTTGAGAGTGAAAATGATGACATCAGTAGCTCTGAGGCCAAGGTCCCTGTCGACTATACTTCATCGAGTGGTTTCCTTCCTCCATTAAAGAGTTTGATATCCTCTTCTGGAGACATCTTTACGGAATTAAATTTGACATAACAATACGTGTATCAGCGGAGGGAGAGAGGGCCTATGGCAGCCAAGATGGCGAGATTACAGTTTACGAGTAGATGTTCAAACTTAGCTTTAGATTACCCTTTTACCCTATCGTACGAGCCATTATATCTAGCTTGGAGCTTGCCCCGACCCAACCAGTACCAAATTCTTGACGGGTCATTCTCGACTACATCATACTGTGGTTGAGGAAATACACGGATGACCCTTCCATAGATATCTTCAAAGCGTGCTACCACATGTCGTCTTCTAAAACCCAGGCAGCGTATTACCATCGGGGGCAAGGAAGCCTTACAAGAAGATAGTCCAGGTTACACAAACCTCTAACCATTTTTAAAAGTTCAGATACTTTTTTTAATCTCCGGTGCTTGGGAATTCTCGGCCAGTGTCGACCTATCAAAGAACGAGTCGAAAGTTCCTCATAACTGGGATAACCATTCAAAGTGGGCCAAACTAGATCTCGACATGAGAGTATCAAATTGAGATATGGTAACATACTTATAGAGCTTAGGGGAGGAAGGTCTTATTACAAAATTTGAGTATATAGTGACGCATGCTCTCTTAAATGAGGTTGGACTATGAGTTGACCCCCTGTCCGAGCTACGCGAGTGATCTTATTTCTTGTTGTTTTTTAAGTCTTCTATCAACTCTGACTTTTATTGTTACTGACAGTTTTTTCTTCCAGATTGCAGATCTTCCACCACACTCTGGGATATGACGGTTCCTAGTCTAAAATTCGTAATGAAGGAGGGGCATACAGTCCATAAGGAAGACAACTGTTGGTGAGACAGCTGACCCTGAGGTCAGACAAAAGAGAAAAGTGCTTGTCCCTCCTTCTAATATACGCCGCGATAAAGAGGTGAGGCTGACGGTGACTCCTTCGGCCCAGGGGGTTAGCTCCTCCTCGGGGCATTCATTTGAAAACTTATGGGTGAACAATCTTGCTCAACTCCAGGCCAACCTTTCATCAACCATACCATCTGTTAGGAGTTCAAAAGCTAGTTTGCTCGTCTATCCTTCTAAGGGAGACCTTGAGTTCTTGGAGAAGATGCCACCACTGAAGATCTTAGACTTTAATTTTTATCATCTGGGACATGTACTAGCTCAACAAAACTCATATATCATCTCGTACCCCCTTTTACTTCACTTAACACTAACATATGTTCCTAACTTTTATGGGCTGTGCGCTCCCTCATCTCCATCAACACATGGGCCAAAGAGAACGTTCCAAAATTTTAAGAGGGAGAGAAGGCCATTAGAGATTTGGCCGATCTGAAGAGGAAGTATGGTGAGCAAGGGAAGATATTAGATAAACTCAAGCTTGATCACACCGAGGCTCTGAGGAAGATGAACGAGGATTTGACTACTCTGAAGACTAAAGTCACCAACCATGCTACTGACTTGGCTGCAGCCATCCAGAGAGCCAAGGACGAGGCCCTGTCGGTCAGAGTCATCCAAACGATCAAGGATGAGGCAGTAGAAACCTACAAGACGTTTGGTGAATTCCTTGGTTTTGGCATGGAGTACTTTGAGAGGGGTCTTAAGACGGCCTGCCGCTGGATCAAAACCAAATTTTTAGAGGTGATTTCTTCCATTCGCTCTGAGCTCGAGTCTCCTAATATGGAAGATCCCTTCGTGGCTGATGCTTTGGAGTACGTTGAATCTTTTCCAACGACCGAGGAGGACGAGGTAATTACTAAGGCCATAATTCAAGCAGATATCAATGCACCAGACGTCCATCCTTAAGCCAGGGTAATGTTGATGGGTCATCCATAGTGGTGGATCAAGTTCCAATCGATGGATGAGTTGGAGGGTCTGCTCATAATATGGAGCCGACTGCATAGAGTGGTTGCCTGTGATCGATACCCTCTTTTATGTAATAGCTTTGTATGCTCCTTTTTTGCTGAACTTATTCAAATATTTCTAAACACGGCTCTTTCTTAAGATGAATGAATGATATTTTTATCTCGTTTTTATAAATTATCTTTGCTTGCTTGCATGTATGCCATCGTCTGATGTTTCAATTTGAATCCACTAAATTATGGTGTTATATCACAAGTCCCCTCTCGTCATTTTGAGAGTGAATGGTTGAGCGTCATCTCGTCTATGCACTGTCGTCTTGGCCGAGAGAGTTAATTCATCAAGTTAATGATGTTTAATATGAACCACACTTGAGTTATTTTAAATTTAAATCCATAAAATTATGGTGTTATATCACATGTCCCCTCTTCATCATTTTGAGAGTGCATGGTTGAGCGTCATCTCCTCCATGCACTATCGTCTCGGCCGAGAGAGTTAATTCACCAAGTTAATGACGTTTAATATGAACCACACTTAAGAGATTTTAAATTTGAATCCACTAAATTATGGTGTTATATCACAAGTCACGTGTTATCGTTTTGAGAGTGCATGGTTGAGCGTCATCTCATCCATCCACCGTCGTCTTGATCGAGAGAGATAATTATGTTTAACATGTCCCCCCTCTCGATGTTATTAAGAGTATACAGACGAGGTGGTCCCCATCTATATTTTCGTGTCACCGAGAGTTACGGAGGAGATACTTCACCACAGATGGTGTTCTATAGCTTAAGTTGGATAATACATTCAATTTGAATGCCATTCAGATAATAAGATAGGAGAGAACACATTTTTCATTACCCATTCATAATATTTCTTTCATGTACATATACAGATAAAATAAAGCTTTAAACAAATAGAGCTAATACAAACTTACTGGTAATACTTTTTGAGACAGTCGGCATTCCAAGGATTAAAAAATGGCTCTCCATCCAAATTCTCCTGCCGATATATGCCCAGGACCACCTCTTCGATCATTTTGTAAGGGCCATGCCAGTATGGATAAAGCTTGTTGGGTTTCTATCAGGTCTTATTTAAAACAAGATCTCCTACTTTCAATGGTCTGCCTTTCACCCTCTTATTGTAGAACTTTGATATCCTCTGCTAATAGGCAGCCTGCCTGACCTCGGCATCCTCTTTTCGTTATTCCACTAGGTCTAGATCAAGTCTTCGCTCAGCGTTGTTCTCTTTCGGGTTATACGTCTGAACCCTGTGGGTTGGAAGAAAAATCTTTGTGGGCACCACGACCTCTGATCCGTAAGCCAATATAAATGGAGTCTCCCCAATTGGGGTCCTCTTTATCGTCATGTATGCCCATAGGACATCATATACTTCTTCAACCCATCTCCCCTTAGCATCTTCTAACTTTTTCTTGATCCCATCAAGAATTGTTCTATTCGTGACCTCTATCTGCCCATTGGTCCGAGGTTGGCCAGGAGATAAAAAGAATTACTTGATGCCAACCTTCTTGGAATAGTTCTCTAGGGACATATTCTGGAACTGCTTCCTGTTATCTGAGATCAGGTGCTGGGAAGACCATACCTGCAGATTATGTTCTTCCAGATAAACTATAAGGTCTTCTTCTCTATGATTGTAATCATCGACTCGGTCTTCACCTGCTTTGAGATGCAATCAATTGCAACTATCAGGTAACTGTAATTATTGACAGCTCTTGTCAAATGACCCACTAAGTCAATTCCCCATACCACAAATGGTTAGGGGGAGGTGATAAAAATAAGAGGCTGGTGAGGTTGATGAGGAATGGTGGCAAACTTTTAGCATTTATCACACTTCTTCACGTATGTCATCATGTCCTTTATCAATGTTGGCCACCAGTATCCTTGAGTGATGATCCTCTTTGCCAGGGATCTTCCACCTATGTGATTAGAGCAATACCCCTCATATACATCCCTCAAAATATAGTCTACCTCCACCGAGTGGACATATCGGAGTAATGGTGGGAGGAAATATTTCTTGTACAACACATCTCTAATGATCAAGAACTTAGTAAGTTTGTACCTCAGCTTTTTTTTCTCGGCCTTAGAATCTGGTAGCTCCCCGTCTCTGATATACCGGATGATAGGATCCATCTAGGAAGCTACCATATTCCGGTTCAGACAGAACTCCACCATGCTCTCTTCTTCTTCAATGGTCGATCGATATAAGATCTCTACTGGTACCGACCTTCTGATCTCTATTTTTATAGGTGAGGATAATCTAGCAAAGGCATCGGCTCAGCTATTATCCAGTCATGATATCCTCTTCATCTTCACTTCTCTGAAGTGCTTCAACATGGTTCTTACTTTTTTGAAGTATTTGGCCATCCTATCGTCTTTGGCCTCATATGAGCCTAAAATTTAATTTACTACCAGCCTGGAGTCACTATGTACCAGGAGTTGGTTAGCGTTCAGTGCTCTAGCAAGGGAGAGAAATGCTAGGAGAGACTCGTATTCCGAATCATTATTGGAGGTTTGAAGTTGAACCTCAATGCATATTCAATATCGGTCCCATCTGGGGCCGACACTATAAGACATGTTCCGCTTCCAGCTTCGCATAAGGAACCATTAACAAATAGGCTCCATACTGTTCCATTCTATGAAAAAATACCATCATCCAGTGTTCCATTCTTGAAGACATATTTTTTTTCTTCATTCTCAGTAACTCTACCCTTTTATGCAATCGTCTTAGCTTGGTGGGTTAAGAGACACACTCCCCTTTCTGGCTCATCGGTTGGAGGACCAATTTCTTCTGTATCGGCCTCGTCTTAAGTGAACTTGGTCACGAAGTCTACCAGTGATTTACCCTTGATGGCTGACCTCGACTGGTAAATGATATCAAATTCTCCTAACTCTATCGCCCAAGCCATTAATCTCCCCGACTTCTCAGGCTTGTGGATGACCTTCCGAAGTGGTGAGTCTGTGAGGATGACCACGGTGTGGGCTTAGAAATACGGATTCATCTTCCTTGAAGTGTGGATCAGAGCATAGGCCCTTTTATCCATCTTGGGATACCTCTACTCGTCTCCCTTGAGGGACTTTCTATTAAAATACACTGGATTTTTTATTCCATTCTCGTCTCTCATGATAGCAGCACTAATAGATGACTATGAGACTGCTAGATACAAATAAATCCTATATCCGTAGATTGGTCTTGATAAAAGTAAGGGAGAGCCGAGGTAGGACTTCAGCTCTTAAAAATCCTTATCACGCTCATCATTCCCTTCAAAAGCTTTTATGAGAACTTTAAAAAATGGAAGATATTTATCAGAAGCTTTGGATACAAAACTGTTAAATGTTGACACTCGTCCATTTAGTCTCTGCACCTCCTTGATTGGTGTCAGAGTCTTCATCTCTTCTATTTCTCTGATCTTTTTCGGGTTGGCCTCTATTCCCCTCTGATTTATGATGAAACCCAAGAATTTTCACGCTCTCACACCGAACACACACTAAGCGGGGTTAAGTTTCATTCTGAACTTCTCTATCGTGTTGAACGTTTGTTTGAGGTCGACCACATGGGTGTCAGGCTTGAGACTCTTCGTAAGCATGTCATCAATATACACTTCCCTTATCTTCCCAATCTTCTCCTCGAACATCTTATTGACTAGCCTCTCATATGTTTCCCCAGTATTCTTTAAACTAAAGGGCATAACTTTGTAGCAATAAGCCCCCTTGTCGGTTATGAAGGCAGTCTTATCCTCATCAATCGTGTGTATAGATATATGATTCTAGCCAGATTAAGCATCCTTGAAGCTCATCAGCTCATGGCCAGCAATGGCGTCAACCATATGATCAATTTTTAGTAGAGGAAATCTATCCTTATGGCAAGTCTTGTTCAGATCGGTGAAGTCAACACATATCATCCATTTCCCATTGTCTTTGGGGACGATGATCGTGTTGGCTAGCCACTCCGTGTATATAATATTTTTCTAACTTTTTCACCTCCTCTCGGATGACCTCATACTTTTTCCCATGAGTAGATTCTCCTCTTTTGTCGAATCATCCTTGCATCATCGGCTACGTTCAGCTTATGGCATAGAAACTCTGGATCAATGCATGGCATATCCGCATGACTCCATGCAAAATGGTCTGCCTTACCCTTAGCAACTTGATCAGCTCATCCTTGATATCTCTTCTCAGGGTTTTGCCGGCGTCGATGATTTTTTTCAGCTCGTCCTCTTTGAGGACGGTGAATTCTACCTCTTTTGCGGCTTCCCCTTTATTTAATTTCGTCTTGTGTCTGTGTCCAACATATCAATGTTGTACATTATGGTGGCCTTCTTGTGTGCTTCCCTTTCTTTAGCCAAGTTGAAAAAGCATTCGCGTGCCACCGGTTAATCACCTTGAACTTCCCCTACCCCATATAGGGTCAGGAATTTTATCATCTGGTGTATAGTGGACGGCACGGCCTCATATTCCTTGAGGGTTATTCTTCCCAATATATGATATTGTAAGTTGGATACACACTCTCACCCATCACAAAAAAGTTAACCTTCTTCGTGAGCCTCTTTGGCCAAGTATCCTCCATTCTGAAATTTATTTCATACCTTCCAAGTGGGAGGACCTTCTCACCACTGAATCCTATCAAGGGGTGATGGTAAGGTACCAGCCTCTTCTTGTTGAGTCCTAGGCCTTTTAAACACGGCCAGAACATGGCGTCAGCTGAACTTCCTCCATCAACCAATATTCTCGGTACATCAAACCCATGCACTATAGTTGTGATTACTGGAGGGTAATCCTGGGGGATTAGGAGTCCCTTGAAGTCTAGTCTAGCGAAACCCACAACCAAAGTATCCATGGCAACCTTCTTTTTTTGGCTTTGCACTCAATGAGGCCGAATCAACAACTTCTTCCTTAAGGAGGGATTTGACCTCTACAACATGTGATATTCTATCTGACACCTCTGCGCCCCCCTGCGAGGCCTCCGTAGATCATCTTTATGTCGAACGAGATTATGTGGACACGACCTTTAGGATCATCATCCTTTAGGGGCAGGTCTGGGTCGTCGTCATTATCTTCGTACGAGGCATCATCCTTATTGCCTGGGACATCTTCTTTGCACTTATCTTCCCTTCTTTTCATGGTGTCATCTCGGCCTCTTGAGCTACCATCACTGACATACTTTCTTAACTTCCCAATCTTGAGCATCTTCTCAATCTCACACTTGAACGCAAAACACTTTTCGATCAGGTGCTCATGATCCTGGTGGAACTCACACCATAGGCTCTTGTTCTTTTTGTGAGGAGGGATTTCAGCCTCTCGGCCCGCCTCAGAGACCGATCACCTTTGATTTCATTGAGGATGTGCTCACAGCTAACGTTCAACCGTGTGTACCCAGCGAACTTATCGTCTGCAGATCTCTTCTTCTTATCTTTATTTTTCTGGAGCTTTCCCCAGAGCTACTGGTTCCTCTCTCATCTCCTCCATTTGCAGTCATTGCCTCTTCGGCGTTCTTAACTCTTCTACCCATGGTTAGGAGCTCAGTCATAGACTTAGGAGGGTCCTCGGCCAATTTCCACTAGAGTTTTCCCTTCTGCAACCCCCCATCAAGGTTGTCATAGCTATGCTCTCGTCATAGTCTTCGACTTCTAACTTCTCTTCTTCTTGGGTCTTACCCCAAAACATAATTTGTGTATAAACCTTTCGGCTACCTGTTTAAAACTATTCATTACCCTATTTTTTACCTTCACTAGTTATTACCGTATTCTCATTTTAGGGTTATTATTTCGTATATAATATTCTCATATTTCTTTCCTTGTTTTAGTCCATACACACACATATAAATATATATATATATATATATATATATATATATATATATATATATATTTATATATATATATATATTATACACATCAAGTATATCCATACTTATATATCACACACTATATAAGTATAACACCCATCCCTTAGAGCTATAACTCAATGGATGCAGTCTCTCAGTGCTATCATCTTCCAGGGCATACTCACACATCATTTCGGGCACCATCGATCGTACTCTCACACCGACTTGGTAAAAAACAAATCACAACGCATGGGAAGCGACCATATTTTCTCACTGGAAATAAGACGAATCGTACCCAACTTACCCCTCAACCTCACATACGGTTAATACTGGACGACTATGACCTGGGGACTATACGCTCCTACTCCTCAAGCCAGGGCCTCACCCACATTGCGTAACTTCCCATGATAACACTAGATGGGTATGCTTCACATAAATATATCAATCACACACAGATATATTTATAATCATATCATATATATATTGTCTCTATAACTGTATGTATATATATATATCATCATCATCATATTCGGCTATCCATGCCTATCTCTCGTGGCATTAGCATGTAATCCAAATTTAGCATTTCATATTAATCAATAAGTTGGCACATAACTTATTTTTTTATCCCATAAGTATTCACTCACTTATGATACAATTCTCACATTTCTTGTTTCCGAATAGTAGCATTTCACGTCTAGCTAGTATTCTTATATCATCCTATTCGCATCTTAGGATATTACTTATACAAATTTTTATTCGGCATATGTATATATTCTACCCATATATAAGCAACATATATATTATACACGTATAAACATATATATACAAACCCGTCGAATAATTCCTCGAATGTCGTTTGTCCCAGGCATTCCAAAATTTAAACCCCAGATATTTCCCACTAACCCGAGACTTATACATCCCCCATTTACTCCTTTAGAGGTCCCCGTAATCTATTTAGACCCCCTAACACATTTCTCCAAAAGGAATTCGTCTCCAATCCTTTTAGTCCAAGACGAACTTTTCAGATTTTCTGCCAAAAACGGACCGATTCGGTTTCAAACAATACGAACAGATCCGGCGCCCCCATAAACAAACTGATCCGGTCACCTAAATTAGAACCGATCCGGTCTATATAGATTTATGGTTTTAACGAAATTCACTCAAACTCTCATCCAATCAAAGATTTAACGTTCCTAATCTCCCAAACCAGCAATGTAAACATCTACACACTTTACTACCACCAACACAACCATTTAACTTCATGGGATTCATCCATTTCTAAGAATTTAAACCATAATTCTTATTTATGCAACCCTTCTATTTTCTCATTAAAAATCACACCATTAACATGGATTTTAACTTAGATTTCATGAAGGCTTATTATTACATCAAAATCATATGAAATAATCTCCCCAAACCCCATTTTTGATTCAAGAATCCCAACCTAACATTCATAATTTTCTCACCAATTATGATATGAAAATAAACACACTTAATAGTTAGAGCACGTTAAACACTTGCCTAGTTGGATAAATCCGACGATCTCGTTTCGAAATCCGTCGGAGATTGGTCTGAAATCTTCTCTTTTCTCCATTTTTTCCTTCCTTTCTCTTCTTTCTTCTTTCTTCCTTTTCTTTCTCTTTCTCTCTTTCTCTCGTGGCTTATAAGAGAGAAATGAGGGTATATCCCTTATTAAACCAAAAATTGACTCGTATACAAAAATGCGAGTCCCTACTGATCCAAAAAGTCCCCGGAACCCAATCACTACCCTCGAGTACTCTATTTTTAGTATCTCGGCCCTTCCTAGACCAACTGTGCACTCAAAATCTCCATCTGAGTCACTTATCAAAACTTCACATTTTAACCCAACACATCTACACATGTGTTTTCCGCATAAAATAATATCATCTGTCGCTTTTATTCACCTGCGATATGAAATACAATTAGTCCATCTCATTTATTTTAAATTCTCAAATTATTAAATTGCACCCACTCATGTAATTTAATTATCCCTAAAAGTATGGGGTATTGCATTCTCCCCCACCCTAGAACGGAATTTCGTCCTCAAAATTTGGAGAAAAACGGTATTAAAGACATGGATCACAACCACAACACCTGCTTGTCTAGAGGCTTACTCACTATAGCCCCAGCTTCACAGCAAGCTTGCCCAATGCATTTCATACTAGTATACTCCATCAGTCATAAAAATTGACTTCAATAATGGCACATCAAACATTGTTCTTTACGAACGACATCCAAATAAAACGAGCCTATACATCACCGGCTTAATTGCCTCAATTCTATGGGAAGATCGCACATCACTAAGGGTCAGCTTCCCATATCCATCCCAACACCAATCTCTCATCCTAAGAGAAACCACGTGAACATCAGACCACTCTAATCGGTCCTTTAAATCTCAGTTCATGGAGACATGGCTCTTACGACGCTCAAAAATCACCTCAACAGTTTGTGGTTAATGCTCCTCTCAATAACAGACTCTAAATCATGTCCAGTTCAAAAATCTAGTTGTTCGTTCACCTCAAAACACGAGAGGGAGAATAACCACGCTTTTCCACACAAAACCTCAAATGGAAACTTTTCCGCAACAAATAGCCACGAGTGGCTCCACACAACTCTGCCAATCGGTAATTTTTCCTCTCAGTTACCGTGCTATGCTTTCCTTTAATTACAAGCTATGTCAATTTCGAAAGTAAACTAACTGTAGTGCTTCCAGAATCGCATTCATACCACTTTACTATTTGTCAATCACCTCCCGTCTACTCATCGGTTCAAAGGTGACACGACTTGCTCAAAACAAAACATTTTCCCCACCGCTTCCCGAAAATTCCAATCGGAGGTGGGGTTCAAGGATCTCATCCTAATTCACAATAATATTGGGCGGCACCTCGCATTGGTGCAATCCTTCTTTTCTAGCTTGAATGCCCATTCCAACACTGGAATCGTCAGCTTGACACCTGAGTTCTGGTTGGCCATCCTAAACCAACCTATTTCTATCTACAAGTGGTGTGCCCAGAAACAATCTCACTATATCTCACCTAACACCCATATCCCACTTATAATATATCACCTTAAGTCGTACTTATACTCCCCTTCTTCCCTGGGGTATACTAAGAGTTCCGGCCATTGCACTTTTTTGCCACAATGTACACTTTTGGGCTCTTCATACTTTATTGATATCACCCTTATATTTATGCGTAAGTCACTCTCAAATTCAACTGAGTTAGACATCGCTCCAAATTTAATAATATTTAGACTATTCCTCTTCTCAAGAGATATCCTTTTAAACGGCTTCCCACAGCCTTTCAACCCATATCGGGAGTGCTACTCGCATTCCTCACATGTACTTAAATTATCGTCATTCTCACATGACATTCAATACATCATACTATTTTGGCTTTATTTATGACCGCCCCATAAGCATATATTCCTCACATTTATTCTCCCGTCATCTTATCTCGGACAATTTTTAAAATCAGCTCACCAGGGCGCCCATACACCCTATAATCCGTGCATCTTAACGTAAACATCACATACATTTCACATGTAATACACATAATCTTGTTGCCCTCGTATTCACAGTGTGGCTATCATACTTGGGTATGCTCAATCACCCCATAAATCAAAATATTAATTCTCATTAACATCGTTCCACCCTTTAACTTGCGATGAAAAGAAGAAAAAAATTCAGTGCTCCCTGTCATGGCATTACCGGCTCCACTTGCCTTAAATCAGAATATAATTTTCACTCACAGTTGATATGCCCAAAGTGCACCCTCATACTCGGAGTCACTAACCTTGACCAGTCTCATAGTCGAGTTGACAAGAAGCTCCCAACCGCTATCAGAAACGTCATTTTTCGAAAGGTCGACCCTCATATACAAACCTCGGTTGGCCATCATTCGAGGCCATCAGAAGTCATGGGATTAAGCTACGCCAACATCATACTCTTACCCAACCGACGTTGCACCCTAACTCATGCATAACCTCGATCGGTCTTCCAGGCCAAGACCATATCGGCAATTGACAGGACAAAGCAACTTTGTTGGACTTCATCAACCTTATACTCAGCCAGGCCAAGGTTACATCGGTTAATGGCACAAGTTCGAGCATATGCAAGCACATACAAGGTTTGGAACATGTGGGCAAATCGGTTATAATCGAGTCATTCCCCTCACGTGAGGAAATATTGTGATCATAATTATCTATCATCATCATAATGGTTCGATCCTCAGACACATGCTCATTGCATGCTTGGGGGGTACATTACACCCCCAAGCACTATATATAGAGGTCTTCCTCTACCTTGTAGAGGGATCGATAATTACAAACTCTAGCCAAACTCTGGTGCATTTACAATAGAGATAGAAAGTGGAGTGAATGTATTGCTAAGGCCATTAGATCCCTCTTATGATAGTGATACTTACACTCACTTGCACAGTGGACATAGGCAATTGTCGAACCACTTATATTAGTGTGTTTCTCCTCTTTTCCTCATCTCCTTCGACATATTTGTGTTGTTATTTGCTTCCATTGTTATGCTTGTTTGAGCTCTATTACCTCTTTATCTGGTGGTGTTGTTCACAGAATCATCATTTTGGCGCCTTCTGTGGGAATGAGAAGATTCATCTCTTTCTCTTTTGCTGCTTAACCTCACCAGAGACTCTGGTGGTGAACCAGGCCTCACCCTTCGCGTGGAGATGTTTCACCATTGAAAGAGGTCCCTTAAAGTTTCCAAGCTCTATAGTCCTCTCATCAAAAGCTCAATCATATGGCACCGGAGTTACCACCACCTCCTCCACCATCTGGTGTTGGAGAACCCGATTCTAGCCAGGCATCACCCCAGTCCAAGATGGCTGAGGTGGCAGCAGCCTTGAAGTCCTTGGTAGCAACTCAGCAAGTGATTTGGGAGAAATTTGCCTAGCTAAGCCAAAACATAATGAGACCACCTGGAGTCTCACCGGAGATGATTACTCCGACGTCTGCTCAGCCATAACATGAGTCCAAGGGACCACCCCAGGCACCACGAAAGGACCAACCTACTCCTCAATGGAGGACGGATGTTGCTGACCCAAGGCATTTACACCTAGGGAGGCAAGGAAAACCTTTCCCTGAGGATATATACAATGACATCGAGGCAGAGGATGCCGAAGCAGGCTATTGGGATCCATATGAGGTCTCAAACAACACTATACGTCCTATACAGCAGAGCTGAGGTCAGTGTGAAAGAAGAGATGGTGATGCAAGACAGAGAGGGTCAAATTTTGATCGCTTAAGTAGAGGGTCGGATTTTAAAAGGCTCGACCCAATTAATGATCTGAAGCAGAGGCTATCCAGGCCAAGAACCATAGCTAGCTCACAAAGGGAAGGTGGTAATCATCGGTCTCACCATAGCCGACCCCTACATGGACGAGACTGTGGTCAGGGGGCGATCAACAACCGACATTGCGCAGTAGCTGGGGAACCCTTAGTTCACCCTTTAGAAGTGGCTGAGGACAACCTCGGCTAAGATGACGCTGCTAAACCATGGAATGAATCTATTCAGAGGTTAGAAGAAAAGATAGGGAACCTTATAAAAAGTTGAGACCCATTACAGAGGGGGTACTCAGAGGGCTCACCATTTGCGGCAAGGATTGTTGACTTCCCAATCCCTACCAAATTTAATCCTCTGGTGGTGTCTCCCAAGTATGATGGTAGTACTAACCCAATTCATCATATTAAAATGTATCAATCTCTAGCAGACATTTATTCAATCTCTAATGAGATGAGGTGTCGAGCTTTCTCAAGCACTTTGACTGGGGTTGCACATATCTGGTTCACATCTCTTCCTAAAAATTTAATTGAAAATTTCAAAGGTTTGGCCGAGAGATTTATGCATAACTTCTGTTTTGGGGTAAGACCTCAGAAGAAGAAGACTCACTTGCTATATGTAAAGTAAGGGAAGAATGAAAGCCTTAGAAACTACATCGCGAGGTTCAATAAGGAAAAATTGGAGGTAAAAGATTATGAAGAGAGAATAGACATGACAACCCTTATTGAAGGACTTCAGAAGGGAAAGCTACTTAGGAAGCTTGCTAAAGACCCTCTCAAGTATATGGCCGACCTGTTAGTAACAGTTGGAAAGGTCATGAACATAAAAAAAGCAATGGCTGTGAAGTATGAGGATTAGAATCGAAGTAGTAGTGGGAAGTTTTAAAGGAAGAATGATGGAAAGAAGAGAACTGCAAATGACAAGTTTTCACACTACACTACTTTAACTGTGAGTTACGAACATATCCTCAACGAAATAAATAATGATAGATCCCTGAGATAGCCGGAGAAGTTGAAGGCTGCTCTAGATAAGAGAAATAAGAATTTATGGTGCGAGTTCCATCAGGATCACGACCATATGACTTACAAGTGCTTCGCCCTGAAGGACGAGATTGAGAAGATATTGAAGTTTGGAAAGCTCAGAAAGTATGTGGATGGTAGAGATTCTAAAGGGGGAAGAGACGACCCCAAAAAGAAAAGAAATGATAAATATCGAGAAAATGTCCCTGCCAGAAGAGATGATGACTCAGATGATGATGATGATGACCCTGACCTCCCACCAAAAGATGATAATGCTCCAGTGAAGAGGGTTGGTATGATCTCTTTTGGTGTGAACACTATCTGTGGGGGACTAGCAGGGTTGGCTCAGAGGTAGCAGATCGCAAGGCTCATGTGGCAGAGGCTAAGGCAGTGACTAAAGTCGAGGTTGTGAACTTGGCATTTACAGAGGTGAAATGTGAGAAGATAAAGAAGGTTAATATGGACACCCTCATGGTCGACTTCTCATGACTTGACTTCAAGGGTATCTTAGGTCCACATGATTACCCTTTAGTCATCACCACATGGGTGCATGGGTGTAAAATTCAGAGGATTGTTGTTGATGGGGGCAGTTCTGCAGACGTCATGTTTTGGCCCTATTTTAAGAGCATGGGACTCAGCAGAGCTAGGCTTGTCCCTTATCACCATACCTTAATTGGCTTCAGCGGTGAAAAAGTTCATCCATTGGGCAGGTATGAAATGGACATTAGAATAGGAGATGAATGGCCTAAGAGGTTGACCAGAAATATAAATTTCTTTTTGATGGATGAAAACGTCTTCTAAGTCTACAACCTCCTCATAGGGTGAGTATCACTCAAAGAGTTTGAGGTTGTGCCTTCAATGGTCCACCAAATGCTAAAATTCCCAATTCCCTGTGGAGTAGGGGAAGTGCAAGGTGACCAAACGTCAGCAAGAGAATGCTACTTCAACTCTTCAGAAGAGAGATAAGCTCATAAGAGGGTAATAACCACGTACAACATCGACACACTTGATCCTAGAGATGAAATAAAGCTAAAAAAGGGAGAGGTAGCGGAGGAGGTAGAATCCATCATTGATATGCCCCAAGTGTGACCTCGTCTCAGAGGCACCAACCTCGGCCGAGACCGTGGTCGATATTGGAGAAGCCTTGGGTATGCGGCATCAGCACTCGGCCATAGCAAGGTCGGCCTAGGCCGACCCGACCACCAGCCTCTCCAAGGGACATCGCATGCACCACAAGGATCAGCAGCATTCTCGTATACCTTGGAATGGCAACCTCGGCCAGACATAGGCCGAGCTCGCAAGAAGCCACCAGCAACCTCATCAGGACATTAGTCGATGCTCCAAATACACCAGCTCAACCTTGGCTCAGGCCAACCTTGTCCATTGTCTTGGCTAGGATTAAGCCGAGACCCCTATGGTCACCTCGGACTGAACGAGCACCTAGACTTACCAACCTCGGCCTCTCCCAGGCCGAGGTCATACACCAGGCGCGATAGCCGAGCATTTGCTGACATTTGGATAAGGGCACGTGGACACAAATCAGTTATAACAAGATTATTCCCCACACGTGGGGAGAATATTGCATCATCATTATCTACATGTGACAGTGACAGATGACTTTCCCATATTGGTGAGGCAACCACACACATGCACATTACATGCATGGGGGGTACATTACACCCCCTAGGTACTATATATAGAGATCATCCTCTACCTAGTAAAAGATCCAAGATATACAACCCTAGCTAAAACTCTGTCTAGATACACAGTAGAGAGATAAAGCTTGAGAGATTGTATCCATGGCCATTAGTGCCTTATTATAGTGAGGTTATTCACACACTCAGTGGACGTAGGCCAATTTAGGCTGAACCACTTATATTCTGGTGCTCTCTCCTCTTCTCCTCATCTCATTCTCCTACATTTTATGTTACTATGCTGCCATTGTTGTTCTCATATTGAGCTTGAAAACACCTTACCTGGTGGTGCTAATTCCAGCATCATCATTTTGGCGCCGTCTGTGGGAATCGCGAGAGAAGCTATATCTTCCTCTTCTTCAGCTTAACCTCACCGAAGACTCTGGTGGGGAACCAGGAACCACCCCTTGCGTGGAGCTGCTTCACCATTGAAAGAGGTCTTTTGAGGTACTAAGCTCATCTGCTACTCAAGGTCTATAGTGTTAACATATGTCACCAAAATTACCACCGCCTCTTTCGCCACCTGGGGGTGGAGGGCCTAGTTCCAGTCAGGCGCCGCCCCAGTCCGAAATGGCGGAGGTAGCTGCAGCCTTGAGGTCTTTAGCTACAACACAACAAGCTATGCAATAGCAATTTTCATAGCTCAGCCAGACTATGATGAGGCCACCTGGAGTCTCACCGGATATGATCACTCCGACGGCTGTTCAGCCTCATCCTGAATCCAGGGGACCACCCCAGGCACCAATAAAGGATCAGCCTGCACCCCAGCGGAGAAGGGACATTGCTGACCATAGGCGCTGGCGCCTGGGGAGGCAAGGAAACCCTTGCCCAGAGGACAGGTATGACGATCTAGAGGCGAAAGAAGCCCGGGAAGACTGCTGGGAGCCATATGAGGTGTCAAATAACACTGTACGACCTCTTCGGCAAAGTCAAGGTTGTGTCGGCCGAAGAGGTGAAGAGGCCCAACAAAGAGGGTCAGCCTTTGATAGGTTGAGCAGAGGGTCAGCCTTTGAGACATTGGGCCCGGTGAATGACCTAAGACAGAGATTGTCGAGATCAAGGAGCCACTGCCATCCAACACAACCTCATTGAAAAGGCATCACACTTATAGAGATCAACAACATCAAACAACCAGATCTACATATGGAGAAATGGGTTGTTTTAATTTGAACCCTAGATCCAAACCCCCATTGCGATTGTAGATATTTGTGTGTGAGTGTGTATATATGTAGAAGATTATAGATATATGTTTGGATAGGTATGGTGGATTATTGGTGGTGGGAGCCACTAGAAAACGCAGGAGGGGAAATAAATCATTAATTGCCAACTATTGTCATCGCGGAGAGAGGTGGGAGGGAGGAATAGGCAAAGGGGGCCAAACAAAATAATGGTGGGTAGTGACAAATCTAGGATTTTAGTTCAGGAGGAGCCAACCAAATAATTTTTTTTTCCGAAGATAAAACAAATAAAATTTAATCTAAAAACTTAACAACAAAAAAGTCATAAAATAAAGTGCGAATTTTACATATACAATGTTTCATACATAACCAAAAAGTTCTCTTGCCCCCTTTCTTCAGTTTGAACAAAAAGAAAACCAAATTATATACAACTCAATTTGAACAAAAAGCAAATGAAATCATATGCAGCTTCCTCTGTTACACTATACTCCAACCACCTCCCAAACTCATTAAACTACACCGAAATAAATCTATGTTTATCCTTTCCAATTTGTTTTCATGGAAAAATGTAATTTTTAGGTTGACAAGGGCCCTTTGTAGACATGCTCGTCGAACTTTCTCAATTTGCTTAGAATCACCATAATCATAAATATTTTTTCTCAAAGTAGGATCAGATAGGGGTTCATCTAAATTGATCGCAATAAACAGAGACGAGGGGATATTTGGTGATTGTTCAACAAATTGATCTTGCATTTCCACATTATTAGACCCCATATTATTAGACCTCACATTTCGAGAAAATTAAACTTCAGGCTCAGAATATGTTTTTTCACTTCTTTTTCATTTGAAATATTTTTCCATGACTTCCTAAAATTACAATTTAAACAATTACTTCAACCAATTTAAGCAGTTAGTTTAACTAATTTAGTATCTTAGCTGTTAATTTAATCTAAACATTATAAACATTATAAGTTAGTTTAACTAATCTAAACATTATAAACTAAAAAAATTATAAACATTATAAGCAGAAGATATCTAATCTAAACATTATAAACGAAAAAATTACAAATAATAATTTAACTGAAAACATTATATTAAACTGAACATTAATTTAAACTTAAAAAAAAACCTTCACCGGAAAAAAACCTTAATTGAAAACATTAATTTGATCTAAACACAAGTTTGATTTAAACTGAAAAAAATCATACCAAAAGCAAGCCGGAGCCGAAGAATAAGATGCACGACTGAAGATAACAAGGAGCTTTGACGATCCAGTAGTGTCAGTCGCCCAAGTCGTGAGAAAGAGGGAGAAAAGAAATGGGTGAGAAAATTGGAAAAATGAGGAAAGGAGAAGAGAGGAAGAAAAAGGAAGGACGACTGGAATATGAACAAAGAAGAAAGGTTGATGTCTTTAGGCTATAATAAAATAACAATTTATTACATTTTTACCTTTTATGTTTCAAAAACCATTAAATGTTTACCTTTTACTTACTATTTTCATACAAAACACTCCTGAACTTTTTTCTCGTTAAAATTTTTCGAAAAACTTAGGAGGGGCCTTAGTCCCTCCTCGGCTTCGTATAAATCTGCCCCTGATGGTGGGTGGATGGATGGTTTTGGACACGTGGGGTTCTTGCTTGATAGGGTGGTTGTCGGCGAGATTGGGTGGGGTAAGGGGATAGGGGATGTTCACGATTGAAGAGGTAAATTTTTTATTTTGTTTTAATTTTCTTTCTTCTTATCATTAATTTTTAAATTATTATAAGCAATTTTTATTTTATTTTTCTTTTTTCATATTTTTTAAATCTAAAAGTTCTTGTGATCGTTAATTCTAGCAGGATACTATTGGAAGGACTACCAAAGTCTAAACAAATTAGGCAGAGATACTAGAGTCAAGAATATGGAATTGATGAGGTATTTAAGTGAAAAAGAGCAATTATTATTATTATCATTGGAGCACAGTTTCAATTATTATTCCCGTTGGTAATCGGGAAATAGACTTCGGATAATTGATTACAAAGGTGGGTGGCAATCAAAATCGATGGTTAGAATCAAAGGGAGTATGAAGCGATAAATTACATCTTTCCCCTTCAACTTTATACCAAATTCGATTTGATCATCTTAATATTAAATTAAGGCTCCTAAATGGGTATTGAGGTATTTATTTGATGTAATCTAAGCCCCGTTTGTTACGCCCGATAAGAATGTGGGATACGATAAGTGTTATTTCATTCCAATGTGATGTAATCGCACCTCCTACGTGGTATGATTTTATCATTGAAGTCGTTAGGCAATATACAGAGGGATGGTCTAAACAACAAAAGTCAATTTTTAATTTTGTCAAATTAATTATAAAACTTAAACATAATTAACCCAAATAAAATTGTGCACTAATTATAAACCCAGTTGTTGTGATTAAACGATTAACCAATTTTATCTTATCCTAAAGCATGCATCGAGTTTATAAGATCAATCACACAACACGTCGATGTACGAAGACAATCCACAACGGGAAAAATATCAGAAAACCCAACCACATAAATTCAAAATGACGAAGAATTATAAAACTCAACAGATGACTTACGACACAGACTCGACGCCCTCGCAAGTCTTAACGCATCTTTGGTCTTCTATCACTCTTCCATAATGATAACGCAGGAATCCACCCACGCAAGTTTCCACAACGTGAGTCCACACACGCCTCGATATCCACCGATCTTTTCTTAGCAACCGTCTACGGATATGAACACGAAATTCATCGCAACACCACACCATGGAGTCCACCATGTGTAAATAACAAACCAGGTATGGAATCCTCTACACGAAATGATTTCCAATCAAGATGAAGAGAATAAATTTCTTGCTGCCCACAAAATAAGATCTCAAAACATATAAAACAATGGAACTTGGATTTTAAACACTTTGGGTGAAAATGATTTTAAACACTTTAAACACTTGGATTTTAAACATATAGGGCTTGGGAACTTTTGGATAGGTATATGAAAATGATTTTTGCCAAAAGTCTCTATAAAACAAATGCCTGAATCCTTTTATATAGAAAACACATTTTTCAAAGCAACACATTTTTTGAGAAATCTCGTTCGAATGAAAATAAGAGTTAGTTCGAATGAAAACGCAATGTGGTCGAACCAAACCAAAACTTGTTCGAACAAACAACCAATGTCGTTCGAACTGTAAATAGAAAAATATCGTTTGATGTTCGTTTGAATGAACTGCTAAACTCGTTTGAACAGAAGCCATAAAGTCGTTCAAACGACTTTAAAATAAAATGTTTTTTTTTTAAAAACTTTTAAAAACAGTTCCAAACAATTTCATAAAAACAAACACCTAAAATAAGCTCCAAGGGTCAAAATGTATATGCATTCATACCCGAGAGATCCTCGAAAACATGCAGACAAAATATGACACTAAACACGACACAATATGGAATATCTGAAGCTTTGTCACTACGTCTTTAAACAAACTCGTCATAGGCTTGAAAGGTCAACATACAAAGTCTAACTTATAACTCAAAATGTTTTGTCCAAAATTAAGTCCATACATACAAATTGACTCAATCATAAATTTATCCTTACAATCATAACCTCTCTGATAAAAGTGGTTAAATGGGATAAATTTAACACACTCTAATCTCATCCAATTCAACACCAAACATTAAAAAGAATAAAATTATTATCTAATATATCTCCATTCATCTTTAAATTCAATCAACAAAAAGTAGCCTATTAGTCGTTTGTCTCTGCCCTACACAATAATATGAAAACATATTATAATTACAAAAAACCAACTCTAGTGTCCTTTTAAACTCCAAACAAAAGAGAAGAGTCAAAGGATGCGTTATATTATTCACCTCTCTTTGCAATATCTAATAGGTGGTTAAATTTTTTATAGCAAAATTCTGCTTGTGGTGCTGTTTACACCGTATTAAAATGCTCCAATCACACGTGATATTAGCTGAAGGAAATTATAGTAATTTTCCCTTTACCACGTGGCAACATTTGGAGCGAATAAAGAGACCCATACAGAGATACCATGAGTTATATATGTTAGGAGTGCAAGGAACAAGTGTGGATCATGTGCCAAGCACGCGTTATGAAAAGAAGTTCTCAACATTTATTAAGTTGCACTGTTCATTGAGTTTTACTTAAGTTTAATTAATTTTATTAGCAAGTTAGTTCTTTTATAATTCCACTCGAAATTTCCTCAACCACAGTTCTTAATATTGCAAAAAAAAAAAAAAATCATTTTAATGGAGGCATCGAACAATCATAATCGCTTTAGTTTTATCATTTTGATTCAAGCATTCAAAATTGACAATATTGAATACATATAAGGGATTGTAACGGAGGGCGAGGATTGCACTCCCCATCTTGACTCAATTCGGGTTCAAGTTTCTGGTGGAGACCCAAATTTTTTAAAGATTGTTTTTTTTTTCATCGGTTACCACTGAGTCAAAGGGAAGGATTAGCCATTACTATAGAAATAATGAATTTATCTATTAATTGAATATCATAAATAAATCCATTATATACAATAAAAACATTAGAAATTGATGGCAATACACTTTGTGTTATATGGCCATTTTCAACTATCGTAGAAACGTTTACACGACACTCCGTGTAGTTGCAAATTCTTTCATCAACACATGATTAGGTGTCCTATAAAAAAAGGTTCCAAAAAGTTTTCAATTACAAATCCTAGGTGGTGTCAATACTTTTTTCCCAATGGTAAAAAATTTCATTGAATTTGTATTTTTTTTAAAATCATAGTTTATCATCTAATATCCTATTATTAAAGTCAATATAATCTTCAATGGGATTACATCGCAACAAAATAATTTCATAATATTTGAATATATCAGTTAAACCATAACAATAATTAAAATAATAAAAAGGAATTGACGTAGAATGGAGTTTGCTTTCATCCGTAACCATAGTAGTGAATTACATGCCCAAAACAAAATGTAAAACAAAATGTATTACAATCTAAATGGTCTATTATATTGATGATATGAAGGCCAAAGTCTAAGAACATAAACGCGCTTCTTAATATTCCTCTCAAAAGTAGCCCCCACATCCTCTATCTTTTCCACCAAAAAAATTCCTATTAGACAAACAAAATATCAATGAATACTCACATAGAACGAAGTAGAAAAAATTATGCGTTGTCATTTCTTAAATCTCAACACAATGGAATCCTTAAGAGAAGGTACTGAAACTGTATCAGTTAAGTAATATAAGAAATTGAATATCTGCTAAGATTTGAGTGAAGGAGGCCTAACCTAAGGCTAAAAGAATATAAGCAATACTAAATATCGAATGTGATACACAAAATATAACAAGGACAAACAAATCGAGACAATTGATAATGCAAAAAGGACAAGTTTGCATGTTATAGAGAGTTCAATAGAACATGGGGAAATACACAATATAACATTTTTGGGAAACATCAGAAAACTGTAACACTACAAGGAGAACACCAATTTTCACCTTTTATAGCTATCACATTCCCCCCAATTGTAAACACTTGATTTTTTTATCACTTTGCTGAAAAATGGGACGGCTTCACGCACACTTCCTTGACATATCTGACTTCAAGTTCTTCATGTAAATGTAAGACGTTATTACATCAACTTGTGCAAGCCCACTTATTATACTACAAAAGAGTATACCAGCAAACAATCAAAAAAATCTCTATGCATCCTTACATGAGAGTCTTTTCCTTGTCCTGTACAAGCTTCATCTCGTTCAGTTCCCAATAGGAGTCTGTTTATTTTCTCTTCTTCTTGTTTCTAATTTTCTGCTGTATAGTCTTTTTGGATGAAAGCGGATTCTAAATTTATGGATAAATGGATTTCTCTCTCTTACAGATGTTGAAAAAGATACTAAGGTTATAAACAAGGAGAAGATTGATTCTGGTCAAATAGCAATTTGCCTGGTTGGTAATTTTTTGACAAACAAGATGGTCAATAAGGACGCCATGAAAACAACTTTACAACAAGTGTGGCGTGTTAACAAGGATTTCTGGATAGAGGAGATTGGAGAAAATTTATTGTTGTATCTTTTCCCTTCGCAGAAGAGAGTTCTTAAATATGGACCATGGTCATTTGATAAAAGCTTTAATTGTCTTTCGGCAAGTGAGTGGTAAGCTTCCTTCGGAAAAAAAAAACTAACAAAGGTTGATTTTCAGATTCATTTTCGCAATCTTCCTTTAGTTTGCAGGTCGCCTTGTTTTGCAAAATCACTAGCCTCAAAATTGGGGGAGTTTGAAGAGGTTGACATGGATACTTCTGGGGTGTGTAAGGGGAAAACTTAGGGTCGCATCAGACTAGATATCTCCCTTTTGCCGAGGAATTAAGGTGGCGGTGGCAACGCGAAACTCGACCGGTGAGCTATCACTTATGAGCTATGGCCTGCGGTCCTAAGATTGATAAAAATTGATAAGGCCCTGTGAAAAAATTATAAAATAGGCCCATTTTATGTGTATTGATACAAGAAATAGGCCCTCAACATATAATTAATAACAAATAGACCAACAGGGGGCTCTGTGCGATCGCCCACTTAGTTCATGCTCAGGGCCGCCCCTGCATATGAGCGTTACCAGATTTTTCCCATCATTGTGGTATGACTGGTCATTTTCTTAAAGAATGTAATAAATCTTTAATGGAGAGTAACGCAGAACTACAATATGGTACATATTTGAAGTCTAATCATGTTATGTTTAGACCAAACATAATTTTTGGGAAGAACGTTGTCTCTCCAGGAGCAAGTGTCAGTAAAATGCAATCCCGGGTGGAAATTACGGAGACAGAACGCCTTGATGTGGTGGCTCCTGCCACCGATTCATATGTCGAGAATAATCAACAAACAGTAAAAAAAAGGAATAAAACTTGAAAATTAAGAATGTGACACCAGCGGTTACGAACATAGCAATTGTTAATTCAGGAGTGGTGGATAAAGTTAATAATACAGCTATTAGGACGGTGATGCCTAAGTCACGTGTGTATAACGGGATGGGCCAAATTGAGACTTTATTGGAAGTTCCTATCCAAAATGAAATAAGCTGTGTTATGGACTGGGGCTTGCTGATAGTTGGGCTGAGCAGCTTTATAAAACAGAGGGGTAAAAAAGGCAGTAGATGGATTCGTAAGAAGAGGGCCCATTCTGGCTCGATTGTTGAGACCCAAATTAAGGAGGCCTCTATAAGGAACAAAACAAAGGGTTTTGATGATAACTCTCTCCAATTATCAATTGTCAAAAGAAAATTGCAGCAGGATGTGATGTGAGTCAGAGGTGCGGAAGCATACTAAATTACACAACAGGAACTAAAATTAAATAAAGAAATTCTTTCTCATAATCTCATATTGAAGTGTCCTTACAAGAAGTGGCCTATGGCCTTACTTATACTAGTTCTAAGAGATTGCAAAGACATCCTTTTATTCTAATAATAATAATAATAATAATTAAATAATCGAATAACACTCAAAATAAAAATGAGATTGTCTTTGACGAAATCTTTGCGCCACGTGTCAATCTTCGTACACATCAGGATGTCTCTTCTTCTGAGGGTACGACTGATGGTGATATGCAGAACTCAGCAGCGGCTGGATTGGTCGAGCGCTGCCCGAGAGCCATGAGTTTGTTATGTTGGAATGTATGGGGTGTGGGGAACCCACGTACATTCCACGAACTCCCGTGTATTTTTTGGAGTAAAACCTCAAGTCTGGTGTTTTTAATGGAAACTAAGAGGCTAAACAGCTTCTCTGAGAAGCAAATTGAGATTTAAGTTTGGCTTTTATGTGGAGCGGCAAGGTTTAGGAGGTGGTTTGGCACTTCTCTGGAAATATGATATATCATTATCTATTAAGTCTTACTCTCGATTCCATATAGATTCACTTAATGAATTAGATATAAGACTTGACAATTTACTGGCTATTACTGAAATTCAGTAACATATCCTAGTAACTATGGTTGGAATTTACTTAGGAGACTGAATTACTTTCCTTATCTCCCGTGGTTAATTGGTGGTGATTTCAACGAGGAGTTGTGTGACGAGGAGAAAGATGGCAGTCCTCCCTGTGCTCAACAACTCATATCACAAACGTTAGATTAGTGATTGATGGCTGTAATTTGCTAGAAGTAAAATCTGCAGGCCCAAGATGCACTTGAAGAAATGGAACAATCCAAGAAAAATTGTATTGTTGTCTTTGTTCAAGCGCTTGGACAGATATTTATCGAGCGGCACTGATACAAATTCTCAATTTTGGCTTCTCCGATCACAGACAACTGCTCCTTCAATTAAAATCCGAGACTGAAAAGTTCAAAATTTCTGTAAATAGAAGGGAAGGCAGATTTCATTTTGAGCAAACTTAGTTCTTTAAGGAAGAATGTGAAGGAATTATTAAAGAGGTTTGGGGATCTGCTACAGGACCTAATATTACAACAAAGATATCGAATGTGACTATGAATTGCGAAAATACTTAGGAAGATTGGGTGAAGGGGTCCCAATTCTGTGGATATACTGTCATGCAGTTGCAAGGTTAATCCCCAAGCTGGAAGTGATTTGCCACCAGCTTTTTTTTTCAGACCTAAGGAACTTGTCCATAAATATGAGCCAATTGAGATGCACTATAAAGCAAATTTGTTGGGAAATTATAAATTTCGTTAGTAAAAAAAAGCAGAATTAATGATTGTTGAAAACGTTAAGGATGTATTCTCAAAATAAGGGCCACAACTTGTTCGAGCAAATAGAGGACAAGGCTCAACCCTATACTCGGTTTAAATTACATAAAATTATGGGGCAGGATAGGGGCCGACCAAGAGGAGAGCGAATAAAACAATTTTTATTTTGAAATTTAATTATGGTTAGCATCATTTGGGTAAGGCAGAAGATGATATGCCAATAGATAAGGGCTGCTTGAGAGTTGGGAAATTGGGGACCTAGTGTCAGCCTTCTGAATGAAGAGCTGGTGGCCAGTTAGAACTTATAACCTTTATTTCAGAATTTATGCTCAATAAATATTGTTGAGCCAAGTTTTTTATTCAGGCTACAAGTATCTCAAGGACATCTAAGATATGGAAGTACATGAGGGATGTTAATCTCTTGGTGATGTTTTGATGTATATGTCAATCTTTATTGCCACAAAAAAAAACAATGTATGTATTTCAAGCTTATTTTCTAAAAAAACGTATCAAAACTGCAATTGCATTATGCATAGCTTTAGTCCTACAACAAAGTAGTTTTTCGAAACAAGGCAAAACTAAATAGAAACTTACAACTATTAGCTTAAGTCGACTCATAAAACTCTTAATGAGAAACTACATGAAATTTGGACATATCATTGACGAAAGAACTTTGGAGATATATCCGATTTTAAATTCCAAGGCAATAGAGTTACAAATGGTTTATGTAAAGCAAGTGTGGATGTATCAAAGGAAATGGTAGTATTGTATAAGTTAAATAATCAAGTCACTTAATGCCCATATAGAGATATAAAGAAACTCAAGATGCTCTGGTTTGGCTAGGAAAATTAATGAAGAACTTGACATCAAATCCAAAGTGCTAATATATATATATATATATATATATATATATAATAATGCTCTTGTGCAGACTACTCCACATTTTAAGAATGCGGACCGGACATATGTCACCTAACTATGCGTCTAGAAATTATCGCCTAAATTATAGGACTCTCTCTCTTTTTTCTGGGCTCACCGCTAGATGACACATGTCCGGTTCGCATTCTTAAAATGCGGACTATTCCGCACAAGAGCAGGACTGTATATATATATATATATTTTGCCATTTTCCTATAACCGGACTGAAATTTTTATACAATGGGTCACAAAAGAACTTATGATTCCGAGACACATGACATTATGCTATAGCAGGATATTTCGAGCCAGGTCCTTGTTGCCTCCGGTGCAAAGGAGAGGTGCGGTGATGAGTGATCTCAGCGAGGTGGAGAGGTGTGGAGATTAGAGATACCGAACGTAAAATGTGGGAGTGTACTATAATTTTTTTGTTTTTTGTTTCTATAAGGTCATTTTGGACTCTATTTATTTAAATTTTTTGGGTGGGGGCACATCACTCTCCACTAATTTAATAAGTTCATACCGAACATGGGATGTGAAAGTTAGTAATCATGACAATAAAAAAATTATCGTTGCAATCCCCACTTGACTATGCCTAAAAAATTATTAGATAACTTTTATGGGTTTTTGCATCTGCATGTGGCTTTAGGTAGAATTAAGTTGAGTTACTTTAAAAGTTGGGTCATTTGAGGGAAATTTCATCTAGGTGTAACTGGAATATAGATTTGGGTCGAATGTGCCGTAATTTGGATTTGAGCAGAATTTGAATTTGTGAAGAATCTTTAGGTTGGACTTGGACAGTGTGAGTCATCAGATACGTCGATCGCATCTTTGTGGTATAATCACGCATGCTTTGACTCTCAAGTTTTGGTAATAATGCACCAAGAGAGTACAGTACTTTCAAAAAATTATGCTAACTACTACATGTAGCAGCTATGAAATTCTTGGTAGTACAATAGGCTTGACAGCCTAGGCCTTGTTGGAAAATTTAATATTATCATATTGTAAAGGCTTGCATGTATGCCTTTTGTTCGGGGCAACGATGTCATTTTTATACTTAATTTCCATAATTTGGAACCTTAAAAAATAATAACATGGAATGTAATGAAAAACCTTGGCTTGAAGGCGATTATATGGATGTTATTTAAAGTAATTCATAATTTATCAGAATGTTCACTTAAACATAGGAACCTAAACACAACTAAATTGTTGCTGGGATTATATGCCTTGGATAATTAGGCATCAACTCTCTAAAGGCACATTTGTCATAAAGGTACCGGGTCACTGAAATAACCTTTCGCTGGAAAAAAAAATGGCAATTCAAATGCTCCATATGTTAGGTTCAGTAAGAGGGGGGGGGGGGGGGGGGGAGGGGGGAGGCAAATGAGTAAGTCTTGAAAGAAGGGCCCCGCATGACAAAACTTTGGTCTCGGTCCTTGACAACGAAATCAATTTTAGTGCTCTCTATGTTTTGTTTGGTAATCAGGAAAGAATATTTAATATAAAGCACAAAAGGATAAATTGTTTTTGAATACATTGTTTTCAAATAATAAAATAGCCTACACAGTCACTGCTTTAATTTAAACAAACATCTTTTCACTTTAACCAACATCATTTTTCTGGGTATTTTCATGACCCCTAATTTTTATTATCTTACTGATAGTAGCCTCGCCATGCCATTTATTTCGTCTCCTCTCAAATGCCTCAGGTCCCCCACCAAAAAAAACAAAAAAAATAAAAAAATAGAGAACTGACAGATCATGGCATGGATTTCTTTAATAGTGCCGATCATTATTAAGACAATGAGAAATCAAAAGTAAATCAATTGCCTTCTAGCCTTCTACACCATCACGAAATGAACTTTAGTTATGCTGAGAGAGAGAGAGAGGGGGGGGGGGGTCTAGAACTACGATAATGTGAGTAGAGTGAAGATTTAAACAATTGGAATATAATTGATTTGGGAGAAAAAGTGAGAACAAGGGTGGAGATTTAAAATTATATTTGACTGAATCTAATGCATTAAATATTTGTTTACTACTACTAAAAAAAGTTTTATACTTTATTCTTATTTAAGTTTCAATAGAACACCCCCCAAATCCAAATCATATAATTATATAAGGTATCTAATGAGGTATGTTGAATCTGGCAGTACGTATTAGGGTTATCTTGTTGTGCCCAGTAACAATAAATCAAACTCACGCACAATAACAAGAGATTTGTGTGATTCGACAATTTGCCTACGTCCACGGGGGCAGCGGAATTGTATTACCAGAAGAGAAGAATTACAAACACTCTTGCTCTTATGATTCTCTCTCAAACAAGACTCTCCATATGTTTTGTTTCTCTCCTATTTGCTGGTGTGTTTTTCTCTCAATACACATGGCTTATTTATAGGTGAGTAAGAGGAATAATGGCCACATAAAATGGGTTTGATGATTTTTGCCTAAAGCACAATTTGTGGAGCAAAATACTCCACCACCGAATGGGTGAGAGTCTTGTCACTAACCAATTACTCCACCAAATGGTGGAGTCTTGTCACAAACGAACAATCTCCACCTTGGAAAGAGTCCACCAATCAACGGTGCCCCACATGCGCCCTTAGGCACCACGAGCTTGAGAGATGTTGTTCAAGTCCAAACAGTGTTGGAACTTGATCCCTATTACCACCTTTGTCAGCATATCTGCAATCCCGATTTTCTGGAGTAGAATGTCCCCTTCGTTTATAATTTCTCGAATGAAATGAAAACGGACATCAATATGCATTGTGCGAGAATGATGTACCTGGTTCTTTGCCAAACAGATGGAACTCAGACTATCATAAAAAACCTCCACGTTTTCTAGAACAATACCCAAGTCATCAATCAAACCATGAAACGGGCCATATGGCTTCCTTAAAAGCTTCTGTTACAACCATATACTCTGCCTCTGTTGTAGACAAAGACATTGTCGAATGTAAAGTTGATCTCCAACTCACTGGTCCTCCCGCTATAGTGAACATATAACCCGACGCTTGTCAAGATCTCTAACATAATCAG
Source organism: Sambucus nigra (assembly GCA_949130495.1). Lineage (NCBI taxonomy): Eukaryota > Viridiplantae > Streptophyta > Magnoliopsida > Dipsacales > Adoxaceae > Sambucus > Sambucus nigra. The sequence goes on from CASBWL010000485.1 coordinate 1,604,546, forward strand.
AATCCACATATCCGACTAGATGCTTACCAACTATCGTGTCTCTCTCAAACTTCAAACCGACATCCACAGTACCTTGAATGTACCGTAGTATCCACTTTACTGCCTGCAAGTGTCCTTTCCTTGGATTGTGCATGTAACGACTCACCATGCTCACTGTGTGTGAAATGTCTGGTACACACCATGGCATACATTAAGGCACCAACTGCATTTGCATATGGAACATGATCCATCTGCTTCTTATCATCATCTGTATCTGATGACATAAGCACACGCAGCTTGAAATGGGGAGCCAATGGTGTACTTACAGGTTTAGATTTCTTGTCGATGCCAAACCTCTGAAGTACATTCTTCAAATACTGAGTCTGTGTTAAACTGACTGTGCCTTTTACTTTGTCTCAATTGATCTCCATCCTAAGAATTTTCTTAGCCTCTCCAAGATCCTTCTTCTCGAACTCTGAACTCAACTGAGTCTTCAGCCTGTCTATCTCCACCTTGCTTTTAGATGCAATCAGCATATCATCCACATATAAGAGAAAATAGAAAAAATTCCCATCTTGGAGCTTACGAAAGTAGGCGCAATGATCAAACTGACTGCGTGTGTACTTGTGATCCATCATAAAACGGTCAAACCGCTTGTACCACAATCATGGTGACTGTTTCAAACCATACAACGACTTGCTCAACTTGCAAACCCAGTTCTCACGTCCAGGAGTTTTAAAACCATATGTTTGAGGCATGAAAATTTCCTCTTGTAAATCACCATGGAGGAATGCAGTTTTCACGTCGAGTTAAGCTAACTCGAGATCAAACTGTGCTACGAAAGCCAATAATATCTGAATGGACGAATGCTTAACAACAGGTGAGAAAACCTCGTAGCCGATTCCTGCCTTCTGAGCATAGCCTCCAGTCCGGCCTTGTATCTGATGTTATCTTTGCTAGGAATACCTTCCTTTTTTGCATAGATCCACTTGCACCCGATGGGTTTCTTTCCCTTTGGAAGCTGAACCAAGTTCCAAGTCTGATTCTTGTGAAGGGATGCTAATTCTTCATCCATCGCCTTCTTCCACTTAACACTATTTGTATTCTGTACGACTTCTCTGTAAGGTGCATGGGACATCATGATTGGTCGCTAGAAGTGCATAGGTCACCATGTCTGTTAATCGAGTAGGTTTTCGAGTATCCCTTTTAGGTCTACGAGTCGCAATAGAGTATGGCTGCTGATTGATCACCGATGCTGGTGCTGGTGCTGGAACCTCCACCTCAATTGAGATTTCGTCGTCATCATTATATTCCACGCTAAGAAAATTAATTGCTTGAACAGTCCTTACTAAAATATCACGCTCCACCTGTTGTAAAGAACTTGGATTCACATTCTCTTTCTCCAAAACTATCGGTCTCAACATTATAGACTCGTCAAAAGTAACATCTCGGCTCAAAACAATTTTTTTTATTCAGAGCACTAGAGTTTATATGCTTTTATGCCAGCACTAAATCCCAAGAATACAACTTTCTTTGCTCTAGGATCTAACTTTGATTCAGTTACATGATAATAAGCAGGACAACCAAAAACATGTAACCAATCATAATATTTAGCAGATTTACAAAACCATACCTTCATAGGAGTCTTCCTACTAATTCTGGTTGTAGGAAGTCTGTTGATGAGGTGAGAAGCATAATTCACTGCTTCACCCTAGAATGTCTTTCCTAATCCAGCATGGGACAACATACACCGAACTTTATCCACCAAAGTACGGTTCATACGTTCTGTAACTCTATTTTGCTGTGGCGTTCTTTGTACGGTAAAATGTCTGACAATTCCCTCGTCTTGGCCGATTTTAAGGAATGGGTCTAAAGTGTACTCTCCACCATTATCTATTCGGAGTTTCTTGATCTTCCGACCTGTCTGAGTTTCCATCATCTTTTTCCAGTTAAGAAAAATCTCCAAAACTTCATCTTTTCGACGCATAGTGTATACGCAGACTCGTCTGGAGTAATCATCAATGAAAGTCACGAACCAATGTTTACCTCCCAATGTTGCATTTTTGGTAGGTCCCCATACTTCTGAGTGATTATAGTCATGAATTCCTTACATGCGGTGAACAACAGTACCAAACTTGACTCGGGTCTGCTTATCCAAGACCCAGTGTTCACAGAAATCAATCTTGCCTGTCTTAGTTCCTTTTAACAAGCCTTGCTTTTATCAAACCTTGCAGATCTTTCTCGCCAGCATGCCCTAAGCGCATGTGCCATAGTCTGTATTCATCTGAATCGTCTGAGTTTTTTGAGACTGATACTCTCTCAGTGACTGTGCTCCCGTCAAGGAAATACAAATTTCCTTTTCAGGTACATTTTATGGTTATAAGTGCTCCTCGAATTACCTTTAGGACTCTATCTTTGATGATAATAGAATGGATTTTAGATCAAAGGTTCCTAGTGAAATGAGATTCTTCTTTAAGTCTGGAATGTATCATACATCTATCAGTATTCTGATTGATCCATCATGCAGCTTCAATCGGATCGAGCCTATCCTTTTGTTTTACAGGCGTTGTCATTGCCCATTAAAACAAATCCCCCGCTAATCTCTTAGAAGCTTGAAAACCAATCCCTATTGGGACACATGTGATAGTAACACCCTGAATCAAGAATCCACTCCTCACAATGGCAGGTTGATGATGAAGCGGTCAAAGCTAACTCCATGTCATCTTCTTCATTTTGTGCAACATTTACATTTGGTTTCTTTTTCTTGTCTCTGTTTGTACAATCTTTCTTCCAGTGCCCTTTTTGATGATAATACGCACATTCCTCTTTCTCAAGTTGTCGTCTATCAGATGATTTTCCCCTTGACTTTGTGCGGAATTTTCCTCCTCGTTCTCTGTTGGACGTCCTCCCTCTGACTGTCGGAGCTTCTGATGATGAGGGATCTCAATGGACATGTAGATCCTTCTTTCGTACCTCGTTGTTAATCAAAGCATTGGAAATATTGTTAAATTTTATCTCATCTTTTCCATACAGTAAGGTAGTAGTCAAGTGATCATACGAATCAGGCAATGAATTTAGCAATAATAGTGCCTTATCCTCATCAACAATATCAACCTCTAAATTTGCAAATCGGCTAGAATTTTATTGAAACTGTCTAAATTCGAAGCAAAATTTTTTCTTCTTGAGATGAAGCCTGATTTCTATGCTTTTTGTCATGTACTTGTCTCTAGCTTCTTCCAGAGACTTGTTACCACAGTCTCCTTCATTATATAATACTTCTGGTCCTTGGCTAAGCACAATTGAATATTACCGCAGTCTTGACAATTTACAAAATTCCAATCTTCCTCCGAAATATCCTTGGGCTTGGAATCCAAGGCAATATGTGACCCTTCTTGAAATAACAAATCCAAAACTTCGCACTGCCACATGCCGAAGTTATTTGTACCGTCAAATTTTTCAACATCAAACTTTGCATTTGACATAAAACTTCTTTTCCAAGAGCTACTGGTGGTTGTCGAACTTTGTACTTTAGTTGAATCGGAAGAAGTTTCACCTTCCAATTGTTCCTTAGACTCCACCCAAAAACAGAATCGACGCCTCAAAGTGCCTCAAAACACCATTATATGGCTCTCTTAAGTAAATATAGCAACTTAAGAGAGGAATCAACATAAACGAAAGGCACGGTTGTGTTCAGAATGGTTGACATAGCTAGGAAAGGGTTTGACTCGATAAAAAATAGGTCCAAAATGGATTGAGTTAGCCAGAAAACGATTTATGGACTGAGTTAACTCAGGGGAAATTTTAAGTTAAACAATTTAGAAGCTCGATCAATGGCTTGGTCAAACAGCAAAGTGGCTCGGCCAAATGGCTCAGTGACTCGGTCAAACGGCTCGGTGACTCGGTCAAACGGCTTGGCAACTTAGCTGGAGGAAAAAAAAGTTTTTTTTTCTTTCTCTTCAGTTGGCAAATTTAGGAACTTGGGAGTGCCGTTTGGCCTCCGGTTTGTTTCGTTGGACTCGTATTGACGATACGCTCCCCTTGCTATGTTCATTTTTGAGATTTGAAGATTTTTATTTCTGGATAAAAAAAAACGAACAAAGCTCCAATAATGTCTTTGTCTGGCTCTGATACCAATTGTTATGCCCAATAACAATCCAGAAATCAAACTCACACTCAATCACGCACAATAACAAGATATTTATGTGATTCGGCAATTTGCCTACATCCACGGGGGCAGCGAAATTGTATTACCAGAAGAGGAGAATTACAAACACTCTTTCTCTCATGATTCTCTCTCAAACAAGACTCTCCATATGCTTTGTTTTTCTCATATTTGCTGGTGTGTTTTTCTCTCAACCCACATGGCTTATTTATAGGTGAGTAAGAGGAATAATGGCCACATAAAATGGCTTTGATGATTTCCACCTAGAGCACAATTTGTGGAGCAAAATACTCCACCACCAAATGGGTGAGAGTCTTGTCCCTAACCAATTACTCCACCAAATGGTAGTCTTGTCACATAGGCCTGTTTATGGATCGGATTTTATCCAAATCTGATCCATTTAAGCGGATATGGATAATGCATAAAATTCGATTATTCAATTACCCGATTACCTATTTATTAAATGGAGCGGATTTGGATTCATGTACTCCGATCCGTTAATAATCTGATCTGATTAATATATATATATATATATATATATATATATATATATATATATATATATATATATATATAACATATTTCTAATTAATATATATTGTATTTAATAATATTTTAAATATATATTATAATAGTTCTTAATTTCATTATCTATTTTTTTGGAACATTTGCAAAATAAATTTATGAAATAAGAGTTGAAAATAAAAATGTTGCAAATCAAGTTTAACATAAACGGATAATCGGATAATCGTATCCAATCCGAATCCGTTTAACATAAACTGATATGAATTTGGATTTGTCGGATCCGATCCGATTAATAAATGGATCAAATCCGAATTCGTTTAATATAAATGGATATGAATTTGGATTTTCCTGATCCGGTCTGAACTCGATCCGTTTACAGACCTATTGTCACAAACTAACATATCTTCCGTTTAATCATAATAGAATAGTTGTCTATTGTTGAAGTGTATTATGTGTTATATTTAGCTGTACACAGATTCGACAATAAACTAGCATTATCTTGACCACATATGTAGCCCTATATTATTAGATACTTATAGAAGGGTTTCATATAGAGGACTCATCGGTATCAGGAGGGAAAGTGTATAGGCTCTTTGTGGGGTTTTTATCTATGGCACCACGATATATGGAAGGTTTTGGTCAAGGACAGTTTGCAAGGCCTCATCGGATATCGGTGAGGACTTGGGTGCTATAGATCTAGTTTTCGGATGAGGTATTCAAGGGTTAAATTTTCTATGTTTAAAGTTTTACCCGATTTTTGGTTGCTACAGATAAATGGCCACTAGAGGAGTACCTCTAAGGCACTGTTATGGGGTGGTGGTTGGAGAAGGCTTGGCAATGGTCTAGATGAAGGCTGCCCGGGAATTTGGAGAATTTTGTGTTGCAGCAAAAGAACTAACTGGCCTAGTGTCCCATCGTCTTTCTCCATGACGAAAACTACAAGAACGAATTAAGAACACATACTACAAAATCACAACAGATTGAGAAAAGAAAAAAAAAGGATTTTCTCTTCAATCCAGCTTCTCATTCATTCATAATAGTTCAGCAATAACGAGAGGATCAGAAGCCTTATATATACTAATACTAGTTAAAGTCCTAGTTTTAGTAATTAACTTATAAGAGAAATACAACACATTTAAACTAGGAAACAAAAATATGATTCCTATATAGTTCATAAAGAAAAGACCAGACCTTAAAACCAAATGCTCCAAAGAAACAGTAAACATCCAGATTAACATTTCTATCTACCTATGGCGCAATCTACCTTATAAAATTACAGAGATCAAGATATAATTGCAATATTTTTTGTATCCAATATACCTATGGCTACAAATTCTCTCTGCCTATGGTGCAGTCTGCAAGCATCTTTCTTTGATTTGGAACTAAAAGAAAGTGAAAGATACATTAGTGCATGGTGTAACTATCCATATGACACACCCATTATCATTGTAAAATTTATAAAAATTGAAGAGCCAAACTTTGATTTTAAGTAGGCTTAAATCTTAATTAATGTTCATGGTTATTTGAATTTTAAATAAAAATGAGATTGCACCAAGCAAGCCAACTAAACTACCAAATCATAACGAATATGCTCCAACTTTACTTGGATCTTCTACACCATAATATATGATTTGGGGCTTGCCATTACCAAGTGCATATAATAATCCTAAACATACATTCTTTGAAACAAATACCATAAATTCATGCAACTATAAACAATGAACTGACTTCAATTAACTTCCCAAATTTCTTAGAATTATTGGTCCATTTGTAATGCATCATTATGAGATTGGTGTCCAAAGGTATCCATATTATGGGGTTAGGGTTCGAAAGTGTCGTAGATGCAATTTATGATGCTTTCTCATGATCCTTTATGACCTATTTTTAGTATTTATGACACTGGATTCAAAACTCGTAATATGTTGGACCCAAACCTTTGATACCAACACCTATCGCTTTAATATTATATCTGTTTTCCAATAGGAAGTAACTTTTTAAAACAAGTAGGGGATTAAAAGAAAGGAAAAATTTATGCATAAACCAAACTGAGCCTTAGGTTGATATTCAATATGTAATCTTAAAGGTGCAACAACCTCCCCCCCTCATTCGATAACTAAATTTTCAACGTGAAATTATATACCAATGCACATTCAGTGATTACATATTGAATGTCAATATATACTAAATACAAATATATATATATATATATATATATATATATATATATATATATATATATATATATATATTGGTTTCCACAATAGAGGAAAGATAATAACCACATATGATGAACCCATGATACTGCTCGTGTTGATAATTATTATATATAGACAAAAAACTAATATCATTACATGTCTCCAAATTTCATGACGAATGGGCATTAAAATAATGTAGCACATGTTCGAACATGCGAAATTGCTTCATTTGAAGAACTACTTTTGGAAAAAAATTCTATAACAGCAAAATATGAAGAACGAGTTATATAATTCAACATGAATAATTCTGTCACAAAAAAATCTGAACATCAACACCAAATGAGATGAAGCTATTCCTTTAAACGGTATTGTTAAAGAATAACTTTATTTCGTGCATTGTAACCTGATGATGAACCTGGAGTAACGGTAAGTTTGCCCATTGTGATCTGGAGGTCATAGGTTCGAGTCGTAGAAACAACCTCTCTACGTATGCAGGGGTCGTGCACTGGGTTTGACCTCCTTTTTAACTTTATTTCATGCATTCTAAATTTCTAATATGACAAGGGCAGGGATAATGACACATGATATAGAGGAGACATTACCAGATCCTGCAAATAACCACCATGAGATGAGCTTGGATCTAATAGAGGATATTTGAACTTTAATTTCCAATTAACCTTTGAAATGAAAGCTTTGGTCCAAGTTTAAAGGAAATAATGGTTCTTCGATGGAAAGTGGAGGATCTAAAAAGGTTAGTGATTAAGTTTTATTCAAGTGTAGCTCTGTTCTCAAGGGAATCGAAACATATATAAAAAAAAATACTTGATTGAGGCAATTCTTATGTTGATAATGAAAGAGGGAAAATGACTTGTTAGCGGCCATCCCAGACTTGTTAGCTGCCATTTTACCATTCACCTCACGTAAGGTGGGATATATGTAATTCTTTATTGCTGAAAAAGTCTCTATTTCCCTATTGAAACTGTTTAAACAGAGGTTTTCTATTAATTCCCTTCAAATTATTGGAATAAAGATATGTTTTTTTACATATCATTATTGTAAAAAAATGAGGGAAATTATAATAACTTATTTTCAACTGGTCATCTGGAAAAGGAAGCATGGCAAATAAAAAGGAAGAAATCCTATATTTCTTTGATATAGTAGATAAGATAGGAAATAAAATTATGGTATGCAGCTGAATCTGTTATTCGCAGGAGGAAAAATACTAATCCGAGCATTATGCAGATATATGTTTTCCATCTCTATCATGAAGTTGGAGAAACGATAACGAGTGTATTCAAATTAGTTAAATAATTCAACTATTTTTTCCAACTCTTTAAACTATTTTCGACAACTAGTATCCTCAGTCATTCACCTTGTGTTTTCATAATATAAGCATGAATTACTTCAACAAAGTCATAGGCATAGTGGATCACAATATTTAGTCTAGGTCCTAGACCAAAAGGTAATATTAAATCCATATGTTATAATCACTAAGAAGAGAAAAAAATTTCAACCAGTGGGGCAATTAGAGACATTGAGACTCATGTTTGAAAAATAAAATTACCAAAAATGCATAGGGAAAACTAAAAACTTTTTTTAAATTTAAGTTAAAAAAAAAATTAATAAACATCTTTTAAATAAACAATTTTAGTACTTAAGTGCTTAATGTTTTCCAGATCCATTTTCATCAAGTTAAGAATTGTATACCATTGTTATTAAGCAAGCCAACATGGAAAATCAATTGTAGAGGTACCAATAAACAATAAGAATCTAGTAGGTTTCAACAGAAATTCTACAAATGAAATTTTAACATATTTTGTTTCTCATATTATTTTAGAGATACGTAAGAGACAAGAATGTGTTCTAACAATATGCACAAGAAATCTAGAAATGAACAGGCACTTTAGACCGATACAATACCTACATTTAGGCAAGATCGAAAAACCTACTTCAATAACAAAACCTGGTCATACAAGATAATATTTGACCTCTTCTATTTCTCCCTTTTCTTCGGTCTCTCTCATTTTGTTGGTTTTTTTTCTAAGGAACAATACTTTCCACACAAATCCCAAAATCTAATTCTCAAGGCAAACCATGAACTGGAACATCCCTAGTAGTCTCATTCATCAAAGTGTACCAAATAAGCTTTGTCTAATTGTAATTTAAAAAAACTTTGCCAATGGTGTTTGAATAAGATATAAGATAAACACTAATCTTAGGATGAAGATTTGGAAATACAAGCATTTTCAACATAATCCAAGACTCTTTACCCTATAATCTTTCATCACCCATATCTCACTACCTCCTTCGTATAATCCTTACATAAACAAAGGCATGCCCCACAACACATCTAATATTATCTCATACCAGACCACATCAGAAAAATCACCAGAAACAAGTTAAATACCTCATCTCCAACATTAAAATCTACAATCTTTATACGGGAACAAACGTTATTTGTTCGAATTATTTTGGGTTCAAAATGCCTTTAAAAAAAAATCTTTGGTATCCATGGTGATATTAACAATGGAAATTTTGAATCCTTCGCCACGAATTCAGTTTCGATATATAAGCTCTTGCTTCAGAATGGTTCCACGCATCATTTTATCTCCAATTAAAACTAAACCAATTGTTTAATATCATGATTAGTGTAATCATATCGAAACCCACAAAAATGTTTAAAGATGATGATAATGGTTCGTTAAAAAAATAACTAAATGTAGATTTTAGTAACATTTTGGTACAAATATTGTTTACGCACAGGGTTCATATCATTCTTTGTGTGTGATTACCTCAAAATGACAAGATACATTAGTTTACATATGGTTAACAAACCAATTTCATTTTTGTCTAGCCTCTTGAATTATGGGAATATGTATTGATAGGGCAGAGTCTGAATATTCAGCCCAGTGGAAAAGTTTTGTTATTGACATACTTGTCAACATCTTGGAGTGCAAATTGCTATATTAATGGGTGAAAGTAATGTATCATAAAAATGACGGGAGACAAAGTAATATTAATTTTGTGATTTCTCAACAACCTAGGCCTTGAGGGCATTATATGAAGATGAAAGTCTATTTAAATTAAATCAAAAGCTTATCAGAATGTTCACTTCCCTTATGCATTAGTTTGTCATTGCGAGGAAGCACAAAAACATTATTACATCTACAACACGTTCCTAATCACGCATTGAAATTGTTGCTGGGAATCTATGCCTTCGGTGGATATGTATCAAATCTCTAAAGAGACATTCGTTATGAAGGTACTAAGTCACCGACATAAGTTCAGTGACTTTTTTCTGACACAAACTATAAAATTTCAATGCTTTATATGTTTGGTTCAGTATGCGGGCAACAAGGCAAAATATTAAGCCCGACAGAAAGGCCCTTGGTTGGTAAACTATGGTCTCAAATCCGAACTAAGTCAAGAACATGAAGATCACTTAATCGTCAAGAAAATAAACAGACCCTAATTTTAAAGAGAAAATCAAGAAATTTCTTATATTTCAAAATGGAGTGTTCCTCAAACGAGGAATACAATGGGGTATTTAAAGAGAATGAGTATCATAGACCCTAAGCTAATATACTAATTACAACAATGCCCTTACTAGCCTTTTCCTACTTCTACCTTTAAATACTAAACAAAAAATAAAATAAAATGGCATAACAAATAAAATAAAATACAAAAATAAAATAAAAAGCAATAAATTCCTAAAATGGGGCCTATTGCTATCACTTTCCCCCTCTTGAGACCATGCTCGTCCTCGAGTGTTCATAAAATTTGTGGGCTCGTGAGGAAACTCCAAAAAATGTGCCGAAAACTTGTGGGGGCCCAAAATTAATTTCTGAAAGTTGTGGAATGCACATCCAAAAATTTTCTTCTCATTTCTTCTCCCAAAGCAACCCTAAACGCTTCCACCCGGGTCAAAAACCATGTGTGTGGAAGAGAAAAAGTGGCCAACAAATGGGTTGAAGGGGTTTAGGGGCTGAAATGGGGTCGGATTCGGGTTTCGACGAGAGGGAGAAGGGTCGGATGGGGCCTGGGTGGGTAGGAGGAGGGTTTTGGGGCAGCGGGGAGGGGAAGAGGGTATAATCAGGGATGAACAGGGGCGATCGGTTTGATTTTGGAGGTTGGGTGGGGCGGAAGGGCTGGTGGCTACCGCAGGGGCTGGGGGTGGCCCGCAACAATATGCCTAGGGTTCGTAGCAGCTGGGAGGAGTTAGTAGGAGTCGACGAAGGCAGCAGGGGTAGGGAAGGGTGGCAATGGCAGAAGGGGTAGGAGGGAGGTCTGCGAGGGATGGGGGGCTGTTGGGGCTGTTGGGCAGGGGTAGTAAGGGATGGGGGTAGGGGAAAAGGTGGGGGGAGGGATGATGGTTAGGGCATTGGGTGGGCTAGAGTTAGGGTTTTGCAACTTAAGCCGGTTGTTGCATTTTGGCCTCAAATTTCATGTTGAAATCTAGGGTTTGTTGATCAAGTTTGTGCTTCAACTCTTTAATTCCCCTTCTTACCTTTTGATTGATATCATTTTGATGTTGTTTTGATTTTCTTGGAGCCATCAAAAGTAGTGTACGATTTTGATAAGTACACACCAATACACCAATCGGGGAACGACATCTCGCTCTGATACCAATTTGACGTAAACTACACGTCAATGGCCAAGAAAATAAACAAACCCTAACTTTAGAGAGAAAATCAAGATATTTCTTATATTTCAAAATGGAGTGTCCCTTAAATGAGGAATACATTGGGGTACTTAAAGGGAAGGTGTAGCTTAGGCCCTAAGCTAATATACTAATTACAACAATGCTCTTACTAGACTTTTGCTACTTCTACCTCTAAATACTAAATAGAAAAATAAAATAAAATGACATAATAAATAAAAGAAAATACAAAATTAAAATAAAAAGCAATAAAGTCCTAAAATGGAGCCAATTTCCATCACATGGACACATATTTAATATAACAACTTGGTTTCTAGGAACTAAGCATAAAAAATATTTTTGATCTTCATATACTGTAACACCCCGCCTAAAATAATAACGTGTGGCCAGCCCTATACTATATTAAATCAGGAGTTTCAGATGGTCCAGTCTCAACATCAACTGTCAGTACTATATAATATAGGACTAACTACTCGATATCATATAGGCGAGATGTTAAAATTAAAGAAAATGTGCAACAGATAACCAACTAACGCTACTAATAAAAGAAAGAAAGATGCATGAAAGAACTAGATAAATGAAATGCTAGAATAAAAAAAAAATGAAAGAAATAACTACCACAGAATATACAAAAAGGTATACCCGAATAAGCTATCGGGTCACAGCCAATACAATAATTGGAATGGAATAAATATAAACATGTATAAATATCCCTTGGGCAGAAACCCGATATACAACATGAATCCTACCTAGAATTTTGAAAGTAGGAGGCGACTACCAGATACATCCCGCAACAGTCCGCACCTGTCACGGCTCCCAAGACTCTGGATAGAAAGTCATCCGACATCCATGCGGTAGGACACCTGTAATAATATATATATATATATATATACAGGCAGGGGAGAAAAGTAAACGGGTCAGAGCCCGAGTTGTGAAAACATTTAGCAAGTGTGTTAACCGTGCATAATAAATATCGGTGCACTTATTTCATAATTAAAGTGGAATCGCACTCTCGTGGAACCCCAACTCACCTCTCATCTAAAGGCGCGCACCTATTCGCGTCCTCAACTTTTAGTTAAATTACCCCCATTTTTATTAGGACAACCTAACTTATCATAGGCCTAGCCTATGCCCACGAGATCTACCTTCCTATCATACCCCAAGAATCCACCCCCTTTTTAACCACAGTTAAGCATTTTTTTTCAATCATATGCACCTTATTAGGCTTAGTGGATTCCGATTTATACTTTAACCAATTATAATTTAATAAGTTACCCAATATGCCTTTGGGTTGAAACATATGATTTAATTTCTAATTAATAAGCATGCAAAAACATAATTGACACAACTTCCCTCCAATTTCAACGCTGCGCTGCGATTCGTGCGTGGGGTGTCTCGCAAAGAGAAATCCAAACAAGGAACCACCCCGTTACACTACTCCATTTCAACGTCGATCCTGGAGATCCATTATGCCACACATAAATATCGACAGAACTTCTCTCTACTCTCAACAATGTACTACATTTCGTGCGTGGGGTGTCTCGCAAAGCGAAATCCAAACAAGGAACCGCCCCGTTACACTACTCTTTGACAATGTCGATCATAGAGATCCATAATGCCGTACATACCATAATTGGTAGAAATTTTCTCCAATCTCAACACTGCACTGCGTTTCATGCGTGGGGTGTCTCGCAAAGCGAAATCCAAACAAGGAACCACCCCGTTACACTACTCCTTGACAATGTCGATCCTAGAAATCCATAATGCCATATATACCATATAATACTACCACTATTACCAAAACTCCAATAATATCCTTGGGATGATGTAACTGAAATATTCCTTAAATGCAATACATCAATTATAGGAAGACTACAATTGCATATTTTCATTGAAATGTCCTTTTTACTAATAAAATGTCAAATTTCAACACAGGGTTTAAGTTTTAACTTAGTTCTATTACAACCTAACCACCACGTATCAATACGAACAAGAAACAATAAATACTTTAAGTGGATGCCAAATAGTACCAAAAAGTCTCTAAAACAACAACAAAATGAGCACCCAAATAAGTGCGACTCAGCAGCAAAACAAGTAAGAATCAACAACAAAATTAGCACTAAAACAGGTACGAATCAACACTAAAACATCCTCACACCATTACTAAATCTCAATCCCAAGTGTTGATGATGCTCCCAACAGTTCTCAAAATTACTAGAAGTATCAAATTAGTTAGAATACATTTCAGGTGTGTAATAATAATCAATTAGTCAAATTTGTAATCCGTTAGGAAGACATTTCTATTAAGCTATAATAGCAACCAATGTAAAGAGAAATTATTAAACCCAAGTGTAGGTCGTATTTAATATGGATGATGATTAGCTTCAACATCATAGCGAGAACCATTTTAGCAGCAACCAAGTATAACAGCAACAATTTTATAACAAATATATGATTTCCTTCAATATCATTCGGTTTGTAGCCTCAATCTTCATGTTGACTTATGGATGAGAATGGCTTAAATAATGATTGTGGATCCCTTGTTGAAGATAAATAAAACTCTCCAAAATGTTTATAATTAAATGACTTTCCATGATTCACAACAAATGCCATACATGCTCAGAGAGAGAAGATAAGCCACTAACACCTCTAACCGATAACTCGTAGGAATTTACCATGCAGTCACAACACTCCCTATTCAAAAATATGATGAAAAATTGCAAATATCAAGTTATAGGCCTAAAAACACGTCTCTAGAGGTAGAAACCTCAAAACAACCCCCAAATGGCCCCGTAAGAGGCACACACACCTAGAACGGGACTAATGTAATTTGTAACTGATCGCGTAGTCACGGAACTACCGATTTGAGAATATGACACAAATTTACAAATAATTAGACTTATACTTGAAAACATTGTGTTATAGGGGAAACCCAAAATATCCCCCAAACGGTCCCATAAGAGGTTCGAACGCTTCGCACGAGACCAATGTAACTCATAAGAACTGACGCATAATCACGGGACTCCCAATCTTAGAATATGACGATACTGTGTGAATATCTAGAGTTACGCTTAAAAACATGATGTTAGAGGGAAAAAACTCAACTAACCCCTAAACATCCCCGTAAGAGGCATGCACACGTCACACGGGTCTAATATAACTTGTAAAAACTGACAGCATAGTCATGGGACTCCCTGTTTGAGAATATGATGAAAATTTAAAAATATCTGGACTTAGTCTTAAAAATATGCCAGTAGAGGACGAAAATTGTAAGAAGAAAAAAACAAACGACCCCGTAAGAGATATGAACACCTCACACGAGACCTATGCAACTCCTAGGAACTGACTATGTAGTCACGGAACTCCTGATCTTAAAATATGACAAAAAAATACAAATATATAGACTTAGGTTGAAAAACATGTCAATAGAGGGAGAAACAGCTCCTAAACGGTCTCGTTAGAGGAATGCACACCATGCACATAGGAACTGACTGCGTAGTCACGGGACTCCCTCTTTGATCATATGGTCATAATTTGAAAATATCCAGATTTAGGCTTAAAAACATGTTTTTAAATGGATAAAATCCAAAATAACCTCCAAACGGTCCCGTAAGAGGCATGCACACCTCACACGGGACCAACGTAACTCGTAGGAATTCACCTTGTACTCATGAGGTTTAAGAATATGATAATAATTTGTAAAATATCTAGACTTAGGCTTAAAAACATTACGTTAAAGGGTGAAAACCCCAAATTACCCCAAACCGCCTCGTAAGAGGCACACAAACCTCGCACAGGACCAATGTAACTCGTAGAAACTGACTGCACAGTCATGAGACTCCCCATTTGATAATATAATAAAATTTTGCAAATATATAGACTTAGGCTTAGAAATATGTCATTAAAGGGTGAAAATCCAAAACATACCACAAATGTCCCCGTAAGAGGCACGATCACCTCGCATAGGATCAATGTAACTCGTAGAAACTGACCACATAGTCGGGGGACTCCTAATTTAATAATATGATGAAAATTTCCAAATATCTACACTTAGTCTTAAAAACACACCGTTAGTGGGGGAAACCCCCCAAACAGCCCCCTAATGGCCTTGTAAGAGGCTCGCATACCTCGAACACAACCAGTGTAAATTCTAAGAACTGATCCGTCTCGTCACTCCCGATTTAAGAACATGATGATAAATTGTCAATATCTAGACTTAGACTTAAAAACATGCCAATTGACTTAGGCTTAAAAACATGCCAATTGAGAGTGCACATGCAATCAATGAATAAAATTGTTTAATTAAATTCCAATTTTATGCCCAGATTTTAATTAAGACCCTAAAACATGCATCTAATTGTGATTGAGAGAATATAAATAATCTAGCATGCACACAAAAACAATCACAAAAATAGATTTGAGGAAAAATCCCCAGCAGGGGCAAAACCTTTTATTTCTTTATAAAAACTATAAATATCCAACTTACAGTTACATAGAATAAATACAAAATTTTCGTGACAGTGAAATACCCTCAGGTGTCGGTTCGAAGTCTTCAGCAAGAGATCCAGTAAGAGCTCCAACGGTCAGCAATGGAGAAGTAGCCTTATTCTCCACAAGGGTTACTCTAGATGAGTAAGATGAATAATCAAGTCACTAATGATTCACATAATTGATTTGGGATTTTTTTAGTGAATAAAGAAGGGCTTAAAGCCTAAAAATTGAATTATTTTCATGCACCAGATATGCAGAATTGTATTTTTAAAGACTTGCAAAACCTAACTTCGTAGCATGTATAAATAGGCTGAATAAAAAGTTGAGGCACTTGAAGTCTTTTGAAGTTGTTCAAACGACATTTGCAAGTTGTTTGAATGACATCTAATATCATTTCTAACGACCATACTAACCACCCAAAAAATCTAAAACAGTTCGGGATCGTTTGATATAGGCTTCAAACGACATCTGTTATCGTTAGAAGTAGTCGTTCGATTGACTTATCAATGTCATTTGAATGATATTTCTATGTCATTTTAACGACACAAGCGAAAAATATTTCCTTCAAAAGTTTCACCTATAGGTCTTAAAAAATAATTTTTGACTTTGAAAAACACCTCAATTTTGATAAAAATATTTTCTAAAAATATTCTAAATAATTACGTGAACATTAATAACTCCAATTAATCATTTTACCTTTGAGCGTAGTGGAGTAAGTGGGATATAGCCAGTTGAAGATGCATGACACGCGTTAACAATGAGGGGTGCATGTAGCTCAAGATTTGGATGATGGACATCAAGGTAGAACGTGTAAAGGCATGCCGAAATGCAATGTTATATAACATAATAACTGTAATTTAGGACAAAACAGAAATTCCTAGATTCTATACAGACATTTATAAAACATGTCCTCACAAATATCCCCTATGTCTATGCCGGTACATACATAAAAAACCTAAATTATGCTACCCAAAAATAATATGAGACATGCAATCTAATATCCCCCCAAACCCATAAATGGAAATATCAAATAACATGTCTTCAAAAATCTTCAACATCTTCAAAGCTTCAAATCTTAAACGTTGCTTTGTCATCATTAGGGTGTGTAAACTAATGATCCTCTATTTTGTACCTACACACACGAGACAAGAAACAAATACTCGTGACGTGCAAAAGTTTGAAATATAATGATAAGAAAAAATATCAATATCAATTAAGCTCAAGCAAATCATTATTAAATCAAAGAAGCAAGAAAAACATCTCCCCCATAATTCTTTCTCCCCCTTTTTATGATTTCCCCAAATAGATAAATAAGAAGAACACAAAAAAAATGCATATGGAGAGTGTCACAAGGTAATAAAATTCTCTTTTTGAATTTTTCAAATTTGTCTTACAAAAAAAAATACAACAAAGAATCACACCATGAAAGAACACGAAAATAACCAAGTCGCTGGTAGCATAAATGAAGGGATGTGAAAAAATTATATAGAAAAATCAACGCAAACTTTCATAACATATGTGAACAATTAATTTTGAATATACCTAACGAATGAACTCAGTATCTTCCTTAGGTGTAAATATGGTGGAATTATAAGAAATTGACTCAATCTAATCAACAAATAAAAGTTCAAAGTGATTTCCATTCCAATAACGCCCAAAACTATTTAATGCTTTTTCGAGATTTTCAAGAAAGTGCAAATCCGTTGATTATACAAATCCAACCAAACTCCCTCAAATTTAATAATGATCACATAATGATATTTCTTTTCTTGTGAATGATCATATAATCCAAAACTAGTTTGTCCTTGGCTACTTTTTTCATTGCCACACTTTTTTTGACTTTTTTCAATTCTTTGGGTCTTGGCTACTATTTTCAATGCCACATTTTTGCACCTAAATAAACGGTATATTAATCGCAAAGGGTATTATTATTAACTTTGTAGCCCTTCCTCATTTTTCACACAATATATTTATTGAAACAAAATTCCTCACGGGTAACGGATATTACATGTACTACTATTATTATTCTCATTTTATCGCATTTAGTTCATTGTATAGGCATATTTAAGATGGAAACACTCAAACCAACACGTGACAGACAAGCACAAAATTTGAATAAGACGGTGCATGTGTGCATTAAAGGAGATAAGGAGCCAAACATGTAGAAATATATTACTAATCACGTTTCAATGACTCCAACCAATGTAAAGCACGTGGATGAAATGATGTAGCATCGAAAATCACTATCAAACAGTCATGTGGAATATGGAAATGAAGTGGTAACTATGGTTATCTTAAATGTACATCCACAAAAGATATAAACAAAATACAAAACTCTTTTTGTGTTTTTCAAAAAAATATTATACAAAGAAAATCATTTTGCCTTTTTCAAAAATTTATCAAAAACAAAATGTTGTTGAATTATTCAATTTTTCTAAAAAAAATAGAAAAGATTTTTGTATTTTTCTAAAAATATAAAAAATGAAAATAAACTACAAAAATGATACAAATGATACAGTCTAGCAATAGGAATCATGTTATATGAGCATGAAAAATGCATCCTATTTTAGACATGGTAACCACACCTTAGTCAAGTATGCAAATTCCTAAAGACTTCGTAAGACTCTCTAATCTAAAGGTCTCTAAAGGCCTCGTGAAGATATCGGTTAATTGGAGGTCGGTAGACACAAAACTCAAGGACACGAATTTATCGTCTACTTTCTCACGGATAAAGTGCTCGTGTATCCTAATGTGTTTTGTGCACTAATGCTGGACTGGATTGTGGTATATGTGTATCGTGCTCGTGTTATCAGAGGAAAGAGTCACGTTGTCCTGTGATACCCCATAATACTCCAACATCTGCTTAATCCATAGAAGTTTCATGTAACAACTCCCGGCGACTATATACTCAGTCTCCGTAGTGGATAAAGAGATGGAGTTTTTCTTCTTGCTCAACCAAAAGATAAGAGCTGAACCAAGGAAGAACACCCACCAGAAGTTCCCCAACATCCATCTGCATCCTCTGCCCAATCGGCATTTGAATAGGCAAATAAACGGTTATCGATATCAAGGGAATACCAAATGCTATGTGAGAGAGTCACAATCACTTATTTGATAATACGTTTAAGAGAAAGTAAGTGCGACTCTTTCGGGGACGCTTGATAACGCGGACATACTCCAAGACTAAAGGTGATGTCTGGATGACTAGAAGTCAAGTAGGTAAGACTTCCTATCATACTCTGATACAAGGTTTGCTATACATCCTTGCCTCAAGTGTCCTTGCTAAGCTTAGTCGATGTTACTCATCGGGGTACGTGCATGCTTAGCGAAGTCTAAAAAAAATTCACAAGGTCTCTACAATAAATGCATTGTGAGATGAACATCCCATCCTCTAACTGAAGAACCTGGAGATCAAGGAAGAATGTAATCTCACCAACCATGCTCATCTCGAACTCACTCTTCATCTCCTCCTCAAAGTGGTGAGCATGTCGGGAGCACGTGGATCCAAAGACTATGTTGTCCACATAGACCTGGGAAACCAAAATAGCACCATCTCACATCCTAACCAATAATGTCTTATTAACTCCCCCTCTCTCAAAGCCATGAGCTAAGTGATAGGAAGTAAGCCTCTCGTACCAAGCACGGGGTGCTCACTTCAAACCATACATGTCTTTTTTCATATAATAGACATGTTCAGGGTGCTTATGGTATTCAAACTCTTTTGGTTGTTCCACATAAACCTCCTCCTATATAATTCCATTCAAAAAGGCACTAGTGACATCCACCTGATATGACTTGAAGCGTAGATGACATGCGATGGCGAGTAGTAAACTGATGGACTCAAGCCTCACAACAAGAGCAAATTTCTCATCAAAGTCTACACCCTCTATCTGTGTGTAGCCCTGAGTGACCAACCTATCCTTGTTTTAGATAATGGTTCAATTATCATCCATCTTTTTCTTTTAGATCCACTTGGTACCAATAACATTCTTCTCACTAGGTCGGGGAATAATTTTCCAGACATCATTCTTTTTTAAACTGAAGCAACTCATCTTGCATAGCGAATATCCAGTGTTCATCTTTGAGTGCTTCCTTGATGTTCTTGGGCTCGACTTTAGATGTGTAGCACATAAAACTAACCATGTTCTCTAGATGAGTGTAACACCCCATATTTTTTTAGGATAAATAATTTATTTAATTTGGTGAATTGGAATTTAAACTAAATTGATGATTTGGAGAAATTATTTAAATTGAAAGATTCAATTTATTTGGAGAATTAAGATTTAAATTAATTTAGATTATCTCTTTTAAGAATACATGTCTCGTAATTTGCGGTTGAAATTGGAGATTTTAGTTAAGTAACTCGGATGATTATTCCGAGTGTATGGTTGGCTCTGAATAGGTAAAGATAGTCGAAAAAGAGTACTCGGGGGTAGTAATTTGGTCTCAGATCATTTTTAGGCAAAATCGGGCTCACGCGGGGGCATTTGAGCCATTTTAATTTAGCACACAAGCTTAATTTTAGGATTCATATAATAAAACATAAGATAGAGAGTTTGTGGCACTCACAACTCAAATAATAAAACCCTAGTTTGGAGAGGAGAAAAGGTGGAGCAATTGGGAGAGCTTTTGGAAGCCAAACCAAGAAGAAATTGGTGTGTTCTTCGTCAAGTATTCGCCTGCACCAAAGGAAATCAGACTCTACAAATTCACCCAGGCAAGTAGTTAAACTTGCTCTCATTTAATTTGTAGTCTTTATTTTCATATCAAAGCGGGCGTAATAAAAATTTGTTTGTGACGTGGAGTGTAACACAAAATGGGTTTCGGGCAAATTGGAGATTTGTATGTAGATTTAATAAAATTGGTGATGGAATAATATAAATATGTGTTGGAAGCACGATTATAGTTGCAACTCATGCTTTAGGTTCTATTAATTTAAAGTTTTTAAATCAAACCTAGGATGAGTTTTGGGATGAACAGTGATGAACCTAAATCTAGAAATTTTGAGTTTTTATGATCATTAATGATGGTTAAAGGTTGTATTGATGATTAGAAACCTTTTTAGGAGCGTAAATTGTTTCAACATTAGTTGGGTGGATTTTTGAATTGAAATTGCGAAGCTCTCATGAATATCAATGGCGGATAGAAGTGTGAGAAAAACAAAGGAGAGAGAGAAATAGTAGGTCATTCGAACGTCCAGTGGCGTCGATCAAACTACGATGCCAGTTTTTTTTTATTTTTTGGTCTGGGGCATTTGGGATTTTTCCATTCATTGCTTTGCTCAGTATGTCTTTAGCTGGGCGATTTGTTAGTATTAAGCCTTGATACAATTAGCAGACCGAAGAAAAAGAGGAAATAATTATAGGTAGAAATATTGATTTAGTTAAAATAGTTAGAGCCTTGGGAAATGGAGTTTTAAGATGTATCTTATTTAGCGAGTGCGAGATAAAATTTTGAGATTTGAGTGAAATAAATTCAAAGGTTTAAATTACAGACCAAGTAAGAGAGTCCGGGTATTTTAATTGAGTCACATCACTTAGAAAAAATTAATTGAAGTGAAATTTATTAGATTAAGAGTCAGGGATTGTGACTCGAATATTTTCAGGCTAGTGCTACGGGTGTTAGGCACGGGTTAGCCGAACCTTTATTTAATATTTGTATATGGTTATGTGTGATATACATACATATATATATATATATATATATATATATATATATATATATATATATATATATATATATACACTTTCCTGATCTATAGATATCAGTGTTAATAATATTTATAGGTTGAGGGTAAACCTATATTGATGTTATAAGCATATGTGCATAGGTTGTGCGATTGCTTATTGGTTGAATAATTATGTGTAAACATACCTAGGCTACTTGCTATCATGGTAGGTTTCGCGCTGTGGACAATCCTATTATGATGACCCCATTTGGGGGGATATTGACTTGTACCTCTGAACATAGAACTTAGGGATTGAGCACCACTTGTGTGAACAAGGGTGTGACCGGTCATTTGGGTACGTTCGTTGTGTGCGTAGCCCAAAGGCCTAGCACTATGTTCGCCTCAAATATATGTTATTTAATTTTTTTTGAGGGTCGTATCCGAAATGATGTCCTTATTTAGTACGTGATGTACCAGGATTTGATAGTAGAGTATGTCCTCATCCCAGGTCTCCACCTCGGGATGTCGTATATATATATATATATATATATATATATATGTACGTGTGATCTATTCTACTTCGGGTGCTTTAGTGTGCATTGTAGATACTAATTTCTAAATTCATTTCGGTATGTGAAAACTTTATAATCAGTTGGTGACACTAAATAAATAATAAAGGTTTGGAAATTTGGTATCGTATTATATACGGGTGGACACAACAAAATATTAGGCAGGGAAAAAGCCTTAAGTCTGAGAATATTTTGGAGGATTAATTAAGTTAATACGATAAATGACGTATGTGTCAACAATAAGAGTACTCAAGGTTAGAGTAGTGTAGTAGAAAGAGGCGTGATTCGGCTAGTTATGTGGGGTAGCTTAACTAGAAAGGTTAGCAGGCAAGCCTTTGGTGTGCACATTAAAAGAAGGGTGCGTTATACCTCAAGTGAGTGTGACACTAACTTAAATATGAATAGTGTGCATGTATATTTAATAATTGCAATTAAACTACTTGGTAAATATTTTCAAAATGATTTACTTGGTCTCTGACCCGTTTCAAAATCTTTTTGAAAATATTTTAGGGGCCAAGCCACAGGGATGCCCAACTGCAGGTTAAGTTGCAAGACTTCGCTATAAACCCTTCGTTCATTCATTCCTAGTGTAGGATATCTACTTAAGTATTCATTTGGGCATGTCACCTTCAGATTGAGTATTCTGTTATTCATTGGGGCTTTGTATACACTAGTTATTATTTCAGTTTACTGTTATATTTAAATTGAACCGATAGTTGATTCGATCATCTTTATTTATATTATTCATCAGTGTTGGATTTAGTTATGAGTGTGTTGATGGTTTTATTATTTTTCGCTTGTTACTAATTACTATGGTACAGAGAGGTGTCTTGTAAAGAGTAATAACACATATGTGGGTTTTTGTAACACCCCGTATATCTGAGGATATAGAATTTAAATAATTTGGTAATAGAAGATTTAATTAATTGGGAGAACTTAATTAAATTGGTGATTTGGAGAAATTATTTAATTTGGAGAATTTATATTAATTTGGTGAATTAAGATTTATTTAATTCGGGTTATTTTTGGAAATTCACGTCGTAATTTGGGGTCAAAATTTGAGAAGGTTATAAAGTAATTCGGATGGAAATTCTGAGTGCACGATTGACTCCGGATAGGTTGAAATAGTCAAAAAAGAGTACTTGGGGTAGAAATTGGGTCTCGGGGCAGTTTTAGGCATAACCGGGCCCATAGAGGAGTGCTTGGGCCATTTTAGGTTGGCCCATAAGCTTAAAAACGAGATTAATGAAATAAAACCAAATTGAGGGAATTGGGTCAGTCATAACTCAAGGAGAGAAACCCTAGAGCTTGAGAACGCGAGAATTACGTGTGATAATTGATTAACTTCGCAACTTTCTAATATAGCACACTTATTTAATTTCAGCCCCTAATCATGCATCTAAAGTAAAAGTGTCAACCCATAAACAAATAAAGCAAGCAACACAAAGTTAAGGAAAAATCTCCGAAGGGCAAAACCTTTTATTTCTAAAACTTTGAACAATTTACAAGACCATTGACTTACATACAACCTGATAATCGCCCACAAGTGTAACGCACGGTGTCTTCGGTAAACCTTCAAAGCAACGGCTAGAAATAGTGTCGGCTGGAATCTCCCGCAGGAACTCCAGGTGGTCAGCAATGAAGAAGAGAGACGGCTTCTCCACAAGGGTTGAACAATAACAAAATTGCGTTCTAGGGTTCCAAAAGATTCACAAAAGTAATTGGGATTTTTGTGTGTGAATCAAAAAGAGTATTGGGACTTAAAAAGGTGAAGACTTAGAGTATTTAGGACTCTGAAAATCGTCTTGAAAAGTCTTGGAAAACAACTCCCCGAAGTTGGCTTAAATAAGAAAACTTTGAGCCTAAAAAATCTCAAACAGATCTGGCCGAATTTATCCCAGGCGGACCGGTCCGGCTTGGAGGTAGATCGATCCGACCTCGGATCGGTTCTTTTAAAAAATGGCTTCTTCGGTTCTCTTTTGGTCCGAGGTTTACTGGATCTGCAGTAAGCGGATCGGTCCGGTTGAGGGGCGGACCGGTCTGGTGGCAGATCGGTCCGGTATAGAGGCGGACCGGTCCGGCTTCCCAGAAAACTAAAAAACTTTTAAAAGCCTCATTTTTCTTGAAAAAACTTACTTCTGATTTTTATAAAAAGCATTTTATAAAAAATTCCCAATACTAAATATGAACTTTAAGGAACATAAAAACAAAATTTTACCAAGTTCATTCTCGCAGAGGCTATGATGTTGAAGACACTTTGATATTCGGATCCGTTGATGTAGATGCGATCTTGAGTTTCTTCAAAGATGTAACGGCGTACGACATATAAATTGATAATGGACAAAAATGTCCTTACAGAGCTACAGAGGAAAACAATATAAGAAATTAGGGAAGCTTTGTGAGCCAAACTAAAGGAAGAGGAGTGTGTTCTTCGTCAAACATTCGTCTACAACAAAGGAAATCAGACCCTACGAAATTATCTAGACAAGTAGTTAAACTTGATTTCATTTAAATTTCGATAATGCGATTCATATCATGGTGGGAGTAAACCATATTCATTTTGGGATGAGTGATTATAACAAAATTCGTTTTTGGAGGGTATCACATGTTAAATCTGGGTTTTGAGGATTTAAACATTAAGGGAGAAACTAATGTTTAATTAATGTGAGAATAATATCATATGAGGCCATAATATGATTTAGAATAAAAAACTTGTAGAAATTGTTGTTGAATTCGAACTATTGAATCGAATTGAGATTGTGATTTAAGGGATATTGAGAGAAACCCAATTTATGAACCGCATAATTTATTGAAAATAACTGAGGATTAATGTCATATATTAGTGTTTAAACATGTTTATAGATGAAATAAATATGAGAGATAAAGTAATCGAGGTCTGGATTGAAGTTGGAAAGCTTCGGAGTTTAAAAATGGTGGAAAAAGCAATCGAGGAAGATGACTGATATCTGGTCGATCGACTCGATTTGTCGATCGATCGACCCCTTCAGTTTTTGTAAAACATGATATTTTATATCTTTTCATCACGGTTGCGTGGGCGCCGACCTCGTATTTTTCTGATTTTTTTTTAATTTGGTATGATTTTTCTACGATAGGGTGTGTGAGACCGACATCTTTAGGAATAAATAAATTTGGATTATTTGGAGATGTCCGTAGATGAGCGAAGGACTTTGGAAAAATATTAAGTAAAAATATTTTATCCTTGGATTAGATAGGTATGAATCCGGGGTATGGATTTAGGAGTATATATATTGAATGACACTCGATAATATATGTCGAAAATATACGGACGTATTCGAATGGGAATTTTGGATGAATTTAGCATACGGGATTGTATGTTAATGTGGAATTTAATTGATAGAAATTAAATGGAACCTAATACTTAGAGTGTTATGGGATGAGTATTAAGAACTATTAAATTTAATAAGGGTGTCAAACATATTAACCGAATTTGGTGAAATGAATTCTAAAAGGTTAAAATACAGACCAATAAAGGGAGCCCTGGCATTTTGTTGAGTGACACCACTTGGATAAAATTAATTGAGGTGATAGTAATTAAATTGAGGATCGGAGTTTTGACTTTGATATTTCTCAGGCTAGTGCTATGGGAGTTAGGCACATATTAGCCGGTTTAATTTATTACAGAGATATATAATAAATTATCGAATAGTGAATTTAACGAGAGGTGTTAACCTTAATAGTGGATTTTTGTGTAACAAATTCTAGAGGGTGAAGATACTGACCATATGAGTGAGTCGGAGTATTGTAGTTGGGTGACACTAATTTAATAAATTAATGTGAAATTGATTAGATTAATTGGTGTAATTTGAAATATAACGGATTCGGGGGATGAGAGAACCTATGACTTAGATCAGTAGGATATGAGTGAATTACCAACTCAAATATTTTAAAGGATAATCGGCACACTTTGAGTAGTGGGAGGTACTCGGGAATATACGATAAGAAGTGTAATTGGAATTAATAATACGTAGAATGTTCGAGGGATATATATGCTATGTATGGAATATATGATATAGGTTGTGTGTATACCTATACTGATTTTATGATTTATTATGTGTATGACATACCCCCATACTTACTATCACGGGTGGTTGATTTTCGGAAAAGGACCATCTTATCTTTGTGTGCCTTCCGGGGGATTTAGATTGGCACCTTAAGAACTTAGGACTGCGAATGACTTATTTGTGAGTTAATAAGTCAGCTGACCATGGGAGCGTACGTATGTTCGTGACCCATGGGTATGTGAACTATGTTTGCCTCCAATATGTGTGATTTGTATTGTTACGGTTCCAGAGTGATTCGGAATCCGTAGTCCTTTTTACAGTACGTGATGTACCGGGACTTGATAGCAAAGTATGCATGCACCGCAGGTCTCAGCCTAGGGGTGTTGTATTGTATATATATAATTAGTGTGATAAATATATATACTTGCGATTTATTCTACTACGTGTGTTTGGTAGATGGTGTACCAGAACATTATAACATAATATACTCGCACCGCAACTCAGCTTAGGGGTGCAGTGTTAGTATATATATAACAAAGTGATATATGTCTACGTGTGATTTTATTCTACTGTGTGGGTTTAGTACAAGAGAAAGACGGGGACATTAAAAATAACTATATTATGGGGAGAAATAAACATATACTGAGAAATTTATAATGGGATAAAAGACATGGAAATTCGGTAACATATTGTATAGGTAATATGGGTGGGTACAATACGTTTGTATGTAGTAGGAGACTTGTTACGGCTAGTTAGGTGGGGTAGCTTAACTAGGAAAGGTAGAAGGCAAGCGTTAAGTATGCACATTAGATGAGGGGTGAGCTATTTCTCAAGAGAGTGCGACACTAGCTTAAATATGAAAAGTGTGCATGCAGATTTAATTATTGCAATTTAACTACTTGCTAAATATTTTCAAAATATTTTACTTGGGCTCTGACATATGTCAAAATCTTTTTCAAAACATTTTAGGTGTCCATCCACAAGGACGTTCAGTTTGAGGATTCTATTCAGGGATGGGTATTTGCAGCTCATGTGGAAGTTGCAGGACTTTGCTATTGACGTTTCTCTCATTTATTCTGAGTGTAGGAACTTTTCATTATTCATTTGGGCATGTCGCCCTCAAATTTTGTATTTAGTTTACTTATCAGACTTTGTGTATCTAGATTATTATTTCAGTTACTGTTGTATTTTACTATTGAACTGTTAGTTGATTCGGCTATCTTGATTTGTGTTATTCATCTGTGTGGGATTCAGTTATTAGTTGTGTTGATGGTTTTATTATTATTTATTTTCCACCTATTGTTAATTAATGAAAGATAAAATTTGGCTCCAGTATAATTAAATTACTAGGTGGTTAGTAAGGTTAGAATTTTTTTACAGTGATGATAAGAATGAGCCATATGAGACCAATGTTTTATTTTGATCACAAACTGGCCACCCAGTGTTTTAGTCGGCGGGGTGTCACATATGGTATCAGAGCATCAGGTTCTAAAGTCCATAGGATCTGTGCGGCTTATTACGTTTCAGCGTAGCGTTCTTTGATATAAAGTCTTATTATAGGATTGTTGTATTCCTTCACGTATACGAGTTATATTCTCCTGCGATTAAGTATATCTTATGCGATTTATAAACGAGTTCGACTGGACTTCATACACCAAATAAGTTCGGGACAACCAGCAAGAGCTGTTAGAAGGACTGCAAGAGGCGAGGCTCTGCAGAAATCATGGAATATTTTGTAAATGGTGATCGCGATAGAAGTCACCATAATTATTGTTTACGATAGGCGACGTTAGGATAAACACCAGGGTGCATTAGTTTCCCTAAACACCTTCGTAGAAAGCGGTGGTGCATATTCATACTCACCAGTGTAATCGGTAAAGGGGTGGAGTCGGGGGGACTCCTTTGAAGAGCCATTTGTGAGGATTCGGTAAAGAAGGGGAGTGTAACGGGTTAATAGAAAGAGATAACCCAAAGTCAATTGAGTAGGGTGGAGTGCAGTGACACTTAGGGTTATATTTCAGGAAAAATGTTTGCTCATAGGAGCGGCGTAGTAGTGGTGGAATCCGGTCACCACAATCATGTAGAGATACCGTGGATAATGAGGAAATTGGGGTGCAGTTTAACCGTAAATCCCCTCATCAATTTTTAAATAGTGGGGTTAAGGAAATTTCAGTCCTGCTTCAGAAGGGTCGGACGGTGGTCGGGCATGAAGGACAGTTGACTTGTTTAGAGAACTTTGTACCCAATGAGGTGGATACGGAGAATAAAAAAAAGTGTCCGTAAGTTGAAAATGGACTCATGGTGAAAATACACGAGCGAGGATTGGGAAAATTCAGCTATAATGACGGGTGTTATTGTAGATTTTCATGTGAAACGGGTTTAATAGAGGTATCATAAATACAACTATAGTGTGGTTATTCCCCGTTGAGTAGAGGGGCTCTCTTTAGATCCATTCACAAGGGAGTAGGTGTGAACACTGAGAGGATATATATATCTTATGAGGCTATCTCATTTTGAGAGGTAATATTCGAGTTATGGTTCTATCCTAAGTACGAACTGTCAAGCTATGGTGAGCGGTTACAACAAGCCTATCATGTTCGCTGTTCTGGGGTAAGATGGATATTTTTAAGATGTCTCACTTAAAAGGGGGTCAAGATCGCGGCGATAGTTTTATAAAGTAGACTTAAGAGAGTACATAGGCCTAGTTACATTGGATTCCTGTGCATAAGGGCTTTTACTGATGTGATTCAGGGTATGCTGAGTTTACCGTTGAGTGGAGAGATTTAACTCATTGTTGTGCAAGTGCTGAGAACTTAGTCGTAGTGAGAGCATAGTATTGTGGGACGCCTTGAGATATATGGTCATAGATGATTTGATTTATGTGTTGGGAGACAAAATTTGTGATATCTTGGTTATGTGCTTGGAATGCACGGATTTCGATGAGCGTTAATGCTAGGGGATAGTGCATGGGGGAAAGTTCTTTTGAACTTCGTTATGGGAGGCTACACACATGGAACGTAATAAATGTTGGGAATAGCGAGACGTTGTTGGATGCTAATGCATCGATTTTAAATGTTAAATTATTAAATGAGTAGATAAAATACTTTAAGATGAGAGTTAATACGATATATGGCTAGTGGAGCCAGGTAGTGCTACGAAGGATGCACTGAGAAAAATTTTGCACCACAAGTTACTGGGTGGGGCAGGGTCGAGAAGGACTTAATTTTCAAATTGAATCGAGAATACCCGTATGATATAGCCACCCCGAGAGTACAGAGATGAGCTCGATATAAATATCACGTACGAGACGTTACTAATAATTATACTGAAATGTTTGGGCTATAGTATATAGTATGGTGAGACTTTGTTTTCACTGTCCTGAGATACGATTTACAAGTGCTAGTTATCACCTGAAAGATGGTTTAGTATATATATTCATGTACATATGTTATTGTATGTTGCATAATAGACTTATGAGGAAGTGTTTGTATTATTATATTTGATCTCGGGGAATAGGAAAGTTTAGCGATGGGGTTCAGAGTGGATATGTTTAGTAACGAGCAAGGATATATAGCTTGTGATTGACTTGCGCTAAGATACTAGTGATAGAAAGGGGCGCTATATTGTATGATATCTTTGGTATCATGAAAATGGTCGAGCATACTTTTATGTCAAGAGACGGGATTTAGGGGTACATATTATGGATTGAGGGCCAAACAGATCTCACCGACCAACAATGCTAGGTAGTAGTGTATCGAGAGGGCTCCTTGTTTGGATTTCACTTTGCAAGACTTCCAACGCATGAAACTTAGCACAATTTAAGGCTAGTGGAGTCGGGTAACCTTTGTGTAGTTATGAATGGGTATAGGGTGTGTGGGAGCCCTGGACAATTGATTTAATTTTAATATAATTCGCGTTTAGAAGAGGTAGATATATTTGTAGCGATCTTAAGGACATGTGAGTGGGGAAGTATTCGAGGCTTGGAGTACTGAACTTATCCTAATTTTGAAGACGAAATTCCTTTGTAAGGGGGGATGTATGTAGCACCCCGTATATCTGAGGATATATAATTTAAATAATTTGGTAATAGAAGATTTAATTAATTGGGAGAACTTAATTAAATTGGTGTTTTGGAGAAATTATTTAATTTGGAGAATTTATATTAATTTGGTGAATTATGATGTATTTAATTCAGGTTATTTTTGGAAATTCACATGTCGTACTTTGGGGTCGAAATTTGAGAATGTTATAAAGTAATTCGGATGATAATTCTGAGTGCACGATTGACTCCGGATAGGTTGAAATAGTTGAAAAAGAGTACTAAGGGGAAGTAATCGGGTCTCGGGGTAATTTTAGGCATAACCGAGCCAACAGAGGAGTGTTTGGGCCATTTTAATTTGGCCCATAAGCTTAAAAATGGGATTAATGAAATAAAACCTAAATGAGAGAATTGGAGAAGTCATAAATCAAGGAGAGAAACCCTAGAGCTTCAGAGGAAAATAGTGGAAGAAATTGGGGAACCTTTAGGAGGGAAACTAAAGGAAGAGGAGTGTGTTCTTCGTCAAACATTCATCTACAACAAAGAAAATCAGACCCTACAGAATTATCCAAGAAAGTAGTTAAACTTGATTTCATTTAAATTGCGATATTGCGATTCATATCATGGTGGGGGTAAACCATATTCATTTTGGGATGAGTGATTATAGCAAAAATCATTTTTGGAGGGTATCACATATTAAATCTGGGTTTTGGGAATTTAAACATTAAGGGTGAAATTGATGTTTAATTGATGTGAGAATAATATCATATGAGGCCATAATATGATTTAGAATAAAAAACCTCTAATAATTGTTGTTGAATTCGGACTAATGAATCGAATTGAGAATTGTGATTTAAGGGTTATTGAGAAAAACCCAATTTATGAACCCTAGAATTTTAATGAAAATAACTGAGGATTAATGTCATATATTAGTGTTTGAACATGTTTATAGATGAAATAAATATGGGAGATAAAGTAATTGAGGTTTGGATTGAAGTTGAAAAGCTTCGGAGTTTTAAAATGGTGGAAAAAGAAATCAGGATGATGACTGATATCTGGTCGATTGATCGATCGACCCGATTCGTTGATCGATCAACCCCTTCAGTTATTGTAAAACATGAGATTCTAGATCTTTTCGTCACGGTCGCATGGACGCCGACCTCGTATTTTTTTTATTTTTTTTGGATTTGGTATGATTTTTCTACGATAGGGGGCGCGAGACCGACATCTTTAGGAAAAAACAAATTTTGATTATTTGGAGATGTCCGTAGATGAGTGAAGGACTTTGGAAAAATATTAAGGAACATTATTTTATCCTTGGATTATATAGGGATGAATCTGGGGTATGGATTTAGGAGTATTTATAGTGAACGACACTCGATAATATATGTAAAAAATATACAGACGTAATCGAATGGGAATTTTGGATGAATTTTGCATACTGGATGGTATGTTAAGGTGGAATTTAATTTATAGAAATTAAATGGAACCCAATACTTAGAGTCTTATGGGATAAGTGTTAAGGACTATTAAATTTAATAAGGGTGTCAAACTTATTAAACGAATTTGGTGAAATGAATTCTAAAAGGTTAAAATACGGACCAATAGAGGGAGTCGTGGCATTTTGGTTGAGTGACACCACTTGGATAAAATTAATTGAGGTGATAGTAATTAAATTGAGGATCGAGGTTTTGACTCTGATATTTCTCAGGCTAGTGCTACGGGAGTTAGGCACAGATTAACCGATTTAATTTATTATAGAGATATATAATAAATTATCGAATAGTGAATTTAACGAGAGGTGTTAATGTTAATAGTGGATTTTTGTGTAACAAATTCTAGAGGGTGAAGATACTGACCATATGAGTGAGTCGGAGTATTGTAGTTAGGTGACACTACTTTAATAAATTAATGTGAAATTGATTAGATTAATTGGTGTAATTTGAAATGTAATGGATTCGAGGGATGAGCGAACTTATGACTTAGATCAGTAGGATATGAGTCAATTACCTACTCAAATATTTTAAAGGATAATTGGCACACTTCGAGTAGTGAGAGGTACTCGGGAATATACGATAAGAAGTGTATTTGGAATTAATAAAACGTAGAATATTCGGGGGATATATACGCTATGTATGGAATATATGATATAGGTTGTGTGTATACCTATACTGATTTGTATGATTTATTATGTGTATGACATACCCACCATACTTACTATCACGGGAGGTTGATTTTCTGAAAAGGACCATCTTATCTTTGTGTGCCTTCGAGGGGATTTAGATTGGTACCTTAAGAACATAGGACTGTGAATGACTTATTTGTGAGTTGATAAGTCAGTTGACCATGGGAGCGTAGGTATGTGAGTGACCCATGGGTATGTGAACTATGTTCGCCTCCAATATGTGTGATTTGTAATGTTATGATTCCAGAGTGATTCAGAGTTCGTAGTCCTTTTTGCAGTGCGTGATGTACCGGGACTTGATAGCAGAGTATGCATGCACCGCAGGTCTCATCCTAGGGTTGTTGTATTGTATATATATAATTAGTGTGATAAATATATATACTTGTGATTTATTCTACTACGTGTGTTTGGTTGATGATGTACCAGGACATTATAGCATAATATACTCGCATCGCAACTCAGCTTAGGGGTTGTGTGTTAGTATATATATAATAAAGCGATATATGTCTACATGTGATTTTATTCTACTGTATGGGTTTGGTACAAGAGAAAGATGGTGACATTAAAATTAACTATATTATGGGGAGAAATAAACATATACTGAGAATTTTATAATGGGATAAAAGACATGGAAATTCGGTAACATATTGTATGGGTAATATGGGTGGGTACAATGCTTTAGTATGTAGAAGGAGACTTGTTATGGCTAGTTAGGTGGGGTAGCTTAACTAGGAAAGGTAGAAGGCAAGCGTTAAGTGTGCACATTAGATGAGGGGTGAGCTATGTCTCAAGAGAGTGTGACACTAGCTTAAATATGAAAAGTGTGCATGCATATTTAATTATTGCAATTTAACTGCTTGCTAAATATTTTCAAAATGTTTTACTTGGGCTCTGACCCATGTCAAAATCTTTTCCAAAACATTTTAGGTGTCCAGCTAAAGGGACTCCCAGTTTGAGGATTCTATTCAGGGATGGGTATTTGCAGCTCATGTGGAAGTTGCAGGACTTTTCTATAGATGTTTCTCTCATTTATTCCCAGTGTAGGAACTTTTCAGTACTCATTTGGGCATGTCGCCCTCAGATTTTGTATTCAGTTTAATTAATGGACTTTGTGTATCCAGATTATTGTTTCAGTTACTGTTGTATTTTACTATTGAACTGTTAGTTGATTCGGTTATCTTGATTTATGTTATTCATCTGTGTGGGATTCAGTTATTAGTTGTGTTGATGGTTTTATTATTATTTATTATCCACCTGTTGTTAATTAATGAAAGATAAAATTTGGCACCAGTCTAATTAAATTACTAGGTGGTTAGTAAGTTTATAAATTTTTGACAGTGATGCTAAGAATGAGTGATATGAGACCAACATTTTAGTTTGATCACGGGTTGGACACCCAGTGTTTTAGTAGGCGGTGTGTCACAATTTTATCCACTATGAATTACGGAATAGGAACAGGATGCCAAGTAGGGGAAATAGTCATACAAAATTTTTGGTTCGGTTGGGATAAGGGTGTTATGCCCAGGAACTATTTGAACGAGCAGTTCGATTGGAAATTGAAAGTATGAGTTTTATTCTGGAGGGATTTGGGATATTCTTTGTGTGACACGAGCGAGTCACAACAATTTTTTAGTACTAGGTTCGCATGAGAAATGGTTTAGTAGAGGTATCATTAATATTACTATAGTGTGTCTATATTTACCAATGAGTAGCAGGGTGGTCTTCTGTTCCATCTTCAAGGGAGCCATTGTGGACACTGAGAAGATATATATAGTTTATAAGGTTAGCTCATGCTGAAAGGTGATATTCGAGGTATGGTTTTATCCTGGGTATGGATTTTTGTGAGATGATGGGTGGTTATTACAAGACTATCATGTTCATTATTTCGGGGGAGGTGGTAAATTTTTCCGACGTCTCACTTGAAAGTGGGTCGAGCTCATGGTGATATTTTAGGAACTAGACTCCAGAGAGTACCGTTGTCAAGTTATTGTGGATCCCGGTGCAAAGGGACTTTATTTGATCTGATTCATGGTACATCGGGTTCACCATTGAGCGGAGAGTTTTAACTCATTACTATTTACGTGCTGAGAACTTAGTGATAGTGAGAGCATCGTATCGTGTGACGCCTTGAGAGACATAGGCATAAAAGATTTGATTTATGTGTCAGGAGATAGAATTTGTGATATCTAATTATGTGCTTTGGGCCATGAATTTTTATGACTGACAATGCTAAGGAATAGTGCATTGGGAAAGTTCTTTTGAGACTTGTTACGAGATGTTACACACATGGACCTTAATAAATGTTTGGAGTAGTAAGACGCTATTGGATGCTAGTGCATCGATTTTAAATGTTAACTTATTGAACGTGTAGAGGAAACACTTTGAACTGAGAGCTATTACGATATGTAGCTAGGAGAATCGAGAAGTGTTGTGATGGAAGCACTGAGAGAACTTTTTCACCACAAGTTAATGGATGGGGCAGCATCGAGAAGAATGAAATTACAAATTTTAGGGTAATCGAGAATACTCGTATGATATAGCCACGCCGAGAGAGTGCAGAGGTGAACTTGAGATAAGTGTGTTGTGTACAGTACATTAGTGATATTTATGTCGGAATGTTCAGGCTATAATATATAGTATGGTACGACTTTGTGATCATTGTTCTAAGATATGATTTACTTTTGCTAGTTATCACTTGAAAAAGGGTCTAGTCTATATATTAAGTGTATGCATGTTATTGTGTTGAATAATAGACTTGTGAGAAAATGTTGGCATTGTTATATTTGATCCCGGGGAGTAAGGATGTTTACTGATGGTATTCAGGGTGGATTGGATTTTTATCGAGTGGGGAGATATAGCTCGTGATTAATTCACGCTAAGAAACTAGTGATAGTAAGTGGCGCAGTATTGTATGATGTCTTTTGTAACATGAGAGTGGATGAGTATACTTTTATGTTAACAGATGGGGATTTTGATGTACATGATATGGATTGAGGGCCTAGGAGATCTCAACAAACGATAATGTTAGGAGTAGTGATCTTAAGGGCATGTGAGTTGGGAACTATTTGAGGCTTGGAGTACTAGACTCATCTGAATTTCGAGGATGAAATTCCTTTCTAAGGGGGGGGAGTATGTAACACCCAGTATTTTTTTCGGATAAAGAATTTATTTAATTTGGTGAATTAGAATTTAAACTAAATTGATGATTTGGAGAAATTATTTAATTTGGAGAATTTATTTAATTTGAAAGATTTAATTTATTTGGATAATTAAGATTTAAATTAATTATGTTTATCTCTTTTAAGAATATATGTGTCGTAATTTGAGGTTGAAATTGGATATTTTAGTTAAGTAACTCAGATGACGATTATGAGTGCACGATTGGCTCCAAATAAGTCAAGATAGTTGAAAAAGAGTACCGTAGTAATTGGGTCTCAGCTCATTTTTAGGCATAACCGAACCCACATGGTGTGTTTGGGCCATTTTATTTTATCCCACAAGCTTAATTTCGGGATTCACATAATAAAACCTAAGTTAGAGAGTTTGTGAGAGTCACAACTCAAATACGAAAGCCATAGTTTACAGAGGAGAAAAGGGGGAGCAATTGGGACAGCTTTTGGAAGCCAAACCACGAAGAAATTGGTGTGTTCTTCGTCAAGTATTAGTCTACACCAAAGGAAATCAAACTCTACAAATTTACCCAGGCAATTAGTTAAACTTGATTTCATTTAATTTATAGTTTTGTTGTTCATATCATAGTGGGTGTGATAAAAATATGTTTTTGACGAGGAGTATAACACGAAATGGGTTTGGGGCAAATTGGAGATTTGTACATAGATTTAATAAAATTTGGTGAAGGAATAATGTAAATCTTTGTTGGGAGCATGATTATAGTCGCAACTCAGACTTTAGGTTCTATTAATTTAAAAATTTTAAATCAAACCTAGGTTGAGTTTTGGGATGAACATCAGTGAAACCAAATCTGGAAATTTATGATTAGAAACCTTTTTAGGAGCGTAAATTATATCAACATTTGTTGGTTTGATTTCTAAATTTAAACCAAGAAGCTCTCATGAACATCAATGGCGGATATAAATGCGAGGAAGACGATGCAGAGAGAGAAGCAGCAGGTCGTTCAAAAGACCTGGGGTATCGTTCGAACGACGTCTCCATTTTTTTTTCTTTTTTAGTCTGACACATTTGGGGTTTTTCCAGTCCTTGGTTTGCTCAGTATGTCTTTGTCTTAGAGATTTGTTGGTATTAAGCCTTGATACAGTTGACGGACAGAAGAAAAAGGGGAAATAATTACGGGTGGCAATATTGATCCAGTTAAAATAGTTAGAGCCTTGGGAAAAGGAGTTTTAAGATGTATTTTATCTAGAGCGAGTGCCAAATAAAATTTTGGGATTTGATTGAAATAAATTCAAAGGTTTAAATTACAAACAATGTAAGGGATGTAATACCCCGTATTTTTTATGGCTTTAAATTTAGGGATTTATTAAATTTAATTGAGATAAATTAACTTAATTTTAATCCGAAAAGTTGTTTTAAATATTGACTAGCGTGACGAGAGTTAGTAATTATTGAAATTTGTTGAATGTTACTGGATGAGTATAGTAATATATGAGATTTATTTTATAAAATTGTCACGTGTGAATAAAATGGCAATTATGGAAATTTAAGTCGGGACACGCCTGTGTCGTGTCGGGACTAAATTATTATTATATAAAGTGAATAAATTATAAGTTGCTCGTATGGTCGTTTTGAGTGAGTCAAAGTGTCTGGAAGGGTCGAGATAGTCAGAAAAGTGTACCCGGGGGTTTAGTTTGGGTCTCGGGGCGTTTTTAGGCCTATTTAGTACCCCGGGAGGGCGTTTTGGACATTTCATAATTATGGGTAATTAAACCCACGAATTTGCAAGGGTTATATAAGATGTTAAGTGTTATCTTCTAGGGTTAAAATAACTAAAGACTAAAGACAGCCATGGGAGAGGAAGGGGAGGAGTTTTCCAAGGAGTTCTAGGCCAAGAACTCCTCCGGTTGCACCGCCGTCGTCGCCAAATCGTAGATCGCGCGAAGGGGATCACAACCACACCTGTTTCTTCCACAAATCAGAGACTAAATTTCCAGGCAAGTATCTATATTGCTTTAATCAGGTTAATTCATCCTTTTATATTAGTCTAAGGTTGATTAGAATTAGTGTTCTTGAAGAAAAACGTTAATTGGAGACAGAAATTACATGTTGTAGAGGTAAAGATCATATTTTCGGAAATCCATTTCACATGTAGAGGTTTAACCAAGAATTTCCATGATATTAGTGATAGAAAATATGAAAGAAAAATGGAAGAAACTAAGTTAAAGGAAAATATTAGGGTTCTTGAGAATTAAACAGATGTTTCCCTTTTAACCCATGATTCTTGATTAAAACGCGCATGCCTTACGTAGATTATTACTCATTTGGGTGTATAATGTTTGTAGTATCAATTTCTGGGAGTTTGGGAGTTAAAAATTTGGAATTGGATGAGCTTAGATGATAGAACCCGTAACTGGTATTCTGCAGATTTAGCCATACCTGTTTGATCGATCGATCGAGCCCAGAACATCGATCGATCGACGGTTCGATCGATCGACCCCTCCTGGAAAACGGCATTTTTGCTCGTGTTAGCTTAATCCGATTTTATACGTAGTAAACCTTGATTAGGGTTGCTAGAACATAATGGGACATAAAAAGGACCAGTAGGGTCAAGATAAATCCCGTTAAGTGGAACTTTAATGTGAAGGGAAATAAAAGGGTAAACGGGGAGACATTCATACTTAAGAAATCATACGTGCGTTGATTAAATAATCGAAACATCTAATAAGTTGGATTAGAAGGCGAGTGAGGGCCTATTGAAATTGTACTTAGATAAAGAGAATACTTCGAGTGACGAGAAGTGAGTTTAGAATAAATTAATTACGAGAATAAAATGAACGAGTCCGTTATATGGGATAATTGAGTAAACTGTGTAATAACGGATAATGATAATTATGGGTCGTGAGAGTACCTAATTTAATAATGTGGATGTGAATACATATAATATATATGACGGTGTGATTGTGCATATATTATTTCTGTGAAAAAAAAAATCGTACCCGGGCTACTTGCTATCACGGGGGTTTCCGCGCCGAGACATTCTTATCTCGATGGGACCTTTACGGGGGATATTGACTAGTACCCTGGAACATAGAATTCCCTGGTACAGGCTATCTGATTGATAGTTCAGACAGGTTTAAGAGACGTGTGGGTATGTACTGACCTCTTAGGATCGGGA
Source organism: Sambucus nigra (assembly GCA_949130495.1). Classification (NCBI taxonomy): domain Eukaryota; kingdom Viridiplantae; phylum Streptophyta; class Magnoliopsida; order Dipsacales; family Adoxaceae; genus Sambucus; species Sambucus nigra. The sequence continues at coordinate 1,643,372 of CASBWL010000485.1, forward strand.
TCTATGCTTCGCCTCCACTTGTATGTGTTTGTGTTAATGCAGTTCGAGAGTGATTCCGAACGAGCATTTCCCTAAATATATGTGATATAGGGACTTGATAGCAGAGTATGCTAGCACCATAGTTTTTATGTGGGGTGCCGTTAGTATATATGTATTATATGAGTGATTGGTATATATATACTTATTTATGGAAACTTTGCACCATAGATTTTATGTGGGCTGCCGTTTGTATATATATTATAAGTGTAACTAATATATATACGTATATCTATATAAGAACTTTCTACTGAGTGAAATAGTAGTTAATTAAAGTATGAAATTCTTCAACTTCACTATAAGTATTTGGAAGCATTATAACGATACGGAATTATTCTAAATAACGTAACAAATCTTGAAGAGATAGATTTTTCTAAAGTGAATATTATAACCTTAATTTCACGTGTTAAGACTTATGGAGAATAAGTTAGAGAGATATATGGGATTCTTTAGTACGGTAGACGTGCACACTAAATGAGAGGTGAGAATTCTCAAGAGAGTGTTGCATACTAATATGACTGTTGCATTAGCCAGTAAGCATTTTAAATACTTGCTAAACTATTTTAAAACTGTTTTACATTTGGGCTCTGACCCATTTGCTGTTACCTCTGCTCTCCTGTGCATATATATATATGTTTTACAGGTGCCCATCCACAAGGGCGTCATGCTTAGGATTCTTGGAATGGAACGTGTTGTAGCTTTTGTGGGAGTTGCAGGCCATTGCTTAGACGACTTCATTGTTGACTCCACTTCTAGTTCAACTTTATCCAATGGGGGCATGTGTCTCCCTTTTTCCATTATTTAGTTGGTTTTGTCAGAGATTGTAATTCTTTTACTTTCAGTATCTTTATTTCGGGATTTATTACTGTCAGGATGTTTTCCTTTAGTATTTTAATGTTGGGATTTATTATTGACGGTTAAACTCTTGAATGTTCATTTTTTTATATACTTAATGTGTGACTCTTAAAATGTTAATGATTAAAGGTTTTATAATTGGATTATATAAAATAGAAATAAGTTTTTTAAATGGTTTGACACTTATCTTAATTAATCAGGGGTTTGAATTTGAAAATTTTCATTTGCGACAGTGATGCTAAGAATGAACCAACTGTTCACCTTGATTTTAATTTAATAAAGGAGTGATCGCCCGGTATTTAATTAGGCGGGGTGTCACAAGGGAGTCCAGGTATTTTGGTGAAGTGACACCACTTAGAAAAAATTAATTGAAGTGAAATTTATTAGAATTAGAGTCAGCGATTGTGACTTGAATATTTTCAAGTTAGTGTTACGGGTGTTAGGCACGGGTTAGCCGAACCTTTATTTAATATTTGTATACGGTTATGTGTGATATATATATATATATATATATATATATATATATATATATATATATATATATAGATATCGGTGTTAATAATATTTATAGGTTGAGGGTAGACCTATATTGATGTTATATGAACATGAGCATAGGTTGTGTGATTACTTATTAGTTGAATAATGATGTGTAAACATACATAGGCTACTTGCTACTGTGGGAAGTTTCGCGTCGTGGAAAGTCCTATTATGATGAGCCCATTTTGGGGGAGATTGACTTGTACCTCAGAACATAGAACTTAGCGATTGAGCACCACTTTTGTAAATAAGGGTGTGACCGGTCATTTGGTTGCATTCGGTGTGTGCGTATCCCAAAGGCTTAGGAATATGTTTGCCTTCAATATGCATTATTTGATTTTTGGCTCGAGGGTGATATCCGAACCGATGTCCTTATTTAGTACATGATGTACCAGGACTTGATAGCAGAGTATGCCCGTATCGCAGGTCTCCACCTCGGGATCCCGTGTACGTATATATTACAATAATGATGTGAATATATATATATATATATATATATATATATAGACGTGTCATTTATTCTACATCGGGTGCTTTAGAAAACATTGTATATAGTGATTTCTAAATCCATTTCGGTATGTGAAAACTTTATAATCAGTTAGTGACACTAAGTAAATAATAAAGGATTGGAAATTTGGTATCGTATTATATGGGCCATACGGGTGGACACAACAAAATATTACACAAGGAAAAATCCGTAAGTCTGAGAATATTATGGAGGATTAATTAAGTCAATAAGATAAATGATCTATGAGTCAATAGTAAGAGTACTCGGGTTAGAGTAGTGTTGTAGAAAGAGGCGTGATACGGCTAGTTAGGGGGGGGAGGGGAGCTTAACTAGGAAGGTTAGCAGGCAAGCGTTAAGTGTGCACATTAGAAGAGGGGTGAGTTATACCTCAAGTGAGCGTGACACTAACTTAAATTTGAAGAGTGTACGTGCATATTTAATTATTGCAATTAAACTGCATGGTAAATTTTTCAAAATGTTGTACTCGGGCTCTGATCCGTGTCAAAATCTTTTTCAAAACCTTTTAGGTGTCCATCCACAGCGACGCCTAGTTTGAGATTCTATCAAGGGATGAGCAGCTGTAGCTTGTGTGGAAGTTGTAAGACTTCTCTATAGACGCTTCATTCATTCATTCCTAATGTAGGATATTTATTCAGTACTCATTTGGATACGTCACCTTAAGATTTAGTATTCAGTTATTTATTAGACTTTGTATACGCTGGTTATTGTTTCAGTTTACGATTGTATTTAAATTATTGAACTGATAGTTGATTTGGTCATCTTTATTTATATTATTCATCAGTGTTGGATTTAGTTATCAGTGTGTTTATGGTTTTATTATTTTTCACTTGTTGTTAATTATTAAAGGATAAAATTTGACACTGGTCTAATTAAATTCCTAGGTGGTTAGTAACTTTCAAAAGTTTTCAACAGTGATGCAAAGATTGAGCCATATGAGACCAACATTTTATTTCGGTCACGGGGTGGCCACTCGGTATTTTAGTAGGCGGGATGTCACACTGAGCACGAGTCTTGACCCCTAAGGTGGGATCATCTAGAATGGTGGAAGGGTCATGACTCTTGAGAACCCAAATAGGCGTGTCCCCTAAGTCAGAAATAGGGTCCACCCTGGGTGTGTGAGGGACAATGGGATCATCAGTTGAAAGTGTGTCATCCTCACACAAAAGGCGAGAATCAACAAATGTCGGTGATTCGTCATCTTACACGGTGACGTTTAATGACTCCATAACCTTAGAGTTTCCCAGGTTAAAAACCTGATATGTTCTACTCATCGATGAATGACCTAATAATATTCCCTCATCTCTCTGGGAGTCAAAGTTTCCTAGTTTCTCTCTATCCCAAAGATACAAAAATATGAAAGGTTGGGCTTATTTCTAGTCCACAATTCATAAGTCATCTGAAGTGTGTATGGACGAAGGTAAATCCTATTACCTGTGTGGCACGCGGTGGACACCGCCTCTTCCCAAAATCTCCTAGAAACTATATGACCTAAATGCATAGATCTAGCCATCTCCTGAATCGTATGATTCTTCCTCTCAACAATCCTCTCAACATGGCTGAAAATTCAAGTTTGATCCCGAGGCTATCACAGTAAAGATCCACCTTCGCTTCCTTAAATTCAATATCATTGTCACTACGCATTCTATTGATAGTGACACTATGTTTATTTTCTAGGACATGGCACTTGGTCATAAGAAACTCTACTACATTGGACTTATCTTTCAGTAAACCTACTATGGAGTAACGAGAGAAATCATCTACCATATCGAGGATATACCTCTTACCACCCAAACTCTCAGTACGAGTAGGACCCATAAGATCCATGTGAATTAACTGAAGCACTCGTGACGTGGTAATGGAATCCAACTTGCTATGGAGGCTATGGACTTTCTTTTCCATATGATAGTGTCCACAAACCGTGGAAGTTGGCTTCCCAAGTGACGACAAGCCACGTAATATATCCTTTTTAGTTAGGCGCTCCAAATCTCTAAAATTCACATGACCCAGACGTTGATGCCACACATCCATAGGAGTGATAGTGGAGTTGTTGCAAAAAAATGAGGACTTGGGAATAATCCTATAACAATTATCTTCAGTACTCACCCCTTTCAATAGAAGTTTACTGGCTTGATCATAAACATTACACTCCTTCCGCTCAAACTTTACTACAAATTCAGTGTCGTACAGCTAGCTAATGCTGAGAAGGTTTGCTTTCAAACCTTTGACGTGCAAAACATTCTCTACCTTAAGGAATCCTAGTATCTGTACTGTAACTCATCCTACTATGCTAGACTTGCTCCCTTATACACAATTGACTTTACCTTCCGTACGATCCTCTAGGTAGGTAAAAAATGAGACATCTACTCTCATGTGCCTAAAGCACCCATGACCAAGCGTAAATTCTTCTGAATTTAGCCCCTTAATTTGGTGATTTTAATATATCGAACAAGATAATTGAATCATTTTAGTCCATATCACTCTATTGTCTGTTTTTAACAATATTCCCTAGTTTTTGTGTAATTGTGATGAAGTTTTCAAGAATGGAATGCAAGAAAGGAAAAGAAGAAAATCAGAAGAAAAGTCAAAGGGAAAAAGAGTAAAGTTTCACTCAAAAATCGAAGGCAACACCAAAAGTGAAGTTGAAGAGCATGAGTTCACAAGAGCATAGGAAGAAATGGCGCCCAAATCGGAGTTCTAGATCAGAAGATATGGCTAGTCAAAGTTGCAAGGAAAAAGTCAAAGTAGAAGAAAATCGGACTGATCCGATGGAAACCGGACCGATCCGAATTGGCCAAGTCCAGTATACCCCGGATGGATAGCAAACCGATGGAGAAGAAAATAGGACCGATACGACTAGGACCGGACCGATCCGGTAGAAATAAAAGAACCGATCCGGTGGATTTCGGACCGATCCGAGTGTAATCCGGACCGGTCCGATCATGTGAAATCCTGGCATAAATTATGCAGATTTTTGGCGTGCTAGATGGTGAAACTTGTGCCACAAGAAAATTGAGCTATCCATTTCGATTCTTTGTGCTATAAAAGCCCATGCTCTACATCATTTGGAGGGAGTTGCTAGGTTGAGAGTTCTAGAGAGAATTAGAGGTTGAATTTTAGGGTTAAATTTTGAGAGAAAATTTTCTATTCCTTCAAGAGTTTTCATGAACCCTAGTTTGTAAGAAATTCTAAATTCCAATTCCGTTTTTGTTGCTGAATTCAAGTAAAATCTTTCCATTCTCTAGTTTTATTACTTGCAAATTATTTACAATGTCTTGTAGGTCCATAATTTCATATGTGAATTTATTCTTGAACCAAATCATGAGTAGCTAAATTCCCAAGGGTTGGGGTACATGAACTCAATCCAAGGCAAATTATTTATGTAGAAAATAGAGGTTAAATTAAAATATTGTTTGAATCGTGAAAGAAACTCATACAAACATTGTCAATCTTTTAATCTCTTTTGCCCTAGGTACTTGAGATGTTTAAGAACGCTTTGCGAGTATAAGTTATCATTCACCGCTTTATATCTATCTTTGATTTCATATGATGCGGGCTAGATCCCTCATATATGTAATGCTTAGAATTTATAAAGACCGGATCTAGTCAATAATTTTAATTTTAATTTACAATTCTAGTATTCTATATGGTAATTTGTTAAGGATTGAGGGATTGTACCCTACCCTATTTTCTCCCATTTGTCAGATCTAAATTTTTTTGCAATTTTCAGTTTGTTTTTCTCAAGTAAATTTTTATTTCACTAGAAATTTTCCCAATCATTAATCATCTTTTTGTTTCTTTTAAGAAATCATTTCAAGATTTAATAATTTTTCTTATTACTATTTGGCAATCTCGATCCCTGTGGATACGATCCCGACTTATCGGGTTATTACTTGAGCGACAGGCTTGCACTTGAGCCTAGAGTAAAACGCTCTTTTGAGACAAATTCTTAGTCACGTCAAGTTTTTGGCGCCGTTGCCGGGGATCCGAAATTGTTAAATTTTCCAGAAAGTTATTTTTATCTCCCACCCAAGTTCACGAAAATCTGATTGCCGAAGTAAGTTCGGAAAATTCTGAGTCTCTTCCTTTTTGGGTTCCACCTCCTTCGCCTAATAATTCCATCACAAGTCGTTCATTGAGTCAAACACTGAGTGAGAATTCTGAACCTTTCGGTAGCGATATGTTGGATCATGGTAGTGTCGGTGTTGGTGCTAGAGAGGATGAGATACCATATCTTCCCATGAAAGATTTGTTATTTCCAGAGCGAACTGTTACCCCTGGTTGCATTTTACTCCCGTATAATGCCGGTCAGTTCCACTTTCGGAATGGTATGATCCAAATTCTTCCTACATTTCATGGGATGGATTCTGAAAATTTATATCTCCATATTCGAGAATTCGAAGATACATGTGAGACATTTGGTGACCAAGCTTGTCCACAAGATGTAATCCGGTTGAAGCTCTTCCCTTTTTCCTTAAAGGATAAAGCTAAAACTTGGTTATGGTCCCTACCCCCAAATTCTGTGTTATTCTGGAGAGATATGCAATCCAAGTTTATATCAAAATTTTTTCCACAACACAAAACCAATTCTGTTAAAGCCCAAATTCAAGATTTTCGTCAAAATGAGAATGAGGCTTTTGATAAATGTTGGGAGAGATTTCAGGAGTTAGTTAGTGCATGCCCACATCATGGTTTTGAAAAGCATCATCTGATTTCATTTTTCCATCAAGGCCTTACTTTGGCGTCTAAACTACTTGTTCAAACCATGTGTGAAAGACCTTTTTGGGAGTTAAATTCGAGCGATGCTGAGGCTCATTTAAAATATGTGGCAGAGACTACCCAAGCATGGGATATTTCTAATCCCAATAGTCAAAATCGAAATCGACAAGTGTCCAACTTGCCTGCTGCGTCCGGTATTTATCACTTGGACAAGGACACTTTGTTGGATAAAAAATTTGACCAATTGGAGAAGAATTTTAGAGATATGCTTGAAGTGCGATTGAGAGATGTGTCTGGACCCGTAAAAGCCGGAAAGGAGAAAGTGTGTGCCATTTGTAATGCGGGTCATTCTACTAAAGGATGTCCTACCATTCCTGCATACAAGGCAATGTACACTGAACAGGTTGAGGCAATAGGGGGTTTTTGAGGAAATTATAATGTACAGCAAGGGAATGCATATAATCAATCGTGGAGGAATCCTGGGTTCAATTATGGACAACCCCAAGGTGGGATGGTTCCTAACCCATATATGACTCTACCACCACCTCCTCAATTTCAGCAAGTGGCTCCTCCAATGCCAAATCCTATGCAGGTACCACCTCCTGGTTCGTATGTGGCTCAACCTAGGAGATCTCTTGAAGATAATCTCAATCAATTCATCCAATCTCAAAAAGAGAGCAATGCTAAATATGATTGAATGTTCACTGAAATGCATACTAGCATCTCTAGGTTGCAGTCTGCAGTGAATACTCAAGAGAAGGGTAAACTTACAGCACAAGGCCAAAGACCTCCTCTTCATGGTCAACCCACGGTTGGCTCCACATCATCGGATTTTCAAGAACAATGTCAAGCTGTTACTACTCTTCGTAGTGGCCGCGTAATTGATCTATCACCAACATTTCAATAGTTGAAAGATGATGGAGTTGAACCCGAAAGTTCTAAGGAATCTGAAACTTCCGAGTCTGCAGAACCTCCCTTAGAAAAGGAATTGAAAGATGAGGAAGTTGAACCTGAAATTAAAGTCAAGTTGCCTACTGTTGCTCCATTTCCTCAACGCTTAGAGCCACCCAAAAAAGGGGCTTCGCGTACCAAGGTGTTGGATGTGTTGAAGCAAGTAAAATTGAACTTGTCGTTTCTTGATGCTATTCAACAAATTCCAGCATATGCTAAGGTTATCAAAGATCTTTTGACTGTCAAACGACGGCTTAAGGTGAAGAAGAATGTTTTCTTGGCACAAAATGTGAGCTCGGTCCTTCTCAATGATCTTCCACCAAAATTCAAGGATCCAGGTGCACCTACAATTTCATGCGTCATAGGAGAAAAAAGAGTGGAAAAAACATTGCTTGATTTAGGTGCAAGTGTAAACATCCTTCCATACTCCATCTATAAGAAGCTTGATTTAGGTGATTTAAAACCTACCCGAATCACTCTACAGTTAGCTGATCGAACAGTGAAAGTGCCTCGTGGGGTTGTAGAAGACGTGATAGTTCAAGTGGACACGTTCTACTTTCCTGTTGATTTTGCCATTTGGGACACTGAGCCTGTTCCCCATACGAGAAATCACGTTCCAATAATATTGGGCCGTCCATTCTTAGCTACTGCTAATGCTTTGATCAATACACGGAATGGCCAAATGCAACTCACTTTTGGAAACATGACTCTCGAGACCAATATTTTCAATGTCGCTAACCAAATGGGTGATGAGGATGAGATTCTTGAGGTTGATCTTATTGAAGAAGTGGTGGATGAGAACACTGAGAAAATTATAGGAGGAGATGCATTGGAAGTGTGTTTAGTGCAAAGTGGTGAGAAAAAGAGTTCTTATACTGAGTTTGAGTGTGAGGTGGAGGAGTTGGAAACTTGGTTACAAGAAGAAGAGAGTTTTGAGAGTTTAAGAGATGTTGACTGGATTTCTAGGTATGAAGAATTGCCTCCGAGGGAGACAACCATGATTCCCTCTGAAAATAGATTTCCTAGTCTTGAGTTGAAGAAACTACCCTCCCATGTCAAATATGCCTTTCTAGGAGAGAATGATACATTTCCTGTTATTGTGTCTTCCCGTCTAGAAAAAGGGCAAGAGGGTATGCTGTTGGATGTGTTGAGAAAGCATAGAAGTGCTTTTGGTTGGGCTATAGCAGATTTGAAAGGTATAAGTCCATTGATTTGTACCCATAAAATCCATCTTGAGGAAGAAGTGAAGCCCTCGCGTGAGATGCAAAGGCGATTAAACCCAACCATGAAAGATGTAGTAAGAGCGGAAATCATCAAATTGCTAGATGCTGGGATTATCTATCCCATTTCGAATAGTAAATGGGTGAGCCAAATTCAAGTCGTTCCAAAAAATTCAGGAATGACTGTGGTTGAAAATGCTAAGGGAGAATTAATACCTCAACGCACCACCACCGGGTGGCGTGTTTGCATTGACTACCGAAAGCTCAATGCCAGAACTCGAAAAGATCATTTTTCCTTCCCGTTCATCGATCAAGTGATTGAACGAGTGGCGGGCCATCCTTACTATTGTTTCCTAGATGGGTATTCCGGATATAATCAGATTGAAGTGGATGTACTTGATCAAGAAAAGACGACTTTTACATGTCCGTTTGGTACGTTTTCCTATAAACGTATGCCATTTGGGTTATGTAATGCGCCAAAAACTTTTCAAAGGTGCATGTTAAGTCTATTTAGCGACATGATTGAAAAAGGTCTTGAGGTGTTCATGGACGATTTCAGCGTTTTCGGTCCATCTTTTGACCAATGTTTAGCTAATCTTGAAAGAGTTCTATTCCGATGTGTGGAAAAAGACTTAGTCCTCAATTGGGAAAAATGCCATTTTATGGTTACCGAGGGCGTAGTTTTAGGTCACATAGTCTCATCTAGAGGAATTGAAGTTGATCGAGCAAAAATTGAAGTAATAGCTGAGTTACCCCCGCCAAAATCACTTAAAGATGTGAGGTCTTTTCTAGGCCATGCTGGATTTTATAGGAGGTTTATCAAAGACTTTAGCGCCATCGCTAGACCTTTGAGTAATCTTCTTATGAAAGACACTCCATTTGAGTGGAATAAAGCATGTCAAGAAGCTTTTGATAAACTTAAAAGCATGCCTATTTCTGCACCTATCATGCAAGCTCCGAATTGGTCACTACCATTTGAGCTTATGTGTGATGCAAGTGATTATGCAATTGGGGCTGTTCTTGGACAGAGGAAAGACAAGAAAGCTCATGTTATTTACTATGCTAGCAGAAAATTATCTGGCCCTCAGCTTAACTACTCTACTACAGAGAAAGAGTTACTAGTAGTCGTTTTTGCTCTCGACAAATTTCGCTCTTACATTGTTGGGTCGCCTATCATTTGCTTCACTGATCATTCGGCACTTAAATATCTCTTGAGCAAAAAAGATGCCAAACCCCGTCTAATCAGGTGGATCCTACTCTTACAAGAGTTTAATCTCTCGATTCAAGATAAGAAAGGAGTAGAAAACGTCGTCGCTGACCATTTGTCACGCCTCTCGTCCGACGTGCCTATTGATCCCATTCCCATAGATGAGTATTTTCCGGATGAAAATTTATTTGCTACTTCTTCTCTCCCTTGGTTTGCGGATATAGTCAATTACCTTGTCACTGGAGTTATTCCATCTAATTGGAATCCGCAAGAGAGAAGAAAGTTCATTACATGGTCACGCATGTTTTTTTATGATGATCCATATTTGTTTAAGTATTGTGCTGATCAAATCATCCGGAGATGTGTACCCGATGAAGAAATCCAAGGGGTAATTCGATTCTGTCATTCAGAAGCATGTGGAAGTCATTTTTCTAAAAATAAAACTGCTGCGAAAATCCTTCAAAGTGGTCTTTATTGGCCCACAATCTTCCGGGATGTGAATGCTTTTTGTAAATCATGCGATAGATGCCAAAGAATGGGAGCTATTACTCGCCGTGACATGATGCCATTAACCCCAATTCTAGTATTGGAGTTGTTTGATTGTTGGGGTATTGATTTCATGGGCCCATTTCCACCTTCTTTTGGTTTTCTATACATCCTCGTTGTTGTAGATTACGTCTCCAAATGGGTCGAGGCGATAGCTACAAGGACGAATGACAGCAAAGTGGTGATAAAATTCATTCAAGAAAATATACTTTCTCGTTTTGGTATGCCTAAGGCCATAATCAGTGATAATCGAACTCATTTTTGCAATAGGACTATGGAGAAACTAATGCGTAAGTATGGCATTGTCCATAAAGTTGGAACAACTTATCACCCTCAATCGAATGGCCAAGCCGAGCTCGCTAATCGGGAAATCAAAAACATCTTGGAAAAGACAGTCGATCCTAATCGGAAAGATTGGTCTCTCAGATTGAATGATGCGCTCTGGGCTTATAGAACCGCATATAAGAATCCCCTTGGGATGTCCCCATTTCGATTTGTGTATGGAAAATCTTGTCATCTTCCGGTTAAGATCGAACACAAAGCGTATTGGGCTATCAAAAGGGTGAACTTCAATATGGATAAAGTCGGTGAAACAAGGAAACTTCAGTTGAATGAGTTGGAAGAAATACGCAATGATGCGTATGAAAGTGCTAAAATATCCAAGGACCGAATGAAACGAGCTCATGACGGAATCATTCGTAAGAAAGAGTTTCATTGGGGACAAAAAGTACTTCTCTACAACTTGAGGTTGCACTTGTTTCTCGGAAAATTGCGGTCAAGATGGTCAGGTCCATTCATTGTGAAAGAGGTATTTCCCCATGGAGCTGTTGAACTCATAGATGAGAAAGGGGGAAACACATTTAAAGTTAATGGGAATCGTCTCAAGCCCTATTTGGAAGCAATTGTCAAAGAAGCCGACACAATCTGGCTGTCGGACCCCATTTATGGGGATTGACTGAACAAAGAGAGGTGAGGTCGTCGCACCCCCGACATGTATGGGGTGATTGTTGTACATATGAGTCTTAGGAATTAGGAGTCATAGGTTTGAGTCAGTCCCGGGGTTGAGAATCCGACGGGTGAGGGGTGTTTTGTTTTCGATGAGCATCGAGGATAGTTTGAAGTGTGAGCGGTTGAAAACCCATGTTTGGAATGGAGAATAAGAGCATTTATGGTGAAAAGAAGAGAGTGGAAGAATTCAAAAAAATTAGCAGACCGGATCGGTCCGGTCTGATATTAAAAGAACCGATCCGGTCAGGCGGATCGGTTCGGCTGAATTAAAAGAACCGATCCGGTAAGGCGGATCGGTCCGGTCCCAAAATCGGATCGGTTCGGTTTTCTGCAGAAGTTCAATTCCCAAGTGTCACACCTCTTCAATCCACACCTTTTCACTTCCCCCAATCCATTCCATTCTTCAAAAATTCGTCCCCCCTTTCCCACCCTTTCATTCCCTCCAATTTCCCACTCCCCTACTATAAATACACCAATCCCCCTACCCATTTTCTTCACACGTACACCTACCTTCTCTATTCTATCTCACTTACTGTTTCAATCCTCGATCTCCATGGCTGCTCCCCAGAAATATACCTCCATTGAAGTCCTTCCCGACGGAAATGGAGAGTACCGTTCCCGCCGCGAAGCAAATTGGTGTCGTAGGTTTTTCAGCCCTACCCAAAAAATTCATATCGAACGTCAAGTGTTGTGGGACCAAATGCCCAATTCTGTCACAGCCCTTTTCATGTCACGGGGCTGGTGCTGTTTCTTCAATGAACCCTATGAGCCAGTTTGGGAGAATGAAGTGCGTCAGTTCTACGGATCTCTTGTCCGTACCGCTGAATTTGAATCCCAAGCCTTTGTGGATTCCATCCCTATTCCATTCTCACTTGACCTTATGGCACGGAAACTCGAGTTTTATGGTGTGATCACTCCGGCCCAGTTTGACTATTCGGGTCCCGATCCCGTTCTCACCAAAGAAATTTGTATCTCGAGGATCAAGCCCGGTGCGGTTTGGAATACCGAGACATTTCCCGTCAGTCGCTTATCCGACAAGGCTCGATTCACCTTTCATATCGTTTGTGCCAATATTTTGCAAACCTCCAATGATTCAGCGATGAGGCCGTGGCAAGCTACTATGATGTATCATTTGTTCGACCCTGCGACAGTGATCAACTTAGCCCGGACATTTTACACCGATATCCTTTTTGTGGCCTATGACAAAAAGGGTCGCTCCCCTCTTCCTTATGGTCGCCTCATTACCTCCATGCTTCGGGATGCTGGGATAGCACCCCCTCCAGATCTTATCAACTTGCCTAAGCCTTTAGGACAAGAATCCCGCACTCGTAGTGAAAGACAAATTCAGCTAGTCCGTGCAAGGCGCGGTGACGATTCGAGTGATGCGGAGTCCGATGAGGAGGAGGACGTCGCTGATGAGGACGTTGAGATAGAGGAAGGTGAGGAGGAAGAATATGATGAGACTGCTGATTCGGATTATGTTGCGGTTGGTACGGGATTGGCTGAGCGCGTTCTCTCCCTTGAAACGCGTTTTGACGAGTATGTGTCCTCCTACGAGAGGGACATTAGTTTGGTCCTGCGTATGCAGGCCGACTTGTACCGTCTTCAGTTGGGACCCGAGGCCCCTCTTCCTCCTTACTATTACAATCCTTATGATCCTGCTGCTCCCAGTCCTTCCCATCCCCCACCCGCCCCTTAGGATGCCCCTCTCCCCTTTAGGATTTTTATAACTATATTTTTTTTTCTCTTTTTGCTTACACAGTTGTTTCTACAGTTTGTTTGTAATATACAGTTTTAATATGATATTTGCTTGTTTTATTTATCGCACTATTCTTGTTGTCTTCCTTATTTCTCTTATCCATTTGATTGAGGACAATGCAAATACTTGAGTTAGGGGGGATGACAGGTGCGTATTCATAAAACTTCGCTTGTATTCATATATATGTGTATCTAAAAAAAAATTGAAAAATTTTGAAAAAAGCAAAAATATTTTTCTTCAAAATAAATAAAAATTGGAATTTAAAATTTTCAAAAATATCACCTTTATTCTATTTAAAGTCTCAAATTGTTAAATCATTTGCACTAAGCCAAAATTGACCAAAGATGGAAATTGAAAGAAAATTGACAACTTAACGAATAAGTGTGGAGATTGATCAAACCCGGTGAGATTTCGAGCCTATCAATTTTTATGAGTTTTTAAATCAATCCGAGTTTATGATTAACTCAAAGTTCTTTTCAGCATTTTAATAAGTCGTTGATGATCTCAATCCTTTGTTTTGATCGGTTATGGGAAATGTGTGAAATGTTGTCTCGAAATTCGTGCTAAATATATCTCTAAACTTAATTAATCTCGAGATGCATATGGTAATGTGATTATCAATTTGGACAATGAAGTAGGCCCTCGTTTGTTACCCAAAAATATTAGCCATAAAAAGTTGTGAAAAACAAAATTATCCCTTTGCAACCCAAGTTGAGCCTAATAAATATTTCCTTTCGTTTGATAACCCGAAAAACCCAATTAGCCCGGAATTGCGAAAATGGAATATTCATTAAGTCCGAAAAGTGCAACAAAAAGGGGAAAGGAAGAAAAAGTAGAAAATGCTCAATAAAAAAATAAAAAAATGACCAAATGCCCGAAAAAGCACTAATGGACGTCATAAGGACATTTTCCAATTCCAACATTCCCTACCATTTCCATTTTTTCCCTTTTACACCTTAACCCCGAAAAGTCCTTACCGAGTCCGAATGGCGAAATTAGTTACCGCGTGGAGAGCTAAGATATAGAAAGATAATATGAGAGATTAAATGGTGTGAAGTAGAGGTGATGTTCCCGTTTCCTAATAACCGTACTCCGATGATGAGATCTTTTCACCATAAATTTCCTTCTTTTCAATTTTGTATGCATGAATTTGTGTCCATTATATTTACTTTTTATATCATGCATACCGAGAGAAAATAGCCACAATTCGAGTGATTCGTTTGTGAGTACAATCCATAAGAATTTGAATCAAAACGAATTTTCGGAAAGTAACGTGATGTTTAATCGGTGGAAATTTGAGGTTGAATTTTTGGCTTTGCACACACACACTATGGTTCGAGACATTTGAATATGAGTTGATGGTGATTATTTTTTCGAAAAGTTTAAATTGTACAATTTTTAACCATTTTGATATTTATTTGAGTCAATAAAGAATTTTGTGGGTAAATTCACTGCAAACCCTCACGAGACAAAACTCGTCCTACTAGGGTAACCTAGAGATTTAAAGGCTTGTTGCATACGCTAAATGCAATCGCTTGCCTGCGAAAGTGGAATTTTATTTTAATAAAGGAATTTTCAAGAGTAGAATTTTGGTTAGATTCAGTTACATTGCCCGGGACGTGCAAAGTCCTAAGTTAGGGGGATTTGACCAAGCGTAAATTCTTCTGAATTTAGCCCCTTAATTTGGTGATTTTAATATCTCGAACAAAGTAATTGAATCATTTTTAGTCCATATCACTCTATTGTCTGTTTTTAACAATATTCCCTAGTTTTTGTGTAATTTTGATGAAGTTTTCAGGAATGGAATGCAAGAAAGGAAAAGAAGAAAATCAGAAGAAAAGTCAAAGGACAAAAGAGTAAAGTTCCACTCAAAAATCGAAGGCGACACCAAAAGTGAAATTGAAGAGCATGAGTTCACAAGAGCATAGGAAGAAACGCGCCCAAATCGGAGTTCTAGATCAGAAGATATGGCTAGTCAAAGTTGCAAGAAAAAAGTCAAAGTAGAAGAAAATCGGACCGATCCGATGGAGACCGGACCGATCCGAATTGGCCAAGTCCAGTATACCCCGGATGGATAGCAAACTGATGGAGAAGAAAATAGGACCGATCCGACTAGGACAGGACCGATCCGGTAGAAATAAAAGAGCCGATTCTGTGGATATCGGACCGATCTGAGTGTAATCCGGACCGGTCCGGTCATGTGAAATCCTGGCATTAATTATGCAGATTTTTGGCGTGCTAGATGGTGAAACTTGTGCCACAAGCAAATTGAGCTGTCCATTTCGATTCTTTGTTCTATAAAAGCCCATGCCCTACATCATTTGGAGGGAGTTGCTAGGTTGAGAGTTCTAGAGAGAATTAGAGGTTGAATTTTAAGGTTAAATTTTGAGAGAAAATTTTCTATTCCTTCAAGAGTTTTCATGAACCCTAGTTTGTAAGAAATTCTGAATTCCAATTCCGTTTTTGTTGCTGAATTCAAGTAAAATCTTTCCATTCTCTTGTTTTATTACTTGCAAATTATTTACAATGTCTTGTAGATCCATAATTTCATATGTGAATTTATTCTTGAACCAAATCATGAGTAGCTAAATTCCCAAGGGTTGGGGTACATGAACTCAATCCAAGGCAAATTATTTATGTAGAAAATAGAGGTTAAATTAAAATATTGGTTGAATCGTGAAAGAAACTCATACAAACATTGTCAATCTTTTAATCTCTCTTGCCCTAGGTACTTGAGATGTTTAAGAACGCTTTGCGAGTATAAGTTATCATTCACCTCTTTATATCTATCTTTGATTTCATATGATGCGGGCTAGATCCCTCATATATGTAATGCTTAGAATTTATAAAGACCGGATCTAGTCAATAATTTTAATTTACAATTCTAGTATTCTATACGGTAATTTGTTAAGGATTGAGGGATTGTACCCTACCCTATTTTCTCCCATTTGTCAGATCTAAATGTTTTTGCAATTTTCAGTTTGTTTTTCTCAAGTAAATTTTTATTTCACTAGAAATTTTCCCAATCATTAATCATCTTTTTGTTTCTTTTAAGAAATCATTTCAAGATTTAATAATTTTTCTTATTACTATTTGGCAATCTTGATCCCTGTGGATACGATCCCGACTTACCGGGTTATTACTTGAGCGACAGGCTTGCACTTGAGCCTAGAGTAAAACGCACTTTTGAGACAAATTCTTAGTCGCGTCAACCCACTATCAAAATACCACTATGAGGTGTTATGTGCTTTAAGAGAAACATGAAAAACAAGGGCTTTTATGTCGTGCTTGGGTACCTAAGAAGATGTAACCTTATGTTTTCCCTTATCTTTGTTGGTTCCATTAGGGATTTTAGAAGTATCCTCTAATGGCAAATAGATCCATTAGAACTCATCCATAAAACTATGAGATGTGGAGACTAAAAGCTCAACCTTTTCTCTAAGACTAGTAAGATCGCTAGTGGTACGTGGCGGAATAAATGTATGTCTTATCCGACCCAAACTATAGAAAAAATCCCTAAGGTGGCCTTTTTTTAGTAGGTACTACACAGCCTTAGGCCGACCTTGGTTTTCTTTTCTTGGCTGAACTCTTCTTTGGGGTTTTGGTTACTAGTAGTATGTATTTGTTGTAAACTCAGGAAATGGTTCTGATATAATATGAGATGTGGAAGTACCATCAAAACCTATTCCTTGCCTTCCACCAAACCCAAAAGAAGGGGCGAGAAGCATCTTTCCCATCTTTCCAAATCTGTCCTCTATCTTTACCTTGACCTCCCGAGCTCTCTCAAGGTCATGAGTGAGTTGGGCAACAAGGTCTTCAAGTTTCTTCCAAGCCTCCACAGAGGAAAGGAGCTCACTCATAATACTAGCCACTTTCTTGGTCAACTCCCCTTTTTCTCTCTCAAAACAACTCTCTTTCTCTCTCTAAATAGTCTCCCTCTCTCTCCAAACTGACATTCTCTCTACACAAAATCTCTCTCTCTCAACACAAACTTTTTCTCTCTCTCTCTCTCTCTCTCAAGGAAGTGCTAATGAAAAACTATTTCTCTACCTCGTCTTTACTAAATCTGTTTCTAAGTCGATGATCCTAAGAGCTAACGCTTTGTTACACTTTTTGGTTTTAAATGAATCAGCATACAAATTGGCATAGGCACATCGTATGTCACTCTCTTTATCACTTTTAGCATCCTCCCCCTCACTCATATCGCTTTCACTGTCGAGGTATCACTTTGAAGTAGCTTCCGCATCGTCGTGAGGTGCACTCTCTCTACTCACATGACTAGCCATGAATGCGATGAAGTTACATTCATGCGCCGCCACATCTCCTGAATTCACCGACTCAACTTTGTTGTCATCACTAAGGGAGGCATTTAAAGAACCTTTGCCTTTGCCTTTGTCTTTTCTTTTCAACCTAGTTGGACACTCAAAGCCCTTATGACCTCTACCATCCCACTCTTAACAGCTGTCTTTGTCTCCTTTAGAAGTGTCCTTTTTATATTTATCATTATCATTCTTCTTTTCAAATTTATATTTCTCAAAATTATTTTTATCTTTGAAATTGCCATTATTTTTCAATTTGAGAAATTTCTTGAAATTTTTTGCAGACAAAGCCAAATCGTCTAAATAAAAATCAAACTCCGAATCTGATGTCTCTTCCTCTTTTCTTTTAGACGACTCACCCCACTTTCTAGATCACCCTCACTTTTTCTAGCCTGGGCTCTAAGCGCTATCTCTTTATGTTTAAACTAACCGTATTAGGAAACAAGTCAATTTCAAATGTTTGGAGGTCTCCTACCAGTTCTTCTAATTTAAGACGACTCAAATTTCCTATAGAATTTAACACAGTGACTTTAGGGATAAAACTCTTAGGCAACGATCTCAAAATATTTTTAACTACTCCAGCATCAGGAATATGTTCACCAAGATTGAAACTCATTTTGATAATATAAAATAAACGAGCATAGAATTCATCAAAACACTCAGATTCAAGCATGGTAATTGTTTCAAATTGAGTAATTAAAATTTATAATTTAGACTTTTTAAACGCATTAGTGTCATCATGGGTAAGGTATCAGGCGCTTATTTTGATGTGGTACACGTCATGATGCATCAGAACTCGTCAAGTCTGACAGGTCTCGAAATTGGCCCACGAGAGTTATATATGCTCCAATTGAATTCTTCCTCAGTCCAGTGTGACACTGGTTTAAGGTTTGTCACATTATCTACGGTGACAGAGGGAGGATTCTACCCGTTTTCACATACAACCCAGACTCGTTCATCAATGGCCTTTAATTGGGATTTCATACGGGCTTTCCAATATGCATAATTAGTCCCATAAAAAATTGGCATCTGATTATGCAAGTTCTCCATTAAGTTTGCACTTTTTTAAAAATCAATTTTTAGACAAAAATTGATCTCCTAAAAATTTTTGCGGAAAATTACACGGTATAATTGTGTAATTGACTCTGATACCAATTTGAGAGTGAGCATGCAATCAATGAATAAACTTGTTTAATTAAATTCCAATTTTATGACCAGATATTAATTAAGACCCTAAAACATGCATCTAATTGTGATTGATAGAATATAAATAATCTAGCCTGCACACCAAAAACAATCACAAACACAAATTTGAGGAAAAATCTCCAGTAGGGGCAAAACCTTTTATTTCTCTATAAAACTTAAAATATCAAACTTAAAATTTCATGGCCTAAATATAGTGTTTTTGTGATGACGACATACCCTCAGGTGTCGGTTCAAATCTTCAGAAAGAGATCCCACCAGAGCTCCAATGGTCAGCAATGAAAAGACGACCTTCTTCTAAATAAGGTTTACTCGAGAAGACTACGATGAATAATCAAGTCACTAATTATTCAAATAAATTATGTAGGATTTTTGTAGTGAATCAAGAAGGGTTTAAATCCTAATAATTAAAGTCTTTTGATGCACCAGATATAGAGAAACGAAGTTTTGAAAGACTTGCAAAATGAATTCCTTTTTTAATTTTCTTTTCAAATAAATGAGCAAAATGACCTCTCCTTATTTATTTGCCCATCATGAATGAAATCGTAAATCTATAAAACCGCAACTGAAAGTACCGAATGAAAACCACCCCACCAAAGCCCATTTAACTTTGTATGTATTTCTTTTTATATTCCCTCTCTTTATTTCTTTTAAAATGAAAGGAGTGTTTATCTATTTGTTTTTTATTTTGGGACCCCGGGGTTGAGGAAGTGTATAAATAAAACAATCATAAACATTTGAACAATCTTATCTTATAATCTAAAATATTGCTAGGATGGTCAAAATTCAGACCTAAGATTATCTTACAGTAACGTAACTCTTATGCATATGAAAATGTATATATTTCATCCATTAAATTTTTGGGCCTTCTTTTTAATTTCTCCTTTTATTTTTGGGCACTGATTGAGAGTTTTTGGATGTAGGGATTAAGTCTTCTTTTTTTAAATATTTAAATTAAATTCTAACAAGGATCCATGAGTTGGTTAATTTCGAATTGTTGAATTGTGTTTGCTTAATTTCAGCTGTTTAATGCTTATAACTAAATCTTGAACCTGCTTCAAAATTGCTGACATTAACAATTGTTATGGGCTTGTTTAGTTGTGGAAAGTATGTTTAGTTTTCATCATTTATATTTCTAATTTTCCTTTTCAATATAAAAATTAGAAAACTAGGGAAACACGCTCATTGATTACAAATATACCGTTATTTATATATATATATATATATATATATATATATATAGAATTTATAGAATTTTGAGGGTTAGATAGAATTTACACAGTTTAGAGGCCAATATGTAATTTACACAAAAATTTAGGGGTTAGAATGTAATTTAAAAAATGTTTAACATGTTTGTTCTTAATATTTAGGGGTTAAATGTAATATTCTAAAACATGATTTCTAAAATTTAGGGCTAAAATGTCATGTTTCTTATTATTGATATACAAAATGTAATTTATTTGGAAAGTTTTTAGTTTTATTTTCTGGAAAATAAACTTAATTTCTACTACTAAACAAGCCCTATACGGTTCGTAGAAAATTTCCCTAAATTTCATTGAAATGGTATACTATAAAATGTGTTCAAATTCAATATTTTCACGGATAGAAAACTAGAAAATATATATTTTTTATTTTCTAAGAAAATTTAGAAACTACTTTAACATGTTCTCAACCAATTTTCAAAACATCATATATCTTTTAAAGTTACATTTAGACAACCGACTTTTTTAATTACATTTGTGCCAGGAATCATGATCTTGATAACATAGAAATTTACCTGAATTTACCCGATATGATTGCTCCTATTAACGACTTATTTTTTTCATCAATATCATTATGTTGATGTTGTGACTCTGTGGAACCCCACTATAAGAGAGTTTAGGTCCGTCCCTCTACCTCTCACCCCATTATGGTTATAATACACATAGATTTGGGTTTAGTTTTGACCCATTGGCCAACGAGTACAAAGTCATTTGGTTTCAATCTATATGGGATGAGTCGGATGTTGATACTGTTGTTGTATTGTAAACACTTGGTAATGATTCTGGGAGAAATGTGGAAATTGTGGACTCTGTTTTGGATTCCATACGTCTTATAACCAGGAGTAATGCGTATGCCGGTTTGTATGAAGCTTATTATTGGCTAACAAGTAGCAAGGATGGGTTTTACCATATGATAGTTTTGTTCGACATGAGTACTCATGTGTTAAGAGAGATAAAGGTGCCGAATAATACTTAATTGGACCCTCGTTAGTGGCCACTTGTGTTGCACGATGACTCTATTGCACTGATCCGTTACGATCATGCATGTGCTGATCGTCGGCATTATCTTGATATGTTCGTAATGAAGGAGAAGGGTGTTGGACCCAGCTTTTTAGTGTTAGGTCACATTTTCCAGTCATCAAACAACTTAGCATTTGGAACAAAAATGAGTTTTTTAGATGGATTGTGTGTTATGAGCCGGTCTTGTACTATCATAATACTGATGAAATAAGAGACATAATCAAAGTAGACAACTTTTGCGAATGTTTTTTAGTATATAGGTACAAGGAGATCCTAGTTTTGCTAAATGGAGGCGACCCTGATCAATATCCCAATATACCTTAAAAATCATCAAATCTTGTGTGTTATCGGAGGCGATAAAAATGAATTATGGGAAACCACATGAGTAACTCAGGGAATTTTTCCTTTGTTTTATTTATGTAGTCCGATTTTACATTTATGAGGCCATTTGAAGCTATGTTTACAAGTCCAATGGCTTAATACCATTATATTATTCTTTCTTAATAATCATTGTCATTCTTATTATTTTATTCTTGTCATTACATTTGGGCATAATGTTGTGCTAGCGTGTACATATTTATAATTATAACTTTCTTGCTTGATTCATCTACTTAGTTATAGCTGTAGATGGTTAGTTATTATTCTTGTAGATTGGTATGCCATCTTGGTTAGTTATGTTGTAATTAGGTGTCATTGATTCTTAATTTATTTAGAAATGTTTCTTTAATATGACATGTTGGGTTCTTTAAATTGTGGTTTGATAGTCGTGTTTATAAGGATTGGGCCAATCTTTGTCTCACTCAAATTATGAGATGTTGAAAAGTTGAATTTTCTTTGCTAGCTGTTGATAATAGACCAAATAGATAAAAACCTTAAGTTGTTCAAATTTAGAACCTTTGTGATTGTAGAATGATAATTTTTTTTATCTTTATTTTTATTTTTACTAACTTTTTGTGGTAAGGATGAACCACATTGAGAGGGGTCTGAAATATGATTGATGCAAGGTTAAAACTGGTCATTTTGCATATCTTGATAGAAAATTTGTGATACGTGTTATTTAAATTGGATTTTTTTAACTTCCTTTACTTTTAGCTACGTGTTATTTCATTTTGGAGCCATCAGGTATGTGTTTCGTAGTTTATGGTTCCAAAGTTTTGCATATAACATTTTGGGGTCCATTTTCACTTCTCGTGATGTTTTTGAGAGAAATAAGTGTTACAAAAATAACTAAAAACGATCCAAACAGGTAAAACGGGCTCCAAAGTGCAAATATAAAAAACTTCTAAACCCACACTAAGAATATGCATATCATTGGGCCATAAACCCTAAATTACTATTTAATTGTCCATTTTTTATAGGAATTGGCATACTACTTTACTGGGGGGGGGGGGGGGGGGGGGGGAGGGCCTGAAATGAAGTAGTCATTTTGAGCAAATATTGTCTTGTTAACAGTTTAGGATTTATGAAGTGTGCAATTAAAATTTGTATGCAATGAAGTGATGTTTGTTAATGATTACTCAAATCAAAAGAAATATGTTTTTAATTCTAAAACATATTGGCATTTTGATAATTTTAATTCTTGGGTATATATTTTGGACTTGTAGGAGAACTTCTATATTAAAACATAATTTTATCTATATATGATTGCCTTTTTGTAATTTTAGTAGTTATATGTTACTTATCACTAGATGTTTTAGCATACATATAGGCCTTTGTCTCCCTTTGTAATGAGACTATTATAGTGACTAATACTATACGTTTTGAGTGAGATTTTAAGAGCATTCATTATTTCGATGCATATCTTGTTGTTTGGTTATTATGCATTGGGCACCAAGATTCGCGCTGAACAATTTCATTATGCTATTTGAGTTCATTGAGCAAAAATTTATTTCATAATTTTTCTCTCAAAGAGATTATGCTCAAAGTCTCTTCATAAACATTATTTTATCATTCACGTTATTTTCGTTGTTCATATATTTTCAAGTTTTTCTAACCATTGCTCAATTTAAGTTGGTTTTGTCCAGATGTTTAATTTCCTGTTTGAAAATTAATAGGTAGTCTCTCTTTCTCATTGATCCAATGAAGAGGTAATATTCCTTGTCCATATTACAAACATCATTATAGGACAAATTATATAGTAGAACCCATTAGGTTTTTGTCACAAGTGTGAAAAGTAATCTTAAATCCTAATAACCCATTTGTTGTTACTAGTTTGTGCTTTCAAAATGACTTCCAACTGTTATTATAAACAAATCTAAAAATATTATCAAGCAAAGATCTAATTCTTGCAATTCCAAAAGTAAAGAAAAACTATTGTCGACTTGAAAATAATCGAAACATAATCTTGACAATACTTTCCTATATCTTGGGAGACCTAGTACTGGTCAATTCTTAAAAAATCACATTAGTAGCAAAAAAGGGAGATTATAATTTGTGGTGCTAATAGCTCCTCTATCAAATTCCTACGAAGTGAATTTTTAATATAAATTAGTTTCTGTTTACTTGCTCTGTGATTTATTTTATTTATCTCCCCCTCTACTTTATTTGATATGAACATATTCATTTGCAATAGATTATATATCATATACAAAACTTGTAGAAGTAGACAAATATTCATGAAGCGCACCAATTCTATATTGTGAATGTGTTGGGGTGTTGAGGAGGGGGTGCAAGGGGGTTCGAAACTTCTTCTATGCTACACAATTTACAAAATCCACTATTAAGTCAGGACACATGACATGACAAAATGTCAAATAATTTAAATGTTGCAGGCATGGAAAACCTAGATTTTTTATTTGTATCGTATTGATGTCTTTTTTTGTTAAAGTTTCATGTAAACCTTGGATCTACACTTTGATGTTTTGTTGTGATGTAGCTTCGATTTTCCAAATTCAGCTTTGATTATGATGTGATGTGTCTCACTTGTTCTATATATGTTTAGGTAATTAGTAGGTCTTAATGTTGGACTTTTATTATACATATCTTTGGTAATTATATTGACCTTTGGGCAAAATGAAATTTTTATGCGAGATTTTCAATTTTTTCCAGAGATGATGCTCTCTCATTTTGCTTCTTTTATGAGGAAATTGGTTCATGATCCACTGACTATTTATAATTCTCACCCTATTTAGTAAGATGTTCCATAAAATCTGTGTGTGTGTGTGATGATTTGTATACTTTAGTTGTGTAGATTACAGTTAGGCCTAGACAACTAAATGTCAAGTGCTAATAACTTCTTTATGTAGGCTTATTATGTCTTTTGGTGTTCTTTTAATTGCATTTTTTTATGAAAACATGTTCTCCTTTTATACAACATCCTTAAAATTAAAGGTACAATTTTTGTTTAGAGGCATTTGTAAGGTCATTTTTGTCCATTACAATTTGTATGTCATACGCCGTTACACCGTTGAAGAAATTCAAGATCGCATCTACATCAACGGATCCGAATATCAAAGTGTCTTCAACATCATAACCTCTGCGAGAATGAACTTGGTAAAGTTTTGTTTTTAAGTTCCTTAAAGTTCATACTAAGTATTGGGAAATTTTTATCAAATGTTTTTTGTAAAAATAAGATGTAAGTTTTTTCAAGCAAAATGAGGCTTTTAAAAGGATTTTAATTTTTTTGGATAACGGACCGGTCCGCCCCTATTTTAAAAGAACCGATCCGACCCCGGACCGGTCCGCCTACCTACCGGACCGATTCGCTTTGCCCAGTAGACCACAGACCGAATGCAAACCGGAGAAGCCCTTTTGAAAAACGAACCGATCCGAGGTCGAACCGATCCGCCTCCTAGCCGGATCGGTCCGCCTGGGATAAACTCGATCAGTTCCGTGAGTTTTTTATCCACCATCTTATATTTCCTATATATATATACCTATTTCGGTGATGTATTTTCTAAGTCTTTGAGAAAACGTTTCTAAGAGTTCAAACACAACAAGACTTCGATTTTTGATGTGCCAAACATCTTTTTGATTCACACACAACAATTCTAGTTACTTTTGTGAATCTTTTGGAACCCTAGAACACAAACTTTGTTATTGTTCATCTTTGTGGAGAGATCTTTGCAACCGAGGGTTGCGTGTCATTGCCGAGGGAGTCTCTACAAAGTGTTATGGCTGCGTGTCGTTAAGGAGAGCTGCGGTTCTTCCTTTGTTGTTTGGGCTGTGAGTCCTTGGAGGGTGCTACGTGTATTCTCTTGCTGAGTTCAAGACTGCGTGTCTTTGTGGGTTAGCTGCGGGTTGATCCATTGCAGATTTCTCTATGTAATTGTAAGTTGCGATTTATATATTCAT
The DNA here is from genome assembly GCA_949130495.1 of Sambucus nigra. Lineage (NCBI taxonomy): Eukaryota > Viridiplantae > Streptophyta > Magnoliopsida > Dipsacales > Adoxaceae > Sambucus > Sambucus nigra. The sequence continues at coordinate 1,668,833 of CASBWL010000485.1, forward strand.
AGTGAAATAAAGGTTTTACCCGAAAGTTTTTTTTTTTCCTGAAATCTGTGTCTCAGCATATTTTTGTGTCACATGCTTTTTTAATTTATGGGTTGACACACGCACCTTAGATGCATGTTTAGGGACTCTAATTAAATAAGGGTTACTTGAAAACATGCGAATTTAATTTAAGTCAATTATCACATAGTCGCACTCTTCAGCATTGGCTTAAGGCTCAAATAGGGAGGAACTTAATTGTTTACATGCTACAGTGTTACCTCGCGGTATTCCTATGGCCTTTATTTAGAAGGGATGCTATTTTTATTAATGTAGTGTTGTTTTTGCCTTGATAAAACATCTCACTTGCCTACTAAAGCCTACCCCCGGGACTTCGAGCTCTGTATTATTGAGGCGTATTACGTGGCTTGGGAAACGGTCCATCTAGATCTAACATTAAATGTATATTAAAAAATGATGTCACTTTTTTGTTTCAGTACATGACCTAAAATTTACAAAATAACAACTTCCTCTGTGTAACACTCGTGCACAAAAAAAGTCGTATAAATACCCACGAGTGAAGTAATACCGTATCAATCGACATTCATTGATAAGTGTGATATATTTACTGATGATGCTGAGATTTAGCACCACCGGGTAAGTGATGATGAGCTGAAACAGTAGTAACCATGGCAGCCATAGAGATGTATAAGTGTATAAGTGTGTAGAAGGGGATGAGTATAAGAGGAAATAAGACAATTATGTAGTGGTTCAGCCAATTAGGCCTACATCCACTGTGAGTGTGTGATCCTCTCAGTATGGGCACTAATGGCCTTGGATACAATGCACATAAGCTCACTTTCTCTCTCTACCGTGTATACAAGCAGATTTGTAGCTAGGGTTGCAATGAATTGATCTCCCCCCTATAGGGTTGTAGATGACAAGTATATATAGGTCTTGGGGGGGTGTAGTGTACCCCCCAAGTGTGCATGGTGCATGTGAATGATGATCTAGCCAATCCCCTGTTGACACCTGTAGATGCCAAATGATGACATAATATTCCCTCACGTGAGGGTGTGATTTTGTCATAACGGTCTGCCACGTGTCATACGAGCCTCACGCGCACTGTTCCACGCGTCTTCTAAACCACGCGCTGTCATGATGTCACCCTCGGCCTATGAGCCGAGGCCGAGGGCAAAGTTTCTTCCGGTAGTGAGCCTGGCCCAATTCTGGCCTCGTACTGTCGGCCCCTCGTAGGGTCGTCCGGAGCCTCATGAAGGGTCGGCCCCTAGTACTGTCGTCTGGAGTTTGGTGAAGGGTCGGCCCCTCGTAGGGTCATCTGGAGCCTGGTGGTGGGTCGTCTGGAGCTTGGTGAAGGGTCGGCCCCTCGTAGGGTCGTCCGTTTTGGAGGTAATCCTCGTCTAGGCTGAGGATATAAACGGGTATATCAATCACCCCCCAGCCCTTCGCCATAGGTGCCATTGAGATGGCTGAGGGATATTGCTAAAATTGAGATGCGTATATGACCAGTTAGATGAGTGACACATGGGCAGGTACTCATTGCTATTCAAGTTCCCAAGGCAGGGCGGCTACACACTTGCATGGGGCTTTGTGCCCTGATTATACCCTTCTTGGCAAATGTGCCCATTTATTGCCAAAGTATATAAGAAATTTTCAAACTCTCTCTCCAACTTCTTCTTCTTCGCGCCTACCCATTTTCTCTCTTTAGAACCAGTCGCCATTTGCAGCCTTCAATCTTTCAGGCCTCGCAGCGCTCTTGTTCTCTCCTCATCAGGTAACCTTTTTCTCCCCTCGCCTTCTTTTGTCTTCATTTCTGTGTATTTTTTAGGGTCGTAGGTCGGCACTTTCTTAGAGTTCCCCCATTTCCTTTTCCGGTGTCTTCTCCGGTTGTGAGTTCTTGGACATTCTTGACGAAAAACATTTTAGTTCCTTGGTTTGATCCAAAAGTCAAACCTGGTCAATCCCCCAAGTGTTTGTAGTTGAATTAGCCAAGTCTAGTATAATTTCTCCAAGTGTATGGTCTTCCCCTTAATGCTTACGAGGCTTTACAACTTAGTTTCTGAATTCCCATCCTTGAGAGAGAAACTCTTTGCCGAGATCAGACGAATAGAGGAAGAGGAAGAGAGGAGACGAGGGGCCGACCCTAATTGGGTACGACCCATCTTTCCCATTCCTCTTGCCACCGTAAGACCATCTGAACCCTCTGAGTCTTGTGGGTCGTCACCTCGTCCGGACGATACTCCCAAACCAAGTGATATGGACGAGAGAACCTCCTCGCCAACTGGTGTTGGAACGTCTGATAGAAGGGACACGTCTGACCTTAGCCCTCCTCGAGAGGCCGAGGGTATGATCCCCTCTGAGGCTGTCCCTGTGACAACCCTATCCCCCAATGCCTTCCAAGTGGCTTTTCCTCAGGGTCCCCCTGCAGGTGATGAGAGGGAAGGGGGTGAGGACGAGGACGATGATACAGATGACGAGGTTGATACCTCCCATGCCTCGTCTTTTATCTCCTCCGTTAGGGATAGGGACCTTCTGATATGGAGGAATATTTACGGAGTGCCTTCTGGGGTAACTATGAGGGTTCCCTCTGAGGCTGAGAGGGTTTTTGAGGGTGAAGAGGGAGAGGTTGCAGTCTACGAGCAAATGTTCAAGGTAGGTGTCAGACTTCCCTTCCACCCTGCCATTGTAGATATTCTATCGGCTCTGGGCGTCTCCCCCTCTCAACTTCCACCCAACTCTTGGAGGACGATTCTGGGTTACATTTCCTTATGGAAAAACGCTTTCACTGATGAGCCCTCGTCCGACGTATTCTTGGCTTGCTATAATATCACCTCTTCATCTAAACAGCCCGGATATTATCATCTTGGGGCGAGAAGGTCTGAGAAGAAACTTCTCCACGTGTCTCAAACTTCCAATCATGAATGGAAAAAGAGATTCTTCTTCATATCTGGGGCGTGGGAGCGCTCCGCCGAGGCGTCCCCCTCTGCCGATGGTCCGAGGGTCCCTAACAAATGGTCTAATCCCTCGATGAAAGCTAGGTCAGACCCCGGACTTAGCCTGGAGGAAAGGGATATTGTTGAGTATCTGAGGGGACGAGGGAGAGAGGGTGAGATCCCAAAGTACGAAGATTTGATGACCCCTCGGCACCTCAAAGAAGCTGGTCTGAGGGTCGGCTCTCTGACGGAACTATGTGAGTTATACAGCACGTTTTCCATTCTTTACTTTTTTAAAGTGCTTCTTATTTATCTCTGTATTTCTCTGATGCATCGTACCCTTTTCAGGTCGTCCTGTAGGTGTGTCAGATTAACTCTGGGAAATGACTGCTCCAAGCCTACTCGCTGGTTTGTCAAAGAAGAAGGGGAAGGAGCCTCAGCAAGCTCCAAAGAAGACAAGGGCCTCAGGGCCGACGGTTGTTGAGCCGACAGCTGATAGCCACAAGAGGAAGGAGCCTGAGACTCCTATTGAGCATCGGCCTGATCCAAGGACGAGGGCAAGGGTCGAAGCCTCTGAGGGGACGACCTCTTCGTCCAGCATGGGGGCCTTCTGGTCTCAAAATCTGTCCCATTTGAGGGCCGACCCCTCATCCCTTATTGCCAACTTGAGGGCGGCCAAGGCCTCGATGTTCTCTGCACCATCGGCCTCTAACTTCATGTTCTTGGCAAAGATGCCTCCTGCCAAAGTGTACGACTACGGTCTGCACTCCCTTGCTCAGGTATTGGTCTTGACCTTATTTAATTTCATTCTCTCACAAACTGTTCCCTCGGCTCCTCTTGATATTTGTTCATTTTTCTTGCAGTCTGTCTGTGCCTTCACCTCAGCCACCAAGTGGATGGCTGAGAACCAACAGAAATTCCATGAGGCTGAGAGGGCCATTCAACATGAGGCTGACCTGCAATCTGACTTGGCGACTGCGAAGGCTGAGTTAGAGAATGCTAGGGCTGAGCACGCAAGGCTTTTGGACCAACTGACGAGGCAGCACGACGAGGATATCAAGGCCAAGGACTTGTTGATCAAGGACAAGGAAGAGGCCTTGACCAATATGGATGCCAAGCACAAGACTGACCTTGAAGTAGCTATCTGAAAAGCCGAGGCTGATGCTGTTGAGGCTTACAAGGTCTCTGATGAATTCCAAGGCTTCGGCCTTGAATATCTTGAGAGGGGAATTAGGACGGCCTGTCGGTGGGTTGTCCTAAAGTTTGCCGACACAGTATCATCCATCCGCCCTTCTCTTGAGGTGGTTCAGCTGGATGCCCCCTTGATTGCTGAGGCCCTATCGCAAGTGGAGTCCCAAGTTCAGGTTGAGGGAGTCGGCACATCTGAAGATCAGCCGGTCGTGATTGTTGAAGAGACTCCCCTGGTTGATGTTGAGGCTCTACCTTCTGATGTCGTCCCTTAGGGTGGCTGTCTGTAGCCCATACCCTCATTTTTGTATTTTTGTTCATTTGCCATGTAAAACACTTGATATTTTGTTTTATTAATACCATAGTCTCTTCCTTTCCATAATTGCTGTCTTCCATATTTATTTCTGTTATGGTTTGCTCGTTGTTGATGCTATAAACCCCTCCCTCGTCTTTTTTAAGGACCAATGTGGGGTCGTCCCCTCATGTGACCTCATTATAGCCGAGGGTTCAAGTAACCAACTTAATGATTTTAAAACAAAGTTTACCCTCGTCTTTCTTGAGGACAGTCGTGGGGTCGTCCCCTCCACTGATCCTCATTATAGCCGAGGGTTCAACTTACCAAATTAATGGTTTTTAACAAAGTTTACCCTCGTCTTTCTTGAGGACAGTCGTGGGGTCGTCCCCTCCACTGATCCTCATTATAGCCGAGGGTTCAACTTACCAAATTAATGGTTTTTAACAAAGTTTACCCTCGTCTTTCTTGAGGACAGTCGTGGGGTCGTCCCCTCCACTGATCCTCATTATAGCCGAGGGTTCAACTTACCAAATTAATGGTTTTTAACAAAGTTTACCCTCGTCTTTCTTGAGGACAGTCGTGGGGTCGTCCCCTCCACTGATCCTCATTATAGTCGAGGGTTCAACTTACCAAATTAATGGTTTTTAACAAAGTTTACCCTCGTCTTTCTTGAGGACAGTCGTGGGGTCGTCCCCTCCACTGATCCTCATTATAGCCGAGGGTTCAACTTACCAAATTAATGGTTTTTAACAAAGTTTACCCTCGTCTTTCTTGAGGACAGTCGTGGGGTCGTCCCCTCCACTGATCCTCATTATAGCCGAGGGTTCAACTTACCGTAGATTTTTCCATGCATACTAGAACTGATAACCATAGGATGAGGGAAGCACTGATATTTCTTATTAATTTTTCCAAAGTGTTCTGTTGGAGCAACTCCTATTACAACTATGGTCTATCAAGACCTTACAACACTACTGGTAGTACTTCTTCAAATGATCTGCGTTCCAGGGGTTGGAAAAAGGTTCCCCTTCTAGGTTTTCTAGTCTATATGTCCCAGGGACAACTTCATCGATGACCCTGTAGGGGCCGTGCCAATTAGGATGGAGTTTGTTGGGCTTTTGCCAAGTCTTCTTGAGAACCAAGTCTCCTACTGCGATAGGTCTCTGTTTCACCCTCTGATTGTAAAACCTTGCGGTCCTCTGCTGGTAGGAAGCTTGCCTTATCTCAGCATCCTCCCTTCTTTCCTCAATCAAGTCCAGGTCAAGTCTCCTCTCTTCCGTATTTCCCTGGGGGTTGTACATTTGGACCCTATGAGTGGGAAACTCGACTTCGGTAGGGATGACTGCTTCTGATCCATAAGCCAACATGAATGGGGTCTCCCCAGTAGAGGTCCTTACTGTCGTCCTGTACGCCCACAACACTGCATATAACTCCTCGACCCATCTTCCTTTTGCCTCCTCAAGCCTCTTCTTAATCCCATCTAGGATTGTCCTGTTCGTAACTTCGGTTTGCCCATTGGCCTGAGGTCGGCCTGGGGTGGAGAAAAATTATTTGATACTTACCCTCTCACAGTACTTCTGCAGAGAGGCATTCTTGAACTGGGTCCCGTTATCTGAGATGAGGGTGTTGGGTAGACCATATCTGCATATCACATTTTTCCAGATGAACTGGAAGGTCTTCTGCTCCGTAATCGTGACCATTGGTTCGGCCTCTACTCACTTTGAAAAGTAGTCAATTGCTACGATGAGGAACCGATAGTTATTGACTGCCCTCGGTAAGGGTCCTACCAGGTCACTCCCCCACACTGCAAACGGCCATGGGGACGTAATGGAGGTAAGGGGCTGATGAGGTTGGTGAGGGATGGTAGCAAATCTTTGGCATTTATCACACTTCTTAACATATGCGGCAGCATCTTTCCCCAAGGTCGGCCACCAGTAGCCTTGGGTGATCACCCTCTTTGCCAAGGATCTACCCCCAATGTGGCTTGAGCACAACCCTTCATGCACGTCTTGCAAAATGGAAGGGACTTCTGAGGGATGCACACACCTAAGTAAGGGGAGTAGAAACCCCTTTTTGTACAGCGTGTCTCCGATGACAGTGAACTTTTCAGCCCTGTATCTCAGCTTCTTCCTCTCTTGGCTCGCTTCTGGCATCTCTCCCCCTTTAATGTATCTGATCAGAGGGTCCATCCATGAAGGTTCTTGAGAAACATTCATGCAAATGCCAAGTGTTCCCTCGATGTCTTCAATAGTTGGTCGAAGCAAGATTTCTACCGGGACTGTCCTCCTTATGTCTGTCCTAGTTGTCGAGGCCAACCTTGCCAGGGCGTCAGCACGGCCATTGTCGAGCCTAGGTATCCTCTTGAATTTCGCTTCTTTGAAGTCCTTCAGCAACAACCTCACCTTCTCAAGGTACCTAGGCATCCTCTCGTCTTTGGCCTCATAGGCTCCTAGTATCTGATTCACCACCAGCCTCGAATCACTGTGAACTAAAATTTGCCCGACACTAAGAGATTTGGCCAAGGAAAGACCAGCTATCAAGGCCTCATACTCAGCCTCGTTGTTGGAGGCTTTGAAATTGAACCTCAGGGCGTATTCGATGTCTGTGCCGTCGGGTGCTGATACTATCAATCCAGCTCCGCTCCCGCTTTCGCAAGAGGACCCGTCGACGAAGAGACTCCACATGGTCTGTTCTTCTGAGAAACTTCCCTCGGAGAGGGATCCCTGTCTGAAGATGTATCTTCCCTCTTCATTTTCAGCCACCTTTCTTCTAGCGGTGCTTGTCTCAGCCGTATCTGCAGGAGGGTCGGTGAGCCTACCTTGCTGGGTATCTGTCTGGCTTAGACCCTCACCCTCGGCTACGTCACTTTCCCAAGTAAATTCAGCCACGAAATCTGCCAATGCCTGCCCCTTAATGGCTGTCTTAGGCTGATACACAATGTCGAATTCCCCCAGCTCTATAGCCCAGGTCATTAGCCTTCCTGATTTTTCAGGCTTGTGTAGGACCTGCCTAAGAGGAGAGTCAGTAAGGATGACCATAGTATGGGACTGGAAGTATGGTTTCATCTTCCTTGAGGCGTGGATCAAGGCGTAGGCCAACTTTTCCATCCTCGGGTATCTTTGCTCTGCCCCCTGGAGTGCCTTGCTATTGAAATATACGGGTTTCTGTATCCCGCCATCGTCTCTCACAATGGCTGCGCTGATGGCAGACTCTGAGACGACGAGGTACACGTAAAGTCGTTCACCCTGCACGGGTCGTGACAGCAGCAAGGGAGACCCTAAGTATGATTTTAGCTCCTTGAAAGCCTCATCACACTCTTCGCTCCATTCGAAGGCCTTCCTGAGGATCTTGAAGAATGGTAGACACCTGTCTGTAGCCCTTGACACAAATCTGTTCAAGGTAGCCACTCTCCCTGTGAGCCTCTGAACGTCTTTAATGGACTTGGGGGTCTTCATCTCAATAAGGGCCTTTATCTTTTCAGGATTGGCCTCGATGCCTCTTTGATTGACAATGAACCCCAAGAATTTTCCCGCTCCGACCCCGAAGACACATTTGGCCGGGTTAAGCTTCATCTGATATTTGTCCATCGTATTGAAGGTCCTCTCCAGGTCTGTCACATGATCCTCTGCCTTCAGACTCTTAGTCAGCATGTCGTCTACGTAGACCTCCATAGACTTCCCAATTTGATCTTCAAACATTCTGTTTACGAGGCGCTGGTACGTTGCTCCTGCATTCTTTAGGCCAAAGGGCATGACCCTATAGCAGTATGTCCCCTTGTCAGTGATGAAGGCTGTCCTCTCCGAGTCCTCAGGGTCTATGAAAATCTGGTTATACCCTGAGTAGGCATCCATGAAACTCATGAGCTCATGGCCTGCGGTAGCGTCTACCATCTGGTCGATGCGGGGAAGAGGGAAGCTGTCTTTGGGACAATGCTTGTTGAGGTCTATGAAGTCCACGCACATTATCCACTTGCCGTTGGCCTTTGGGACAATGACTGCATTGGACAGCCACTCAGGGTAGATGACCTCTCTGATAAATTCAGCGTCCTCTAACTTTTTGACCTCGTCCCTGATGACCTCGTACTTCTCTCTAGAGTAAATCCTCCTCTTCTGTTTTACCGGCTTCACTCCCTCTACCACATTGAGCTTGTGGCACATGATTTCAGGGTCGATCCCCGGCATATCTGCATGGCTCCATGCGAAGACGCTTCGTCTTCTCCTCAACAGTTTTATGAGGTCTTCCTTGATATCGGGCTTCAGAGACTTGCCCACTTGGACGGTTTTTCCCGGGTCATCCTCATCGAGGATGATGGGTTCTACCTCCTCAGCGGCCTCTCCTTTTTTGAGCTTCGTCTCGTCCCTGGGGTCTAGGGTATCAATGTTGTAAGTGGCCGTAGCCCTCTTGTGTGCCTCCCTTTCTTCAGCAGAGTTGTAGTAGCACTCCCGCGCCGTTGTCTGGTCTCCCTGGACCTCCCCCACCCCGTATGGGGTAGGGAATTTAATCATCTGGTGGACCGTAGACGACACGGCTTTAAACCCCTTGAGGGCCACGCGTCCCAGTATGATGTTGTATGCCGAAAACACATGCTCATCCAGCACAAAGAAACTGACCTTCTTGGTGAGCCATCTCGGCCATTCGTCCCCCATCCTGACATCAGCCTCATATATTCCCAGGGGATGAACCTTCTCCCCACTGAACCCAATCAAGGGATGATGGTATGGGACAAGTCTGGCACGACTGAGACCCAAGGCTTTGAAGCATGGCCAAAACATCACATCTGCGGATGAGCCCCCATCTACCAGGATCCTCGGCACTTCACACCCGTGCACCCTGGTGGTGATGAAGAGAGGGTCATCATGCGGGGCCAAGAGGCCCTTGAAGTCCATTATTGAAAATCCCACAATCAAAGTGTCCATATCAACCTTCTTCCTTTTTTCTGACTTGACCTCTAGGGAGGCCGAGTGCACCGTCTTCGTCACTGCCTTAGCTTCAGCAACATGGGCCTTCCTGTCAGCAACCTCAGACCCTCCTCCTTCCAGACCCCCGGAGATCATTCCTACACCGAGCGAGATCATATTGAGCCTCTTGAAGGGACCGTGGTCGTCTCTCGGTGGGAGGTCAGGGTCGTCCTCATCATCAGAGGGGTCGTCCCCTCTTTTTTGAGGACTTTCTTTGCATGCATCGACTCACTTTTTTCTGGGGTCGTCTCCTCGGCCCCTCTTGAAGGATTCTCGGTCCACGTATTTTCTGAGCTTCCCTTCTTTCAGCATCTTCTCAATCTCATCTTTCAGGGCAAAGCATTTGTCTGTTACGTGACCATGGTCTTGGTGAAATTCACACCACAGGTTCCTGTTCCTCTTGTCGGGGGCTGCCCTCAGCTTCTCAGGCCACTTCAGGGATCGGTCACTCTTTATCTCATTGAGTATCTGTTCACAGCTGACCGTTAGAGGGGTGTAACCAGCGAACTTATCATCCGTGGACCTCTTCTTCCCCTCTTTGTTCTTCTTAGGGTACTTGCCCCCACTTGCACCTCCTTTTTCATCTTCATATTTTTCGGCCATCGCCTCTTCGGCGTTCATCACCTTCCCTGCTGTTGCCAGCAGCTCAGCCATCGTCCTTGGAGGGTCCTCGACAAGCTTCCATAATAGCTTCCCCTTTTGGAGTCCTCCAATCAGGGCTGTCATAGCTATGCTCTCCTCATAGTCCTCCACCTCCAGCTTCTCTTTATTGAATCTGGCTATGTAGTCTCTCAGACTCTCATTCTTTCCCTGCTTAACATAGAGCAGGTGTGTGGTCTTCTTCTGTGGTCTCACCCCGAAGAAAAAGTTGTGGATGAACCGGTCTGCCAACTGCTTGAAGTTTTCAATGGAATTTTTTGGAAGAGAGGTGTACCAGACATGTGCAGCCCCTGTCAGGGTACCAGAAAAGGCACGACACCTCATCTCATCTGAGATAGAGTATATGTCTGCCGCGGATTGATACATCTCCACGTGGTGGACAGGGTTGGTGCTCCCATCGTATCTTGGGGTGACCACAGGAGGGTTGAACTTTGATGGCGTGGGGAAGTTGACTATCTTTGCCACAAAAGGTGAGCCTATGGTGTATCCCCTCTGAAGAGGGTCCCGGCTCTTCAGTATGTCGCCAATCTTATCCTCTAACCACTGGATTGAGTCATTCCAGGGCCTCACGGGGTCAGCGTGACCGATGTTATCCCCCGCTGCCTCTTGGAGGTGGATGGAGGGTTCCGGTGCAGCAGGCCTGTGTCGGCTGTTTACTTCCCTTTGGCCATCATCCCGTCTTTGGGGTCGGCCCTCCACTGCCTCTTTCCTAGATCTCGCTGCGCTTCTTGACTTGGACAACTTGTCCCGCAGGTCATTCACTGGGCCCAGCCTCTCGAAGGCCGACCCCCTGCTCAGGCGGTCAAAAGCAGAGCCTCTTGGGCGATCATCAGGGTTTGGTCTCCCGCACTTTCCTCTACTGTCCTGGAGAGGTCGTACAGTATTGTTGGAGACCTCATATGGCTCCCAGCATTCTACCGGAGGCTCTTCTCCCTCCAGATCGTCATACCTGTCCTCAGGGCAAGGGTTTCCTTGCCTCCCCAGGCGCAAACGCCGGGGGTCAGCAACATCCCTACGCCGCTGAGGGGGTGGCAGGTCTTTACGTGGTGCCTGGGGTGGTCCCCTGGCCTCATGCTGTCCTGGATCTGCTGTCGGAGTAATCATCTCAGGTGAGACCCCTGGTGGTCTCAGTATGTTCTGACTTAGAGCTGTGAACTGCTCCTGCATCATCCACTGGCTGGCTGCCAGAGACTTTAGGGCTGCCGCCACATCAGCCATCTCAGACTGAGGCAGTGGCTGGCTGGAACTGGGTCTTCCCCCCTCATCCGGCGGGGGAAGAAGTGGTGGTGGCATCTCAGGTGCCATGTGTTTGAGCTGTGAAAAGCTGAATTGAAGAAAAGACTGGTGAGCTTGAGAACCTTTGTGGGTCTCTTTCAATGGTGAAACACCTCCTCTTAGGGGGAGTGTTGGTTCACCACCAGAGTGCTCAGTGAGGTCAAGCTGTACGATGGAAGAGATGTCTTCTCATTTCCCACAGACGGCGCCAAACTGATGATGCTGAGATTTAGCACCACCGGGTAAGTGATGATGAGCTCAAACAGTAGTAACCATGGCAGCCATAGAGATGTATAAGTGTATAAGTGTGTAGAAGGGGATGAGTATAAGAGGAAATAAGACAATTATGTAGTGGTTCAGCCAATTAGGCCTACATCCACTATGAGTGTGTGATCCTCTCAGTATGGGCACTAATGGCCTTGGATACAATGCACATAAACTCACTTTCTCTCTCTACCGTGTATACAAGCAGATTTGTAGCTAGGGTTGCAATGAATTGATCTCCCCCCTGTAGGGTTGTAGATGACAAGTATATATAGGTCTTGGGGGGTGTAGTGTACCCCCCAAGTATGCATGGTGCATGTGAATGATGATCTAGCCAATCCCCTGTTGACACCTGTAGATGCCAAATGATGACATAATATTCCCTCACGTGAGGGTGTGATTTTGTCATAACGGTCTGCCACGTGTCATACGAGCCTCACGCGCACTGTTCCACGCGTCTTCTAAACCACGCGCTGTCATGATGTCACCCTCGGCCTATGAGCCGAGGCCGAGGGCAAAGTTTCTTCCGGTAGTGAGCCTGGCCCAATTCTGGCCTCGTACTGTCGGCCCCTCGTAGGGTCGTCCGGAGCCTCATGAAGGGTCGGCCCCTCGTACTGTCGTCTGGAGTTTGGTGAAGGGTCGGCCCCTCGTAGGGTCGTCTGGAGCCTGGTTGTGGGTCGTCTGGAGCTTGGTGAAGGGTCGGCCCCTCGTAGGGTCATCCGTTTTGGAGGTAATCCTCGTCTAGGCTGAGGATATAAACGGGTATATCATTTACCACTCAATTTTTGGAACCATTGTATTAACATTGACACTGTTTATTTTCTTATGGTCTACTACTATTATCATGTTTCGAATTCTAGAAATGTGTCTCTCCTAAGCAAACGGTTATGGAGGTTTTTTAACTTAAACAAACTTCCCTTTTGGTGCTCAATCGTTTATTTACAGAAAATGAACGGGACTCAAAACAGGAAACGAAGGTGAAAATGTGGTTAGCTTTCTGTGTTACACGTCTAAAGTCGAGCCCAAGAATATCAAAGAAGTACTCAAAGATGAATACTGGATATCTTCTATGCACAATGAGTTGCTTCAGTTTAGAAAGAATGATGTCTGGGAACTTGTCCTCCGACCTAGTGAGAAGAATGTGATAAGGATGTAAAAATAATGGGTCTTCCCTTTGGTGCTTAATCATCACTACACCATAACTTTCAAATAGGAGTGCTTCTCGCAGGATAATCTAGCATCATCTAAAAACCGTGCCGGATTCCGAATTTGTTTTTAACCAACTTAAAATCGTTCATAGCAATGCTAAATTTGTCATGGCTCTTTGGTGTACAAAAAGTGTGAGAGACCAACTTAACATTTTAACATAATCAGACTTATAAGGTTTCAAAATGGGGTAAATGTAGTGCGTATTGGAAGTTTGGTAGGTCATTTTCCTCAATTTCGGATCTGGAGGTTTTGGGATATGGAATATTTAGAAAGAAATTATTTTTAGGATTTAGAGATCTACGATTTCTAAAGATGTTTTACTTTTAGGCATATACTTTTAGGATTGAATTGATTTCAAGTCTGTACCTTAATAAAGACATATGTCATGTATGTTGTGCGATAAAAAAAAATCCACTCCTAGGAGGGTGACTGATAATCATAATGACAGTATAAAAAATAAATGAGAGAGAAACAAAGATTTACGTGATTCGACCATTGATGGCCTATGTCCATGGGGCATCAATAGTGTTTCACTATAAACTTGAGATAATTTACATGAGAGTGTTTCTCTAGCCTCTGAGTTCCGTTTTCACAATGGCGGGTCTCCACTCTATATAGAGTTAGGGGTTACAATTGTATAAGTTCTATCCTCGTAGAGTTTGAGTTACAATAAAATAGTGCTTATTGATGTAGTTAGTTTTCTACATTGTCAAGGACTCCGATCGTCCTTATCTTGCTAGATTGGGTATGGGTTGCAATCTTAACTGGACCACTTGTCATGTGTCATGCTATTAATGATGTTGTATATTTTACCCCACATATCGAGTTATGGGTTTATATCTAGTCCATGATCAGTGGGATCACTACACCCGCAATTCGGTGTCGTACACATATCTAGTCCATAATCACTAGGACCACAACACCCGCGATTCGGGGTCTTACTATCCGAAATAGGGTTGATTCACAATCTGGAATAAATGGGAAGAAAAACGACTTCTTAGTTAATCCTACCCCCATGTCACTACATATTGGTTTTAGCAATGTACCATGCCGCATATTAGAGCGACCCACGTTCTAGGTAACATTATGCTAAAAAATAAGTTTTACAGATTCTGAAGCTAATTGGTTTATTCATTACGTTGAAAAATAAGTTTTTACCGTGAATCTAATTTGCTACACTTATACTTTGTCTAGATTAAGTGAATTAGGTGGCTTAAGTCCTGAGCGTTATTCTAGTACAATACTTATTAGTTGGAAATATAGTTATTAATGTGCTTCATCTAATAATTCGTGTGACTTATAGTAGGTTTTACTTGCTAATTTGTGAAGAATATGAGCATAACCCAATATTGAATTCTCTTTATAGAGTACAGTTTACATACTAATGCCACAAGGACAACAATGGAGTTTGAGCAAACTTTTATTTCTTGCTTTATAAGTTTAATTGATAATATCGAACAACTTAGGACTAATGTGTCATTAGATTATTATATAAATACATAAGTGGTGGGGTGTGCGACTTTCAACTTTGGTGACATGCCTTAGAATAACAAGGTTAATCAGGATGTTTCCCTTTTTCTTTGGGACATTTGATTTTAAAGGATGTCTTTATAAATTATTTAGGAGCCATCTTTTTGTTTCCTATTGTATCTTGTGTTATGTTGTTCTAATTAGTTAATTACTAAAATTTGGCCCTCTATTGCTTTTGTTGAATTATCATGAATAAATTAGATAATGGATTACAGGGACAAACCTCTATTTATCTATGTGTGACTAAGTATAAGTGTATGTGGTAAAAGACTTTCTATTTTGGTAATGTCAAAGTTGTATTGGAGCCAAGTTATTTATGGGATTTTATAGTGTGTATTTTAATCTTGTAGTTTTTGTCATAGCAAGTGGATATTGGGTCACTGAATGGGTTAGTCCTAAATACCATTTACAGCTTAACTATAGCTTTTATTGCCATTGCCATCCTCCGGCCCAATACAAAACCCCTCCACTCCATTGACAGTGTCGTAGTTCTTAAACCCCCCCCCCCCCCCCCCACACTTCAATGTTTAATAATGTCAAAGGGTAAGACCGAAAAGTCAATTGAGTTACTTGTGACTACTATTAGTGAAGTTCATGTCCAATGTGTCAACAATGACCGGTATTGTTAAAGAACTCCATGCCGTAATCTGATCACTTTTTTGAAAGGAGACCTGGGGAATTTAAAAGGGAATCAAAGATATTAAATAATTGGCCTATTGTGAGTATGACAACAGAAAAGAAGGTTCCTGGAAAGACCATGAAAAGTGATGTTGGTCAATCTTAAAAGATGTTTGCTTAAGTTAGAAGAGTGGTTATTTAAGCTATTTTATTGTTTGAAAACAATTAATTCTTTTCTACCTATTGGTTTAATTTCTTGTTTTGAAAACATTTGATAATATTATATTAATTAAAAACATTTTATCCTTTATATGTGAGACCCTTATTGATGGTGGTTTGTAAATTAGGATGGGAAAGAATGCTCCTAGTTTATAATAACCTCGTATATGTAACACCCCACGATTTTTGAGAATGAGAAATTAAATTTTGGGAAAATAAAATATAATTTAAATCGGAGAATTTTAAATTTGGGAATTTAAGTCCAAAAATATAGGATGTTGTAAAGTATTCCGGATGAGGATTTTGAGGGTACCATTGATCCCGGAAGGGTCGAGATAGTCAAAATGACTGTCATTGAGTTTTATTTCGGCTCCGGAATATTTTTAAGTCAGTTGACTCGAATTGGAGTAAACGAGTCATTTAAAGTGTGTATTAACATTTAAAATTGGGTTTATTGTTTTAAAGGATTTAAGGCTTACGGATGAAGCCTTGTCCTTTGAGAAAAGAGAGAAAAAGAAAGAAAAGAGAAAGAAGAAGAAAGAAAATGAGAGAGGGAGAAAAGCTTGGGGATTTTCGGCCAAATCGCGACATCGAGGACGATCCAACCTCTACAAATTTGAGGCAAGTGTTTAATCTTGCTAAATAGCTATTTGTGTATTTCATTTCATAATTTGTGGGTTAAAGAAATTGTTTTTGGGTATAAACATCAAAACCTAAATTTTTGATTCAAATCTTGAAATTGAAGATTTTAATTGGGTTTAAGGGATATAAATTGATGAGGTTAAATTTAGGATGTGTTTTGATGTTGGAAATTATGTTGGGATTGAAGATTAAGGGTTGGAAGTAGTATAAATCGAATTTTGGGAATTTTGGGTTATAGAAAAACAGCCATTTTCGTGGCTTTCTGAACTGGCCGAATCGATTCGCCCCCACCGAATCGATTCGCTAGGTTGCAGAAGTCTCAGGTCTTTAGGACCGAATCGATTCGCCCCTAGCGAATCGATTCGGAGGGTTGCAGAATCTCAGGTCCCTTGGACCGATTCGATCCGGATGGGCCGAATCGATTCGTTGTTGGGACGAATCGATTTGGAGAGGCCGAATCGATTCGAAAACAGAGCATTTTGAGAAATTTTCTCTTTAGTGAATTCAAACCCTTTTTGGTTGGGTTTATTGATTTGGGGCTTTCTCTTATGAAGTAAGAGATATCTTTTGGTGACTTATAGGGGGTCTCTCACTTAGTATATGATAGTGAGGACTTCTTGGAATAATTGGATAAGAAATATCCATGTATGTTGTGAAATTTCTAGGCCGACCTTTATGTCAAATCCTTATAAGGATAGGATATTGTTAAGATACAATATGGGGCCAAATGGAAGAGAGTAGTCGCATACTCTTAAAGATTGAGGGGTCTCATATCCTTAGAAACGTTTAGACTAAGGAACAATTGATAACTCAATAGGAGTAAGGGTTCCTGAGATTTATTTGAACCATAGGTGAAATTGAGAACGTTTGGGATTGTACTATCGACTAGAATAAGCGGTAGCATAAATTCTAATTAGGATAGTTTACACGTAATTGTGGGGATATGACCATTGAGATTCCAATACTTGAAACGAGGTTGGAATAATTTGAGGGTTTTAGACTATTAAGTCATTGATGTGCCTATGGTTAAATAGTACTAAAGGAAAATATGTACTTTTAAATATGGATGAAATGTGTAGTGATGGATTCCTACACCAACTCTTGGGTGATAACCCTAATGTTGAATACATATGTATAGATATATACATATGGTTTTGGGAGACTATTCATCATAGGAAAAATGATTGAATATGTTTCAAATGAGGAATTGTTTTCACATATCAAGGTAAATTTAAAGGAAATTGTGGTGACGGCTTGTATATTGAGGATTATGTATACTTATAGCCGGGTTTATATATCTTATACATATGAACGAGAATTAGTTTTTATATATAATGATGTATCGATGTGTGAATATATGTACATATATATATATATAAATATGAATATATGGATATATTTATGTTGTGGACATACATGGTATGGATATTTAAACCGTATATGATGGTTTATTATTTGATCATATGATGGGATCATATGGATGTATGTATATTGCACATGTGAGCGATATATATACTTATGTGGTTAAGCATACCCCGCTCATGCTATCATTGGGAAGTTTCCACGCAGAGGGTGAGCATCCTGGCATATAGAGCAGGGTGTGGATATTCCCCAGGTTATAGTCGTCCGGTGTATTATTATACGATAGATATATTTTTGGGATGAGACGTGGTGGGTATGTTTCGTCTCATTGCCAGTGGAGCTATGACCGTTTCTCGGGACGTCGTGTGTGTGAGTTATCACGAGGTGGGTGTCGTTGATCCCCACCAGGTGGTCCCCAGTTACTACGTGAGCCGAGCATTGGGAAGATGATAACATTGATGCAGTTTTATCGGCGATATATATAGCCGGGCGAATTATGTGCATGTCCAGTGTACATCAGATATGATGCGTACACTTGGTCATGGGTATGGATGATTGGTATTTGTATATATATGGTGAGCATAAAATACCTATATATATATATATATATATATATATATATATATATATATATATTTATATCCTATGGATGAAAGGATATAGAATCTTTGTGGAGTACATCTTGGATGATTATGGTGTACTAGATTGATGGGGGTTGAAAATTTGGACATTTTTTAGTCCTTAATATTTGAAAAAAATGTTCGGGTATTTTCTAAGGCAATTCAACTCATTAATGTTAGTACTGACAAACTAAATCGGACCGACCCGATAAAAAGAAAACCAAATAAGTTCGATTAACCCACATTATCATTCATGCCTCGGTTTGATTTGTTAGAGGACCGACTTCAAAAAAACTCAAAAAAGAATCGAACTGAACCAGATCGTGAATGCCCCTACTTACAGTACAATGCTTTATTACAATTTCACATCATTTGGGGAATGAGTTTGGGACTCATACTATTACTGCAAAGTAATGGTATCGTATGTAGGATATAACCTAGAGGGTACCTCTTCTAGGATAAGGGAAGACCAAAGACAAATATATTGATAACTAAAGAAATGACGTAGCCATTAACAAGAGAACTTCATAAAAAAATTGATTCAGAAATTCTACAGAACATCACAATACATTTACCAATTCAGTAGGCATAGTTCAAGTTTCATGAAAAGATCTCTGGAGTGAACAGAATATGGAGTTACTTCAAGTTTCTTTTTCATCTATAACCCTCCAAGGTACTTGCATCTATCTTATCTTATAAAAGAGAGACCTTTGCATATAAAACTATACATTGAATATTTTTTTCCTTACAAACATAATGCAAGGACAGATGTGCAATTTAGAACTAGATAGGTTATAATATGAAAAATGTGAAATTTATACTAAAATAAAGAGATACTAACATGGTACCTTAGGACTCAAGTAACCAAGATTCTTGGTGTCGTCAGTCATGTCTTTACAATTTGAAGTCTTCAATCGGGAAACCCCAAATTCAGTGAGCCTTACTCTACAATTCTGGTCAAGAAATATATTCTCTATGTTTACATCTCTTCGAAAAATATTTTAAGAATGTGGCACACTCATATATCAATCTCAAAATCAATGAACACTCGCAATGTCAACAGTGAGTTATGTGTCGGTGATATTGATTATATTGACTGGCACATGCTCATATTGGTAGCGACATTTGGAGCAGGAGGAAATCTGCACAAGTACAATGTCCGGGCAACAATCATAAGTACAATGTCCTGCTAATGAATTAGTAAATATTTTGATGAACACATACGTAGAAATCAAAAGAAATAATTAATTTATCCAGTATGCAATCAATGTAAACTTCTACAACAACTACTCACATAAATGTGAGGACATGTTGAAAAGATTTTAACAAACCACATAATATATAAAATATTCCGAAAATGTGTTTAATTCCTATTATTTCTGGACAACTAGGAGCTTCTGTTAGTAAAATGAATTAAAAATGATTTGGGATCTCAAAGAACCTATTGTTGTCTAGTTCCTATAATTGTGTGTGTATGTGTATATATATAAGTGGAGGAGTGTCTATGATTACCTCTTTTAGCTGCTATGGAATCTCATCCATTCATATCCATACCATGGATACTCGTAATGAGAAAGTACAAAAGAGAATTATTTTCGGAAGAGGAAACATCGACAACCATTTGCCTATAATTATTTTAATTATATTTTGGAGATTGCAAATCAACAAACCTCCCCACCCCACAATTCCATAATATTGTGTGTATCTTCGGTAGGAGTTCAATATAACCGGGGGAAAAGTTTGTATTGAGCACGGTCTTCAACTTTGGTTCTATAAATTCATATTTCCATAAAGCTATCATTTTTTCCAACAACAAAAACAAGGCCCATTTTTTTGACAAAATTTACACGACATTCTAGTTTCTTTGAGATTACCCAAACACGTTTAAATATACTATATATACACACATGCACACAAAATAGTTGTCCTTATATTAGAAGATTTTTCATGTTATTATCAGATGGGGTTTGAAGCTTCATTAACTAAGATAATTTCTATATAATAAGGGAAAACATCTTATGATTACTCAAGAAGATTACTCATAGATAAAATTATTAAGAACCTTTAGGTTTGTAACATTCAGAAACCACTAGTTTTTTCTGAAGAGTAAGTCGTAATAGTAACTAGTTCAGAAATGACAAACAAGGAAAAATAATATATATTTGATCCTCACTAAAGAAATCTTTAAGGTGTGTATTGTTTTGGAAAAGGGAAGATAAAAAGAAATAACAATTAAAAGCATGAGTGTAAAGCAAAGAGAAGAATGTTAAAATACTTTCTCCTTCATTATCTATTCCTGTATATGTCAAAAATCATTAGGCTTAACAGGTGTTTGTTGTGTACAGTAAGTGTCTTCACTGCTCTAGTGATCCCCTCACGAGTTAAACTTCACCATACTGGTGTATAGAGATGAAAACACAAGGTTGGGGGGAGGGACTTTAAATGAACAAGAGGAGGCACCAAATATTCTTATAAGGGTCTTGATAATGTGTGCCTTCAGGACACATATTAAAGACATCAAAAAAGAAAAATATGGTCCTAATATGCACCTGCTGGTGTAATACTTTAAGATGTACACATTTTATGCCTACAATGAACGCCCTCAGTCATTTTGGTAATATATTTAACAATCACCTCCTCCCATCAACGCCTAAAAGTAGAACTTCTACAATAAAGACCACTTGTTAATAAATTTTAAAAGGGGTTGTCAATCACATTGTCTAATGTTAAGAAAATGCCCACACATTGTTGAATATATTTTCTATTTTCTTTTCCAATTTTCCCTCTCTGTCTTTCTCAAATTCGGGTCGAGGTTAAATACAATTTACCCCGGTAGTATGGAATTGAGCTAAATGAATCTTGCCAATAATAGAGTCATAACATTTATAATCCAAATTATTTAAGGAATATTCCATCTTGGTTGACAATGTTATTTTTCACCATACTTTCCTTAATACTATTTTAGACCAAAATTTGACTAACAAGTAATTATATAACTTACTAATTAAAGATGCTATCACCATTCAATAGTGAAATTCATGTTTCTCTAATCTTCTCAATTAAATAGAATAGATGGGGATTGAAATAAAAGTGTAAGTCGTTCATAAAAAACTCAACTTTAGTAATACGAAACTCAACAATAATTTGTTAAAAAGTAAAACAAGACTTGATTTGGAATTAAAAAGAATATCGCATCCTAGATAAAAGTATCAAATTACATCACATGGCCACTTCACCAATGAAAAAAATTCATGAAACTACCCTATAAGAGAAATAAATTGAAGCACTTAGCTTATAATATTATATATATATATGTTTCACATCCCTCCAAAGAACCACCTCATTAGACATTAGAAAAATAGGAAGAAAGATGGTAAGCTCACTTGCCATATAGAATTCAAGACTGGTATAATGGTAAAGAATTGTTACACATGTACATGATAACAGCTAACATGAATTGCGAACAAGTTTATGTAGTCTTATCAACAACCAAATATATGTAATTTAATGTTAAGAAATTAATTGTCGTGTCGTTTGAATGTTTCATAGGGAGAAGAATGTTGGAAACTTTAACAAATAAATTATAAAAGGGAAATGAAATGAAGTATAAATGTTTCTTTTATAGCTTAGATGAAGCATGTGTATGTTTTATATCCCTTCAAACAATCACATCATTAGGCGGTAGTTATGTAGGAAGATTATGGTATGCCCATGCTAATGGCACGAAACCATTTTCTACAATGTACTCATAAATAATGGTACACTTTGTGCCTATAATACATTGCATCTTGTATACTCATCCATTTAAGGTGCTACGTTTTCGTCTCACTCATACAATAACCTATTTGAAATGTTAACAAGACAATCAATAAGCAAATGTGAATTGACTATGTGAGAATTAAGCTTTATATCATGTTTTAGATGCTCACCGATTATTAAAAAAACTAAAGCAGATTTTCAAAAGTCATATAACTACAAAAGTAGAGAAATATTACAAGCATAGGCTCAACTATTCTTTTTGTATCTAATCTTGTGTAGATATTTTATCCTACGATTTGACGGTGGAATCTGAAAGCATTCCATTCAAACCAAAACAATAAACCCATAGCTGTAGAAAACTTATAAGTTTACAAATGCTATAAGGGAAAAATAGTTAAAAAATGGTTAAGCTCATCAACTGTATATGTCCATCTTCTTTGTAGCAATTAATCATACAGTTAGTATGCACCATGGACAAAGCCAAAAAGGATATAGCCAAAAGTGGATGTGGAAAAAAAACTGATGAAAGTGACAACTTTTTTAAGGCCGGTTAGGCCGACTATTCAAGGCTTCCAAGACCGGCTATTTTTGGTTTGGTCGGTAATTATATATATTGAAAACTAAAATAGACCAAACCAAACGAATACTACATATACAAGCCAAGGGAATTCACTCCATGGTGTATGCATACACATATAGACATCGGTTAACCACCTCGTAATCCTCAATTGTCTTTATTGCTGATGGGACCCGCATCGAGCACACCATGTCCGTGACCATTATTCCAGGATCTCGACTATGATTTAAGCCTAACGCGATCAGAGTTTTTCTTAGTGGGGAAGTGGTCAGATATAGCTCTCTAATAATACAGAGAGCGTGTATGTGTGTGGGAGTTAGGTCTCATTGCGACTTATTTTGAATATGGAAAACAATTTGAAAATTTTAAGGTAGGTCAATTAATGAAACGTGCCCTAATTTGGCATGGTCCATGCCAGACTAGCACCGTTTTAAATCATGTCAGATTAGAAATAAATTGTGTCAAAATTTGGTATGATTCTAAATCATGCCATATTTGCCTTGTCCAAGCGTGCCACATTTGCACTTTTTGTGTAGTGAAAATTAAATGAAGAGGTGAAGAAATATTTATGGTCAACAATTTACAATCGACTAGAAAACCTCAAAATGTGTGCCTCCTACCCCCACTACACACGTACATACATAATTTGTTTGTTATATTTATTCAATGGATATGAAGATGAGGGAGAAAGGGAGAAACTCAGAGTTTTTCTTTGAGAACGATAAAGATTAATATAATAATAGTGTAGATTGAAGATAACAACAACAACAACTCTGAGAGTGATCAAACGACATTGTTTTATTAGCTATAGGGGGCATAAAACCCGCAATAACTGCAATATTATAATTTGGTCCATATAAATGAATGCAATATGATGAGAGCACTTAAAAGTTTACGTGGTTTGATAGGTTGATTTGCCAATGTCCTTAGTGAAAGAAGAGAGATCTCGATTAAGGGTAAAAGAGTCAAATCCATGATTGGAAGAATGTTTTTAATCGTACCCCAAATCATTGATATTCCTACTATTTAAAGATAAAAGGGCCCTACAATTTTAGGTCTTCTTTATGGTGATTAGTTATTAGTTTGATCTTATCTCTGACGTTATGGAATTATAGTTGATTTGTATCTGACCAAGTCTAATTGTCATCTTTCTTGATTCTCCAATGGTACATCTAATGTCTTCGGGCGACTACATCACCTTGCTCTCGCACTGCCATGTGGCTTATTGGCTAACACTCCTATCATTAACTTCAAAGTAATTATATGTGTGTACTTACCAAAACACTAATAAAAAGACACCAAAATTGAAAATTAAATCCAATTAGAAATAATATAACTAACTTAACACAAGTATTCAAATAATTAAATACAACAAACCAACATGAAAAGGCACAATTATTATGGTTCTCGAGTTCCATCCATTAAAGAATTATATGAGAAGAAAGAGAATCCCTTAAAATTACAAAGGTCGTGATTACATATTTCAATTTGGGAGATCTTATTTTTATATAAGAAACATCTATGCTCTTAATCAAAATACATATATTTAAGAAAAATATACCCAAAACTGAGGACGTAATAAATAGATGTTGAAATTTACTCAACTCAAATTAGGAAATTTAGTTTCGACATCCATTTCTTGTTTAAGTTAGAGAAAACTAACATTTTGAAAAGAGTCGAAATATTTATCATTTCGATATTAGTAGGGAAATTTGTGTGTGTGTCTGTGTGTGTCTGAGAGACAGAGATAGATAGTTTCAGGAGTGAAGATTTATTTATGCACAGAAATGATTACTTTGAGGAAATGAAAGGACGAATGATTTGAGGGCATATGGAGGGTGCGTAAAAGGATTAAATTCCATAAATAATTTCAGGATTTGAAAAATGGGTCTTTGTCAACATAGAAAGGGGGTTCTTTGTTTTCTTATAGTAAGAGGGAGAGAGAGAGAGAGAGAGAGAGAGAGAGAGAGAGAGAGAGAGAGGATAATGGGAGGTATTTGAAAAAATAGAGATAAGTAGTGTATTCACTCTAATACATTGCTAAATTTGTCTCTTCTAGAGTTAGACAACTCTAGAGAGTAGAGTTGTACAAAATCATCATTCATTGATGGAGTCTTCTTACTCACAGAGTCAAAGACAATATGTGACACTCCACATCTCCATAGTTTTAATAGAAGCAATTTACATCCTTAAAAATAAGTGTAATTTTTATTACTAATTTCGTTAAGAATCTTCCTACCAATTTACCATTTACAGTAAATATTATTAAATGAAAAAATGAAAGGATAAAAATGCATCACAATTTAAGCAGAAGTCTTGAAAAATTAATTTGTCAATTTTAAAATAAAATATAGGGTAAATTTGGCCAACCCCCTGTACATTTTTTATCATATAGGTCACCCCCTCAATTAAAATACCCGAATAACTCACCACGTAAACTTCTAATCCATTAAAAATAAGTTTAAAACCCGGGTTCCCTCCATTTTGGGGCGTTAATGGATAAAATTACACTTGAAAAAACCAAATTAAGAAAATACCCAAATGAAACCTCCAACCATTATCACCATTTATTGTATATTCAACTACATTCAAACCAATTGTGACTGCATCTCACCCCCAACTCTATCACTAATAAACCCCAACACATTCCCACTGATCTGGTTGTCGGTGACAACCCACCACACCACCTCCAGTTCACAGCCCCACCACCCTGGCAAACATCCATTAGGGGCCTCCCTCTATAAATCTCAACCATCATCTGAAACACCAAATCTAGCCTAAGATAAAATATTCACATCTAATATTCTTTAAACATTCGTATACTTTTAATAGTGCCCGCAGTAATTGTATTACCAAATATCAAGTGGTAAATATAAATAAAATAATTATGTCAATGATATTGAATCATAATCGATTATATAAACTTAAATAGTAGGATGAGTTATTTCATTTGATTAGTTCCCCTTAAAATACTAATAGGAGGGCAACTAAAATAAGCAAACTAACCTATAATTTAATTACGGTTGTCATCGTTGGGAATTAAACACCCATCGTAATCCATATGCATCATCTATTTTTATATTATTCTAAAAAGAGTTCAAATTTGTTGATCTGCCTCAAAGGTAGATAATGGTGACCCTCTTGCTGCACTGGCTCAAACGTTAAAGTTTGAAAGAATCAAAATAAATATTTATTTATTATTTTAATATTTTAGCCAACGGAGTGAGAGGGTCATCACGGCCCACTTTTGGGTTCATCACTAAATTTGAATTTCTCAGACCATCCACAATGGGTTACCTTAAATATATGGGTATAAGGTGCGAAAACTTGTGTTTATTTGTAGTGGGATCCGTTACATTTATGCGAAAACGTGGGACTTTTGGATGTTTGGAAGTGGGGAAATTGTAAACAGGGAAATGTTACACATTTCGTTAACAAATGTGGAACATTTCCACATTTAAAGTAGACGTTGAATTGTTCCACGTTTGCAAGTCAAATGACTAAATTTTGCCCATTGTAATCTAACCGTTAGCCCTCTGTCCGAAACCCTACATACTTTCCCTTATTTACACTTCAATCCATAGAAATTCATCTTTTCTGACTCACAAAAAACCCTCCATTATATTATACAATCTCCTTTTTTATAATTTGTTGTAATATTCAATATTCGTATATTTTCGAACATGGAGTTTGTTGTAAATTTTAAAAGAAAATTTGAGAATAAAAAAAGTTGAACCCATTCATGAAAATCATCACCCTCTAGAACCCCACAGAGATATAATATATCTCGATCAATGGTAGTTATTCCATGACGAGTGACATGTCAATAGAGAAATTGTCAATATGACAACGTCTCTAAATGTTGATTTTATTAACATGCAAGGTAGTATTCATAACTGTTGGGAGATTTGTTCGCAAATTCAAGGTGTCTAACAAGTGAAACACTTGATTGATATTTTTAAATTTTCTTCCATTTTTACCAAGGTTTCCCTAATTCAGACAATAAATCACAAGAGTGTCTAGCATCCCGACGATCTCCTATGGCATATACATTTCATTTTTTATATGTTGAGGTTGGGATAAATCCATTAGATTCTGTTCATTGAACATGTACATATTAAAATAATTTTTTTATACACAATACATGAAACATTTCATTTGGAATTACAATTAAATAAATGAACTTATATATATTTTGTAGGAACTAAAATAGGTTTCGGAGATGCATTGCCCCCATTTCCACTAGAATCCACGAAGACCGTTGATACATTCATGGAAACATATTTTTCTGGTATAAAGAATTATCACATTTTGGGGAGAAATATGGTCGCCATTTCAGTTGAAAAATCAATTATAATAATGGTGGAATTCAAGGGACAATCACCCTGCAAATTTTCTACAAATACCGAGGATATTTATAATGTTTATTCTCGACATAATATTCTTTCCTAATGATAAATACCATTATTTTAATTAATTTAGCCGAGTATTTAGAAGATTTACAAAATATAGCAATATTAAACTAGGGCTCTACTATATTTTCCAGGATATATTACGCATTAGATGTAACCAGCCGTTTAGAGGTCAAACAACTCAATTGCATGTGGCATTTCTTGGAGGTACTAAATTTGTAAATATATTTTATATTTATTATTATATATAATTTCCATATATGTATTTATGAAAAATTTTGTACTGATAATTAATTTCCAATTTTGCAGTATTGCGCATATGAGTATTTACATACTGCTTCTTCCCTTCGCTTAGCCTATCGTAGACACATGGCCTAGAACCACTCGTTGGGGGATAGATTAATGGGAAATTTTTGGGGCTAAATGAGGTTCAAAGCAAATATAATGCAATGAAAATTAGAGATTCGATCGCCCGAGTATATTACTTAGAAGACATTTGACAGGTTCATACAAAACAAACATCCTTTGTCGAAATTAGCCAGAGACGTGTTAATATGACGGTATATGATGTTGAATCCAGAATTAGGAGGCACATGATACTTAAAGAGAAGTGGATTACAAAAAGCAAAGCAAAACCAAAGTAGTATTGCCTAATATTAATGGCTTATGAAATGAAAAATCTAAAATGTGTGATGTACAATATATTGCTTTGCCAATTTAGATAGGGGAGCTATGATTTATTCTCACCATGGTTGTTATATAGTTCATTTTAATTTTTAGCTAATGGTTTGTACTCATCCTCATTAACTTCTAGATCCATGTAGTCAAACATATCACGTTAAGAATGCGTAAAGTCTGATAGATCACCATCATATTATAAGGTCTCATCATAATATATTTCCAACAACTTTTCCCCAATATTGTTTGATCCTCTTTTTGCTAATTGGGCATCATGATATGGTCGGAGTCTCTTTTCCATTTGCTAAATTTCTTCATCTAGTGTAAGGACATATTTTACATAGTTCGGTTACATTAGAGTATGTCGTATACCGCTACAACTGCCAAATAAAAGTTCAAGTTTAATCATGCATTAAGACGGATCCAAATATCAATGTTCTTTAACAAAGACGTCTCTGTGAGATGAATTTTGGTAAGGTTGTATTTTAGTCCCTTTACGGTACATTTAAAGTGTTGGGATATTTTTTCTAAGTGTTTGGATAATTTTTCTAAACTATTTTTAAACACCTGAGTCGTTGTTTTTCGTCAAAGAATTTTTTCTAAGTGTTAGGGCGGACTTTTAAAATAAAAACTTATTTATTGTTGAAGGTCATTCGAGCGACATGCTTATGTCGATCAAGCTACATAGCCATTTCGCGCCAAGCCTCGTTTGAGCGACATATGTCCTCGTTTGAGCGACATCCTTGTTTCATTTAAGCGATAATGCCAACTCAATTTTTCTATATATTCGTGTTAAATGAGTCCATTTTGTTTAAGAAGACCTGGCATTTTTCACAGTACAAAAACTGCAAACTGTAGAGTACTTTTGTCTTCTTCATTTAGGGTTTTTAACCTTTTGTTTTTAATTCACAAAAATCCCAATCTTTGAGTGAATTGTTTTGGAACCCAAGATACGATTTTGCTAGAGTTTCTCTTGTAAGGAGGATAACCTACTGCTGATCTAGGTGCAACTTGAAGGAGGTGCTGGGCTGACTTGACTGCATGTCATTGGGAGTGCTCGTGGGTGTTCCTTGCTGATTAGACTGCGTGTATTTTTGGATCTTTTGCGGTTGATTCATTATTGATTCAAAACTGCTTATTCTTGTGGGTATCTGCGGATATTCATTGCAGATTTCACTTGAAATCATTATGGGTATTATTAAGTGAAATAATTTTTTTCCCTTTGGGTTTTTTTCCTTGAAATCAATGAATTCACAATTTTTGGCGATGGCATGATTTGGACACCTAAATGTATGTTATAAGGCTGAATTAAATTGGTTTAAAAATTGAATCCAATTAAATAAGTTTGATGAAATTGGAAATTTACAAAATTATTTAAATCAGTATCACACAGCATTCTCATTTAGTAAATCAATTGCATTATCATGGCCAGTTGTGGTGATTTAACAAAAATTTTGAAAGCACTCCGTCTTAGTATGGGTATCTGATGATATTGACACAACATTTCAACATAACTTTGTTTGTCCTATATCTTGCGCCAACTCAAATTGGTATCATAACTTGGTTTCACATTATCTTAATCGACAAGGACTGATGGCTGCAAAAAAATATGACAATAAGGGTGTTCGAACTTATTTGATGTGTCAATATCCTCATTATTAAAAAGTCATTTCCTCCCATGCCAGACATTACGACCGTGGTCTTATTAAAAAGAATTATTTCCATATATGGGAGAACTCATTTTTGTTTATTTCAACAATACTGGAAGGGGTAATTTATATATATATTCAAAACGGACACAAATGATTATACTAGACATGAAGACAAGAAACGTTTCCACTTATGCCATACATCAAATGAAAATGGTGCATACAGGAAACATTTCCACTTCTACCACACGTCTAATCAAAATGATCCAAACTGGTAACATTTCCACTTCTGGCACATGTCAAATCACAATGGTGCATAAGTTGAGCATTTCCACTTTGAACTTATAAGTAAGTATAAGATATGAATGGAAACTCATTCATTGACTATCAATAACAATGGATACATGTGAATGTTTGAAAACTATCATACACTTTTTTATATTGCACACGAAAAATAAATACCTTAATGAAAAACAGGGAAATAAGAAACTCTTAGAACTAGCATAAACTTTAAACAGTAAGACGAAGGTACAAGTTTACCTTAAATTCATTAAAGAGGTATAAAGGCTCTCCACATGTATCCATATACTGTGGAACTTACTAACACAACCTTTCCCACACCGTCTTATCCCACACAATTATTGTGAAGTTGGACGCATTCCACCTATAGACACAGGTTGCTACTGTTAATTGGTTAAGGTCTAAAATAGATTTAACATGTGTCAATGTTGTTGAAAGTATGCTAGATCACAACAACGGGTATGTATTCCTATAGAAGTTGTCAATCTGGTTCCCTTATCATAGTATTTGTTTGTCAATTCGGTGGGGAAATAATAGCCCTCCGCAATTGACCATTGTGGGTGATTCATTTTGTGAATAAGGAGATTATTTACTAAATAATTTTTTAACAATTGGTTTCCGTGGAATAATTTCAAAAACCCATATTTATAGGCCACATTGCCACTATATAATATATTGTGCAGATGAAAAATAGTTATACATCTGTTAAACGTCATTTCAACATTGTGAAGACAGGAAACATTTTCAGTTATGAGAAATGTCATTTCGACATAGTGCAGATGGGAAATATTCCCACTTTTGACAAATGTCATTTCAAAATTGTGTAGACGAAAAACATTTCAACTTCTAGTTAAAAATAACAGGGATACGTTGTTCATGCATTTCTGAAACTCTTCAAGACTTAAGAAGTATATTATACAATCGTGAAACTATTCAAAAACTCTTCAATTCTTGAAAAATATCGGATGATATACTTGAGGAATATTTAATTTCCGCAAATTTAATAACCAACCAACGTGACCAAGCACATGGTGAAAGTGTCGATTAACATATGCAATGCAAAAAGTATTTCCATATATACAAAATTTTAAACAATATCATAGAAATTTTGGAAAAAGGGTTATACGGAGGGATAGGGATGTTGCTCACAACCATATATGGGGGGATTACTTCGCTGAAAATGCAGTATATACTCCTAAAAAATTTATAGCCGATTCCGCATGCATCGCCCATTGTTTATGAGAATAATGGAAGTCGTTGAATAAAAGCGTGATTAATTTGTTCCAAAACATGATGTCCTAGGTTGAAAAGGGCTAAGTTGTCTATAAGAAATAATTAATTAGAATGCGCATATTGGTCGGGTTGTGCGGCTGACATGGCAGATGAATATATAGGAATTAGTGAATCAACCACCATTGAGTTTGTAATGAGGTTTGCATACACACTTCTTCATTTTTTCCTAAGGGAATATTTTAAGCCACCTACTTTAAATGATGTCATACGCATGCAAGCAGAGATTGTGAAAAGGGGATTTTCTGGAATGATTGGAAGCATTGACTGCATGTATTAGGATTAACACAATTTCCCTCATGAATGGAAGGGAAAATAATGGTCATGCTAGAGGTGACATTATAATCCTTGAGGCAGTAGTTTCTTATGATACATGGAATTTCCATTCTTTCATTGGTTGCCCAATGCCTGTGATGACTTAAATGTTTGAGCTAAATAACTGGTTTTTGATGATTTTTTGAATGGAAACACAACATCAATACAATAGGAAGTAAATGGGAACACTTATGACATGGTATATTACCTAGGTGATGGTATATACCCACCATTAGTGTTGATGAAAAAAATAGAATAGATCTAATTATATGATCACAGATAAATAAGTTAATAAAAGAAAAGTAAGATTTTTAAAGTGGTTTGGCTGAAAGGAAAATCCTACGTCCACTGCCTTATATTGCCCGTTTATCACTTGGATTGTATTTTTCTTCGTTCTCCTTGCTGTAAGAATTACTATGTATTTATAGCTTGTTAAGGAGATAAAAGAGGTGGAATGTTAAAGGATGGAATGCCTTTATAATTTAGGCATTTAAATATATAAATAATGCTCATAATTTATATGAATGTTGGCGCTTTCCTGTCCATATTGGTCGGTCTTCCTGCTGTTGGTCAAGATTTTCAAGGGTTGGTCGGCATTCCAACTATTGGTCCGCATTCCTGGACTTCATCGGGGATTTATGCCTTGCTGACTAAGATGGGTGCCATATTAGATAACACATTCTTATTTATGATTGATTTACGTAAGAGGGTGATTTTTGGTATGAACAGAAGATACCAATGTTTCATGCTTGATTTTTTTGCGAAAGTATGGAACAATTAGTTCTAATAGTTTCTCGGTTTACCTTTATGATGCTTGGTTGACTGCCGACTTCCCACACTTACAAAATTATCAACTTGGCTAATAACGTATAACATGGATGGCATTTTTGCAACTACACGTAGTTATAACAAATTTTGTTTTAGAAAATACATATTTTTTTAGCTTAGCCACCAACATTTCAATTGTCATTTCCCTTTAATCATTAAATTCACGAGTTTCTGAGCCAATCTTTAAAAGGCGATAAAATCCCGATTGTCTTCTACCTCAAACTTTTTGAGTTTTTGTGGCTATCTCTTGAGCTTTTCGTTCGATCGTTCTTTCTATCCTTCTTTTATTATTGAATCCTTAAGTCTTTATTTAGTGGTTTCTCTAGACGAACTTAGGAACGAATGGAATAGTCCTTCATGGGTCAATTTGTAGCTCCCTAGTCCTCTTATAGATCTTTTTTTTTATCTGAGGGCCATTGGATCCCCTCCCTTCTCATCGCTGAATGTGAGTTTACTTTTCCCCCATTACCCATTTGTCTTGAGTTTTGTCAATATTTTGACGTTGTAAGATGCTAGGTTAGTCCCCAACACTTGGAGGATTGTAAATGGGGTTAATAGGTTGAATTAGATCCATGGGACCCATATAGGCATCCCTGAGATTATGTTTTGCTATAAATGGGTCACTAATGATAACACTTACTATTTAAAAACTAAGGCTATAAATAGGGATAGTGGAAACGTGTGAGTGGCCCGATATGTGTGTTTTCAACAAAACCAATTTTTCTTCGAAAAAGATTCAATTTTTAATTATGCACCAACCAAGTTGAGAAATTCCAATTCTTACTTTAAATAAATTTTATCTTCATTAATACTAAACATGCATCTAGTGATTAAAGCAAGTAAAGCAAAGTAAAGGATACTCACAACGCCGAATGTACGAGGAAAAAACCCAAAACGGGAAAACAACCTCGGACGACCCAAGCCAGACAATCACTATCAACAAAGGTTTTGCAAAGACAGATTAGCCTTACACTAAGACTCGATCCCCACGGGTCTTGACGCTCCTTCTGATCTTCAACCGTTCTTCAATAGTGTCAACGTACAAATTCCATCTTCCACTATCTCTGTCCGTAACACACGCGTCCACGTATGTCTCCGTGTCCACCGATATGGCTTTGATATGTCTACGATGTCGAACACGATGTCCGTCGCTTCTTCACCGCATAACCCTTTGTGTTCAATGTGTAGAACAAACAACTTTGGTGCCGCAAGATCACTTGAACATATAAGAATGATATCTCGGATCTTTGCAAACTCGAAGGATGTTTTAAAGACTTTTAAACCTTAGAAAACATGTGCAAACAAGGTTCTGGTTTGTGAAACAGTTTTCCAGAAAGCACACTTACGAAATTATGATGCAAACACTGTTTAAATAGGATTTAAACATTGCCTCGAAAAATGTGTCATTCGAACGACTTAAGCATGTCATTCGAGCGACCTCGCGAATGTTTGACTTTCTTTGACTTTGGGATAAAAACGTTTCTTAACAAAGAGATACAAATTAGCCAAACTCTATTTCGAGCATATCATCATAAAACGAAGTTTAAACCATTAAAATACTTTTAAAACATTTAAAAACATTTTTCTTTATAAAAATTACATCCTTATCTTTTATAAAATAATTCCGAGCACCATTAATTATACGCATTCATACCTGAGTGATCTCGGAATGAAATTAACTTTGAAGACAATTAAACTTGCACCAAATAAACATCGGCATGATTAAATCTTTGAAGCTTTGCTGCAACGTCTTCAATTTCTTCAATACGTCATAGACCAAGTGGGATCGTGACAAAATAAAATTCTCCCTATGACATATTATAAACACAGTTTTTTTCATGGAATAAAGTCAAAATAATACAGGCACTCAATTGGAAATTTATGTCCTTACAAATCTCCCCCTTTGACTATTCCGGGACAAAACTAAACCAGTGAAATGCCTAACCGGGCCGTCAAGCCGTAAGACGCCTAAATCCCATCCCATAAACCCAAAAACAAAAAGTACAAGACACGGACTAGTATATGTAGCACCGGCAAGCATGAACTATCTGAATGTGATGTAGTCTTGAAATCTCGAATCGCTGAAGCATACCTACACACAAGAAACAAACAAACAAATACCAAGTGAAGTATGGACGAACAAATGAAACCAATTTATATATTCAATAAGAACATATTATTTTAAACATGTGAGCTATTATTTGATACCAATTTGTTACCAATTTGAAACAAATATCATAAAGAAGCGCTCAACAAATCTCCCCCAACATCACATACCTCTCTCCCCCTTTTGTCTCGAATAGACAATCCGGTGAAAAGATAAACCAATATAAAATATCTAGCATGATAATATGATACCAAATAGAATCAAGTTGATACCAATTGTGAAAAATTAAAACCGCTAGATAAACATGTATCAACCAGCTAAAAAAGATCATGCAATGACAAAACAGTAGCTAGTAAACCAGGGAATCACACAAAAAGTATACCAATCAAATCAAGTGTGATAAACGGACTCGTATGCAAAATAGCAATTGGAACATAAAAGATCCTGCATATAAACCAATTAATCCAAGAAATGCCTCATGCAGTACCAAAAATATATCAAATTAGGCAGAGGACTGCAAACGAATTAGAAGCCAATTTTTTCACCCTGTCGTTCGAACGAGCCAGGGACTTCGCTCAAACGAGATGAGGAAGTCGCTCGAACGAAGTACATAAGTCGTTCGTGCGAGATGCAATGTCATCAGAACGACTTAGCGCGACCTGCCAAAATTTCCTAGTTTCCCAAAAATATTATAAAGTATTGCCCAGTGAAAAAAAATTCAGGAAGGGCTTGACAGATGCAAAAGAGTGCTAAAACAGTAGCCATTTCGCACAAAACGCAAAAACTCAAAAAACTTAAAATGTGAGATACATGCAAACATAGTACCGATGTGCTCAAACATGTACATGGAATGAATGGGCGTGAAACTTCAACAAATGAGTCACAATTCTAACACATCGAAACGATCAAGAAGCTCTAATTAATAGCGATAAATCATCAAACTTTATCATAGCCAAATGACAATAAAGTGTGAGCTTAATGAACTAAACAAACTACAAGCACACAAATCCAGAATTTTGACGATTCTACAAGCAATAGTTGTAATGTTTCAACATTAGGAATAGTTATGCAAACCCGTTTAAATTTTTGCCAACCAAACACCCTCATATAAACATACTTTTTCAAGTTCTTTTGAGGTTTCTAGCATTCTCAACTTAGAGAAAATCTTATTGGCCCTTTTCTTAGCATATTGCATTTTTTCTTTTTGGGCTCTTTTAAACGGTGGCTTTCACGATGAGTTGATTTTGAAATCTCGCAGCCCTTTCCCGTGAATCACTCATCATTTTTTCAATTTTAAATCCTCACGGTAAACGATTATTACATGCACACTTCTTCTTAAGTTTACTTCCTCATAGATGATAAAATTGAGATAAGAACGCCTCACCAAATTCAAATATGCAAGAGAAGTCAAACATCCATATAAACTCGTGCACGTGTGCAATGTTGGCATATATACAAAGTCGAATCAAGATGCATATCAACTTCGAAACAACCCCATATAAACAATGGTTAGGATCATTCTAAGCATCGATAATAATGACCAAATGTCCTAGCCACATGGATAATGAAACGATGGGGGGGGGGGGGTCCAAGCACACCAATATGCCACATCAAACATGTAAACTCAAAAAAACAAAAACCGAAAATCTTTTTGGCTTTTCAAACATATTTTCACTCAAAGAAAAGCAAAATCTTTTTGGATTTTCAAAAGTTTTCTCAAAAAACAAAATCTTGTTGTATTTTTCAAATAGGACTCAAACAAATGAAAACTATAATACAAAATGATACACATGTCATAATACTAGCAATGAATATATCATGAAGCAAACAAGCATATGACAAACATAACAACACTCTCATCCTTTAGATTTAGCATGGGAAGAATCAAGTGCACCCAAACGAGAATCATGAAGTTTAATTCCAAAAGCCACTAAATCCGATTTCCTAACCCAAGTAGGTGTAAAACGACGCATGGGGGTTTGGGAACTCGGGGAAAATTTATTCTTAAACTTCCTTGGAGCTTGTCTAAGGTCGTAACAATAACGCCTAAGGTGACCTTTCCTACCCCAAAACGAGCAAGTGTAGTGGTGGTGGGAATGATTACCTTTATGTGGACCTTTTCTAACCAACCTAGTGTTTCTCACACGTGCGGGGGGAATGGGAACAACTCTCTCACCAAAACCTATACCTCCCCTATCTCCCTTAATTTGGGCGGTGCCTAAGATCTTATCTAACTTCTCCGACCTAGCCTCAAAATCAAACTTGACTCTAGATGAGTCTTTCAATCTCTCCTCCAACTTGTGAATCCTAGATTCGAGTAAACGCCTAGTCTCCTCAAATTCTAAAATCTCCATTTTCAAGGACTCCATCAAACCACGGAGATTATCTCTCTCTTTCTCCACAAACTCTAATTTCTCCCTAAACTTCTTCTCTCGTGCCCTAAGATCCTCAATCAAACTATCATTATTTTCTATGGCACGCTCATTCAACTTAGATTGCAATTTTGTGTTAGCCTTTTTTACCTTCACCGTTTCGGCATACAACTCATTAAACGCATTTTGCAATTCTTTCACATCTATCTCCTCCTCGTCACCCTCTTCACCCTCACTAACATGGGATACACTCAAAACCTCCTCGGAAGTGTCATTCACATGAGTTGTATCGTCATCTCTCACATGTCATTCCATAAACGTAGTAAAGTTACGCTCAATGGGGGAACTCTCTCCCTCTTTCGGTTCACTATCACTTAAGGTGGCACTATAGACAATGGGTTGCATTCCCTCTTTCTTAAGTCTAGTGGGACACTCCTTAACCTTGTGACCGTATCCCTCACACCCAAAACACTTATCCTACTCATCTCTATTAGGCTTTTCAAACTTATCCTTAGAGGTGGGATCCACTTTGTTGTTCTTGAATTTTTCAAATTTCTTGGCATCTTTCGATTGCTTTTGAAACTTAATAAATTTCTTAAATTTCTTTGCCAACAAAGAAACATCCTCAAAATCAGAATCCGAAACTTTAACTTCCTCCTTCCGGGTTTTCAAAGCAATACCCTTTTCTTTCTTAGGCACTTGCTTGGAGGTAATCATGTCGATTTCATAGGTTTGTAAGTCACTTACAATCTTTTCTAGTTTCGTTGATTCTAACCTACCTAAGGAGTTTAAAATGGTCAATTTCACATCAAACCTACTAGGTAATGACCTAAGGATTTTATTAATGACACGGTTGTCGGGATTTTTCTCACCTAGGCTAAACGATGAGTTGACAATATTGGACAACCTAGCGTAAAACTCATCAAAGGTCTCACTCTCTAACATCCTAATGGTCTCAAACTGTGTAGTGAGATTTTGATGTTTTAACGCCCTAACCGTGCTAGTGCCCTTGTGAATGAGTGCCAAAATATCCCAAAGACTCTTTTCATGTTTCACAAGTCATGATTCTATTATATTCTTCCTGTGTGACATGTGAAGAAATAACGTGCAGACCTTTAGAATTATATTGTGCAAGTATTTGTTCAGTTTCGGTCCATGACTCAACAGGCTTTAAACTAGTGACCTCACCTACAATAGTGACACGGGGTGTCTAACCTTTTTCAATTGCAAGCCAAACTCGCTCATCAATAGATTTTAAAGCACATCTCATTCTCATCTTCCAATAAGTGTAATTAGTGCCATCAAAAATAGGAGTTCGAGAAAATTCATTATATCCAGAATTCATCTTTGAAAACACACGGGATCACAAAACAAATAAAAATGTTTTCTAGCTCTGATACCAATTTGTGGAAACGTATGAGTGGTCCGATATGTGTGCTTTCAACAAAACCAATTTTTCTTCGAAAAAGATCCAACTTTTAATTATGCACCAACCAAGTTGTGAAATTCCAATTCTTACTTTAAATCAATTTTATCTTGATTAATCCTAAACATGCATCTAGTGATTAAAGCAAGTAAAGCAAAGTAAAGGATACTCACAATGCCGGATGTATGAGGAAAAAACCCAAAACGGGAAAAAAACCTCGGACGGGCCAAGCCAGACAATCACTATGAACAAAGGTTTTGCAAAGGCAGATCAACCTTACACTAAGACTCAATCCCCACGGGTATTGACGCTCCTTCTGATCTTCAACCGTTCTTCAATAGTGCCCACGTAGAAATTATGTCTTCCACGGTCTCTGTCCACAACACACGCATCCACGTATGTCTCGGTTCCACCGATATGGCTTTGATACGTCTACGATGTCGAACACGATATCCGTCGCTTCTTCACCGCAAAACCGTTTGTGTTCAATGTGTAGAACAAACAATTTTTGTGCCGCAAGATCACTTGAACATATAAGAATGATATCTCAGATCTTTGCAAACTCTAAGGATGTTTTTAAGACTTTTAAACATTAGAAAAGATGTGCAAACAAGGTTCTGGTTTGTGAAACAGTTTTCCAGAAAGCACACTTACGAAATTATGATGCAAACACTGTTTAAATAGGATTTAAACACTGCCTCGAAAAACATGTCGTTCGAACGACTTAAGCATGTCGTTCGAGCGACCTGGCGAATGTTTGACTTTCTTTGACTTTCGGATAAAAACGTTTCTTAACAAAGAGATACAAATTAGTCAAACTCTTTTTCGAGCATATCATCATAAAACGAAGTTTAAACCATTAAAAGACTTTTAAAACATTTAAAAACATTTTTCTTTATAAAAATTACATCCTTATGTTTTATAAAATAGTTCCGAGAACCATTAATTATACGCATTCATACCTGAGTGATCTCGGAATGAAATTAACTTTGAAGACAATTAAACTTGCACCAAATAAACATCGGCATGATTAAATCTTTGAAGCTTTGCTGCAACGTCTTCAATTTCTTCCATACGTCATAGACCAAGTGGGATCGTGACAAAATAAAATTCTCCCTATGACATATTATAAACACAGTTTTGTTCACGGAATAAAGTCAAAATAATAGAGGGACTCAATTGGAAATTTATGTCCATATAAATCTCCCCCTTTGACTATTCCGGGACAAAACTAAACCAGTGAAATGCCTAACCGGGCCGTCAAGCCGTATGACGCCTAAATCCCATCCCATAAACCCAAAAACAAAAAGTACAGGACACGGACTAGTATATGTAGCACCGGCAAGCATGAACTCTCTGAATGTGATGTAGTCTTGAAATCTCGAATCGCTGAAGCATACCTACACACATGAAACAGACAAACAAATACCAAGTGAAGTATGGAGGAACAAATGAAACCAATTTATATATTCAATAAGAACATATTATTTGAAACATGTGAGCAATTATTTGATACCAATTTGTTACCAATTTGAAACAAATATCATAAAGAAGCGCTCAACAAATCTCCCCCAACATCACATACCTCTCTCCCCCTTTTTGTCTCGAATAGACAATCCGGTGAAAAGATAAACCAATATGATACCAAATAGAATCGAGTTGATACCATTTGTGAAAAATGAAAACCGCTAGATAAACCTGTATCAACCAGCTAAAAAAGATCATGCAATGACAAAATAGTAGCTAGTAAACGAGGGAATCACACAAAAAGTATACCAATCAAATCAAGTGTGATAAACGGACTCATATGCAAAATACCAATTGGAACATAAAAGATCCTGCATATAAACCAATTAATCCAAGAAATGCCTCCTGCAGTACCAAAAATATATCAAATTAGCCAGAGGACTGCAAACCAATTAGAAGCCAATTTTTTTCACCCTGTCGTTCGAACGAGCCAGGGACTTCGCTTAAACGAGATGAGGAAGTCGCTCGAATGAAGTACAAAAGTCGTTCGTGCGAGATGCAATGTCATTAGAATGACTTCGCGCGACCTGCCAAAATTTCCTAGTTTCCAAAAAATATTATAAAGTATTGCTCAGTGAAAAAAAATTCACAAACAAATTTCAGGAAGGGCTTGACAGATGAAAAACAGTCCTAAAACAGTAGCCTTTTCGCACAAAACGCAAAAACTCAAAAAAACATAAAATGTGAGATACATGCAAACATAGTACCGATGTGCTCAAACATGGACATGGAATGAATGGGCGTGAAACTACAACAAATGAGTCAAAATTCCAACACATCGAAACGATCAAGAAGCTCTAATTGATAGCGATAAATCATCAAACTTTATCATAGCCAAATGACAATAAAGTGTGAGCTTAATGAACTAAACATACTACATGCACATAAATCTAGAATTTTGATGATTCTACAAATAATAGTTGCAATGTTTCAACATTAGTATTAGTTGTGCAAACCCGTTTAAATTTTTTCCAACCAAACACCCTCATATAAACATACTTTTTCAAGTTCTTTTGAGGTTTCTAGTATTCTCAACTTAGAGAAAATCTTATTGGCCCTCTTCTTAGCATATTGCATTTTTTTCTTTTTGGGCTCTTTTAAACAGTGGCTTTCACGATGAGTTGATTTTGAAATCTCGCAGCCCTTTCCCGTGAATCACTCATCATTTTTTCAATTTTAAATCCTCACGGTAAACGATTATTACATGCACACTTCTCCTTAAGTTTACTTACTCATAGATGATAAGATTGAGATAAGAACACCTCACCAAATTCAAATATGCAAGAGAAGTCAAACATCCATATAAACTCGTGCATGTGTGCAATGTTGGCATACATACAAAGTCGAATCAAGATGCATATCAACTTCGAAACAACCCCATATAAACAATGGTTAAGATCATTCTAAGCATCGATAATAATGACCAAATGTCCTAGCCACATGGATAATGAAACGATGGGGGGATCCAAGCACACCAATATGGCACATCAAACATGTAAACTCAAAAAAACAAAAACCGAAAATCTTTTTGGCTTTTCAAACATATTTTGACTCAAAGAAAAGCAAAATCTTTTTGGATTTTCTAAAGTTTTCTCAAAAAACAAAATCTATTTGTATTTTTCAAATAGGACTCAAAGAAATGAAAACTATAATACAAAATGATACACATGTCATAATACTAGCAATGAATATATCATGAAACAAACTAGCATATGACAAACATAACAACACTCTCATCCTTTAGATTTAGCATGGGAAGAATCGAGTGCACCCAGACGAGAATCCTGAAGTTTAATTCCAAAAGCCACTAAATCCGATTTCCTAACCCAAGTAGGTGTAAAATGACGCGTGGGGGTTTGGGTAATCGGGGAAACTTTATTCTTAAACTTCCTTGGAGCTTGTCTAAGGTCGTAACAATAACGCCTAAGGTGACCTTTCCTACCACAAAACGAGCAAGTGTAGTGGTGGTGGGAATGATTACCTTTATGTGGACCTTTTCTAACCAACCTAGTGTTTCTCACACGTGCGGGAGGAATGAGAACAACTCTCTCACCAAAACCTATACCTCCCCTACCTCCCTTAATTTGGACGGTGCCTAAGATCTCATCTAACTTCTCTGACCTAGCCTCAAAATCAAACTTTAATCTAGACGAGTCTTTCAATATCTCCTCCAACTCGTGAATCCTAGACTCGAGTAAACGCCTAGTCTCCTCAAATTCTAAAATCTCCTTTTTCAAGGACTCCATCAAACCACGGAGATTGTCTCTCTCTTTATCCACAAACTCTAATTTCTCCCTAAACTTCTTCTCTCGTGCCCTAAGATCCTCAATCAAACTATCATTATTTTCTATGGCACGCTCATTCAACTTAGATTGCAATTTTGCGTTAGCCTTTTTTACCTTCACCGTTTCGGCTTACAACTCATTAAACGCATTTTGCAATTCTTTCACATCTATCTCCTCCTCGTCACCCTCTTCACCCTCACTAACATGGGATACACTCAAAACCTCCTCGAAAGTGTCATTCACATGAGTTGTATCGTCGTCGCTCACATGACATGCCATAAACGTAGTAAAGTTACGCTCAATGGGGGAACTCTCTCCCTCTTTCGGTTCATTATAACTTAAGGTGGCACTATAGACAATGGGTTGATTTCCCTCTTTCTTAAGTCTAGTGGGACACTCCTTAACCTTGTGACCGTACCCCTCACACCCAAAACACTTATCCGACTCATCTCTCTTAGGCTTTTCAAACTTATCCTTAGAGGTGGGATCCACTTTGTTGTTCTTGAATTTTTCAAATTTCTTGGCATCTTTCGATTGATTTTGAAACTTAATAAATTTTTTAAATTTATTTGCCAACAAAGCAACATCCTCAAAATCGGAATCCGAAACTTTAACTTCCTCCTTCCGGGTTTTCAAAGCAATACCCTTTTCTTTCTTAGGCACTTGCTTGGAGGTAATCATGTCGATTTCATAGGTTTGTAAGTCACTTACAATCTTTTCTAGTTTTGTTGATTCTAACCTACCTAAGGAGTTTAAAATGGTCAATTTCACATCAAACCTACTAGGCAATGACCTAAGGATTTTCTTAATGACACGGTTGTCGGGATTTTTCTCACCTAGGCTAAACGACGAGTTGACAATATTGAACAACCTAGCGTAAAACTCATCAAAGGTCTCACTCTCTAACATCCTAATGGTCTCAAACTGTGTAGTGAGATTTTGAATTTGTGACGCCCTAACCGTGCTAGTGCCCTCGTGAATGAGTGACAAAATATCCCAAAGCCTCTTTTGATGTTTCACAAGTCATAATTCTATTATATTCTTCCTGTGTGACATGTGAAGAAATAACGTGCAGACCTTTAGAATTATATTATGCAAGTATTTTTTCAATTTTGGTCCATGACTCAACAGGCTTTAAACTAGTGACCTCACCTACAATAGTGACAGGGGGTGTCTAACCTTTTTCAATTGCAAGCCAAACTCGCTCATCAATAGATTTTAAAGCACATCTCATTCTCATCTTCCAATAAGTGTAATTAGTGCCATCAAAAACAGGAGTTCGAGAAAATTCATTATATCCAGAATTCATCTTTGAAAACACACGGGATCACAAAACAAATGAAAATGTTTTCTAGCTCTGATACCAATTTGTGGAAACGTGTGAGTGGCCCGATATGTGTGTTTTCAACAAAACCAATTTTTCTTCGAAAAAGATCCGACTTTTAATTATGCACCAACCAAGTTGTGAAATTCCAATTCTTACTTTAAATCAATTTTATCTTGATTAATCCTAAACATGCATCTAGTGATTAAAGCAAGTAAAGCAAAGTAAAGGATACTCACAACGCCGGATGTATGAGGAAAAAACCCAAAACGGGAAATCAACCTCGGACGGCCCAAGCCAGACAATCACTATGAACAAAGGTTTTGCAAAGACAGATTAGCCTTACACTAAGACTCGATCCCCATGGGTCTTGATGCTCCTTCTGATCTTCAACCGTTCTTTAATAGTGCCCACGTAGAAATTCCGTCTTCCATGATCTCTATCCACAACACGCGCGTCCACGTATGTCTCGGTGTCCACCGATATGGCTTTGATACGTCTACGACATCGAACACGATATCCATCGCTTCTTCACCGCAAAAACCTTTGTGTTCAATGTGTAGAACAAACAACTTCGGTGCCGCAAGATCACTTGAACATATAAGAATGATATCTCGGATCTTTGCAAACTCTAAGGATGTTTTTAAGACTTTTAAACCTTATAAAACATGTGCAAACAAGGTTCTGGTTTGTGAAACAGTTTTCCAGAAATCACACTTACGAAATTATGATGCAAACACTGTTTAAATAGGATTTAAACACTGCCTTGAAAAATGTGTCGTTCGAACGACTAAAGCATGTCGTTCGCACGACATTGTATCTCGTTTGAACGAGATCCAATGTCGTTCGAGCGACCTCGCAGAAGTTTGACTTTCTTTGAGTTTCGGATAAAAATGTTCTTAACAAAGAGATACAAATTAGTCAAACTCTATTTCGAACATATCATCATAAAACAAAGTTTAAACCATTAAAACACTTTTAAAACATTTAAAAACATTTTTCTTTATAAAAATTACATCCTTATCTTTTATAAAATAATTCCGAGCACCGTTAATTATACGCATTCATACCTGAGTGATCTCGGAATGAAAT
This sequence comes from Sambucus nigra, assembly GCA_949130495.1. NCBI lineage: Eukaryota > Viridiplantae > Streptophyta > Magnoliopsida > Dipsacales > Adoxaceae > Sambucus > Sambucus nigra. The sequence goes on from CASBWL010000485.1 coordinate 1,712,541, forward strand.
TAACATTGAAGACAATTAAACTTGCACCAAATAAACATCGGCATGATTAAATCTTTGAAGCTTTTCCGCAACGTCTTCAATTTCTTCAATACGTCATAGACCAAGTGGGATCGTGACAAAATAAAATTCTCCCTATGACATATTATGAACACAATTTTGTTCACGGAATAAAGTCAAAATAATACAGGGACTCAATTAGAAATTTATGTCCTTACAGGGATTTAGTAGATAAAATCCCATATTCCAACAAAGACTATTTTGACCAAGGATTAAATGCCAAGAATTGGAAATATTCACCCATAGAAGGGGATGTAGTACACTAGGGACCAAGATGCCCTCGATATGGCCATGGGATAGGTTGCAACATTAGTGTATAACTTTTTTTAAAAGATTTTGGTGATTATAATACTAACTGTATTTATTTTATGTTGATTGCAGTTGATCGGAAGAGAAAGTGTCCCAAGGAAAGTGACATCAGGCTTATCGAGCATAAATTTATTTGGAGCATTAACCATAAAATTATAGAAGAACACACTAGGTCGGCATCATATCTGTTTGAGTACTGAAACTCCATTACTTCATTTGTTGCTCACCCTATTTTTGTTGCTCCCTCCTTGGGGATTGAGCATGATAAAGACCCAATCTCCACTTCTGCTGCCACTATATGTGGTAGTGGTGAAGTTTCTATGGGCCCCACTTCTTCAATCAACTTAGATTTACCTCTCGCCATAACTATGTTGAAGAGAAAGTTCCCCAACATTATGGGAGACATTACAACTACTGGCTCCACAAAATCTACTGGTGGTGGATCCATCAATATAGAAGAGGCAAGGAAGAATCCCCTATCCAAGAAGAATTATGAAGCCCAACTCAAACGCTTGAAGAGGGGTCTTCCTTCTAGGCTGGCTGAAGGATCTTCTGCTGGAACTGACCAACAAGACTTGGTCGATTTGTCTTATACTAGTTCTTTAGTGGCAATTGGCCCTAGTTTGGCCAGGAAATTAATAAGTTTTGGTACTCTTCCAGACCATAAGGGTGTTGCTTCTGCAATGACCCATTCTAAAATCACCGAAAGGGTTGCTCGGAGCCTTGCTTTTGTAATAGTTTTTATTTCCTCTCCTTTTTATTCATATTTTTGACAATTCTTGTATTAACTCGCTCTTATTTATTTTTGTAGTTCCTAGTGGATTTTAACTAGATGTTGAAGAAGGACGATGCTCTCCATTCTTCTTCAAATGAGGTAGAAGAGGCATTTAAAGGACCGAAGAAGTCTCTGCTTGAATCCCAACAAACATTGATAAATGAACAAAAAATGGGAAGATAAAATAAAATCTAAAGAGAAAGATGTCGCAGTTACTCGGGGACAGGTTGCTGAGCTACAGAAAAATCTACCTGCTGAGAAGGCCAAGGAGTCTTTAGTCAACAGAGGTTGGGAGAATTCCATCCATGCTGAATTTTCTCAGAATGAATTTGTGAAGATGAAATTCTTCAAGGATGGCTTGTTGGCAACACTCATGGAGGTTGTCACATCTCAGGACTCTGAGTTGTTCCTCAGGCATGATCCTTGTTCTCCTCCTAATTTGGATGAGGAGATTGAGGATTATGGAGGATCAGAGGATTCCGCTCTTGTCTTTAACTCTACCGACCAGCAATAAGTAGTAGTAGTTGGGTCTTTACTCCCCTTCTTTTGAGGAAGTCACTCCAGTTATCTCTACCCCTTCCCAATCTAGGGCCACTCATGATAAAAAGAGGATGCAGACTTGCTCGACAAGCAACTTTTGATTTTATCTTTATTTTTACTTTCTGCTTCATTCCAATGTACTTATAACCTCCTTTCCATTAATGAAAATAAACATTTCTTTGAATTTTTCCTCCTATGTTTCAAAATTTTATATTTTGTTGTTGATTGGAGATTTTTTTTTACTCTATAGTTTATGGCTAAACCGGATCAATTCTCCTCCATTGACTCCGAGATAGTAAGAAGATATAATGATCTCATCAAGACTGGTTATATGACTTTTTTCGAGGAAGATCTATCCAAGTTGCTTGGGGCTAATGTCTTAGATCAGGCTAAAGAAGCATATATATACTTAAAGTGTCTTCTTGATCAGGCAGTGGCCAATAATGTTTCATATTTTGAAATGATAGAAAAGCTTTAAGAAGATCACAAAGAGGCCAAAGCTCTTCTGCATGACGACTATGAACAAAAGTTCAAAGCTCTGAGTGAAGCTTGGGGGTTTGAGGAGAAGTTGGAAAAGCATGCGTCTTTTCTCAAGAGACATGAATTTCTGCTTAAGCGTGATGTACAGGAGGTTAGGGCCATTGTCAAACTGCTAGAAGAAGAGAACAATAGTTTGATAGAAGAATTGAACTCATTAAAGGATTATTCTACTATTATTGTTGCTGTTAATGATGGGGTTTATTTCTTGGAGACTGAAAATGCCAGATTAAGGGAAGAAATGGAAGCACTGACGAAAACTAAGCCTGCTTCTTCCTCCCGAGCAAAAGTTAAATTTGGTCGAGCTACTACAGATGAGGGTAGGACCCAACAAACACTAGATAACCAGGCTACATAATTGAAAGCAAAGAAATTGGACATTGCTAACATGTCCCAGAAATTCCAGATGCAAGCCGAGCAACTTTGTGCTCAATCTTCCCAATTTCAAGCTAAAGATGGAGTACTAAAGAAGTTGCATTATCAAGTTGAGAGATTAACTTTCTAATTTCATAAATAGTCTAGGGAGGTCTAGATGGAGGGATATAATGAGGCCCTTGGTCATTTTGATAAACGATATAAGAAACCCCAACATGAAGGTTATAAGTGGGGATGGACCAACTGCTTGACAGTTATGAATGTGGATCAGAATAACAAACTTTGGAACTAGTATGATCCTGGTTTTCTGGATTGTCAAGATCCTTCTTTTAAACTGGACATTAGTTGGATCCCTGTCAACACAATTCCCAAATGCTTGATTTCAAAATACTTGGGGGATTATGCCCTTCATGATGAGTTAGAGATCTTTCATTATCCTTATTTATAAGTGACCCCGAGTAGCAGTAATAGAAGGACGCTTCAAGACTTCAATTTTATTAACTAACCTTACTCATTAGATTACCCTCCAGCGGGCATGGAACCAGCACCGAGCTCCTCTAAAGCTGAGTGGAAGCGTCCCTTAGAGTATCTTTGTTCCTGTAATTCAGTTATAAGTGATACATGTAATGATCAATTAAATGAATGAAATGTTTTATTAACTTATCTTGTAAATATCTGAGTGTGAATGACTTATTTGCTTTATTAGTTCTATTGATATATTTAAGATTTTGGCCAAGTTTAGTACCAATTACTAATGAGATTTTCATCATAGGTTCTACCAGTATACTTAGATTAAAATCAAAGTTTAGTACTAGTTACCCATATATTCCCATATGTTATACAAATACACCAAAATTTTTAGGTTAAGCATTAGTTACCAGTGGTGACCAGTCCTATGTGGAATATGTGTCTACATTCCTTTTTAGGAATCTTCACAAAGTTCTTCCTTTATTTTGACCAGTTGGATTAAATCTATTGCTTTATCCTTAACTGTATTAACCAAGTTTCCTGAGGAATTGAGATCCTTCCTTACTTGGGTTTTTATCTGTTGTCGATCAATTCTTGCTTGTGCCCACCAACATTTGAACAACACTAATCAATTAACTATGTTGGTGTTGTTTCGAGCTCCGACCAACTGTGTTTTTTTTATCTTCGAAGGAACATTATTTTTTAGTAACCTCTAAAGTTTTTCTGACCAAGTATAACGACTTTTGAAGTTTAGTCGACCAAGTCTTTCAATGTTTGAGGTTTTGTCGATCAAGTATGTAGTGGTGCATAGCACTAGTACTCCCAAAAAAATAAATAAAAAAAATGGAGGAAATTATTAATTTATTGATACTAAAATGACTTGATTATAATTTGTTTCATTACATCGCTGGGAGTACTTTTTTTAATGTTTGGCATGCCGAGGATTATTGAATTCTCCCCCTTCTAAAGTCTCAATTTTGTGGGTACCTTATCAGATAACTGTTGAAATACGACATGGCCTATACCAATTGGCTTCAAGTTTGTTGTTTTTTTGGATTACCTTCTTAAGCACATAATCTAGTTCCTTCAATTTGGTTGGCTTTATCCTTTTATTATAGAAACATGTTATTCTCTGCTGATAAGTAACATTTCTCAAGGTTGGATCCTTGCGTACTTCCTCCAGCATATCCAAATCTAATCTTCGCATTAAGTCACTAACAAGATAATGGAAGTTCGATATTCTATGAGTTGGAAGACCCAATTCAACTTACATCACTACTTTAATTCCAAATGCCAGCATGTATGAAGATTCTCCTGTAGCTGTTCTTGGAGTTGTTTAGTATGCCCACAGAATGGAGTGTAGTTCAATAATCCAATTCACCTTGACATTGTCAAGTCTTTTCTTTTATCCATTTAGAAGATTCCTATTTATTACTTCAATTTGCCCATTTCTTTGAGGATGGCCTGGAGATGTTTGATTGGCCACAATAGGTGGAAAATTCCTCATTATCAAATTGTGTGCCATGGTTTGTAATGAAAGCATAAGACAAACCATATCTATAAATAATATTCTTCTAGATGAACTGGTGGACTTTCTTATATGACATGTATATCAAGGGTTCTGCCTCAACCTATTTTGTGAATTAATCCATAGCTACGACTAAGTATTTAAATCTTCCATGGGTGGTCGGTAGAGATCCGATCAAGTCTATTACCCATATGGAAAATAGCCAAGGTGAAGTGATTGGAGTCAGAGAAGCCTGTGGAGTTTTGTGGATGCTGGTATACCTTTGGCCCTTATCATATATTCTGGCAAAGGCTTTGCAATTTTCTCGCATAGTGGGCCAATAATATCCCTGGAAATTAATCCGCTGTAATAATGACCTTCTTACTATGTGAGATCCACAAGACCCTTCATGGACTTCCTCTATCAAGTCTTGAACCTCTATTGGGTGAACACAATTCTACAGACTAGCAGTCAATCCTTTCTTGTACAATACCCCTTTGTTCAGCACATATCTTGCTTCTTTATACTTCAGTTTTTTTGCCTCAATTGGATCTGCTAGTAGGGTTCCTTCTTCAATATAAGCTCTGATGGGATCCACCCAAGATGGATCCATATCTAATATGATAAAATTAATTATCAGGTCTTCATATATACTCCTGTTAACTAGAATTTCCATGGGAATAATTCTTCAGAGCTCAATTCTACTTACTGATGCTAGCCGGGCAAGTGCATCATCTCAGGCGTTCTCCAATCTTAGAATTCTACTTATCCGAACAACTAGTAACTTTACTATAACTTCCAACGCTTTGGACAAGTACCTGGTCATTATCTCTCCATTAGCTCCATACAAACTCAGCATTTGATTCAACACCAATTGAGAATCACTATGCGCCATAACTTGCTCGGTGTTTAGCGATTGAGTCAAACTTAAGCTCATATTGGGAGCTTCATATTTTTCTTCATTATTTAAGGCCTGAAACTGGAATCGTATATTATATTCAATATATATCCCATTAGGAATGTTGAGTATTATACATGCTCCTCCTCCGCTTGAATAAGAAGATCCATCAACATACAAGTTCCATACGGAGAGACTTTTCTTAAAAGCTTGGTCGGTTAAAATCCCATGATGGAATGTTTTGCTCCTTATTTCCTCATACTTCCTGGACATCTTCTGTGCTCTAGTGGAAGATTCTAGTAGGTCGGTAATGATTTCTTCTTATCTCTACTCTGCTGGGGGTTACTCGGGCATTGGTCGGTGATAGCCCTATTTGAACTATCCCCTCTTTGGTCTTGCTCTACCTGAATTCCCAATTGCTTGGGAATCTTTGGATAAGTGAATTCGGTATTGAAATCTGCCATATCTTGGCCTTTTAAGGAAGACCTTGGTCCATACACAATGTCATATTCCCTTAACTCTACTTCCTAGTACGTTAATATCCTAAATTTCTCTGATTTATGTAAGGCTTACCTAAGTAGCATATCAATGTACACTATAATGGTATGGGCTTGAAAGTTGGACTTCTATCTGGACACCTCAATCAATGCCAATGCTAACTTATACAGGCGAGGGTATTTAATTTCATCTCCTCGAAAAGCTTTACTCGTGTAGTAAACTAGCTTTTAGACTCCATTTTCTTCTCGGATCAAGGCAGAGCTTACAGTTGACTCAGAGATAACTAAGTATAAATAAAAACTTTCTCCCAAAATTAGTCAGAAGAGTAACGGGGTGATCCCATGTACTTTTTCAACTCCAGGAAATCCTTTTTACATTCGTCGTTCCATTCAAAACCCTTTATGAGAACCTTAAAGAATGGCAAGCACCTATTAGTAGCTCGGGACATAACTCTATTCAAGGCTGCTACTTGCCCAGTTAGGCTTTATACCTCCTTTTTGCAATTAGGGACTACATTTTACTCAATTCCTTGATTTTATCTGGATTTGCTTCGATTCCCTTCTGATTCACTATATACCAGAGGAACATTCCTTCCTGCATACCAATTATACACTTGGTCGGATTCAACTTCATCTGGTGCTTTTCCAGTTGGTCAAAAGTTTAGCTAAGTTTAGTAATGTGGTCAGACACTTTTTTGTTTTTCATTCGAATGTCATCTACGTATACTTCCATATTCTTGCCAATTTTCTCCTTATAGACTTTATTCACCAATCTCTATTAAGTAGCACCTGCATTTTTCAAACCAAATGGAATAACATTATAGCAATAAATTCCTCGGGGGGGTAATAAAATAAGTACTTTCCCTATCTTCAGGTTTCATTTTAATTCAGTTATAACCAGAGTAAGCATCTATGAAGCTTAAAATCTCATGCCCCGACGTAGCATCGACGAATTGATCAATTTGTGGCAAAGGAAAATGGTACTTTGGGCATGCTTTGTTTAAGTCAGTGAAGTCCACACACATTCGCCACTTGTTATTTTTCTTTTTTACCACAATGAAATTGGCCAACCAGTATGGGTATTTCACATTGTCAATAAATGAGGTTTTTCGAGGCTTCTCAACTTCCTCCTGAATAGCTTGATTCTTCTCGGGGCTGAACACCCTACGTCTTTGCTTCACAGGCTTGCGTCATTGCTAGCATTAATTTCATGACAAATAAAGTTAGGGTCAATCCCAGGAAAATTTTCATAACTCCATACAAACACATGCTCTCTTTGTCTTAGGAAAGTCATTAATTCCTGTTTATGAATAGGATCGAATTTTGTACCTATTTGAGTAGTTCATTCTGGCTTGTTATCATCCAGCATGATGTTATATGTTGCTTCCACTATTTTATCTTTCACTAATTCCATTTCTTCCCTTGCATCTAAGGTGTCAACCTCAGATAGTTATAACATTCCTGAGCTACTTTCGGTTCACCTTTTACCATGCCTACCCCAAATTTATTCAGTAACTTCAAACATTGATGGATTGTAGACGGAATAACTTCAAATTTCTTCAATCCTACTCTTATAATGATCATTTTATAGGCAAAATGAACATTTTTGTCCATTACAAAGAAACATATCTTCTTTGTTCGACCTACTGTCCATGTACCAATCAACACTTCCAATTTGATTATCCCCATAGGAAATAATTTTTTGCCCGAAAAACCTATTAGGGGCTTGTGGTAAGGTTCTAGTTGGTTGGGCTTCAAGTCTAGACTGTCAAAGCAGGGATAGAACATGATATCAGTCAAGCTGCCATTGTCAACTAACACTTTAGAAACAATTGTATAATCCCTTATGACTTTGATTACTAAAGGATCATCATGGGGATATAACACCCCTGAGAGGTCATTTTTAGAGAAACCAATCACCAAATTATCTTTTTTAACCTTCATCGTCTGATCTTCTTCGTCTAGATTAATCCTCTGGATGTATGAACAAGCTTGTTACTCATTGAGGTAAGCCTTATTTCAGTAGTATGGTCCCCTCCTCCCGCATCTCCACCAGTAATCATTTGACAATCAAAAGATCCAAAACTAAGAATGAATACTCCGCGTTCTGGTTGTGTAGGATTCTTGGGAAGGTCAGGATCATCCTCCTGATCATCTTCATGAGTACTCTTTTTCTCATCTCTGGGCTTTCATGGAGACTTTAACCTTTACCGAGCTCCACCATTGTTTTGCCCATCAACAAACCTATATAGCTTTCCTCTTTAGATAAGAGATTCAATTTCATTCTGAAAATCAATGCAACGATCTGTTGTATGTCCATGGTCCCTCTGAAATTCACAGTATTTGGACCAATCCCTATTGGTAGAAGGTGTTCTTATCTTTTCAGGCTAACGTAGATCCTTATTGTGCTTTATCTCCTCTCAAACGTAGTGGATGTCCAATATTAATGGAGTGTAATTATTGTACCTTTTAAGCCGGTCCATATTCCCTTTTTACTTTGATTCCCTATGCTCTTTAGAAGCTTTGGGCTCCTTTCTATCGATTTTACCATCAACTTTCACTTTTGAGTTTTTCTTGGCCGCCATGGCTTCTTCGGCGTTCATGACTTTGGTTGCCTTTTCCATCAACTATGTCATCGTCTTTGGAGGATCTTTATCAAGTGTGTAGTAGAGCTTCTCGGGGAGCAACCCATTCATGAGGGCCGTAATGGCTAATTTCTCCTCATAATCAACGACTTCTAACTTTTCATTATTGAAACAAGTGATGTAATCTCTGGTACTCTCTCCCACCTTTTGCCTTACAATGAGGAAATGAGCTACTCTTTTCATTGGTTTAGCTCTAATGCAGAAGTTACCAGTGAATAGCTCTTCAATCTGATTGAAACTGGAAATTTCCCCCCGAGGAAGACTGTTATACCATATCTGAGTAGGTCCTATAATTGTCCCTGAGAATGCCCTGCATCTCATCTCATCGGGGATGGCATAAATGTCAGCTACTGCCTGAAACTAGTCTATGTAAAGGACATATCAGTTTTCCCATCATATATGGGAGTAACCATAAGAGCTATAAACTTCGAAGGAGTGGGAAAATCCATAATAGCTTGTACGAAAGGAGATCCCTTCACGAAGTTTCTCTGCAAAGGGTTCTTGGGCTTAGCCATTTCTCCCAATCTATCTTCTAACCGCTAGATAGAACCCTTCCATGCATTATTACTAGCGTCAGATCTATGTGTGGCAGCTCTGTTTTTCTGACCAATTATTTGTGATGAACTCTCCTTTTATGAATATTGCTCGGCACATGCAGTTCATCGAGCATTTGACCTAGATTGAGTTGAGCCCTCATGTTGATCGGTTGGTCATTGATTATTTCTCAACAATGCCTTAGGAATATTTCTATTCCCCTTAGGTTCTAAATGATCAAAGGGAGATGCTCGTCTTAATCTTTCTAAGGCACTAAATCTTTTAGGAGTAGAAGACTGTTCTTCATAGGGTTTGATGTTTAAAGTGAAGAACTTGATCCTGGGCGATAGGAAGTATATTTAGTAGTCCTGGATTGACTATATCTACTGCTTTTTGGAGGCGGTGGTGGCATGTTTCCAAAAGCAGATATGGTAGGTGTCCCGTCTTGCAGGGTTTTCACTAACTACCTTATGGTAACTTGCATAGCCTCTTTTCCTCTGGAAAGACCTGTTAAGATTACACTCAAATCATTATTAGTTGGTGGAGATGAGGGAACAGGCGAGATGTCATCATTCCTGGTACTTGATTCAGGAATATTAGTCATGTTTGATGAATGAATGAGTGAAAACATTTAGAAACACGTTCCCACACACGACACCAATTTTTTAATGCAAAAAACTAGAATAGATCTAATTATTTGATCATAAATAAATAAGTTAATAAAATACACAAGTAAGATTTTTAAAGTGGTTCGGCTGAAAAGAAAAGCCTACGTCCACTGTTTTGCATTGCCTATTTATCACTTGGATTGTATTTTTCTTCGTTCCCCTTGTTGTAGGGATTACAGTCTATTTATAAACTATTAGGTATATAAATAAGAGGAATGTTAAAGGATGGAATGCCTTTATAATTTAGGCATTTACATCAGTACATAATGCTTATAATGTATATAAGTGTTGGCGCTTCACTGACCATATTGGTCGGTCTTCCTACTGTTGGTCGGGCTTCTCAATTGTTTATAGGAATTCAAACTGTTGGTCGGCATTCCTGGACTTGGTCGGGGATTTATGCCTTTCAGACTAGGACTGGTGCCATACTGGATAACACATGATTATATATGATTGGTCCATGTAAGAGGGTGATTTTTGGTATCAACATCTAGTAATAATTATTAATAGTTTAAAACATCCTTAGACTAAAAAAGAAAGTCTATTTTCCAAATTTCAAGAGGGGTCATTTAAAGATGTTATGTGTGCATTTGAAATTCTCCAACAAAAGTTCTATTTCAAAAAGAAGCCTATGAGGTTGTGGTAACACAAAGATCTGAACGTAATTATGAAAGCATGTATAATTTTGCATAACATGATACTTAAGGATGAACGACGGGATCCTAATTGGCATATTGAGTTTGATCCTACAACTCTGATGCCACCAATAAGTCGAGACAATCTCGCAAATGCATGTACGTATAGAGCGCGTGAGGCAAAGATTTACAACAAACAACAATACAATTAACTGAGAGATGCCCATATCTAACATGTCTAGAATTTTCATATGGATGTTGATCTTGACGAGTAGCCCGAGAAAGTTTCTTGCAGTAAAGTTGTTCTAGTGTATGTTATTGTAAATGTATGTTTCAATATTAATAATATTGTTATTCCGTTTCGTAATAATTCCTTTTGTTTTTATTATGAATATTGCGTAATTATTTTTAGGGTTTCGTATTAATTATTATAAATATTTCTTAAAGTCTATCAAATTATTTTAAAACTTATCTACACATAAATATGGACTTGTATAGAATTATAAATGAAAATACAAATGTAGAATAATAAGAATTCGTAGAAATTATTTATTAAATGGTATTAAAAATATATAAAAAATAAACTCGGGAATAATAATTAACCAAAAATAACTAAACAAGACCAAATAATTACCCGAGGTAAAAGTGCATACGGTCTGCAAGTAAAGGAAGACATGTTAGTACACACGAGGAAGGAGTACGAGAGAACGCGTGTGCTTAAAAAGAAAATAATTACCTGAGCCATCAGAAGAAGACCCAAATCAAAGACTTGAGGAGAAGTCATCTTCTCCAGGAACTCGTAGTCTTCCTTGGTGGGAACACCAAGCATCACCCTCTTAGACCTTGTGGCAGAGGGAATGATTGATCCTGGGCTCTTCCTAAGATTGGCAATGTTGCTCTACCATTACTCTTGAAAAGAATCCCCTGAGCAAGAGCTTTCTCTAGATCTAACTGGCACGTATGAGCCTGGGGGAAAATCCTCAGCCTCTAAGTGTCTTTATCAGGTCGACCTCCCAGGGGAACTTGTTCTTTAGTCATTTTTTGACCGGCCTCAGGTTGTGTAGACCCTGTGGTTATTGTCTTCTTCGGATGACCCTTACTAGGCGACTGTTTCTTTTAGTTTAAGGTCTTGCGAAGGTTCAGAATATACATGTTGAGAAATTCCTCAGAAAGATGAGGAGGGCAGTCTGCAAAAATATAATATGGGTCATTAGTCGTAAGCACAAAGTAAGATAAAGGATTTAAATAAAAAGAGAAGGAGACTGTGTCACTTACAAATCAACCCGAACTTATCTAAGTATTATGGGGACATCAGATCCTCGAAAGAAAGGAGTTGATTATCCTTCCCTAGACTCCTGAGGAAGTCGACTCTATCCTTATTAGCTACACTGAGGTTGAGGTCAGACTTGATGGTGAGCATCAAACGTTTTCCCCAAGTATGGGGTACCATCGGCTCATCTTCTCATCTCTCATGGTCGGAGTCGATCGAAAACTTCAAAGCTCCAGACGTATAAAAGAATATTTCCTTCTTGCTATGGTTGGAAGCCTGATTAACATTGAGGATATTTTTTTCAGACCTCTTGGCCCCTAAGTGATAATACCTGGCCTAATTGGATATGGATGAGACATGGTAACAAGCGTGGAAAATATCAACTGAGGGCTCATCCTCGTACTTATTTCTCCACAAGAAAACATAACCTGAGATGACCTTTCAGGAATTTGGGGCTATCTGAATGGGATTGAGTTTCAGACTAGAAAGGATATCTCGTACGACTGGGTCAACAAGAAGACAAAACCTGACTCTGAACATTTGATTGTAGAGAGCGATTTCTCCCTCTCATCTGTCATACACACTCTCGTCCTCGATCGAATTTCACAGGGTGACGTTGGGATTAATACCATAAAGGTGTATGAAGAAAAGAAGGTTAGACTCACAAATCGAAGACTGGTATTACTTAATGTAGGAATAGTCAAGTGGATCGTCAGACTCAGAGCCCCAATCTATTTGATCCCCAGCCTCATCTCCAAACTCTACTTCTTCACCCTTGGCATCGGCATTAGCGTAAGTTCTTTAGAACTCAGCACAAAATATTATTAATAAAGGAGCTACAGTCGGGGAAATATTTACATTGGGGGTCGACTCAACAAGGTCTAGAAGGATATTTATAAAAGTGTCATCTCGTCCAGATGCCTCGGCTCGATTTGGCGATGAGGTCCGAGATATGTTACCAGGCTCTCTAGTCTCCCGAGGATGGGTCGAAGAATATTGCATGGCTTCCTCGTACGAATCCCTATTGTCAACTTGGGTGGAGGATGAGTCGACCATTTCTTCAGCAGAGGTGAGAATTACTCTTAAAGGAATAGTAAAGAGGGGTCATCTCTAAATGGGGTCAGCTTGGCGCCTAGCCTCATCCTCGTCCTCTAGTCTGTGTATCTCCGGGAAATACCTCTCCTTAAGGGCTGGGTATTGAAAATGCTAACTCGTATAAGGTTCTTAACATTCATAGGATGAGGTGACACTTAAATAATTAAAGTTGGAATCCACAAACAATTTTGGTGTTAACTAAGTTTGACTTAAAGATAGAAAGAGCAAAACTAAATCGTTTTTCTACCAAGTACAACTTATAACAGTTTATGGCAGGGGTAACCGGAATGTGAACGGAGAAATTTAAAGAACCCAATGGAAGCCTAAATGTTGCACGTAGTAAATGAAATACGTTCTTAAAAATTTTAACCCACTCAAAAACCACCATTCACGGCCAACAAGTAAGCCCCAAAAAGTGAATACAAGCTGTCAGAGTTGGGCTTGAGTTCACAGAAAAATATCAAGTCTAAAAATGATTTTAAGAAACTGTAAAAGCTTGAACAACAACGGTGGAAGAAGGTTACCTGGAAGAAAATGAGAATGAAGAAGCAGAAACAACCTTGGAAAAATGCTTGGAGGGACAAGTGCAAAAGGTTAAAGTTATTATTCAAGAAGGTAACACGATGAAGGAGCAAGTCAAGTGAGTAGAAAGTTTTGAAATGTAACCCCTATTTCTATGAAAACAATGATTTGTGCACGCTTCACAAAGGGGCACACAGCTTCTCAAAATCCCCATCATAATGAGCACAAAACCCTAAGCGGTATAATCCATCATTCACACCTTGATTGCACATAACCTTATGATAAGTGTGACAGTTGTCAACTCAAGTGACCATTCACCTAATGGCTGACATGTGTCCCCTCAATAGTCATCAATAGTAATATCTGATAGCATAGCATCATTACCCCTCGGCCCCATTCAGATGTCATAGACTAAGGAATATGGGTGATTGATATGCCAAATATCACCTCGTCTAGGGTCATAAGCCTTGGCCTCAGCCGACCATTATCAGATGGAAAAAAATGAGAAGTTATCGCTCAGCCTTTAAAGATTCGGCCTTAGTCAGATGACTCGACATTGGCCCTCATCATTCGCTTAGTATGAGGTATTTGCATTATTCCTGAAGACTGATTATCCTCGGCCTTGGCCTCCCCAATGCCAATGAGTCTAGGACGAGAGTTACCATCATAAAAGGTGTCATTCCACGAGGGTTTAAAGTTTTACAAGTTTGTCCTCGATCACTAGGGTTAGTCGGTGTCGTCTTACCTACTTAGCACGTAGTTTGGGGCATGAGTGGATCAGTTCACATGGGACACAGATCAAACGGGAGCTTAAACCGTTATATCAGATCATTATCTTACATGGGAGAATATTGGATCATCATGACCTACATGTGATGAAGATAGATGGCTTTACATAATTGGTTGGGAGCATTCTGCACATGCTTGTTGCATGCATGGGGGTGTAATACACCCACAAGACAATATAAATAGTTATCATCTTCTTCATTATAAAGGATAACATTATTAAAACCCTAGCTGAAACTCTGCTCAATTATATACCGAAGAGAAAGAGAGAAAGCTTGAATGGTAACTAGGCCATTAGTGCCTCATTTACTAGTGGAATTCACTTTCACACACAGAGTGGACGTAGGCTCAGGCCGAACCACTTATATTCAGCTGTTCATCCCCTTCACCTCATCTCCTTCTTTGCTGATTTACTATGTGATTGTTGCCATTATTATATTCCCGTTTGAGCTCCATACATCTGTGATCTGGTAATACAATTTCTTGTACCATCAGGCCCCGTGAGTGCACCAACACCTCGCACATGACCAACTTAACTCATGGGGACTGACCGCATGGTCACGGGACCCACGGTTTGAGAGCACGATCCAAATTCCAGAATATTTACATTTAGGCTTAAAAACTTGCCATTAGAGACGAAACTCAAAAACACCACCCAAACAACCCCGTGAGCGGTGCCAAAACCTCCCACAAGACCAACATATCTCGTAGGAAATGACCCCATGTCCAAGGGACCGCTAGTTTGATAGCACAACCAAAATTTCACAATATTTACACTTAGGCTTGCAAACATGTCGTTAAAGGGCAAAACCCCGAGACACCCACCAAATGGTCTCGTGCGTGTCGTCCACACCTCCAAATGGACCAACGTAGCTCATAGGAAGAGACCGTATCTCCACGAGACCCATAATTTGAGAGCACGACCCAAATTTCATAATATCTACACTGTCTTGAAAACATATCGTTGGAGGGAGAATCACCGAAAACCCCCGCAAACGGCCCCATGAGCGACGCCAACACCTCCCATGGAACCAAAGTATCTCGAAGGAATCGATCGCATGTCCGCGGGACCCACGGTTTGAGATCATGATCCAAGTTTTAGAATATCTGCACATAGGCTTGAAACCTTACCATTAGAGGGGGAAACCCCAAAACACTCCCCAACTGGCCCCGTGAGAGGTGCCAACACCTCCAACAGGACTAACGTACCTTATAGGAACCAACCACATGGCCATGGGACCCTCGGTTTGAGAGCATGACCCAAATTTTTAGAATACCTACACTTAAGCTTGAAAACTTACCGTTAGAGGGTGAAACCCCGAAACACCCCCGATACGGCCCCGTCAAGGCACCCCGAAACACCCCCCAAATGGCCTAAATTTTAGAATATCTACACTTAGACTTAAAAATATTTTGTTCAATGGTGAAACCATGAAACACCCCCAAACGGCCCCATGAGTGGTGTTAACACATCCCACGGGACCTACGTAGATATAGGAACCGACCGTGTGGCCATGGGCCCACAGTTTGAGAGCATGGCCCAAATTTCAGAATATCTACACTTAGGATTGAAAACATGCCATTAGAGGGAATATGGAAATCCTTCTTTTTATAAAACATGGGACCTACGTATTGTTGGTTAGGCCTCTGGCAATATCTAAAATATGGAAATCCTTCTTTTTATAAAACTTTAAACCTGGTTCAACAAATCTCAATCCCCGACCTAGCTACACAGTAGTGTATTGGGAGGGTTCCTTGTTTGGATTTCGCTTGCGAGACCTCCCCCCCACGAAGGTGGCTAGTCTCAGGAATTGAGGAGAGTTCTACCATTGGGAAATTTTTAAAACTTTTATATATTTAGTATGTTGTTATAGGTCATATTGCTGAGGGTTATATTATGATTTGAGGCTAATGAAGCCTGATCATAATTTTACGAGTGGAAACTCAGATACGGGGTGTATGGGCGCCCTGGGTAATAGTTGCTTTAAAACTATATGGTTCGACATGAGAACCCGGAAGGATCGGTATAGTGATCCTAAGGATTGATGTGAGGACTAGATGATATTGAGGTCCTAGGCATGTCTTAAATTTCGCGGGCGAAATTTTTGCAAGGGGGGAAGTATGTAACAACCCTCGATTTTTGGAGACTGAGAATTTAAAATTTTGGGAAAATAAAATTTAATTAAATTGGAGAATTTCAAAATTTGGGAAATGAGGTCCAAAAATAGAGAATATTTCAAAGTATTTCGGATGATGATTTTGAGGGTACCATCGATCCCGGAAGGGTCGAAATAGTCAAAATGACTGTCATTGGGTTTTATTTCGGCTCCAGAATGTTTTTAAGTTATTTTGACTTGAGTTGGAGTAAATGAGTCATTTAAATTGTGTATTAACATTTAAAATTGGGATTTTGTTTTAAAGGCTTATGAGGCTTACGGATGAAGCCATTTCTCATTTGAGAGAAAGAGAGAAAAATCCCTAGAGGGAGAAAGAAGAGAGAAAGAAGAAGAAAAGAAGAGAGAGAGGAAGGAAGCTTGGAGATTCCGGCCCAAAACCGCATCATCGAGGACGATCCAACCTCTACAAATCTGAGGCAAGTGTTTAATCTTGCTAAATTGCTATTTGTGTATTTCATTTCATAATTTGTGGGTTAAAGAAATGGATTTTTGGGTATAAATATCAAAACCTAGATTTTTGGGTTTAAATTTTGAAATCAATGTTATTATATAGTTTAATGACACATAAATGGTTGGGATGAGATGTAGGATGGGTTTTCTTATTAATAATATTATTGGGTTAAATATTTGGGGGCTTGGGATGATAGTTGGGTGTTTGAGAATTTAGGGTCTGCTGAAAATGGAAAATCGGCCAAGATAACTGGTATGGTCGGTCGACCGCGCCCAGGGGACCAGGCGATCGCGCCTTAGGGAAAAGGCCTACTACATTCCTTCGTAGGAAAAATTTTGGACCCGCTGTCAACCGGGGGTCTGGGACCGGTCGACCGGTCCCTTGTTTTTAGCCCTAGAATGGGAAATCATTTTTCCCCTTTTTCTTTTGGAGTTTATTCTTAGAGGCTTCCTTAATGGTTGTTTTATGGGGTTTATCTAGGAGGACTTCTAGCCCTTTTTGGTTGGGTTTATTGAACTGGGGCTTTCTCTTATGTAGTAAGAGATATCCTTTGGTGACTTATAGGGGGTCTCTCACTTAGTATATGATAGTGGGGACTTCTTGGAATAATTGGATAAGAAATATCCATGCATGTTGTGAAATTTCTAGGCCGACCTTTATGTCAAATCGTTATAAGGATAGGATATTGTTAAGATACAATTTGGGACCAAATGGAAGAGAGTGGTTGCATACTCTTTAAGAGTGAGGGGTCTCATATCCTTAGAAATGTTTAGACTAAGGAACAATTGATAACTCAATAGGAGTAAGGGTTCCTGAAATTTATTTGAACCATAGGTGAAATTGGGAACGTTTGGGATCATACTATCGATTAGAATAAGCGGTAGCATAAATTCTAGTTAGGATAGTTTACGCGAAATTGTGGTGAAATAACCATTGAGATTCCAATACTTTAAACGAGATTGGAATATTTTGAGGTTTTAGACTACTAAGTCATGTATGTGCCTATGGTTAAATAGTACTAAAGGAAATTATGTACTTTTGAAAATGGATGAAATGTGTAGTGATGGATTCCTACACAAAATTTTGGTTGATAACCCTAATGTTGAATATATATATGTATAGATATATACATATGGTTTTGGGAGACTATTCATCATAGGAAAAATGATTGAATATGTTTCAAGTGACGGATTGTATTCACATATCGAGGTAAATTTAAAGGAAATTGTGGTGACGGCTTGTATATTGAGGATTATGTATACTTATAGCCGAGTTTATATATCTTATACATATGAACGGGAATTAGTTTGTATATATAATGATGTAGCGATGTGTGAATATATGTACATATATCTATGTATGAATATGAATATATGGATATATTTATGTTGTGGACATACTTGGTATGGATATTTAAACCGTATATGATGGTTTACTATATTGGATCATATGATGGGATCATATGGATGTATGTATATTGTGCATGTGAACGATATATATACTTATTTGGTTAAGCATACCCCGCTCATGCTATCATTGGGAAGTTTTCGCCCAGAGGGTGAGCATCCTGGCATATAGAGCAGGGTGTGAATATTCCCCAGGTCATAGTCGTCCGGTGTGTTATTATACGATAGATATATTTTTGGGATGAGACGTGGTGGGTATGTTTCGTCTCATTGCCAGTGGAGCTATGACCATTTCTCGGGACGTCGTGTGTGTGAGTTATCACGAGGTGGGTGTCGTTGATCCCCACCAGGTGGTCCCCAGTTACTACGTGAGCCGGGCACTGGGAAGATGATAGCATTGATGCAGTTTTACCGGCGCTATATATAGCCGGGTATTATATGTCCATGACCATTGTACATCATATATGGTATGTACACGTGGTCATGGGTATGGATGATGGTATGTATATATATATGGTGAGAATAAAATACCTATATATATATTTTTATATCCTAGATGAAAGGATATGGTATTTCTATGGGGTACATCTTGGATGATTATGGTGTACCAAATTAATTGGGGGTTGATGTATCGTATTTGAGGAATATTTCGGTTACATCATCCCAAGGTTATTATTGGAGATATTAAGTTGTTTTTATATTATAATCTAGACTTAGTGATTGAAATAGTAAATTATATGTTAAGTATTATGGATCTCTAGGATCGACATTGCCCAGGAGTAGTGTAACCGTGTGGTTCCTTGTTTGGATTTCGCTTTGCGAGACACCTCACGCACGAAACGTAGTGCAATGTCGAGATTTGAGAGAAGTAATCACATATATGGAATAATGGATCTCTGGTCTTGACATTGTCAGGAGTAGTGTAATGGGGCGGTTCCTTGTTTGGATTTCGCTTTGCGAGACTCCCCACGCACAAAACGTAGTACAATTTTGAGATTAGAGAGAAGTTTTGCCAATAATTCATGTGCATATTATTTAGAAATTAATTCTTATATTTTAGCCTATATATATATATATATATATATATATATATATATATATATATATATATGGGTAATGTATTAAGAATGATAATAAATTAAATTATAAATCGGAATCCATTAAGCCTATTATGGCATAATTGTTGTAATCATAATCTAGTAGGATTAGAAAAAGGGTGGATCCTTGGATTATGATGGGAAAGTAGCTCTCGTGGGTATAGGCTAGGCCTATGATAAGTTAGGTTGTCCTAATAATATGGGGGTAATTTAACTAAAATTTGAGGATGCGAATAGGTGCGTGCCTTTAGATTAGAGGTGAGTTGGGGTTCCACGAGAGTGCGATTCCACTTTAATTATGAAATAAGTGCACCGATATTTATTATGCACGATTAACACACTTGCTAAATATTTGTCACAATTCGGGCTCTGACCCGTTTACTTTTCTCTCCTTCTTGTATATATATATATATATATATATATATATATATATATATATATATTACCACAGGTATCCTACGGCATGGATGCCGGATGACTTTCTATTCAGAGTCTTGGGAGTCGTGATAGGTGCGGACTGTTGCGGTATGTTTCATGTAGCCGCTTCCTACTTCTTTAAAATTCTTGGTAGGATTCATGTTGTATATCGGGTTTGTACCCAAGGGATATTTATATACATGTTTATATCTATTCCATCTCAGCTCTTGTATTGGCTGTGACCCGACAGCTTATTCGGGTTTATCTCCTTGTGGTATATTCAATTGTATTTATTTATTTCAATTTATTTTAGCATTTCATTTATTATAGTCCACTCATGCATCTTTTATTCCTTTCTTAGTAGTGTTATAGTGTTGGTTTGTTGTCTGTTGCATATTTTATTTAAATTTTAACATCTCGCCTATATGATATCGGGTAGTTAGTCGTATATTATGTAGTGCCGACAGCTGACGTTGAGATTGGACCATCTGAAACTCCTGATTTAATATAGTATAGGGCTGGCCACCTGTTATTATTTTAGGCGGGTTGTTACACACCCCCCCCCCCCAACAGCCCCGTGAGCAGTTCTAACACCTCCCACGGGACCAACGTAGCTTGTAGGAACTAACAACATGGCCACAGAACCCCTGGTTTGAGAGCATGAACCAAATTTCAGAGTATATGCAAGTACAATTGAATACATGACATTAGAGGGCAAAACCACGAGACACCCCCAAACGGCCCCGTTAGCAGTGCCAATACCTTCCACAGGACCAACGTAGCTCGTAGGAACCAAGCGCATGGCCACGGGACCCCTAGTTTGAGAGAATGACCCAAATTTTATAATGTCTACACAGGCTTGAAAACATGTCGTTAGAAGATGAAACTCTAAAACACCCCCATACGGCCCCGTGACGGCGCCAGTAGGAACTAACCGCATGGCCATGAAACCCCAGTTTGCGATCACGACCCAAATTTCACAATATCTAGACTTAGGATTGAAAATATGCCGTTAGTTGGAGAAACCATTAAACACCCCCAAACGACCCCTAAGCAACACCAACACCTCCCACAAAACCAATGTAGCTCATGGGAACCGACCGCATGGCCACAGAACCCCCGGTTTGAGAGCACAACACAAATTACAAAATATTTAAACTTAGGATTGAAAACATGCCAATAGAGAGCGAAATCCTAAAATACCCCCCATACGGCCCCGTGAACGGTACCAACACCTCACACATGATCACCGTAGCTCGTAGGAACCGACCGTGTGGCCGCAGGACCCCCAGTTTGAGAACACGACCCAAATTTTGATATATCTACGTTTACGCTTAAAAAGATGCTATTAGAGGGCGAAACTCGGAAACACACCCCATACGGCCCCATGAGCAGTGCCATCACCTACCACAAGACAAATGTAACTCGTAAGAACCGACGATGTGGCCACGGTAGCCACGGCTTGAGAGCATGATCCAAATTTTAGAATATCAACACCTAGAATTAAAAACATTTTGTTAGAGAACGAAGCCCCAAAACACCCCCAAACGGCCACGTAAGTAATTCTAACATCTCCCGCGGGATAAAAGTAGCTCGTAGGAATCGACCGCTTTGCAACAAGTACCTCGGTTTGAGAGCATGGCCAAAAATTTAGAATATCTACACTTAGACTTTAAAACATGTTGTTAGAGGGAGAAACCTTAAAAAATCCCCCTAACGGCTCCGTGTGCGGTGCCAACACCCCCCATGGGATGACCGTAGCTCGTAGGAATTTACCGTGTGGCCACTAGACCCAAGGTTTGAGAGCACAACCCAAATTTCAGAATACCTACACCTAGGATTGAAAACAAGCCATTAGAAGGTGAAACCCCGAAACACACACCGTATGGCCTCGTGTACGATGCCAACACCACCCACGAGACCAACATAGCTTGTAGGAACCGATTACATGGCCACATGACCCATGATTTGAGAGCATGGCCCAAATTTAAGAATATCTACACTTAGTCTTGAAAACTTGACCTTAGAGAGTGAAACCCCAAAACGCCCCCAAACGGTCACCGTAACACCCCGTATTTTTGACAATTTAAATAATTATGCGATTAATTATTATTATGGGAATTAGTATGCGATTAATTATTGTTGTTGGATTAATTAAATTAAAATGTGAGAAATTAATTTGTTATTAATCCGGATTAAAATAATTATTAACTAGCGTGCCAAGGGTTAATAATTATTGTTGTGAACTATTAAATATTACTGTGTGATATGTAATATGGAATTATGATATTTGATAAATTGTCGGAAGTGAGAAATACAGCAGTTTGGTAATTTAAGATTGACACGCGTGTGAGTCGTGTTGGGACTAATTAATTGAGATAAAAAGAGAATTTATTTTTGGTAACTCTTATGGTCATTTCGAGTGCGCCGTTGAGTCCGGAAGGGTCGAGATAGTCAAAATAGTATACCCGGGTGTTTAGTTTGGGTCCCGGAGCGATTTTAGGCCTAACCGGCACCCCGTAGGGGTAGTTTTGTAATTTGGATTTTTGGGCTAAATTAATGGACGAAAATTGGGATTAATTATATCACCTAAGGAAAGTCCATTAGGGTTAAGAAGTGACAGGAAGTTAGAACGGCCATGGAGGGTGTGAGGGAGAACCAAATTCCAAGAGAGAAGGCTCATTTGGCATCACCTTGCATAACCGTGACCACCAACGCATAGATCGAGAAGAGAGGAACGCGTATTTACCAACATCACCAACGGATCAAATCGTCATATTCGAGGCAAGTGTTTATTACTTGCATTCTTTTAGCAATAATCATGCTCATGTTAGTATAGGTGAAATTAATCATGATTTATATGTTAATTGGGTGAAAATTGGAGATTTAAATTATGATTAAGGATTGGTTTAATTAGTGGCTGGATTTCCTTCATGTTTATAGAGGATTAATCACGAAATTTGATTATATATTGATGAACGAATCTGGGTTGATTAGGTTCTTTAATTGAAAATTTGAAAACTAGGGTTCATATGAATTAATTTGGGGATTTTATATATTTATGATGATTTATGATGAATTAATGATCTTAGGAGGTTAGGAATGATTTATAACCTGTTAGGTGTTGATGGGTATTGATGATGAGTTGTTGGGAATCGAACCTTAGAGGTTTTTAGGTTTAAAAATGGTGAAAAATGCTGTTGAAGTTTGGTGAAGAAGACGAACAGTGCAATCTCGCGCGAAGTCGCGCGAAGTGGTTCAAACGAGATGGGGATCTCGCATGAAGTGGTTCAAACGACATATCATTCTTGTTCGAACGACATGTCAAAGTGGTTCAAATGACATCTCATTCTGGTTCGAACGACATGCATTCTGGTTCGAATAACATGCATTCTAGTTCGAACGACATGCATTCTGGTTCAAACCACATGTCACTCTGGTTCAAACCACAGGGTGAATTTCTGGGAATTTGCTTAGAGCCCAGTTTGGAGTTTATTGGTTTATTGGAGTGAGAGAAACTACTAAATAGTAAATTCAAATAAGAAGGAATTTTGGGAAAATTATGTGGGAATTAATACTTTAATTATTACGGTATAGAGAGAATGTACCTTGGAGATTACGAGAGAGATAGTAGTCTAATTATTTATACTATACGTAGTAATGAGGTTAAAATATGTATGGGGAGTATATATGTAGGTTGGATAAATACCTATAAATTATAATAGGATGTGTGTATGCCTATTATGTGATATTATAGTTAAGAGCACTAATGAGTGATAACTCGGGGGTGCAGAAACTCTATTATTAAGTGTATTAATGGGTGATAACACGGGGGTACAAAGATGATTATTATTTGGCACACTAATGGGTGCTAACTCGGGGGTGCTAAATTATTATTGATAGGTGCATTAATGGGTGCTAACCCGGGGATGCAATATTCTATTGTTAGGCGCACTAATGGGTGATAACCCGGGGGTGCTAAATTATTATTATTAGGTGCATTAATGGGTGCTAACCCGGGGATGCATAATTTCCAGGATATGTGCACTAATGGGGCTTAGCCGGGGGTGAAGGATTAGTATATATATATATATAGGGATGATGTGACTATATATATATGGACTTGTGAATATTGCTACTGTGTGAAATTAGTAGACTTAGTAATAATAATAATAATTATTACATTGCACCAAGTGGTCTTAACCTAAGGGTGAAGGATTAGTGTATATATATAGGGATGATGAGACTATATATATGTATGAATGTACTTGGGTAATTTTCTACTTTACGAGACTAGTAGATAAAATGAAAATGAGGAGCATAATAATCTTAGTGAATAAAACATTTAACCATTTAAACGGTGAATAATGAAATTTAGTATGTGATATTAACTATCTGAATAGCGTATTGGATGGCTGATACAGGAATACTACTAGTGAGCATAGTTAGTATTAGTATGGTTTCTAACTAGTTAGACTGGGAGGTATAACTAGGGGGAGATTAGATGTACATTAGGCGTTCACAATAGACGAGAGGTGAGAAACTCATGTGAGAGTTCGATAACTGACATGCGTATAAGACTTGTTTTAAGAACCAGTTTTAAATACTTGCTAAATCATTTTTTACACATCGGGCTCTGACCCGTTTCTTGTATCTCTTCTCTATTTTGCTATATATATGTACTATATCAGGTGCTCAGCCACAGGAGTATCAGATTTAGAGATTTGGATTGCTTGACGTGCTACACCTGTTGTGGAAGCTGTAGGTCCTTGCAGTAGACGCATCTATCCTTTCCATTCAGTTTCATCTAGACTTCTTGTTTAGGGCATATGTCGCCCACTTCTAGTTCTTTCATCAGAGATATTGTATTCAGTTTATTGTATGGTTTGGAGTTTTGAACTGGGAGGTTTTATCCAGTCTTATTTATTTCAGTACTTGATTCATGTTCAGTATTTATTTACATTCCTATGTGTGTGAATGGTTTATATTTTAAGATGGAAAGAAATGGATTTACTTAGTTTTATTAAATGGGAAATGTTTTGACACCTAGCTTAATTTTATAATAGGTGATTAATATTTTAAATTTTTTTCGACAGTGATGCTGAGAATGAACCAACTGAATATACTGTTTTAAATTAGTTGAGGACTGATCACCCTATATTTAATTGGGCGGGGTGTCACAGCCACGTGAGAGGCGCCAACATCTCCCACGGGACCAACGTAGCTCGCAGGAACCGACGATGTGGCCAAAAAACCCCCAATTTGAGAGCATGGCCAAAATTGCAGAATATCTGCACTTAGGCTTGAAAACATGTTGTTAGAGGGCGATACCCCAAAATACTCCCCAAAAGGCCCCAGGCATGGTGCCAACACCTCCCACGGGACCATCGTAGCTCGTAGGAATTGATCGCAAGGCCACAGGGACTACGATTTGAGAGAAAAACCCAAATTTCAGAATACCCACACTTAGACTTAAAAACATGCAGTTAGAGGGTGAAACCCCAAAACATCCCCCATACTGCCTAGTCAATGGCACCAACACCTTGCACAGTACAACCATGACACATAGGAACCGACCGCGTGGCCACGGGACCCTCTATTTGAGAGCGCGACCCAAATTTTAGAATATAAACACTTAGGTTTGAAAACATGATGTTCGAGTTTAAAACCCCGAAACACCAGCCAAATGGCCCCATGAGTGGAGCCAACACCTCCCACCGGACCAACGTAGCTCGTAGGAACCGACCACGTGGCCACAGGACCCATGATTTGAGAGCATGGCCCAAATTTCAAAATATCTACACTTAGGCTTGAAAATAAGTCGTTAATGGGTGAAACCCCAAAACACCCACCATACAGCCCTGTGAGTGGTACCGACACATCCTATGGGGCAATCGTAGCTCGTATGAACCGATCGTGTGGCCACGGGACCCACGATTTGAGAGCATGACCCAAATTTATGAATATCAATACAAAGTCTTTAAAACTTGCCATTAGAGGGCAAAACCCTGAAACACCACCCAAATAACCCCGTGAGCACTACTAATACCTCTCCCGGAACCAACATAGCTCGTAAAAACTGACCACGTGGCAACGTGACCCATAATTTGAGAGCACGACCCAAATTTTATAATATTTTCACTTAGGCTTGAAAACTTGCCATTAGAGGGCGAAACTCGAAAATGCCTGCAAAGGTCCCCATGAGCGGTGCCAACACATCCCATGGGACTAACGTAGCTCATAGGAACCGACCGTAAGTCCACGAGACCCTCGATTTGAGATCATATCCCAAACTTCAAAATATCTACACTTAGGCTTGAAAACTTGTCATTAGAGAGTGAAATCCCGAAAAAATACCATACTGCCCCGTGAGCCGCACCAACACCTCGCACAGGACTAACGTAACTTGTAGGAATCGATCGTATGGGCATGGGACCCATGGTTTAAGAGCACGACCCAAATTTTAGAATATATATGCATAGGCTTTAAAACTTGCCATTATAGGGAGAAACCCAAAAATACCACCCAAACGGCCCTGTGAGTGGCACCAATACCTCCCTTAAGACCAACATAGCTCGTAGGAACTGACCGCATGACCAAGGGAGCCCTGGTTTGAGAGCATGGAGAAAATTTTAGAATTTTTACACTTCGGCTGGAAAACATTCCATTAGAGGGCGAAACCTCGAGACACCCCTCCCAATGGACCAATGTAGCTTATAGGAATTGATCGTGTGTCCATGGGACCCACAATTTGAGACACGACCCAATTTTTAGAATATCTACACTTATGCTTAAAAACTTGTCGTTAGAGGGAGAAACCCAAAAAAGCCCCTTGACCGGCTCCAACACCGCCCACGGGACCAACGTAACTCGTACGAACTGACTGCATGTCCACGAGACCCCCGATTTGAGAGCACTACCCAAAATTTTAAAATATTTGTACTGAGGCTTGAAAGTTTGATGTTAGAGGGTGAAACCTCAAAATTCCCCCCATACGGTCCCGTCAATAACTCCAACACCTTGCACGGGACCTACAAAACTCATAGGAACCGATAGCCAAGCCACGGGACGCTAGGATTGAGAGCACGACCTAAATTTTAGAATATCTTCACTTAGGCTGTAAAATATGTTATTCGAGGGAAAAACAACAAAAGACTCCCCAAACGGCCCCATGAGCGGGGCTAACACCTCCCACGAGACCAATGTAGCTCATAGGAACCAACCGCATGGCCATGGGACCCTCGATTTGAGAGAATGGCCCAAATTTCATAATATGAACACTTAGCCTTGAAAACTTGCTATTAGATAATGCAACACCCCCCAAATGGCCACGTGAGTGGTGCCAACATCTCCCTCATGACCAACGTAGCTAGTAAGAACCAACTGCGTGGCCACATGACCCCCGATTTGAGATCATGGCCCAAATTTTAGAATATCTACACTCAGGCTTAAAAACATACCGTTAGAAAGAGAAACCCCAAACCACCCCCAAACGGCCCCGTGCGCCGTGGAAACACCTCCCACTGGACCACCGCGGCTCGTACGAATTGACCACGTGTCCATAGGATCCACGTTTTGATAGCACTATCCAAATTTCAGAATACTTACACTTAGGATTGAAAACAAGCCGTTAAAGGGCGAAACACCCACCATACAGCCTCATGAGTGGCGCCAATACCTCCCACGGGACCAACGTAGCTCGCAGGAATCGACAGCGTGGACACGGGACCCACGATTTGAAAGCACGATCAAAATTTCAAAATATCTACACTTAGGCTCGAAAACTTGCCGTTAGTGGGTGAAACCCGAAAACACCACCCAAATGGCCCATGAGCGGCGCCAACACTCCAACAAGACCAACAAAGCTCATAGGAACTCATCGCGTGGCCACGGGCCCCCCGTTTTGAGAGCACCACCAATATTTTAAAATATCTACACTTTTACTCAAAAACATGCAGTTAGAGGGAAAAACCCCGAGACACCCCCCAAACTGTAATACCCCGCATTTTTTATTGAATTGAAATTGAAAAAAAGAAAAAAAACATGCCATTATATATATTCGAAATGTTTGGAAATGAAACTATGCTAGTATATATATTCGAAATGTTTGGAAATGAAAATTTAAAATGAATTCATTGAGATATGAATGTGCGAAATAAATATTAGAAGCGAATTAACGTGTAAAAGGATCGAGGTGTTAAATTTGGGGCAATGGCATTTTTGTAAATAAACTAACCCTAGGTATAAATAGAAAAGAAGAGAAGAAGTCTTCATCTTCGCATTTCATAAAAGGGGGCTAGGGTTTGGTAGAGAGAGAGAGTAAGAAGAGAAGAAAGCTAAGAGGATTTCAAGAGGATTCAACTTCTCCATAATTTCCAAGGCAAGTTAATAACCTATATGTGTATAATATGTATCTATAATGAAATTTCACATGAACATGTATTTGAATCCCTAAATTAATATGAAATTGATGTTAAAAATGATATGCAATGTATTAGGATCATCCTCTATGTAGATTCAAATGCAATAACATCATTATAGGGATTGAGTTGTAGAACAACCTCTTGAATTTGAGAAATCTATGAAATTGAGTAAATCGTCATACTAAAAACTATTTTGGGCTATTTTGGTTCCAAAAATGGACGTTTCGTCGGCACAACCAATAGAAAATCATATTCGGAACAACTTTGTAGTTTTAAGTATTTCCAAAAATGTATCGAAAAATCCTCGAATATGCGTTTTACAACAATTCTGGGCAGAAAGTTGCCGTAAACAGGGGTGAACTGTATATGTTAGTTTTGGGTCTGTTTTATGCATGCTATGGTAGCGTGTTGGCATGTCGTTATATAAAATCACATTCCGAAATTTTTTTTGGTTTTAAGTTTTTCCAAAAATGGATTGGAAAATCCTCGAATATGCGTTTTACAATTTTTGGCACAAAGTTGTCGTAAACAGGGGTGAACTGTATATGTTAGTTTTGGGTCTGTTTTAAGCAGGATATGGTAGTGTGCACGAGGGTCCTTATAGAAAATCACGTTTCGAACAACTTTGTAGATTTAAGTTTTCTCAAAAACGGATCAAAAAAGCCTCAAATCTACACTTTATATAACTGCGCAACAAGTTGTCGTAAATAGGGGTGAATTGCATATGTTAGTTTCAGGTCTATTTTAGGCTGGCTATGGTAGCGTGCTCGAGATTCCTTATAGAAAATCACGTACCAAACAACTTTGTAGTTTTAAGTGTTTCCAAAAACGGGTAGAAAAAGCCTCAAATCGGTATTTTACAAATCTGGGCAGAAAGTTGTTGAAATAAGAGTGCTAATGTTTTTCATGTTATTAGTAAGATAATTGTGGTGTTGTGCCTAATATCCTATCTTGATCACATACTTATGGTTATTAGGGTATATAACCTTGAAATGATTTGATGTTGAATTAGTAAATTAATGGTGTAAATTATGTTATATTGAAAATAATGACTATTGTATAACTCGAGTAAGAGACTTGACACGATTGAATATATACATAAGCATGAAATTGTTTTACATGTATATTGTCGAGTATACACTAGACTAGTCCTCCAGTCGACTTAGGCACATGTTGAATGCGATTTTTTATGATTGATCCGGTTAGGTTTCGCTCGAGTGCCGTATCAGAGATAAATCACC
Source organism: Sambucus nigra (assembly GCA_949130495.1). Lineage (NCBI taxonomy): Eukaryota > Viridiplantae > Streptophyta > Magnoliopsida > Dipsacales > Adoxaceae > Sambucus > Sambucus nigra. The sequence goes on from CASBWL010000485.1 coordinate 1,741,871, forward strand.
TGAACCGGACACATGGTTGTAATGCGGGTCGGATAGAAAGACCTTGGAACGCCATATGATTTAGGAATTAGTATGATTGCCCTTGCCACATAATATTGGGGAATATTCGTGTTTAGTCCTATTGTTACGACTTGTTCCCCCGGGTAACGATAGTGACCCGATATGACTTATTGTTTGAGATATTATGCTTGTGTCTTAAAGTAATATCCCGAATCGATGCATTTGTTATTATACTTGAAGGAAATATTTTGATACATTAAATACTGAAATGAGATTAATAATGATTAATCATGATACGATATGAGGCTACACATTACTCGAGTTTGGGTTGGGTAGTCACGATATAGGAGCATTGGTTGGGTAATTAAACAACTTAATTACTGGAGATGAGTAATGACTAGTGTGCTTTCATTATAAATATATCTTATAATCTTACAGCTCGTTTTCTTGCTTTGACATTCGTCTATCTTGCTTCTTCCTCCTCTCCTATATATATAATATATGACAGGTCCTCGTCCCGATGGACTATTGGCTTTGATATTACTGATTGATTATTGCAGTTAATAGTTATAAGTTGGTTTCAGTTGTTATAGTTGTTATTATATGGTTTGGCTACACGTATGAGAGTGTACATGTTTACTTTACTTCATTTATTTAAATTTTATTTCTAATGCCAATATATTGCCTCTTCGCTTTAATTTAATTAGGCGTAGCTAACCGAATTAGATATAAAAAGCAGGGTTTTCACAGTTGGTATCAGAGCATGGTTTTAGAGCCTTTAGGAATCTGAGGGCGTCCGTTACGTTTTTCGCGCATCGTTTCCTTGATACGTAGAGCCTTACGATTAAGTCTTGTATTTTATGACTTAGAAGATCTCCACGCTACGATTTCGATGGGCGATTCGGAGCTAGACTCGTGTATAGGGAGGGTTCCTTGTTTGGATTTCATTCGTGAGATGTCCCACGCATGAGGTAAATCTCCGATCGACCACAGGATAGTACGTGTGAGGTCCGTGTATGAGTACTTATTGTAATTATGACTAGTGTTTCACTTGAATAATTTTTTTTAGGATAGGTGTTCACTTACTATCTTTTAAGATGGTGATTTGATGAGACGTGGACTCTGGGAGGGAATAGGGTCCAAGAATTTTAGGAGATCGCGATTCATGTGCAACTATCGTAGTTTCATCGCCCACCAATAGGTGAGAGAACCGATGTTGAAATCAGTGATTGAGTTGACTTTGGGTGCTTTAGGGGGAGGAAATATCCGTATATTTACTATGCATTATCAACTTTGAATATCGTCTCTCTTATGGCTGTAAAGAAGTTGGTATAAGTTATAGCCCACCCTCTAGTACTACTGAGTTGTTGGTACCACTTGTGTGTGTAGTTGTCTGAAGTTGTTTCCAATGTGGAAGGGTATATCTTTAGATATGGATTACCTCAAAATGATGTGGCCCAGTTGTTATTGTGACGTTTTCCTGAGAAGGAATTATCGCGCTCCACCCGTGATGGACAGACTGCTGAGGCATTCGATGACGTATTAATCAGTGAATGGTTAATGAAGTAAGTCTTGTGGTAATAAGAGTATATTATTACTCATGAACATGTAAAGGAAGGGTTGTAATTTGAGAGAGGACTACTCCAAATCGGTGTATGTCCCACCCCGTCAAAGGATGACCTGAGGGGTCCAATTTTGGTATACGCGAGAGTGTTATCATACTTGTGAAAATCACAAACTAGATTCATCCGTTTGATGATGTTCAATGGGAGATACATGAGTCTAAATATGGAATGGATAAGTGATTATCCTTGAAATGTAGTGTTGGTATCAGGGAAGTTTGGTAGGCGTGTAAACCTACACGTTGTCCACACAAGCGATAGACGTCGTATTGGGGTGGCATACTGGTTTCATAGTGTTCTCATCGAATAAAATTCGTAATGGAATGAACTTAAGTCTAATTAGGTGTGTGTTCGTTCATAAACAAGATATATTTGTGGGTTGGGTACTCACTTGTTCAGAGTGGAATGTTTCGGCGAGTTATCCCGAACAATTTCGTGATAATGTATCAGTGATGTTGCGATATCCAGGCCATGGACACTAGGGATGAGGAAGTCTGTATTGCAAGGTCATACGAGGATTGACATTAGAGAAGTCCAAAAATTTTGAGGGAGTTTTCTTTCCATATTTTTCAATAATTAGAGTTCACTGTTCTTCGTAAAGACCTAGATTAGAATGGGTGTTCGATAAGATGTGGTTATATTGCCCAATAGCACCGGTATATTTGTTAAAAGTTGTCGAGAGCGGGACGTGACTATGGGTGTGCTAAGGGATGGAATTGAGCTGGAGTTATCGGTTTTGAACCCTACGATAAGTAGCGAATCTCTAGGGACGAGTTGTCGAGTGAGAACGTCACAAGGGAGTTTTCAATAGGCATTTCATTTTATGCGAGTGTGATCGCTTGAGTTGGTGATATATCCACGAGTTTGGTTTTATGTTATAACCCGATGATTGGGGGGACTAATTTGTTACACCATGATAATGGTGGTGCTTGATTTTGAATCCATCAGATATGGGAATGTGGCTATGTTGTGGCCCTCGTTATGTATTAATGTGAATTAGAGCACGAGTGAGTAGTTATTGATATGATGTTTACTTAGACCGTGTGTGATTAAAGATGCGTTTTGAAACCAAGTGTAAGATGTTCGATTATGGTGACGTCTAGACCAGTGAATAGTCACACCTTGATGGTCTTTTGATAATGGTAGAGTCGCGTGTAGCTCAGTCAGTTTTTGCGTGATTGATGATAATGTTGCCAAGTGAGTGTCGTCGTTAATGGCAAGGATTGAGACATTTAGGGGTTTCCAATGTTGGAACCATTCATTGAAATGGTTATCATAACCTCAACTGTAGGGGGACAACAAGAGAGTGTTTCGACCATTGTTGAGAAGTTTTGTAAGGAGGATGTGTACTATTAGGCAAACACCGGCGAATGGGTTCGTAAGATAGTTAATTTTTACTTCAGTTATGTGTGGAGTACTAAGTGTTAATTTGGGTCACGGTATGTGAAGGTACCCACTACCTTATATTTACGACCTTTGACCTGTTGGATAGCACATAATTCTTCATAAAGATCAGGTAGCATTGGTGTGCTAAAAGATGAGTATCCAAATGGTGAGTGTGCCAAATCCGATATTCTGATTTGGTATGATAGGTGAGAATTTTGGGCCTTACCTCGTTGCCTGGAAAATATACAAGCCTTATTCGTCATTTGAAGAACCAATTTCATTTCATGTTTGGTAAGAAAATTCTAATATACTCACAGTCCAAGATAAATCCTATCAGAGAGGTTGAATTCCTATACGTGTTTTTAATAAAAGAGAGGTAAGTCGAATCTAGCGAGGGTCTGTCGCCTTGGGTTAGAGAGACCACCGTGAGAAGTGGGGGTATACAAGGGCCATATTGCATCTCGGGTTAGTTCAAAAACTTTAGGTGAGGGATCGTTGATCGCCCGGAATGCAACTTTGTCGGTGTTGTCTTGTTTGAGAGACTATGAACCTTACTAATATTATTTACCTAAGTCCAGACTTGGAAAGATGGAACAATATTTATAAGTGCATAGAAGATGTATGCTTATGTACATGTGCAACCTTAGTGGATAATAAGAGTTGTATATCGGTTGACTCTCCATCAATTTAAGTGAAAGGCAAGTGTTATTAACAACTTGGAGTAGGGTTGGCTTTTGAGATTTCAGTACCATCTGTTCGATGTGGTATCAGATGTCTAGGATCGTGACTCACAGTGTAGCTGGGGCAACATTATTAGTCGATTCTAAGTTGAGTATCGAGGCATGATTGATGAATAGTGACATCTGTATTGAATAGGCGAAGTTGGATTTTTTTTGTTGTGTGATGAATCGTTGAGTCCAGAGATAAGTGGTTTTTGGAGTTAGATGATTCTTGAATCACTAGGGGTCTTGAGTTGACAAATTCCTTATCTCGACAAGCTGACAGTAGTGTATAGGAGGGGTTTCTTGTTTAAATTTTGCTTGCGAGACACTCCACGCACGAAACTTAGCAAGTCGGGACTTGGGGGTATTGATTTCTGGATCAGCTTAGTAGTTCAATTATGTTAGGCTTCACGGTGAGAGTTCGGTTGTACAGTTAGAAATAGGAAAGTATCTCGATGGATTTCATTATTGGGTTGCGAAGGTCGTAGCGCGGCCATAATTCGATTTGGGTCATCATCGACAGATTGATAAAGGTGGCACATTTCTTTCCAGTGAGGACAGATTATACGGCAGCATAGTACACCACGGTGTTTATTAACGAGATTGTGAAATTGCATGGGGTACCGCATGATATCGTGTCCGACCGTGGCAGTGTCTTCATCTCGCACTTTTAGGGTGATCTTCAGGAGGCGATGGGAGTTCAGTTAAGTTTGAGTACTGCGTTCCACCCTCAGTTTGATGGTCAGACAGAGCGAGTAAACCAAATTTTGGAGGACATGTTATGAGTTTGTGTGTTGGACTTCAAAGGTGTTTGGGATACACATTCGCCACTGGTGGAGTTTGCATACAATAATAGTTATCAGCAGACTATTGGCATGACACCATCGAGGCTTTTTATGGTAGATCTTGTCGATCCCCTACATGTTGGTTGGAGTTCGGAGAGCACCGATTGCTGGCTCCAGATATTGTTAGGGGGACCTCGGAGAAGGTTGACTTTATTCGTGCACATATGAAGACCGCGCAAGATCGTCAGAAGACTTCTGCTGACATAAGATGGAGGAAGTTAGAGTTAGCCGTTGGGGACCAAATGTTGTTGAGGGTCTCAACCATGAGAGGCGTTTTTTGTTTTGGTGCCGAAGGGAAGCTTTCACCGCGATACCTGGGTTCGTTTACAGTGTTGGACAAGGTGGGGTCAGTTTCCTACCGTTTAGCCCTACCCGACCAGCTCTAACTAGTACACGATGTTTTTCATGGATCCATGTTGAGGAAGTTCTTATGTCCCGAGGACTCACACATACACATAGATTTAGACGGGGTTGAGCTACATCCCGATGGGAGCTACGAGGAGAGGCCGGTCAGGATCCTAGATCGTCGTGAGCAACAGTGGAGGTCAAAAGTCGTTCCTATTGTTCGTGTTATGTGGAGTAATCATGATGAGTCTGAGGCCACTTGGGAGAGAAAGGATGACTTGCGAATTATTCACCCATATCTCTTCATGGAAGGTACGTGCGAAACTACCTTACTTGACTTGAATTGATTTGTTTTATTTTGGATTTCGAGGACGAAATCCCGTTCGTAGAGGGGGAGAATGTAATACCCCGCATTTTTTATTGAATTGAAATTGAAAAAAAGAAAAAAAAATGCCATTATATATATTCAAAATGTTTGGAAATGAAACTATGTTAGTATATATATTAGAAATGTTTGGAAATGAAAATTTAAAATGAATTCATTGAGATATGAATATGCGAATTAACTATTAGAAGCGAATTAATGTGTAAAAGGATCGAGGGGGTTAAATTTGGGGCAATGGCATTTTTATAAATAAACTAACCCCAGGAATAAATAGAAAAGAAGAGAAGAAGTCTTCATCTTCTTATTTCACAAAAGGGGGTTAGGGTTTGGTAGAGAGAGAGAGAGTAAGAAGAGAAGAAAGCTAAGAGGATTTCAAGAGGATTCAACTTCTCCATAATTTCCAAGGCAAGTTAATAACCTATATGTGTATAATATGTATCTATAATGAAATTTCAAATGAACATGTATTTGAATCCCTAAATTAATATGAAATTGATGTTAAAAATGATATGCAATGTATTAGGATCACCCTCCATGTAAATTCAAATGCAACAACATCATTATAGGGATTGAGTTGTAGAACAACCTCTTGAATTTGAGAAATCTATGAAATTGAGTAAATCGTCATACTAAAAACTGTTTTGGTTCCGAAAATGGATGTTTCGTTTGTGCTGCCTCATAGAAAATCATGTTCAGAACAACTTTGTAGTTTTAAGTTTTCCCAAAAATGGATCAGAAATTCTCGAATATGCGTTTTATAATTTTGGACAGAAAGTTGCCGTACACAACAGGGGTGAACTGTATATGTTCGTTTCGGGTTTGTTTTAAGCAGGATATGGTAGCGTGATCACGTGTCCTTAAATAAAATCATGTTCCAAACAACTTTGAAGTTTTAAGTTTTTCCAAAAATGCATCGGAAAATCCTCGAATAGACATTTTACAATTCTGGGCAGAAAGTTATTGTAAACAGGGGCGAACTATATATGTTAGTTTTGGGTCTGTTTAAGGCAAGCTATGGTTACGTACCCACGCAGCCTAATAGAAAATCACGTTCTAAACAACTTTGTAGTTTTAAGTTTTTCCAAAAATGGATCGAAAAAGCTTCAAATCGGCGTTTTATATATCTGCGCAGAAAGTTGTCGTAAACATTGACGAATTGTATATGTTAGTTTCGGGTATGTTTTATGCAGACTATGGTAGTGTGCACGCGAGTCCTTGTAGAAAATCATGTTCCAAACAACTTTGTAGTTTTAAGTGTTTCCAAAAACGGGTCGAAAAATCCTCAAATCGATATTTTACAAATCTGGGCAGAAAGTTTTTGAAATAAGAGTGATAATGTCTTTCATGTTGCTAGTAAGATAATTGTGGTGTGGTTCCTAATATCCTAACTTGATCACATACTTATGGTTATTAGGGTATATAACCTTAAAGTGATTTGATGTTGAATTAGTAAATTAATGGTGTAAATTATGTTATATTGAAAATAATGACTATTGTATAACTCGAGTAAGAGACTTGACACGATTGTATATTTACATAAGCGTGAAATTGTTTTACATGTATATTGGCGATTATACACTAGACTAGTCCTCCAGTCGACGTATCCACATGTTGAATGCAATTTTTTGTGATTGATCCGATTAGGTTCCGCTCGAGTGCCGTGTCGGAGATAAACCATCGAAACCGGACACATGGTTGTAATGCGGGTCGGATAGAAAGACCTTGGAATGCCATGTGATTTAGGAGTTAGTATGATTTCCCTTGCCATGTAATATTGGGGAATATTCGTGTGTAGGCCTATTGTTACGACTTGTTCCCCCGAGTAACGATATTGACCCGATATGACTTGTTGTGTGAGATATTATGCTTGTGTCTTAAAGTAATATCCCGAATCGATGCATTTGATATTACACTTGAAGGAAATATTTTGATACATTAAATACTAAAATGAGATTAATAATTATTAATCATGATATGATATGAGGCTACACGTTACTCGAGTTTGGGTTGGGTAGTCACGACATAGGAGCATTTGTTGGGTAATTAAACAACTTTATTACTGGAGACGAGTAATGACTACTGTGCTTTCATTATAAGTACATCTGATAATCTTATAGCTTATTTTCTTACTTTGACGTTCGTCTATCTTGCTTTTTGCTCCTCTCTTCTATATATAATATATGACAGGTCCTCGTCTCGATGGACAATAGACCATGGAGCTTAATGAGATCATATCAATATTAGGATTCCTATAGTCGTGGAGTTATTCTATTTTAATTTATGTCGTTTGTTTCCCTTTTCTTGAGGGTGGTATTAGAGATTAATATCACTTTGTTTATACTTGGGATTTGAGAGAATTGTTGTATTACTCTTTCCCGTTTTGTGTTGGGCCACATGTATTGGCATTTTATATTTTCAGTTTGAGATTACTGATGGATTATTGCAGTTAGTAGTTATGAGTTGGTTTCAGTTGTTATAGTTGTTATTATATGATTTGGTTACACATATGAGAGTGTACATGTTTACTTTACTGGATTTATTTAAATTTTATTTCTAATGCCAACATATTGATGCTCCGCTTTAATTTAATTGGTCATAGCTAATCGAATTAGATATAAAAAGCAAGGTTGTCACACAAATGGTCTCTTGCGCGATGCCCACTACTCCCATGGTACTAACGTAGCTCGTGACGGCATGGCCGTGGGACCCATGGTTTGAGAGCACAACCCATATTTCATAATATCCACAGTTTGGCTTGAAAATATGCCACTAGAGGGTGAAATAATGAAACACCTCGCAAATGGCCCCGTGAGCAATGCCAATAACTCCCATGGGACTAACGTAGCTCCTGGGAACCGACTGCATGTCCATGGGATCCACGGTTTGAGATCACGACCTAAATTTCAGAATATCTGTAGTTAGGCTTGAAAACTTGTCGTTAAAGGGAAAAAACTGGAAACACCCCCATGAGTGGTGCCAACACCTCCCACGTGATCAACATAGCTCGTAGGAACTAGTCGCATGGCTAAGGGACCCCCGATTTGAGATCACAACCCAAATTTCAGAATATGTACACTTAGGCATGAAAACTTATCGTTAGAGGGAGAAACCCCAAAACACCCTCCATACGGCCCCGTGAGCGGCACCAACATCTCCCACGGGACCAACGTAGCTCGTAGGAACTTACCACAGGATCTACGGTTTGAGAGCACGACCCAAATTTTAGAATATCAATATTTAGGTTTGAAAACTTGCCATTAGAGGGACAAACCTGAAAACACCACCCTAACGGCCCCGTAAGTGGCCCCAACACCTCCCACGAGACCAACATAGTTTGTAGGAACTAATCGCATGGCCGTGGGACCTCCTGTTTGAGAGCACGGCCAAAATTTCATAATATCTACACTTAGGCTTTAAAACATGCTATTAGAGGGACAAACCTTGAGAAACCCCCAAAAGGTCTCGTGCACGACATCCACACCTCCCAATGGACCAATGTAGCTAGTAGGAACAGACCGCATGGCCACGAGACCCACATTTTAAGAGCACGACCCAAATTTCATAATATCTACACTGGATTGAAAACATGTCGTTAGAGGGCGAATCACCAAAAACATCATAAACGCCCCCGTGATTGGCGCCAACACCTCCCACGGGACGAACGTACCTCGTAGAAACCGACCGCATTTCCACGGGACCCCCAGTTTGAGAGCACAACCTAAATTTTAGAATATTTACACCTAATCTTGAAAACTTGCCGTTAGAGGGTGAAATACCCCCCAAACAGCCCCGTGAACGGGGCTAACACCTCCCACGGGACCAATGTAGCTCTTAGGAATGGACAGTATGGACTCTAGATCCTCGATTTGAGGGCACAACCCAAATTTTAAAATATCTACACTTAGGCTTAAAAATATGCCTTTAGAGGGAGAAACCTTGAAACACCCCCAAAAAGGTCTTGTGCGTGGTGCCAACACCTTCCACGAGAGCACCATAGCTCGTAGGGTTTAACCGCATGGCCACAGGACTCACGATTTGAGAGCACAACCCAAATTTCAGAATATCTACACTTAGGCATGAAAACATGCCGTTAGAGGGAAAAACATCGAAACACCCATCATACGACCCTATGAGCGGTGCCAACACCTCCCATGGGACCAAGTAGCTCATAGGAACCGATTGTGTGGCCACGGGACCCACGATTCGAGAGAACGACCCAAATTTGAGAATATCTACACGTAGGCTTGAAAACTTATCGTTAGAGGGCGAAACCCCAAAACACCACCCAAACGGCCTAGCGAGTGACGCCAACACCTCCCACAGGAGCAACGTAGCTTGTAGGAACTAGTCGTGTGGCCACGGGACCTCCGGTTTGAGGGCACGAGCAAAATTTTAGAGTATCCACACTTAGGCTTGAAAACATGCAATTAGAGAGAGAAACCCTGAAACACCCCCAAATGCCCTGGTGAGCGGTGCCAACACTTCACACGAGACATACTTAGCTCGTAGGAATCGACCGCGTGGCCACGGGACCCCAAATTTGAGAGCACGACCAAAATTTCATAATATCTACACTTAGGTTTGAAAACATGTCGTTAAAGGGTGAACCCGAAAATACCCCCCAAATGGAACTGTGAGTGGCACCAACACCTCCCACGGGACCAACGTACCTCGTAAGAACCGATCGCATTTCCACGGGACCCACGATTTGAGTGCATGTCCCAAATTTAAGGATATATATACTTGGGCTTAAAACTTTCCATTAAAGGGTGAAACCACAAAACACCCCCCATATGGCCCTATCAACGACACCACACCTCTCACAGGACCAACGTAAGGCGTAGGAACCGATCGCATGGCCACGGAACCCCCAGTTAGAGAGCACGACCCAAATTTCAGAATATCTACACTTAGGCTTGAAAACATGTCGTTCGAGGTCAAAACCATGAAACATCCCTAGAATTGGGAAATTACTAACCCTTTTCAGTGTACAAACTCGATCATCATAATCTTCCATTTGTGCATCTAATATTCATTAGAGTTACTGGATATTATAGGCAGTGAAATTAGTTGATTTGTTTACTTGCCCACTAAAAATTAGTTGTTAATTATTGAATTATTTGGTCTTCGCCACTTTTACGGTTGGTTTAACCATGAAATCAACTAAGAGTATATATATATATATGTGTGTGTGTGTGTGTGTGTGTGTGTGTGTGTGTGTGTGTAGAGAGAGAGATAAGACATAACCACTTAAAGATAGTGAACTGGAGGTAAGAGAATTTGCACAATAACAAAGAGACGGCTAGGTAGGCAGACAAAGCACTATGAAATATGAGTGAATTCTTTTTAAGGTTATGAAGATATTTGCATAAATGATAATGCGCTGCGAAGATGTTACAGACAAAATATATTCTTGACAGTTGCATAAGAGTTTAAGGTTAAGATGTGTAATAAATGAGAGAATGTGCTTTTTATAGAATACCTTTGGGTAGCGGGTAAGTGTAGGTTGGTTTATTGAGAATTTGACTTGGACATGGCTCTTACCAGAGACGATAACCAACATATTATAATACTTTAGTTTAGATGATGACTCACAATATTCAGTTAGATCACATAATTTAATATGTTAAATTATGTGTGGAAAATTTGATTTAATTTGTCACTGTCGTATAATTATGAAATAATATACATTATATATATATATATATATATATATATATATATATATATGCCTTCTACAGATTTAGCGTCCCAAGATGCCATAATGAGCAGGGGCTAGGGTTGCGACGTGAACAGTGTGCAATCGCCAGCGGTAGCCTCACCTATCGGTGCGACGGCAGGGGCTCTATAAACAAATCTTTTGCGTGTTTCGGTATTCAACACTATACCAAATTCCCTCGTCATTTTTCTCCAAATGAAGTCTACCATCTCACATAGTAGAAGAATGTGATCAAGATCTTCATTTGACATTAGCAAAGCAAGCTCCAAATTAGAGATAGGGAGGAATTTGGTCTCCTCTTTTAAATCATTGCATCAGTATTCACTTTCCCACGAGTCAATACACAATAAAAGACCTATACTTTCAAAAGTTTTCCATTAGACCATATTAATTTACATGGTGCAAATGACTCAGATGTCAAAAGTGAACATGATTTCAAAGAGGAACTCTCCCCACCCAAAGTGCACTTCCTACCACCCTCACTTTAACTGAAAGCCAAACCCTTTTAGCAGGGGAGCAAGGAATCAAAGTTTTCAAATTCTTTTTCTTTAATATCTCTTTTCAAATAAAGGTTCCACACTATCGAATAAAAAGCACCATGGAAGAAATTATTTGATTTTTGTTTGAGGAAAGCATGTATCATTGAGAGAAATAATATTTAATGAGATATTCCTTCTCTAGACATTGACTTAAAATCAAATAGACACGCCATCCCTATCCTCAAAGGCTACCCAAGTCAAGGAGTTAGGGACTTATCACTACACCAAAAATAATAATTTGGCACACCGTGATATTAAAAATCAGGCACAGTTTAAAACTGTGCTAAATTTTGGCATGGTTTAATGACAATCTGGCACACTTTAAAAAGTGCCAAAATTTGGCACTGTTTTAAAGTGTGTCAAAATTGAGTACACTTGAACTAAAATATCAAACACCCTAAAAAAATTCATTTGCTCACACTTTGGTATCCCGCTCATCCCTTTCTTCTTTTTGTGTGCCTCCATCATCCACATACACACTACCCGACGCCTCGACCATCGCTGCATCATCCACGAACCTACATCATCAAAATGCCACCATCTGCTCGATCTCCGAAATCGAACTAATTGGGTTTTGTTTGATTTGAAGTGGGTTCTCGAATGTATGGATTTTCTCCTTTCTTCCTTTGATTTTACAGTTTCCTCAGGAAGTCATACTGGATTAGACTTGCATTTTTCGGTTCTATCTTTTGCGATTGCATTTTTATGTCTTCGTATGTTTTTTTTAGTTATAAAGATAGTTCACTTTTAGGGTTTTTTGAAATTTGGATTTGTGTTTTTATGAACTTGCAACATGTATACTTGAATGTTGTCGCAACATGTCACACCATGGGAACTTGGAAGTTACACCTTAACATATGTATTACATTATGTGAAAAAATGTCAGCGAAGCAGAAACGCCACCTGCATTCACATAATTTACTTAAGCTAATAAGTTCATGGTTTGATGTTTCTACTTTAGGTGTGATAAATCGTGAAGGTTTGCATACACAATTATTATGTTCTGCTAAATCGTGAAGGTTTGAATTCACATTCTATGTACTGTGTATTTAAATTAGACTGTAATGATTTTTTTTAGCAAAATTTATGTTTTATATGACAGGGAGATGTACACCAATTGATTGTAAGTCAGTTATCTATTGCAATTTTCGCTTAGTGTCTATTAATGTTTTTAATGTTAATTACAGATTTATGGTTGAGGCAGAAGTTCATTTGTAAAGTTTCATTGTATGTTGAGTTTTTATGTAAGCATGTGTACATTATGAATGATAATTCTTGGGTTGTAGATGTTAAGCTTAGCTGTGTATTCATCATCGGTTTTCAAGTTGAAACTCTAATCAGTCCTTCTCTGTTTGTATTGGTGCATTATATTATGATATGTAAGAGGTAACTTAGAGCAGGTCCGAAGGTAGGAACTTGGAACATGTAACATGAAATTTTGATTTAATTTTGTTATTATTTTTTGGAACAGGTAACTTAGTTTTGTTATTATTTTTTACAATATGTAACTGAACTTTGTAACATGAAATTTCGATTTAGTTTTGGAACAGGTAACAAGATCTATGTCCAATTTTGCTTTATTATTTTTTGTTTGTTAATTCGTGTTGAACAATAATTTTAGTATCAATATATATATATATATAAAATAAGGAGTAGAATTTTTTCACTATTCCATTAGTTGATAAGCTAAGTAGTGGTTTAGATTAAACCAACAATGCAAAGATCCAATGGTTGAAATTAAAATACCCCTTTTACCATTTTTGCCCCTTAAATATTTGGTTTCCCCCTCTTTTAACACACTCCACTTTATTTCTCCCTTTCTTCAAAATTTAAAAAATTCAAAAACAAGGGTAGAATAGTCTTCCCACAATTCTCTCCCTCGCACTCATTTCTCTAAACCCGATTTGTCTTCTCATTTCACTCCCTCTCAACTCTCTCTTATATTCTGACCCACACATCTTCTCATTATGCTCACTCTCCCCTCTCTCCATGAGAATCCTATGGTTTTAAAGCTCACATATCGATGATCGAAGAGTAAGATGAGGAATAGCTTGAGTGCGTTGCTAGGGTTTCAAAGATCACACATCGATGGTGGTTTTGATTTATTTATGTTGTATATTTTTACTCTTTTAGGGCATTTAGTTCTCTCTTAATCCAATATCTGTGTATTTATTTTATTTCAGGGTCGATTCAAAGGTTTTGGATGATAGTTTTGCGAGATTGATAAGCTAATCTGAGTTTGAACTTCAAATTTTATGTGTATCTCATACGTAACCCTAAGGTAAGGTATTTTATTTTTTTCTTCCAAATAATTGTTTTTTTTTTTGTGCTAGATTAGGTCATTTTTGGTTGGATTTATATATCCCTCGTGCATTTCATACTATTGAACTCATAAATAATTCTTTTGGGTTTTAAATAGATATACCTGGATGGGTTTTTAAATTGATATATTTGAAGCAAGTTAATTGTAGTGTCAAATTCTAGATTGTTACTACTTATCTATATTAAAGGTTTTCACACAAAAAGCACCATGTGTTTAATGAAATATCATAGCACCCATTGTTGTATTTTTTGTTTACTCATTCTTCATTATTTACTCATATCATTTTACGGTACTTTTCTATTGTGTAGTTACCTTTTAATGGAGTTTTCTCAAAATGATTATCATTTTGTGCATAAGTTTTCTCAAAATGATTATCAAAATATACCAATGGAAGTATCATTTACATGTTTAGCCCACATTTAGGTGTTTAGTTTAAGTTTATCTCTCTAGGAATAATGTCCACCTATGTTTAGTTCACATCTTGAAGGTTGTGTCTTAAATTTCACGAAGTAATATTAATTTTTTGGCTATGAGTCTAACGAATGTGGTATGATTCTCAGTTGTTCGAGAAAAATGCTGCTTGGGTTGTTGATTTTAACTAACTCACTTTATAGTATACGCAGGTTATATAGTGAAATACCACATACCATGATTCATGTTTGACAAAATGCCAAGGTGAACCATTTTCTCCTTTTTTGCAGCAAAGCTAATGTAATTTGGGTTTATTGTGTTTGTAGTTTCATGTTTTGGGGGTTTTGAAGTATAACTATAAAAGTGTTATTTCAAAAATTCCCCTTTGATTTTGTGTTGGTTGGGTCTGTGTGGTTAAATAATAGGATTCTATATGTGGGTGAATAAGGTTTTGTGCGTAATTAATTTATTCTTTTATTGTGTTCTTATTATTTTATAGGATTACGTTCCTAGGTTTGTAGGGTGGAACAACAGGCTTTTCATCTTCACACTTTTCTACAATTTTGCCTTTATGTTGAGATCATTTGCTGATTGGAGGGGTAAATGTGTCGGATACGGTAATTTCAAGGTTGAAGGCAGAATATCGGCAAAAGCGTTGTGCAACGAATGAGTGTGTGGTGCATTACGGACACGAGGTAAACCATTTTTCAGAGGTATATTTTATAAAGACTTTTTAGAGTAGAAAACATTTGTTTATATTGTCCTTATCAGTTAATGTTTTCGCAAGAGTTACAATTTTTTGTTCATTTCGTGATTGAAAATGCATGACAGTTCCCAAGCTTTTGTTCGGAGGAAGTATTTGTAGAGATTCAGAGCAAGGAGCCAATCTATTATCTTCCCCATTAATTGCTTTTTTCATCAATAATGGCGAATTATTGTGGCTCGAAATCAACTAGGTATATGTAAGACTGTATCAGAGGTTAGGTATAGCTTTTATGGGAGATATGCTCAGTTAATATCTATCAAAGAGGTATTTGATATGAAATATCGTTCATATGAATGTCACTGTGCATTACTTTATGGCATGTACACTACTTTCACATTCACTTCAGTTAACATTATGAGAATGTGTTCAGGTAACAAAATAACATTCATTTCACTTAACATTCATTGGTTCCACTTTTACATTCATTTCAGTTAACATTCATTAGTCAATGGAAACTAGAAAAGATTTTGAAACTTAGTAGAATGGGTGTTGGTTAAGGTAAATATTTTTTAGTAAGATTCAAAACTAAGACTATTTTCCTTAACCAACTCCCATCATACTGAATAACATACTTCCTCTTAAACAGTGGATGTTAGTGGATGTTACAGGGCACGAGTTTTAAATGATGCACATCCTACATCAGCAATTTTTTTGTATAAATATTTTATATGTAGAATTTTGCTTCTATAGTTGATTTGTAGATTTGACATCTACAGGTATGAGTCTTTCTGTTTCCTTATATCCCACTTTTTTTTCTCTAAAATAATGATTTTTAGTAATAAAAGCATGATGTGTTTTCTCTATATTTTAATGTTTGGAATGATGAAGCACTTCCTTCATTTTACTATTATGAATAAAGGCACAGCCTTTTGGAATGGATGTTGAGTCTGCCAATTGAATTGGTCACTTTATTAATTGAAGATGTGATGAGACCAGTTTCTTCCAACAATCACGTAGGTATAAAACCTCAGGTATAGCCTCTGTTCTATCATCAATATCTCTCATTTTGCAGCTATAACATCTTTCATTTTGTTATTTAGTTTTTACAATTCTATTCAGAAATGCTTTGAATAGAAATTCTTTGTTATTCTATTCAGAAATTCTTTGTTATTCTATTAATTTTGGTAGCCTTAGAAGAAATTCCGCGGACTCATTTATTTGTTTGAATTCCCAAATGGCTTATGACAAGGGGACCTAGAGACTTTAAGTTCATAAGATCCAAGAATGTAATTGAAGTCACCAATAATATCCCTAGAAGAAGGATGTTGAATATGAATTTGATTAATTGATCTCCTTATGGTTTTAACCAAAGAGCAGTTCAATGTTAAGATTTGATGGATACTGCTTCAATCTCTTCAGTTTTGTTTTTAATCATTTTAAGGTATAATTCAATTTATTTTCTATTCGGATAATTACAATGCACCACTTTGAATTTCAGTTGTCTTGCAATGAATTTCAGCTTCATGACGTGCTTATAAAGGCTGGTGCCATTACAAGACTAATTCTTCAGTTCTATTATGTTACTAATTTTTATAGGTTCATTCCAACAAAGAGGAATACTAGGTTGAAGAGGATCGACAAAGAAATACGGTTTTCTATAACAAAATCATTAGTAGGAAGATGAGGTCAATGAATACTAGAGATAACAAGAGCAGTAGTGACTTTTTGGGGATTTTATTGGAAAACAATATGAATGAGAATGAACAACACAAAATGAAGAATGATGGATTGAGCCTTAAAGACATCATTGCTAGGCAAGACACAGGATCAAGTTTACTTTGTTGGACAATGATTTTGTTGAGTAGGTATTCACACTAACTCATGTCTTTTGGTTTAATATTTCTTAACGTAAAGATGTCTACCAACTTTCTTCAAGGTAAAGACATGCACTACGGATTGTTTACTTAAACGTTCATAAACCAGGTGCAGAAACATTGCTCATAAAGTCAAATTCCAAAGTTATTTGTGATTGATCATCAAAATGCGTTGATGATCGGCTTCTCCTGTCAGTTGATCCTCTCATCTGTTTCTTCTACAGGTGCCACTTTGATCATGAATAAGATGGTGAGTGCATTCATTTCCGCATATAGAAGGAATGTGCCCCAAACCAAATAACTTTACTCATTCATTTGAGGTTCTTTATATTGTTCGTTTGGTGTGCTAAGTTTGAAATAACTTTATTTTAGGTATTTATGCATTTTTAATCACGTTTCACGTTTTCTATGTTGCTTATATATATTTAGGACGAGGATCAACATTCGGAATAAATAAGGCCTATCTAATGGGATTGAGACATCTCACCAAATTTGACTATACCACAACATCGAATTATTATTATGTGTCCAGTATTCTATTTTTTAAACCATCAGTTTGTTCAAATGTCTCAAAGAATTATGGTTTTGTCATGATTTATATGTACCTATAGTATGTTGTTATGTATGACTGATTTTAGATGTATAAGCAAGGTATGAATTGTGTCCTAAGAATGATTAAAAGTTGACGGAACATACCAACGCTCAATTGTTCTTTATGTTAGCCATAGATTTATATTCTTTTCTTAACTCAATCAATTCGGTTTACATAATGTTTTTTCTAATCTTATTCGTTTTATATTCTTTGACACTTGCTTATTATCGAGGAAATTCTTCGACGTATATGTGTTTTATACATTCTACAACTGATTGTAAACCCAAGTTCAGTTTGAAATGGATCATACCCCTTCTGATGCATGAAGTTGGTAATTCGTTGCCTAGGCTGCCTAGAAGAATAGAAATTTAGTACCTTGACACATTTTAAATTCAGCGTCTTTGCCATCAACGCTTGCTGCCGTATTAACTCAGATATTTGTAACAGGTATATTCATTTAATGATAACGAGACATTTATTGATGAAGTTATGTTATGAAAACATGAATATTGCTCAATTTAAGGAAATGTGAATAGACAAATACTAGAAAAGTGTGGTATCTAGGAGCTGCCAAGTACATGATCTATACAGAGATGTAGTTTTTGTATAGATCACCCTTATTTTTTCTCTCACGACTGTGTAGCCATTTGGTCAGGTGCCAGGCTTTGAAGACGGAGATCTCAAACTCTTCAATAAGTAGAGTCGCTAAGTTCACTAATTAATTAAACGGATTCCCGATAACAGTAAGAAATTTCATTGCTAAAATTTATATTTACATGTGACAAATATAATTTATACATAATATTTTTTATGCAACCACCTTCTTAGTAAATAGTTTACTGTCCAAGTGGAATGACATGAAAATATATATAATGTTTTTAGTGACAAAAGTTAATGTGATTTTAATGCATACGTAGAATCAGGAGCAATTACCCAATACATTGCACATACTTATGAGGATCAAGGGACCTAACTAATATTTAGGGACATTAAGAAAATGACCATATTATCTGTGTGAGTGAAGGTGGAGTCTCGCCAGTTTGACTCGGCCGCTATGAAGATCGCTTGGGAGTTAAGCATAAAGCTGCTGCCTGGCTTGGCCACGGACGCGACTGTAGTGGAGGAGTTTGAACCCAAGTTGGGTAAGGTTTTAAACATTTATGAGGTTCAGCTGGCTCACTCAAAATACATGGGCGGGGATGACTTTGGCATAGTGGATTCGCACCACATCTCCGTTAGTTGCCAAATACATGATTTAGGCATTGACGCAGTTGGGGGAAGATTAAACAGGGTATATATATAATTGTAGTTCAATGGAATTTCCATATTTTGAGTGAAAGATTGTATCAATCTTATTATTGACATGTATTCCTTAAATAATAATTATTTCCATTATCAGATAGCAACATCGATAAGAGATCGTGGAGTGAAAAGCTCAATATATGTGACTTCACATTGGCTTTTATACTAACACTAAATTCCCAAAGTTACTTTGAAGACCAGAACCACCATTCTTCTAGCTATCTTCCTGGTCCTAACACTATTATTAATATAGTTCGAGACTTTACTTGCTGGATAATATGGGGCAGTACGGGAGAAGAATCGTCTGCTTTCTTCTGACATTCAATAGAGCTTGCTCTACTTTTTCTTAGGCATGGGTAGTGTGATACTATTGAGGTTTGTTGTTATACCTTTAATTTCATTCTATCATAACATTATATTCATTTTGATATGTTATATTTTGGGAGAAAATTACTGAAATTCATTCTTGGTCATTTAAGTTCCTACTCTTTATGGTGGGTGCACATTCACACAAGGAGAAAATGTGTGAAAGTATTCAGAGTTTGGACGGTCAATGGTGCAGACTCCTTCATCTTCTATGTTGTTTTTTTCTTAATTATGTTTCAGCTATGAAAAGTTCTAAACTCGAATTTGTATCACTTGAATTATGACTTCATGTGCTGGGTGTAGAGATGTCATTTAAAAATTATTTTCTGAGTGTTGTCAAGCCTGGACGAGTGATGTTTAATTTTTTTTATTTTCCCAATCAATCATTTGAAGTCTACGTGGATGTAGGGCAGGTGCTTGATGAGATAGCTAGGAGATGGGGCTGAAGAAAGTTGTTATAATATACGATGACAAATTTGTTGAATGTTAGACACCATTAACAAAAAGGGAAGTGATTTGGCAAAAGCTTGATATTGCTTCTAATTATGATTGCGGTGTAATTTTAATAGTGAGGTTGACTGTTATAATTTGAATCGTAAGACTAATATAATAAAAAATTGATCTTGACAAATCATATATATGTAGTTCTGCCTTATTTTCTACAGACGTGGTCATATATAGAGGTGAAATGTGGCATTTATATTTTGGTTTTGATTATAATTTTTTAACATTGATACTTCATATACTCTGTTTCTTAAAGTAGATAAAGCTAGACTTCATATACTCTGTTTCTTAAAGTAGATAAAGCTAGACGATAAATGAATCACATCAACTCTTTAAAATATGATGATGTTTTCATTTCAGGCCCTGCTCGGTCAAGCTTGATGCATTAACCATCAAACAAACTATTTTTAACATGGAACAAATGCAACCACTGTAATTCTGACATGAAACAGGTATAACATTATCTCCTTTTGCATACTTTGTCTCATGATAATATCAGTTTTTGGTGATTTCCAAGTCGCCTTTGTTCGAAAATAAAATGACACGGGTACCATTTTTTTCATTCTTTAGTGGGTTGTTGACGTGTAGGTTAAACATGAATAAAATCAATGACGCAAAAATCATATTTGCTTTTATTTGATTACAAATTTTGATGTAAGATTTGAAGTAATATCAATGAGAAATTTAAAAAGTTGTAAGGGTTATCTTACAATTGCTTTTTTTTTACCTTCCATGTTATGAAATAAAGATTGATAGGTTGAGAAGTTATGAAAAGGAAGGTGATAAGTTACAGACTTTTTATTACAGGACTATTATTTGGAATACAAATTTTTGTGAGGTCATCTACACTTGAAATTCAGTCCAAAAATGTTGATGACTTTGAACCGAGTTTGAACTATTGTCATGTACTGATCAAATGAATCGACAGTATATTTACATTTTTTAACCAACATTCCATTTTGATTTAGGTTACGCTCTATTCCGGACAGTTTGATGTTTTGTCTTTATATTTAGAAATTTGGGCGAAAAAGGTTACACTGGTTGTCTTTGCATCTGAAAAATTGTTGTCACCATCAAATGCTTATCTATTCCACTAAATACATTTTATTCAATAAGTAATTTACTTTTCTATAGATTTGTTAAATGTTTTTAGAAATTGAATTTTTGTATGTGATCTTTAGTCAATATTTGGGCATATATATACTTTGGATTTTCTAAGTGATATTACAATTGTGCGTTATTTTTTTACTAGAAGGTGATACTCTTTAAGAAGAATTAGGTATATATATATAATTAGGAATACATTAAGGGATGATTCATGAGAATATGGGCACCCTTACTACGCCACAACATCTAAGTGTCGATGGATGGATTTTGGCACATTGAAAGATGTGAGGATAAATATAATTTTACTTCTTATAATGAGTGCAGTTAGTGTTCAGATATACTTTGGATTTATGTTTGTTTGGTTACTTTGGATGTGAAATTAGTAGATTTATATGAATTATGGAGTTCAGGATTATTCGATTCATACATAAGTAATAGTGTCCGCGTTTAAAATTTGAAGATGAACGTTTGACTAATTAATATGGTGTATATAATATTGGACTAGCTATTTCATTTGACTAACTATATTTTTTGTTTTGTATCAGGTTGCATTTTAAAAACTACGGACAATCATTATGTGGGATGACCTCAATTGATATATGTGATTTTTTTTAGGAAGTTTGTCTCGTAAAAAGTATTTGTTAGATAAATTTCGGCTTTTTGAATATTGTTGGATTAGTTGTTATCCCTTAAGCAGGGTGGATATTCTAATAAACAAAGGAGATTATGTCCAATTTTTTTAAATTGAAGTTAGTTTATTTGAGTCACAGTGTGAATTCGACTTATGAATATTATATATTTCATGTTATATGTGGATTTGTTTGATGAATTTAGATTATTCGAATGTTGTTACTTTTTGTTATTTGTTAAGAAGGGTGGATAGTCCTATAAACAAAGGAGATTATGACCCTTTTTGTTAAATTACACTTTATTTTGTTGCGGAACGAATTTTTTGTCGTTTTACAATTATATACTTTGAAATTTTTTACTGTTTTACGATTAAGTACTTTTTAATTTTCCTCCGTGCCTTCAGGCACCGGCATTCCGCTAGTATATCGGTACTTGGAATTATGTTAATATTTATCTTTATAGGCCTACATTGAATTCAAATACACACATACACACATAGGTATCCTATAAGTTAAGGTAATAATTTAACACTCATTTGATTGTTTTAATTTTAAGATTCCTACTCAAATCTAATTATGCCTCTTGACATTCTAACTGATAGAACTCTTGAGAATAAGTTTCGTGGGTAAGTTTCTTATAAGTCTAAATGAATATTTCAAATCCAATTATGCCTCTTGACATTCTAGTTATTATACAGGAGGTGTATTCTTTTATTGTTGGGACTCTAATTACTTGTCCAATTATGTGTGTCTGTTTGCCTGTTGGGTGGATTGAGTTGATTTTGTGGAGAATCCTTGAAATTAATATACATTATGGTAATTTCTAAAATGTCCCGATTGAAAAAATTAAGCGAAAAAATTGGAAATCAACTTCCAACATTACAATTCAAGGTGAAGTTACAATGAGAAATAGTGGTTATTAATATTTATGACTCTAAAAATATTAACATGAATTCTCTTATAGTAAATTGTTATTGATGTCATATGGTGGTTTATGATCATATTTTGTTATACGGGCTATAAGTTTGCATCTTTTTATTGTGGTATGTCAGTTTCCTTGATACTCTTATCTTCTGCAATTTGTAATATGTAAGCCAGCATTGGGGGAGAACGAAATTTAGTCTTACAAATTCAGATTTTACACCCGATCCATGTATGTCTTGTAAAATGAAACATGGGAGAGCATGTTCCTTAAATATACCAAAAACGTCGGCTTAAAAATGAACACACGTTCTATAAAAATTAAATAGCAAGAATAAATTGTGGCAAGGAAAAGGGAAATCAAACCCAAAGGGGCAAGGCATGGGTTGTTACCTCATAACTTGGAGGTCAAGAGTTTAAATCTTTGCCTCCCATAGGGTGTGCTTGTGTGTGCGGATCGGAGAGTCAAAGAGGAAAAAAATAGATGGAAATCTTCAAAGAGAAATCAATATGATGCCAAAGAATAAAATTAAACAAGTAAAAGAAAGAAAACAAGTCAGAGAAAAAACAGGTCTTACTTGACTACTAGATGATAATGCCTAATACATAAAGTGAGGTGATGGAACAAAATGTGTTTTTTGTTGATATTTGCGAATTTAACAAAGTTAACTCGCAAATTTGATCATTTTTCATATGGATTTAGCATTTTCAAACTCCAAATTTTGTGTTATTCGCATTGGTATGTACTATTTTATGGTATATGCCTCTTAATCCAGTAATAGAGATGTGACATGAATTTGTGCATGTGGCTTGATTCTTGTAATATATTTAAGTCAACCACTAGGATGTTGCTATTTTTTATCATCTTGTGGACTTCAAATTCATGTAACACATTATGTGCCTGTTTGTTTTGAATTTTTATGATTCTTTAAAATCTCAGATTGGTAAATTTAAAATCTTGGTGTAGAGGGGGCTTGAAGGTAATCTTGAGATTAGGGACAAATCCCCAATTAGCAACAGTGTTTGAGATTAAGCAACCGAGGCAGCTCAAGCGTGGCAACTCAGCGAGGCAGCTCGGCGTGGCAGCTCATATTTTAGCTTGTTGTATTAGTCATATTGTATTTTCATTATTGATGACTGTAAGCTTTAACGGTTGTAATGACGTAACGATAATAACAAAAGAGTTTGTATGAGGTCAAACGGTACTTGCGAGAGACCAGGCTTGGCAGGGCCTGGGAGAGCTTTCATGCTCTATCGAATGACCTCACCGTGGGAACTTTAGAGGGACCTAGTTTGGAGGATTGAGAAGTAAGGCACCGTTGGGGCTTGTCCTGACCATCTTAGATACACCTGGTAAAACACCGAAGGACCCTGACCGTGGAACCTCAAGCGGAACAGCTTGGAGTTCCATCGGGCGTTGAGTTATGAACCAAGTAGCCCTCTACGTAATGTCACATCTACTGTAGGTGATGTCACTAGCCAGCTAAACAATGTCAGACCTGCACTTGAGTAAACCACCGTGGTATTTGGGGCTGTCAGGCAGTTGGTGAGCCACCTCTGCGACAACAGCCCCCTGACACACAGTGGTTAGGCAAAAGGCATGTCTTGGCATTTAATGTTTATGACGTGGAGACAACTAGTTCATCAGGCATTTAATGTTGTGACATAAAGTATGAGGGATGTCTTTCATAGTTTTAATGACTGAGTTGCCTCGGGGGTGGTGTGGGGGGCTATTTAAGGACCCCAACCACCTTTGAGGAAGGGAGAGACTTTTGGAGGGTTCAGAAGTTATTGCAAAACCAGAGAGTTTACTCACTCACCATTGTCATTTATTATAAAGCTTTTAATACTGGACAGAGATTCTTGAGGGTGTTTGGTGTGTTTCTACCTGCCTATCAAGGTGTATCTAGGATGCTTACTTCTCTCTCCCTCTAGCTAAGCCACTTCTAAAGTTCATTATTATTCCCTGAGTTATACACGAGAGACTTTGTGAGCCTAAGCTGAGCCTGTCTTCATTGAGTCCATGTTTATATGTTCTGTCATTAATCCAATGCTTTGGGCTAACTAACTTGTCATTACCATACTCAATAGGGGTTACGCCTCCATATATAATATAAAGTACCCTCTTACATTTGGCGACTCCGCTGGGGAGGCATCCTTCTAGATAAGGAGTATGGCGCAAGATAATGCTACTCGAAGACTCAATTTCGATGACATTCAGCATAATGAAGAACAGGCTGCGAGAGAGCAAGAGGCCCTAAGAGATGGGGCTCCTCGAGTAGAGGTACCTCTGGCGCCAATAGCGTTAGGCGTCCCAGGGGCGACACAACCTTCCACGAGAGCAGGGTTGGGACCCGCCCAGATGGCGCTCCACATGAGCAAATTTTATGATTTTTTGCAAACCCCAGTAGCTTCAACTATGCTGGGAGGATTGGAGGCTAATGCCTTCGTAACGCCAGGAGTGGCCCCGTCGGCCCCATCAGGGGCAGGTATTACAGGAGCGGTCCCAGCAAGTGTACCGTCTGTTGTGAATCCAACTGTGGGCACCTCGGGGGTCTCAACGGCACTACCGGTAACGTTCGCTTCAGTTGCAACGAGCGCTCAACCCTCGGCCCCGTTGCTGGTGGCCTCAGCAGCCTCGCCCTTGGAAGAGATGAGAAAAGAAATGCAGAAGGAGATGCTGAAGTTCATGCAGGCTTCCTCGCAGGTCGTGGGCGAGGTGGCAGCGGTCTACGATGAATTCCGAACACCTTACCCCCACGAGTACAACGACGAACCCTACCCGAAGGACTATATTCCCCCTACCTTTGAAAAATACTCAGGGAAGGGTGGGAACCCGAAGGAACACATTAAGCGTTTCGTTGAACACTTGGGAGCGCACTGCAATGACAAAAATCTTAGACAGAGGGAGTTCGCCAAATCCCTGACTGATAAAGCATATACTTGGTACTCTCATCTGCCTCACAATAGTGTCTCTACGTGGGAGGAGATGCATGTATTGTTTGTCCGAAAGTTCTTCTTGGCAGAAGATGAGTTCACCCTAACCCAACTTGGCAGGGAGAGGCAAAGGCCAGGAGAAGAGGTAGTGGCCTATATTCAAAGGTTTAGGGAAAGGTCCCTCGATGTAATGGAAGAAGCTAAGGAGGCCAGGTTACTACAGATTTGTGCTGAGGGATTACTTCCTGAGTATATCTATCACCTAATCAATGAGACACGCGAGGTAACATTTTCAGCATTCTTAAAATCCGTAAGAAATATATCTTTGGTGGTGCGACCTAGCCCGATAGTAGCTCCCATGGTGTTCAGACAGCCAATACAACCCATTGGAGGAAGGTCTCAGGCCCCACGGGTGGGATATATCGAGAGGGAAGATGGGGGCAAGGCGCTGAGGAAGGACAACAAAAGAAAGTTCGGAAGAGATAGAGAAGACCCTCCACCGTTACCTTGTACGGTGGAGGAGGCTGTGAGTTGCTATAACACAATGGTCCAAGGCGGAACGGTTTACGAACCAAAGGGTGTCCCGGCGGAAGAGCCCGACGCGACAACTAGGGTCGATCCCAAATATTGTCAGGTTCATCGAAAGGTCCAGCATCCAACAGAAAGCTGCTTCACGCTGTGAAGAATCATCGATAAGTATATGAAGGTGGGAACATTACAAATCCCCCCGCAGAACGTTAATAATAACCCACTCCCGGCACATGGGGAAAATCTTGTAACGGCCTACGATAAGGAGGCAGAACGGGAGGGGGAAGGGGCAACAATGGAGTTCGATAAAGCACTGGAACATTGCACTAAGGGAATGGTTAACGTAGTTCTGGCTTAAGATGAGATAAGTGCCAGGGACATAGAAGATGCCTACAGCGTTGAGGGTGAGGAAACGGACCCAGTCGTAGAATATAGCGCAGTTTCAAAATCTCCAAAGTTCACTTGGTTCTTCGACCAAGTGGGAATCCCAAAGGAGAGCAGAATGGAGATAACTCAGGCGATCTTGGATATTGCAAGAAGAAATGCGGTCCCCTCGCTAAGATGGAGGGGACCCATGGCTAGGTTGGTAAAGAAGTTCCTATCAGAAGTAACGTTCAACGATGCGGACAGAGCCGTAAGGTTCTCCCGTAATAGGCCTCTGTACGTAATCGCTAGTGTTAACGGGGTTAACTTTGCCAGGACTCTTATGGATGTGGGTGCTTCAATCAACATTATGCCAATCAACTCCTTCCAAGCGGCTAATATTCCGGAGGAAAGGTTGGTTCCCATGCCCTTGGTAATCTCGGGCTACGATAATCAATCTTCCAAATCCGTTGGGTATGTAAACGTGGGGATAGTAATGGGAAATCTGAGTTCCCATATCAAGTTCCATGTAATAGAAAGAAAAACTTCCTATCATTTATTAATAGGGAGAGTATGGATGCACAACCAAGGGTTAGTTCCTTCAACGTACCATCAATGTACTAAGGCGAATATCAAGGGGACATAAGTGACTATTAGGGCAACTAAGAGGCCTTTCGCTATCGAAGAAGCACACTTGGTGGATGCAGCCTTTTATACAGAGCTTGAAGAGGACGTACGTGTTCTAACAAGGAGAATGGAGGGAGATTGGGTCCCCTAGATTAGAGAAAGAATGGGACCTTTAAATGAGAGTGGCGAAGGCAAGAGGATCGAGGAAACATATCGGGCGATCCCTCAACCCCAGGATATCTCGAAGCAGCTCAAAGAAAAGATGAGGCCTAGGATAGACCCAGGCGAGCATGAGGTCCAACGACAAAGCGTGCTAAGTCATTTTTCAGGGGAAAGAATCGCTGAGGCTTCCAGAGAAAGAAAAAGAAAGGCCGTAGCAACAGCAACCAGCAGGCAATGCAAGAAGATTGTCACTGAAGAAGGAAAAGTGGTGTACCGCTTATAATGGTGTGAACGGGCGGCTGAAAGGATTAACAATGAGGTTGACCCGATATATGAGTGTTTTTTAGTAGATCAACGGGGGCAGTGTATGGTGATAGACAACTCCAGCATACAAGAGTTCGTAGAAGATATCGCCGAAGAACCAGACCACATGACAGACCAACCAAGGCCCCAGGCACAAGAGTTGGAGCAACTAAACCTAGCAGGAGAAGGGGAAGATCCAAGGCCTGTCTTTATCTCGAAAGATCTTGTTAAGGAGAAACAAGAAGCCTTGGTTGACCTGATTCGGGAGTTCATAGATGTATTCGCATGGAAGTACACTGAAATGGAAGGGATGGATGAGGAAGTGAGCTACCACAAGTTGAACGTGATGCCTTCGGCTATTCCGATAAAGCAGGCAACAAGAACTTACAAGTCTGAAATAGATTTAAAGATTAAAGAAGAGGTCCAATGCTTATTGGCAGCAGGATTTATCAAGCCTATACAACATCCCCTCTGGCTATCCAGCATTGTGCCAGTGGGGAAGAAAGACAAATATCAAATAAGGATCTGCGTGGACTTTAGAAACTTGAATAGGGCTTGCCCCAAGGATGAGTTCCCTTACCCTCCATCGACAGTTTGATAGATGCAACGGCTGGTCATGAGATGTATAGCTTCATGAATGGATATGTGGGATACACCCAGATCAAGATGGACCCCTCTGACGCAGAGAAAACAGCATTCAGAACGCCGTTTGGCAACTTCATGTATAAGGTAATGCCGTTCGGACTTAAAAAATGCCGGGGCTACGTACCAGAGAACAATGATGGCCATTTTTCATGATTTCTTCCACAAATTTGTGGAATTCTATGTAGACGACTTGGTCATCAAATCAAAGAAGGAGGAGTCCCATCTGAACGACTTAAGGCGGGTGTTTGCTCGGTGCAGGAGATACAAGTTAAGGATGAACCCGTTAAAGTGTGTCTTCGGAGTAACAAGTGGTAAGTGTTTAGGCTTCGTGGTTAATCAACAAGGGGTACAGATGGACCAGGATAAACAGAGGGCAATCTTGGAAATGCCATGTCCACGAACGGCGAAGGAGCTGAAAAGTTTTCTCGGTAAAGTCTCTTACCTTAGGAGATCTGTGCCTGAATTGGCCGAAATAACACACCCACTGATGCAGCTGCTACGAAGGAACAAGAAATTCAGATGGGAAGAGGTTCACCAGAAGTTCCATGTTGAGCTGAAGAAGCTGCTCGTGTCACCACTAATCATGGTTCTTCCCCGGGCGGGAGCTCCGTTACAGCTATACCTCACATCCACCACGAGGTTCGTTGGAGCTCTGCTAGCACAAAAAGTAGACGAGCAAGAACGTTCGGTTTACTACCTCAGCAGAATTATACATGGGCCAGAAATTAGATATACTAGCTTAGAAAGGCATTGTTTGGCCTTGGTTTTTGTAGCACAAAAACTTAGGCATTATATGTTGTCTTTCAACATTCATATTGTAACTAGATGTGACCCGATTAGGTATTTACTCGCAAAGACTATATTGATTGGCAGGGCAGCTAGATGGTTCCTTATCCTCTCTGAATATGACTTAAAATGTGTGGTCCCTCGCGCAATCAAAAGCCAGGCGTATGCTGGCCTATTGGCCATCTTCCCTTCAGGAACCTTCGAGCCACCTAGGGAAGACATTCCAGGAGATAATTTGCAGGCCAATTATCTGGATGTAAATGAGGAGGAATGGACGATGCAGTTCGATGGATCTTCGGTAGAAAAGAAGGGAGGAGAAGGGGTTGTTCTTTCAAAAGGGATGGAAGAGATTTGCCTTTCCTACAAACTAGATTTCCCTTGCTCTAATAACGAAGCAGAATACGAGGCGTTGGTACTAGGGCTTCTAGAGGCTCTTCGGAGGGGAATTCGTTCACTCTGCATTAAGGGTGACTCGAATTTAGTAATTCAGCAGGTAAACGAAGAATATGCGTTGAAACACATGAGCCTGGCGCCCTATAGAGCAATCATTCAAAGGATCCTCAACCAGTTCCATCGGACCAAGATAAGGAGACATCCCAGAATAATGAACCGCCATCCAGACGCCTATGCCACTATTGCCCAGAAGATAATAATGAAAACCAATGAGACTATAGTTGTGATTCAACGAAGAACAACCCCTTCGGTAGTACAGTCAATACTACCAATAGAGGAAGAAGTGGGATGGAGAAGGGATATTAAGAAACAACTGGAGTCTGGCGAGGGGGCGATGGGGCTAAGAGAGTTGGCCCAATATTTTACATGCCAGGGGAATCTCTATTTTAGAAATACAGGAGGATGGCTGTCAAGATGCGTCAGCCCAGAGGAGGCCGAGCAAATATTGAAGAAAATGCATAAAGAACACTGCGAAACGACTGAGATACCTCTATATAGGAGAATTCAAAGGGAGGGGTATTTCTGGCCTAGAATGAAACAAGATGCGGCAGAGCTGCAACGAAAATGCAATAAGTGTCAGCTATTCTTCAAAGCAGCTGAGTGCCATTTTATTGAAGATCAAACGGACTGGAGGCAGCCCTACATCGACTTCATTCAAGAAGGGGTTGTCCCAACGGAGAAAATAGATGCAATGGGTCTGAGGCGAAGGGATCCAAGGTTCTACGTCCAAGAGGGGCAGCTTTATCGAAAGGGGTACTTTAACAGGCCCTTGCGATGTGTCACGAGGGAAGAAGCGGTAGAGGTCCTCAAGCAAGCGCACGATCCAGCACACATAGGAGGGGCCAAGCTGTATGACCAGTTGATGACATTGGGGTATTATTAGCCAACGATGGAGAAAGACTCTGCGGAGTTTGTTCGAAAATGCAAGGCTTGCCAACTTCATGGGAATATGATCCATGACCCATCAGTAGACTTGCACTCCCTATCAACACCCTATCCATTCCATACTTGGGCGTTCGACCTAGTGGGGAAAATACACCCCTCTTAGAGAGGCAAGATATGGATACTAGTAGCAACAGAATGTTTCATAAAATGGGCCGAGGCAATACCACTCAGACGAGCAACGGCTGGAGTGGTGAGCAACTTCATCAGAGAATACATCATTTGCCGTTTTGGGATCCCAAAAGTTATTCTCTCGGATAATGGGACCCCCTTCATCAATTCCGAAGTAACAATGCTCACGGACAAGTACTCCATTGTTCATCACACTTCAATGGTGGCATACCCAAAGGGAAATGGTCAGGCCGAAGCAAATAACAAAACCTTGGTTAACATTTTGGCCAAAATGATGGAAGACTTTCTAGGGGCATGGGATGACAAGATACCAGCTGTCTTGTGGGCCTATCGAATAACTAAGCGAAAACCCACAGGATACACGTCGTTTTCTCTTGTTTACGGGGCTGAGGCAATCCTTCCAGTAGAATTGGAAGTTCCCTCTGCTCGTTATGCCTTGAGAAGTAGCATGCTCCCTCATAGTAGACATGTACAGTTGGAGGCATTGGATGAACACAGAGATAACTCGATGTAACACTTTCAAATATATACAAAACAACTCTCCAAGGCATATGACAACTTGGTGAGACTAAGGAAGTTCGTGGAGGGAGACCTCGTATTGAAAGCGGCAGTGAAGCACATCAGGGGACTCCCTTTACCAAAGTTCGCAGCCAACTGGGAGGGACCTTTCGTGGTGAAGGAAGCTCATGACTTAGGTTATTGTTTAATTTCAAAGTTAGAAGAAGACAAGCCATTTAAGATTAACAATAAGTGGCTGAAGGTTTATCATGTATAAAAAACCAAGTTTGAACTGATGTTATGACTAGCTATTGTTATAAATATACAAGTTTTGGGTGACATTTTTTTTAGCATAATGGAAGAATTGCAGAAATACAAAACTCTATAGCACACAACAACAGTCACAACACGCGAAGGGATTGAAAAGTATATGTTCTTCATTCATAAACAATAGAGCATTACAAAATTTCTTTTAGGGAGCTATTGCCCAAGAATTACATAGATAAAAGTAGTAAAGGATCTATATACAAGAAGTAACTAGTCTAAAAGAAAAGATAAATCCGAGGAAGAGAAAAAATCTCCAGGTAGGCCCGAAGAAGCTGCTGTGAAAGACCGTTGGGCTTTAATAGAAACCTCCAACCTCGTTTGCACTTGTGTACATTCGATCAGGAGTCTCTCGCGCTTCAGTTTGACCAGGCACAGAGCTTATTCGGCATCCTTTACCTCTTCATCCACTGCTTCCAAAAGGGGTGCCAATGCGACCAACCTAGCTTCCTCACCATGCTGATCCTCCTGGTGCTTTCGTACCACTTCCCTCCGGACAATCAGTTGCTGGTTCTTCAAAGTCTTCAGATACTTTATAAGCCAGTCAAAACGGAAACCATCACGCCCCAACTCCTTCAGAAAACCCAGAAATTAGTTAAGAAGGGATCTGGTAACACTGGCAGTAGGGGTACTGGCAATTTCAGCAACAACGATCGCCATGCCTTGCAGTCTGTGACTCATCACGTGAATATTGGAGCGTAGGCAATTTGGTGTGAAGGTCTTAGGGTGACGATTCACCAGTTGTTCGATCACCAAGCGATGGTTGACAGGCATTTGAGGAGACTGCCGAAGCACCATTAGGCAGAACGCGTGAGGAGCTAGGTCAGGAAGAGGTAGTTCGCACCCAGATTCGCTCTCGGCTGCAGCACCATTCGTAGAACCTTGATCATCATGAATAGAATTTTCCAAAACATCAGGTTCTAGGAAGGGCGAGCCTACAGGCGAGAGAACTGGGGGCGAATTTTTCCGAGCAACCTGAAAAGAAATAGCGCACATGATGAAATTATGAAAAAAACTTAACAAGTGTTTTCGTTGTTAAGTCACCATTATAAGGTGGAGTTTATGAAAAAACTTAACAAGTGTTTTCGTTATTAAGTCACCATTATAAGGTGGAGTTTATGGAAAAATCTTAACAAGAGTTTTCGTTGTTAAGTCACTATTATAAGGTGGAGCTTATGAAAAAAACTTAACAAGTGTTTTCATTGTTAAGTCACCGTTATAAGGTGGAGTTTATGAAAAATCTTAGCAAGCGTTTTCGTTGTTAAGTCACCATTATAAGGTGGAGTTTATGAAAAAACTTAACAAGTGTTTTCGTTGTTAAGTCACCGTTATAAGGTGGAGTTTATGAAAAAACTTAACAAGTGTTTTCGTTGTTAAGTCACCATTATAAGGTGGAGTTTATGGAAAAATCTTAACAAGTGTTTTCGTTGTTAAGTCACCGTTATAAGGTGGAGTTTATGAAAAAATCTTAACAAGTGTTTTCGTTGTTAAGTCACCGTTATAAGGTGGAGTTTATGAAAAAACTTAACAAGTGTTTTCGTTGTTAAGTCACCATTATAAGGTGGAGTTTATGGAAAAATCTTAACAAGTGTTTTCGTTGTTAAGTCACTGTTATAAGGTGGAGTTTATGGAAAAATCTTAACAAGTGTTTTCGTTGTTAAGTCACCGTTATAAGGTGGAGTTTATGTAAAAACTTAGCAAGCGTTTTCGTTGTTAAGTCACCGTTATAAGGTGGAGTTTATGAAAAAACTTAACAAGTGTTTTCGTTGTTAAGTCACCGTTATAAGGTGGAGTTTATGAAAAAACTTAACAAGTGTTTTCGTTGTTAAGTCACCGTTATAAAGTGGAGTTTATGAAAAAACTTAACAAGTGTTTTCATTGTTAAGACATCGTTATAAGGTGAAGTTTAAGAAAAAAATCTTATGAAAAATCATAAGATGGAGATTATGGAAAATCTTAACAAAAGTTAGCAAGAAAATATACATCAGTCACAACGGGAGCATATAAGGCTGCCACAGGGACAGGAACCGTTGGGGGAGATATTATTACCCCAGAAGCCATAACGGGGTTCCTGGACGCAGAAGCCTCCACGCTTGGCAAAACTCTATCACCCGTATAGGGCACAAGGGCCAGCATACGGGGTTCATCATGCGAAGACACTGAGCCCTCAAACAAAGCCACATCAGGAGGGGGTGTAAACACACCAACCTGGGCCCTCACTGCAGGAGATGGTGCAAGATCAGGAGAAAACTGTTCATAAAGCCAAGTGTTAGAAAAGAAGAATGGGCACAGAAAATATGAAAAAATACCCCTACGTGTTACTTACCTCAGTTATGATACTAAAAAGAGGAATAGCAGTCAAAGGTCTCATCAGCGTCGTTGGAAGAATAACGCTTGCCAATAGCGAGGATATTTCAACCTGGGGTACACAAAAACATCTCAGAATTCAGAAGGCCAAATAAGAAAAGAATGGGACCAAGGACAACAACAAACAAATTAAAGAGGAAACCATACCTCGGGTCCACTCTCCTCAACAGGAACAATGGGCAGAGGAACCTCAGGTGAGGCCTGTAAATCAGAAGGGACCAAGGGTGTTATCTCGGATTGTGCCACTTCGGGCAGGGTTACCACTTCAGGCGAGGAATCACTCGCAGGATCAACGGCTTCACCTCCCACAATGACTTCCCTCACACGTTGGCTGACTGAACGGAGAGAATACGTAAGCCCTGTCATGGGGGAACGGGGAGGAGTCACATCAGTATGAGATGCACCGAAGCATCCCCCCACAAAAGGGCTCACGGGAGGACTGGAGGGGTCTGGTCTTTCTATTTCAACTCCCTGCACTACAGTTGTCAAAAAAAAGGGGGAGGGATAAATATACACATAAGTAAAGACAGTCGTCCTTAAGCAAAAGGAGATAATAATTAAATTAGTCATATATACCTCCGATTCAGAAGGAGAACGAGAAGACACGACCACGGGCGAAGAGGGAGGAGTAGCAGCAACTGAAGGGGCAGGGGTGGAATGCACCTCAGGGGTCGGGTGTACCTCAGGAGTCCGTTTCTTCTGGGACTTGGTGCCCAGAGTTTTCTTCCTCGAGCCAGCTGCACCAGTACTGACCCCTTGAGGAACCCTGGAACTCTTCCTCCTCCTAGCCGTTAGCTCTGAAGGATCAACCACCACCATGGGGAAAGCAACAAAGGATGGGACAACGACTGCATGCCATTGATACTCGGCATTTATTTGGTCTAGTTCTGCTTGGGCCTCCTTCCTTACACGCTCAGCCATCTCAGCAGGCATGGGAGGTGAAACGGAGGCTATAGGAAGGGCCGCCACGAGAGTTTGGGGCTTATGGGACTTCGATTTGGATGACCCACTCTTGGTCGTTTTTGCCTTCTTGGGAGGTGGTGGAGAAGCCCCCTCGTGGGTGGTAGCTGCAGTAGAGGGGGCAACCTTCTTTGGAACAACAGGAGTCCTCGGTCTTGGCGTTGCCACTGGGACTATAGGGCAAAGTGGGGGAAGCTCGGTAGGAGGTGCTTTGTGGGTTGAACTTAGGGGGAATTCTATCCCAAGTACAGAGTTGCCTTTTAGCCCCAACTCTAGGGCAGAAAATGAAGAAACGAGAGGATACACTGGCTCTCCCTCAACGAACTCAGCAATTTCAGCTAGCTGTTTCGGCCAATACTTGGTGGCAAACAAAGGGGTCACATCCCCATGTCTAGTAATACTGGGAATGGTGACATGCCCAGCCATTGTTGAATATATTGCCCACGCAGCGGTCGAAGAAAACAGGGAGCATGCCACGCCAAAGGAGACCTTAGGGTTTGACGATTGAAACACTGGACGTGGCGCCCCCTGGTCAAACCCAAACTGACGGCTGCATCAGTTGGGATTATAATGCCCGTTCGTGTATCCCCACTCGGTGTAGGAGGGCAGATATCCAGGAGAAAGCACAAGAACCACGGCAAGCGAGGGATCCTCAATGTCTGGAGAAGGTTCCTGTATCACTCTGGCTGTCTGATGGAAAAATTCACAAGTGTGAAAGAAGGCCTCTTCCTGATAGGGCCTCATAACGAAATTCTCAAAACGGTCAATCACAGAAATCAACTCCTTTCGGCTTTGTCTCTTATGATAAATGAAAGAACGAGGAGGAAAAATTGTTTCACCCGAAGGAGGAATGTTGGGCTTGGCCGCTACGATAGGAAAGCGGAAGTAGAGAAAGCTGGTCAGAAGAATGCTGTTGGCAAAATTGGCCAAGTTATAACGGCCAATAGAGCGTTCCATGTCAAATAAAGCCCTATCCAACCAGGTGTACAGAGATCCCAAGGCAATTGCAGCCAGGGGAAGCTTTATGCCTCGAGCTAAGAGAAGGGACATGTTGATAAGGTCCCTTCGGGGCTGGTCGTTGGGCTTGCCCGTCAAAAGGAAATAGGAAAGAATCACAAGAATGTAGGCGGGAAGCTCCAACGGTGTACCTTGACCAGGGGAAGTTGATGAGGAACTTCCTTCACCAGCACTTTTGAAGAAATAATTGATCAGGAGAGAAAAAGTAGCCTTGTTGGAAGAATCGATGCAGCTTCGGCATATGCGATCCAACTCCAAACGATCTGCAGTCTCTTGAGCATCAAGAGCCTCATCGGTGTAAGGCTCATGGACTGTTGCATCGAGGCCCAGGAGCTCGCACACGTCCTCCAGAGTTATAGTAAACTCACCCCACGCAGCGATGAACTTATGAGTATCCACGTTCCATCGAGAGACCAGGACAGGAAGGGCAGCGTTGTTCTTTGATAGAGTAAACTCACCAAACCATATAGCCCGTTGCAACCCGATCTTAGTAAGGACATCAGCATAAGAACTCTGCATGTGAGAGTTCCAGGTAGCAAAGTGCGCGAGGGATCCCCCGGGTGCTTCGAAATCAATATGGGACCATGGAAAGTCCCCTCGCTCCAAGCGAAATCTGAGAGTTCCTTCTGGGGGCAGAAATCCCCACTTGGACAGTTCTTCGTCCTCATCACCCAACAGTAGGGTGTCAAACTTGGAAGAAAAATAGACAGTCTTACAGGCAACAACAAAGCCATCACCCTTCCCAAAAATAGGAGAGCGACGATAAAACCTCAGCTGTTCCTGGCGAGCAGCGCCCAGGGCGGAGTCAGCAGTAGTGGTGGCAGACGGAACACTGGTAGCAGACACGGTGGGGTTGCTTGAAGATGCCATAACAAATAATGAAACCGTGATAGAGAAAGTTTCAAGAAAAAAGGGATTGAGAGCGAGAATGGAGAAACACGATCACAGGTGGTGGTATAGAAGGTGAAGAATAAAGCTCTTGCAACAATGGAGTCTCTCTCTCTCTCTCTTTCTAAAAAAGAAATGCCAGTCTGAAGAAGATAATAACGGAGTAAGAAAAAAACAAAGGAGAAGGTTCAAAGTATTTTGAATATGGCTATTTGAAAATCTCGAGTTTTGGCGTTTAGATTTCCCCACCCTCGCACGTGCATGGTCGCCTATAATCATTTCATATGAACACGTGGCACCTTGGGAAGTGCTTTGACAATTGAGA
Organism: Sambucus nigra; assembly: GCA_949130495.1. NCBI lineage: Eukaryota > Viridiplantae > Streptophyta > Magnoliopsida > Dipsacales > Adoxaceae > Sambucus > Sambucus nigra. Next base: position 1,778,426 of record CASBWL010000485.1, read on the forward strand.
GGACTGCGCCACCTCATTAACGAAGTGACGTCTGGGGAACACTAATCGTTGCCTTCCTATACAAGATTGAGTTTTGGCGCCAACAAAATATCTTGTCAGACTTATCCCTTAAAGACCCAACGAAGAAGATGTCCCAACGGTTCTGCATAAAGAAAAAAGGCTTGAATATGTTCACACAAAGAAAAAAGAAGAAGAAGAAGAAGAAGTCCATCGGTTTGAGACATTTCATGCAGACATTTCTTGTTCCAACAAATCTCTCCACGAGGGGGCAAATGTAGAGGGGCCTTGAAGGTAATCTTGAGATTAGGGACAAATCCCCAATTAGCAACAGTGTTTGAGATTAAGCAACCGAGGCAGCTCAAGCGTGGCAACTCAGCGAGGCAGCTCGGCATGGCAGCTCATATTTTAGCTTGTTGTATTAGTCATATTGTATTTTCATTACTGATGACTGTAAGCTTTAACGGTTGTAATGACGTAACGATAATAACAAAAGAGTTTGTATGAGGTCAAACGGTACTTGCGAGAGACCAGGCTTGGCAGGGCATGGGAGAGCTTTCATGCTCTATCGAATAACCTCACCGTGGGAACTTTAGAGGGACCTGGTTTGGAGGATTGAGAAGTAAGGCACCGTTGGGGCTTGTCCTGACCATCTAGATACACTTCGTAAAACACCGAAGGACCCTGACCGTGGAACCTCAAGTGGAACAGCTTGGAGTTCCATCGGGCGTTGAGTTATGAACCAAGTAGCCCTCTACTTAATGTCACATCTACTATAGGTGATGTCACTAGCCAGCTAAATAATGTCAGACCTGCACTTGAGTAAACCACCGTGGTATTTGGGGTTGTCAGGCAGTTGGCGAGCCACCTCTGTGACAACAGCCCCCTGACACACAGTGGTTAGACAAAAGGCATGTCTTGGCATTTAATGTTTATGACGTGGAGACAACTAGTGCATCAGGCATTTAATGCTGTGACATAAAGTATGAGGGATGTCTTTCATAGTTTTAATGACTGAGTTGCCTCGGGGGTGGTGTGAGGGGCTATTTAAGGACCCCAACCACCTTTGAGGAAGGGAGAGACTTTTGGAGGGTTCAGAAGTTATTGCAAAACCAGAGAGTTTACTCACTCACCATTGTCATTTATTATAAAGCTTTTAATACTGGATAGAGATTTTTGAGGGTGTTTGGTGTGTTTCTACCTGCCTATCAAGGTGTATCTAGTATGCTTACTTCTCTCTCCCTCTAGCTAAGCCACTTCTAAAGTTCATTATTATTCCCTGAGTTATACACGAGAGATTTTGTGAGCCTAAGCTGAGCCTGTCTTCATTGAGTCCATGTTTATATGTTCTGTCATTAATCCAAAGCTTTGGGCTAACTAACTTGTCATTACCATACTCAATAGGGGTTACGCCTCCATATATAATCTAAAGTACCCTCTTACACTTGGATTGTTTTCTTTTTCAACTACCCAGGAATATAAAGGGTTTAGGATGAAATTATGTTTTTAATGCAGTTTTTTAAACCCGCGATACACTTGGTAGATAGACAGACTCTGCTAGGAGGTTTCTTGACATAAAGATAGGGGTTATCTGAATTATAGTAGGATCCGATAACAAATAGTCCCTATGTGGATAAATTTCCCTCTATTTACATTTTTTTGTTTGTACAATGTGTGTTGTGCGTGTGAACTACATGAGTTTTTGTTTTGTGTTTCTTAATTTTTGTGTAATGTGTGTTTAGAATTGTTGTGTACTAATACTATTATTTTTTATCGAACTGTTGTGTACTACATTTTGATGGTTGTCTCAACGATGCAACTGATCCAAATATACCTTTTGTTTTGGGTTTCTTACTTTCTTCATATTGGACTTTATTTTCTCTTTTAAAATGGATGGATTACCTTTTCTAAATAAAAACTTTACTTTATCTTCTCATTTAGAATAGCTGTACGTTCAAAGTTCTTAACTACAGTTATGGATTTGATTGATTGGATTAATGAGTTGTTTGTAGAATAGAGACAATAACTTTGCTTGGGTGTAATACCTTTATTCAATTAGTTCCTTTTTTCCTATTAACGTTATTTATTTTATTTGTAAACCAGATTTGATGGGATCAAACTCCAAACTCCATTTCTGTATAACTGAGGTAATCAAATATTCGCATTGGTGCTGATCAGTTCTTGATGTAGCACTATCGGTACTCATAAAGGTGCTTGAATCATTAAATTTCCAGTCAGTAAGATGCCCGGGCCTTGTAGTCAATGTACTTACTTCAATATCTCCTGAAAGCGTTGCCACCACGCGTGACATTAAAGGTCGTAAAGATGGTTATGTTTGAGTGCACAAAAGCGCAACACCTATCATTCTTTTTACTTCGATCACGTTAAATTTCATTAATTTTTTGTCCACCAACTCTACTTCACGGTTGTTTTCATGTAGATGCCAAGCCCATTCAATAAGATATATTTTATCTTCTTCTAAGGTTGAGTCTGAATTTTTCCTTTCACTGACGAGCTCAAGAGCTACTAGTCCAAAGCCAAACACGTCAGCCTTTTCTGTAAGGTGTCCATGCATAACATGCTCCGGTGCCAGATATCCAATTATTCCAGCAACACGAGTACTAATGTGGGTCTTCTTATCATCATAAATATCTCTCGCCTTCACATCTCTGTGGACAATTCAAAGCCATGATTCTTTATGAAGATAAGATAAATCTCTTGCAACCTCCAACGCATATATCATAACGGGTTGTTCAGTTAAGATGCAAACTAGTCTTATCTTCTTCGTCAAATAATGCTTGATCAAGGCTCTTGCTTTAATGATACTCGTAAATAAGAAGTCGTTTATCCCCCTCGATGCAGCATCCATACAATTTCACAAGGTTACGATGCTGCACAGCAGATATTGTAGCAATATCTTCAACAAACTGACTTTTTCCTTGGTGGGATGCTACAGACAGTTTTTCAACAACCACTACTCTTACATCATCAAGTATTCCCATGTAAACAAGTCCAAATCCTCCTTCTCCAAGCTTATTAGAAGGATTGAAGTCATCTGTTGCTTCTCTTAGTGCTGCATAAGTGAAGGTGTAGGGTTTGGCATCCATTCCCATGAACTCTTCATCTTCATACGCTTGCAGCCTTTTTCTTCTTCTTCGAATTCAACAATATATCGCAGATATACCCAGTAAGATTACAACCACAATAGGAACAATAATCCTCATAATCAAACAGATCCTATTCGTCTCTTTGGACGAAGGGTTGTTGCTAAAAGTGGGAATGAAGTCTGAAGTGGCACTGATCACTAAAATAGAAGGGTTGTACGTGCCTTGATCAGGTATCATGCCCGTGAGTTCATTGTCGGAAGCCCACACTGTCTGCAAGCTATGAAGATTAGAAAATGATGCAGGTATCAAACCAATAACTCCAGAACTATCAAAGTAAATTTGTTGTAACCTTTTTAAATTCCCAAGCTCAGGTGGCAGTAGGCCAGAGAAATTATTTGAGCTAAAACTCAATGATATCAAGTCGGTAAGCCTCCCAAGTTTATTTGGAAGTTCTCCTGATAATGCATTGATGCCCAAGCTCAGGTATTCCATGCGAGTTACATTGCTAATTGATGTAGACAGTGTACCTGTCAAGTAGTTTTGGCCTAAATTCAAATTGGTGAGCTAAGCCAGAGTCCATAGACCATCTAGGATTTCGCTCGCAATGTCCAATGCATAAGCTTTCTTTTCCAAATAATTTAAGGGCTGGAATTGGTCCATCAATTGAGATCAAGGGTCTAATATTGAGCCATTTCACAAGCTAAGACTGCCACATCATAAGCAAATTCCCTCCTCCTTTAGGTAACCTTCTACGACATAAACTTTATACCACCCAAAACTCCGAACAACGCTAAAATGTAAATGGCGACAATTACAATCGAATTGTTCATGTAAACACGTCAAGTACGCGCTATGTTTTTATGTTTTCTATAATGTTATTATTGTATGATAATTAGTAAACACCATTTATCAAAGGCATACAGGAGCAAGACATGCCAGTGCATTACATATGAAAAATACATATTTTGATAGAGAACAATTCCAATTGAAATCAAAATTTTCAAATAAAAATGATTCGTGTTCAATATGTCCTTTAGCTAAACAAAAAATAGTCTTTTATTTTGAACATAATTTGTGTTGTATTGTTTTTTTTTTTGGCAAATTGAGTGTGAATATAGTTGAAAATTATTTGTACAGTTGACATAAATGCATATTTTTACCGCATAGAAATGCATGGTATAGTGACAAGGACCTTTGTGAATATAGTTTGCATCATTTTTATCGTACTCTCGCCTAATTCTATGATTTTCCTCTTGCGCAGTGTTACTGAACATTTTCATGTTTAATTGCGAAAATTAGGAATTTGTTGGGTAATGCATCTCTCGTGGTAGTTCATAAAAATGGAATGTTAAGGTATGACTTTTCTTCTTCTTGGTCAATTATTTATATTATTTTCCTTTTTAAATCCTTGCTTTACTTCTTGTCTCAAAAAAATGCATAAATAAAAATATAACGAGCTAAGGGGAGAATTTTCTCAATATGCACTATTCAACGAGTTGGCGACTTTGCATTGTCACGTCTCAAATAATATCTGAATTTGTTTGATAAATTGGGTCTCTTTGAATATTGTTGTTGGAGTTTTTTTATTTCTTAAATAGGGCAGATAGTCCTATAAACAGATGAAACTCTGTCCAAATTTTATAAATTATTTACAATTAGTTGTGTTATATAAAAAATCTTTTCGACTTGAATGACACACGACTTAATACTTTGGAAAAAATCGAATTCATATGTTGTGTTTTATGTTGCACTAGATATTTATATATGTTGTTTTGAACTTATGCATGAGGAAAGCATGTGAAAGGAAAGGAGTATCATTGTCGGACAACACAATTGTGAATGTAGGAAGAGGAATTCGACCCATTTTTGCCTAAAACCATGAAGTGATTATTGCTACGGAGGAACACTTGTTTTTATAGATGAATTAAATTTGGTTGATGTGTTAGTTCAACTTGATTCCATGTAGTTTTTTATTTTTTATTATTACTACGGAGGAACTTATTTGTCTGTAATATATCTATTGTAAGTTTGAATGTGGAATAAATGAATCTACACCTTTTGATTTGTGTTACCGTCGTGCATGCTTTTGTAATTTTATTGTTAACTTTTACTCTGTCCAATTTTTTTTGGTCTGTGACCTATAAGATTTATAATATTTTGAAGTTTGTATATACATTAGTTTATCAACAACGTGTGAGATTCGCGATTTGTGAATTTTCATGTTTTTAAATAATTAAAAAAAATATTATTCAAAAATTTGGTACAGTTTAAAATCATGCCAAAAGTGTATCAGATTTCGGCCCGATTTTGAACTGTTCCAAAAGTGTACCAAAATGTACTCAAACTGGCACAGTTATAAACCGTGCCAAAAGTTTGCCAGAAATATCAAATTCTGGTACGGTTTAAGAGCGTTCTAGAAATAAATAGTCATATTGGAACACCTGATTCTGGCACAGTTCAAAACCGTGCCAGATTTGATCTGACACAGTTTTAAACCTTGCCAGATTGTTGTTTTTGTTGTAGTGTATGAGTTCCTGGCCAATGGACTTATTTAGGTTCCCTCTAAACCACATTTGAGTCTCACCCATTCTTGTCCAACCCATGGATGCTCTTAAAAACAGAGGACCACAAAGAATCCTTTTAATTTCACTTTTAACAATCACCCTATGCATAAAAGTTTTGATTATCTGAACTAATAATTTCTTTCCTATCATTGGAAATTTTAACCATGTTGAAAAAAGAGTTATTTTTGTTTCCAGCTATATAAACGAGTTGATAGAATATATCATCATTTCTACTAAAGACAAGGGGTTAAAGAGCCACGTGATGATTGGTCAACTAATGTAGAGACCAATAATCGTGATCATGCAGTTTTTACAGACCGTCATACAAAATGATGAATCTGCGTTGGGGAAATATGTCATTTTTGATAGCCAAGAGGATGAAAAGATTCGTAAGACATTGACTAGATATGATAATTAAAGAGATTTATCCTTGGATGCTCCAAAAAAGTACTTATATAATAGAATTAATGATGAGTTCATGCAGCCACGCCAAGCTGGCTGGGCCCGAGTCCTTGAAGCAACAACCTTATAAATAACAAAAGTTTTTATGGTAGAAAATAATGAGAATATGTGAACCAAAGAAAAAATTATCAAAAGAAAAAAGTTCATAAGCTTGCTACTCCCTTGCCTATATGAGATTTAAGGAAGAAAATATCAACCCATAACCCTGGGTTGAGGGAGGCTATATTTTTTTAAGAATGGGAGGATACTACTTCTATTGTTACTATTGGAAATACAAGTAACCTTAAAACATCAAATTACACTTATGATATAAAAGTTCAACCAAAGATGGAAATTGTATTTACAGGTGAAGGCAGTGTACCCATTATTTCAAAGTTCTGCAGTGCAGATATAGACAGTGATAATGAAGTACAAACTGTAAAAAACACTTGAGATATAGTTTTATTCAGTGGAGGACAACATCTTCCCAAGCTCAATTTCCCGGTAAGACCCTTCTTCCCCTGCATGATCAATTAAGATTAGATTTAGCAATGGGTTGTGTCGAGTAGCATTCGTGTCATTTTTTTCGTGTTAGGGTCTTATCTAGTTCGTACCTAAATGGGTGACTTTTTTATTATGAGGAAAAACCATATTCAAATCCGATTCCTTACCATAACGTGTCGTGTTCACCCGTATTACCCATTATAAATAATTTTGATTTGTAGCCCGATATTTAACACGATCAGACCCATTTATTCATTACATTACTAAATCTCGCATTAAGTAATATTCACTATGAATAAATTAACAGTAAGCTACATCGACTATTTGGAACATCCAACACTATTTCTTATTTACTAAAATTAATGGATCTTAATGGGTCTTAGGGTGAAGAGGGTTAACACTGACCCGATCAGTTAATTATCATGTCTTATCGGGTTGGCACTAATATATTCTGAAACCATTAAGGTCCACCCATTAAACAATAACTTCGTGCCTGTTCTTGTTGTGTTATGTGTCATTTTTCCAGGTCTAATCAAGATTATATTTTTCTTATTAAAAAAACTATTCTTGCTTTGAATGTAAATTGAATAATGATTGCTTTATCTGACAACAACAACCTATTCTCTACAGGTTTTAGAATCATATTTGGAGCAGCTCGGATCGAAATCTTTTGCAGTTTATTAAATTGAAGTGATGGATGCTAACAAAGACACTTGGTTCGTGAAAAGGTCTTGTTCTAATTTTCGTTTTCAATAACAAAGGGATTTCACTAGATTATTCATCCCATATACTTTTATGTTTGTTGTCTTAGTGTAAGTTAAAACTGTTATTGTTCTTCCTATTATATAGAAAGTTTGATAAGCTTGAAGTAAACATTGCTCAATTTTTATCTATGACATATGTAAATGTTAGAAATTTTAGGTGGTCTTTTTCATCAGGCACGAGAATTTTGAGAGGTTGCATCGACAACTTAAGGACATTCCTAACTATACTTCACATTTGCCTCCCAAAAGGATATTCTCTTCAAGCACAAAGAATGTTTTCGTTCATCTACGCTGGATTCGGCTCGACAATTACCTGCAAGCATGAGTTATGTCCCTGCTCTGCAATGTCTATATAAGGTTTTTTATTTTATTATTTTCAGTGAGTTGTCTTTTACAGGATCTTTTGTCACAGAGAGAAGTTGGGTAGAGGGTGGGCATTAGGAGGGTATGGGTAGTGACTGGGCGGAGGTTGGGGCAGGCGGGGGTGGGCGGCAAGGGGTTGCGGGGGTGGCAGTAGGGGTGGTAAATTTAGAAAAGACATGAAATTGACACAATATGTTGCATTCGTGTCTGGTCTTTTTGACACGAAGTCTGTCGTGTCGTGTTTGTGTCAAATTATTAGTCGTGTTTGTCGTCTTATTACGTTTTGTCGTGTTAATCGTGTTTTTATTGGGTTATCGTATCTATTTATGATTTATTTGAGTTTAAAATCTAAGAAATTCGTGTTCTGACTTGTTGTGTTGTCGGGAAAAAACCTTGTCGTATTGTGTCGGCCAGAAACATGGCCCCAAAACATGAATTTTCGTCTCTAGGTTGCGGGTTTAGGGCTTGGGGTGGGTGGTGGGATGTGAACGATTATTTTTTTATTTTTCATTTTTTTTGTTCTTTTTTTCCTGCCCTTTGTTATTCTTTTAATATTAGTATATTGTGGCAATTTTTTTGGGGTGGGTGGTGGGATGTGAACGATTATTTTTTTTTCCCAATTTTAATATTAGTATATTGTGGCAATTTTTCAAAATCTAAACAACCACTAAAATTACATCTACCTTTTCACTTTTCATCATAGAGCGCGACCGCCTGCACGAGGGAGGGATTTTTGCTATGACTCTCAAAAGAGACTTGTCTGTTTGTCACTCAGTCTCTTCTTCACACGCCTCTCTCTTTCTCCACTCGCCTATATCTATTCTTCATCATCGACTCCGGCATCTCTTCCTCGGCCGAAAAATTCCTCCTTCATCTCATACCAGCAGTAACCAATGGGGAAATCAAATCTGTTGGGGTTTCTGGCGATAAAATGCTAATAAGGTAACCCATTTCTACAAATCACTTAGTCTCTCTCTTCTACTTCTACATCTGAATCAAACCCTATGTGCGCTATTTATTAAACCTCAAACCAAATGTAAACCCTAGTTATTTCAGATTTCTCAATAAGAAGTAATTTTTGGTCATGTTTGGTAGTTGTATTTAGCAGTAAACAATCAACAACATAAATTTCCTAAACCCTGTATTGAAGCTGCCATATTTGTATTATCATTTATCTTCCTATTTTTTCAATGTGATTATGAAGGTGGTGTTATCCCTGTCGTGCAATAGGGATGGCAACGGGTCGGTTCGAGGTCGGGTTTTAACTCTCCGTCCCCGTCCCCGTTAGAAAATGTTGAAGAATTTTTAATTATGCAGAAAATATGAACAGATGTTTGGATTTGAGGCGTAATAAACTACTATCCTTAAGGTGTTATTTGCCCCCACTCGTACATAGTTTGCTAACGGGTCTAGGCAAATTACCTCCAAGATACAACAAATCCACGGGTTTATTCAAGTAGCAAACTTGAATAATAACCCAGAACACTCTATGAAATTGGTAAGAAGAAATAATAGAGAGAAAGAGAATTTTCGGAATTAATTATGATAGGATTTTGCCTTCTATATATAGCCTCTTGTGGTGTCTGTTCATGAAGAGACACCACATCCAAAGGTCATTTAATCACGACCCTTGGATATATAACTATATTTTGAACTTTCCAGATTTGAACTAAAAAGGTGCGACTGTACGGATTAATACTTAACGAAGTGGCGCCAAAATCCGACGGTTCAGATCCACTCGCGCCATAATTATGTGTCATTTATTATGGATTTAATCTGGACCGTTTGATCTTTTGACGTTGTCAAAAATCAAAGGCTCCTACTGCTCCTCGCGACGATGCGTACGTGCGAAGTGCAAAGTGTGCCTCTAAAGCGCCCAAAGCACCCTAAACGCCCAATCGCACTTTCGCACACGCGCGCGTGTGCGTGTGCGGATGGTGCAAAGCACCATCCTTGGACCTAAGGTGTACACTAGTAGCATACACTTCAATGCACACAAGTAATCTCTTATGACACAAGCATTTATTAACCCACTAACTTTTTCACACTTTCCAATGTGGGACTTTGGTTTTCCCACTTCCCTTTGTCTTTTCTTATTCCAATTAATTGATGGTTTTAACCTTTCATTTTCTCTAACCATTAATACCCATTAATACTAAAATCATCCAACAGAAAAACCATTCCCCGCCCCGTTCCCCGTTATAACGAGTTCGGGGATCCCCGTCCCCGTTTAAAAAGTGTATCGGGTTCCCCGCGGGGAACCTGTTTTGATTTTTTTTTATTGCATCATCATACATATTAAATCTATTGTATCATCACAAAAAAAAAAAAAAACATCTAAAATAAAAACATCTAAAATCTTCTAAAAAAACATAAAAAAAAATAACCGTATAGGAAATGAAAGTAGGGAAACGGACACATGGGACAAAGAAAAGCAATGTCAATGCTCTAAAAAAATTCAAGGCAAGTCAATGCTCTAAAATGACACTGACTCGAGTACATCCTGACTGTTTTCCTTGTGATATAGAATGTGCAAGTCATAACAGTAACATCCAAAATCTTAATAAATGACATAATAAGCAATCATAACAGTAACATCCAAAATCACAATCCAAAATCACCTCTGCTTAACAGCGGAGAGAGAGAGATTAATGCGTAACTGCATGACGGAGACTACAAGCGTACCTACGTGACGGCGCCTGCGTAACTGTGTGACGGAGAGTACAAGCAGCGCCGGGGCCGGTGCCTGCATGAGGGAGAGTGACAGAGAAGAGAGGGAGAGTATGAGAGGTTAGATAGCGGGCTGACAGAAGAGAAGAGAGGGAGGGTATGAGAGGTCGGCATGAGTGAGTAAAAAAAAGAGAGATTAGTGTTTTAGATGTTTAATTTATATACCTATATATTTATTATAATATATATATATATATATATATATATATATATATATATATATATATATATATATATATATATATATATATATATATATATATATATATATTATATATTAAAAAATCGGGTATCCCCGTGGAGATCCGAGGTTATACCCGAAATCGACCCGAAATTGTTTGGGGATTTTTTTTAATACCTGAACCCGACCCGATCCCCGATTTTTCGGGGATTTTTTTTCGGGTATCCGCTGATTATCGGATTTTCGGGGAAAATTGTCATCCCTATCGTGCAATAGATTAATTTATAATATTGGTTTTGTAGTATGAGTTAATATTAAATTTTATGTTTTTATATGTTGATATGATGTTCTAAAAATGACCCCCGTCTCCTTTCTTCGTTTCTCTTGATTAATGAAATATTTAAAAAATATCTGACTAAAAGATAAATGAAATAAATAATAAAAAAACACCTAATTAAATTTTTTTTCTTCTTGGACTCACCCCCATATATTCTCTTTAGAGAGCTCGGCCTCGAGCTTAAAGGGATTCCCCTTCGATTTTCTGGTGGCACATGAAGTCGGCGATCAATGGCTCTGTTGCACTTCTTCCTCAAGCGGTTCTTCCATCTCCGCCCCATCAGTGATAGGATGGTGTACTTCTTGTCCTTTTGGAACTCTCTCATCCTATGCCCCATTGCACCACACTTTTGAACTTGGATTTTGCCGGGGATGGGGCATCTGCGGGTTTGGGTGCCCTCGATGTTGTTGAAGTAGGGGTGGAAAATCGTGCTATTGGGTCATGTTTTCACCTAACACGACACGACACGATACGAAGTCTTATTTTTTTTAAGCGCCACGAACACGAATCACGTAAAAACACGACACGACACGATTAACACGATTTTTTTCTTGTCCAGATTACCACGATTTTTCATATAAACACGATTTGCACGAAACCAATTTTTTGTCCAACAGCAGCAATTTCTTTATGTTCTGGTTCAATCTCATCAACAAAAAATTAAACCAACAACAGACACGATTTACATCAGCAGCAATTAAACCAACATGAGCAACAATTAAACCAAAAAAATTAAACCAACATCAACAAAAATTAAACATAAAAAAATATAACAATTTCTTGTTTGAGATCTGGTTCAATCTCAAGTTCTTATTTGAGATCTGAGATCGATCTAGTTAACATCGGAACAACGTTGGATGGGGTGGGTAGATGTTGGTGGGGCGGAAAAACCTTGGATCGAGTTAACGTCAGAACAACCTCGGAACAACCATGGATCTGAGATCGATCGATCTGATTTAACATCGACTTTACCACTGACCGGAACAACCTTGGATTTGAACAAGGGACTTACCCTCTATAGCAACGGGAGGGGCGAGTAGATGATGGTGGGGTGGGGTGGATGATGGTGGAGTGGGGCTAAGAGAGACAGAGAGTTAGATAGAGAGAGAGAGAGAGAGAGAGAGAGAGAGAGAGAGACGAGGTGGGGCGGAAAAACCTTGGATCGAGTTAACGTCAGAACAACCTCGGAACAACCATGGATCTGAGATCGATCGATCTGATTTAACATCGACTTTACCACTGACCGGAACAACCTTGGATTTGAACAAGGAACTTACCCTCTATAGCAACGGGAGGGGCGAGTAGATGATGGTGGGGTGGGGTGGATGATGGTGGGGTGGGGCTAAGAGAGACAGAGAGTTAGAGAGAGAGAGAGAGAGAGAGAGACGAGGTGGGGCAGGTGGATGATGGTGGCATGGGGCTAAGAAACTACCAATTTCGTGTCGTTTCGTGTCGTGTTGCCATGCCGTGTTAAAATTTGCCACCCCTATGTTGAAGTATTCGCTTCATTCCTAAGGGTCAGTGTTTCGAAGTAGTCTTCGGCCTTCAAATCATTCTTTTCCACTTGTTGTAGGGTTGAAATTTCCCAAAGACTTCATTCGGCTTGGTAGTGCATTTGTAGCTCATGTAAGTCATGCCCCATTGTTTCCTCGGTGTTCTCGTTCAATATGTGACTCGGGTGCATAAAAAATTAAACTTCTCCTTATACTCCGTGACGGACATCATAGAAAATTAATCTTCTCCTTATACTCCATGACGGACATCAAGCCTGTATAGAGACCCGGCACCCGCACAAACGAGTCTCTCTCATAAGATGGGGTTAAAACGCCGCTTGTAAGTGTCTCTTCAACCGATCGGCCCTTCTCCGCTTTCTTCTCTACTCCAAATAAAAGTCATCCCACCACATAACAACTTACCCTAGCAATTTTGTCCCCACTATCTTGACACATTTTGACCCGATGGTGTTCTTATATTCGAAGATCTTCTCCATTGCATTGAGAAAATCTATATGGGCATCTAGATTTAAGTTACCATTAAACATATGATTAAGATATCCTCGTGGATCCCGTTTTTCAAGGAGTTGTAGCATAAGACCCATATATCTCTCCCTCCTCCTATAGTGAGTCGCGGGTTACTTTGATAACTCCTGCACATCATCACCCAACGGGACTGCACACACCCCTGTAATTCTGCCCCATAGTTGCCCTCCTATCCTCGGGACACGCCAGCCACTTGAAAATCTCCTCTTACTTGGTTTAGGAAATCGTGTACCATGTGCCTTATCTCCTTACACATGTAGCACCTCCGCTCAAAAAATGGGGGCGAACGATGAACCGCTCTTGGGCTTCCCTCACGATCAAATAGTAACCTTGTGGGGAGAAAAATACGATCATCAATAGTGAAAGGGTGAACCTCCACCTCAGATTCTCCCTCATGATTGATCATGGCTAGGGGCCTCGATGGCGATTGATATTGACACCCTTTCACCCTAGTATTTTGATCCCTACCTATGGGTTGGGGTCCGGTAGGGGCTCTGAAATCATAGAGCGGGAGTCGATTGGTTGATGTCGCCCCTTTTGGAGGGGCAACCACTCGCTAAGAATGATCTCGGTTATGAGTGGTTAGCCCCCTAAGGGCTTGACTTGTGATGGTGGTTGGCTGAAAGCCCCATGGGCTATTTTTCTGGCCTTGATCTCCACCTGTCCTCTAAAGCATCATATGCTGGTAAAGCTTTCAAGGGCTTGTATCGCCAGACGTTGCTCGATCATAAGCCACGCATAGGTCAAACAGCGCCCTATTCAGGGACTTGGTTTGTTTTTTGCCCCAACTGCACTTAGTTGTGGGATGGGCTGCCTCGCCTTTATTCACTAGGGGCATTTCCCACAGCCTTTGGTATCTTCTCCCATGGCCACCCACCCCTTAGAGAAATGGTGGTGTTATTTAACATTGCCATGGGAAAGATGTTGTTGGGATTGCAATTCACTATTGATCTGTTCTTCCATCTGTTCTCCATCTTCTTGTTCATGCATTTCAGTTCTGATATTAACTCGGCTTTGGTTTGACCCATATCGATTCATCCCTTAGATTGAATATAGGCCATTGATTTTGACATATTAATTCATGGATATGATCACGATGCGTACACATACTACCACCGCACGAACGAACCATGCTTTGATAAATAAAGAATGGTGAATCTGGAATTATAATTTCTCAAATGTTGAGTTTTACTATATAAACTGCTAAGATGCTCTACTGTTGAGGAGTTGCTAAGAAATGAAGTTTGTGGTGTAGGTGTTATTAATTTATGATGTACGCAGCGGAAATAGTAGAAACTCTCACACAAATATCGATCTCAATATCGATAATATAAATGCAATCTTAAATCTCCCTGAATATCCATTCACGTCACTTTACTAAATGCCTCCCCTCGATCTCTAAATCATTATTCCTGGTCTCTTTAAGTAGATAGGGAAAATAGTTTTATTTATTCAGGTGGCCAATTAACCTTACATCGGAAAATATAACTTGGTTAGCTAGATTGAGTGTCTACCTTGTACTTGGTACATAGCTTTACGTTTTGATTCTCCTTATTTTAGGCTTCTTGTCCTCCCAATTTTTCTCGCATTCATTCTTGAAAATTATACTTGGGTGTATTTCTATCATAGCTTTGTATGTATTTCGGCACAAAAATGTTGTTTTGGCCGGTGACTGCCCAAAGATACATAACATGAAGAGAGGAAAACTCTCCCATTCATTGTAACTAATTTAACAGTGAAATTCTTATGTCTTATTTTGGCACAACAATGTTCCTCTAACTACTGAACTGGATTTGGTATACTGTGGGTGTTGAAATATCAAATGATGATACTTGATAGTTCACTTTACATTTTGATTCTCCCTATTTTAGGCTTCTTGTCCTCCCAATTTGTATCGCATTCATTCTTTAAAATTATACTTGGTTGTATTTCTGTCATAGTTTATGCATTATTTTGGCACAAAAATGTTCTGATTACTGATTGCCAAAGATGCAGAACATGAACAAAGTAAAACTCTCCCATGTGCAATTCTTATGTATTGTTTTGGCACTAGATTGTTCCTCTAACTACTGAACTGCATCCGATTTACTGTGTGGGTGTTTAAGATTAAAGGATTATGTTACTCATAAAAAAAAGATTAAAGGATTATACTAAGCTTTCATTGTGGCATTCGTATAGTGCGATAGTTATACTTTGCCACTTTTTATAAGTTCTAATTCAAATAGAGGTTTGTGTTATTGGGTTATACAAGAATTGTGATAAATAACAATATGTTTTTCTTTTGTTATCATTGCATTACAGGCCTTAAATTTATGAGTTGTGGGTATCAAAATTTGATTTTATTATTACAATTAATATTTATATTGGTGGGTTTTTTATTATTGAGGTAAGCGTAGTTTACAATGTTAGTATTGAGAAACTTTAATGCCAATATAATTTTTGACACACATCATGTCTAATTTTATTGTCTTCTATCTATTCACTTGTATTTTTTTGAGTTGTTTGCACAGGAGAGATGGGGAAGTAATTTCCCCATGCAACAATCTTCTAATCATTTTTCATGTTCAAAATTACGATAAAACTGAACTTGAAATTCATAATCAGATAGTCTAAAGCCTCCTTGTATTAAATTTCACACCACGAGGTTAATTGCAAACATTAGAACCACAAGTCATCCTGAAATATGCAATAATTTGGTCAAATGAATCCTTCAATATATAAAATCATTCTTAAGAACACCCTAATATTAATCATGAACACATTAATATGATTAATGTTTAACATACAATTGTTCTTAATAAAAGGATCTTAGATCTTCATGTTTTCACAAAATACGTCTAAAAGATAGAAAATAAGACATACCTTAATCAAAGATCAATCTTGATTAATTGCTCCATCAATCTGCCTTCTTGGAAAAAATGCACTCTAATGGAATCTCGGAGTTTCTCTCCCATGGTGTAGAGGTCTCTATTTATAAGGGGAAGAGGGCCGGAATCCTAGTCAAGGTGGGACTCTTTCAAGTCTCCCACTAATGCCACTAACCATCATGTGACTAACGGATAAGGTTTACCCAAATCTTTTAATATCTTTATTTATCACATTCCTAATTAATTATCTGACATTTATTAAAACCACATAAATGGGAAATTCGGAATTTAATACAATTGAAATTAAATAATTAATTTCGTCACTTAACATTAATTTCCAACAGTCTCCCACTTGGTCTTAATAATTCGCATAATTAGATTCGGTATCATAAGGTGCACAATCATTGATAAATTTATTTTGCTGAATCAAATGATTCACGGATGCGAGTCATGGCGGTTCCATACTATTCAAGAGCATGGTTCCTTCCATGTACCACAACACCAATGTTTCATTCAACTAAGCCTTTAATATTGGGTATCATAATGGCCTCATAATGTCCTTTGGAATAAGGACAATTTCTGTCAACAACACTTCATAATTACATGCATTCACAAAGGACAGAAATAATTGAAATCAGAAACACTTTTATTGAATTCAAGTAATAGTGTCAAACAACTAAGCCAAATAGCAATCATAATTTTACTAATCGAGATCCATCTCTTTGACACGTTCCATAAGGTCTTTTGGAGATAGTCCTTTCGTAATAGGATCTGCTATGTTATCACTCGTACTAATGTGATCAATTGACACTTTTTGTTTCTGAATTTCTTCTTTAACTGATAGGTATTTCATTCAACGTGCTTAGTTACTTTAGGAATACCTAACATTTCTTCATAAAGAAGATTACAGCGACATTATCATAATATTTCAGCGACTTGATAATAGTGTCGACAACTCCAAGTCCCGAAATGAAGTCACGCTGCCAAAATACATAAGTTGTAGCATCAAGCATACTACAAACTCAGCTTTCACAATACTTAATGGATGGATTGTGTTGCACTCCTTCATTATATTGGTTGATAAACCAAAACAAATATTCTTAAGCAAGAGTGAACTTCATACCATCCGTACAAATAGTAAATCTGAGTCACAATAATTGTTCATATTTAAATGAACACATATATCATAAATGTGAGCATATAGTCCTTTAAGTATCTCATTACTTCATACACAACTTTTAAACCCATAAAATCATTTTGATTCTCTACTTTCTAAATCCGTGCTTGTATATAGAGAAAATATATAAACTTACTCCCACTGATCTTAAGGTGTATACAAATATACAACGATTAAAAAAAATAATGATATTATTTCTTAAAATGCCTCATGTGGGAAACTTATGTTTATAAAATGATCTCCTAAACATATACGCATGGTTTATTAGAATTCAAAAAATAATTTCACATCCACTTTATGTAACTCTCAATCATAATGAGCTACTAATGTCATAAGAATTACATGTCCTTACATATAATTGAGAAGGTTCATTTATAACCTTTTCTTCATTAATAGTGAAATATTTTACTACAATTTAGCTTTATCTCGTTTAACTACCGTTAGTGTCGCGTTTGGTCTTGATGACCCCCTTATACCCGACTTTAGTGCATCAATTATGTAATTCAACGAGATTTCAACCTTAGTTGTAGTCCATTAGTTTCACTTCTTATGACTTTTGAAAATAAAACCATGTCATTATTTAATCCTTCACCAAATTCATGTTCATGCAGATACCCCACATAATCATTTAGGATAGTAGACCTTTTAGGATTTTCTTAATACTATTCCTTATGATTTCATCTACATTTCTCTCACGGTGACAATACTATCATTTAGTGGTTGACCATTTATTTGTTCTTTGTTGTTTAGACAATCTAAAAACTAAAAGAACAAGGATTCAAGAAGGTTATCGTTAATGGGATAAGTACCCTACCTTCCTTTATAATCATATTTCATGATTTTCTACTACCACTAATTTCACCTTTCATAATGAATTTGACTTTAATGCAATAAATACGTGTCAATGACAATTATATGATCTATGTAGGTCCACTTTAAGGGAAGTTTCTCATAATCTCCCACTTGGGCCACATAGGTCATCCTTATATTAGACATCGTAATACCTTAAGAGCACAACTCGATTATCAAAATTT
The DNA here is from genome assembly GCA_949130495.1 of Sambucus nigra. NCBI lineage: Eukaryota > Viridiplantae > Streptophyta > Magnoliopsida > Dipsacales > Adoxaceae > Sambucus > Sambucus nigra. The sequence continues at coordinate 1,796,531 of CASBWL010000485.1, forward strand.
GTAAGAGACATTACAAAAATCTTGTCCACGAAAATTATGAAAAAGAGTCTAGATTTAATTTGGTACAAGATTTAAAGAGTTTCATAAAAAATGCTACGATTATGATGCGGGATCAAACAAATCTTTAAAGAACTATGTCCAAACTTTATTTTGTACAAAACATCAAAACTAAAATCATAACCCTTGAAAAATATACATCAAAAGATTCTTTAGAACATATCCCTCACGATCAAGTCTATACAAACATTTTCCAAAAGAAATTGAGGGTTTATGAAAACAAATGGTGATTTGATTCCCCAAGAACAAAAGAAAAGAATCTTATTAGCATTTCTAGTTTGTTTTGTAAGAAATCCTTGCATCAAAAGTAGATACTTTCTATAACACAGTAAGTGTAACTTGAAAACTCTACTGAGATGAAAAACTCATTTGAAATCATAAAAGATAAATATTATCTTTATCATTATTAGTCCGAGTGTGCAATATGTAAACAAACTTAATTTGTTTAACCAAATTAAATATGAAATTTTAGAGAAATAAAATGGGATACAATAATATGTGATAAGATAATGAGATAAATTGCTCACTTCATTAATGCTTCGATTTAACAACACACACATCGATTACATGATAAATTGAGTGCATAACCGTGAGTTTTTGTCAGTAGTAACCGTGAAATATCGATTATATGATGCTTGTAGATTACTTTATTGGATATAATGTTATTTCATTATATTGTACACGACATTTGTGCACAACTTATTTTCACATACTATAATAATGTATGTGATCTATGATGTTCATTCAATCATTCAAAATTGATTCCCTGTAAGGAATAACCTTGCTTGAAGAAATGAACTCAATATACCCCATTAATATCTTTACAATTATAAGCATCATGAGTTACTACTACCATCATCTTTACATTTAATATTCATTGCAATTCTAGTCGGGTCACTGTAGTGACTACCAAACATTTCATAATATGAATATTACATTACGTAAAGACTTACATACACAAGTCAATAAATTTTTCACTTATTTTCATTACATATCGCATGATCAATACGCTAAATTATTCATGTTTATGGTTTTCATAACCTTAATTGGTGATATGATAGTGAAAGAAACTATGGCATCTGTGTTTGACGACCATTATTACCTTCCCAAAATATATATCACCACTAACATTTTGTTCAATTATTGTAATCACAATAAATGAATAAACAATAATATGTATGCAACATCATAAAGTATCATCATCCTAGCATTCAATATCATACATGGACCCGTAGGCAACCAAAATATGCGTGATATTAATGCATTAGTCCAATATTTATATCTTCTGGAATGGAGCACTTTAATGAACACCAAACCATATATTATATAAATATAAGAGATACGCATACATGTGCAAAATACCCGTAATACATGAATAATTATATTATTGTCTATTCCTTAATTTGAAATTCACGAAAAATTAGACATAATGTGAAAATCAAATAGACAAAGAGTTTACATGAGATATTACACAAATAATAGTAAATGGAAGACACAAATCATTTACTTTCGCTTCATCACTTATGTATGAGTAACAAATCAGAAATATTGACCCAAATCATTCATGGTCATAATAATGCACAATATGGTTATAATCACAATTATCATACTAGTGACATATGTAAATATGACTTTTTAACATTGATGCCAATTATTTAACATTTACAAAAATTCCAATGTTTATTTGATTCAAATTTCAGCATGTGTTGCGCTTCAATTTAACCTTATAACAAACATTAGGATAATCTGAAATGACTACAAGTATAGTATCTTCACATGTAATCTTAGCCTGTATTTGACATTTGATTAAATTGAATGAATACCTACTTATGAGTCTCAAAATTTGCAAGTCATGCATTCAAATATGCATGCATGCAACGAATAAATCTAGTATCCGCACATATGAATTGTAGCCTGTGTTTGGCATTTAATTCAACTTAATGGGAGTATTAGCCTTAAAATAAACAATAATTCTGATTTTCAACCACATGAATCGTTGGTCTGTGTTTGGCACGAGACTCATTAAAACATGAATATCATAATATTCAACAATATGAATCATTGGCCTATGTTTGGCACGAGATTCATCAAAATATGAATATTAACAATAACACAAGTCTAATATCCGACCATATGAAATATGTTGGCATGTGTTTCGCACGAATATTCAACTAAAAAGGATCATTAGAGCAAGGTTTTCTGAAATATGGGAAAACTTAAATTTTCACACACAACAAAAATTGCAAGGGTCGAATATTGAATTGTTGACAAAAATTTTGGTATATTTCATCTACATTCCGAATATCACGGAATCTGTGTTAATCATCACATAATATTCAGATTGTAAAGATATATTACCCTATAATTCATTTATCATGGTCCCATAATTTTGGCATTTGTGTTTGTTGCCTAATTCATTTAATACCATGATTAATGGACTTAATGTCAACTATTCTGTTTTTACAAAACTGGTTCTAATGTTGTTCAATTCAGATATTAGCATGTGTTGCGCCTCAATCCAATTTTATAACTAACATTAGAATAAGTCTTTAATGAATGTAAGTATATTATTCGTACATGCAGTCTCAGCCTGTGTTTGGCCTTTGACTTAACTCAAATGAATAATTGTTTACATGTCTCAACTTAAATATAGTTAATCATGCATTAATATTAACTATAATATGTAATCTATCAGTAATCACAAAGATACCAATAGTAGCTCGAATGCCTCAAAAACATAATTTTTCTGGAAGTCATAAACATTATTTATGTAAAATCAATGCCCCAAAAATATTATACTCAAAACTTAATGTATAATTAATGGTCCAAATATAAATGCATACACAATAATCTAATATTTACAATTATAGATTAAGATACTTTTATGTCTTCTCCATCCAACATCATATAAATATTATTGTCGAAACATCAATTCATAATTACATTAGGACCTTTGGGCAACCAATTATAGATTATGCACAATAACCTAATATATCGAAATGTTATTGTCAAACACATAATCATACATCTAATATTCAAAATTTTATATTGAACCCTTTCATCAATACAAAATAATACATAACATGAATATTAGAACAACCATGAACATAAAGAAAAACATCCCCCGTGGTAAAAAAAAAAAAATACATAATATTTGGAAAAAACTGTGATTTTTGCCAAAAATAGAAAATTTGAGTTAGCACCACAGAGATGTAGATAATTACTCCAGGATCTCAAAACAATTTGCGGAATTCAAAAATCAATTTTCTGGAGTGAGATATTGACGTCAACATTATTACCAAAAATGGAAAAAACGCAATTTTAAGGATCTTAACGACGTCAAAACGCAAAAGTAAGATGGTGCCCATTGTAAACAATGGGTTTTGTTTATTTCGACGTTTCCAGTCGACCATGTCAGTTTCGTAAAATTCCGAGCAAGTTTTAACCTTTCATTCTCACCAGTGAGTATTGGCGACAGAAGAAAAACGTCACAGAAAATCTCAGACACACTTTAAGAGCAGATTTAATGACAGAAATAAGACGTCGCAGAAGGTCTCAGGCACAAAAGCAATTTAATGACATAAATAAAAATGTCGCAGAAACTCTCAGGCACATATATCATTATAGACGAACATCAATAAGGAAAATCACGAGATCTTAAACTTTAGCTCTGATACCACATATAAAATCATTCTTAAGAACACCCTAATATTAATCATGAACACATTAATATGATTAATGTTTAACATACAATTGTTCTTAATAAAAGGATCTTAGATCTTCATGTTTTCACAAAATACGTCTAAAAGATAGAAAATAAGACATACCTTAATCAAAGATCAATCTTGATTAATTGCTCCATCAATCTGCCTTCTTGGAAAAAATGCACTCTAATGGAATCTCGGAGTTTCTCTCCCACCTCAGAAATAGTGTGTTATGAGATGACTCTAGATGGTGTAGAGGTCTCTATTTATAAGGGGAAGAGGGCCGGAATCCTAGTCAAGGTGGGACTCTTTCAAGTCTCCCACTAATGCCACTAACCATCATGTGACTAACGGATAAGGTTTACCCAAATCTTTTAATATCTTTATTTATCACATTCCTAATTAATTATCTGACATTTATTAAAACCACATAAATGGGAAATTCGGAATTTAATACAATTGAAATTAAATAATTAATTTCGTCACTTAACATTAATTTCCAACACAATATTCATTTGAAATGGGAAATGAGTGATTTGTTTCACCAACAAGGAAACTAAGATTGTTAAGAACTTACTGTGTCAAAAAGAGCACTGTTCTATATTTTAACCTTTAGATTTCTTGTGAAGTTCTTTCCAGTAGAACAAAATCAATAGACAGATTAATACTGGGGTGATAGTTAAGATTTTAAGGAACACTTGAGGTTTTTTATTTTAGCAGAATATGTTTCCATAAATCAAGAATAGTGAAGTTGTAAGTACAATTTTACAAGACAATTGAGTTTTAATAAGATAAAACTTCTAACTGCAAGTATACACGATAGTTGATGAGTTGCTATTAAAGAAGTTTGTGATGTAGGTGTTTTTTTACTTACTAAATCCATCCCATCTTTGTAGATCCTTATTCCATCTCTTTCAACAAATGTGAAAATTAATTTTATTGATTGAGGTGCCTCTTCTACTTACTTGGTATGCTATAAGCTTGTTTGTTCAATTATTCATCAAATCCTTGTTTGGTCATATTGGAGTACACATGATATACTTGGTATGTTATAAGTTTGTTCAGTTATTCAAATACACATGATCTACTTGGTCTATTATAAGTTTGTTCAGTTATTCAAATACATGTCTAGTCATCAGCTTAACATGCCAAATATTTCTTTTTGTTTATAAGGTGCATCATTATAGCAGAATATGAGGAAACATTTTTAGTTGATAAGATGCATAAAAGAATGGTGATTTTTGACAATTAGGTCTAGGCTTTTGACTTTTTAGGCCCTAATAATATAAATGCCTCAACTCAAATAAAGCTTGACTCTACTAATCAACTATATTGTAGTGTTTCCGCACCATGCCTAAGGTAGATGCTGGTTAAGATGTGTGTCGCAATATATCACCACCTCGGCCATCAACCATGTTCAAGTACGACACAACGTGAGTCTATATGTGGGTTAGGAACGTGAAGGGCTGAACTGTTTCTCTGTTTAGGAATATATACAATGTAAGCTACTAATTTACTTGATTTTAATTTCATTATCCTCACGATAGCAACTCAGAAATATAGATTATATTCATTCTTCTTTTCCGCATTCATATTCGTCGCTTTTAAGATGTTTTCCATAACTGGCAGTCTTTTTGTGAGAAAGTGATGAAAATGGTCTTTCCCCGTGTTTTTTTGCAATTTTTTTCATCTTTTGTTGATAATACATGTTTATTCAATTGGAGTTTGAGAATTTTCCTTTGGAAAGATTTATGGTGTAGATTGTATAAAATTAACCACAAATTTTAAAGAAACACCCACGTGAAATTATACTTGGACACAGTAAAGTCCTATTGGCATACCCTTTAATTCTTAGAAAGTCTTATACTCTGTGAGTAGGATGTTAATTAAATTCTCTAATTTATTTTAAATAAGTCATTAAATCATGTATTATAAATGCTAGTTACGCTCATTGGACGTGGGAACTATTATTAGTAATAATATTGTTTGATAAGAAAGGCTTGTTAGTGATAGATAAAATTATGAACTGCATATGAAATTGAAAATATATTCCAGTAATAATCTAAAAAATAGAAGTAGGAGTCGTGAAGTGAAGTGAAAACAATATAAATAAGTATAAAAATGGAGTCTCATTCCAAGGGGGAGCTCCACTTGTAAACTAATAAATTTTATGGAATTTAATCACATTTTGTTGCGGGATGCATTTTGCTCTTTTCGAATGTTCCCTTTTAAATTCCAACAAGCAGTCATTTACCCTTTGATTTCCTTTGTTAGGATCTCTCTCCCCCTTTTATTTAATTACATTTTGTGCATGTAAGGGTTAACTTTCTTTTCTCAGATTCAATAATGTGAAAGGGAAAGGAAAGAATATAAATTCTCAATGATGTATCAATTTAAAAGCCTAAGCAATTGTATAGACAATTAAGTGATCAAATACAACCGTCAACCAATGTCTCTACAGTGGCGCTACATAAACAGAGGCAAACAAAGAACTAAGCGGAAGCTGGAGTTCGAAGAATTCGTCGGAGATGACTGTTGGACGAAGTTGGAAATAAACTTCAATGATTTCCATCAAGCGTGCAGGTTAGCATATATTGGTATTTGATTTGGTAAAATGGATAATACACGTTGAAGTTGGGTACCATTTCCAAATATGTCTATAAATTTCAGTTATTATTATTTAACCCCGTGTTTTTACTTGATGACTTTAATTGTTATAGGATTATTTTATACCATTTATTGATTTTTCATCAGTTGTATAACCTATGTTCGGGCAAGTGTTTGGATGGTCAAATAATGTGGCAATCATTACATAAGGTGAAAACTTCCTCTCATTTTTTTAGATGAAAATTAACTAGATATGCTCTTGATTGTACGCATCACTCCTTAACTTTGTTGGGATAGTGTTAAATATAATTACTCTTGTTTACTCTAGAATTCTATTCGTAGTGTTTACTGTTTGGTTCTCCAGGATTAAAATTGCAGTCTTAAAAGATTTGTTTCATGTTAAAGATAATATGAAAAAGAAAAGTAAAAGTTATAAATATATAAGAGGAATTGAAATTTCTATTTTAGCATTGATAAAATGTAAGCTATAGATGATCCGATAAGAAATGAACTTTTCTACACATATGTATCTTAGAACAATTAGAAAATTTGATTGTGTTAACAATAGTTTTTGTGTATAAAAGTCATTAAGTAGGTTCAGGAGATGTGGCTTTCTTTGGATTGGCTTTTTTAGGTTGGGAAAAATTAAGTGACAACAATTTAAAGTTATTTTTAATAATTTTTTCATATATCACATAATTACAATGTCTTAGCTAGTTAGGTAAAATTTTTAGGGTGTTCTTTTATTCTGCATTTTTTGAAAATGAAGATGAATTTATAGTTTTTTGTTCTTAACTTTTCACATTTTTTTCTTTATTAAATATATGTATCTAACTTTTTTTAGTGTGCCATTTATCTATTTTTTTGTCTGTTCTCTTGACATCGTATATTGTTCACATGTATACCGACCAATCTTTTATTAGTTGGAGTTCATTAGGACTCTGTTTTTAAATAAACTTTTTAGCTCCACATTCATTTATTTGATAATGGTTGTTTTATAAACCTCCATTTGTTGAAGATGTACTAAAATGTAAACCTCCATTTGTTGAAGATGTACTAAAATGTTCATTGTTTGCGTTGCATGGGAGTGTTATATTAGAAGATAGTTTCTATTATATTTGTATTTGGTTAACTCTTTAAAGTTATGGTTTCAATGAGTTAAGTTTTATTATTTGTTGAGAGTGCGCGTGCGTTCAAATGAATTAATTATTTAATTAAATTTCAATTTCAGACCCAATAATTTTTTAACTCTTGCAAATAAACATGATTGATTAAAAAATTAATCTAAGCATGCAAGACAGTCACAAATGAGGAAAAAATCCCCGAAGGGCAAAACCATTTATTTCACTATAATTTTATAAATCACAACTTACACGGATTACAATGAAATAATTTGACACACGAATACCCCCGGCGTCGGTCGGCATCGTCAGCAATGGAAAAATCTCAGCAGCTCCACAAGAACACTGAGTTCTATTTTCAGCAAAGATCCATACTCAGCAGGCCTTAATATCCTCAGACTTCAATTAGTACCATGAACGGTACCAAAATCAACACCATTAGATTTTAGAAAAATATGTTTTGGGCTCCACAAAACTATTCATAAAAAGTATATGAGATTATGAATTAAATGGACAAAAGGTTTTGGACCCTTAAAAATGAGAAGAAGACATACTTGAAAATATTGAACACAAAAATTTCATTTCAGAATGTGTTCTGCAAACTTTTCTTCTCCGCCTTGAAAACTATACGAGATGGCTTGCAAATAGAAGAGATTGAGATAAAGATGATAAACAGTTATCCACAAAAAGATGGAGACGTAAGGTGTTAAAATAAAGAGAGCAGTGGCGTGATAGGATAAATTAAGAGGCGTAAGCTATTTTTTTTTTAACTTTGAAACATAAGCAAATGATTGACAATCATTGGCGCCTCTCTTAATTATCAGCAAAGGCACGTGGCATAAAATAAAAAGCATCATGAAGTTAAGTTTTTCCTTAACAAAAGTGTACGCAACTTTTGGATAAAAAATAATTGTTAGAGTGATTCTACACGTACATAGGATTCATACATAATCGTCTGTATAGATTGACTGGCATGTCGTGTCTGTATTGATTCGTGTCTGGATCCACTCAAGGCACGGACCAATACAGACATGACACGTTACTCTGTATAGACGATTCTGTACAGATTCTTCTATAGAAATAGAATTTTTGTACCTTTTATGAAACCTATTTGACATATGCCAATCATTGGCAAACTAAAAAAAAGTGGTGCTCCACATTTCTCAGCTAGCGTGTAACACAGGCGAGATACCCTTAAAAGGGATAAGAAGTCCCCCCCCCCCCCCCCCCCCCCCCCCCCCCCTTTTTAATCTGTACGAAACAGTTTTTGAAGAAAAGCTCCCTCTTTTTTTAAAAAAATATTCTTTAGACGCCCCCTCATTTTAAAAACAAACTATTGTTTCCATTTTTTTTGTTTTTAAATAAAACTTTTTTTAATCAAAAGAAATTTTATAAATAAAAGTTCTCACCTTTTTTTTTAAAAAAAATCCCAACACTTCAAATATAAAATGCACATATAACTTTAAACATATTTTTACCAAAATTATCTCATTGGAGCTTGAATGTTGAAGTGCACTTGTAATTCGGATCCGAAGTTTGTAGATGATAGCGTCCTCAATTCTTTGACGACTTGTAGCGGTATACAACATAATTAAATGTGACGGACAATGTCCTTACAAATCTTCCCCTATGTTTATGCTGATACAAAATAAAAAAATTCGAATTATTAATAACAAGAATGACCTGTACACATCTATCCTCCCAAGACAATCATGGAAAGATAAAATGACAAGTCTACAAACTTTCAAACTCCAAGCTTTTCTCATCAGGGTGTGCAACAATTTGATTTTAAATCTTCGTACCTACACACATGAGATAACGCAAAAATCTCGTGACGCAATGAGTTTGAAATGATATAAACATAATCAATGTTAGCTCAATCAAATCTTCCCCATAATATCATAACTATTTTTGATTTTTCAAATTTGTTTATAAAAAAAAGTTGCAAAAAAATACACATCATGAATTTATACTAAGACGACCAAATCATGGAAACGGCATGAATGGGTGTGAATAAATTCGATAGGAAAATCAACTCAATCATAGCGTATGTGCAAGATACATAAGTGTACTCCTAACGAATGAACATAAAAAATAGTCCTTTGGTGTGAAATTGTTGAATTTAGATGACATCGTCTTAAATCAAAATCAACAAATTAAAGTCAACATGATTTTCACACCAATAACGTCCAAAATGATTTCATGCTTTTTCCAGACTTTTTAAGGATGTTCAAAGCCGTTTTAATTCTCCAACCAAAGTTCCTCATATATATTTGCTTTTTGAGTTGATCTAAATTCTCAAACATTAGAGAAGTGGTGAATAAACCTAATGGCCCATTTTTTGCATGTTTTTCTTCTTATTGCCTTTCAATATTTTTGGGGTATTTTAAACCTCTTTGGACCTCGGATAATTAAAACTTCTCAATTTTTAGGTCCAATTTAAACGGCGGCTTAATCGCAAAGGATAGATGAGTACCTTTCGTAGCCCTTCACCGTTTATAAAATTCACACAAACTTGCGGCAAAACGATAAAAACATGCACACCTTTTATTATCTGGTTTTATTGCATTTGTGACACACCCCAACCCAGTTACTTATAATTAAGTTTGAAAGTCAAAGTGAGTCAAACCATAATTAATTTAACCAAACCATAATCACGAGTTTTGATTTCAGAGTCGTCATTGTAAATCCATATAACTAAAAACCTTTTTACAACATCAGAGTAGTCATACTTATACAAACTTGCTTGAAGGATAATTTAACTTAATTACATCATTTACATTTAAACAAAATCTTTGTTTCTCCCATTCCTGGCTAACCCAGCCCGACTTCCTAGATTTGGCAGTGACATCGCGTTACCTGAAAAATGTGAACATAGGAACCGTGAGCAAAATAGCGCAGTGAATGCATCACTACTATACTACTGCATGAATTTAAATGCAATAAATCATGTCCATATACTTATGTATTAACTTATCCGGCTCATTCAAAATGAATGACCAACTTTTTCGAATCATGATTCACATATCCTGTCTAAATAGACAATTCTCCCCCATTTCTGGTCGAGGAGTAACCCCTTGTCATTAATAGACAAATCTCCCCCATTCCTGGTCGAAGAGTAACCCCTCATTTCGGTAAACCAAAATGAACAATTTTATATTCATTATATTATGATCATATCAATAACACGATACAAATATCTCTTTCCAGTGAGTACACTCACCTTGGTTGACAACTATGTATTCATGTTTTCTTCTGGTGGAGCTGAACTGGGTTGATTAGGCCTTACACCTGTCAATCCAGCTAAATCAGTACTGAACCTCAATCATAAATATTATCCTAACATAATTATGTAACTTTCCATGATTATACATCAACAATATAATTCCAATTAAGTCACATTCCATAAAACATAGGTAAAGGCAAAACAATGATATACATGTTGATAAAGTTACGGACATTCAACCGTAGGAAATACCTTATGAGTAATTTATAACCAAAGTCAAGTAAACATGAAATTATACTCCTCAATGTATATACACATGAAACATGTACTCAAAGTACCCTTTGTAACGACAAAATACAAACATTCATTCAAGTGGTATCCAGTATGGCCTGAAATTATTGTACTACACACTTAACCATCCTATATTCCTAAATTGTATAAATACAGGGGCCCAACCTTATCAATATGAAACATATATGAATATACTATCCAGTACAAGTGACGGTGTAATTTTTCAAGCTTCCTAGGGCAAGTTATGACCATTTCTTTACAATACAAGAAATCTGCCCTACAAGCTCCTCTATTGTTCCTTCGAATTCCCAGAATTTTCATAAATTTTCTACAACATAACTTTCCATGATTTTCAATAAATTTTCAGTACACATACTGAATCATACAGAATTAAATTTTCATATTTGTTTGACTTCATTTGCTATCTCAAAAGGTTGACTAAACTCAGGGCATACCGAAATGAAGTATAAAAACAGAAACCATGTACCAACTTGAAATCATCATTACGGCCTAGCCACAAAGAGATAAATTCTCATTTTCGGATATGATATGAATATCCAATTGGAATTTCTCAATTCCGGTAAGTACACAACGAGATATACAAGTTTTAATACAAGGGGTTTCAATACAAGGCAATTTTAAGGGTTTATGCATTCAACTTAGCTTAAACTTGCATATATTCATACATATGCACCAAAGCATGAAAGGTCAATAAACAAATCAGGGATTTATATCATATAAATCATAAATATATGAAAAATAACAAGATTTTCAATTAGGATTACCTTCGGGACTTTTATGTAATTTCTACGGATTTTTCTACACTTTTTCTCCTCACTTTTCCTTCCTAAACATCTACTTTCTCTTTCCTTAAGCCAAACCCTCTTCAAACTGAACCTAGGATTTGTTTTGCTGAAGAAATATGTTAGAGGGAGGGTTTTAAGTCGGCCAAGGCTGCCTCCCAAGACAACCAATCAAATTAAAGCATTTGGTTTAATAAAAGACAAAATCCCACTTAAAGGGAATGGACAACTTTGCCCTTTGTTCGTAATTTCGGTATAACTCTTTACTCGGACATCCATTTGATGATCCGTTTGTTGTGTTACAACCCTAACTCACATGTCTACAACTATCTAGTTTTCACCTCAAGTCATTTATAATGTTATTAAGGTCAAAACTAGTCTCTAACAGGAACCTTTCTACCGAAAACAACAAAATTTTGTGTTCGTAAATAATTCGACCTTTCATGATTTATGAAAGTAGGATTATAATAAACATAATCAATTCACATTAGATATACTAATATCACATTATTCATATCACATAAGATAAGCATGATTTAAATATAATTTATCATAATTATATTCGGGTTGTCACAACTTCCCCCCTTAGAAAATTTCGTCCCCGAAATTTAATATAAAGGTCACTTACCAAACAAATGGGGATACTGTTTCCTCATGCTATCCTCCGTTTCCCAAGTTGATTCTTTAACTCCATGGCTCATCCACATAACCTTAACTAAGGGAATAACTTTATTTCTCAATACTTGCTCCTTATGATCAATAATTTCCATTGGTTCCTCGATGTACGACAAGTCTTCCTTCAGTTCAATTGGTTGAGTTTTCAACTGATGAGATGGATCCGCCAAATACTTACGAAGCATCGATACGTGAAACACATCATGTAAACGGGATAAATCTGGAGGTAATGCTAATCTATAAGCCAGGGGCCCAATTCTTTCCAACACTTCAAATGGTCCAATGTATCTTGGACTTAGTTTCCCCTTTTTCCCAAATCTCATAACACCTTTCCATGGTGAAATACGTAGGAATACAAAATCTCCCTTCTGAAATTCCAATGGATGCTTCCTCTTATCTGCATAAAATTTCTGCCTGCTTTGCGCTATCTTTATCCATTCCCGAATCATTTTGATCTTTTCAGTTGTCATGTCTATCAATTTAGGACCCAAAATTTTCCTTTCACCCACTTCATCCCAACACAAAGGCGTTCTACATCTCCTCCCATATAAAGCTTCATAAGGAGCCATACCAATAGTCGACTGGTAACTATTATTAAACGAGAATTCCATCAATGGCAAATGATCATCCCAACTACCTTTGAAGTCAAATACACAGGCTCGTAACATGTCTTCTAATATTTGAATCATCCTTTCTGATTGCCCATCAGTTTGTGGATGAAACGCAGTGCTGAACTTCAAACTTGTGCCCATGGCATTCTGGAGACGGGGCCAAAACTTAGAAGTGAATGTTGGATCTCTATCTGATACAATTGACACCGGTGCCCCATGTAAACGGATAATCTCATCAACATACATACGTGCATACTTGTCAACAGTGTAAGTGGTCTTAACTGGGAGAAAATGAGCTGACTTCGTCAATCGGTCTACAATCACCCAAATAGAATCATGCCCATTTGGTGACCGGGGTAATCCTGTAACAAAGTCCATCGTTATATGCTCCCACTTCCATTCCGGAATAGGCAAAGACTGCAATAATCCTGCCGGCTTCTGATGCTCTGCTTTCACTTGCTGGCATACTAAACATTTAGCTACGAACTCTGCAATCTCACGTTTCATATTGTTCCACCAGTAATATTCTTTCAAATCTCTGTACATTTTGGTACCTCCCGGATGCATAGAGTAAATAGAACTATGTGCCTCTTCTAATATATCTTTCTTTAAGGGTGGATCATTCGGTACACAAATCCTATTTTTATAACACAACAATTCATCATTCTTAATCTCAAAGTCACTCTCTCTACCATCCCGAACTTCTTGTTTCTTCTTTTCAAGGAATGGATCACTCATCTGCAAACTTCGTATGCGTTCTGCCAATAAAGGTCTCACTGTGACATGTGCTAATAATCCTCCACTTTTTGAAAACTTCAATTCAATCCCCATCGATGCCAAGTCAAGAATATTTCCAACACGGGCACACCGTATGCAACCTAGCATCCCTGATGATTTTCGACTCAAAGCATCTGCTACCACATTGGCCTTCTCAGGATGATGATGAATGGTACAGTCATAGTCTTTAATCAGCTCTATCCAACGCCTCTGTCTCAAATTCAGTTCTTTCTGTGTAAACAAGTATTTCAAACTTTGATGATCCGTAAATATCTCACAAGTTTCTCCATACAAGTAATGTCTCCACAACTTTAACGCAAAAACAATGGCCGCTAGCTCCAAGTCATGTGTAGGGTAGTTTCGTTCATGCGTCTTTAATTGTCTGGAAGCATATGCGATTACCTTCCCATTCTGCATAAGAACACATCCTAACCCCTGAAATGAAGCGTCTGTATAGATCACAAAAGACTCATTCCCACATGAAATAGTAAGTATAGGGGCTGAAACCAACCGATTCTTTAATTCTTTAAAACTCCTCTCACATTCTTCATCCCATACAAACTTCACTTCTTTACGAGTCACTTTGTCAGTGGTAATGCTATTGCTGAAAATCCCTTAATGAATCTGCGATAGTAACCTGCCAATCCTAGGAAACTCCTAATTTCTGTCACATTCTTAGGACTTTCCCATTCAACAATTGCTTCCACTTTCTTTGGATGAACATAAATCCCATCTCCCGAGACCACGTGCCCTAAAAACACAATTTCATTCAACCAAAACTCACACTTGCTGAATTTCGCAAATAATTTCTTCTCTCTCAAAATCTGCAATACAAGTCTCAAATGTTTCTCATGTTCCTCCATGCTACGCGAGTAAATCAACACATCATCTATGAATACAATCACAAAGGAATCAATGAAAGGGTGGAATACTCGGTTCATGAAATCCATAAAAACTGCTGGAGCATTAGTCAATCCAAATGGCATCACCAAAAACTCATAGTGCCCATATCGAGTCCGAAAAGCTGTTTTGGAAATATCGCTATCCTTCACTTTCAGTTGGTGGTAAACCGATCTCAAATCAATCTTTGAAAATACCGTGGCCCCCTGTAATTGGTCAAACAAGTCATCAATACGAGGTAGAGGGTACTTATTTCTAATGGTCACCTTATTCAACCGCCGATAATCAATACATAATCGCATTGTCCCATCTTTCTTTTTCACAAATAACACTGGGGCTCCCCATGGCGAAACACTAGGCCGAATGAACCCTCTGCTTATCAGATCTTGTAATTGCACTTTCAATTCCTTCAACTCTGTTGGTGCCATTCTATGAGGAGCAAGGGAAATCTGACCAGTACCTGGAATTAATTCAATAGAAAACTCTACTTCCCTATCGGGTGGCAATCCTGGCAATTCTTCTAGGAAGACATCAGAAAATTCTCTAACCACTGGTATATCTTCAACTTTAAGTGCTTCCTTACTAACATCAAATACATAAGCTAGATACCCTGTACAACCTTTACTCAATAACTTTCTACTCTTAATGGCTGAGATAAGACAATTAGGGACAACATCCCTTTCTCCTATAAACTGGAACTCAGGTTCACCTGGCAGATGAAATGTAACTTCCTTTCGAAAAAAATTAATGGAAGCATGATACGACGATAACCAATCCATCCCCAATATAATATCAAAATCCCGAATGGCCAACGGTATCAAGTCAACATAGAAATCTCTCTCACCCATTCGTAAGACACAATCTTTATAAACATGCTCAACTAGAATTACACTTTCCATTGGGGTAGAAATATATAAGGCACAATTGAGGAATGAACATGGTCTACCCAAATATGAAACAATATCTAATGCCACAAATGAATGCGTAGATCCAGGATCAATGAGTGAATATAGATCTTTGTTTGCAATAAAAAGTTTACCTGTAACCACTTCAGGTGTAGCATGGGCATCTTGCAATGTCATCGCAAACACTCTTCCTCCTGCCTTCGATCCACTTGCTTGCCTTGTACCTCTTCCCCTGGTGGCACTGCCTGGAGAGGATCCTTTATGAGGCCCCACACTACTGACTAAAACTGCTCTTGATAACATCGGACAATTCTTTCTCAGATGGCCCTTCTGATGACAGTTGAAACATTCTATACTCAGTAACTTTGGGCAATTTCTCTTTATATGATCTGATGCCCCACAAAAGAAACAAACATTCGGATCTCGTTGTGCTGAAACTCCTGAACCTCTTCTACCACTAACTTCACCCCTTTGAAAACTACTTCCCATGCCTCTACCATGCTGGAATTTCTGCCCTCCAAACCTCGAATATTCTGTGCCACTACTCTTTTGATAATTTGGATCAAATCTGCTTCTCTTTACACCTCGTTCTCGATTCCCTCTAGCTTCATTCACGTCCCTTTCTACTAGCATGGCTTTGTTCACCAAGGAGGAATAGTTAGAAGTCTCTAAAGCCGATAATCTAGATTTAATGACTAACTCCAGCCCATCGAGAAATCGGTTGCACATATCTTCCTCATTCCGTATAAACCTCGAAGCAAACCGAGATAAAGCTGTAAGTTTAGCTTCGTATTCTCTAACTGTCATACTCCCTTGATTCAACAGGAAATATTCCTTCCCCTTTTGTTTTTGATACATTGGGGGGAAATACTTATCATACAAAGCTTTGACAAAAGCATCCCATGAGATCAGATTCTCACCTCCTGGAGTAATCAACAAATGTTTTGTGGCATCCCACCAGTACTTAGCTTCTCCTCTTAGCATATACGTCGCCAAGGTCACTCGTTGATTCTCAGGCATCTTCATCACCCCAAAGATAAGTTCAATCTCTTTAACCCATACTTCTGCCTCTGCTGGATCAACTGCTCCTTCAAATGAGGGTGGGTTCATCTTAATAAATTTCTCATGTGAAGTACTCCTTTCTTCCCGGTGTATCACCTCCTCAGCCCTAGCCAAGGTTTGGGCCTCCAGTTGCCTGTTCTGTTGTTCTTCCACATGAGCCATAAATCTAGCTTGTTGCTCTGCCATTAGAGTCATAGCACGTGCCATTTTTTGTATGTCTGTCAATTGTTCTGGGTCAGGTTCTATATTTCCATGAACAGGTTGCTCAACCTTTGCCTCTGCTGCCATGTTTGAAGCCTCATCTTCTATTTCCACATTCACATTCCCTCGTTCCATTCTCTTATATCTGAAATGAATCAAAGATATAACAACATGCAGATATACATATCTTTCCTAACATAATCGTTAGTATCAAATAAAATATATTTCTAACATTCACTGCCAAATCTAGACTCTTCTCACTCCAGAACCTCTAAAACCTAGGCTCTGATACCAAAAGCTGACACACCCCAACCCAGTTACTTATAATTAAGTTTGAAAGTCAAAGTGAGTCAAACCATAATTAATTTAACCAAACCATAATCACGAGTTTTGATTTCAGAGTCGTCATTGTAAATCCATATAACTAAAAACCTTTTTACAACATCAGAGTAGTCATACTTATACAAACTTGCTTGAAGGATAATTTAACTTAATTACATCATTTACATTTAAACAAAATCTTTGTTTCTCCCATTCCTGGCTAACCCAACCCGACTTCCTAGATTTGGCAGTGACATCGCGTTACCTGAAAAATGTGAGCATAGGAACCGTGAGCAAAATAGCCCAGTGAATGCATCACTACTATACTACTGCATGAATTTAAATGCAATAAATCATGTCCATATACTTATGTATTAACTTATCCGGATCATTCAGATTGAATGACCAACTTTTTCGAATCATGATTCACATATCCTGTCTAAATAGACAATTCTCCCCCATTCCTGGTCGAGGAGTAACCCCTTGTCATTAATAGACAAATCTCCCCCATTCCTGGTCGAGGAGTAACCCCTCATTTCGGTAAACCAAAATGAACAATTTCATATTCATTATATTATGATCATATCAATAACACGATACAAATATCTCTTTCCAGTGAGTACACTCACCTTGGTTGACAACTATGTATTCACGTTTTCTTCTGGTGGAGCTGAACTGGGTTGATTAGGCCGTACACCTGTCAATCCAACTAAATCAGTACTGAACCTCAATCATAAATATTATCCTAACATAATTATGTAACTTTCCATGATTATACATCAACAATATAATTCCAATTAAGTCACATTCCATAAAACATTAGTAAAGGCAAAACAATGATATACATGTTGATAAAGTTACGGACATTCAACCGTAGGAAATACCTTATGAGTACTTTATAACCAAAGTCAAGTAAACATGAAATTATACTCCTCAATGTATATACACATGAAACATGTACTCAAAGTACCCTTTGTAACGACAAAATACAAACATTCATTCAAGGGGTAGCCAGTATGGCCTGAAATTATTGTACTACACACTTAACCATCCTATATTCCTAAATTGTATAAATACAAGGGCCCAACCTTATCAATATGAAACATATATGAATATACTATCCAGTACAAGTGACGGTGTAATTTTTCAAGCTTCCTAGGGCAAGTTATGACCATTTCTTTACAATACAAGAAATCTGCTCTACAAGCTCCTCTATTGTTCCTTCGAATTCCCAGAATTTTCATAAATTTTCTACAACATAACTTTCCATGATTTTCAATAAATTTTTAGTACACATACTGAATCGTACAGAATTAAATTTTCATATTTGTTTGACTTCATTTGCTATCTCAAAAGGTTGACTAAACTCAGGGCATACCGAAATGAAGTATAAAAACAGAAACCATGTACCAACTTGAAATCATCATTACGGCCTAACCACAAGGAGATAAATTCTATTTTTCGGGTATGATATGAATATATGAGTCTACGTTCATATCCAATTTGAATTTCTCAATTCCAGTAAGCACACAAAGAGATATACAAGTTTTAATACAAGGGGTTTAAATACAAGGCAATTTTAAGGGTTTATGCATTCAACTTAGCTTAAACTTGCATATATTCATACATATGCAACCAAGCATGAAAGGTCAATAAAAAAATAAGGGATTTATATCATATAAATCATAAATATATGAAAAATAACAAGATTTTCAATTAGGATTACCTTCGGGACTTTTATGTAATTTCTACGGATTTTTCTACACTTTTTCTCCTCACTTTTCCTTCCTAAACATCTACTTTCTCTTTCCTTAAGCCAAACCCTCTTCAAACTGAACCTAGGATTTGTTTTGCTGAAGAAATATGTTAGAGGGAGGGTTTTAAGTCGGCCAAGGCTGCCTCCCAAGACAACCAATCAAATTAAAGCATTTGGTTTAATAAAAAACAAAATCCCACTTAAGGGGAATGGACAACATTGCCCTTTGTTCGTAATTTCGGTATAACTCTTTACTCGGACATCCATTTGATGATCCGTTTGTTGTGTTACAACCCTAACTCACATGTCTACAACTATCTAGTTTTCACCTCAAGTCATTTATAATGTTATTAAGATCAAAACTAGTCTCTAACAGGAACCTTTCTACCGAAAACAACCAAATTTTGTGTTCGTAAATAATTCGACCTTTCATGATTTATGAAAGTAGGATTATAATAAACATAATCAATTAAAATTAGATATACTAATATCACATTATTCATATCACATAAGATAAGCATGATTTAAATATAATTTATCATAATTATATTCGGGTTGTCACAATTTGGTTCGTTGTAATATACAGAATTTAGATGAAAACACGTAACCAACATGTTATTTGTCTAGAACAAACATCAAACAAATCCATGCATATGTGTAATAAAGGACAAAGTGAGTCAAAGATGTAGGAAGCATCACTATAGCAGCTCAAAGACTCCAAACTTTGTAAAACACATGAATGACATAGCATATTGACTCAAATCACTATCAAACAGTCACATGGATATGACATGAAGTTGTGAATTGGTCATCCTAAGTGTTTATTCATAAACGGTGCAAAACAAACTACAAAACTCTTTTCGATTCGTCAAAATTTTATCAAAACAAAATCTTTTTGGCTTTTTCAAAATTTTCAAAAAATAGAAAATCTTTTTGTATGTTTCAAAATTTCCAAAAAAATGGAAAATATACAAACATGGTACACATTAGCAATAGGTATATAATATCATCATGTAAAACATCATATGCTAGCAAACAAGTCAAACCTCAATCGTTAGGTGCATGGGGGTTTTCCAAAGGTGGTGACAATTTATGAAAAACCTCCATCAAGTCATGTGAAGTTTTTACTAAAAACTTAACTTGCTCACTAAGATGTGCAAACTCTCTCATGTAGTCTCCAGGAGCATGTAAAGAATCATGTGTGGGTGCATGTGTGGCAGAAACATGTGTAGTAGAAAAACGTGACACATTACCCAACTTAAAGAAAAATTCCCTAAGGTGTCATCTCCTCTTGCAATGGGAACAAACATAAATAGGCCTAGAAACACCTCTCTCAAAAGCTCTAGGATGTACTTTCCTAATGGGATGCCTAGGTGGGTTAATTTTTGGGCCATGTGAATCTGTCACTAAAGTTGGAACCGGCTCGGGTGCGACAAAAGAAGTGGAAGCATCGTCATGACCTTTTCCTAGCCGGTCAACTCTACCCTCATCGGGATTAAGAACCACCTTTTCAACCTTCTTAGGTGTGTTCTCAAAATTGACTTTGACCTCCCTGGCACGTTCGAGATCACTCTCGAGTTGGGATACACGTGTCGTCAGACTAGACACCGTGTCGGTCAAATCACATTTTTCCTTTCTTAAAACCTCATTTTCTCTCTCCAAATCTAACACTCGACGACCTAAATCCCTATTACACTTTTTTTAAGGTCTCGGTGTACAAATCTCTAAAGGCTTTTTGGACCTCACTTTCATCTCCACTTTCACACTTGCTTTCTCCCTCACTTGAAGCGCTCAAATAATCACCGTCGCATTCGTGTGTACTATTGTGGGACAAAGTTGGTGTGCTCACACGACTTGCTAAAAATGAAACAAACTTCTCACCACTAGTCACATCACCCTCACCTTCACTACTATCACTAAGTGTGGCGGGCATGGCTACTTTATTTCCTTTCTTTCTAAGCCACGTAGGACACTCAAATGACTTATGCCCCTTACCCCCACATTCAAAATAAGTCACGTCCTCAAAATCCTCCTCACACTCCTCATTTGAGTCATTCTCTTTTTCATTCTCACCGTTTTCGTTGGCCTTTCCTTTCTTTTTTATTTTTCTAAAAAAATCTTTTTTTATTGGAAGAATTTTCTTTAGAAATTTTAAGAAACTTTTTAAAAAAAATCGCAAATAAGGCCATGTCGTCAAAATTAAAATCACCCTCAGAGTCGAACTCACAAACACGCTCTTTCTTTTTCTTCTCACTCTTGTCACCTTGCTTAGCATGGGTTCTAAGTGCAATCCCTTTATCCTTAGGCTTGACAGATTTAGGAAACATATCAATTTCGTACGTTTATAAGTCTCCTACTAATTCTTCGAATTTAAGAGTGTTTAAATTACCCATAGAATTTAACACAGTAACTTTAGGGATAAAACGCTTAGGTAGTGATCTTAGAATCTTTTTAACAACTCTATCATTAGGAATGTGTTCACTAAGATTAAAGCTAGTGTTTACAATATCATATAATCTAGCATAGAATTCATCAAAACATTCAGACTCAAGCATGATGATAGTCTCAAATTGGGTTGTTAAATTTTGCAGTTTAGACTCTTTCACAACATTAGTTCCTTCATGGGTAAGCTGTAAAACATCCCATGCCTCTTTTGACATGGTGCACGTCATTATCCGTCGAAACTCGTCAGGTATGACGGATCCATAAATAGCACTAAGACCCTTAGATTTAAAAGATGACCATTTAAATTCATCTTCAATCCATGCAGTCACATATTTTAAATTTGTCACGTTGTCAATGGTGACGGAGGAAGGTGTCCACCCTCTTTCAACCAAAATCCAAAATATTTCATCTATCGCTTTTATAGAAGATTTCATTCAGGATTTCCAGTAAACATAATTTGTCCCGTCAAAAACTGACATTTTATTATATAATTTCTTCATTTTGAACACGCCTTTTTCAAAAAATTAATTTTTCAGAAAATTGATATCTTCAGAAAAAAATTGCGAAAAATTACACGGTATAATTGTGTAATTGGCTCTGATACCAATTTGAGTGTGCGCATGCGTTCAAATGAATTAATTATTTAATTAAATTACAATTTCAGACCCAACAATTTTTTAACTCTTGCAAATAAACGTGATTGATTAAAAAATTAATCTAAGCGTGCAAGACAGTAACAAATGAGGAAAAAAATCCTTGAAGGGCAAAACCATTTATTTCACTATAATTTTGTAAATCACAACTTACACAGATTACAATGAAATAATTTGACACACGAATACCCCCAGGCGTCGGTCCGTATCGTCAGCAATGGAACAATCTCTGCAACTCCACAAGAACACTCTATTCTATTTTCAGGAAAGATTCATACTCAGCAGACCTTAATATACTCAGACTTCGATTAGTACCATGAACGGTACCAAAATCAGCACCATTATATTTCAGAAAAAATATGTCTTGTGTTCCACAAAATAATTCATAAAAAGTAGATAGGATTATGAATTAAATGGACAAAAGGTTTTGAACCCTTAAAAGTGATAAGAAGACATACTTGAAAATATTGAACACAAAAATTTTCTTTTCACAAAGTGTTCTGCAAACTATTCTTCTCTGTCGTGAAAACTGTACGAGATGGCCTTTTAAATAGAAGAGATTGAGATAAAGATGATAACCAATTATCCACAAAAAAGATGGAGACTTAAGGTGTTAAAATAAAGAGAGCAGTGGCGTGATAAGATAAATCAAAAGAGGCGTAAGCTTTTTTTTTTAACTTTGAAACAAAGCCAATGATTGGAAATCATTGGCGCCTCTCTTAATTATCAGCAAAGGCGTGTGGCAAAAAATAAAAGGCATCATGAAGTTAAGTTTTGCCTTAACAAAAGTGTACGCAACTTCTGGATAAAAAAAAACTTTTTATGAAACCTATTTGACATATGCCAATCATCGGCATTATGCCAATCGTTGACAAACTAAAAAAAAGTGGCGCTCCACACTTCTCAACTAGCGTGTAACACAGGCGAGATGCCCTTAAAAGGGATAAGAAGTTTGCCCCCCCCCCCCCTTTTTTTTAACTATACAAAACAGTTTTTGAACAAAAGCTCCCTCATTTTTAAAAAAAATATTCTTTAAATGCCACCTCATTTTGATTTTAAAAACAAACTTTTGTTTCCATTTTTTTTTGTTTTGAAATAAAACTTCTTTTGATCAAAAGAAATTTTATAAATAATAGTTCTCACCTTTTTTTAAAAAAAATTCCCAACACTTTAAATATAAAATGCACATGGAACTTTAAACATATTTTTACCAAAATTATCTCGTTGGAGCTTGAATGTTGAAGTGCACTTGTAATTCGGATTCGGAGTTTGTAGATGATAGCTTCCTCAATTCTTTGACGACTTGTTGCGGTATACGACATAATTAAATGTGACAGGCAATGTCCTTACAATTGTTAATCACTATTATTAGCTCATGTACTAGGAATGACTTTTGTGATTAATATCTACTACATAACGACATATTTTAACACTGAAATATATGATTTCGTATTTTAATTTATGTTCTTGTATTTGTATTGACTTTTGTGATCAATATCTATTGCATAAAGGCATCTTTTAACACTGTCAAGTGTTTCGTATTTCAATTTATGAATATAAATTTAAGTATTAAATTTATGATTTATTTGTTTTATGCATTGTCTCGGGTGAGAGTTGTGAGCTTAAATGGAAACTATGTTGTTACATGGGGTGATGGGGGCACATTGTGTGAGGACGAATCTAGAAGTCAAAGTATAATAAATGATTGTCTCAATAAAAGATTGAAACTTAGTCTTACATTTTCCATTTTATTTTGTTGATAGCAACCATGATTTTATTGTTGCTTATATATTGTCAATTTTAAAATTGAATGGTATAAAAAAAATATTACTATATAAGATTATTGACGATTGATTATGTTGGAGATTTTTTAAAATAAGTGAGTAAAAGTTTGCCCCACATTGGAAGTGTGTGGAGTGAAGTGGGAAACAATATCAATATAAAAGGGAGAGAGTCCCACATTGGAAAATGAATAGAGATAAGTGAAACCCACTAATCTATAAAGCATGTGGACAACATTTGTCCCATAATGGAAAAAGATTAAGTATAAATGGAAGATGAAGAGTTAATTCATCAAGCATTTAGGACGACTATTTAAGAGATCTCCACTACGGTGCAAAGCACCGTGCACACGCACGTGTGCGTGCGCGCAAGATGCAAAATCGGAGGCGGACTGAGGCAGTGGGTTGTAGAGGCGCTAGTGGCACATTTTGCATGTCGTGTTTCCACAGTGGTAGCGAGTTGCTGGGATTCGTCCGAGTCGGATCATATTAGATTAGGCCTGGTCGCGTTTTGGTCTATGTAAAAACATGTTTAGTTTAGTTGCCCTGGTTCAGAAATGGCTTGTGACTGTTGGTATTAAACACTCATACCATTTTGAAATTAATTAAGACTGTCAAATTCAACAGCTATGACTCTTGAGACATAACCTTTCATTTCTTATAAATAAAGGCTGCCTATTTCGAAGTTGTACATACTTAATATGAAACCAATTTCAGATTTCCCAACTCCTGTAATTATTCACTTAGAACTTTCATGATATACAAAGATTCTCTTATTCTGTTTTGTGTACCAAAATAGACTAGGAACTTCTTTGTCTAATCTTCGTTGCTACATCCAAGGGTTGTCTTCAAACATACAATTTGCATACAATGCAATTGCTTTATTGTATCTTGAGTACGGATTTATGGATTCACATTTGTATATCGAATTATCTTGGTGGGGCAAATGTTATATTTAGGAATGTGACATCATGCCTTGAAGTTTTCAGAATTGATTTGAAGTTCAACAGAGTTGTATTTAGAAATTTACATTATTGTATTAAAGTTGACATTATTGTTATAAATAGAAGAGTTTCATTTCATCCTTTGCATACAGATTTCCAAATAACTTACGGAAGAAGCTACAAGTAAAAAGTTCCTTATCGGTCAGTTTTTAAGTTTTAAAATGCATGATAATATGCGTGCTAGAACAATATCCAATGCATATTAAATGATTGCTAACTTAAAATTTTAAATATAGGTGATAATGTAATTATTTCTGCTATAATTGAAAATTCTCCTCCTTCATGGAAATATCATAAGAAAGAACTCAAACACAAAAAGAAGATCTTTAACTTGAAGAATTAGATACTCATTTAAGAATTGAACAAGAGTCTTAAATTCTATATGGTAAAGAGGAATAGGAAAATTATGTTTCTAAGGTCCATATGGTGGAGGAAGGAAATGAGCAAAAATATGGCAATCATGAAAACAATAACAAGCGGAAGAATTTTCAAACAATTCTAAAGCAAACAAAAAGAAGAAAGGCAATTGTTTTCAATATAATAAACCAGGTCACTTCATGAAGGATTTTCGTGAGTTAAAGAAACTAAAGGACAAAGGAGGGTCATCAGACACAAAGCAAAATTTTGTTGCTATGATTTTCGAGGCTAATATGCTTAGAGAAGATAACTCTTGGTGGATTGATTCTGGTGCCACAAGGCATGTATGAAACAACAAGAGCTTGTTCTCTGCCTATGAAACTGTGGAAGGAGATGTTCACTATATGGGAAATTCCTCAACTGATGCTGTTAACGGCAAAGGGGCGGATAGATCTCAAATTAACTTCCGAAAAAATCATAAGTCTCACCAATGTCTTTCATGTTCCTGATGTTAGGAAAAATTTAGTTTCTGGAAGTCTTCTTAACAAATTTGACGTTAAGCTTGTATTTGAGTCAGACAAATTTGTTCTGACTAAAAATGGTACCTTTGTAGGCAAAAGTTATTTGTATGAGGGCATGTTTAAGATCAACATCAATGAAAAAAATTCTTCTACTTATATCGTTGATTGTCTTTCATTATGGCATATTCGTTCAGGACATGTTAATAGAAAGAAAATGCATTTCATAGTTAATTTAAATTTAATTCCTAAATATGAGAATGATATGAATGGAAAATGTAAAATATGCATGCAAACAAAACTAACAAGATTACCTTTTCCCAAAATAAAATAAAAAACTACATTTTTGTTGCAATTAGTACATAATATTATTTGTGATTTGCATGGAACACATACTAGAGGCGATAGTAAATATTTTGCTACATTTATCGATGACTTTTCAAAATATTGTTACGTATGTCTTTTAAACTCTATGTATGAAGTGCTAAATAGATTTAAGACATATAAAAATGAAATTGAAAATCAATGTGATATTAAAATTAAATATCTTATGATGATGTTGGAAACAACACCACCCTTCAAGGTGTTTGTAAGCTCAATTCAATGTTAACAATGGAAGCACAACGGTATATACTCATATGATAGAAGGAGGTGAGGAGAAGAGGATTCACACCAAAATATAAGTGGTTCAGCCAATCTGGCCTATGTCCACTGTGCAAGTGTATGATGTGTATCACTATAAGAGGGCACTAATGGCCATAGATACAAACTCTCAAGCTTTCTCTCTCTACTGTGTATTTGAACACACTTTCAGCTAGGGTTTCTAATTTAGAATCCCCCTCCAAGGAGAAGGAGACAAGTATATATAATACCTGGGGGGTGTAGTGTACCCCCATGCATGCAATGAGCATGTGTGTGTTGATCTAGCCAATATGATGAAGACACCTGTCACTGTCACATGTAGAGAATGATGAAAAAATATTCCCCCCATGTGAGGGGAATGATTTGTTATAACTGATTTGTGTACACGTGTTCTTATCCTCATATATGCGCATAAGAGCTCGTCCATCTGTGGCTGGTCATAACCTCAGCCTGGAAGAGTACGAGGTTGGTAAAGTCTGGTTGATATCCAATTCGAGATTAATCACGATGACCTAGGCTTATGTGGAGCTGAGGTAAGGTAAGCGGAGTCATAAGGTCGGCCTGGGCCGAGGCTAAGTTGGAACATGCTAGGAACATCGGCTGATTCCCTGTCGAAGCTAGCCTTGATGGAAGTATAGCTTCTGTAACCTCGACCTACTCCCAGCCGAGGTTGTCATCCCCTGGTCAGCCTGATGAATAACTATTCCCATGGATCATTGAGGCCTATCTTTACGAGGTTGGTAGTAACGCCGACCATGGCCGACCTTGCTTGGGACGCGACCACTGGTCATTGATCTAAGGCCCCTCTAACGTCGGCCATATCCATAGCCAAGGTTGATGTCTCTGAGCCGAGGTGGTACATTTGGGGCATATCAATCACCCCCTAGCACTTAGTTACCTGTGTGATCAGGTGTCTAAGGGGTATATTTGTCCCAGGTCGAATTTCTTCAGGTGTCAAATAACTCTTGACAGGTGTCATCTACTAGAGTAGATAGTGTGCCTGACAGGTTTAATGATGTTGGCTGTCTTTTGGGCTCCCAAGGCAATGATGGGCCTTGGGACACGTGCACTCACACTTGAGGGTTTAAACCCCACTTTCTTATATTTCTTCCTCATTTATCACCTTCTCTGGACTTGGGCATTTTCTGTAACTTTCTCTCTCTAGAAGAGCTCTGATTTGAAGCGCGTTTGGGTGGTCATTCCTTGCAATTCCTTCCTTGCTTCTTATCATTTTTCTTCAGGTATCCTTTGCCATCCCTTCTTCTTCATTATTCTTCCTTGATCTTATTTTTGCATTTTTCGGTGAGATTTAAGAGGGTTCCGGTGAGATTATTGGTTTTCTGGCGGACTGTTCTTGTATGTTCTTCGTTGTTTTTGCTCAAAGTTTAATAGCTTCATCTTTAATTCCATTCGCCAATCTTGTTTGTAATTAAGGAGAGTCACAAAGTCTAACGTCTGCCTCATATGCTCAGACCCCTTTACCAACTCTTAGAGGAATTCCCCTCCCTTAGGGAGAAGACTTTAGATAAAATTAGACAAATAGAGAGAGCCCAAGAGGAAGCTCGTAGGGCGGAGGCATTCCCCCTCGGGCCTATTTTCCCACAACCTCTAAAGGTTATATATCCTGAACCATCCGAACCAGTTAGCCCATCAAAGGCCCCAGCTGAACCTTCACCAATGTCTGAGTCTGAGTCATCCACCTCAGACCCTATGTCTGTGGAATCTTTTCAAGAGGCCATGGATTTCTCACCTCTTAAAGATCAGGCCCCTGATCAGGCAAAGGTGTCTAGTCGAGTCTCGTCTCATAAAAGTTCAAGTACACCAACCTCTTCCTCAGAGGTTGAAATTGTTAGACCAAGTGTGGTTGTTCCACCAATCCTTGAAGCCATTCCCCTATCGGCTGTCACAGGGGCTGAGTTCGCTCAGAGGTTTCCATGTAATGCCCCATCGTATGCTCAGGCCGACGTTGAGCTAGATGATGATGATGACGCTGAGAGTGATATTGACGTCTCTGAGGCGGTCGAGATTGAGAGTTCAGTTAGCGAGATCGACCTCCTATCCTTCAGATACCTATATTCCATAATCCCCTCTCTAAAACTCAGGAGACCTCTGAGGGAAGAGAGGGCTTATGACGACCGAGATGGTGAGATATTCCTATACGAGCAGATGTTCAAGTTGGGATTTCTTCTGCCCATCCATCTCATCATCAGGTCTATATTGGCCTATATCAATTTGGCCCCTTCCCAGTTGTCACCCAATGCTTGGAGGGTGATAATTGGAGCCATTATCTTATGGAGGGTTGTACGTCACTCAGACCTTCCTTTCCAAGTCTTTACAGGATGCTATGTCCTTTCATCTGCCAAAAATCATCCAAGTTATTATCATTTTTTAGCTCGAAAGCCAGAAAAGAAGATGCTTTAGATTACCCAAACCTCAAACCACAACTGTAAGCTATGTTATTTCTTTGCCTCAGGGCCATGGGAATTTGGTCCATGTGCCCCCTCTTCCTCATTAGAGCCGAGAATGCCCCTGAGATGGGGAAAGGTTACGATGGCTGCTAAGGCCGACCTTGGGCTAAGCCCACTCAATCTTCAGAAGGTCAAAGACCTTTAGGATCAGGGGGAGCATGGTCTGCTTGTCAAATTCGAGCACCTGATGACCCCCTATTACCTCTCTAAGACTGGTCTAGGGGGAAGTCCTCTTACAGAGCTTGGTAAGTTCTTTTTATTTCAACAAGTTATACCTCTGAATATATGTAGATCTGATTCTCTAACTCAAACCTTTCTATTTTACAGAGCACTCAAAAGGAATATCGGACGAGTTTTGGGAGATGGCAGCACCAAGTCTAACAAAGCTCATCAAAAAGGCAGGTCTGAATGCCCCACCTCCCCCTCCTTTAACCTCGAGGGCTGAGTCCACTAAGAAGAGGAAGGTTGCTGACCCTGCCCCTGAGGATCAGAGGCAGAAGAAAAAAGGGGGGATCGTGCCATCCCCATTTCTTCTGAGGATGCCATGATTGTTCGTTTTGAGCAATTAAAGATAGGTGAAAGTTTCATTGGCCAAAGTATGAAGGCCTTGGATGCTATCGGCGGTGTCATGACCGAGTCTGACAAGTGCTTTTATCGGTCCATGGATAAGCCTCTGTTGGCTGAATTCTCTCTTCACCATTCTATCCAGCTAAGACCTTTAAGTTTTTGCTTCTAAGTTTTTACAAGTCTAACATCGGCATTTGAACTACATCAGACCTTAGGCTGACATCTTGGCACATGTTCTACAGGGTCTTGTCACCATGTATCACTACGTTAACTGGACCTTAGGGAAACTCCCTCTGATAGAGAAGGGCTAAGATGCTAAGAAGACCGAGGCCACTCAAAACGCTGAGGTGGAACGTCTGAAGATCACTCTGAAGAATGCCGAGACCAGCGTCAAGGGAATGCAGAAGGACATGGACAAGCAAAGGGAAGATCATAACACTGCCATGAAGGCTCAGGCTGATTCCCTTCAGCGTAAAGTTGATGTTGCTGTCAAGGCTGCCTTGGAAGATACCTCCGAGATGATCTTGGAGGAGTACAAGGTCTCTGACGAGTTTGTCAGCTTCGGCTTTGAATATCTGGAGAGGGGTGTTAAGGCAACTGGCAAGTGGGCTGCCATGAAGGAAAAGGAATCAGGAAGCCTTGCAGCTGCTGACTTTATCGACATGGGTTATGCTGACCCTAAGTTTGCTCAGGCCTTGCAGGAGGTTGAAGAAGAGGGAGGTGCTGCACCCACTGAGACTGCACCACAAGGAGACACCATGACCGAAGATATCGGTGCTCATGACGATAGAGTGGAAGTGGCCACCCTCGGCCAAGAAAATGCAGACCCGACCATTACCCCTGAAGCTGCAAACACTTTGTTTTTGTGAAGCCATTTTTTGTAACTCCTGATTTTGTTGTAACCTCTGATGAACATCGTTACTTTATATCTTTGCATTTTGTAACTTATTGTCAACCTCTGAGGAGGGATTTTATTTCTTCACTTGTTGATTTGTTTGTTGAATGCTTTTCTTTGCCATGCAATGTGTTCAGTTATGAAGTCTTGGTACAACGATGTCTTTGTTAAACTCAATGAATGGTGCCTTACCTCAGACCTTGCCACCATATTATGATGTTAAGGGCCCGAGGTCATCCAAGTATGATGTCTTACCTAAGAC
Organism: Sambucus nigra; assembly: GCA_949130495.1. Taxonomy (NCBI): domain Eukaryota; kingdom Viridiplantae; phylum Streptophyta; class Magnoliopsida; order Dipsacales; family Adoxaceae; genus Sambucus; species Sambucus nigra. The sequence goes on from CASBWL010000485.1 coordinate 1,827,140, forward strand.
CTTGTCACTAAATTATGATTTTATAAGGTCTGAGGTCATCAGCTAAGATGTTATCCTCATAAAATTTTCACCAAATTAATGATGTTAAGGGTATGAGGTCATCCAAGTGTGATGTCTTACCTCAGACCTTGTCACCAAATTATGATGTTATAGGGTCTGAGGTCATCAACTAAGATGTTATCCTCATAAAATTTTCACCAAATTAATGATGTAAAGGGTCTGAGGTCATCCAAGTATGATGTCGTACCTCAGACCTTGTCACCAAATTATAATGTTATCAGGTCTGAGGTCATCAACTAAGATGTTATCCTCATAAAATTTTCACCAAATTAATGATGTTTAGGGTCTGAGGACATCCAAGTATGATGTCTTACCTCAGACCTTATCACCAAATTATGATGTTATAAGGTCTGAGGTCATCAACTAAGATGTTATCTCCATAAAATTTTCACCAAATTAATGATGTAAAGGGTCTGAGGTCATCCAAGTATGATGCCTTACCTCAAACCTTGTCACCAAATTATGATGTTATAAGGTCTGAGGTCATCAACTAAGATGTTATTCCCATAAAATTTTCACAAAATTAATGATGTAAAGGTCTGAGGTCATCCAAGTATGATGTCTTACCTCAGACCTTGCCACCAAATTATGATGTTATAAGGTCTGAGGTCATCAGCTAAGATGTTATCCTCATAAATTCTACCACTAGAGCACAATGAACCAAGAATTGACATGGAAACTGATCTTCTCATTAATAATCTCTTCATAAGATAATATATTAACACAAACTCTGGCAGCATCATATGTAATACTTCTTTAGATGATCAGCATTCCAGGGATTGGAAAAAGGTTCCCCCTCTAGGTTTTCTAGCCTGTAGGTCCCGGGTACAACCTCTTCGATCACTTTATAGGGACCGTGCCAATTTGGGTGAAGCTTGTTTGCCTTCTGCAGTGTCTTCTTCAGTACTAAGTCTCCCACGGCAATGGGTCTTGATTTCACCCTTTGATTATAGAATTTTGTTGCTCTCTGCTGGTAAGCTGTTTGTCTGATTTTTGCGTCTTCTCTTCTCTCTTCTATCAGATCTAAGTCTATACTTCTCTCTTCCCCATTCTTGTCAGGGTCATAGGTATGAACCCTATGAGTAGGGAGTCCCACTTCTGCTGGTATGACGGCCTCTGAGCCATGTGCTAGCATAAACGGGGTTTCTCCTATCGGTGTTCTTGTTGTTGTCCTGTAGTCCCACAACACAACATAAACCTCTTCAGTCCATCTCCCCTTAGCTTCTTCCAACCTCTTCTTTATTCCGTAGAGGATTGTTCTATTTTTGACTTCGATCTGGCCGTTTGCCTGAAGCTGGCCAAGAGAAGAGAAGAACTGTTTTATCCCAACTCTTTCGCAATACTTCTCTAAAGAAGAGTTCTTAAACTGGGTTCTATTGTCTGAGATGAGAGTGTTTGGGAGGCCGTGTCTTCATATGATGTTGCTCCAAATAAATTGGAAGGTCTTCTGCTCCGTAATCGTTATCATCGGCTCTACCTCCACCCATTTTAAGAAGTAATCAATGGCAACTATCAAAAATCCGTAATTATTGGCAGCTCTTGGCAGTGGTCCCACTAAGTCAATTCCCCATACTACAAATGGGCAAGGGGAACTGATTGATGTCATAGGCTGATGAGGTTGGTGAGGAATAGTGGAGAATCTCTGACATTTATCGCACCTCTTCACGTAAGCTGCAACATCTTTGGCCAAGGATGGCCACCAGTACCCTTGTGTAACAATTCTCTTGGCCAGGGGTCTTCCTCCTATGTGGCTGGAGTAAGAACCCTCATGTACCTCCTGTAAGACGCGGGGAACTTCTGTGGGATGAACACATCTGAGGAGAGGCAATAGGAATCCCTTCTTATATAGGACGTCTCCTACTATGGAGAATTTTGCAGCCTTGTATCTTAATTTCCTCCTCTCTAGTTTGGATTCTGGCAGCTCTCCCACTTTGATATATCTGACGAGGGGGTCCATCCATGAGTCCGTCAGGTTCAAATTGAGGCAAGGATTACTAACCTCTTCTTCTTCGATGGTCGCCCTCGGTAAGACCTCGACTAAAACTGTTCTTCTGATATTTGTCTTCGTTGTCGAGGCCAACCTTGCTAATGCATCTGTGTGGCTGTTGTTTTGCTGAGGTATTCTCTTCATCTTTACCTCTTTAAAACCTTCCAGCATCGTTCGTACCCTCTTCAGGTATTTGGCCATCCTTTTATCCTTGGCCTCATAAACCCCCAACACTTGATTAATAACTAACCTTGAGTCACTATGAAGTAGAAGTCATCCTGCTCCTAGAGTTTTTGCCAATGTGAGACCTGCTATCATGGCCTCGTATTTTGACTCGTTGTTAGATTCCTTGAAGTTGAACCTCAAAGCATACTCAATGTTGGTACCATCTAGAGCTGAAAGTATTAGCCCTGCACCGCTTCCACTGTCGCAAGAAGACCCGTCAACACAGAGGTTCCAGACGTCTTTATCTAATGAGAAGCCCCATTCTGACCTAATTCCTAGCTTGAAGAGGTACCGATCCTCTTCATTTTTATCTATTCCATTTCTGACTCCCTTGGGCACAACCTCTTCCCGGTCTTGGAAGACATTGGGTACAACCTCTTTCGTGTCTCGGAGGACATTATTGTTCGACCCTTCTGCAGTCTCTAGGTCCTCTACCTTATTCTCTTCCCATGTGAACTCAGCAACGAAGTCTGCAAGCGCCTGCCCTTTGATGGCCACCCTTGGCTGATAGGTAAGGTCATACTCCCCTAACTCAATGGTCCAGGTCATCAATCTTCCCGACTTCTCAGGTTTATGGAGGACCTGTCTTAGTGGGGAATCGGTGAGGACAACCATGGAATGGGCTTGAAAGTAAGGCTTCATCTTCCTTGAAGCATGTATTAGGGTGTAGGATAACTTTTCCATTCGAGGATAATTTTGCTCAGATCCTTGAAGGCCTTTACTGTTAAAGTATACAGGCCTTTGGATCCCTACGTCTTCCCATACTATGGCTGCACTTATAGCCGATTCAGAGACTGCTAGATAAACATACAATTTCTCTCCTACAATGGGCCGAGACAAGAGCAAGGGAGACCCAAGGTAGGACTTGAGTTGGTTAAAAGCCTCTTCACACTCTTCGTCCCATTCGAAGGCTTTTTTGAGCACCTTGAAGAATGGAAGGCACTTGTTCGTTGCTCAGGAAATAAATCTGTTGAGTGCAGCCACTCTTCCAGTTAGCCTTTGAACGTCCTTGATACTTTTTGGTGTCTTCATATCAAGCAAAGCCCTAATTTTCTCAGGGTTCGCTTTTATTCCTCTTTGATTGACGATGAATCCAAGAAACTTACCAGCTCCTACCCCTAAGACACACTTAGCCGGGTTGAGTTTTATCCTGTACATGTCTATAGCATCGAAGGTCTTTTCAAGGTCTGCCACATGAGTGCAGACCTTTAAGCTCTTCGTCAGCATATCGTCTACATACACTTCCATAGTCTTGCCTATTTGGTCTTCGAACATCTTATTCACAAGACGTTGGTATGTTGCCCTTGCATTTTTCAAACCGAAGGGCATAACCTTGTAGAAGTATGTCCCTTTGTCGGTAATGAAGGATGTTTTCTCTGAGTCTTCTGCATCCATGAAGATCTGATTGTAGCCTGAATACGCGTCCATGAAGCTCATGAGCTCATGCCCTGTAGTAACATCTACCATCTGACTTTATTCGATACTGTCTTTTGGGCAAGACTTGTTCAAGTCAGTAAAATTAATGCACATTCTCCATTTTCCATTGGCTTTGGGCACAATGACTGCATTCGATAACCACTCCGGATATATGACTTCTCTAATAAACTCAGCCTCTTCCAATTTTTTAACCTCTTCCCGAATGACGTCGTACTTTTCCCTGGAGTAAAATCTTCGTCTTTGTTTGATTAGCCTAGCATCTTTAGTCATGTTGATCTTGTGACACATGACCTTGGGGTTGATACCGGGAATGTCTGCGTGACTCCAAGCGAAGACACTCTGCCTCTTCCTCAAGAAGTTTATCAGCTCTTCCTTGATTTCTATTTTTAAGGCTTTGCCGACCTGGACGGTTTTTTTTTATTCGTCCTCATTGAGGACGATGGATTTTAACTCTTCTGCGGGCTCTCCCTTCTTTAACTTCATTTCATCTCTGGGGCCAAGTGTGACAATGTTATAAGTGGTAGTTGCTCTCTTATAGGCCTCTCTCTCTTCAACCGAATTGAAGTAGCATTCTCGTGCTATGGTCTGGTCACCCTGCACTTCCCCTACCCCATAGGGGGTCGAGAATTTTAGCATCTGGTGAACCTTCGACGGCACGGCCTCGAACTCCTTAAGGGCTACTCTTCCTATAATGAGGTTATAGGCCGCGAAGATGTTTTCATCCATAACAAAAAAATTGATCTTTCGGGTTAACCTCTTAGGCCACTCATCACCCATTCGTACATCCATCTCATACATGCCCAGCGGATGGACCTTTTCACCGCTAAAGCCCATTAACTGATGATGATAGGGTACCAGCCTAGCTCTACTAAGACCTAGGCTCTTGAAGCAGGGCCAAAACATCACATCAGCGGAACTTCCCCCATCCATGGAAATTCTCTGCACCTCGCATTCATGCACCCTTGTTGTAATTACCAAAGGGTCGTCATGTGGGGCTAAGAGGCCTTTGAAGTCGAGTCGGGATAATCCAACTATAAGGGTGTCCATGTCCACCTTCTTTCTCTTCTGCGCTGTATCGGAAGACGTTAGATTTACAACTTCATGTTTAGCCATTGACTTGGGCTCTGCCACATGAGCTTGTCGGTCAGCCACTTCATAATCTCCCCCCACAAGTCCTCCGCATATGGTGCTAATGCCAAAGGAGATCATACCAACCCTCTTCACTGAGGTGTTGTCATCTTTTGGTAGGAGGTCTGGATCGTCTTCGTCATCACCGTCTGAGTCACCATCTCTTCTTGCTGGGGTATCATCACGACATTTATCATTCCTCTTCTTTTTGGGGTCATCTCTTCCCCTCTGGGGAGCTTTGCCATCAACATATTTCCTCAATTTTCCCGACTTCAACATCTTCTCGATCTCATCCTTCAAGGCGAAGCACTTGTTTGTTATATGTCCATGGTGTTGTTGGAATTCACACCATAAGTTCTGGTTCCTCTTATGTGGAGGATCCTTCAGCTTCTCAGGCCATCTTAGGGACCGATCTTTCTTGATCTCATTGAGGATGTGTTTGCAGCTTACCGTAAGAGGGGTATAACGTGCAAACTTGTCATCAGCTGACCTCTTCTTACCATCCTTCTTTCTTTGGAACTTTCTGCTGCTACCACCGTTCTCATCATCATAATTGGCGACCATGGCCTCTTCAGCGTTCATGACCTTTCCCGCAGTTGACAATAGCTCTGCCATGGACCTGGGAGGTTCTTTCGCGAGTTTCCACAGCAACTTCCCTTTCTGAAGACCTCCTATGAAGGCGATCATGGCTATATTCTCTTCGTAATCTTCAACCTCAAGTTTTTCTTTGTTGAACCTGGCGATGTAGTCTCTTAGGCTCTCGTTCTTGCCTTGCTTCACATACAACAGATGGGTGGTCTTTTTTTGAGGTCTTACCCCAAAACAGAAGTTGTGAATGAATTGTTCAGCCAAGCCCTTGAAGTTCTCAATTATATTCTTCAGAAGAGAGGTAAACCAACTGTGTGCTGCTCCCGTCAAAGTCCCAGAGAAGGCCCGACACTTCATCTCATCAGGTATTGAGTAGATGTCCGCCGCCGACTAATACATCTCAATGTGATGTACAGGGTTGGTGCTACCGTCATACTTGGGAGACACCATGGGCGGTTTGAACTTAGTAGGGGTTGGAAAGCTCACTATCCTAGCTATGAACGAAGAGCCTTCGGAGAAACCTCTTTGCAGTGGATCCCGACTTTTGATGAGGTCTCCTATCTTGTCCTCAAGATGCTGGATGGAGTCGTTCCATGGCCTGGCAACGTTGGTCTGGCTGAGGTTATCCCCAACCACCTCCAAGGGGTAGACTGAGGGTTCCCCAGCCGCAGAACAACATCGGTTGTTGACCTCTTCCTGGTCTCTACCTCTTCCTGCATGGGGTCGGCCTTGATTTGGCCCACGTTGCCCATCTTGCCTTTGTGAGCCCACTACACTTCTCGACCTTGATAACCTATGTATATGGTCATTTATGGGGCCGAGCCTTTCAAAGGCTGACCCTCTGCTCAGTCGATCAAAAGTTGATCCTCGTTGTTGGGCTTCTCCATCTCTTCTGCCCCCATAACCTTGGCTTCGTTGGATAGGACGAACTATATTGTTTGAAACCTCATACGGCTCATAACAATCTTTCGGGACATCTTCCGCCTCTAGATCATCATACATGTCCTCAGGGAAAGGGTTTCCTTGCCTCCCCAGGCGCAAGCGCCTAGGGTTAGCAATGTCCCTCCTCCGCTGGGGTGTAGGTTGGTCTTTCCGTGGTGCCTGGGGTGGTCCCCTGGCGTCAGGATGAGGCTGAACAACCACCGGAGTGATCATTTCCGGTGAAACTCTAGGTGGCCTCATCATATTTTGGCTGAGCTGTGCAAAATGCTCACATATTGCTTGTTGCATTACAGCCAAAGACCTTAAGGCTGCGTCCACCTCCGCCATTTCGAATTGGGACGGTGCTTGGCTGGATATAGGTACCCCCGCACTAGGCGACGGAAGAGGTGGTGGTAATTCTGGTGCCATCTGTTAGTACAAAAGAGCTTGATTAGTAAATGAGCTTAATATCTTACAAGACCTCTTTTAATGGTGAAACAGCTCCACGTAAGAGGTGAGGCCTAGTTCACCACCAGAGTCTCCAGTGAGGCTAAGCGAATAAAGAGGAAGAGATGGCTTCTCTCTTCCCACATACGGAGCCAAAATGATGATGCTGGAAACAGCACCACCCTTCAAGGTGTTTGTAAGATCAATTCAATGTTAACAATAGCAGCACAAGGGTATATACTCATATGATAGAAGGAGCTGAGGAGAAGAGGATTCACACCGGAATATAAGTGGTTCAGCCAATCTGGCCTACGTCCACTGTGCAAGTGTATGATGTGTATCACTGTAAGGGGGCACTAATGGCCATATATACAAACTCTCAAGCTTTCTCTCTTTACCGTGTATTTGAACAGAGTTTCAGCTAGGGTTGCTAATTTCTGATCCCCCTCCAAGGAGAAGGAGATAAGTATATATAATACCTGGGGGGTGTAGTGTAACCCCCATGCATGCAATGAGCATGTGTGTGTTAATATAGCCAATATGATAAAGACATCGGTCACTGTCATATGTAGAGAATGATGACAAAATATTCCCCCCATGTAAGGGGAATGATTTGTTATAACTAATTTGTGTACACGTGTTCTTATCCTCATATATGCGCATAAGAGCTCGGCCATCTGTGGCTGGTCACAACCTCAGCCTGGAAGAGTACGAGGTTGGTGAAGTATGGATGATATCCAATTCGAGATTAATCATGATGACCTCGGCTTACGTGGAGTCGAGGTAAGGAAAGCGAAGTTATAAGGTCGGCGTGGGCCGAGGCTAAGTTGGAACATGCTAGGAGCATCGGCTGATTCCCTACTGAAGCTGGACTTGATGGAAGTATAGCTTCTGTAACCTCGACCTACTCCCATCCGAGGTTGTCATCCCCTAGTCGGCCTGATGAATAACTATTCCCATGGATCATGAAGGCCTCTCTTGACGAGGTTGGTAGTGATGCCGGTCATGGTCGACCTTGCTTGGGACGAGACCGCTGGTCATTGATCTAAGGCCCCTCCAACGTCGGCCATATCCATGGTCGAGGTTGATGTCTCTGAGCCGAGGTGGTACATTTGTGGCATATCATCTTAGATCTATTAGAGGCGATGAGTATCACTTTCCTCAATTTTGTGACGATATGGGTATTATACATGAAGTTATTGCACCTTATACACCACAACAAAATGGAGTATGATAAATAAAAAATAGGACACTAACTAAAATGGTTAATGATATGCTTACATATTCTGGTTTAAGTAAAGGGTTTTGGGGAGAAACACTTGTAACTACATGCCATATTCTTAATAGGATACATGTTAAAGATAATAAGAAAACTCCTTATGAATTATGGAAAAACAAAAAACCTAATTTAGGTTATCTTAACATTTAGGGTTGTAGAGCTATTGCAAGACTACCGGAAACTAAGATAAAGAAATTAGGAAGTAAAGGTGTTGAGTGTATTTTCATAGGTTATTGTAATACCCTGTAATTTCGAGTAGTGAGAAATTTATTAATTCAGGTTAGTTTTAAATTACACGTGTGTCGTAGCTTAACTGAATTTAAATATTAATCGGGCAAGTTAATGATTAATATTGAAGGAATAAAATTATTAAGTGAATAGTGATTAATTAAAATGCGTCGTAGCGAGTTAAATGGACGTAACAATATTATATCTCAATCGGGAGTCGAGTGTAGGCTAAATGAGGTTGAGATAGGATAATTGTATAGAGTGACTTGGATGATGATTCAGAGGTCACAGTTGATTCCGAATTGGTCGAAATAGTCATAATAGTATACCCGGGGTAAAGATTGGGTCCTCGGGCGATTTTAATCATAATCGAGCTTACATGGGGGTGTTCAGGGCATTTGGGTTGGGCCCGTTAGCCTAATTTCGGGAATTGGGATTTAAAACCTAAGTTTAGTCATTTGGATGAGCAACATATCGTATCTAAAACCCTAAGAGTCAAAGGAGAAGAGAGGAGAGGCCATTAAAGAGCAAGAAAAGAGAGTTTAAAGGTGCAACATCTTGATTCATCCACAATTGTTATCGGAACCATGATAGGAATCAAGGGACAAACCTTCATCACACAACACAAATTGAAATCAGACTTGCAAATCAAAGGCAAGTGTTTATCTTGCATGTTTTGAGAAAGTTGTAATACCCTTGTAGTGTAAGGTTTTATAATTAATGATTTTGGGTGTTAAATGATGAGAACTCATGATTTGGGGGTATGATTGCATGTAGAGTTAATCCTTATATGTATATATTTTAAAATCAGATGTTATTAATTATAGAACATGAAAGAAATCCAGGTTTATGATTGATTATGAATGAAGAACAATGAACCTAGAGTTTTTATGGATATTGAAAGATAATCGATTCTTGAATCAATTTCTTGATGAGTCAATGTTAGATTTACGTTGGAAATTGTCCTTATATACATAATATATGAATGGTTATGTTGGTTACGAGTTTTGTGAAGTTTTGAAAAAAATTTCATGGCTAAAAATTTGTAACAGCGAAGAGGATAAAGGAATCCTGTTACGGGTGAATCGATTCGACTCCTTGGCCGAATCAATTCGATTTTCCAGTTTTGCCCAGATTCTTGTATTTAGGTCCTGAAAATTTGAGTAATGTTTGGGGAGACTTTTGGGGTACCTTTAAAACATTATTAGGGATATAATGGATCACAGTAGGCATATGGTCGGATGGTGGTTTAGCCAATATGAGAGAATTAAGGCTAGGATTAATCGAGCATAATTGAGGTTAAATGAAAGTGTGAGACTTAGAACGGGTCACGAAGAGTCTGAGTGAATCGATGACTTAGACCAGTAGTGTATGAATGTAATAACTACTGAAATAACTTAAGGGGTAACTAGAAACCTTCGGTTCGAGAATCATACTCGAGCTTTCACGATAAGAGATTATAATTGTAAGTCGTTAGTACGTTAAGTGTTCGAGATATATATACTATGTACGGGCGATATTATAGGTTGAGTGTATACCTATACGGATTATATTTATAGGTTGTGTGTATGCCTATATGAGACATATGGATAGGTTGTGTGTATTCCTGTTATGTTTTTTTATGTGTGAACATATCTACGTTGCTTGCTATCACCGGATGTCACGCGCTGTGGGCGATCCCACCTTGGCGATTCCAGCGAGGTTAGTTGAGTGACCCAGAACATAGAACTTAGGGAGGATCACTATTTGTGTAGCGATAACAGCATGTTATTTTGGTACGTTAGATATGTTCATAGCCTAAAGGCTTAGGATTGGTTCACCTCCAACATGTGTTGATTTAATTTATGGTTCGAGGAGACATTCTAAGCCGATAGTCCTGGATTTGGTACAAGAGGTACTTGGACTTGATAGTAGAGTATGCAAGTGTGCATCGCGATTTCCAGTCCATAGGATGTTGTATATATATAGTGTGTGTGTCATATACTTGAGTGAATTATCCCACTAATGTGTAATAGTAGGGGGTATAGATAGTGTATATCCAAAGTAATACTTATTTTATTTATGTGTGATAATATAATTGAGATAGAGTATATCTAAAGATAAGTCAAGTGTGAGGAGCTTAACGAAATAGCTTGATAATAACATACGAGAAATGTTAATTATTATCTTATGTTAGTGTACTGCATGGGCGGTACGGGTAAGTTAAAGAGAAACTTAACTAAGAACTTAATGATAATTAAGGTTATATTGTAACACACTGTATGGGCGATACGGGTGAGCCAAGACTATTAGTGGTTGGTTAGCCACTTATGAGATCTAGTTAGTCTGGATAGTATGACTAGGTGGGCTTAGTAAGAAACGTTAGATGTGCACTATAGATGAGAGGTGAGGAACTCAAAGGAGTGTACACGAACTAACATGTGTATCTAATAACTGATTTTAAACTGTGATAAATACTTGTTAAATGTTTTCAAGAGTTTTGGGCTCTGACCCATTTGCAAAATATTTTCAAAACATTTTATGTGTCTAGCCACAGGGACGCCAAGCTTGAAAACTTATTCCAGGGATGCGTAACTATAACATTGTGGATGCAAGTAGTATTTGTTTAGATGCTTTAGATACTTCATTCCTAGAGTATGATCGTTTATTCAGTATTTCATTTGGGTGTGTTACCCCTTCAGCTATTTCATTTATTTCAGTTCAGACTTTGTATCCATATTATTACCGTGTTGGATTTTTTTATTAGACTTGGAGCCGATGGTTTATTCGGTATTTATTTATGTTATGTCTTGTGATGTGGTAGACTCAATTACTGTGTGATTGGTATAGTTTATGTTTCTGCATGTTTTTACTGTTTAATGAAAGATAAAATGTGGCACTGGTTTATTTATAACATTAGGTGATTAGTAAATTAAAGAGTTTTACGACAGTGATGCTAAGGATGAGCCAAATTAGATTCCTGTTTTATTTTTATAAAGGACTGATCAGCCGATATTAAAATAGGCGGGGTCACAGTTATGCATAATATAGTAAAGCCTGTAGATTTATGGCTAGTGAAGCTAATGATTATGTTGAGGTAAATACTATAATTGAATCTAGAGATGCAATTTTCTATAAACTAAGATTTTCTTCTATTCCTAGAATAAATAATGAAAAAGAAGTCAATACTCCTTCACAACTACATGATATACCACTAGTAGAACAAGAAGAGATTAGAAAAAGTAAAAGACCTTGAAAAGAAAAGATCTTCGGTTCTGACTTTGTAGTCTATCTTGTAGAATGAACTAGAAAAACTCCTTGTAATCATTTTTCTTTGACTCTTAGTATTGAAACAGACCCACAAACTTATAATGAGACAATTATGTTTGTAGATTCAGCATTTTGAAAAGAAGCCATAAATGATGAAATGGATTCAATCATGGAAAATAAAAATTAAAAGTTAGTAGACTTACCTTTAGTATTTAAACCTATCAAGTGTAGATGGATTTTTAAAAATAAAATGAACATAGATGAAATAATTGATAAATTCAAGGCTAGATTAGTTACTAAAGGTTTTACATACAAATAGGGAATTGATTATTTCGATACATATGCACCAGTTGTTAGAACATCTAATGTTAGAGTCCTTATTGCATTAGCATCTATATATAATTTTGAAATTCATCAGATGGATGTAAAAACTGCTTTTTAAATGGTGACTTAGAATAAGAAATTTACATGGAACAACCTGAAGGGTTTGTTGTGCTTGGACAAGAACATCAAGTTTGTAAACTAATTAAGTCATGATATGGCCTAAAACAAGCACCTAAACAATGGCAAGAAAAATTTGAAAAAGTCATTATTTCTTATGGTTTTAAAATTCATGAATCTGATTAGTGTGTTCATAGTAAATTTTATGTGGTAAAGGTGTGATCGTCTATTTATATGTAAATGATATATTAATTCTTGGTACTGATTTAGAAAGTATCAATAATAGAAAAAGTTTTTCGTCTTCTAAATTTGATATGAAAGATATGGGTGTGGTTGGTGTCATATTAGCAATGAGAATAATAATAAAATATAAAAATATAATTCTCACTCAATCTCATTAGGTTGAGAAAATTTTAAAGAAATTTAATCAGTTTGATTGCACACCTGTCAGTACACCTTTTGAACCATATCTAAAGATGATTCCTAATACTGGTAGAGCTATTTGACAATTGGAATATGCACGACTAATTGGTAGTTTAACATATGCCATGACATGTACTCGACCTGATATTGCATTTTCTCTTGGTAAATTAAGTGGATATACTAATAATCCTAGTTTATTAATTTGGCATGTTGTTAATAGAATATTAAAATATTTAAAAGGATCTATGGACTATGGTATATACTATAGTGGATATCCTTTAGTGTTAGAAGGTTTGTCTGATGCCAGATGGATAACTGAACGGGAGCATCATTCCTCAACAAGTGGATGGATTTTCACTCTTGGTGGAGGAGTTGTTTCTCGGGGATCAAAGAAACAGACTTGTATACCTGACTCTACAATAGTAGCTAAGTTTGTAGCATTAGCTGCAACTAGTAAAGAGGCAGTATGGTTAAGGAATTTGTTGATACCAAAACCAATGCCTTCAATTATCTATACATTGTTATAGTGAGTCTACACTTCCCAGAGAAGATATTAAAGTGTACAGTGGAAAATCTAGACGTATTAGCCTAAGATATATTTATGCCGGACAAATGATTACATATAGTGTAATCATAGTGGATTATGTAAAATCAAGTAAAAACTCAGCTGATCCATTTATGAAAGGTCTTGTAAGAGGACTGGTGTCTAAGACATCATTGGGGATGGGACTAAAACCTATTAACAATAATCACTCTTGATGGAAACTCAACTTGATAGTTGACGAATTCAAGTCTCAAGTTCAATGATTAAAGTACATCATACGGCGTGACTGTAAACACTACAAAATTAAACATACCAAGGATAAGTGCTTAGTACATGTATTGAATAATGAATGAGGATGAGGTTGATCTTAATAGACTTGTGGTGTTTTAGTTACATGAACACCTATAATAGTCTACCTATATGCGTGTGTAAGTGGTGCCGCTTCCTATGAGAACTGGGCTTCACTCTAAAGCATGCATGAAATCAAGGTACAAACACAAGGCCTAATACACCTGTCGGCTTATATGGATAATCAATGACTAAAAGATTTGCGTGTAGACAAATCCGGCTGATCGAAATGGATTGATAGTTCGTAGACACGTCTACTATTCTTTCATGGTTAGCCTCGATGAATCTTCACATGGTATTGGTTCAAGTCGTAAGACACCAATACTTATATACAATCTTATAGACAATCAAAGATTTACAAAACTTATTTTGAAAATGGTGGAGTAATGCTGGAGATTTTTTAATATAAGTGCGTAAAAGCTTGTCCAGCATTGGAAGTGTGTGGAGTGAAGTGGGAAACAATGCGAATATAAAATGGAGAGTCTCACATTGGGAAATGAGTAGAGCTAAGTGAAACCCACTAAGCTATAAAGCATGTGGACAACATTTGTCCCACATTGGAAAAGGATAAAGGAAGGGTGCACTTAATAAGTACAAATGTAAGATGAAGAGTTACTTTATCAAGAATTTAAGAGGGCTATTTATGAGAGCTCCAATACGATGTGAAGCACCGTATGCGCACGCAGATGCGGACCTGGACCTGGGCAATGGACTGTAGAAGTGCTAGTGGCGTACTTAGCATGTCACGTGTCCGCAGTGGTAGCGAGTTACCGAGATTCATCCAGGTCGGATCACGGTAGCTCGGGCGCGGTCATTTTTTGGTCCGTGTAAAAACCGGTTCAGTTTAGTTGCACTGGTTCGAAAATGGCTTATGACTGTTGGTATTAAATAGTCACACCGTTTCAGAATTAATTAAGACTTTTAAATTCAATATCCATGACTCTTGAGACACAACCTTTCATTTCCTATAAATAAAGTTTGCCCATTTGGAAGTTGTACATACTTAATAATAACCCAGTTTCAGATTTTCCAACCCCGTAATCACTCACTTAGAACTTTTAGGAGATGCAAAAATTCTCTTATTCTATTTTTTGTACAGAAATAGAATAGGAACTTGTTTATCGTTCTTCGCTGCAAGATTCAAGGGTTATCTTCAAACATACAATTTGAAGACAATGCAATTGCTTCATTGTATCTTGAGTACAGTTTTGCGGATCCCCGTTTTTATACCTAATTATCTTGGTGGGACAAATACTATATTTAGGAAATTGACCTCACGCCTTGAAGTTTTCAGAATTGATTCGAAGTTAAACAGAGTTGTATTCAGAAGTTTACACTATTGTATTGAAGTTGACATTATTGCTATCAATAGAAGAGTTTCATTTCTGCCTTTGCATACAAATTTCCAACTGATTTGACCCCATTTTGTTGTCCCAATATTGTAAATTGGTTCATTAAAAAATTGGTCCATTTACAAATTGACACATTATTTGTGTTTGGTTTCATTAATGAAATGATTCATTAATTTCCCCATTTTATCTCGTGTGTAAATTTTGAAATTAGATCATTTTACAAAAAATGTGAAATGAATCCATTTGAAATCAAAGTCACATGAAGTGCATGTCCCTCTTTGTCTTTCCCTCCCCCCCCCCCCCATCTCTTAATTTGTTTTTCTCTTCTTTTTTTCTTTTGCTCATAGAACCTTAACATCAATTTCAAATTACTAAACAATGAGTAAAATTGGACTCAAACTCATTTCCAATGCACTCATTTACAATTCACAAATTTTCAATGAACCAATTTACATAATCAAATAATTTTTGCAACCAAACAGGCTATAGGATTAGACTTCATGTTGGGAAAACAAAATATATTTTTAGGTCAATGTACTTTAGATAGATATTATTTGTATTAGACGTATTGAACAATATGTTTGTTATGTACTTTTTAATTGGGGTTTGGACTTGTTTTTTTCATTTATTTATCGACATTCTTGACGTATCCCATGTTTTTAGCATGTTTAATTATTGTTCTTGAATAATTCTATAGACTCTCAAATAATACACAAAAATCAGACTTGGTAATATGTCAAACATTGACAGATTAATTTTTGGAGTTCACATGGGGTTTACTTAAAATAATAGCCCAAGCATGTTTTGATACATGATACATCATCATATTTGATTTTTATATGAACTCTTTAGAATTAATCATCATACTTTACTTTATTAAACAACTTATATGATTGAAACCATCTATTGGGAGTCTTAATTAAACTGACAAATTTATTGAAAGGGTCATCTAACTATTCATCATACAATACCATGATAAAAATAAAAATAAGATATTTAATTTGTTTTTCATGAGTACCTAATCAACTATATTTGGGTTCTTTTCGGGTGATTCATTTTCAATATTAACCTGGCATGTTGATTATGTATGTTGGTTGAAACTGTAATTTTTTTTAGCTTAGGTCGTGTTCGAGTAATGTTAACATGTTGTGTCAAAAATTATAGCCCTTTATATATATATATATATATATATTAGTGTAGGAAAGTGTTTGAATTGTTTAAGCACAATAAAGGTTCAGCTTTTGCAACATCACTCAAAAATTTTGGCGTGAGATTATTTCCCTCCATTTGCACACCACACTCGCATAATTTATTTTTAATTTCAAATTTTCATTTCCCCCCAAAATTTCTCTACACCGTTTTAGCTTTTCATTTCCTACTCTTAAATTCTCAATTCTTCTCTAATCTCTCTCTCTTTCTCTTTCAGCAAAAATCATTAATATGTATTATTTTACAGCTAACATAAAGAGATAAGTTTTTAAAATTTCCTCATGACAACCTCTTTCTTATTTTGTGTTGTTTGAACATAATTTCCTCATGACCACCTCTTTCTTATTTTTCAGCTAACATAAAGAGATAACAGTCAAAATCTCTTAGATACTCATTACCATTTGGGATTGTTATAAAATCCCGCCTATTGTAATACCGATTGATCATGACTTTGTTAAATTAAAGGGGAATCATATATGATTTCATTCTTAGCATCACTGTCGAAAACGAAATTAATTAATTAATAACTTATTAAGTCTAGTGTCAATTTTAAAATCTTTTGAACATGCATAGATGAAACCTTTCAACAATAGAAATATAAACATCTACAATAATTATACATAAAGAGTACTGATCGTATAAATAAAATAATAAACTCTCGGTATCCAGAGTACAATAATCCAAATACTCAACTGACAAAATGTAAATGACGACTAATAATAAAAATGTTCAATTGCGGGAAACATGCCCCAAACGAAATACCGAACTGAAGACCTATCTAGATAAAAATGAGTGAGGCATTTAATCAAGCACTGCATGCATCCACAGCTGTTTCAACATCGTCTGGCTGGATTGGATTGACTATCCCTGGTGAACTTGTGTCTAAACACCTAAATGCTTTTGAAAATATTTTTGACACGAGTGAGAGCCAAAAACATTTGAAAAATAGTTGTAAGTATTTAAATACAATAATAATAAAGCAGAAAGAATTTTCCATGTTCACCAGGTGTCACACTCACATGGGATTATCCCCACACCCATCTATAGTGTGCACCTAACGCATTTATTTTATTCTTCTAATTTTTCTACCCCGCCTAACTAGTCTCACAATCCTTAACATACTATAATCTGTTAAACATCTAGCCCATTCATACCACCCATACGTTACCTCATACTAATGCTCGAAGCATTATTTACTGATGTGCAAAGATTCACGTACTGAACCAATTCCCTAGAGGCCAAACATCTCCCAACTCCTGACACTTACTAAGTTTCACGCGTGGGACGCCTTTCAGGTGAAATCTAAACAAGGAACCCTCCGGATACACTATTACTTAGCTTTATCGGTTATCGAGATCCGTAGGCCCAAGACACATCATCAGGACACTCAAAACCCATGCCCCAAAAGTTACTAAATTTGATATCTCTAAAGGAGTTATACAATTTGTATCGTCCATACGACACCTCATACTAATGTATTACGTAGCTAGCACACAAGCTATAAGTTAGGTTTTCTCATTTGCATTGAAATCACTACGTAGGCAATGTAATCATACACTAGGTATAGCTTTATATTCACACAAACAATTAAGAACATATACATATATCACTCTTTATACGGATATACATAGCATCCCTGAGCTAGACCTCCCGGATGCATTCCCTAGAATGCTATCGGCACAAGGTACGTCCCATATCATTTTTGGGCCACCGAGTCAGAATCTCACCACTGAACCCAAAATCGTAAACAAATAACGGAGGCAGTCATAAACATACATCCATGGGTCATAACCATACCACATTACCCCAACCGAACTCAAAACTCAGTTATCCTCACAAACGGATAGTGGTCGTGCAATAGTACAATGATCTGGGGAACAATCCAACACCCGATGGTCAATGTCCGGTTGGACCGCCCATTACGTCCAACCTCCAACGATAGCATATTAGAGTAGGTATGTTCACAGAAATTCATTCACACATAAAAATATATACTGGTCACACTCGATACGTATATATAAATATATATATATATATAGAGAGAGAGTACGTATTCTCTCGTAGCACTAGCCTAGTAAATCCCAAAGTCTTAAGCGAATTTCCGATATCAGCTAAGTATTCACTTACTTATTGTTGAACTCAATGATTAAATGCATTTAACCAACATGTTAATCTAACCAAGCACTAGCCTAGCCATCCCGAAATCCTAATCCGATGTCCTACTTTCCACCCATGATCATTTACTTGATTAGTCACGTCTTTTCTTACACGGAATCCATCCCCGGTTAGGCTATGACACTTACAAAGTCTCTTAGGAATAGTTTAATATGTGTTTGAAAAAGTCCTCCCCCGATCTCCTTTTTAATAGGTAAAAATATAAGAGTCCTTATCCCATTAGAATTCTTAAAAATCCCAAATCCGCACAAATATAATATTCAAACAAATTGAACACCTTTTTACAAAAATGACTATTACTCCCTCCACAGAAGTCCAAACGACCTGATTCAAAGATCGTTGGAAAGCTAAGATCCATATCGTTCTTTAAATCTATGGGTCATAGTCTAATTCAAAGTAAAAATAAAATGACATGTGTTTGGAGTGACATCAAATTTTCTAACATATTCATCAATTAAACCAATCTTTTATATATTATAAGATGTTATACAAGACTTAAATACTCCTTTTTTCAAGTAACCATGTGGCACATCAAATGGATTTCTCTTCCATAAAATAATACCTCACTTAGTTTCCTGCCATACATTACACGCTCATTTGTCTTCAGTCATTTAACATAATCATTTTCAGATAACCCCTTCAATAGCCCATACCCCTCCCGCTTACTCTCCAAATATAAAGAGGAGGGTTTACCCACACAGAATCAAATAAGCTGCAAACTTCTTCTATGCTCTTTTCATTCATCTCCCTTCTCCCACTCACAATTCTGCTATATAGATTTCATCTTGGGATTGAACAAAAAAAATTTAAGAGATTCACCCCCCCCCCCCCCCCCAAAAAAAAACCAATTGTTTTCTTATTACTTTTTTAATATTTTCTAATCTAATAGTTTGTATTTTTTTGCATGTCTATTGCCCAAACTCTCTATCTAATGGAGGTATGTTGCGAGAGTAAAAAATTGTGAATGTAGATTATAAGTGTTTTTTATTTTTTTTTGTTTTATTATGTTAAAGTGTTATTTGGTGTCAAATCTTGAGTCCTCTAATCAGTTTTTTCATTATCATTTTATCTTTCTCATTAAACATCACCCCGAAATTCATTTTCAAAGAGTTAATTTGCATCTGCAAATAGTCATTTTCAAACAATTCTTGAATGAGGTATTCCCAAAATCAGACGAATCACACTCTGAAGCGGCATCATTGACTGACTCTTCACTGATCCTTTTTATTTGTTTCTTTATCTTCTATAAACTTTTATCTAACTTCCATAGGATGGTCTACTCGGTTGTTCTATTGAATTATTTCCCTATTTCACAAGTTGACCTACGTCAAGGAAATATATCAATTGGAGGTAGATCCCATATCTTTATTGTGGTCTGTGGGTTCCTTTTATGAGATGCCCATCCACTTTTTTCCATTGCAATGTGATGAGAAATTTTATATCTTTTTAATCTATAACATGGTTCTAATGAATCAGTTGTTCATATAACTTTTTCTTTTCTTTGTACTACTATTTATCAAATATATGATTCTAAATGTTAGTTTCCCTTTTTGTCTTATGTTGTGTTGTATATGAATTTAGTTTAGTTTTCTTTCACATTTATGAATTAAGTTTTGGCTCCATTTTGTTAGACGTTCCTTTACTTTTGTGATGCACATCAACTGCTTGATGAAATTCTAAACAAGTGGTAAAAATTTGATTACATGGTCATGTATATTTGTATATTTGTTCTTTGCTTTTTTTCCAGATAATTCAAGCATTGTGTTAAAGTTGAAATATAATGGGATATGAATATAACCCAATGTAATGAAATAATGGGGTAGGCCGCCGCCAAAGAAGATGGCGCTACCAATGTCTGCCATATCTCTTTCAAGTTTTCGGTTGACACTCCATGCTTATGAAAAGAGCATTTTATGAAGATACACTTTTATCGGGGGGAAAAAGGAAGGACAAGGAGACTACATGACACTTGATGAAATCATTGAAACACAAGTCGTGACAACTTCTTAAGCGTTTACTAATATATGGACCCTGCCACCCAATTATTGCCTCATGTTTGGTTAAACTGCCAATGATGGCTCAGTTTCGTGACCCTCCCAAGTTGAAGTTGCATATGAATTATATCAGAGAATGAATGTGGGATATCATTCCTGATTAAGTTGTTGTTTTACCATAGTGGGATTGATTTAAAATTGTACCTTTATCCATGGTTTTATTACTACATTAAGAATTGATAGTTTAAAGTTGAAATACATATGTTCCTTTTTTTATTTGTGATGCATTATAGACAAAGGACTATAAAATGCCCGCGCATCGTGCAGGGATAAAAAGTAGTAAATCATGTAATACTGAACCCTAGTTTTAAGATTTGATCTTTTCTTCTTAAATTATGCAATAACCTATCTTTCTTATTCAATTAAAATTAGATTTAACATGTAATTATCCTTAGATTCATCTCTTAACAATCTCTTCATTCAAAACCTGAATTTAAATAGTTTTCCCAACCCGAAATTTATGTTCTTCTACACCAAAGTACATGAACGATTGAAACTACCCATGGATATTAAAGCAAGTAAATAATTTCCTTTAAAGTGATGGATACTGAGATTTCTCTTATGAACCTTCCCTATCAATGATGATTTTCAACCCGAAAATGATGGCTCTTCTCCCTGGATCCTCTTTTCCTCTTATTTTCTCTCTTTCTCTTCACTTTTATCACTTTCTCTCAAACCCTAGCCTCCCTGGGTTGATAGATATAAGCCCCCTTTTATCTAATTTGCTTATATATTAGCCTAAAACACTCAAATCCCAATACAGGGTCAGCCCCCTTAAGTAAAATGACTCGTATACCATTCTACGATTCCCACTTAGTCTAAAAATCCCTTGAAACCCAACTATAACTCTCGGGTACCTATTCTGGACAATTTTGACCCATTCCGGACCATCGATGCACTCAAAACTACCATCTGAGTTGTGTAACATAAAATTTCACCTCATTCTCAACATGACTCTACTAGCGTGTCCCGAATGAAATACCGATAAACTCATCGCCTTAACTCACTTACGACGTAACATAACTTAATACGTTATCATTTAATTATCACACAAGTAAATATAAATATACATAGTTATTAATCATTTTATTACCTAATTAATATTTATCTAAGATAATTTATTTCTCGATTAAATCAAAATTATGTGCACACCGATTTAAAATTCTTTAAAAATACGGGGTGTTACAATTGTCTAAGAATGGTAAGAAATGGTCTCGACCAATCATGAAATCCTTTGGCATTGGAAGGTGCAAATCTCTCCCATGTTTATAGATTCTTAAGGTTATTTGTTTTTCAACTTTGAGGTCAAACTATTTAAAAAAAATAATCATTTGGGTTTTTTATTTTTGGGGTTTAACCCGCTATACTGAAACTGTCAAACGCACCAAAAGTGGAGCACCCACAACACACCTCATGTATTCTCTCTTCCTTCGTACAATAAGGCAAGTATTCTCCTATTTGATAGAAAAGTTTGAGCCTTTCTGAAGAACCTCCGTCCAATGTCTAAATTCAATAAATAAACCCTAATCAATACTAATACTACTATTACAATTATGGATTCATTTCATATAACCTCATTTCATCTTTGGCTGAGAATCTGAAACCTCTAAACCAGTGGCAACCATGGCAAGTCGAAAATCCGACTTCTCACATTAAGTATATGTATATAACATGTCCAATCTTTTATTATTGTGTTATGCTGATGAAATTTTAGGTGAAATATTCAAAGGAGCCCGATAATGCCACCAGGTGTAAGTTCTGCCATTTCAAATAGTAACGTGTATTATGATTTATGGTTTATTTATATATAATTAAAAATTGCATTTTGTGTTGATATTATTGGGTCTATTTCAGGTGGAAATACAGAGACTCAGATCTCTGATGTCATTTTAAGGTACGTTGATGTTGATGTTGATGATGAATTCTACCTTTAAATATTCATTTCCTACATATTGGACCATGAGATGTAATCTTGAATATGATTTTCATTGTATTATTAGTTACATAAGATTTTAGAAATATATGTCTATGTGATTGATTCAGAAAACATGGCCAAATGGTTGTATAAAACATTTTTTATTTAGTGGGAAATATTGTTTTGGTGAGATAACTATGCAAAATTTTCCTTATAGAAAAATTAATACAAGTGGTTTTTAGTTTCCCATAATAACCTGAGTGTGCTTCAATGTCCGGATATGATCTGAATTCGATTAGATATATCAAACGTTTAGGGGTTCCGTGTGTTTCACATTTAAATTAACGAGGGAGGCGTTGTCAATGACTCAAGACCTTGACCTCCACGATACAGTTGTGAGTGCTCCACATATATCTATATATATATAAATATAGATACACATATTTTTTTTAGAATTTATAGATGGTGGTCTAAAATGATTATCAATTAATGTGATAGTTGCTTATGTGATTCGTATATCAATTTGGGAACAAAAGGTAATATAAAATACTTCTTTCTTCTATTAATCAAATTTAGTTAAACGAGTGGATATATCATTGTGGCATAGCGATTGGCCCTTGATACAATTAGATGTAAAATACTTCAATAATATGTAGATTCATTTTTTTATGTTTTTATTATACTCTCCTTTTTCATTTGGGAACCCAAAATCTACAACAACAAAAAAACTAATTATATAATACTACCATGTTATGTAATCTCTCGGTTTTCTTTATTATGGTTATTTCCGGGACAATGGTGGACGTGAGAAATGACATACAACAATTCAACGAAATTATCACCTCCTAAGAATGGACAAATATTTCTTATGTATTTCAAAAATTGACTACTTTGTGTGGTAAAACAAGAACTACAAAGCGTGTGCGCATCACATGGAGCTTAAACTAGTTAAATTGAATACATTAACTATATTTTTGGTATGGGTGGATCGGTTAAATTAGCTGTAAATTAAGGGTGTAAATTTCCAGTTATAGAGCTTAAACACAAGTCAATGCGGGTGCAATACGTTAGTGTGTATCACCAAATTGTGTCGCATTTTCGAGTCAGAATAGGTAAGTTATGGATATATTTAAGTAAAAAAACATTCCTCGTATATAGTTTCACGCCATGAAGTTGATTTTAGACATTCTGGGCAAGAAATCATTCTAAAATTCACACAGTGGCAGATTCAAGATTTTTGGTCAGGGGTACTAAAGTTTCAAGAGTGGCTAGGGGTTCGGGGTCGGGAGCTCCCGTGGCGATTTTTTTACTTATTATGAGTTTTGTACAAATTTTTAGCTCTGAAATTATATTGACTGATTGAAGTTATATTATAAACAATTATCCATTCAGGTTATATTTTAGTAGTAAAATTTCACTAAATTAATTAATAACTTTTGAAAAAAATAACTAAACAAACCTCATTGAAACATACCTATTACATTAGCCCTAATATTTTTTCAATTAACAAATATACCAACATTAATTTAAACATTAAAGTAACATTTTTAATAAATAAATTAACAAATTAAGCGGACATGTCAAACATAAATTGAATTTGGAAATATATAAACTAACAAATATTAAAACAATAATAAAACATATCAGGCTTAATCTCCGCTCCTGGAGTTGAAAGTATCTAAAAGACAAGTTTAAAAAATAATCTTAAGAGAAATAGGGTCTTAATTGTACTGCATACACACCTCATTTGTGGTTGTTGGAGGAGAAGGACGGGAGGTCAAAAGCAGCACCAACAGAGTTGGGAGCATGGACGATTAGGTTGCAGATTTGGGATAGAAAGGAGAGGCAGCCGAGACATCGTAGAGAGAGAAATTGAAATGTTTGAGAAAAAATATATGAAAACGAGGTTTTTCAACTTAAGAAATTCGTGTAGGTTTTTCAACTTTCAAACTATTTACATTTTTTAACCCTATACTTGATAAAATATCATTAACTCTTCCTCTTACTTTCCAGTTTTACATACAACACCCCTTAAAACATCTCAATAATTTTTTTTACGAAATCTCACCAGGGCCCCTGCCCCACCTTACCCCCTAAATCCGCTCCTGAATTCACATTAACAAGTCAAGTGAACATTTTAAAGTGTCATATGAAATGAGAATAGAGTGATATGTTGCACCCCTAAGGAAAAGTTTATTAACAACTTGCTTTGTCTAACAGAACAATGCTCTATGTTTCAATCAAGTACCCCTACGTATAACAACTTTAATAGAAAAACCATTATTGAGGAAGATAGTTAGTATTCTAAGAAACGCTTGGGATTTTTATTTTACCATTACATGTTACTCATATATCAAAAATGGTTAAGATAGAATTATAATTTTATTAGACGTGGAGTTTTAATAAATAAACTACTAATGGCTAACGTACTTAATTATTGAGGAGTTATTATCAAAATAAGTCTTTGGTGTAGGTGTTATTAGATTACTAAATTACTCCTCTCTAGATCCATTCCTAATCTATTTCACTTAATAGGAAAAATGAACCTTCTTGTGGCCATCTGGGTACGAATCCTCCGGTGCGGGCCCGACCTCGAAGTCGAGACGAGGGGAGAGAAGGCAGAAAATGGATACTCTCCCTTTTTTCCATGCACATGTGGGTGATTCGAGGATATGGAGGTCCTCTTTTCGCCATTCGTGTCATCGTATTCGCGGTCTACCTCGGACATAAAATTGGTCATCATCAAATGAGGATAAAACGAAGAGATGGAGTCCTTAACCTATTTTGCTCGAAACAGGTAAAAGAATGTCGCCGCCTCCAGAGAACGACGTCAAGGTCATAATGATGCATACAAAACCAAGTGATTCGAAGGTATGGGTACTATGTTTCTAAATGGCAAGTTATAATGAACCCATTCTGCCCTTTCGGTCTCTCGTGGGATATGATCTTCTACTTTTGTCTCCGTGATGTGTGTGTGTGTACACGTGCATGATATGAATAATGGAAGAATTGAATTACCCGACTCGCGCCACAAAATGGATAGAGCAGATTCATCTATTGGAGTGTACCCGAAATAACATAAAATATATGATGTAAGTGTTCACCGAATCACGAATCGTTGTGAAAGAGCGAATGTGCATGTCGGACGAGACACAAATATGTAGGAGTCCAAGACTCAAAAAATAGATATAATAGAATATAAAAGACATGAAATGAGAATGGAGGTCTCTAATCTTAAGATTGGCCCAAGATGCCTATGTATCCCAAGGGGCAACAACGTCTACGTAGTTTGAAAATGCCATAAAGGTGGGGTTCAACCCATAAATCCAAATGTTGGAATCCTCTTTGAGTGATTTTTAAGGAGAATATATTCAAGTGTGAAAGTGAGAAAAAATAGAAGTCTTACTTTTGGAATTTATGAATAAACCATATTTTGTCCTTTTTGGGTATTTATGAAAATAAGTTGTGTGAAATACTACTAATAAAAACTGAATATTATTTGATGTGAGATAATGAAACAATACTAGAAGATGTCACAAAATAAGAATAAAGTGAATAATAACACTTAATTGATTAAACTAAAAAAAGGGGTGAGGAATGGACCTCCTTGTTGATCTTTATTAATGGATTTAGATTGTATGTAGGCTGATTTTTATAGTGGTAAAAAGGTAATACGATAGGGTTATGTGGATGACTAAGTGAGGTAAGAAATGGAGAAGGGGGAATGTTGAAAAATGAACGTTTTTGGTAATGAGAAGGCTCTAATTTTGAGAGAATATTTGTCGACTGCTAAAATGGGCCTCCCCCAGGGGTGAGGCCACGGGCCATCTATATAGTTCCATTTAGGGTTAGGGGTGAAAATTGGCATTTCCCCTCACATGCCTATCGGCACATTGCCTGCCTTTCTGGGGAACAAAAGTACACCCACAACTTGTTGATAGGCAAGGGGTCTTGGGTGCCTATAGGAAGTACGGAACAAACTTTTTTTTAAAAATGGGCAAAAAATACAAACCGAAGTTTGAATTGCGCACAACTGGGACCATTGGAAATGAACTTCAGGGCCATTCAAGAATCCTTTGAGCCACTCCCGGGTCTGGGAGTTTATTAAAGTTAAACGGGGCTCGAAAGCGCCCGATGGTCTCTTGATAGGGGGTTTTCAAATGAAAATGACTTATTCATACAAATCGCGAGGTTAATTCATGCACGGAATGGTCTCTTGGAAAGGAAATTCAGTGACCTTCATGATTTCATTGATCTTCGCTCGATTTGGAGAGTTGATCAAAGTCAAACTTGGCTTGAAAGTGCCCGATGGACCTTCGAATTAGTACGAATCGTTCGTGCAAATAGTGAGACTGATTCACACATGATATGGAACACTGGAAATATAATTCAAAGACCTTAGAGGTTTCATTGAGGTTCTCTTCGATTAGAGAGTTGACCAGAGTTAAATGGGGACCGAGAGAGCTCGGTGGCCTCCGAATCAATACTTGGGGTAAAACGGATCATTCGTGAAAACTGTGAAGCTGATTCATGCACGGGATTGAAAGTTAGATAGGGGATTAAGAGACCTTTGAGGTTTCACTGAGATTTTATTAGGTTGGAGAGTTGCTCTAAGTCAAATGATGTCTAGAAGTGCCAGGTGTCCTCTAGATCAGTACTCAGGGTATGACCTCGGGTTTTTGGTGAGAGGATGAGTGTTTGGGACCTAAGGATGTTCTTAGAGGGTAATAGGATGGAGTGTTAATAAAGGCCCTCGACGGGTAATCTTGGAATAAGTGAATTCCATCGAAAGATAGACACCTCATCGATGTTGGAGAAGAGGGTTGATGTTAATTCTGCGGACTTGGGGGACAGAGGTGACTGATTTATAGGGCCGAGGCTAAATCTTCATACCTAAGGTTAGGATGCCCAATTCAGTAGATCGAGGTTGATTCTAAGGACCCAAGGGTTGAGATGACTAATTCAGCGAGTCAAGGTTGATTATGAGGACCTAAGGGTATAACGAGAGATTCTATGGGTTGAGGTCAATTCTATAGACCTAAAGATGAGATGACCGATTCAGTGAGTCATGGTCAATTCTACAGACCTAAAGATGTAATGACCAATTCTGCGGGTCGAGGCTGATTTTGGGGACCTAAAGATGTAGCGACCAAGTCTATGGGTCTAGGTCAATTTTTCGGACCTAAAGATGTGGCGACCAATTTTTCGATTCGAGGTTAATTATGCGGACCTAAAGAGTGGGATAATCAATTTAGAAGGTATTTAACAGGTCAAGGTCAATTCTATGGACCTAATTATATGGCGACCGATTCTGCGAGTCGAGGTCAATTCTGTGGACATAAAGATGTGACAACCGATTCTGTAAGTCAAGGTTAATCACATGGACCTAAATAGTGGGATGACTAATTCAGTGGGTCAAGGTAAATTGTATGGAATTAAATATGTGGCGATTGATTCTATGAGTTGAGGTCAATTTTGCGGACCTAAAGAGTGGGATGACCAATTCAGCGGGGCGAGGTTAATTCTGCTAACCTAAATATGTGGCGAACGATTATGCTTCTCGAGGTAAATTCTGCGGACCTAAATAGTGGGATGACAAATTTAGTGGGTCGAGATCAATTCTATGAACCTAAAGATGTAGAGACCGATTATGTGGGTTGATGTCAATTCTACGAACCTAAATATGTGACGACCAATTTAGCAGGTCAAGGTCAATTCTATGGACCTAAATATGTGACAATTAATTCAGAGGCTCGAGCTCAATTTTGTGGACCTAAAGATGTGATGACTGATTATGTGGGTCGAGGCTAATTCTGTGGACCTAAAGATGTAACGACCAATTTTGTGAGTCAATGTCAATTATGCACCTAAAGATGTAACGATCGATTATGTGGGTCGAGGTTAATTATGAGACGATCAATTCAACGGGTTGAGGTCAATTCTGCTAACTTAAGGATGTGATTATCAATTCTGCATGTCGAGGCTAATTCTACGAAACTAAAGAAGTAGCTATCGATTATGTGGGTCGCTGTTAATTCTAAGGATATAAATATGTGACGATCGATTCTACGGGTCGATGTTAATTCTACGAACTTAAAGATGTAGTTTACATGGAGTGGCTCTACTAGAGATAGCATGGAGTATTTGTTACAGACATACTTTGGATTCTTGGTTCCACTAGGGAGTACGTTAACGATGAGATTGAGTGTTGATGATACTGTCGAAGATTTACAAGACTTTGTAATTGGTTCGATGCTTCACCATGTTTTTTTCTCGTAGAACAAGCGTCCTTAACTTTGCAGGGATTTATAGGAATTTTCGTGAATATTTTGTGCAATTTTCCAAGTTTTTTGGCATTTTTACGATAAAATTTTTAGGGGACTGCCGATAGGCAGCTTTGAGGAGGAGCCTATTTGCATGAGAAATGAACTCGTGGGTTTCTTGGGGAATTATAAAGGATACTGCTAATAGCAAGGACCAGGGGACTGCCGATCCGCATACCCCTTAGCCTTCTATAAATGGGGCGAACCCTCCTCATTTTTCACACCTTCAAGTGATCGATTATCTTGTTTTCTCTCTCTAAAATTCATTTTCGAGTTCATTTCTTCACAAGATCTCAAGTGGCAGGTACTTATATCAACACCAACAGTGAATTGATGATTGGGCAAATTTGGAGTGGCAGGCTGTGGTGCCACTCGCTTTGGGCAATAAGAAGGCCTACGACTCTTTTCATTCGATGACTAGTGATGGGATCTTGTTGCGTGATCCTACATGCCACCGTTCAGCAGTGAAGAACCCTAATGGAAATGTGAGTATCTTCACATTTGTTTTCCATTTTTTCCTTTTCTTTTTTGCTCTTGTGCTAGTGAAGGATTTTCCTTGGTTTCTCGCAGGTTGGCAATTATTCTTTGAGCATTCGATCCCAGGGGACGATTTGAATGAAGGATATTTGGGACCGTCTCCCTGTGGTGGTGCGATGGATGGTGTCATCCATTGAGTTTGGTACATTGGCAGGTGCAATGGAGGAGACGTCGCGCTCTACTGTAGTGTTATGCACGTTTGATGAGAGGTGGGGCATACAACCCACACATTCCATCTTCGAATTTGGAAGATGACAGTTACTCCCTTAGATGTCTAGTAGTTGATGGAGCTAGACTCTACTGGTCATCAGATCGTGGTGGACCGTACTCTGTAGGTTACGAAGGCGACGGTGCGGGCTGCCTTAGGGGATGTCGATAAAAACATGTCAGGGAATTATATCCATATATCGATGCTAAAGGAGACTCTATTGTCTAAGAAAATTGATGATACAAATGGGTGGAAGGTGAGATGGGTAACACGCCTATTCATTTTTCTTCTCCTGGGAGGGTTAGTGGTGGCGACGAGTGATAACGTGGTTCATCTTTGGTTTTTGCCGTATTTAAGGATTATTTTGGATGTTCATCTGTACGACTGGGGGAGCTACACTCTAGTTTTCCTTTATACTTATATGGATGCGTTCAATCGGTGCTGCCGATAAACGTTCTCTAGACCCACGTACCTTTTGGAGGTAATCTTAAAGTTTAATTTCCTTTTTATTTTCTTTCAGTCCCCTTTTTGTTTTCTCTTCTTATTCTTTGGTGTTGCCTTTTGCATACGTGATTTTATAAGGTGATAGGGAACAATGTAGGGTTGGTATCTGTGACACCCCGCTTAAAATAATAACGGGTGGCCAGCTATATACTAAAATAATCAGGAATCACAAGTGGATTATTCTCAGCATCAACTGACGATACTAACTAAACACGGCTAACTACCAATTACAACAAAAAGAGGGTGCCAAAAGTTTCAAACATACAAACAAACAACATAACAACTACTGAACATGATATCATAAGCTCACAATGAAAATAAAAAGAAGTAATTCTAAATTACAATATAAGTTCACAAAATAAAATACCAGAATATGCTGTCGGGTCACAGACAATACAATAATCCGAGAAAGAAATATAAAAGTGCTACATCTATAAAACTTGGTTATAAACTCGATATACAAACTGAATCCTAATCAAGATACACAAATGATAGGAAACGGCTACATCAAAATCTCGCAAGAGTCCGCATCTGCTACTGCTCCACAAGTACTCTGAATAGAAAACATCAATGGCTTCCTTGCAGAGGAACACCTAAAATAATACAATATATAGAGAGAGAGAAGAAAATATAAACGGGTCAGGGTCCGAGGTGTAAAAACATTTTTAGCAAGTGCATTAAAATGCATAATACTTATAAATGGATTATGACATGATTAAAGTGGAGTCGCACTCCCCAGAAAATCCAACTCACCTCTCAACTAAAGCGCGCACCTAAACGTATGCACAAGATCCTCAATTAATTGCCCAAAACTATCGAGGGCAATAATCTAATCTACACCCAAAATTTATACTCATCTAAACTTCCATTTAAATTCTATCCTCAACTTCTAATATTACCATAATCTCAATTGTTCGTCAACTTACTAAACATATAGAATATACATAAACATTTCTCTTACTAGAATTTCTCATATTCTAGTTATTAACGTATATGAGTTAATAGCATCTAAATGCTAAGGACTAAACTTCTCCCAATTCTCAATACTGCACTATGTCTCGTGCGTGGGACATCTCGCAAGCGAAATCCAAACAAGGAACCCCCCGATACACTACTCATTGACAGTATTGATTATCGAGATTCATTATTCCCTCAATGCATGATGCATATAACCCCAAATTCTTATATAATATAAGTAATTAAGTGTTCCTAACTCTCAACAGTGCACTGCATTTCGTCCGTGGGACGTTTCGCAAGCGAAATCCAAACAAGGAACCCCTCGATAAATTACTCCTGGGCACTGTCGATTTCCGAGGTGTACTAATATATAAGTATGAATACTAAGGATTAACTTCTCCCCACTCCCAACATTGCACTACGTTTCGTGCGTGGGACGTCTCGAAAGTGAAATCCAAACAAGGAACCCCCCGATACACTACTCCTGGATAATGTTGGTCGTTGAGGTCCATTATGCCCTCGATACCCACGTAATATATATACTCATATAATTATGTACTCTTTATTTTTCACTTTATATTCATCACAATTTAGTCCGAATAAAATCTCCCGGAATGAGATTCAATCAACATTCTTATATCTCTTTACTCTAGAGACATATATATATGATAGCTCATAATCATATACAAATAATATACTATTCACGCAAGTATAATAATAATCATCCCAGCGCGCTATAACTCGAGGACGCAGGTTCTCAATGCTATCATCTACCAGGGAGTCGCTCACATTTCATCGTGGGTACCAACGGTCGGAATCTCACATCGCCTTGGTAAAAACCAAATCACAACGTACGGGAAGCGGTCATAGTTCCTCCCCGAAAGTGAGACAAAACATACCCCCCACGTCTCACCCCTAATAAAAGTCACACAATAATAATGGACGCTATGACCTGGGAACTATACGCTCCCTGCTCCTCAAGCCAGGGGCCTCACCCACATCGCACAACTTCCCATGATAGCATAGAGGGGGTATGCTTCACATATATATATATATACATGTATATCTAATGTGAATGATATATATATATATATATATATATATATATATATATATATATATATATATATATCATTCACATTAGATATACAAGATATCATTCACATTAGATTTATATATCATTCACATTAGATTTACATGATATATATATATATATATATATATATATATATATATATATATATATATATATATATATATATATATATATATATATATATATCATTCACATTAGATATACATGTACCATTACATCATATAAATGTATACCATCACACAAGGTATATATATCACACCATATAAGTATACATACTCTTATTACGCTCTTAGGCATAAATGAAATAATTTCATTTATTAGTATATTACTCTCGATATACTATTCGTCGCTAACTCACATAACTTCCCCGCTTAGTATACACGATACGATTTCTCACTTGCAACTCACCCATCACTTCTATTTGTATCAATAATCTCCCAATTTAATTTACGTTGAGGATATTCTCTACATCCGTATGCACATCGATCAACATTAATTATTCCTCAAATATTAACCTCGACACTAAGAGGATTTTCCACTAAGTTGATACGATATCTTAAATTCGCACTCTCTCTCTCAAAATCAATCACTAAAATGTCAACCCTTGCATCCAATCATCTATAAATTTTCCTCTCATTCCCTTAATGCAAGAGACATTACCCAATTAATTCCATTTACTAAATAGCCCAAACATCTCCTCACACTTCTAAAGTCATTAGTCCCCTTATATGATCACTTAATCCTATATGATATAATAACTAGGAAGGTCCATTAATATAAACCCAAAGGAAAGGGGTATAAACTTAAATTCCCAAACTTGAGCCAAAAATAGAGGCCCGGTCGATCGGTGCCCTAACTGCGGTCGACCACGCTTTCCTATTATGCCTATAAACGAAGACAGTGTGCCTACTATTAGAGGCGCGATCGATCGGCCCCCAGAACACGGTCGATCGGCCTTACCAGTAACCTCGGCCAAACTCCATTTTTACTAACTTCCAACTTCTCAAAAACTCTAAAATACCTACTTCAAACCCCAAATCTTCAACCCAAACATATTCACAACATTAAAACTCATCAAACAACTCACCCCAACTAATTTATAACCTCAAATCCATATATAAACATCAAATGAAAGATTTAACCCAAAAAAATATCTAGGTTTTAACATATTATCCCAAAATCCACAATTTTATCCACAAATCATGAAATAAAAGAGCACAACAATTATTTAGCAAGTTTAATCACTTGCCTCAAAGTTGTAGAGTTTGAATCTTCCTTGAAATCGCGAATTTCCAGAATTCCGAAGCTTTCTTCTCTTTCCTCTTCTTCTTTCTTCTTCTTCTTCTTCTTCTTCTTCTTCTTCTTCTTCTTCTTCTTCTCTCTCTCTCTCTTCTAGGGCTTTCTCTTTCTCTTAAGTGATAATAACTACTCACGTAGGCTTTTAAGCCTTATCTCCCAGAATACACTACTTTAAATGATAAAACACACTTTAAATGACTCGGTTACTTTAATTCGAGCCAAACGAACTTAAAATACTTCGAAACCCAAATA
Organism: Sambucus nigra; assembly: GCA_949130495.1. Classification (NCBI taxonomy): domain Eukaryota; kingdom Viridiplantae; phylum Streptophyta; class Magnoliopsida; order Dipsacales; family Adoxaceae; genus Sambucus; species Sambucus nigra. The sequence goes on from CASBWL010000485.1 coordinate 1,860,326, forward strand.
AGGCCTAAGTACAGTCATATCGACTATCTCGACCCTTCCAGAATCAATCGCACACTAAGAATCGTCCTTCAAATTACTTTCTAACATCTTTAAATTTTGACCTTAATTGCCAATTTAAATATTCTCCAATTATAATAATATTATTTCTCCCAAAAATAATTAATTTATTGTCCCAAAAAATCTCGGGGTATTATAGACTTCCCCACTTACAAGAATTTCTCCCTCGAAATTAAGCTAAGCCTAGTACTCTAAATATCAACTAGATCCTACGGCACCTACCGTCACCATCCTATACCTAATCCTCCCACTTCTCATGATGAATCATTTTAATTTTATAAAACCAATTCTAACAACTAGGGCGCCCATACACCCTTTATTAGAACTTTACTCGTATAAATATAATTAGGCTTCACTTGCCTTCAATTGTACAATAACTCGAAATAAATTTAATTATACTTACATACTAATAATATAAAATTTTGAAAGGTCCAAATATTTAACTCCTCTCAATTCCTGACATTAGCTACTTTCATGCGTGGGAGGTCTCACAAGCGAAATCCAAACAAGGAACCCTCCCAATACACTACTATGTAGCTACGTCGGGAATTTAGAGTTAGTTAGATCGGGACTAGAGTTCAAGAATATTTTTGTGTAAATCAGTTTTGATATTGCCCGAAGGCCTATAAAATTTTTATTCTGATAACAGTTTATTTTTAAAACAGTTTGTCTTTCGACATTTAAATAAAGTACCTTATGCATAAGACACAAGGTGATAACAATTACCATACTCTTAATAACATATAGTTCTCAAAACTAGCATAACTATGAGCTAAAATCTCTCGCTCAACAATAATCCATTAATCTCTGAATCTCATAAGCAAGGAAATACTTGGATAAGATCGGGAATTCGGGTTAGATTTTGGGATTTGGTAGGCTAGTGCTACGAGAGATGTTACACACGTTAGGCGAATTCATATATATACACACGTATCGAGTGTGACAAATATATATGTGTGTGTATATATATATATATATATATATATATATATATATATATATATATATATATATATATATATATATATGTATGTGTGTGTGTGTGTGTGTGCACTACAAAAAAAGTGGACATGACGACGTTTTTTTTGCAACGCTTATAAAAATGTTGGGATATAGTGCATATGCCGACGTTTATTTAACAACGTGGGTCATTTATGAACGTTTTGTATATGTGTCGAAATATTAATGGCGTTTTAGTAGAAACGTCGGAAAAGAACGACGTATTCTAAAAAAACGTGGGATATTTACCATCATTTTTGGATATAAACGTCGGGTCCCTAATTAATTTTGACCGTGCATCCCTTTCAGCTGCTCCCTCTAATTTTTGGTTTCCCTCCAACAAACCGCTACTTTCCCTCAATTGTATTCGAATACGGGTCTCTGTTTTTTTATGTTGCCCTAAGCTTGAATGTTCGGCGCTGCTTCTTGAATTCGGCGCTACTTCTTGAAGTTACTCTCAATTGTATTCGCATACGGGTCTCTGTTTTTCAAACTACTTCTTGAATTTCTGAATACGGACGCTGCTTATCAAGGTAAATCTTGAATCTTCTGAATCTTCGTCATTTACTCTCTCATTAGCGATTTTATCTTGAATCAAAATCGAGACATATGGCTCTGATGAAATATCTTAATGAAATTTTGAATCGCCCTGCTTCAATTTAATGAAAAAAGTTATGTAAATCATTGATTACCATAAAAAAATCTCTGATGGTATCAATTTGTGATTCACATGGTATCCTAACATGCTTTTTTAATTTTAATTAAAAAGGCTCTGATGGTATCAATTCTAAGAGATCGCCCCTATTTCATTTTAGTCAAATTTCTATGGAAGAGACGTGAGTGATAAAGACAGAGACGTGAATTTTATGTGTGCGTGTGTGCGTGCGCGCGCGTGTAAGAGAAGTGAGTGATAAAGACAGAGACGAAACCAAGAGGGTAGGGGAGGGGCAGCAGCCATGGCAGGGGGTGGAGGGGAGGTAGAGAGCTATGGCCGTAAAAGTAATCTCATAATTTTTCTAAATCATTGATTACCATAATTATTATTTTTTACTATTTAAACATATAAATGAGGTTAAATATCAAAGTACTCTTCTAAAGTGACACGTGACTGACACAAGACCCTTTTTCCAGTCCAAAAATTAACGGTACGAGGTTACTTGAAGTCATGTTGGAAGTTCAATGGGTTAGGTATAAAAACTGAAAGTTCGATTGGTTAAGTGATAAGGAGGGTAAAGTTCAAGGACCCAAGTGTAATTAACCATTATAAAATTATTCCCATTCAATTTTTTCAATATTTATTTAAACTAAAAAGGAAAATAAAAGGTCTGAAAATAATTATATTTTCATTTTAATTAAAAAACTTTGATGGTATCATTAAAAAATATCTGTTTCTTCTAATGACAACCACTCTACCGCCTATTACCATAAAAAAAATCTATGTGGCCAATGTATAACTTTCAACAACAAATTAAGGAATCCACATGTACGTATAGACCTTCAATGATAACCAAATACCTAATTCGGTCCAACATAACAAGTAGAATGAAGACAACTTAGATAATTTGTTTTTGAGTCAATTAATAATAAAATTACCTTTCAACAATCAAAGATATGGGTATGGTATTTTGAATTTGATAGAATAAAATTATGTTTCTTATATTGTCGTGTTCTTTGCTGAAGCAAACGTGACCTGGATATCAATAGGCGTATCAAACCAATTATCTCGTGCTCTTTCTAATATCGGCCTTCAGAGGTCCTCTCTCGTTCAGGTATCTTTTTCACTTCTACGACTGCATCCAATGAAATAGTAATGAATACATAATATCAAAGGCATCTTTAAAATGTGAATTGACTAATAATACATCAATGCAAATTGGAAGGCGAATAAATGATATCAAAAGCACTCAAAAGTTAGAAAATGTGTAAAATTTCTTATTTGTAATGGAAAATAAGTTTTTTAGGCCATCAAGGTGTGTTTTATCGGAGGGATTGAATTAATTTCAAATGTTTGATTATGTTTATTGTGGGGACGAAGTGATGTTTCGGTAGATAATCTTATTGTTATAAGTCGTGTCCAATTTTGTAAATTTCATCTCAATAGTAGATTTTATATATTTCTGTTGCATTTGACAAGTTGTGTACTCTTTTATTTTTTGCATCTTATTATGTTGTTTTAAAACAAATTAAAACGATATTAAGTCGACCATTTTTTTTTCTCTTTACTTTTTATATTTGACAACCTTAGACCATGATGTTTGGTAAGAAACAAAAGTCATGTTACTTTTTTGTTACCTTTGTGTTGAACTTGCCAATTAACAAAATTTTATTGTGTTTACTTATTCGTTTCATCAGGTTAATCGATTCATACTGATGGATAAGAGTTGGATTAATATAAAAAATAAAGGTCATCCTTTGTACGAGAAAGGAGCAGAAGAATTCGTTAAGTTTGCCTCTGATAATAAACTGAATGCTGAAAGAATATTGTGTGTAAGAAATGCCGCAATATGCTATATGTGAAGAAAGATGATGTTGTAGAACATATATTGCTAAATCAGTTTTTAGATAGCTACACATGTTGGACTTATCATGGGGAATCTACAGCATCTTCGGTTCCTTCTCCTGATTCGATTATTGGTGATGAAATGCGAGAGATGATACATAATGCATTTGGAATTCCTTCTACAAGTCCACTTAACTTTATGGGTGGTGGTGATTCGCATCAATATATGGATGGCCCCGATGAAGAGACCAAGAAATTCTTCAATTTGATAAAAGAATCTGAAAGAGAGTTGTACCCAGATTGTAAGAAGTATACAACTCCCTCATTTCTTGTTCGATTATTGCATTTAAAGTGCCTTGGTGGGTGGAGTGACAAGACATTCACAATGTTGCTTGAATTATTAAAAGATTCATTTCCTGATGGTGAAACATTACCAAAGTCTGTTTACGAAGCAAGGAAGTTGATTGCAAACTTAGGGCTAGATTACAAGAAGATACATGCATGCCCTAACGATTGCATACTCTATTGGAATGAGACAGAACGAGAGAATGAATGTCGGAAGTGTCATACCCCAAGGTACAAACAAGTAAATGGTCAATCAGATGCCGATGCCATTACTACATGTTTTTCTTTTGCTTTCATGTTACGAGAATGAATATTTGAGATTTGATTCGTCACGGTTGGTGATCCAAGCCAGGGTATGTGGATAAAATTAGCACTCGGTGAGAACATTGGGGATGAGTGATATGACTTCAAGCATGTGGCGAAGGATTTCTTTGATAAATCATAGTCAAACTCTTATGGGTGGAATTTCTCAGGACGGTTTCTTGTTCCTTCTAACTCTTGTGTGTCCCTTTTGGTTTTTACAATTGGGAATCGGAATTCTCACGTATGTGGTAACTCGAATTGGTGACATGTCATGGTACAACATGGTTGGGATTAGTAATGCGGAGTGGATCGGGTATGGTCAATTCATCTCAGTAACTGGGTGTGCCCTATATGAGGTGTTCTTGTTATTGCGAAAAGTTTATTATACGGGCGCCTGATTCTTTGGCCACACAGTTTGCTCATAGTATTGGCCTTTTATAGGATTATTAACCTTTCGACTGGACTTCATGGCAGTCAGTGGCCCTGGTTATAAAGAGAGGGATGATGGCTTGAGAATATTGTATAGCATGTGAAATCGAAGAAATTTATCATACGGTGTTGCTTTACCACATTATCTGGCTTAGAGCGAGGCTCAAGGGTGAGACGCCTAGAGTAGTACTAGGGTCATCAGATTGATGCAGCAGCAGGTGTCAGGAAAATGCTCGGTGATGATTTGGTACGTATGTTACTTCTCGGAGTGAGAAATCATCAATATATAATTACTTGAATGAATTAATGAATGTTCTGGTAAATGATAAAGTGGACAAGTATTGTGTAATTTGATTAATGTCCATCTATTAAATGAAAAGGAAAGTGTAATGGTAAATGGGTGAGTTAAGAAACCTAAGAAGTTGTAACCCGTGATTAACACAAGGGTGTATTGTGAAAAGGTTTTTCAAAGGTTAAAGAAGTATTGTCTAACACAGTGTTCACGTGTGTTAAAACAGGTCATTTTCAATGAAAACACAATTTTGCATTATTTTACATGGAAAGAGTAATTTCGATAAATAAAGGATTTAGGTCAAACAAGCTGTAGTGGTTTCAAGTAGTTAACCCTGCGCATTAAATAGATGAGTAAATGTCAAGTTAAGAAAGAAGAAGTTTTTTATGTGATTAAGGTAAATAATTGGGATAAATAATGTTTTCGGAAGTAAAATGGTTTCATGCTATAAGTATATGTGTGTGTATGTGTGTGTGTGTGTGTGTGTGTGTGTGTGTGTATGTATGTATGTATGTATGTATGTATAAGGTAGTTTCATGTGCAAGTAGGTATAACGTGTTAGAGTTTCCTTTATGTCGTTCATTTTTATACTGTATTTTTGCATATTCCCACTGGCCATTGGCTCACACCCTCGTCTTTGTTACGGCAGTTGGGGTGCAGGTTCGTATTTGAGAGCATTATACAAGTAAGTATTATATTTAATTTTACATTAGTAGCTCTGTATGCTTGGACTCCGTGGAAACTTCCCACGGGTCCCCCACATAATTTGATCTGTAAATTGGAATTGCATGTTATTTAAGTGAGATATTAATTACAATAAAACTGGACTAGTAACATTATATAGGTTGTTTCGTTGCACTTCACACCTAATGCTTGGGCCAGACCGGGTTGTCCACAGGTAACCCATAAATCTGGGTTGGTGCGTTACATGAATCTTGGAACTCACGGGGTTTGGTTTAAGACTTGGGTATAATGGGTTTGGAGGTTTGAAGCATAAATTCAAAGGAACTTTGGATATAATGGAGATTTGAGTTTGGATATCAAATTAGCGAAAATGGGCTTTAAGGGAGAAAGCTAGTAGGATGACTCAAGCTTGGGTTTAAGTCTTGGTGATTTGAGATGAAGGTTTACATCACTATTTATAGTGTTCAAGGTAAACGAACATTGGTAAAAATGTTGGTAGAAAGTTAGGAAACCATTGGATATTAGGATAGAAGGTTAGAGGAAGTTACCAAGATAAGAAGATACATTTATGGGAGTTTTAGTGGACTAAAATTTAATTTTCACTCCGTAATACCCCGCCCTAAGTATTTTATTTAATCCCCGTATAAAATTGTGATAAAACAAAAAACATGGGAACTTGGACAAGTATGACTATATTATATCCGTAATTATTTTGATATTGAGACTTGATTATAATTATTGGAAAATTATGGGTAAAAGATTTAATTATAGAGAATTATTGAATAAGGATTATATATGAATTATATTTGGATTATAAAATTAGTAGTTATAAATTAATTATCTATATAATAAGTTACAAAACTTATGTATGTCATAACATTAGCCCATGATGTCATGAGATCAATTACTTTTGCACTACCTATTTTACCCTTGGAAATTTCGGTTTCCCCCCTTTTAACACACACTCTAATTTATATCCCACTCTTCCTCAAAATTCAAAAAGAAGGGTAAAATTGTATTTGCACCCATTCTCACAGTTACCCTCACTTTAATTTTAATGAATCCCACTTACCGATGCACAACTTTCATACCAGTTACGAAACTCACATCTTGAGAAAACCTAAATCCATTATGAGCCCTAAAACTCAAGAACCACCATGATCAAATCATGGTAGTTGTCCGGCGACAAGGCCTCATTTTCTCTTACAGTAAATGAAATCCATTATGGTATCCTCTCTCACTACATCCTCAACTATAATTTTCTTCGAGTCTCTCTCTCCATATCTCCTCCCATTCCACTCCTGTAATCTATCTCTCGCTGTATTTGTTTTTTCTATTTTTTGTTTCAAAATAAGAGGTCAGCTCCTTGATTTATAATCTGTAAATATTTTTTCTTTTGCAGATCTAATAGGATGATTTCCTTTTCAATTATAGGTAAACTATATTTTTGGTGTTTAGATTTGTATCTTGGTGTTGGGATACCGATTTATAATCATGTCAATTTTTATATTCAGAAGACACCATAGATCTGGGCATTTTATTTATTTATTTTGTAGATTTGAAAAAATTGTTTTCATCTAACCATAGATCTAAAATATGAATTTGTATTTTTTATCGAACTCTATTTTCAAACTCTTGAATCTTCATGTTGAGAAATTTTGGGGGAACACAAAGTTATGGATCACTAGGTAATGTTTTTTATTTGTTTAACCATAGATCTTGGCATTTATGTATTTTTGTTAATTATTTTATTTTAATGACCATGTATTTTGGTATCTTCATATATGTTTGTCTTTCTCTATGTAAGACAAGATATCTGAATATTTTCGGATTTTAGATGGCTGTGAACTTATATTTTATGCTTTGTTTGGGTTTTAGTTAGAACTCTTTCCCAAATAAACTATTTTTTTATGATTCAGTTGGTACTTTTTTTAAGTGAATATTTCCACTCTCTTAGAAGATCTGAGTAAAATAACTTTTAGATTCCTGTTCTCCTACTTTGTCCTTCCCTCTCTACTAATGGTGTTGGGTTGCCAATTTTCTTCATGTGAGGTGTACTAAGAAAATGTTTCCTCATTAAACCCTTCTTACGGTTGCATTGATCGAAATGAAACACTAAAACCTCTTTCTCAGTCATTCCTTCACAACTAATTCCTCTGAGCATTTTTCGAGGCCTGATTTCAAGGAGTAGTTGTTATTTGGTTGATGGGATTGGTGATTTTAAGCTCTTGATGTTGGAAATTATGTTTTAAGCTTTTGTTGTTGGATAATTAAATTTTTCGAGGCCTGATTTTTAAGCTTTTGGGCTAGGTGATTTTGATAATTATGTTTAGTTTTTTTCTATATAAATCTTTGTTCTTGGTGTTGGCTCTTACTTTTTTGATACATCTCAGATCTGATGCCATTATAGTGGTGATTTGCGCATTGAAAGAGCTATATTTTCTTCAATTTTCTTAAATTGCATGTCTCGCACAAGTTTAATCATAATGGTTAATCTATGTACTTTTGTGTTTGATCGGTTATCTTCAAAATATTTCTCTATGTTTTGTACTAGGATGCTCTTCTCTCCACAACCCATGCCTTTCATCGTAACACGACCCATAATATGCGGGAGGCTCGGTGTCACACCCCTCGAAATCTGACAGACGGGGTGGCCATCCACCGTCGCCGAACTAAGTCGGGCGTGAAATAAACTAAATACCATTCTTAGCATGAGACATATATGAGACATAAATAAATCAATCCATAATATAAATAATTGAATAAATCTCAAATGATCATAAACAACTAAGCGATAAAAGATCCATCACATGCTAACTCCGAATAAATCCAATCTCCAATAATGATTAAATAAAATCTGAATAATAAATATCTCAATAATACAACAGAAATCCTCTAAACAACTTTGGAACCGAATGGCCTAATAAAACTCAAATGAACTCTCTTAATCAAATACGACTGAAAAGGAAAGTCTAACTAAACTATGCAATAAAATGAATAACTCCATCCACACCTCCAAATGATAACTTCGATAATCCTATGCACCTTCTCCAAATATTATACTGAAAAGTTAGTCAACGCATGAGGTCAGAGCCCCAATCATGAATACACACTACTCCCCTCAAATAGGATTCTTGAATCTAGACAGTAGCATTATACGCAATAAATATCACAATAGAATATTTTAAATTAAACGGGATAATTAAACGTGATAAATATAAAATTACTAACTACCCGTAGAGATCCCCATTTATAAAGTCACACAAATATGATTTTAAATTCCCAATTCCAACGAAGTTAATCTCTTATTAACTTAACTCAACTTTTATTTTTGTTCTCACTTTTTATTATGACGATCCTCCCGTCCCGAGTAGTAATCCACCAAAGTGTCACACTTCCCCTTGTCAATCGTCCTCTGACCCGTTTAAACTGTCGGCCCAAGGTTCCACACACGACACGACATAAATCGTCTTCTGACCCATTTAAACTGTCGGCCCCGACACATTATGTCGCCACAAATTTTAATACCAGTTTTTATCTTAAGCATTAATCCTCAATTTCTCAATTTCATAATTTGTAAATTACCCCACCCTTTTATCGATGTGAGATCCTCAAAATACCCCTTAGTCCCATACCTAAGGGTCCCCAAGTTATCAATCCGTCCTACCCTATGTACAGGATGAATTTCTAACCTAAACCTCGACCTACTCTCATGCCTTGGCTAGCGTAACGACAATAAAGTATTAAAAATCAGCCCAACCCCGACATAATAAAGTCGCAATAATCTACCCTAACTACTCCCATACCTAGAAGGCGTAAATCACCAAAAGACCTACTCACTAGTCCCATACCTAGAAGGCATCCTAAAATATAGGGAGAGAAAAATTACCCAACAAACCGTCGTCACAAAGGCAATATAATAATACCAACAAGTCATACAAACAAGCATAATTAATCAACGTATAAAACTACGCATGATAGTCCAATTCAATTAAATCTTAATTTAATTATCACAACGTCAAAATACCCAATTAATCTCATTTAATTATTTTAAATTAAATATACTTAGTTTTCATAATTTGTGAGTCAAAAACAAAATTTCATTATCTCTACACAAATTACATGAGTTATACGCCCCCAACCTCATTTATTTCAAAATTAGGGTTTTTCTACATGCAACCCACACCCACAAAAACCAAAATCCACTCATGAATCCTACGTACCCAAAGGTTATGAATGTTATTCATATTAAAAGATTTCATAAAAACAACCCCAAACTTTAGCGTTCACTTTCTTTAATTAGATTACTAATTGATTTTAATAAAATATTGAATTAAGGTTTAGGCAACACATAAAATGCATAATACTAAAGGAAAAGAACAGAGTAGTCATGTCTGAATAAAAGTTGGTTTAGAAATCAGATCTTGAATGTGTATTCCTCTAAAAAAAATTGACGCGCGTCTTGAGAAAATTCGATTAATCTTAACAAAACTTGAGTTGAAAGTTATGTATAATGGGACTAGGGTTTGGAGGTTGAAGAAGATGGAGAAGATGAGAGGTTTATGATTTTTGAGAACGCTAAAATATGTTTTAAAAAACCTAAACTCGTCACTTTATGTTTATATACCAAAAGGAATTAGAGTCCTCATCAAATACAAACACTCGAAAAATCATTACGGACGATCGGGCCCTCAGAATCGCTTTAAATGTTAGTATGTTGTAGAGAACGGAGAGACAGGGCCGCTGTGAAAAATTCAGCTCGATCGGACGGTCGGATTTTTAAAAATATTATTTTTATCCTCCTTAACTCGGATCCTCCCCCGATTATACAAAAAGTTATAATTTTCGAATTTTAATCCCGATTTAAATTCAACTCAAAACCTTATTTTTATATATAAAAAACAACATATTTAATTACTAACAATAATTATATCCAAAACTTTATTTTTCTTGAATATCCCAATTAATTAATTAAATTAATTATTAAAAACACGGGGTGTTACATACTTCCCCACTAGCAAAGAATTTCGTCCTCGAAATTAGATGAAGCATACACATCAATCGTAAATTACGAAACATAAAAATAAAGCTCACAAATGCCTACCCGTAGAATGCCACAATTGGGCGCCCATACACCCAATCCTACGCGCACCTACCCCTTGTACACCCCAAAAAAAAAAAAAAAAAAATATATATATATATATATATACATAACTATGAAAATATCGGCGTACCACGCGCTCTCGCAAATCATCACTCAATTCTATCTCCGATAATCTTCGCAACACATAAATCCTCAAATCAAATCACATCGCTGCATCGATATAGGATATACCCAAAATTTATACTAATGATCTTCCAAATAATTAACGTCTCCAAAATCAACTCTAAGGTTCCTCACATCAAGCTTACTAATTCTAATATCAAAGCCTCCAACGTCCTTAACACAAAACTCCATATCTCCAAGATACACATCTAACACGTATGCTAGAACCTCTACCTTAAGGAGTACGAATAAAAAAAGGAAATGAAAGATCGGTAACGCGGAAGCTAAACAGACTCACAACCTACGAGACCTAAGACCATGCTCCGATACCATCTATCACACCCCACGAAATTCGATAGATCGGGTGGCCAGCGACCGCTGCCGAACTAAGTCGGGCGTGAACTAAAATAAATGTTCTTAGCATGAGACAGATATGAGACATAAATAAATCAATCCATAAGATAAATAATTGAATTAATCTCAAATGATAATAAACAACTAAGTGATAAAAGATCAGCCACATGCTAACTCCGAATAAATCCAATCTCCAATAATGATTAAATAAAATCTAAATAATAAGGATCTGAATAATCCGACAGAAATCCTCTAAACAACTTTGGAAACGAATGGCCCAATAAAACTCAAATGAAGTCTCAAAATTAAATACGACTGAAAAGGAAAGTCTAACTAAACTATGCCATAAAATGGATAACTCAAGCTGCACCTCCAAATGATAACTTTGATAATCCTATTCACCTTCTCCAAATCTTATTCTGAAAATTTAGTCAACGCACGAGGTCAGAGCCCCAAGCATGAATACACACTACTCCCCTCAAATAGGATCCTTGAATCCAGACAGTAGCGTTATACGCAATAAATATCACAATAGAATATTTTAAATTAAACGGGATAATTAAACGTGATAAATATAAAATTACTAACTACCCGTAGAGATCCCCATTTATAAAGTCACACCAATATGATTTTAAATTCCCAAGTCCAACGAAGTTAATCTCTTATTAACTTAACTCAACTTTTATTTTTGTTCTCACTTTTTATTATGACGGTCCTCCCGTCCCAGGTGGTAATCCACCAAAGTGTCACACTTTCCCTTATCAATCGTCCTCTGACCCATTTAAACTGTGGTCCCGACACATGACAAGGTTCCACACACGACACGACATAAATTGTCCTCTGACCTGTGTAAATTGTCGGTCCCGACACATTATGTCGCCACAAATTTTAATACTAGTTTTTATCTTAGGCATTAATAGTCAATTTCACAATTTGTAAATTACCCCACCCTTTTATCGATGTGAGATGATCAAAATACCCCTTAGTCCCATACCTAAAGGTCCCCAAGTTATCAATCCGTCCTACCCTATGTACATGAAGAATTTCTAACCTAAACCTCGACATAGTCTCATGCCTTGGTTAGCGTAACGACGATAAAGTATCAAAGATCATCCCACCCCCGACATAATAAAGTCGCAATAATCTTACCTCACTAGTCCCATACCTAGAAGGCGTTAATAATCAAAAGGCCTACCCACTAGTTCCCTACCTAGAAGGCATCCTAAAATATAGGGAGAGCAAAATTATCCAATAACCCGTCATCACAAAGGCAATATAATAATACCAATAAGTCACGCAAACAAGCATAATTAATCAACATATAAAACTACGCATGATAGTCCAATTCAATTAAATCTTAATTTAATTATCACAACGTCAAAATAACCAATTAATCTCATTTAATTATTTTAAATTAAATATATCGAGTTTTCATTATTTGTGCCTTAAAAACCAAATTTCATTATCTCTACAGAAATTATATGAGTTATACGCCCCAAACCTCATTTATTTCAAAACTAGGGTTTTTCTACATGCAACCCACACCCACAAAAACTAAAATCCACTCATGAATCCTACGTACCCAAAGGTTATTAATGTTATTCATATTAAAAGATTTCATAAAAACAACCCCAAACTTTAGTGTTCACTTTCTTTATTAGGTTACTAATTGATTTCAAGAAAATATGGAATTAAGGTTTAGGCAACACTTAATGCATAACACTAAAGGAAAAGAATAGAGTATTCATGCCTGAATAAAAGTTAGTTTAGAAATCTGATCTTGAATGTGTATTCCTCTCAAAAAAATTGACAAAGATTCGTTCTTGAAGCGTCTTGAGAAAATTCGGTTAATCTTAACAAAACTTGAGTTGAAAGTTATGTATAATGGGACTAGGGTTTGGTGGTTGAAGAAGATGAGAGGTTTATGATTTTTGAGAATCCTAAAATGTATTTTAAAAGACCTAAACTCGTCACTTTATGTTTATATACCAAAAATAATTAGAGTCCTAATCAAATACAAACACTCGAAAAATCATTACGGATGATCGGACCGTCAGAATCACTTGAAATGTTAGTATGTTGTAGAGAATGGAGAGACAAGGCCGCTGTGAAAAATTCAGCTCGATCGGACGGTCGAATTTCTAAAAATATTATTTTTATCCTCCTTCACTCGAATCCTCCCCCGATTTATACAAAAAGTTATAATTTCCAAATTTTAATCCCGATTTAAATTCCACTCAAAACCTTATTTTTATATATAAAAAACAACATATTTAATTACTAACATTAATTATATCCAAAACTTTATTTTTCTTGAATATCCCAATTAATTAAATAAATTAATTATTAAAAACACGGGATGTTACACTCGAGTATTTTTCTTGGCCAAAAAATCGAAAATACCCAATTAGTTGTATGTTTTACTACTATATGTACCAAACACTTTCAACCAAATATCCATGTACCCACATCCTTTTGGGAGTGAACTATTGACTCATTCTACTTTTTATAAGAAAAATAGTACAACACAAATTCGTGGATTACATTCAAAGTTGATTGGGGGTTTGATTCGTTGAGAGTCGACCTATTCTTCTCTTAATATTAGTGATCCATTCAAATAATAGTTTAAATCTTTATTTTATGCCCATAAACTTACAGATATCGTTTGTTAGGCGCTAAGGTCTGGATGCAATGAACCACCAACTTCTACCTCTTTTTTATGGCTGCAAAATAAGGCATGTACTTCTTCAATCAACATTCTTAAGGGAAATCTAAATTGAAATTCGAGGTGAGATCTGTAATACCCCGTATTTTTGTGATATTTATTTATGGGATTAATTGAATTAAATGCGTATTAATTGGAAATTAATATGGATTAAAATACTAGCAAGATGCGAGTTGGTATTTGATTATAATGTGCATATATGATTATATATGAATACTAAATTATGAAATTTGGTCGTGAGATTGAAATACGGAAATTTGGAAATTTTGTTGAGACGCGTGTGACAGTCGCGTCCGGAATATATTTATTTTAATTAAAAAGTGAATTTTATTTCTATTAACCGTATGGTCGTTTTGAGTGTGCCAACACGTCCGGAAGGGTCGAGATAGTCAGAAAACACTAGCCGGGGGTTTGGTTTGGGTCCCGGGGCATTTTTAGGCCACCCCGGCAACGTATAAGGGTAGTTTGGTAATTTTGGATTTTTGGGAATTAAAACCTACGAAAATTGGGAATTAAAAAGTTGACTTGGTAATTGCCCACTAAACCCACTAACCACATCTTAAGACTTAATGGGCTACGGGGGTTATTAGAATTGTTCCAAAATTTCCTAAGGCAAACCCTAGCCACCATTAGCACCTTGGAGAAGAAAGCTTGGAGAGAGAGAGAGAAGGAATTCTGCAGAGAGCGAGAGAGAACACTCCATCAATTCGTCATCAAAATCAGAGATACACATAAGGCAAGTGGTTTAATTGCATATTTTGTAAAGAATGCTTCTTCCATGCGTAGGAAATTTTACGAAATTTACCGAATTTCATTGTTCTTGGAGAATGATAAAAAACCCATTAAATTGGATGTAGAGATTTATAATTTTATGAGGAAATTGCATGTAGAACAATGTTAGGATGATTATTCAGGGAAAAAATACGGATTTATTATTGCCTATTGATGAATTTAATTTCTAGGGTTCATGTTCTTGAGATTGGGGAAGAAGATGTGGAGATTTAATATTTGGATGAGATTTAGGATGAATTAATCCCACTAAATACGTTAATATATGACCTAAGTATATTTAGGATTAATTAGAACCCAAGTACAATTGTTGGTTTGATGTTTAGAGGAGATTAGAGGTTTAGAAAAATTGGAAAAACGAGTTAAGGAATTTCTGGGCTCGAAACTGGTCCCCCGTTAGAAGACCTACCCAGATCGTTCGAACGAGCTCGTTCGAACGAGCTTCTAACGAGTGGACAGTTTGCCTTCTAACGAGTTGAATGTTCATTCGATGCCTTTCGTTCGAACGAGATCTCGTTAGATACCCAGTTCGTTCGAACGAACTCTCGTTCGAACAGCCTCGTTCGAACGAGACTTCCAACGAGTTGACATTTTAGGCTTTTTAGCCTGTTTTGATTTCGCGTGTCCCGTAACCTTATTTAATGGTAGAGGTAACCTTCCCTTGATGATAAATTGACATAGTAGGGACATTGGAGATATATAGAGGAGTAAAACCTAGAAGTGTGATTCGAACCAAATGGAAATTATGGATTAGGACGTGAGTGTCTATTTCAACGTGAGAACAATTAATGGCGGGTATAATTGTATCAACCGGGATCATGTAAATTGTGTAACATTATACGTAGGTACGAGAATGAGAAGTGTACTACAAATAAATTATGGTGATTACTAAGATGTGTGCATACTTAGTATATGTATTGCTTTTATGTGTATAACATACCTACCATACTTGCTATCACGGGAGGTTTACGTTCGCTTAGGGCCTTCTAATCCTTGTGTTGCCCGGATTTAGACTGGTACCTCGATGAACATAGGTCAGAGAAGGACTTATTGGGATGTTAATAAGTCTGCTGATCGTGGGAGCGCAGGTATGTGCGTGACCCATGTGATGTGACTGTGTTCGCCTCCATTATTTGTGATTGTTGTTATCTGAGAACGATTCCTGAGAGATTCGGAATGCATGATCCTTATGTACGTGATGTACCGGGATGGATAGCAGAGTATGTGTGCACCGCAGCTTAGTCTCGGGGTGCTTGTATTGTATATTTATGACGTGAATAATATACACTTAATTAATGGGAACTTTCATGTTAATATTGTGAATATAATTATGGTAATGTTTTGAGAAAACATAACGGGTTAATTGATAGTGAATTGTATTACTAATTGAGAATCCGAGTGTATGTAAAGCCCTCTATTTAATTGATAACGCTAGAATGTAATATGGGAATCGAGTAGTAAGGGGTAGAATGTATTACGGTTTGGTTAGATATGTATGTTATTTAGATGGGTACGGTATGTTAGGAGTGCACATGTAGTCGAGAGGTGAGAATTTCATGTGAGTGCACGTCCTAACATGTATTTTGCATTTAATGTTTTAATGTTATCAAAACACTTGCTGTTTTTAAAATGATTTCCACTTTCGGGCTCTGACCCATTTGCTTTCAAACCTATTTTTGTAAAAATCATTTTAGGTGCCCAGCCACAAGGACACCATGCTTAGGATCCTCATTCAGGTGACGAGCTGTAGCTGTTTGTGGAAGTTACAGGAATTTGCTTGTAGACGCTTCATCTATCTTGACTCCATATTCAGCATTTATCAGTTGTAGGGCATGTCGCCCATTTCTTTTAGAGGCATTTCATTTATTTCAGTTATTCAGACTTCGGGCATGTAATTAATTCAGGATTCAGACTTATGTTATTATTTCATTCGTGGGATTGTTGTGAGGAGTTTTTCCTCCGTACTTATTACTATTGGTTGGTTATTTCATTACTTCGTTATGGTGAATGGATTATGTTGTTCTTCCATTATTCGTTTATTGCATGGTAATCAGACTTAATTAAAATTTGGCAACTTACTTTTTAAATACTAGGTGGTTAGTAATCATTTAAATGTTTTCGACAGGGATGCTATTAACTGAACCAACTTGGCATTTTGTATTGATTTAATAAAGGAGTAGCTACCCGGTATTTAATTAGTCGGGGTGTCACAAGATCTTACCTAGAGATGGTGGTGAACTAGATGAAGCAGATGAGCGAAAACAATCAGCAACTGATGTTGTTCAAGGACGAAGTTGCCAAAGAAATGCATTCGAAAGCTCTTAAAGAATCGTACAGTTCGCTGGCTAACAAGCTTTAAAGAACAAAGTAAGAGAACCGTATTGTGCATCAGAGAACCAAATTACACCTGAGTAAAATAAAGAGGATATGGATTATCAAGAACAATTTTTCAAAGATCAGATTCGAATCATCGAAGAATCCAGGAATGCTAAAGAAGATATTTTTTTAGCAGATCCAGCATAAGGAACATGACAAGTTGAAATGTCGTAGCAGGGAGGATCAAGTTGAAGCATTTATCAAGTCTTAGAACAAAGATATGGTAGAATTTCCTACACTTTCAACTTATTATTTGTAATGGGCAACAAAAAGATTTGAGATTTTTCAAAGGTATTCTCTAACACGTATATTTTTAATGATCAATAGTGTAAAATGAATATATACACTGTGATCAATAGTGTAAATTATAAATTAACATATATACTGTGATTTTTCAAAGGTATTCTCTAACACGTATATTTTTAGTGTTCATTTGTAGGCTCGTGGGTTGGAAACTGAAATCTTTATGTCCATCAATGGCCATTTCGGGTTAACTTTTTTAGTGTACGTTGATATGTGTTATAGATGGCATATTTAGGGTAGAGAGGGTTTATTGTTAAGCTATTAACACAACGTGCAGTTTTGACGCCATATACTGGTCCATATTTCATTTTGATTTTAGTGAACATAGGCATAAGATTGATGTTAATCATGACATTTTGAGGTAAGTTGAAGTCTTTGAATTTCTTTTCCTTTGGAGTTATAGTTTATACCCTTTTGAGTTTGGGGACTTGAGTTTATTTCATTTTTGTAGTTGTTTGTCTCCACAAAATCATTTATAGCGTGCCTAACAAAATCATTTATAGCATGTCTAACTTGATTTCTCTCATTTGCTTTAATATCATTTTAGGTATTTTTTTGTTCAAGTCACTTTCTAAAGCATGTTTATTTTTATACTTTTGTTAGGATTATAACAAACAGTTTGTTTCTAAGATTTTAGCATTGTTGTTCTCTCCTAATCCAAGGTAAGCTTGTTGTTGCTGCCCAGATTTGCTGAAGTATATTGTCCCAAAGGTGTGGACCTGTTAACATAGGGGTAATGGGAGTTGGAGCAGGGCTCAACAAAGTTCTAATTCGGTATATTTCTATGTCCTGGAATTCCTGTCCAAAATATAAACATGTCAAACAATAATTAAGGCAGACAATTTCCATGGCCGCTACATCCTTTACCCCAAGATACAAAACAATAGAATCGAGTCTGAGGTTAAGGCCTCTCATGGGGTATTTTATCAACATGGAAACATAGTTTATCACCTTGATTTACCAGATGCCCAAGGATCTTTTTTTAAAGTATACTACTTTGGTTGGTTAGTTACTGTTCCCTCCACTGTTACGGGGACTGGGCCTGATATGCATCTCATCAACCTAATCATGAAGGCCCACATCAAACTTCCCCCAAGAAGAAAGTTTCCTATTGTGATGTGAGCCTGGAAAAAATAACTTTAAACCTCTAACTTTATGTTTCAAAATTGGATATGCATAAAAACTGAGCACATGGATATCCACCTATTACTGCTGATGTGTTTTTATTGTAATGTATTGAATGTTATTAGCTCCATGATTTTGTTATATTGAGGTCTGTTGCAAATTTAAAGGTTTTTGGTGTTGTTGATGTGATAAATTTGCTTCTTTAAATATTAGATAATTACGCTTAGAATGTGTGTGATTGATCCGTTTGTAGGACTTTGTGACTAGGAAGCTTCCTCCCTTTTCGTGACAGTTTGGGAGAATTAATTGGCATCAATATTTTCCAGGTTATTAAAGGTCAATGTACTGAGAAAATTAATTGACAACCAACTTTTTACTGTTTTAATGAACATTTTTAAACTTCTTTTGACATTACATGGAGTATACACGAAAAATGCCTTTTTGGTTTGTGAGGATATTGAAACTAATATCTGATTTCATTCGATGTAGAAGCTTGATAGGGTGTCCAGTGATAAATTCTCCGCACATGGGTTCCATCTTACCTATACCACTCCCACCTCCCTCTTTAAAACAAGTTAGCTAGATACAAAGACATGATAGTGAATTCATCAAAATGAAATTCCATTAAGTGAATTACGTTGAAATATATATTTTTTTTAGTTTTTTGGTTTGGTGATGTTGATACTATGAGGATACCTCGCAATTCAGGCACATGTGAACTCTTAAAAAGTGAATAAAATATAAGTGGCATTTCTGTGTTTTACAAATTCCATGGTACTATGTGTATTGTTGGTAATATTACGATATTATGTTTGATGTGAACAAAGAGAACAATGTTGGACTATCAAATCCTCATAGCATGACTAATTTTTTTATTCAATTCTTATTGGATTCCTAATTTAAATTGTCATTCAATATAAATGATGTTTCCTAGGCATGATATACGATGTTTACTACACACTATGTTGGCGTGAAACAGTAGCATGTCCTAGGCGTGGTATACCTTAATAGGTTCGTACAATAGGTTATTTCAAAAATTATTTATCTGTTACGAACTAAATACAATGTATGGTCCTATCAACGACGTAAACCTTTGAAAATTAACATCGTGCCTTCAGGCACGGGCATACCCTAGTGTGTGTGTGTGTGTGTGTGTGTGTGTGTGTGTATATATATATATATATATAAATATATATATCTTCTAAGAATTCAGAAGCAGGTAGGGGCAAGTTCAAATCTAGAAAGAGATTTTGTAGGGGGAAGTAGGTCACTCAAACAGGTTGCTCGAACTAGTCGCTCAAACGACGTTGATGGTTGTTCGAAGGACGCTTATAGTCATTTTAATGACGCCGAACAAAAGTCAGATCTGCATCAATTTATTGATCTGTCAACTTACCAACGGTTGGGCCCTATGAGCTTTCGACTTGCAGGAATTTCCGCACTAAATATGGAAATGTTTGGAGCAGGGACCTTTCCTTTTAATCCATTAAGGATGGTAGTCTAATTATAAGAGAGAAATAGCCGTGTGTAGCTATATTCACTTCATTTCTTCCACAGATTTAAAATCCCACTTTCTCTGTAGCTTGGGCTTCCATAGGGGAGGTGGGGTAGATACCCATCTTCTCAAACCATTACCACACCTCCTTACCACCAGACACCACATAGCAACACCATTAGAGAAAAATCGAACTACCCTCGAACACTATGTAGGACCCTTGACATATATGTGGGAATGAAGGGGATGATGTATTTGGAGTTGGGTGGAGGTTTATAGAAGGCATTTTAGAAGAAGAATAAGGATTCGTAGAGGAGAAGAAGAAGCTTTCATGGAGCTTACTTGGGAGGGATTTTAGAGACCCCCTTGAGGCCATCTTTGGAGGTGGAGGGTCCTCCATCTTCTACACCATTTCCACCACTGTTAGAGCTCACTAAGGTGGGAAAAACTAACTTTGATTCAAGTTGAATGTGTAGTATATTTTTAGCATGTTATTTATATTTGTAAGGTTCAATAGACGTGTGTAGGATATTATCTTACATCTTAGTGTTGATTATTGATTCTCTTCGCATTTGTATGGAATGGGTAACAAAAAGATGAATTAAAATGGGTCTTGAAAATAGAATAAATTTCAGAATAATAAATAGACATTTTTGTGGAATAAAAATGTTAGAAAAAAAAATATTGTTGTGATGGGTTTTCTTAAAAATTTGAAATTAGACATTTTTATGGAATAAAAACACTAAGAAACATTAATGTTGCGTGTTTTCTAATAAAACTGAAAATAGATATTTTTATGGAATGAAAATGTAAGAAATAATATTTTGGTGTATTTCTAGCGAAAAAAAAATAATGAACATTTTAATAAAATAAAAATGTAAGAAATGTCATTTTGGTGTATTTGTGGTGAAGAAGAAATAATAAACATTTTTATGGATATAAAAATGTATGCGAATAGTATTTGTGTAGATTCCTAGAAAAAGGAAATAAAGGAAACTTTTAGGGAATAAAAATGTAAGGAAATATTATTTTAGTGTATTCCTAGGCAAAGAAATAATGGGCATTTTATGAAATAAATATGTGGAATAATGTTAATGTCGTCAAAATATTTATGAAATAAATATTTTTAAGTTTCTTGAAAAATGGAGACTTTATGAACAAATGGGCATTTGTTGAGTTTAAAGAAGTTGATAAAATTTCCCTATTACTTGAAAGGTATGTTTGTTGTAAGCAAGGTTCTAAAAAATACAATGCGTAATCGAGGTGTGGATGTAAAGCCTTAAGCCTTAGAAGCCTAGGCGGGCCTTAAGCATAAAAAGGCGTTTAGGCCTTCTTAATATATTTTAATATTTTTTAACCATAATAAGGATATTAAAATACTAAAATTGTACATATCATAAAATTATGTTTGAATATCTGCAAATTAAAATACTATTTGATTATTTTGGATGAGATAATGATCCTGTTTGTAAAAAAAATCTTTAAAAGGCGATATCGTTTCACTAAAGCATTGTTGTTTTTAGAAAAAAAAAAGTGTGCCTTAAGGGTTTTGCCAAGAATAAGGCATAAAAAGCGTAAGGCGAGGCGTTTCTCCCAAGCCTCAAGCCTAGGCGTGCCTGGGTGGAGCCTAGGCGGGTTTTTTAAAACAGTGGTTCTAAGTAGTATGAATTTCTAGGATGAAATGTATGTTTAATCCACTTAGTAGGATTTTAGTATTTAAAGTCCACTTTCTATGCGTATAAACTTGTAGTTTTTTTATAATAAACATGTGAGCAAGTTTAAAGAAAGTCTTGTCAGATTTAAGCATGAAATTAGACAAATGGAAATTTGGAAGCTTAAGTGTAAAAGGTGTCATTTTATGTGTTAAAGGCGTGATACTAAATAAGTGTTAAAATGGCTAAATTGTTTTAAATGTTTGGAAACTAAATAATCATTTTTGAGAAATAACACTTGTTACATGACTAAATTACTTGTTTGCCAAATAAAGGGGTAAATTGGTAATTTACGTAAAATGGAACATTTTATGAAATAAAATGTTGGAAAGGGAGTTACACAGAGTAGTCCTAAATGAATATGATTTTTGGCATGAAAATCAAGGTTAGAGTGTAAAGAACATGAAAGGGTAAATTTTCAAAGTGTGACACAAAGTGGGGCGGTAAAGTCCCGAGTTTTGGCTTCAGGCAGTAAAAAGGGTAAATGGAATAATGTGGACATTTGTAAAATGTTAAAACACAGAAAAGAAACTCGAATGACACCGGGACAAAGCAACAAGGGTTTGGAGCCCATGGGTGAAAAGTCCTAAATCACTGGTTAGAGCATATGGTGCGCATAATCATCGGGGTAGAGCCCATGTAAGTATGCGGTCAATGGAAGATTTTGAGAAAAATATGAAAGGAATAAGTTCAAGTCAAGAAATGGGTTATGTGGTAAAATGTGTTAATACAACCTAACTTGAATGAATCAATTAAATGTTCCGATAAAAGGTGAAATGGACAAGTAAATGCGTAAATCTATCAATGTCCATAAGTGAATGTAAAAAGGGTAAAGTAAAGTGGGCAAATGGGTGGTTAGGCAACCTAAGTTGTTAAACTCATAATATGCATAACCTTGTATTGAAAAGCTTTCAAATGACAAATAAATATTTTCTAACACAGTGAATGTGAGTGTTGAAATGGTATTTTTCAATGATATATATATATATATATATATATATATATATATATATATATATATATATATATATATATATATATATATATATATATACACTATGAATAAAAAGGTGTGATTCCGGTAAAAGAACAGGTTGTATTAATTAAGTGTAGCGGTGTTAAGTGTGGAATCGTGCGTGTTAAATAAAGTGAGAAATACTAAGTATGAGTAAAGGAAGTCCTTTCAAGATTAAGTTAAATTAATCTAGATGAGTAAAGTTTTGGAAGTAAAACGGTTAATGCATTTGAAAATGTATTATTTAAAGGCACACACACACACACACACACACACACACACACATATATATATATATACATATAATTTTTCGCATGCATGTGATTGTAGTGGGTGAGAATTCTTTTCTTCCATTCGTTTCTATACTGCCTTGTATTTTCCCACTAGGCATAGGCTCTCACCCTCGCTTTGTTAGGGTAGGTTGGGTGTGGGTTCTTATTTTGAGGGAATTTTACAGGTACGTATACTTCGTTTATTTTACGTTAGTAGCTTTGTTTATTTGGACTCGGGCTGCTTCCCATGGGTCCCACACGTAGTTTACCTTGAAAATAGAATCGCATGATACACAAGTGAAATGTTAACTAAAAAAATTGGACTGGCAACATTATGTAGGTTGTTCCATTGCACCTCAAGCATAATGATCGGGCCGGATCGGGTTGACTCACGAGTAACCCATAAATCTGGTTCAGGTCGTTACAAATGGTATCAGAGCCCTAGGTTCAAGGTTCCTTTCGAGAGTGGCATGGTGAGGTCGGTAGTGGATCTTTCGACGTCGATGTTGTTTTTGACCAGTCACTCTAGTTTGGTGACAATTTTGGTTCGTGTCCTTGATGATGAAGTCAAAAAGGTTAGCACGACAAGTAAATTAGTGACAAGTGGATATGTTCAAGTTAGTTGTATAAATTTCTTTCACATTTCTGATGAAGTATGATTAATAATTTACGGGTGTCCACTTAGGCCAGTAAGTGGTGACACTGTGGTTCGTAGTGTTAGGTATTTATGTTCCGGCCTTATTAACGTAGAGTCTTTAGAGATATTGATAGAATGAGATGAGGCCCGTTGGGAAAGTGGAATAAATTTTGTAGATAATCAACGGTAGGGATTGATCGTCTTAGTGTCATAACTGTGTAATGGGAAATCACAATTTTAGATTACATATAGCCTTGGGTGTGACATGTGGGAAAGATCAATATCGGTGTGATGATTTGTCAAATTCGATCCCTGGGGTGATACCGTGATTGATGGGTAATTCAACGATCATATAAATTTATATAGGTCAATGCTAGAGGGTAAGTCAGTCATAGTTGATAGGATGCTACCCTTATGAGTGGACACCTTAGTGGATTGTTTATCGATGAATTTATTTACAAGTATTAGTTCTGTGATGAGGAAGTACTAGGCCCATTCGTTGGGGACTTGGGTTTAATGCATCTCAATTTATGTACCTTGACTATAATGTGGGTTTAGATAATCTTTATGATTGAAGTAACCTAGGAGTGAACCTAGAAAATCGTGGTGACTTGGTATTAATATAGAGTTTGGTGATTGTAGTTTGGCATTGAAAAATAAGATCTCATGTGGCGTTCGTAGGCATGGGCCTTAGTGTTCATAGGCAATGCTCGATGTCTTGTATCCTACCAAAAAATATATATAGTTGTGTTAAATTAGTAGATTAGCACATAGTATGAGGTCTACGTAATAAGGCAATTCAGTTATAGTGGTTGGACACTCATTGTAAATCATATGATGCGGTCTAGCAAATTTAACTACGAATTGGCATTTGGGGTACGCGCGTGAGTTGCGTTAAATGGCCTTTGGAGATAAGTACTGAGGTAGTTTGATGAAATTAACCTTGGGTTAGTAATTTGGATAGGCGTATAAAATCAGTATCCATAATTCCTTGGAGAAGTGTACTAAGGTTTAACTAAAAAGAGGTTAATGCGAGTGGGAGACATTCCCTAGTAATAGTGAATTTGAGGTCATCGCCTATGAGATATTGGGAACCATTGTGGTATTGAATTTTACATAAGTGATGGTAGACCATTAATGATTTTATTACGGTTAGATCATGTCGATTTGTGGGAGTACCTTGGAGTTAGTGCTACAACTTTTGTTTATAGACATGTATGATATGACCTTCGAGGATAATTTTGAGAATAGGTTGATCAATGCTAAGTGGTGCACCTGGGAGACTTATAATACAATGGTGTTTGTCATGGATTTTAGAGATGGAACTTGAGATGAAGTGTGAGGTTTGATTATAGCACCTACATGTGCCACCTGTATGATTAGTAATGACTCTGTTGAGGGAACTCAGTAGGCATGAGCAATGCTTAAAAGTTGAGATGCCATTAGAACGATTG
This sequence comes from Sambucus nigra, assembly GCA_949130495.1. Classification (NCBI taxonomy): domain Eukaryota; kingdom Viridiplantae; phylum Streptophyta; class Magnoliopsida; order Dipsacales; family Adoxaceae; genus Sambucus; species Sambucus nigra. The sequence continues at coordinate 1,885,458 of CASBWL010000485.1, forward strand.
TGATTTGAGATCATGTAGGTTGCGCTAAGGGTAGTAGCAATGGTTCACGAGTTGGATGTCTGAAACTATGTGAGTGTTGTGTTTCACTTGATGGGAGTGATCTCAAAAATTGAGGTTAGCTACCGCGTGTTGAAATTTTGGAGGCTTAGTTTTGATAGATCGGTAACAAATGATAAGTGTCAAGAGAAGTAACTTTGCCTTGATTTAGGATAGTTGTGCTTGCTAATGATGGATAGGTAGCATTAGTCCTAAGGAGGGAAGCATAACATTTCAACTTCCTGAGTGAATTGGTTTTGTATTCCATCCATCCGGCACGAATGGACGATTTACGAGTAGAACCCATCAAGGTTAAGAGGCCAAGTCAGGTTGCAAGACAAGGCTAGGGTGATTAGAAGGTATCAGTAAAAATTTATATAATTCAAGTATACATTGTGGGTTCCTACTTTATGCGGGCCAATTCATTCTCAAAATCTTATTGTTCACTTTTGGCGTGGTAGTGGCCTGATTCGTTGCATTTCTGGTATCTTCCTTGAACCCAAAAATGGGAAGTTGTTAATAAGTTTGATTCGAAAGCAATGCTACGTAAGATCGGTAGTGGTGCGGGTTGTGCCTATATGGTTTATGCGTCGGGGTAAGTGAGTACGTTCTTTGTCGGATACCCTTATTCTACACCAGTCTGTGCGTGCACGTGGTCTTGTGTTCTTGCATATAGTTGCATGTTTCACTTAATTACTTAGGTTAACATGTTCATTAATTAGTCAGTGTAACTAGTTACGACTTGGTCATATGTCCTAAGGTTGTGACTTGACGATATTATGAACATCAAAACCTGATAAAACAGTAGATGGGGTAGTGTTACACTTGATTCTGGAATTTAGAGGATTTAGGAGATGAACGCTTGTATATGTCCGTGTTGTGATACCCAGGGTGACCCTAGGTCGGTATAGGGATCTCGTAGGGAATACCGGTCGAGTAGAATAATGTGATTAAGGTGATTGACTTAGGAAATTGTCAATACATGTAATGAGGAGTGTTGAGGTTGTATCACCCTAGGCTAGGCGTGATCGGGAAGATTTTTTTTTAGGAAAAGTAGATATGTTAATGAGTTTGTTGGTGTTAGTACCATGTCTATTGAATATCGAACATCTCAAGGTTAGCTAAGATAGAAAAGTTAGGCATTTTAAGATCTAACAATAAGGCCTTTGGGGTCTGTCGTGATTAGACTAACAATGATGATTGATTAACGTAAGATCTTTGGGTTTAGGCCATGGTACCGAGGATGCCTAGGATTGAGAACTGGTCACGGGTAACTGGATTATAGATCGTGAAGAACCAAGAATTTTGAGGACGAAATTCCCTAAGGAGGGAAGTTTGCAATACCCCTCTCTAAATATTTTATTTAATCCCGTATTAAACTGTGATAATATGAATAACATGGGGACTTGGATGATTATGACTAGATTATATCCCTAATTATTTTGATATAGAGACTTGATGATAATTATTGGAAAAATGTGGGTAAAAGATTTAATTATAGAGAATTATTGGATAAGGATTATATATGAATTATATTTGGATTGTAGAATTAGTAGTTATAAATTAATATATATATATATATATATATATATATATATATATATATATATATATATCGTCTAAGAATTTGAAAGCAGGTACGGGCAAGTGAAAATCTAGAAAGAAAGATTTTATAGGGAGAAAGAAGGTCGCTCGAACAACGGTCATAGTTATTTGAACGACGCCGGACGGAAGTCGAATCTGCATCTATTTATTGAGCAGTCAACTTGACAATGGTTGGGCCCTATGAGCCATCGACTTGTTGGAATTTTAGCACCAAATATGGAAATGTTTGGAGCAGGGACCTTTCCTTTTAAGCCAAAAAGGCTGGTAGTCTAATTATAAGAGAGAAATAACCGTGTGTAGCCATATTCACTTCATTTCTTCCACATGCTTAAAATCCCACTTTCTCTCTAGCTTGGGCTCCCATAGGGGGGGATACTCTTCTGCTCAAAGCATTACCATACCTCCTTACCACGATACACCACATAGCAACACCATTAGAGAAAATTTGAACCACCATCTAACACCATGTAGGACCCTGGAAAAATATGTGGGAATGAAGGGGATGACATAATTGGAGTTGAGTGGAGGTTTTTAAAAGGCTTCTTGGAAGAAGAATTAGGATTCGTAGAGAAGAAGAAGAAGCGTTCACAGAGCTTACTCGGGAGGGATTTTAGTGACCCCCTTGAGGCCACCTTTGGGGGGGGGGGGGGGTCCTCCATCTTCTACACCATTTTCACCATCGTTAGATCTCATTAAGGTGGGAAAAACTAACTTTTATCCAAGTTTAACTTCTAGTATATTTTCAGCATGTTATTTACATATATTAGGTTAAATATATATGTGTAGGATATTGGCTTGCATCTTAGTGTTGATTATTGAATCTCTTGGCATTTGTATGGAATGGGTAACAAAAAGATGAATTAAAATGGGTCTTTAAAATAGAATAAAATTTTAGAATAATAAATACACATTTTTGTGGAATAAAAATGTTAGAAAAAAATATTGTTATGACGGGTGTTCTTAAAAATCTGAAATTGGACAATTTTATGGAATAAAAATGCTAAGAAACATTAGTGTTATGTGTTTTCTAATAAAACTGAAAATGAACATTTTTATGGTATCAAAATGTAAGAAATATTATTTTGGTGTATTTCTAGCGAAAAAGAAATAATGAACATTTTTATAAAATAAAAATGTAAGAAATGTCATTCTGGTGTATTTGTGGTGAATAAGAAATAATGAATATTTTTTTGGAAATAAAAATGTAAGAGAATAGTATTTGTGTATATTCCTAGAGAAAGGAAATAATGGAAATTTTTAAGGAATAAAAATGTAAGAAAATATTATTTTAGTGTATTCCTAGCCAAAGAAATAATTGGCATTTTTATAAAATAAAGATGTGGAATTATGTTAATGTCGTCAAAATATTTATGAAATAAATATTTTTAAGTTTCTTGCAAATTTATGAACAAATGGGCATATGTTGAGCTTAAAGAAGTTGATAAAATGTCCCTATTACTTGAAAAGTATGTTTGTTGTAAATAGTATGAATTTCTAGGATGAAGTGTACGTTTAATCCACTCGGTAGGATTTTAGTATTTAAAGTCTACTTTCTATGCATATAAACTTGTAGTGTTGTGATAATGAACATGTGAGCAAGTTTAAACAAAGTCTTGCCGAATTTAGGCATGAAATACGACAAGCAGAAATTTGAGAGCTTAAATGTAAAAGTTGTCATTTTAGGTGTTAAAGGTGTGATACTAAACAAGTGTTAAAATGGCTAAAGTGATTTAAATTTTAAATTGGAAACTAAATAATCATTTTCGAGATATAACACTTGTTAAATGACTAAACTCCAAGTTCGGCAAATAAAGGGGTAAATTGGTAATTTATGTAAACTGGAACATTTTCTGAAATAAAATGTTATAAAGGGGGTTACACAGAGTAGTCCTAAACGAATATCATTTTTGGCATGGAAATCAAGGTTAAAGTGTAAAGAACATGAAACGGTAAATTTTCAAAGTGTGATAGAAAGTGGGGTGGTTAAGTCTCGGGTTTTTGCTTTGGCCGTTAAAATGGGTAAATGGAATAATGTGGACATTTATAAAACGTTAAAACATAGAAAAGGAACTCAGATGATACCGAGATAAACCAAGAAGGGCCCGAAGCCCTTGGGTGAAACCCTAAAAAACTGACAGAGCATATGGTACGCATAGCTTCCGGTGTGGAGCCCGTGTAAGTATGAGATAAATGGAATATTATGAGAAAAACATAAATGCAATAAGGAACATGTCTAGAAATGGGTTGTTTGGTAAAACGTGTATTATAACTTGAAAAAATCAATTAAATGTTCCGATAAAAGGTGAAATGGATAAGTAAATGCGTAAATCTATTAATGTCCATAAGTTAATGTAAAAAGGGTAAAGTAAAGTGGGCAAATGGGTGGTCAGACAACCTAAGTTGTTAAACTCATTATTTGCATAAGCTTGTATTGAAAGGTTTTCAAATGACAAACAAGTATTTTCTAACACGGTGAATGCGTGTGTTGAAATGGTACTTTTCAATGAAAATACTAAAAAGTATATATATTATGAATAAAAAAGGGTGATTTCAGCAAAGGAACGGGTTGTAGTGATTCAAGTGCAGCGGTCTTAAGTGTGGAATCATGTGTGTTAAATAAAGTGAGAAATACTGAGTATGAGTAAAGTAAGTCCTTTCAAGATTAAGGTAAATTAATTTAGAGGAGTAAAGTTTTGGAAGTATACCGGTTAATTCATTTGAAAATGTATTTTTTTAAAGGCATATCTATATATATGTAGATACATATATATATTTTTGAATGCATGTGATTGTAGCGGGTGAGTATTCTTTCCTGCCGTTCGTTTTTTATACTGCCTTGTATTTTCCCACTGGGCATAGGCTCCCACTCTCGCTTTGCTATAGAAGGTTAGGTGTGGGTTCGTATTTTGAGGTCGTTTTATTGGTAAGTATACTTTGTTTATTTTACGTCAGTAGCACTTTTTACTTGGACTCGGGGTGCATCCCATGGGTCCCACACATAGTTTACCTTGAAAATGGAATCACATGCTAAACAAGTGAAATGTTAATTAAAATAAAAATTGGACTAGAAACATTATGAAGGATATTCCATTGCACCTCACACATAATGCTCGGGCTGAACCAGGTTGACTAACGAGTAACCCCTAAATATGGGTTGGGTCGTTACACAGTCGATTAGAACTCCCCCCAAATGCTTGTTAAAAGATTAGATGGCCCTAAAAAAAGATGAGATGGATAATCTTTTTAGGGGACATTTAGTAAGCTAAAAGTCAAGTTTTAGTTGACTAAAACTCATGGGTTTTAGTGAAAAAAATGTGTTAATTAAGTTCCAAACTTTAAGGAAGGTTTAGGGAGTTTTAAGGTAGGTTTGGGTGAGTTGGATTGAGCATATACATTCTAGAACATGTTACTTTACTTTTCTACAATGGTTCCTATAGTACAACATGAATAAAGTGATTAACATCATGGTATTAGAGAATTCTTGACTTGATTGAATCATCCATTGAGGGCTTGTGGTATGTTTCTTACTTTGAATATATATCATCGTAAGTTATGGGATGTGGTTCTGAACATAGTCGTGTGATATGTTTTGTGTAGTTGAGCTTTGAACTTTTTTGGTTGGATGTTGAACATATCTCTGATTCTTATAATACAATCTTGGTTGTGTGTATAGTTGAGCTAGGTTGATGTTGATCTTATATAGATTATGATCTTCATTGAGTTCCCTGGGCGTTAATATGGTTGGATGGATTTCTGTGATTATTATCATATATCTCATAATGTATTGGGTGATTATTTTAATCTCAAGTACATTAGAGAGAAGATAATGAAGTTTTATCATATATTAATTTTGTTGTCATCACACAAAATAATTTGAAATACATTTAGTTTCATAAAATGAGATGCCTCGAATTTCATGTTGCCATATTTTTACTAGTTTTTTTTATAAATACAAGGCACAACAAAGTTATTTTAAAAGAAACACTTTGTGAAAATATTTTTCTGTACCAAAACTAGAGCCTCTTAAACCCTAGTTTACACCCTTTGTTCTATATCTAAGAATCGAGATAATATGCAATATTGAGATCTCAAGTTTCGAGCACTAAGACTAATTTACTCTTCATTATTGTTGAGTTTGTCTTGTGTGGTGGATTTCGAGTTAGATTCGGTTACATCTGATTAGCCAAGCATAAGAATATCAATGACTACTGAGATATGGAAGATTCCCAGTGGTTACTGTGAAGAATTATCAAGGAAAAAATAGTGCACCAAGGATTGAAGGCATCAAGTTTGTGCATAAGTGTAATTCGTCCTCGTATGAGACCTATATCTTACTGGATTTGTGTGTCTAGGCTGCCTGGGTTTTCTCCATTGTGGGTTTTCCTCATACATCGTGACGTTGTGTGAATTATTTATTGTATTCTTGCAAATCATCTAATTACATGCTTTAAGCAAGATAAAATTGATTTAGTGTACACAATGCATGATTAATCAGTTCTTAATTAAAATTGGTTTAATTTCTTATTTGGGTAATTAATTAGCAATTAAAAAATGGTATTTGATAATCCATAACCTAGTTGTAGCACACATCTCTCAAGGTTTACTTTGTATTCTTTGCAAAAAGCAAAACTTAAAAGGCAAGCAAATGGTTGATGGGACTCCCAACTTCATATTTTCGGCTTGCATGTCGAGGTTGCTCTTCTTTCTTTCTCGCTAGGCGAGTAGTGGGAGATCTAGGACCAAAATTGGCTAAGTTGAGATTCAACATTTTTCTCTTGGGGTGTATTGCACCAGAATAAAGTTCAGTAATAGGGATTGACAAAAGGTTAAGCGACTCAAAGGAGGATGTTGTGTCCTCACCCGGGTTGTCAGGACTAGAGGCCTATAGATCCTTTAGATCACTTAGGATAGCCAAAGTTTTGTCAACCAGCCTCACATCAAACGATTTAGTCGAGATTGTGCAGACTAAGTGGAAAGCAGTCGACCTTGGATAATCGACCTTCTGAAGATCAACAAAGTTGATGTCCTTATCACGAGGAAGCTTCCTCTTTCCTTTGTTTGTCAAGAAATAAAGAGGAAATAATTACTACAAGGAAGATCTAACAAAAAAAGAAAATACTAAGATAAAATACAAACAACTCCCTAAACTATCCCTTTCTCTTCCGGAGGGAACTGAACCCTTCATATTTGGTGCCCTCAGGAAGGGAGGTATGTTTACATTTTTTCATAATAACGGTATGATCCCAGTACTACTTGTTTGAATCATGAATGTATACTATCAGGGCTCGATTAATCACCCTTGTTTTCAAATCCAAATTTTTTTTATTGATCGACGTCCATTGGTAACAGTACATAATATTGGTGACACCAGACTAGTCCCATATAGTTCCTTAATGCGGTGAACCACATTAATAATCCTCCTAGTATTATGAGTGACCAGGTCAAAACCACATCAATGTGTTGATAGAATTTGAGATATTTTTTATCATGGGGAAAAGTCACCCAACACTCAACAATAAATATTGAGGGCAACCAGTGGACCTCATCAAGCTTATTGAGTTCAACGGGACCATTAACCAAGTCTACAGTAACCCACTTGGGGATATAGCAAGTTTGAAATTATCTATGGTGTTTTTTATTAATTACGTACACCATTTTTGAGAAATAAAGGACACCACGAATAAATAACTAAAGAGAGAAATGCAAAAATGCAAAAAATGAGAGATAGAGACAGTCACTACACCAAAACTGATTTTTAGTAACAGTCTTTTATCGTTAAAAAAATAATTAGTAACGGTAATTTTTCATTGGAAAAAAGGCATGGGGAAAAATAGTAACACTTATTTTTCGTTACTACTATTGGATTTACCAATGGTGTTCTACCGTTACTAATAATGGATTTATCAATCGTATTTTAGCATTACTAATTTTGATTTAGTAACGGACTTTTGAGTTCCTATTTCTACCTTATTACTCAGATTTTGTGACACTTTTGTCTAATTTGTAACGGTAAAGGTCCGTTAGTAATATTAATACATATTTTAAAAAATATATTTATTTTTCAAATGTGATATCCTGTCTTGAATTTAAACAAATTCACCACACTATTCAAATCCCAAGAACATATACAAAAATAGTTCATACAAATAAGGACACTATATTCAACATTTACATTTTATATAATCCTTCACTCTTTACTTAGAAACGAAACTTAAATATCGAAAATGATACACATAGTAACACTCTGGAATAAAATCTTAGCCAACGAACTTTCCATTAATATAAATTAAGAATAATGATTTTCAGGTTGCACCAAAAAATGAGAGGATAAAAAAAAAGAACCCAATGTAGAATAATCATTCTGAATCCCTAATCACTTTTCTAATTTCTTAAAAATGTAATCCAACTCCAAAAATGTATAAAACATGAAGAACTAGTGACGATCTATCATACCAAATTCAGTATTATACCATATTTATAGAGTACCTCATGATCTTAAGAGAACATGGCTAATCCATTCAAAAGTACAACAGCAAGAGCTCGTCCTCAGCCAAGCAGACTCACCAAGGCATCACCTCGGCTCAGTATAGCAGTAGCAATGTAGTCGGCCTCAATCCCATCTGTACGGACACCATCATTTCCAATAAGGCAAACTGACGGAATGCAACTGTGATGACGACGTTAAAACCAACAAGATGAAATATTTCCTCACGTGTAATAATTTAACAAACTTGATTTTTGGCAATAATATAGTGTAAACGTCCTCCTACCCTGTATATAAGGGCGAGACACATGTAAACTACATTCTCTTTCCTTGCGCACATTCTCTCATACCCGTCCACTATAAATATGACTATTCCCTATTTAGAAACCATCTAAGAAATCATACTCATACCATTATGATGTCAAATCAAAGAGAGAAGTTAGATTGAGTGAATTGTGCCACCCTTAGACCACCGATCTCCTGAAATCATAGTGCATAAGGTTACTCTGTGGGTGTAGGACCCTCCTTAAGGGTTGAACCACGCATCTCTTGGTGTGATTCCTCTTTTTATAATATCCCTATCTTTATTACTTTCATTTACTTCTTGTTTATTGTTTATTATCTCTGATTGGATTTCAATTTGCTAAGACAAATTCTATAAACCAATTCTAGACGATATTGTTTAGGAAAAGCAACAAAGAAGGGTGACATATAAATTCAGCAACAACACCCTTATAATCTCATAGTGTGAAATACTAGGACACTCTACATCACATGCATATACATTACCAATAACATTTTTTTATTCTCGTGGTAAATGCTAGGGGTGTGCACGGGTCGGTTCGGTTCGGTTTTGGACCGCAATTCAGACTGAACCGATCGGTTCGGTTTTGGAAAAAATCAGACCGAAATCGAACCGACGATGAAAAAAACCGCTGGTTTCGGTTCACATCAGTTTCGGTTCGGTTCGGTTTCGGTTCGATTTTAACCGATTTTCAGTTTTGGTCGGTTTTTTGTAGGTCGGTTTTCGATTTTGGTCGGTTTTGGAGGTTGGTTAATGGTGTTTGGATATAAAAATAAAAGATATTTAAGGGTTTTTTAATATATAATATTGATGTCGGTTCGGTTCGGTTCGAATCGGTTTTTTCTTTGTCTAAACCGACAACCGAACCGATATTGTCGGTTTTTTAAATCCTTAAACCACAAACCGAACCGGGCTAAAAAAAACCGTCGGTTTCGGTTCAGTTCGGGCCGGTTCGGTTCGGTTTTCGGTTCGATCGGTTTTTTTGCACACCCCTAGTAAATCCATCATTATGCAAACTTGGCAATTAACAGAAAGAAACAAAAAGACTTCATATTATTAGACGCACATCCATTTTTCTAAGAAATAAGCGATTACAAGCCCATTTTCAAGTTTTTAAGTGTCCGTACTTCATAAAATATAATTGAAGAATAAATTCTAGTTAAATTTAAGAGAGCGAAACATCGAATTTAAGGCATCAACAACTATTATCTACATGTTGAATAAAAATAATATAGCGAATGTGAAAGCGTAAAGAAACTTTCAACATTATTGTTTTTTTTAAATGAGACAACTTAACAAAAAAACACTATATATACAAACTATTAAAATATGAAGTATGAAGACACGACAACAGGAGGGCTAAAATCTGAAATTATTACCTCCCTAATAATGGCACGTGTGTCCTATGCAAGACGAGCATCTACTTTAGTTGAAACTCAGTAGGAACACGTTTCGCCAGGCACCATCAATGTTTACCAAAGCCTGTATTCGAATGATCAAATGCCAGGAATAACGCAGATGCAACATAGTAGCACACACATTTCATTATATCAATATATGGTACCAAACCTGCTAACGAAATAAGACATTTGAACATCTTAGATCTCTAACCCACAACACTCTGAACCACTGTAGTGTTTACAACACTCTACACCCAAACAATGAATAAATAAAAAGAAATCAAGCACATCAAAGCAATCTAATAAGACTGTTTGAACCAAGCATCAGTGGCACACACTCCATTCTAAAAAATAATAAAAATATCAAAACGATATTGTTCTACCAAGTTTAAAATAAAATAGAAATCCCTCAAAAATGGTTTCCCAAATCGATTCATGATACCCAAAGATTTTTCATATCTATTCATTCTCCTGCAAGTTGTCCTTGATTAAGGCACTTGAAGGAGAATATGTAAGATTATCCAAATAATCCTATATTGTGGATCTATTTGTGAAACATTTAGAGGTGAACGCTTTTGGTAAAAACAAGTTGTATAAGCATCGTTTGACATAAGTCCAAAACATAAAATATTTAAGCTCCAAAATGAAGTTGAGGATCGATTATTTATTTAGAGCATATAACAAATAGTCCCTCGAACTTTTTTTAATACACGTTTAGTCCAAGCCTTTTTATTTTGCACCAAAAAGTCCTTCACCATGCCAAAAAGGTTTTACCACTTTTTGGTACAAAATAAAAGGCTTGAACTAAGAGTGTATTAAAAAATATTTGAGGGACTTTTTTATATTTGATCCTATTTATTTCACGATCAATCTCAAGCGAGATTCTATTTAAGACATTTTTCCAACTCGCTAAGCATCTTAGGAGTCATCAAATTTTTATTTCAATGCGAGGTCAATAAATTAAGGAAATATAAAATTTGACTAAAATAGAGTTACATGCCTCATTATTAAATATTAAGTAAGCCTTGTGCCAAATCAATGATGTTTCCTTTTATTAATAGTAATGAAAGTCCAAATTTAACTATCCATTACATCAATATATTCCTAAATTAATCCACAAAACAAGATTGGCTTTAAAAATCTTTACACTATTACAAGTGGTTCTTGATAGAGGTCAAAAAGATCCAAATTGTGGACTTATTTAGGAAAAACAATTGAGGGGGATTTTTTTTTATAAAAACGTGTCATGAAAGTGTGTGTGTGTGTACACACACGCGCGCACACGCGCACACACACACACACACACACACACACACACATATATATATATATATATATATTAGAGGAGGTTGTTTTACTGTTCCAAAATATCAACGACTGAGATCCGATTTTCTGGTGTGATCTAAGTGTGTGAGGGTGTGCCATGTTATAACTTAAGCATTATGACATGACAACTTGGAGATAACCTAAGCCTTCAAACCCCTAACCCCATTTTCATACCATGATTTTCAAGAACTAACCCTACCTCATTCCTCACTCATATGTCCCTCCTCCTTTCTTTCCCTCTCACTCATACGGTTCAATCTGGCCGCCTCCCTCAACATACAAGCCCTGCCACACTCTCATCCATCTCACAACCTGCTACAATGCTTCTACACTCCCACCCCCACTCCCTCTCCCTATTATAGATAACATATCTCTCTCTCTCTCACACACACACAAACACACATACACATATGCCCCCTAATTTCTTGATCGATACAGATTACGGTATATTTTGTACGACCATAGCTATGCTTATTTGGTGTTAGAATATTCTGTATTGATCTACTGTATAGATCTAATATCTTAATGTAGATTTCTCTCAAGATATATATGTATACCTCGCTCAAGATATGTATATTTGGTGTATAGAATATTCTATACATCTGAATGTTGATTTCGACAATAAAACTTTTATTCACATTAGTTTTTTTTAATTTGGGTTTAGATGTTTGAATCTTTAGGAAAACAGGGGTGTATGATGTTTAGATGTACTGTTGGTATATGTTTTTATGTTTAACTTTTCAAATCGTGATTGCTTTGGAGTTGCTAACTAGTTTCTTAGGATTTCGTTTGTGTTGGTTGAATTTCAAATCACTTTTAGGGTTTCGTTGCAAATCTTTACTACTATTGGGGTTTAATTGAAAATCATTACTAATTTTGATTTTTTTTTCTCTCAGGTGCCATTGCAGAAGTATTGGGTATTTTTTTCTCTCATGTACTATTTCACACTATTTCTATGTGACATTCTTCGTTTTAAAAAAAATAACCAAATATTAGGGTGTAAAATTTGTATACCATTTTTTGACATTTTTTACATAATGCTCCCACTAAAAAATGAATGTGAGTGTTCCTTAGTATTTAGAGCTTTCATGAAATTTGAGATTCAAATTTGAGGTTAATCTTTTAGTTCGACGCCTTCGCTATCAACGCTTGCTGCCGTCACCACCACCACAATTAGTATCTTATTCTTTATGAGGATAGTTTTTCTTAGTAGAGCTCATTCAAAATCTTATTATTCATGTGTACATGTTTTGTATGGAGAGGCCTTTTACCGACTTTGGTTTTCGATTCTGAAAGGTATGAAATATTTCACCTTTTATATCTTTCAGATTGTAATACCGCGTATTTTCTGTGATATTTATTTATGGGATTAATTAATTAAATGCGTATTAATTGGAAATTAATCCGGGTTATAAATACTAATGTGATGCGAATTGGTATTTGATAATGTACATATATGATTATATATGAACTTGGTATTATAAAATTGTCGTGGGATTTATATACGGCATTTTAGAAATTTGTGTTGAGACGCGTGGGACCGCCGCGTCACGGTATAATATTTTGATAACAAAAGTGAATATAAAATCTATAAACTGTATGGTCGTTTTGAGTGCGCCAAAGCGTCCGGAAGGGTCGAGAGAGTCAGAAAACACTAGCCGGGGGTATAGTTCGGGTCCCGGGGTATCTTTAGGCCATTCCGGCACCGTAAAGGGTATTTTAGTAATTTGGTATTTTTGGGTAATTAAAAGTGACGAAAATTGGAGTTCTTAATCTGATGTGGATATTGATCCACTAAGCCCATAACCAACCCACTTTAACTAATAAGGCTACGTAGGTCATCATTTAGGTTTTCATAATTTCCCCAAATCAAAACCCTAACCACCTTGAGCCACCATTGGAGATAGAGCTTGGGAGAGAAGAAACTCTGCAGAATCTTCACCAAACCTACACCAAACCAGAAATCAAACCAAGGCAAGTGTTTTAATCATATTTAATTCGTAGAATGTTTCCTCCATGTTAGAAATTGATAAATTTCAACTGTTCTTGGAAGATAATGAAAACCCATGTAGTTTGAGGTTTAGAACTTGAAAATTGGGAAGAGAATTGCATGTAGTATGATAGGTAGATGTTTTATTGATGATATACATGATGGAACAGAAATTAAAACGGATTTTGTTGGGTTAAATTCATGATTCAAACTGTTAGGGTTCATGTTCTTGAGAAAATAGGTTTTTGATGAAGATTGATCCATATGTAGCCTATAGTTGTTGATATATTGATTTATGGACGTTAGAAATATTGTAGGATTGTTATATGGCATTACTATAACGTTATAATTGAGAATCATACGTTAGAAATAAGTTTTGGGACGTTTTCAAATCTGCAAAACGAAGCAGTCCGTAGCCATACCTGTTCGATCGATTGATCGACATTCATCAGTCGATCGATCGACTAGATCGATCGAGCGACATTCATAGGTCGATCGATCGACCTTCCCAGAATGAGTAAAATATTCCTTAATTTGATTTTAATGGTGGAAACCCTCGGAGAATATGTTTGGAGACCTGATGAATACCTTCACCCTTAAGGAAGACCAGTAGGTGTGATTATTATAGTGAACTTTAATTAGAATACAATTCGAGGAATTATTCTAGATTATTGAAATTCGTTAGTGAGGTAACGTTTGGGTTAATAGTGTAAAATTGTGTAATTTGATGAAATAAGGTTTAGAGCAGAAGTAAAGACCTTAAGAATAAAGATGTTATATTTGGGAATAATCGGAACTTAATAGTCTATTTAAGATAGATTTTAAGGATAAGGGATTACGGCGTGAGACGTGTCGGCAATTTAACCTTATATTAACGGGAGACTTGAAATATATAAGTTTGGTATAATGGTATAATGATGTAGAAAATACCTTATTAAAATGTGATATCTAAGATGTGTGAATGCTTAGTATATAGTTTTTGTGTATAACATACCTACCATACTTGCTATCACGGGGGAGGTTACGTTCGCTTAGGACCCTCTAATCCTTGTGTGCCTACGGGGGGGATATAGACTGGTACCTTGATGAACATAGGTCATTGAAAGACTTATTGTGATATTAATAAGTCCGCTGATCATGGGAGCGTAGGTATGTGCGTGACCCATGTGATGGTGACTATGTTCGCCTCCATTATTTGTGATGTTGTTATCGGTAAACTATTCCTGAGAGATTTGGAATATGTAATCCTTATGTACGTGATGTACTGGGATGGATAGCAGAGTATGTGTGCGCCCCAGCTTAGTTCTCGGGGTGCTTGTGTCGTATATTTATGATGTGAATAATATACGCTTAATTTAATGGGAACCTTCATGTTAATGTTGTGAATATAATTACGGTAATGTTCCGAGACTGATAATGAGTTAACTGATAGCTATATCAATGGCATATTTAGTAACTGAGTTTACGTTAAACCTCTATTTAATTACAAGCGTTGTTATGTTAAATGGAACCGAGTAATATGGGTAGAACCTTTGGCAGTCTAGCTAGTTATGTTGTCAGTTAGCTAGTAGGATGGGTCGATATAGATGGGTACTTACGTTAGGAGTGCACAGTTAGACGAGAGGTGAGAATATCATGTGAGTGTACGTCCTAACATGTACTTTGCATTTAATGTTTTAAATGTTTTTAAAGCACTTGCAGGTTTTTAAAATAACTCCACATTCGGGCTCTGACCCGTTTGCTTTTCAGATCTCTTTTCTTTGTAAAACCATTTTAGGTGCCCAGCCACAAGGACACCAAGCATAGGATTCTCATTCAGGTAACGAGCTGTAGCTGTTTGTGGAAGCTACAGGGATTTGCATGTAGACGCTTCTATCTTTTGGATTCCAGAGCCACTATCTATCAGTTGTAGGGCATGTTGCCCAATTTTAGTAGACATCTTTCATAGTTCAGTTTTCAGACTCTAGCATGTATTGCTCAGTATTCAATTTTAGTTATTTACTTCAGTTTACTTATCAGTTGTGGGATTTGTATTGAGGAGTTTTTCCTCCAGGTTTATTTACATATTGTGATGGTTATTCGTTTTAATTCAGTACGGTGAATGGTGTTACTTAGTTATTCATTACTCTTGTTGCATGTTAATCAGATTTAATAAAATTTGGCACTTACTTTTTAAATACTAGGTGGTTAGTAATCTTTAAAATGTTCGACAGTGATGCTATTAACTGAGCCAACTTGGCATTTTGAATTAATCTAATAAAGGAGTAGCTACCCGGTATTTAATTAGTCGGGGTGTCACAGGTGGTATCAGAGCATCAGGTTCTAGTGTCCTTTAGGATCTGTACGGCTTGTTACGTTTTCCGCTGAGCTTTCTTTGATGTAGAGCCCTATGTTTAGGATTTTCGATATCTTTGGTGAGATTTCGTTCTCCTGCTTTAATACATATGGTAGTGAATCTTATTTGCGATCGGGTGTATTCGTGTGCCGAACAATGCAGTACGTCAGGCGAAGACAGATGGGTGAACAGCAGGAGGCAAACTTATATTGAGAATTATTGATATACTTAAAGAGGGATGACCGTAGTTGAAGTCACCAATATTATGGAACGAAAGTCTTGGATGAGATAAAAGGCTAAGACGCAACCTGAGACTTCAGGGTAGGGCTATAGCAAGAATGGGATCAATTCGATACATCCAACAAGGTTGGAATGGGAGTAAAAGAATTTATGTAACATTGAAGAGAACCAGCAGTAGAAATACTCTTAAGGAGGAGACGACATGTGTTAGCCAAACGAACACAAAGTATCCAAAGAATTGGACTCGTGTCGGCATATGGCAAATCTAGAGTGAAAAATTTGAGGAAAATTTTCTTATCACGTGAGAGCGGAATTTCTATGGGGAGAAACAATAACCACACTTATAGTGGGATGTAACGTCGAGAGAAGGCGTACATGAATGGTTGACCAAAAGTTCCGTGATCAATGTTTAGGGTGAGAAACGAATGTCGTTCTGAACTCACACGAAAGGTCCGGACGGAGGTCACTTTGTGAGGAGAAAAAAATTATTTAGTGAACCCTACACCGGGTGAGGTAGGTGAAACGGAATAGGGGATATTAAAGGAAGAATTTACAGAGGAGAATAGCAAGTCCTTCGGGAAGGATTCTGCTTGGACGGTTAAAACAAATGGTATTGTTGCATAGTGTTAAATTGGAGGTAAACATTCCCGAATGGGGAGACACGAGAATCGAAAACCTTACATAAAGTAAGACTGGGAAAAACTGGTGTTGGAGAAGCACCACAATGGGAAGACCCAAGGGAGAAACCGTTAATATAATCCGATAGAGGAATAACTACCGAACGA
The DNA here is from genome assembly GCA_949130495.1 of Sambucus nigra. Taxonomy (NCBI): domain Eukaryota; kingdom Viridiplantae; phylum Streptophyta; class Magnoliopsida; order Dipsacales; family Adoxaceae; genus Sambucus; species Sambucus nigra. Next base: position 1,901,963 of record CASBWL010000485.1, read on the forward strand.
TGGTAATCTTAGTTGTGTGATCCTTAGGGCCGTCAACACTAAAGAAACCACAGAGATAGTCATTTGAGTCGAGACTACCAACGTCCGAAAGATGGACCACCTTAACATAATTTGTGAGACAAAAGATAAGTGGAGTATGTGTAGAGTTATTTCTGTGTGGAGTGAAACCCGTGCGCTATAAAATTTTCCCGATACAAGAATAGGGATCAAGGTATTGTGCCTGGCAAGGGCAACAATTATTGAAATGTTCGGTATGGGACAGATATGTGTGGTATGTACAGGAACCATTTGAGTAGCCGAGACGATTGGTAAAATAGAAGTATGAGTTACATTCTCAGATGTGATGTATGTTAGTCCTAGCGGGAATGAGTTGCTACATTTGTCACTATTGTTATTTTCACTTGAGAGTCGAATTTAGTGAGTATATCCGTGACTTTATTATATACATGAGAACGTTTTTTTTTTCCCTGATAGCGTGGGAGATTTACTTTTATTGTCATCCGCGGAGGATGAATGGGTATAATAATAGCGGTGTTGCTTTATTGATATTACTCGTTTTAGTGTTGTATTATACAAGTATGTGATGATATTATTTATGGTTTTATTTATATATATGATTATACCGATAGCATGCTCCGTAAATCTCACGAGTGGTATTCTCTTTAGTTTCGTATTATTTGAACTTATATTTGAATTGTTAAATTCATTGGGATCTGGAAAATAACTGTTGTTACTATTTGATCCTTGTGGTATTATTATATGGTTGAGGAGCACGTTGTCATGAGATTTTGATATGACACGGATGTTGGGCACCCGCCAAAATTCCTGTTTCCCGGGCTATGGATTGATAAAGCATATACGGAGGTGGTGAGGCCTGGTGACTCGATCAAAGTGTTGTGATTTCAAAAAGATATTGTGGTCTCAGATATTGAATCCCATTATGCGTAGGGATTTCATTATTATGAGTGGTATGTAATTGATTTTCTATACAACTAAGAGTTAGTTGGTTATTATAATTAACGATAGAGAAGTTATAACAAAAGAGAGTGCATTATTTTATTCCCCGTTAGAGGTTTGGGAGATTATACTCATAGTTGTATGTCTGGGGACGGGATTTTGAGAACCCCGATCTTAATTACGTGGTGTATATGGAATGTGATTACCATCAGTGTCAAGAGAAAGTGACATTCGAAGAGAGATCCTTATTTAAGTGTCATTGCGGCAAATGTAACTTTGTTAAGAAACGAGAGTGTAGGGGTACATGCTATGGACAGGGCTTAACTAATTCCGATGACCAACAATGTTAGGTAGTAGTGTATGGGGGGGTTCCTTGTTTGAATTTTTCTTTGCGAGACACTCCACGCATGAAACTTAGCGTAAGATTGGTAGTAGGGAGAAGTGTGGCCCTTCGTTCATGAATTGGGTACCTCTATAGATACGGGAGTATGTAGTTATAACGGGAAGTTACAAAGAGTGAATTATGTTGTAAGGCCATTAGAGCCAGTTGTTAGTAAATTACAATGTAAGTACTAATAATATTAGTTTTGGCACGGCATGTTGAAGGACGCATTGAGGATAACGAGAATTTAGGATGTATAATTCAGAAGCGATTGAGAACGCCCTTGTGGTATAGCACCGTTGTATTTACAGTGACAATAAAGAGTTTGAAATTTGTATGAAGCGTATATAATGTTTAAAAACCGTGTAGTTGGGTTATAAGGGACAGAGACACCTTGAATTGCTAAAGTGTAAATAAAAGGAAGGGGGAACATGAACGGGCAAGATCATTTCGTAGGAGGTTAAACGTCATAAGAAAAGGTATAAGTGAATATCATGTATAGCCAGTGTAACACGTTCAAATTTGGAGATTCATTTTGAGTTTCGAGATGATTGGATGGTTGTGATTATTTCCGAGAAAACTGTTGTATGAAATTGAAGATGAGAATAGTGGTTTCTTGTTTTATTGTGGGATTTGGATGCTGTATACCTTGTTATTTGTGGATTAGTTTAGTTTATCGATAGTAGCGCATCGTTCGCTCTCTCCGAGCGGGCGGGGTGTTTTTCCCATGACTCGAATGCTGAGAATAACTCAAGCGTAAATATAATGAGGATGTCAATCAGGTATAAAGTCTAGTTATGTACAAAATAGTGGAAAGGGGTATAGTTCCAAACTTTTGGTATCCGTCGGGAGAATAAGATCATCAAGAAACTCGAACGGGGGAAAATGTATGTGAATATCGGCATTGAAAGAGGGATAGTAAATAGTAGACCAGTTAGGGTTAGACGAACCACCAAATAATTTTGTACCAAGTCGACGATTCCAAGTTGGAGGGTCTAGCGGTAAAAGTGAGGAAGGGTTATGTGGTACATGTTGTCCAGAAGGAGAGAAATGGTTGTATACTTGGAGTAATTTACACTATTAGATAGTGAACACGCCGATACGTGGTTTGATGTAGTGCTGTTTAGAACTGGGATGAAATCCCCGATATCCACATTCAAGTGGGGTAACTATAAGTAGTGAGATATAGCGATTCAAACGGAAGGTTGTAGCACCTAAAACCCGAAGTGCAGGAGCAAGGTGATTAAAGATTGATAGATTGTATGAAAGAAATTTTGGATCCATTGCAAATTTTTATTCCATATCGGGTATGACTAGTGAGGTACATTGTAGACATGAGGAACAGATATTACCAAATGGTAACGCTAAAGGGGGGGGGGGCACCCGTATATATTTATGGTGGACAAAGTACGTTTAAAGGTCCGTGTAACACCAACAGGCTGACGTGGTTTTCACTTGTGTAAAGGTCATAACGTCGGGAATATATATTCAAAGAGTGAGCAAGTAGTCAGATTATTATTAATTTCTTCCAGAAGGAGTGTTTCATGTTTTGATAAACGCTGGAGTTAATGCGTAGTGAGGTGCGGACTCATAATGATATTGAGTTAATATAACCAGTGAAGTATAAGGTATTTTTCTATGTTGTTTAATAAGAGCACAACGCGTAGTGCATTTATCGAGATTATTCTGATAAGGTATCAAGTATGTTAAATAAACTCATTGTGAAGTGAGGGTTTTAGTAATTTGGACTTCTCTATATAATTGTTGTGAAATTGGAGGATACCTATATTTTTAGGCATACCTTACTTTTCCGAATTTCGGGACGAAATTCAGTTATTAGGGGGGGAGTATGTAATACCCCGTATTTTCTGTGATATTTATTTATGGGATTAATTAATTAAATGCGTATTAATTGGAAATTAATCCGGGTTATAAATACTAATGTGATGCGAATTGGTATTTGATAATGTACATATATGATTATATATGAACTTGGTATTATAAAATTGTCGTGGGATTTATATAGGGCATTTTAGAAATTTGTGTTGAGACGCGTGGGACCGCCGCGTCACGGTATAATATTTTGATAACAAAAGTGAATATAAAATCTATAAACCGTATGGTCGTTTTGAGTGCGCCAACGCGTCCGGAAGGGTCGAGAGAGTCAGAAAACACTAGCCGGGGGTATAGTTTGGGTCCCGGGATATCTTTAGGCCATTCCGGCACCGTAAAGGGTATTTTAGTAATTTGGTATTTTTGGGTAATTAAAAGTGACGAAAATTGGAGTTCTTAATCTGATGTGGATATTGATCCACTAAGCCCATAACCAACCCACTTTAACTAATAAGGCTACGTAGGTCATCATTTAGGTTTTCATAATTTCCCCAAATCAAAACCCTAACCACCTTGAGCCACCATTGGAGATAGAGCTTGGGAGAGAAGAAACTCTGCAGAATCTTCACCAAACCTACACCAAACCAGAAATCAAACCAAGGCAAGTGTTTTAATCATATTTAATTCGTAGAATGTTTCCTCCATGTTAGAAATTGATAAATTTCAACTGTTCTTGGAAGATAATGAAAACCCATGTAGTTTGAGGTTTAGAACTTGAAAATTGGGAAGAGAATTGCATGTAGTATGATAGGTAGATATTTTATTGATGATATACATGATGGAACAGAAATTAAAACGGATTTTGTTGGGTTAAATTCATAATTCAAACTGTTAGGGTTCATGTTCTTGAGAAAATAGGTTTTTGATGAAGATTGATCCATATGTAGCCTATAGTTGTTGATATATTGATTTATGGACGTTAGAAATATTGTAGGATTGTTATATGGCATTACTATAACGTTATAATTGAGAATCATACGTTAGAAATAAGTTTTGGGACGTTTTCAAATCTGCAAAACGAAGCAGTCCGTAGCCATACCTGTTCGATCGATCGATCGACATTCATCAGTCGATCGATCGACTAGATCGATCGAGCGACATTCATAGGTCGATCGATCGACCTTCCCAGAATGAGTAAAATATTCCTTAATTTGATTTTAATGGTGGAAACCCTCGGAGAATATGTTTGGAGACCTGATGAATACCTTCACCCTTAAGGAAGACCAGTAGGTGTGATTATTATAGTGAACTTTAATTAGAATACAATTCGAGGAATTATTCTAGATTATTGAAATTCGTTAGTGAGGTAACGTTTGGGTTAATAGTGTAAAATTGTGTAATTTGATGAAATAAGGTTTAGAGCAGAAGTAAAGACCTTAAGAATAAAGATGTTATATTTGGGAATAATCGGAACTTAATAGTCTATTTAAGATAGATTTTAAGGATAAGGGATTACGGCGTGAGACGTGTCGGCAATTTAACCTTATATTAACGGGAGACTTGAAATATATAAGTTTGGTATAATGGTATAATGATGTAGAAAATACCTTATTAAAATGTGATATCTAAGATGTGTGAATGCTTAGTATATAGTTTATGTGTATAACATACCTACCATACTTGCTATCACGGGGGAGGTTACGTTCGCTTAGGACCCTCTAATCCTTGTGTGCCTACGGGGGGGATATAGACTGGTACCTTGATGAACATAGGTCATTGAAAGACTTATTGTGATATTAATAAGTCCGCTGATCATGGGAACGTAGGTATGTGCGTGACCCATGTGATGGTGACTATGTTCGCCTCCATTATTTGTGATGTTGTTATCGGTAAACTATTCCTGAGAGATTTGGAATATGTAATCCTTATGTACGTGATGTACCGGGATGGATAGCAGAGTATGTGTGCGCCGCAGCTTAGTTCTCGGGGTGCTTGTGTCGTATATTTATGATGTGAATAATATACGCTTAATTTAATGGGAACCTTCATGTTAATGTTGTGAATATAATTACGGTAATGTTCCGAGACTGATAATGAGTTAACTGATAGTTATATCAATGGCATATTTAGTAACTGAGTTTACGTTAAACCTCTATTTAATTACAAGCGTTGTTATGTTAAATGGAACCGAGTAATATGGGTAGAACCTTTGGCAGTCTAGCTAGTTATGTTGTCAGTTAGCTAGTAGGATGGGTCGATATAGATGGGTACTTACGTTAGGAGTGCACAGTTAGACGAGAGGTGAGAATATCATGTGAGTGTACGTCCTAACATGTACTTTGCATTTAATGTTTTAAATGTTTTTAAAGCACTTGCAGGTTTTTAAAATAACTCCACATTCGGGCTCTGACCCGTTTGCTTTTCAAATCTCTTTTCTTTGTAAAACCATTTTAGGTGCCCAGCCACAAGGACACCAAGCATAGGATTCTCATTCAGGTAACGAGCTGTAGCTGTTTGTGGAAGCTACAGGGATTTGCATGTAGACGCTTCTATCTTTTGGATTCCAGAGCCACTATCTATCAGTTGTAGGGCATGTTGCCCAATTTTAGTAGACATCTTTCATAGTTCAGTTTTCAGACTCTAGCATGTATTGCTCAGTATTCAATTTTAGTTATTTACTTCAGTTTACTTATCAGTTGTGGGATTTGTATTGAGGAGTTTTTCCTCCAGGTTTATTTACATATTGTGATGGTTATTCGTTTTAATTCAGTATGGTGAATGGTGTTACTTAGTTATTCATTACTCTTGTTGCATGTTAATCAGATTTAATAAAATTTGGCACTTACTTTTTAAATACTAGGTGGTTAGTAATCTTTAAAATGTTCGACAGTGATGGTATTAACTGAGCCAACTTGGCATTTTGAATTAATTTAATAAAGGAGTAGCTACCCGGTATTTAATTAGTCGGGGTGTCACACAGATGTTAGACAAAATGTCTATGGGACATTTTTTGGTTCATTTCCACTCATTTATCAAAGATTTATTATTCAATATGTGAGTTTTCGGTAAGTTTCGTTATTAATATTTTTGTAAAAATTCAATTACATTCAATATAAATTTGGTATGTGAGGAATACTTGATATGGTCTTATAGTAACTCTTTTGTAGGAAGGGTCTTAAATATTTGGATTTACGCTTTAATCAGTTGTAAATGTGTGAAGAAAAGTGAAAGGAATCGACTTTATATCTTCTTTTTGTTATACTTAAAATTATTTGAAACTCGTTAAAGATAATTTTTTGAATTTGACATTTCCGTGTTTTTTTAGACCTATTTACAAATCTATCAAGAATATCATCTTTATAGCTTGGAGTTTTGGCTTTTCAAGTTTCATTTAGAGACAATATATAACAAGTTGATTAGGTTTGTACTCCTTCTCTAATTTTCCCTTCTTTATGTTATGAGGTTGTGTGGTAACGAGGCTCACACATTTCTTGCTACTTTCATTGATTCTAATTTCTACTGTGCATATTCATACAACATTGGTACTATCATTGGCCAAACATTTTTTTTTTGTTGAATGACCCTTAATTAAAAAATTAATGTTTGGAATTTGTTTCGTGGTTCCTTCTTTTCATCATTTGGCTTTCTTATCACCATTTCTTACTATCCAATTTCTGGTGGAAAAATAAACAATATTGTGCAGAGATATAATTATTTATTCATGTTTTTATATACTTTTCTTCTTGAAAATCGATCGCGCATATATATACAACCTCATGATAGGTAAGTGATAAAGAAAGAGACCACATCATACTGTGAATTTTTTTGTTCAGTTAGATGTAACTAATGAGTGAATTTGTATATTCTTTTGTTAAGAATTTTCCTTTTATGCTTCGATTTATTTTGTGCATATTTTTAAGGTGGAAGGAACAAGAGGGGAGATGCATTGTAGTTACTAAAGTTGAAATTTTTTTGTACTATACCAATAGACTAACACAATCATGTATGTTGTTGATAATGATTTTGTTTTTAGACTTTGTCAATTAAATTGATAAATTGAGTGGTAACAAACTCACTCGAATGTAGGCTAAATCTTTTTTTTATCAACTTAGTAATTATTGACTCTTAACTAATGACAAATTGTGTTCGTTAACACTTGGTCCTTTGCTAAGCTCCTCTTTATTTCCACCTAAATAGGTTTGTTCAAAAATTTATTTTATTTTATTTTATTTTTGAACTTATATATAAAATAATTGGAATTGTTAAAGTGAGAAATGAATTATTTAAATACCTTATATATATAGTTTTTATTTTGCTAGCACCTTGCTTTCAACACAAAAAAGTCCATTCCCTTAGTCATGGATATGTGCTATTTTCTTAGGCCATCTCCAGTAGTTCGTAGAAAGCTTGCGAATTATAACAAAAAGTAATATGCTTGGTACGATCATAATTTATTTGTATTTTAGGCATTATTGTTTGGATGTGTTTTAGACGTTTTGTTTATTTTTATTATTCAAGGCATGTCAAGTTTTATTGTTAAAATCTAATTTGGGGCTTATGTGTGATTACAATTGTTTTGTAGGAATTGTGTTTTTTTCAAATCCAACTCTTCAAATAGGTGTTATGCTATATTCCATGTTCAGTTTTGAGTTTTTTAAGATCTACCGTATACTCGGGGTTCTCATGGCTAGCGTTCCATTATGAGTTTTTTTGTTGACTTGATTATCTGTAAATTCGTATAAAAAAATTTCTATTACCTCTCAGATCTCTCTCATTATTTTCAAAAATTCTAAATCTACAATGAAGATCACGTGTCAGGTGTGAATACTAAAATAGAACCATGTGTTTGTTTACACCATGTGTTTGTTCAAATGCGTGAGAAAGTTTTGACACTGTTATAACTGATTACTTCTTTAAAGTTTATATAGATTATTATTTAATATAAGAGCTTAGAAATCTCTCACTTGAATCATACTATACATCTCAGCTTGGCCATATTCTTCTTCTAATGTTCACTCATAAAGATATATGGCTGAAAGACGAGTTTTTTAGTTAATTTCCGTCCAACTTTTTAGTTAATCATGCAACTCGAACTTTTTCTTATTGTTGGCGAGAAGATTGTTATTTATAATCTTGTTTTTGTATCCTTATGGATAATATGATGGTATACATTGATCAACATTGTGTAACATAAAATTAATGCGGCATAATGAGCAGCATTATGTAACATAATAGTTAATATGGCACAATGATTGTACGAGTGAATTGCTATTGCATGTCGTATGAATTCATTTGCCATTTAGGTGATTTCAGATTCTTCTCTACTTTGTTTATTTCTGGTATGATGAAACGGGAGATCTATGTATTTTTTTCAAGTGAAAATGAATTGCGGAGAGGGGAATGTTCTGGACGTTGTTGATAAGCATACCCATGTATATCGTGATGCCTTAATAACTGCTCCAATGATCTATGGCATCTCTTATATTTTCTATACATGCTAAGTTGGTAATTGAATAACATTGACGATATAGTCACCCTCAACATCTACTACTCCAACAATGCAATGTTCTCCATACGAGCCAGTCGTGAATAAATCGTCTGATTACTCAAGTTTGTCGTCGTCCATAATTGTGATATTCCTGATGAACATAAACGCTTGATGTGGCTTTCTGCAAATGTTATAATAAACCATTAAGATATTTTGTTCGATGCGTCCATTTGAGGACTCTTATATTGAATTTCCACTCTCATCAATATTTCAACGAATTTGGAGCTCGATAAAGCTACTGTAATGAGGAAATGCTCTTTTCCATTAACGATCTTAGGCTTTTGGATCCTCCATCATATAAACGGCCACAATATGGGGACGAGGGAAATCTATTGTAGTCCGTCTTGAACATATTAGGTGTATAATCACAGTTGATGAGGTTATATTAATGGAATTCTTTAAAAGGACGCCTGGTTCAGTACAAGTCAGAATCATGTTGTTTTAAAGATGATACTTGGACCCTACTATAGATATGTAATATTGATATTATTTTATATTTAAAATATGCTATTGCTTTATTAATGATTTTTTGTGTTTATTTTATATCTTCATGCAGTATAAGGAACTTTTATTTGAATTTTTGCATATGTTTCAAGTTTCTTATCTTTGTATTAGTTTTGTCTACACGGTGTTATATTGATATATGGGTTGTGCCTTTGTTCGGTAATTATAAAACTTACAACTTGCAAATAATATAACCAGTTATAGACTTCAAAAAGGATATGCTTTTCGTATTCTTTTTACTAAATTATGCATTTTCAGCATATAACGATAATAGTGGATGCATTTCTCGAAAGCTATTTATCTTTTTACGTCATTTCTTTCATTGATATTATGAATGTGTTGAACTACTTATGCAAGCGAATAAACAATGGAAACTACCTTTGATTGAAAATGGAAGCGATAATTAGCATGGTTTATATAATAAATGGCTAGCTATTTTAATTGATTAACTATATTTTTTGTTTTGTATGAGGTCGCATTTTGAAAACTATGGATAATCATTATATTGGAACACGTGAGATGAACTCAATTGATATATATGTGATTTTTTTAAAGATGTTCATTTCGTTGAAGCATTTGTTTGATGGATTTGGACTTTTTGAATATCTTTGGATTGGTTGTTATCCCTTAAGCAAGATGGATAGTCTAATAAACAAAGGAGACTATGTCCATCATTTTTGCAAAATTGACACCTTGATAATTTGAGGGACAATGTGAATTAGATTGATGAATATTGTATATTTCATTATATATGTGAGTTTATTTGATGAATTTAGACTATTTAAATGTTGTTGGACTTTTCGTTATTTGTTAACCAGGGTGGATAGTCCTATAAACAAAGGAGATTATGGCCATTTCTTTAAAACTACATTTTTTTGTTGAGGAACTAAATTTTTGCCTTTTTTCAATTATGTACTTTGAAAATCTTCGTCATTTTCCACTTACGTACTTTGGAAATTTTTGTCGTACCTTTAGGCACGAACATTCCGCTAGTGTGTGTATGTATGTGTGTGTGTGTGTGTGTGTCTTTCTCTCTCTCTCTCTCTCTCTCTCTCTGTGTGTGTGTGTGTGTATATATATATATATAAGGTTTGTATCTATACATAACTAATAGTCTGAGTTGCCCGAAGTAATCAGATTTGGTTACATACAGTAAGAAACATGCATAAATTAATTGTATTAGTGTGTGTACACATTGAGAATAAATTCTTACTCTAAATGTTGTATTAGGTAGGTTGTAAATACATATGATGAGAGACGAGCTAGCAATAGCAGTAGTTGAGGAAACCTACAAATCGTATAATCAATGTAAGTGTTATCATCAAACATCACCAACAAAAATAATGTGACACTCCGCCTAATTAAATACCGGATGATCAGTCCTTTATTAAATTTAAAATAAAATATCCAGTTGGATCAGTCTTAGCATCGCTATCGAAAACTTTTTATTAATTACTAACCACCTAGTATTTAAAAAGTTAGATGTTAAATTTTATCTTATTAATATAACATGCAAGCAATTAAATAATTAACTAAATATTAACCATCCAAAAATAACTCATAGGAATTAGAGTGACATAATGAAATAAACTGAGTCTGGAGTAAACACTTCAAGCCAAAATCCCAAATACCATAATCTGAAATGAAATAAATCCAAACTCAAATATATATGAATGTCTAATACCATTATCTCTAAATGATAATGGGCAACATGCCCTGACTAGATTAAATAACTCTGAACGAATCAAGGATAAATGTGGATGCATTTAATACCAAGGTCCTGTAACTTCCACAGCAGCTATAGCATGTCAACTGAATGGAGCTTCTATGCTTGGCATCCCTATGGTTCGGCACCTAAAAACGTTTTTAAAAAATGATTTGAAAGCAAACGGATCAGAGCCCGAGTTGAAAATAGTTATAAAATAGCAAGTATTTAAATGCATAAATACTAGATAATTATATACATGTTAGTCACGTGCTCTCACTTGAGATTCTCTCCTCTAAACTATTATGCACACCTAATGCATATTTATTACCCTTCCTAGTTATGTTACCCCACCTAACTAGATTTTAACAGTCTCCATCTATGCCAACTAACCTATTGTGCCCACCCGTATAATAGAATCATGTTATATAATTCCTCATTTTTTGTTAATTGATTCCGACTATTTCATTAATCTATTAAGTTCTTACACACATAATATATATTTGCATCATCATTCTGTTCTACTAAACAAAACAGTAGAATAAACACAAAGTGTGTGTATATATATATGTCACTAATATAATATATACTAATATCGCACCTCACATAGGTGAAACTAACGGTGCATACGTACTCTGCTATCAAGTCCCAGTACCTCACGTACATAATGAGGACTATCGACTCCGAATCTCTCAGGAATCGTAATAAAACAAATCACACACAATTTGGACACAAACACGGACCACAGTGTAATGGGTCATGCACATACCTACGCACCCATATAACCCAAACTTATCCTCTCACAGAAAAGACCTCCTTAGATCCTATGCTCTGAGGCACCAATCTATAATCCCCCCCCCCCCCGGAAGGGCTCCTCAATACAAGATTGTCCCCTTCAAAGACCTCCTGGTGATAGAAAGTATGGTAGGTATGTCATACACATAAAAATCCATACAATAGGTGTGGCACCCCGACTAATTAAATACCGGGTAGCTACTCCTTTATTCAAATTAATACAAAATGTCAAGTTGGTTCAGTTCATAGCATCACTGTCGGAAAAAAAAATTAACAATTACTAGCCACCTAATATTTAAAAAATGAGTTGTCAATTTTAATTAAATTAGATTAACATACATCCAAATTAAATTATGAAATATTAATACCACAAACACATCACAGTCACAATAGAATAACAATGGAATAAAATGAACCTGGAGGAATACTCCTCTAAATGATCTGAATACCGAATAAAACCACATAAAAAATCTGATTCTCTAATTAAGTAAATCCAAAACTGAAATAAAACTGAATAAATAAGTTGTCTTTAAGAAGAAAGGGGCGACATGCCCTACAGATAAATAAGTCTGAAATGGAATCAAAATAGAAAGTGGAGGCGTCTACAATCGAGGTCCTGTAACTTCCACAGCAGCTACAACACGTCACTGGAATGGAACTCCTAAGCTTGGTGTCCTTGTGGCTGGGCACCTAAAAGATTTTTACAAGAAAATAGATTTGCAAGCAAACAGGTCAGAGCCCGATTGTGAAAACAGTTTAAAATATAGCAAGTGTTTAATATGATTAAACAGTGAATATAAAATACATGATAGTGCGTGCACTCACATGAGTTCCTCACCTTTCAACTAATTGTGCACACCTAATGTACTCGTACCCGTTCTAGTCATTCCACTATCTAACTAGTCCAATCCATAACCTGACTTTACTTTACAGTTTAGAGTTCAATTCCCAATATCTTAATATAAACTAAGTCTTTCTTTTTATTCCTCAGAATTAGGTATAGTAATTACTAAGAATATCCCATTTTAACTCTACTAGAAATATTACAAGTATTCACACTTTACACTTTAATACACAGTCCATCTCAATTATCAGTATATTAATCTCAACATAAGTATACAATAATGGCAACCCTAGGCTAAGCTGCGGTGCACACATACTCTGCTATCAAATCCCGGTACATCACGTACATAAGGACCACGTATTCCCAATCTCTTAGGAACCGTTTCGATAACAATCACGCATAATGGAGGCGAACATAGTTCACATCCCATGGGTCACGCACATACCTACGCTCCCATGGTCAGCAGAATTATTAACTCCCCAATAAGTCATTCTCTGACCTATGTCCTCGAGGTACCAATCTAAATCCCCCCGTAGGCACATAAAGATTAGATGGCCCTGATCGAACGCCGACCTCCCGCGATATCAAGTATGGTAGGTATCTTATACACAGATAACCACATATACTAAGCATTCACACATCTTAGATATCTTATAATATTAATATAGAGGTACATTTTACATTCTTATACCGTCATTTAATGTTGCACACTTACAAGTCCCCGAATAATATACATCATAGACTATCAACTCTTCTCACGTCGCAAATTCAAGTACTTATATCCTAACCCATAGAAGTCACCCGGTTTATTATATAGTTCTAAGTTTTAATCCTCAACGTACTCCAATCTCACAATTCTACTCACTAATCAACAAGGGAAGAATAACACTCAATTAAATAAGTTTACGGGAAGTTTGAAACTAAAATCGGGCCTAAAAGGACCATATTGTGAACTCGTTAGAAGTCACTGAAATCTCGTTCGAACGAGGTCATTCAAACGAATGGCTTAGAATGAACTATGAACTCATTATAAGGGACACTGGAATCTCGTTAGAATCTCGTTTGAACGACCTGGGTTGGTCTTCTAACGAGATGGAAGAGAATGCCCAGAATTTCCCCAACTTCGTTTTTCACCAAATTCCTATCTCCAAATCCATCCTAAGTTAGTACCAATTAAGTTTTTATGTTTCTAAACTACTCTAAGTCACCCTAGGTCACTTCTTAACAAATCTTTGGGGTCAATTCTTACTAATCAACATGTAATAACCATAAATTCCCAAGTCTTGCCCCAAACCCTATGGACATGAACCCATAATTTGATTGCATACAAAGACTCCTTATAAATCCGTTTTTAAATCATCAAAAGTTCTATTTTTGGGTATTGAATTCGTTCCTAACCATTCTACATGCAATCCCTATCCAAAAATCATGAGTTCCACAACAATCCCATTGGGTTTTCATCTAAACTTTCAAGGCATACAAAGTTTCAACACTAAACACGGAGGAAATATTCATTGAAATTAATAACATCAAATCACTTGCCTTAGGTTTGCTGTGCTGAATCTTTGTTGGTGATCGAGGGTTGATACTCTCTTCTTTCCGGTCACAATTCCTTCCAAAATGATGGTGGTGGGTGGTGGTTTTGGTTTGAAACCTCTTGTAACTTCTCTCAAACTCCCGTAGCCCACTTCTAATATTTTTGGCTAATAATGGCCTTAGTGGACTCACTAATTATTAATAAATAACCATCAAAATTCGTGGGTCTTAACTCCTCACTTTTTAAAATTACCAAATTACCCTTCTGGGTTGCCGGTTTGGCCTAAAAATGCCCCGGGACCCAAACTAAACTCCCGACTAGTATTTTCTGACTATCTCTACCCTTATGGACACGTTGGCGCACTCAAAATGACCATTCGGTTGAAAAAATATAGTTTACTTTTTAATTTAAATAAATTCATTCCTGACGCGACTGACACGCGCGTCCCAACTAAATTTCCCAAATTGTCGTATTTCTGCCTCGTGACAATTTTAATATTTTCAATACTCATATATTACCATATATTCTCAGTAATATTTTATTTTAACATCATAATCAAATACCAACTCACATCTCGCTCGTATTTACCTCCGGATTAATTTCCAAGTTAATTCTCATTTAATTCAATTAATCCATTAAATAAAAATCAATAAAATTACGGGGTATTACATACTCCCCCCCTAATAACAGATTTTCGTCCTGAAATTCAGAACTGAAGAATACCTGGTACAAATAACTATGGGTAACGTTCACGCATCTCATCCTCGCGCTCCCATGTGGACTCCTCAACATTATGATGCCGCCATTGAACGCGTACTAACGGTACTATCTTCGACCTCAGTTTCCTCTCGTTGTGGTCCAGAATAGCAATCGGCCCCTCCTCGTAGGAACTATCAGGCTGAAGATCGATGTTCTCCAAAGCAATGTGGGTATGAGCCAAATCGTCCCTAAGATATCTCCTTAGTGAGGAAATATGGAACACGTCATGAATCCTATGCAAGTGCTCCGGTAATCCATGTTTATACGCTACTGGCCCAATCCTCTCGATGATAGGAAATGGCCCCACATATCTTGGTGCCAGTTTCCCCTTCTTCCCAAAATGCATAATCCCCTTCATCGGAGATACTCTGAGTAGCACATGGTCTCCTACCTTGAACTATCTGAAGAACCTCTTGGCATCAGCATAGCTCTTTTATCGGTCCTGAGCTACCCGAATACGGCTCCGTATCATCTCTATCCTTACCAAAGTATCCTGAATCACTTCCGGCCCAAGGAGTTTGTTATCCCCCACCTCTAACCAACATGCTGGGGAACGACAAGATCTACCATACAATGCCTCGAATGGAGCCATGCTAATGGTGAACTGGTAGGAGTTATTATAAGCATACTCCGCCAGTGGAAGGTACTGTTCCCAACCACCTCCAAAGTCTAGGATGCACATACGCAACATGTCGTCCAACATCTGATTCGTCCTCTCGGTTTGCCCATCTGTCTGCGGGTGGTACGCCGTACTCAGCCGCAACTCCGTACCCATTGCCTCCTGGAAACTCTCCCAAAATTGTGAAACAAATATCTTGTCTCGGTCAGACACGATATTGAGAGGCACCCCGTGAAGTCTCACTATCTCTGCTATGAAAATCTGGGCATACTGTCCCGTAGTGTAGTTTGTCCGAGCTGGCAGAAAATGAGCAACTTTGGTCAGTCTATCCACGATTACCCATATGGAGTTGTGGGCCCTCTGCGAAGTAGGTAACCCCGCGATAAAGTCCATGGAAATGCTCTCCCATTTCCACATCGAAACCTCTAACGGCTGTAGAAGTCCTGCCAGTCTCTGATGGTCCACCTTTACAAGATGATAAGTGGCGCATTTAGAAACGAACATGGCAATATCTCTCTTCATCCCGCTCCACCAGTACTATCGTCTCATGTCTTCGTACATCTTATCCCCACCAGGGTGTACCGCGAACCGTGCGACTCTGTCATTACCTCGTGTTGCAAGTCTTCCCCTTCCGGAATGACCAGTCTCCTATTGAAGCATAACCCCCCGTCTGAACTAACGGTATAGGACTTGGCTCCCTCTACTAGTAATCGAACTATTTGTTCCTGATAAAATGAGTCTTTTGCCTGGGCCTGTATCACTCTCGTAACAATCTGAGGTGTAACAGTCATCACAAACATGAATGATCGGGCCACTGCATCCTGGTGTCCCAACTCCTTCCACTTTGTTCTCCACACTTCGGCCACCTCATCTACTGGCCTACGGCTCAACGTGTCTTCTACCACGTTAGCCTTCCCTGGGTGATATTGGATATCAAACTTATAATCCTTCATAAACTCAAGCCACCGACGTTGACGCATATTCAGTTCCTTCTGCGTGAAGAGGTATTGTAGAGACTTGTGGTCTATGAACAACCGAAATTTCTCCCCCAGGAGATAATGTCTCCAAATTCGAAGAGCAAATACGACTGCCGCTAACTCCAATTCATGGGCGGGGTAATTCTTCTCGTGAGGCTTAAGCTTACGGGAAGCATAAGCTATAGCCTGACTCTCCTGTTGCAGTACACCTCCAAGTCCTTGTAAGGACGCATCGGTGTAGACTAAATACTCGACTCCCGGTCTCGGTAATGCTAACAGAGGCGCTGAGGTCAACTTGTCCTTCAACTCATCGAATTCCAACTGACAGGCATCGCTCCAGATGAATGGCACACCTTTGCGAGTCATATGTGTCAAAGGACCCGCTATCTTAGAGAAACCCCGAATAAACCTCCTGTAGTATCCTGCTAAGCCTAAGAAACTATGGATCTCAGTCGGTGTCGTGGGCTGTCCCCACTCCCTCACCGCCGATACCTTCCTCGGATCAACTGATATCCCCTTGTCTGAAATGATATGCCCCAAAAACTGTACCTCCTTCAGCCAAAACCCACACTTCTCGTACTTCGCATATATTCTGACGTAGCATCTACAAAACCTGTCTCAAGTGCCCGGCATGTTCCTCCTCTGTCTCGGAGTAACCAGAATGTCATCAATAAAGACGATGACAAACTGGTCTAGGAACTCTCTAAACACTCTATTCATCAAGTCCATAAACACGGCTGGAGCGTTGGCTTGGCCAAAAGGCATAACCCGAAACTCGTAGGAACTATATCTCGTCAAGAAAACAGTCTTCGAGATGTACTGTTCCCTGATACGCAACTGATGGTATCCCGATCGCAAGTCAATCTTTGAGAAAAAGGAAGCTCCTCTCAACTGGTCGAATAAGTCATCGATTCGGGGCAACGGATACTTATTCCGTATCGTGACTTTATTCAACTCCCGGTAATCTACACACAACCTCAACGATCCATCCCTCTTCTTTACCAACAGTACAGGGGCACCCCACAGCGAAGTACTCCTACGGATAAACGCCTGACCCAACAACTGCTCTATCTGATCCCTTAGCTCTCTCATCTCCGCTGGAGACATACGGTAAGGTGCGCGGGCAATTGGCCGAGTGCCCGACATCAAATCGATAAGAAAATCTATTTCTCTACTAGGAGGCAATCCAGGTATATCCTGAAATACATCAGCAAACTCCAAAACAACTGGAATCGAATCGAGTGGTAATACCACTTCCTTAGAGGTCTCCTCCTCTATATAGTACAAGTGAGTGGACGATCCTCCCTCAGGGCGAGGCATCGCCACTAAGAACATCTCCTGCCCGGGTATGGAAAAAATAATACTCCTACTGAAATAGTCAATCATGTGTCAATATGTAACTAGCCAATCCATACTAATGATCGCATCGTACTCAGTCATCTCTAATACTAACATATCAGCAAGTAAAGTAAACATCCCGATCTCTATACCCACACCTCTACAAATAACAGAAATCACAGAACCCCTACTTAACGGTCAATCTACGCAAGTAAATGTGCTCTCTGCAGTGTCTAACAACCCCATAGTGCGTGCAAATCTCGTGGAAATAAAATAGTGTGTGGCCCCCGTATCAAATAAAATACGCCCTATAGTCCCCTGAATAGAGAACATACCCTCAATAGCAGGTGGATCCTGTGGGACTGCGACCTACTGGAGTTGGTAAACTCACACGTACTGAAGCTGTCCCTGCTAGACTGGGACTGCTGGGATGGGTGGCAAAGCTGGCATCTGTGGTGGTGCTGGGAGGGCAGCGGGAAATATAGGTCTCTGGGGCTCGTGTCGAGCACCCTGCTGCTGCTGCTGTGGGGCTCTGCCCCTATTAGGACACTCCTGGCGCTTGTGGCCAATCTTTCCACAAGTGAAACATTTCCCCGAAAAATTCCCCCCTCTCTGACCCTGCTGTCCACGGCCCTGGTGGCCCTTTGCCATTCCTCCCCTGGACAGGCTGACCCTACTGAAACTGTTGTTGTTGGCCCTGCTGGACTGGCTGACCCTGATAGCCATGATGAAAACCTCACTGACCATTTTTGAAACCCCCAGATCGAAATCTCTTAGAATCCCCCTGCTGGGAACTCTGATCACCCTACCCGTGCTGACCCTGAACTGATTGTGCCCCACTGGCACCATTTCCCCCTGTCCTACCCTAATGGCTGGACTCTCCTGATCGCTTACTCTCTGACAAGTGAAAGCGGTGGTCCTGGCAATGAAGCAGTGTTGCGTTAACCGCATCAGAATAAGTGGCCAATGAGAGATTTCCCAGTAAATGCTGACGGATCCTCCAAGTCAACCCATCCATGAACTTCTGTATCTTATTCTCCTCTGTCAGAATCTCATCGGGGACGATGTTCAAGAGATTTGTGAACTCGGCCTCATATTCAGCAATTGTACTCCCCTCCTTCTTGAGGTTCATTAATTTTCTCCTCATCTCAGTGTGAACTGCTGAGGGAAAATACTTACGATCGAACCGCACCCTGAACTCCTGAATAGTAAGAACATCCCTCTCCTCAGCGGTGGTAACGGACTCCCACCACTACAACGCTGACCCTACCAGCTTAAAAGTAGCTAGTATCTGTCTCTGTACATCCGTACACTCGTACATCCTCAAGTGTCTTTGGATATCCTTCTTCCACTGACTGGACACAACGACGTCGGAGCTACCTGCAAGCTCCAAAGGGTGTGCTTTCGGAAAAGCATCACGAACACGTTCCCAAGCAGAAGGGAATGCATGATCCTGTACCAGTGCTACTACCGGCGCCTGAGGCGGTGCCTGTTTCATAACTGCTAGAGCGGCATTTACTGCTTGGGCCACAATAGCGGTAACCTCTGCAGCATTCATGGTTCCCTGAACTGGTGCAGGATGTGGCTCAGGCTAAGCATCCCTGGGGACTCGATGTGCACGTCGTGGAGGCATTTAAAATGGGAGTAAAGTCTTATAAGTTCGCAGTTATTATCTCAAAATAGCAGAAGAGCGAAACATACACAATAGAGTACAACAATCCTGAAATATAGGGCTCTATATCAAAGAACGCTACGCGGAAACATAACGAGCCGTACAGATCCTAAGGACACTAGAACCTGATGCTATGATACCACCTGTGGCACCCCGACTAATTAAATACCGGGTAGCTACTCCTTTATTCAAATTAATACAAAATTTCAAGTTGATTCAGTTCATAGCATCACTATCGAAAAACATTTTAACAATTACTAGTCACCTAATATTTAAAAAGTGAGTTGTCAATTTTAATTAAATTAGATTAACATACATCCAAATTAAATTATGAAATATTAATACCACAAACACATCACAGTCACAATAGAATAACAATGGAATAAAATGAACCTGGAGGAATACTCCTCTAAATGATCCGAATACCGAATAAAACCACATACAAAATCTGATTCTCTAATTAAGTAAATCCAAAACTGAAATAAAACTGAATAAATAAGTTTCCTTTAAGAGAAAAGGGGAGATATGCCCTACAGATAAATAAGTCTGAAATGGAATCAAAATAGAAAGTGGAGGTGTCTACAATCAAGGTCATGTAACTTCCACAGCAGCTACAGCACGTCATTGGAATGGAACTCCTAAGCTTGGTGTCCTTGTGGCTGGGCACCTAAAATATTTTTACAAGAAAATAGATTTGCAAGCAAACGGTTCAGAGCCCGATTGTGAAAACAGTTTAAAATATAGCAAGTGTTTAATACCATTAAACAGTGAATATAAAATACATGATAGTGCGTGCACTCACATGAGTTCCTCACCTCTCAACTAATTGTGCACGCCTAACGTACCCGTACCCGTTCTAGTCATTCCACTATCTAACTAGTCCAATCCATAACCTGACTTTACTTTACAGTTTAGAGTTCAATTCCCAATATCTTAATATAGACTAAGTCTTTCCTTTTATTCCTCAGAATTAGGTATAGTAATTACTAAGAATATCCCATTTTAACTCTACTAGAAAAATTACAATTATTCACACTTTACACTTTAATACACAGTCCATCTCAATTATCAGTATATTAATCTCAACATAAGTATACAATAATGGCACCCCTAGGCTAAGTTGCGATGCACACATACTCTGCTATCAAATCCCGGTACATCACGTACATAAGGACAACGTATTTCGAATCTCTCAGGAGCCGTTTCGATAACAATCACACATAATGGAGGCGAACATAGTTCACATCCCACGGGTCACGCACATACCTACGCTCCCATGGTCGGTAGACTTATTAACTCCCCAATAAGTCATTCTCTGACCTATGTCCTCGAGGTACCAATCTAAATCCCCCGTAGGCACACAAAGATTAGATGGCCCTGATCGAACCCCGACCTCCCGCGATAGCAAGTATGGTAGGTATGTTATACATAGATAACCACATATACTAAGCATTCACACATCTTAGATATCTTATAATATTAATATAGAGGTATATTTTACATTCTTATACCGTCATTCAATGTTGCACACTTATAAGTCCCCGAATAATATACATCATAGACTATCAACTCTTCTCACGTCGCAAATTCAAGTACTTATATCCTAACCCATAGAAGTCACCCGGTTTATTATATAGTTCTAAGTTTTAATCCTCAACGTACTCTAATCTCACAACTCTACTCACTAATCAACAAGGGAAGAATAACACTCAATTAATGAATGGCTTCGAACAAACTATGAACTCGTTAGAAGGGACACTGGAATCTCATTAGAAGCTTGTTCGAACGAGGTCGTTCGAACGACCTGGGTTGGTCTTCTAACGAGATGGCAGAGAATGCCCAAAATTTCTCCAACTTCGTTTTTCACCAAATTCCTATCTCCAAATCCATCCTAAGTTCGTACCAATTAAGTTTTTATGTTTCTAAACTACTCTAAGTCACCCTAGGTCACTTCTTAACATATCTTTGGGGTCAATTCTTACTAATCAACATGTAATAACCACAAATTCCCAAGTCTTACCCCAAACCCTATGAACATGAACCCAGAATTTAATTGCATACAAAGACTCTTTATAAATCCGTTTTTAAATCATCAAAAGTTCTATTTTTGGGTATTGAATTCGTTCCTAACCATTCTACATGCAATCCCTATCCAAAAATCATGAGTTCCACAACAATCCCATTGGGTTTTCATCTAAACTTTCAAGGCATATAAAGTTTCTACACTTAACATGGAGGAAATATTCATTGAAATTAATAACATCAAATCACTTGCCTTAGGTTTGTTGTGCTGAATCGTTGTTGGTGATCGAGGGTTGATACTCTCTTCTTTCCGGTCACAATTCCTTCCAAAATGATGGTGGTGGGTGGTGGTTTTGGTTTGAAACCTCTTGTAACTTCTCTCAAACTCCCGTAGCCCACTTCTAATATTTTTGGCTAATAATGGCCTTAGTGGCCTCACTAATTATTAATAAATAACCATCAAAATTTGTGGGTCAAATTACCAAATTACCCTTCTGGGTTGCCGGTTTGGCCTAAAAATGCCCCGGACCCAAACTAAACTCCCAACTAGTGTTTTCTGACTATTTCGACCCTTCCGGACACGTTGGCGCACTCAAAATGACCATTCGGTTGAAAAAATATAATTTACTTTTTAATTTAAATAAATTCATTCCTGACGCGATTGACACGCGCGTCCCAACTAAATTTCCCAAATTATCGTATTTCTGCCTCGTGACAATTTTAATATTTTCAATACTCATATATTACCATATATTCTCAGTAATATTTTATTTTAACATCATAATCAAATACCAACTCACATCTCGCTAGTATTTACCTCCGGATTAATTTCCAAGTTAATCTCATTTAATTCAATTAAT
Source organism: Sambucus nigra (assembly GCA_949130495.1). Taxonomy (NCBI): domain Eukaryota; kingdom Viridiplantae; phylum Streptophyta; class Magnoliopsida; order Dipsacales; family Adoxaceae; genus Sambucus; species Sambucus nigra. The sequence continues at coordinate 1,924,315 of CASBWL010000485.1, forward strand.
CCATTAAATAAAAATCAATAAAATTACGAGGTATTACAATAGGTAGTCACACAACCTAAGTATTTATATGTTCAATATTGGTATTCACACATCCCATATTACAAGTTTCACAAAGGCATCTACCGTTGGTGTCTAGTTCATACTCTATCGACAAGTCCGAAGGAATCTCGTATCCTAAGAGAACATCACAAAACACACAGAAGTTGGGGGTGGTCCCTACGCAGTATACCTGTTCACGACCCATAGCAAATGGTGACACAGTCCGGGTCAGTGTCAACACCTACCTCTCGTAGATGACGCCTCCACGTAGCACTATATGACCTACACAATTGTCAAGCCCACCTGCGCCGACGTGTGATACCCGGTCCGAACGCATGAACCCCCAAGCCGATAGGACAACCCACGAACATTGGTATGTCCACACCAATACATATAAGTACATATTACTGTCTCATATAATATGTATAGATAACTACTCCATAATTACCATAGGGATGTCTCACATAAGATTCACAATTTCTCATTTATTAATAATTTACCATCTAGTGAATTATTAATTCCACTCCTTTAAATAATTACTTAACCAATTAGTTAATTGTAATTTTCCATATTTTATGTGGGTACATTTGTATTTTTAATAAATTTTTTATTGTTCCAAACACGGTTACACCCACTCGCTTAGACTCATAAAAAGACTCACAACCAAACCCCAGACCCAATAGCCTCATTAATAGTAATATTCCTAAATACCCATCTCCCAATACCCTAGGTATTAATTTCCATCAAATTGTTCACTAGTTAATTCCTTAAAAGAAAATATCCCAATAGAAATTTTAGGAAAAAAATGAAACTATTTCACCCCTATCGTTCGAATGACTTGCACTGTCATTTAAATGACATGCAAGGTCATTTGAACGACCTGCTACGTCGTTTGATGTACGCTCAGCCCCTTCTTCTTATTCCATGCATTTCTGTTACCACACAGTTTCCTCTATCTGCCATTAATGTACCCAAACAAGCTCTGAATCTTCACATACCTTAATCCAGTTTAAAATCAACATACACACGCACCTAATACTAGATTTAACCCTCATAATAACCTTTAAACATCAACAATTTTTATAAAAACCAAAAATATCCGACATGGATTTTCATGGTTTTCAACCAACTATTTACTACAACTCCTAGTCTAACCTCCGAATTAAATAACTATCAACATCTGGTTCCTCATGTAAATCATATTTCTACCGCATGGCATCATATTACAACATAAATTTTAAGAATACAACACCTAAATTTCTGGGACTAGTTCTATATCAAATTCAGTCTTTTACATGCATAAAATGTGTATTCATCATCAATTCATTTATTTCAAACCTAAATCCCAAAAATTTTAAAGGGTTATAAACATGCATCAAGAATATACATTGAAAAACTTAAATTAAGCAAGAGAATTGTTGCCGTAGAAATTTGTGGAAGAAATCCCCTTTGATTCCTTACCCTTTTTCCCTCTTTTGGTTCTTCTCCTTTCTTCTCCTGTTAACATTTGTGTTTAGGTCTTCCCTGAATAGTAGTAGGGAAGTGGTTTACCCCCACTTAAACACTATTTAAACTTAATCTCGAGTTGGGCTCAAAACCCAATTTTTGGACCCCCAAATGGATACGAATCCATTCCCAGACTAGCCCAATAACCTCCCAACTTATATATTTATTCCCTGGGACCATTTCTAAAGGCTTAAAACACCTAAACAAGCCTTTAACGCTTCCCAAAATGCATCCCAATTATTTCTATTTCACTTAGACATTTTTATTATGTTTAAATTACACGCGCCCATAAATTTATTTTTGTGTGGTTTATTTTTCACTAGTAAGCCCACTATGTCAACTTGAGTTTTTTAATTATATAACCATGAATGAATGTTTATTTGAAATTTAAATTTTTACTCATTCAATTTAAATTCTCCCAATTTAATTTATTCTCAAAATAAATCCGAAATCATTTAATTTATTTATGTTGTAATATTTTATTATGAAAATACGGGGTATTACATCGTGGGTATTTTTCACCAGTTGATTTGATTTTCCCTTCCCTCTTAGCCATCCCAATTCACTCAAAGGTTGTTATTTGACAAGTCCAATACACTAAGAAATGTCAATCGAGACAGGCTAATAGGAATCTCATCTGAAAACTGTTGGTTTCTAGATAAGTCAAGGGACTCCAACATTTTCATCTAATCAATATTTGGAATGATATTTCCAGCCAAATTTTTTGTTGATATGTTGAGGGTAACTAATCCGCCATGACTTGCAAATTCTTGGGGAACCTTTCCGACTAAATTATTACTAGAAAGAACGATGCCTTTTAGTAGTCCCAAATTTTTGTTATATTCTGTCTCTCTTCCTTTCCACTTCATAATTGTATTGGCCACATACTCACCAATACCATAATAATATATACTTATATTCTTGCATCAATCATTTCCTATGTGTAGGCATTAGTCATTTGGAATTTGGTCCCTATCGCCAAGTTTTCGCGAGCATCGAAGATAAGCATTACAAGAAAAATGGTCATTTATGTCGGTCAAAAACTGACATAAATGACAATTTACGTCAGTTTTAAAATTTTTCAAAACTGACATATAAAGCCCTGACATAAATGTTCGTAAAACTGACATAAATAAGATCACATTTATCTCAGTTTTTAAAAACACATATAAAAACTAGGTATTCAACATGTTTTAATCACATTTTCATGGAAAACTGAAATAAATAACGTGACATTTATCTCAGTTTTAGTAATTTTATGAGAGTTTTTATCAACACATTTACAAAAAATCTTTTCTATTTCAAATAGAAAATATCCATAGGCAAAAACTCATAATATCACCAACTTTCTACATCAAAATATTGACAACCAAAAACTAATGATGATTCTAGTACAAAATATCTATCTTGCTACATCATAATATCCAAAAACTAAATAACATACATAACCCAAAAAATACTCCAGCTAACTAGTCTTGAGCACGATAAAAGTTTATGATGCAATGCAAAACTGAATCCACTAGCTTTTCTCTTGATAACTGTCTCCCAAACCAAATAGCTACCTACACAACGAATACAAAATGCACATAACAAAAACAAACATAGTCAACAAAACACAACCAAATATAGTAAATAAATTTTCATCAAAACACAACCAAACTTCGTTGTACCATTCTGAACTTATTTAGTTCAGCTACTTAGATGTGATGATTTGATTCCATACAACTCAGTGGGTATTCGCATTGTAAATATCGACTTTTTAGAGTTTTAAAGAACATTCAAAGTGAAACTAAAACCGAAAAACTAAAGAAATAAATAAAAATCATCGGCCTGCACAACCTAACAAAGTAAATATCCCAACTCTTTACGATTTACAAAATTCCAAAAGTCTTCTTTATTTTTACATGAAACCGAAATGTTCAGTTTATCAAAAATATATTATTTATCTAAGGAATAAAATAACTATATAAACATCAATCATTAAGAAACTTGTGTCTATTCAATCTTTCTACTTTTTCTTTAGCGTCGTTGTTTCCAGATTAGATTTCCAAAACCATACAACATTAATCAAATCCACAAGATCTAATAAAAATCTAACAGGTTAATAAGATAAAAACTGAGAAGATGCACAATTATGTTCATGTGAGTACGATAGGTAAGACATTGGAAAGAGTAGTGTGTTTCTAATGAGACCCAAGGTGATCTGGGGACTCGAATGGAAACGTTGTAAAGAGTACTATTTCGTACCTTTTTTAATGGCTATGTTAAACGAACATATTCTAAAACTTGTGAGTATTGAGTTCTTTTGTCATCCTCTCAATTTATCCATAGTTTTGTACTCACCACATGCTTTAGCCATAAATTCTACCTTGTATTCCTCTCCACAAGAACAATAAACCATACGTGAAATTCCCTGTAATGCAGAGACATTTATGAATAATATGGCTATAGGAGTTTTCATAAAAACAAAAATAAAAATGATAACACAAATCAAAATGTGTACCCAAGTTCTAACAGATGATAAACACAAAAATATATAAGCTACCTAAGGAAACTACCCAAGTGAATATCCAAACCAAAATGCCTACCTAAGTTCTAATAGATGTAACAACAATTATATATATAGTTGTTATATATGTATAGAACAACAACATTTTTTACATATATATACATATGAATTCTAACTAATCTAACTTTGGTGGATAATCTGCCTCAACTACCACCTCACTAGATGGTCCATTTTAATGATCAAAACCTGAGGTCAAAAGAAAGTAAAATTTTAATCTTAAATCAAGAATTAATACATTGAAATAAAATAAGTAAAGAAGCCTATGCAATTCAAACGGGAAATAAAGAGGTCCAATCAATAATGTAAACGGTGATTTTTGGTTTGTATATTTTAGTCTGTAATTTTTAACCCAAAACTGGTGACTAATGGAGACTAATGTCAACCGAAACCATAATCCTATGTTCATACTCAAATTAGAAAAACAACGATCAGTCCGTCCAAAAAATACCCCAACAGTGAAAGCACCACATATATGTTACAGAATAATATCTTAGCCACATAGGAATTAGACATTGACCAACATGGCTTAATCGCATAACGCTTGCCATCAACACAGCTTCGATAAAGAACATGTGTATTAGCAAGGTCAATATTATAGAATGAATTTATTTAATAGAGTTAGGAGGTTAATATCATCAATAATGAGCTTACAACTTTTCCATAGCCGCCAGAGCCAATCTTACACTCAGGGACATACTCATTAATCATCTTATTCCCATTGCCATCCTCACAATATATATTAAAGATGAACACTTGATGAAATAATTTTTATATATGCAATATTTAAAATGGGGAATTCATAAAAAGAACTCTTTCTGTTAGATTTCATGTTTCTATACTCATTAAACACATTTCTGTTTGCTTTTTTTCACTATAGAAGAACAATTTTGGATAAGGCAGCTTAACACAGTGAACAATTCAACAAATGTACTATGAAACTGAAGAACATGACTAAATTATTATTCATTTTTACTCTATCCAAATTGTTGTACCACATATATTATAACAAGAAACAATAGAGATTTTTGGGTTTTCAAACCGCAGTCGCTTACCATGGATATAAAGGAATTCACTAAGGAAGCCTGGTGCACCGAGAGACGATGAGAATATTCATTATCACTAAGTTGTTGATAGTACACTTGGAGGTGGTGCCCAGTTCTGATGTGATATAATCTTCAAGTTCCATCATCCGTACCAGTTCCAAATCTGTTTCCATTCATGAAAAACTTCACTTACTTAACATCTCCCTCATGGCAGTAAAATGTACGGACTGCTCAACTTGCAACACGAGTGTCCCACTGGAGAGCAGTTACATCATAAGATCCAGACATGAACACTATGAGCTAGACACAAACATTCTGATGTCATATAATTATAGTGTGTTACTATAATTTTTTAGCGTACATTGGTGATGTGTAGCAGATGGCTGACGAACACAGAAACACACGCTCATACCCCTAAACCAATCAATAAGCAAAACAACATCAAAATGGGATAAGATCTTAATGATATTAGATTAGATAATAAATTAACGAGATGCACATACCATACAGTGAAGCTTAAAATTTTTTAACAAAAAGAACCTCCTTACATTGAAGCGAAGATCTGCAACTTGTAGGATTGGAAGGATGACCGACCTCATTGGTAAGTCGCGGTGGTCAAAATGTATGCTGCAACCAAAATTACAGAAAAATGAACTAAATTTTTCATTATCAAAATGTCAAATGCAACAAATTGAGGTAGATATGCCAAATTATGGAGAATTATTTCACTTCAAACTCAATGACAACTTAAAACAGGGTAGAAATTTCATCCCACTTACAATAGATATTTAAAAATGAAAACTACCCCCCCGGCACATCAACACCAACGGTAACAGGACATAATTTCATAGAATACTCCGAAACAAACCCACTAAGTAAAACAATCTCCCGGATCAAATCCCATGTTAGATTGTGCAATAATTGATCTAAGTAACATTAATCTAGTTTCGCCCCATTTTAAGTTCAATAGAAGTAAAAAAAAATAGATTAAAAAATAATACTAAAAATGTAATGCAATTCTTGATTTTGTAAGATATTAATCAAGTCTCAAACAATGATTACTAGATGCCTACCCTTAAAAAAGTAAAGTTAATACAACACCAAAAATAAGGAGGAACCATCAAAAAATTATAAAAATTACCCATTGTTACAACTCTTGTGTAAGAGTAACACCAATTGAAGTTTTCAAACAAACTTAAATGAACCATATATGCTTAATTTAATAGATCGACTGTTATACAACTACATTAGAAACTACTGGACAAATAACCATAATCAACAAAACACTTAAAGTTGAACATCATAAGCCTATAAATAGTAAGTATATTCAGTAACTCTACGTTATTTTTCCTTAGTGCGCTAAGCACCGGTTCAGAGAACTGAAGTTTTTATGGTCAAAGGAACCCACATTTATTATTCTCTGGCACCTAATTATGCTTAGAAATACTTTTACATTGTCCTTATAATACAATACTTGTGATTTAGTGGTACCCTTAACAGTACACTAAGAAAAATGCCGAAACATAAAGGATAACCAAAGAATGTTTGATCCTAAAGTGTTGCTAATGAAAACCATAATATCCATTATACACATCTGTTAAAAAATCCACTATCCAATGGTTATTATTAACGGAGTAGGATAGGTATTAACGAAAATGTCTAAATTGCATACACAACTCGTTATTTAACAATAAGAATTGGACAAATATAACCAACTAATTTGTTCAGATGCGGACATTTAATTATATGAATTGAAACTTAAAGTTAAACATGTTAATATCTGTATATGTGGCACCAATGAAAGAAGATATTAACCTTAAACGCATATAGCTCCAGCAAAGGGAGCATATTACTTAACAATCGAATTAACTAGGTTGCACGTCATGTTACAGAACAATCAAATCATAAACCACTTTTATGCACTGCTCAGAAACATGAAAACCAAAACAGTACAAATACCATAACAAACTCAGTGAAATTCTAACACACACACACACACATATATATACCATTCTTTTCATGAAATTCACAAGTTCAAGATATTAAAAAGAAACTAATGGATGTCCTTCAGAAGGGCAGATTGAATCAGTTTACCTCCTCAATGTAGTAACTTCCTGATTTGGGGGGTCAAAACTGCAAAAAACATCATTTAGGATAAATAAATCAGTTAACCAGAAAAAAGAGAAAATAATGAAATTCACTATGGGATTATTTGATATTTCCTCTTAAGCTTAAGTTAAAACCTTTAGACTTAAGAGGTACCACTGTAACACCCCGCTTAAAATAATAGCGGGTGGCCAGCCCTATACTACATTAAATCAGGAGTTTCAGATGGTCAGTCTCAACATCAACTGTCGGAACCATATAATATAGAACTAACTACCCGGTATCATGCAAGCGAGATGTTAAAATTAAAGAAAGTATGAAACAGACAACAAACTAACACTACTAATAAAGGAAAGAAAGATGCATGAAAGAACTAAGATAAATGAAATGCGGAAATAAAATGAAATAAACAACTACAACAGAATATACTACAAGTAGTAGACCCGAATAAGCTGTCGGGTCACAGCCACTACAATAACTGAAATGAAATAAATATAACATGTATATAAATATACCTTGGGTATAAACCCCATGTACAACAAGAATCCTACCTAGATTTTTTTAAAGAAGTAGGAAGTGACTACAAGATACATCCCACAACAGTACACACATGTCACGGCTCCCAAGACTCTGGATAGAAGGTCATCCGGCATCCATGCGATAGGACACCTGTAGTAATATATATATATATATATATATATATATATATATATATATATATATATATATACAGGCAGGAGAGAAAAGTAAACGGGTCAAAGCTCGAGTTGTGAAAAATATTTAGCAAGTGTGTTAATCGTGCATAATAAATATCGGCGCACTTATTTCATAATTAAAGTGGAATCGCACTCTCGTGGAACCCCAACTCACCTCTCATCTAAAGGCACGCACCTATTCGCGTCCTCAACTTTTAGTTAAATTACCCCCATTTATAAGGACAACCTAACTTATCATAGGCCTAGCCTATACCCACGAGATCTACCTTCCTATCATACCCAAGAATCCACTCTTTCTAAACAAACTTAAGTATTTATTTTCAAACATATATACCTTATTAGGCTTAATGGATTCCGGTTTATAATTTAACCAATTATAACTTTAGTAAGTTACCCAATATGCATTTGGGATAAAACATATAATTTAATTTCTAATTAATAAGCATGCAGAATTATTATGACAAAACTTCCCTCCAATTTCAACGTTGCGCTGCGTTTCGTGCGTGGGGTGTCTCGCAAAGCGAAATCCAAACAAGGAACCACCCCATTACACTACTCCTTGTCAACGTCGATCCTGTAGATCCATTATGCCACACATAAATATTGACAGAACTTCTCTCTAATCTCAACAACGTACTGCATTTCGTGCGTGGGGTGTCTCGCAAAGCGAAATTCAAATAAGGAACCACCCCGTTACACTACTCCTGGACAATGTCGATCCTAGAGATCCATAATGCCATACATACCATAATTGGCAGAACTTTTCTCCAATCACAACACTGCACTACGCTTCATGCGTGGGTGTCTCGCAAAGCGAAATCCAAACAAGGAACCACCTCATTACACTACTCCTTGTCAATGTCGATCTTGGAGGTCCATAATTCCATACATACAATATTATACTACTACTACAACTAACATCTCCAATAATATCCTTGGGATGATGTAACCGAAATATTCCTTAAATGCGATACATCAACCCCCATAATTTAGTACATCATAATCATCCAAGATGTACTCCACAAAGATTCTATATCCTTTCGTCTATAGCATATATAAATATATATATAGGCATTTTATTCTCACCATATATATATATACCAATCATACATACCCATGACCAAGTGTACATATCATATCTGATGTACAATGGACATGCACATAATCCACCCGGCTATATATATTGCCGATAAGACTGCATCAATGCTATCATCTTCCCAGTGCCCGGCTCACGTAGCATCTGGGGACCACCTGGTGGGGATCAACGACACCCACCTCATGATAACTCACACACACGACGTACCCGGGAAGCGGTCATAGCTCCAACTGGCAATGAGACGAAACATACCCACCATGTCTCATCCCAAAAATATATCTATCACATAATAACACACGGGACGACTATGACCTGGGGACTATCCACACCCTGCTCTATATGCCAGGATGCTCACCCTCTGGGCGAAAACTTCCCAATGATAGCATGAGCGGGGTATGCTTAACCATATAAGTACATATATCGTTCACATGCACAATATACATACATCCCTATGATCCCATCATATGATCAAATATTAAATCATTATATACGGTTTAAATATCCTTATCAGACATATCCACAACATAAATATATCCATATTTTCATATTTATATAGATATATGTACATATATTCACACATCGTTATATCTAAATATATACAAACTAACTCTCGTTCATATGTATAAGATATATATAAACTCGGCTATAAGTATACATAATCCTCAATATACAAGCCGTCACCACAAACTCAAATAATTTACCTCGATATGTGAATACAATCCCTCACTTGAAGCATATTCAATCATTTTTTCTATGATGAATAGTCTCCCAAAACCATATGTATATATCTATACATATATACAAGATTTTGTGTAGGATACCATCACTACACATAACATCTATATCCGAGAGCACATTAAAGAATCTAGTAATCATTTTGACTATCGGTATACACATAACTAATAGTCTATAAGCCTCAAGATCAATCTTACCTTCATCAAATAACCCCATTGCTCTCGATTTCGACTATGGTTCAATCACTCTTGTGAATCCCCTAGCCTAAGATCTCTCGGATTTATTTCTTAAATTTTATCATTTCTAAGGGTATGCAACTATACTCTTCCATTGGCCCCAAATCGTATCTAAATAATATCCTATCCTTATATGGATTTGACATAGAGGTCGGACTAGAATTTCACAACCTACCCTCTCAACTCTCTCTAAGAGTTCTTAGCCTCCCCTCACATCTATACTTACATTGATCTGTAAATAGGATTCTCAATCCCAATGGGGTTTCCTCAAAATCTCTATACACAGCTCTAAATACATACATCAATATATTCTTCTCCAATTATTCCAAGAAGTCCCCACTATCATACTAAGTGAGAGACCCCCTATAAGTCTCCAAAATATATCTCTTACTTCATAAGAGAAAACCCCAAATCAATAAACCCAACCAAAAAGGGTTTAAAATCACTATGGAAAAAATACCTCAAAATGTCCTGTTTCCGAATCGATTCGGCCCAACAGCGAATCGATAATCGATTCGGCCCATCCAAATCGATTCGGTCCAAAGGACCTGAGTGTCTGCAACCCTCCAAATCGATTCAGTAGGGGAGAATTTATTCGGCCCTAAAGACCTGAGGCTTCTGCAACCTGGCGAATCGATTCGGTGGGGGCAAATCGATTCGGCCAGTTCAGAAAGCCACGAAAATGGCTGATTTTTCCAAAGCCCAAATTCTACAAAATTCAATTTATATTTCTTCCAACCCTTAATATTCAATCCCACCATAATTTCCAACATCAAAACACATCCTATATTTAACCTCATCAATTTATATCCCTTAAACCCAATTAAAATCTTCAATTTCAAGATTTGAACCAAAATTTAGGTTTTGATGTTTATACCCAAAAACCATTTATTTAACCCACAAATTATGAAATAAAGTACACAAATAACTTATTTAGCAAGATTAAACACTTGCCTCAGATTTGTAGAGGTTGGATCATCCTCGATGTCGCGTTTGGGCCGGAATCTCCAAGCTTTTCTTCCTCTCTCTCCTCTTTTCTTCTTCTTTCTTTCTTCCTTTCTCTCTTTCTCACAAATGAGAATGGCTTGATCCATAAGCCTCTTAATCCTATAAAACATAAGTCCCAGTTTTAAATGTTAATACACACTTTAAATGACTCGTTTACACCAATTCGAGTCAAACTGACTTAAAAATATTTCGGAGCCGAAATAAAACTCAATGACAGTCATTTTGACTATCTCGACCCTTCCAGGATCAATGGTACCCTCAAAATCATCATCCGGAATACTTTAAAATGTCCTTTATTTTTGGACTTAAATTTCCAATTTTAGAATTCTCCAATTTAATTAAATTTTATTTTCCCAAAATTTAATTTCTCAGTCTCCAAAAATCGTGGGGTGTTACAACCACTTACCATTTGATTTGTATTTAAAATTGAAGAGATATTTTTCTAGATTTGCACGTCTCACTCATTCTTACTTTGAAGAACTGATACAAAAAATCATAAATAAGCTTGATGGTTGAACAACTAAGTTTCTATCTTTGGCAGGGAGGAGGAAATAAATAAGCTTGATGGTTGGACAAATAGGTTGAAGTGATTGGATATTTAACATTAATCACTTCACAGATGTAAGAGTAAAAAAAGGCTCCACACTTATGGAAAATGTGATATCTTATGAATATGATATATATAGATGACCCTTATAGTAATGTACAAGATATAATACCTTACACATCAGAATACTATATCAAGATTAAAATTTACATTTGCTCATAAATATTGACAAATTAAAATATACTTTCAATATTATAAATCTCTGAGGGACCAGTAATTATCTGTGCCAATAATTATTCACAAGTGGTCCAATCAACCAGATCGGTAAAATCAGAGCCTGATGATTTCGTAACCTTGTTATAAATCACACATAAATCAAAGAGAGAACATTGGTCATCAAACTCCATATGTATCTGGTTGCTTAATGGAAACTAGGATTCAAGGAAAATATGAAATTTCATATTTTTCAATTCTATAATTGAGAAAATTTTATTAGAAGGACCTAAAGGCTTATTTCATAGTAAATTTTTCACTTTTCATTTTTAATGCAGTAGATACAATATCTAGTAACTTACCATTTTGTACGTCTAAGGCCCAGTAGCGAGCAAGCTAACACCTCTTGAGAACCACCTCCTCCTAAAATGTAGGAAAAAGCACAATTTCAGTATGAAAAGTACTGTTTAAACAGCTACGAATAAATCAAGCTAACTTTAAAGGACACCTATCTCTTCATAAGTTAAAATCAATCTCTACGTCATTGTGCGAAGAGCTTTTGCTTCAGATTCACCTTCATGAAGCTATTCTGCATCACTTGCAGGCTCATCTTTAACGGTCTGATTCTAATAAATAATGATCAAAAGAATATTATTAGAATAAAATGGAACCTAGAAGTCAACTAGAATTAGTATAAACTACCTTAATTTCCACTCGAAGAGTAGCTACTTCCTCATCTCTCCCATCCTTTGTCTATTTTACAACTTTAATAATTGCCTGTGACATAAAATGATTAGCAGACTCCCACAAATAATCAAATTTATCGAACAAAATAAAACACACTAGCAAGTCGCAATAAAGACTAAATCCACTCATTAAAAGAATGGAATATATTACATTGCAGTAAATAGTCAAATGACATGAAATCAAAGAACCAATAAGGGATATTCTGACCTTTAACTACATTTTTAGGTTCATTTTTTAGTTTCCCCGCAAATATAAACACATTTGTATGACACTCTCAAAAGTACTGAAGTAAATGCTACAGAACATAATCACAATTCAATCATTCTCAGTCATAAAGTGTCTACAATTATTGGCTAAGGGCCTTATTAATAACCTTAAGGTATATTGTTAGCCTAAATAACCTAAAAAGGGTCAAAGACTAAAGCACACTACGAATATTCAAAGGAATATCACCTTAAACCTAACAAGCTAGATAAAATAGGGAAATAATTAATGAAACATGTAAAAAATATTTAACAAAACATAATTAAACTCCCAGGACCCCTCATATACATCATTCTCGCCTGATCAGAAGAAGTCCGGGCCTAGTAGAGGGTGGAGATATCACCATCAGAGTCGAATAAGAACAACCACAATCCCCTAGTAAGAAGGGAAGTCATCCATGAAAATGCTCGACATACTAGCTAGAAATTAGACAAGGAAGGGTAGTCACGAAACCCAATTGATGAACAAGAACTCCACCCTAGACTTAGCCACAACAGTAACCCACGGGGACCGAAATAACTTGGATGAACACATTCAGTAATAAATGTTGCAATGCAATCTCCAAACAGACCCCGATGGCAACCCAAAACGAATCAAAATACCCCTGATCAGTCACATTCACCCACAACAACGATCCAATATAAAAATAATTAGAAGAAGAAATCTTAGCAAAGTCATGTTCATTCCCAAAAGAAGAATGATTTCTACGTAAAAAGTGTAAATTGCTAAAGGATGGGAACCCGTTGCTTTCGCAGAATTGTATAATTGTTTTCTCTTGCATATCACTGTTGGTTTTCCAAATTAGTACTGCAGTCGCGATCCCGCGAGGATGAGATAACTACAAAAATCATCCTCAACGCATAAAACCTTCGATTATGCCTTGTCAAAAATCCACTACTAATTTATCAACTTAAAACTAGATTAGAAAAAAATGCAACAGCGAGAGGGAGCGAGGAGTTACATCTTCCTAAACAAATATCAATAAAACCACCATAAAATAAATAATTCCAACTTCTAAGTGCCAAGGTTGGGCTAACTTGCCATTTGGACCTCCCTAAATTTTCTCTCAAAACTGTAATTGTGGGAATCTAGACAGTGGATCCTGGGATATACAAACATGTTATACATCATAACAAACTGTTCCCTTGTATTAATTTCTTTTGAGATGAAAAAGAATTAAGTACAAAATGCAATGAATCATCACACATTTTAACTAAAAATTAAGCAATTTGGAACACATCCAATTAACTTTAATGGTTTGTTTTTATTCCTTTGAAGTTATTACTTTGGTATTACAATATATTTAGAAGAATATAAAATTCTAGTAATCTAACTAATACTTAATGCACATGCATAAAGACTTTTCTTATTTGAATAAAATTTTGGATATCCCAAAGCCTCCTTTTTCTACTACAAACCCCAAGATCTAAAGCATCTTGTACCATGAAAATTAGCAGAGTCTCCTCTTTCTACATGTTTGTCAAAACATGTGATACGTACCATACACAAGGTATATTCTGGGGTCCCACATAATGGAACCTAATATGGATCTTTATGTATTTAAATTAATTAGCAATAATGCATTGGAAGATGAATATACATTGACTACAGAATGATCCTCATTTGATCTTGACACCAATTAAGAATAAATTCAAAAGATAACTTGTGGAAATCAGTTTCGACATCTCCGTGTTGAATTGTTGTGTACAAATTCCTAACCTGTGTAGTGTGTTAAGTATATATTTTGACCTTTTATGGCCGAGTATGAGTAATTTATGTTAATTTTCCCACTGTTTTGAATTTTCAGGCGATTGGGTTCGATGGTAAAATAGTATCGCTTAATTTGGATGACACTAATGTAAACAAATTATATGTTAACAATATTATTGTGAGTGATCACATAGTGAGTGAGTAAGTAAGAATTAAAATTGCACCAGATGATAACACTCCCGACCCTAAAATATCCAAACCATGTAAAATAATCATGTCGGGATTAATAGACAACTAATTTATTCAAATGCAAACAAAGGTCTAAAATGAAATGAAAATAAAAAAACGTTAAGAAAACACAGTTAAAACAATTACTTAAATGAAAATCAAATTGAAATAAATAGTGCGATAAGTCTTTGCTAATAACTAATGAACAAATATCAATGATTTAATTCTATATTCTAGAGGAATGCACTGTAACACCCCGTATTTTTTTACTGATTTTAATTATGGGATTAATTTAATTTAAAATGAGAAATTAATTCGAAATAAAAATAAATATTAATTAACGAGATAAAGATTAATATTAGTTTATGTGAATTATATTAAATATTACTTAGAGAATAAATTAATATGTGATTTTGAATTTATGAAAATTATCGCGAGTGAGAGATACGACATTTACGGTAATTAAGTCGGGGCGCGCGTGTTAGTCGTGTCGGGACTAATTTAATCAGATAAAAAGTAATTAATTTTTAAGTCATCCAAATGGTCATTTTGAGTGCGCCAATGTGTCCGGAAGGGTCGAGATAGTTAAAAAAATTCTACCCGGTGTAATACCCCGTATTTTTATGGCCTTTATTTATGGGATTAATCAAATTTAATTGGGATAAATTAATTTAATACTAATTTGGATGATAAATTGAATATTTACTAGCGTGACGAGAGTTAGTAATTATTGATAAGAATTATTTTGAACATTAATAGATGAGTAAATTAATATATGAGATTGAATTTATTAAATATTGTCATGAGTGAATAATATGACAATTATGGAAATTAAGTGGAGGCGCGCCTGTGTCGTGTCGGGACTATATTATTATTATATAAAGTGAATAAATTATAAGTCGCTCATATGGTCATTTCAAGTGTGCCAACGTTTCCAGGAGGGTCGAGATAGTCAGAAAAGTGTACCCGGGGGTTTAGTTTAGGTCTCAGGGTGTTTTTAGGCCTAACCGGCACCCCGGGAGGGCGATTTAGTCATTTTCAAATTAGGCCTTAGTTTAATGACGAAAATTGAGAAATTAATATCAGATATTAAGAGAGTCTTCTAGGGTTAACATTCTCAAAAGTTTAGAACGACAGTGAGAGGAAGGAAAAAAAAGCTTTCCAAGAATCCAAGGCCAAGAACCAACTCAATTGCACCACCACCACCACCAAAACGTAGATCAGAGCGAGGGGATCAAACCTATACCTGTCAAACTTGTGGAATCAGACCTACTATCTTAAGACAAGTATCTAGAATTGTTTTACCAGGTAGGCCTTATTTTTCGAATTTCGGGACGAAATTCCGTTATTAGGGGAGAAGTATGTAATACCCCGTATTTTTATGGTCTTTAATTATGGAATTAATTAAATTTAATTGGGATAAATTAATTTAATATTAATACGGATTTTAAATTGAATATTTACTAGAGTGATGAGAGTTATTGACTATTGGTAAGAATTATGTTAAACATTACTAGATGAGTAAAGTAATATAGGAGATTGAATTTATTAAAAATTATCACGAGTGAACAATATGACAATTATGGAAATTAAGTGGGGCGCGCCTGTGTCATGTCGGGACTATATTATTATTATTGTGGCCATCCCCCGATCCCCGTCGCGGAGGGAGGAAGGGATCTTTCGGGTCCCGCGCGTCCCCTCTCGGGAGAGCGCTTCGGCCGGCGTCGATTTGGTGAGGTGTAAAAAATGTAGAGAGATTCAGAGTCGCCAGTCTATTTTACTCAAAACAGACAACAGAAAAAAGGGGGAAGCCACCCCGAAGGATGGCTTCTAAAGACATACTGGTGCATGCGAAACCAAATGATTCGAGAAGGGTTCGGAGGCTTAGTTACGAAATGGGAAGGTGTTAGGCACCCATTCCGCCCTTTCGGTCTCTCATAGACATTTGCTATTTTCCTTTATGTTTCCCCCCGTGAGATGTGTGCATGTGTATACGTATAGAATGGACGTAGGAATCCTCGACTTGTATCATGGAAAAGATAAAGCGAGTCATCCGTAGGAAGATATAAAAGTAATATTAGAAAATTAAGATTTACGCGGTTACCCCTACGTTGATCGTTATAAGGGAACGATAACGCACATGGAGTAATGCGTCACCAAGAACAAATATATAATATAAGGAAAATGGATTTAGAGAAGATGGAAAATGAGAGAAAAAGTGAGAGAAAGGACTCGAGTCTCGGGTTTTACCCCGAGACGCCTACGTAGCCTATAAAGGCATCAAAGTCCACGTAGTTCGCATGTAAAACGAGGGGTGGGGTTTAACCCATAAATCCAAATGGAGAAATATCTTATTTGTGAATGTATTTGTGTGTGTAAAAAGGTGTTTTAGTTATGAGAAGAGTGTGAAAAAAGTGTGAGAATCTCTACTTGGAATTTATGAGCAAATCCTCTTTTTCTTATTTTTTGGGTTTTTATTTATATGAAAATATGGGATGTGCAATAATACTAAATAAAAAGTATATTTATGATGTGTGAGATGAGATAATAAAAGTGCTAAGTAAGAAAACAAGTTATTGGGAATTCAAGAGAATTTAAGAGAGTTTGAGAAAGTTAAACCTTCTTGAAGATCTTGAGCTTGATCTTGAATGTTGGAGAGCAGTCCTTGAGTTTGGATGATGATGGAGAGTGGTTAATTCACCAAGTTTGATGAAAAGGATGATGAAAAGTGGAGGTAAAAGAGGGATTTGGAAGTGGAAATCACGCTGCCTTCGAGAGAGGTTTCTGGGATTCGTTCAGAGAGATTTCTATCAGATCTGGGCCCCCTCTTGCAAATGAGGCCAAGGCCTCCTTTTATAGGTCCAGGGGTCTGTCGATCGGCATTTCCATGGCACTACCTATCGGCAGGTGCCGATAGGCAGGGTCTGGGACCTGCCATTTGGCAGTGCGCCTCAGGCTTTTTCAGAAAATTGGCCGCCGAGGGCAAACCGTTGGTCAGAATCGAGCACGGGGCATACCGTTGGAAAGGTATTTCAGAGACCTTCGAAAGACCGTTGGACCACTCCCGAGTTCGTGAGTTAACTTTGGGTCAAATGTGGCTCAGAAGCGTTTGTCGGTCCATTGGACGGGGAATCGTGCGGACGCAAACGGATCGTTCGTCCTCATGGTAAGTCTGAATCGCACACGGGGCATACCGTTGGAAAGGTTAGAAGATTTACTTTGACATTCCAAAGAGTTTGATCCGGTTTGGAGAGTTGACTTTGGTCAACCGGGACCGAGAAGTACTCGGTGGCTTCCCGGAGTCAAACGGGTCGTTCGTCCGCCTAGAAAGTCGGAATTGCGTACGGGATGGACCATTGGAAAGGGTATTTAGTTCCCTTTGAAGATTCATTTAGCCTCGGTCGATCTGAAGAGTTGACATAGGTCAAATAGAGTTCGGGAGCGCCCGGTGGCCTCTAGGTCAGGTTTCGGACGCAAACTGTGCGTTCGTCCTCATGGTAAGTCGGAATCGCGCACGGTACGGACCATTGGAAAGGGTATTAAGTGCCCTTCGAAGATTCATTGAGTTTCGGTCGAGACAAGAATTTTGACTTTTTGGTCAAACTGAGTCGGGGGGTGCCCAATGGCTTCAAAGTCAGTACTCGAGACGTGACCTGGGTTTATAGTGATGAAGGGAGGTACTAGGGACCTAAGGAGAGTTAGGGGGTAATAGAATGGGGTGTCTACAGAGCCCCTCAATGGGTGAGTTTGGAACAAATGATGACCGTCGAATAGACACCACATGATGCCTTTGAGGGAGTATGACCGATTCAGAGGGTGGAGGTCGATTCTGAGGACCTAAGAAGTATGCTGGGGATGATCAATTCTGTGGATCACAGCCGAATCTACGGGCTTAAGGAAGCGAGGGTGATCAGTTCAGAGGATCGAGGTCAGTTCTGAGGACCTAAGAAAATGAGGATGACCAATTCAGAGGGTCGAGGTTAGGTTTGACCTAAGAGTGGTGACGACCGAGGGCCGAGGTCAATTCTGATATAATTTAGGTGATGATCCAAGACCGGGGTCAATTCTGACCCAAGAGTGCTGACGACCGAGGATCGAGGTCAATTCTGACCGAGCTAAGGTGAGGATCCAAGACCGGGGTCAATTCTGACCCAAGAGTGGTGACGACCGAGAACCGAGGTCAATTCTTACCTAACTAAGGTGACGATTCAAGATCGGGGTCAATTCTGACCCAAGAGTGGTGACGACCGAGGACCGAGGTCAATTCTGACCTAACTAAGGTGACGATCCAAGACCGGGGTCGATTCTGACCCAAGAGTGGTGACGATCGAGGACTGAGGTCAATTCTAACCTAACTAAGGTGACGATCCAAGACCGGGGTCGATTCTGACCCAAGAGTGGTGACGACCGAGGATCGAGGTCAATTCTGACCTAACTAAGGTGATAATCCAATATCGGGGTCGATTCTGACCCAAGAGTGGTGACGACCGAGGACCGAGGTCAATTCTGACCTAATTTAGGTGACGATCCAAGACCGGGGTCAATTCTGACCCAAGAGTGGTGACGACCGAGGATCGAGGTCAATTCTGACCTAACTAAGGTGAAGATCCAAGACCGGGGTCGATTCTGACCCAAGAGTGGTGACGACCGAGGATCGAGGTCAATTATGACCTAACTAAGGTGACAATCTAAGACCGAGGTCAATTCTGACCCAAGAGTGGTGACGATCGAGGACTAAGGTCAATTCTGACCTAACTAAGGTGACGATCCAAGACCGGGGTTAATTCTGACCCAAGAGTGGTGACGACCGAGGACCGAGGTCAATTCTGACCTAACTAAGGTGACGATCCAAGACCGGGGTCGATTCTGACCCAAGAGTGGTGACGACCGAGGACCGAGGTCAATTCTGACCTAACTAAGGTGACGATCCAAGACCGGGGCCAATTCTGACCCAAGAGTGGATAAAGATTGCATTTTGATTTTGCTCGGGAAAGAGCTTTGTGATTTCGATTTGAGCTGGGGAGCTGATAGCTGGGGGATGCTTTATAGGAGACCTCGCAGGGGGGAACAACCTATTTTGGGTGCTGTGAGAGAATTCCGCTGGGGAAGTGATCACGTGATTCTTAGGGATTTTCCAGAGCTTTGCCGGTAAGAGTTTTGAGGATTCCATTGGGGAAGAGGGGTTCCGTTTGGGGGATAAGAATTGGATTTGAGGTTTCGTTGGGGAACGATGAATGTGCTAGGGGAAATTTGGATTTCCCTTTGGGAGAGATTGCTCGGGGCGAGTGGTTCTTCTGATTTTTGTTGGGAAAAAATACCATGTGATAATGTATCGCTCGGGGCGAGAGGTCAATCGCTTGGATTTTGAGGGCTCCATTGGGGAAAACGGTGTGTCACCTGAAGGAGTGTGAAATTTTCTTGATGAAAACGTTCTAAATCCCTTATGGGATTTTTAGGAATTTTAGAGGGATTTTTCGAGGCTTCCTGGTATTTTCTGGGAATTTTTGTACAAAATTTTAGGTGGGGTGTCGGTCGACATAGACTGAGAGGTGCCATTCGGCAGTGGCACGGACTTTTGGGATGCCTCGGGAAGGTGAGGAGACAGTGTCGATCAGTATGGAAGGGTGAGATGCCGATCGACATGGCGTTTGGCCTCCTATATAAAGGGGGCGAATCCCTTTCATTTTTCACAGCTTCTTACCTTATCTCTTTCTGTGATTTCTCTCTGCGAATTGTTCTAACGTTCCGATCTTCAAGAAATGGCCGCTTTTGTAAGCACCGCTGTCCATCGGGAGTGGTTGACCGTTGATGACTGGGCGAATGTGGATTGGAGGGACAGGGTTCCCCTTGCTTTGAGAAATGAAAATGCCTTTGATGCATTCGAGTCGGTTGCGGATGAGCGGACCTTGCTGCAGGAGCCGTCGCGTCATTGCTCTTCAAGAGTGATTCCCGGTGGTTATGTAAGTAACCTGACCTTTGGCATTCTTTCCTTTTTGGGTGATTTTTCCCTTTTTCTTGACCTTTGACTGAATTTTTCCTTTTGCCAGTCGGATATTTCTTTGAAGAACATGCGTGCCCGTGGGACGACTAGGCTTAGGGATGTTTGGGAGCATCTTCCACCCGTGGTGTGCTGGATGGTATCATCAGCGGGTTTGGGGAGGTTGGCGACTACGCTGGATGAGAAGCCTCGTTCGACAGCAGTTTTGTGTGCCTTGGGGGAGAGGTGGTGGGACACTACCCACACTTTTCATTTTGGATTCGGGGAGATGACGGTGACTCTCATAGATGTGCAGCAACTGCTGGGGCTGGATTGTGACAGGGTGCAGATAGAGGTGGATCGCTCTTTGCGGGTGAGGCCGGAGGCGGTGTATGCGGCACTCGGTGATGTGAGGAGGATAGTCTCTGGGGATTCTATCCCGCTGTCCTTACTGAAGGATATTTTGCTGAGCAGGGTGGTTGATGTGGAGGACGGGCTGCAAGTGAGGCAGATGGCCCGGTTGTTCATCTTGTTGGTGCTGGGAGGTTTCATGGTGGCGTCGAGCGGCGACGTCGTCTACTTGTGGTTTCTGTCGTACTTGAGGATGTTTTCGAACATTCCTTTCTATGATTGGGGGAGTCTGACCTTGGCGACCCTTTACTCTTCTTTGGATGCATTCAGCCGGTGCTTTCGGCAGACTTTTACTGGAGCCACATATCTCCTGGAGGTATTCTTTACTTTGTGCATTTTCCTTTCATGCATTCGCATTTTCCTTATGCGTCTCTTTTTGCTTGTGAATTCAGACGTGGTTTTATGAGGTGATTGGGTGCAACACCCCGCTGATTGCTTTGAAGGACGACACCATTGGGGACTTTTGTCGCTTGTATCGACGGTGTAAGGCCAACCGGCAGTCGAAGGGATCTCTCTCCCTGGAGGTGGTGCGTCAGGTCTTAAATGACCTGACTAGTGGTCGTGTAAGGTCCTTTCCATTTCAGTCTTAGTTTTTTGCACCTTCTGATCTTGTATTGACTTATACCTGCTTGGGGATTTTTAGGTGACCTTTTATCCTTAGGGGATCGCCATTCAGGATACGGGGGTGGCTGGGGTGAACGCACAGATGAGGCGTTTGTTGGCGCATGAGTTCGGCCATTCCTGGTACCTCGGGGAGAGGGTGATCCGTCAGATTGCTGAGGAGGAGGTGGTGGTGTCTCCCGCGCAGCCTCCTACATCTATAAGGTGGGAGCGACAGTTGTTGGAGGATGAGAGGATCGCGACGATGATTGGCGAGTCCTATGCGTTGTATACTGATACGGCCACGCCATATGATTATATGGATTTTGTGACGACCTGGTTGATGGCACCCAGTATACATGACGCTTTGCCTTTCCCTCCTGATGGTTTGAGTCGGGCGATGGGGTCTTCCTATAGTGGTGGTGGTGGTTCGTCGGCACCTTCGGCGGCGGGGACCTCGGAGGTCCCTTTTGTTCGGCTGCACACTCCTTCGTATAACATCCAACGGGATGATGGAGGGACAGTGCTGATGCTACACCGTCCTCTTGCGATGGATCCAGAGGAGCTGGGCTTGATAGAGGACGTCCTTCATCCTACGGTAAAACTTTCGGTCCTTTTCCTTTCTTTCTTGATTTCTTTTGCTTGACACTGATTCTGCCTTTTCCTTGCAGCAAATCCGGGTGTCGACCACTTGGCTCAGGGACATCAGAGACTGGATATCATCGGCGACTACCCACATTTGGGAGGCTGTCCCTGTTCCTTCTTGCTTGGTGCCGTCAGCCTCGTCCGGGGGAGACTCTGGCTCGGGTAGTGGGGGTGCGTCGTCTCGCCGTAGGGGGAAGAGAGCGCGTCGCAGGGGTGGAAACTCTTGAGAGAGAGAGAATGTGGGTTCGGGCTGAGTCCCGTTGTTTTTGGCTTTTTCTTTATTTCCTGCAAAAATGATGTAACACATAAAATATATATATATATATGCAATGCAATGCAGTTTTTTGATTATTTATCTTTTATTTTAATGATGAATGAATGCATGCACGTGCGCTTTTTAATTTGCTACAGAGATCGTAAAATAGGAGTATTCTTGGAATTTTTCAAAGGAAAGTTATTTTATTTAAACGGGGAATCCCATGAGGAGGGAACAGGATTCTTGAAATTCTTTTGAGAATATCAATTTATTTTTATGGATTTTTCTGATTTGAAAAAGAAGGAAAGGAGGAAATTTCCAAAAATGGGGGGTTGCTGATCGGCAAGCACCCTGGCCTGCCTATCGGCAGTTCAGTCCAGTCCCATCAATTAAAAGCTTTGATTGGTACCCTCTTCAGCCTTTAGTACCTTGTGGGGTAGGATTCCTTTCGATTTCTGCAGGGATTATGTCCTTTGTGAGGATTTTTAAGTATAAAAAGGGAGAAGGGTGGAGTGTTTTCCTCACACCTTTTGCTTTCTTACATACCCACCCATCATCTTTTAGTCTTGCGAGATGCCTCTCCCTGGTAGCATTGAGTTTGTCAACTACCTCAAAGCCTTGGAAGCTATGTGCTCTTATAATATCGACTATGATGCTTTTAACATGCGTCGAGTCTCCTTGTGGTGTAATCGACCTTTTGAGTGGAATATACTGATGGCGGCAGTACAATTTTGGTACCACGAAGACCATGTATTCTGCTTTGGGTTGGAAGAAGTTTGTTCTACCTACGAGGAATTTTTTGCCATACTAGGCGTGAACCTCTGTGTTGTCGCGGATTTACCCAAATTTTCTCGCTCTCCTAGGGATTTGTTGGTCGGGCTTCTCTATATTTCTCCTTCGGTGGCCAGGTCATTGGTTGTCAGGGTAATGATTTCCCTCCCGGCGGTGTTGCAGTCCGTGCGTTCGCTGGAAGTAAGTGATGCTGGATATGCTGGAACCGTTGCTCTGGGCCTGGTTTCAAAAATTATTGTTGGTGACTGGGGAGGTGCGCGTGGACTCACAACTTGCATCCATTACCTCATGGATGTCATATCGCCGCAATCTTGCGGCGGTGATATTGGCGGAGACTTTGAATGGCCTGGATGCCTGGAGAGAAGGTCGTTCCAATTTTTTAAGGGGGAGCCCTGTGATGCTGTTCATGTGGTTGTCTGAAAGATTCCGCTTGTCGACTCCTCCAGAATATCCTTTGTCGGTCGTACCCAACTTCTTTTCGCGCTACTTCATTCGTGTTGGCCTGTATGTTGAGAATTGGGAGAATTGGTTTGTGGAGCATGGGGTTCGTGGCCTGTATTGGTCAGTGCCTTGGTGGGGACAGTTGCAGCCTATTCTGGAGCTAGGAGAATATTCATATGTGCGGCTGGTTGGTCTCAGGCAGACCTCTTTTTATTTCCCTTGGCGGCTTTTACGCAAATTTGGCTGGGCGCAGGTCGTGCCCCCTCGGACCTCAAATTTCTTTCCGGTAGAAGATTTGACTGAGCGCTTGCCTCTGTTGCTTGGATCTCTGTGGGAAAATCGGCGTCCGTCGATCCGTCCCTCTCAGTCTGTTGGGAAGGTTTGCCATGTCCCCAAAGATTATATGAAGTGGTTGTGGAGGAAAGTAGTCAGCAAGATGTTGGCAGTAGAGACCGGTCAGAGGTGGTTTGTTTTATCTGACTCCATGGAAGGGGGTGTTGTGGTATTTTCGAAGATGGTTAAGGCTCATCGGTCCATGGAGTGTTTGAGGCACTCCATTCAGGCAGGAGAAAATTGGGGTCCTCAGGATGTAGATGATGAGGGTGCAGGCTCTTCGGGTAGCTGTGGGTAGGACTCCTGGGGAGTTTATTCATGTAACAGATGTGGGGGATTTTATCTGGTTTTTATGGTAGTAGGGGGAAAAGAGTTATCCGTTCCTTTTTCTTATGTAATTTGTATTGTAGTTTCTTATTAATGAAATAAATAAGTTTCTGATCATCCAACTGTGCCTTTCGATGAATTTTGTATTTTGAATTATCTATACTAATCGCTAAGGCATACATAATCCATTTGTTCAAGTTGGTGGTTAGAATGAACTGCCATTATCAGAGATAAGAAAGGAATATATTTTGGTGAAAAAGAAGGGGCCGTGCTCATGTGGGGAGTATGAGCTGCCTACGTACCTCTGGGGTTTTTGAAAAAGTTCTTATCTGTTTCAAAATAGTTTTTCCAGAGGATCAGGCCCACAAAGTTCTGAGTAGAGAAAAATGAAGAGTTTTATTTTTTATTTTTGTATTTTTTTTTTTAGAATAGAAGGGGCATGGGAAGAGTCGTAGCGCGCCAAGATTTCTAACTAGGGGTAGAATTTCTTGAGACGGTCCAGATTGACTGGACGAGCCATCTCTTCCCCATCTAGGTCAGTGAGCATGGCGGCACTGCCAGACAAGATTTTCTTCACAATGTAAAGGCCGCTCCAATTGGGTTTGAACTTTCCTCTGGGGTCCCATGTGGGTTCTATTATCTCCTTGAGGGCTAAATCCCCCTCTCGAACACCGCGGTCCTTGACTCTCTTGTTGAATGATCGCGCTATTCGACGATGGTATCCCTGTATGTGGTAAAGAGATTTTAATCTTCTTTCATCTAAGAGGGCTAGCTCATCAAGACGGCCTTGGCACTAGTCTTCTTTACTAACCTTGCTTTCGAGCATGACGCGTAGCGAGGGTATTTCCAGCTCCACAGGTAGGACTGCTTCCATGTCGTAGACCAGGGACTAAGGGGTAGCCCCAATAGAGGTTCGGATTGAGGTTCGATAGCCCCAGAGGGCGTACGGGATCCGATCGGACCAATCCCTACAACTTTCGGTCATCTTGCTGATGATGGTTTTGAGGTTTTTATTGGCGGCTTCAACTGCACCATTGGTCTGAGGTCGGTAGGGAGAAGTTTTGAGTCTCTGAATCTCGTACTCGTTGACTATTTCTGTGACTTCTGCCTCGAAGTGCAAACCATTATCCGACACTAGCTCGTGCGGGACCCCATATCGGCAGATGATATTTTTCTCGATGAATTTGGCCACCTTCTTAGCATTTAATACTGCGTGTGACTCAGCTTCGACCCATTTGGTGAAGTAATCGATGGCAACCAAGATAAACTCATGCCCATTTGACGCTTTTGGTGTAACCTTCCCTATGATGTCGATACCCCAGGTGGAGAACGGCCAGGGAGATGTCATGTTGTATAATTCCCGTGGAGGTAGATGTTGGAGATTGGAGAACTGTTGGCATTTAGGGCACCTCCGAACATAGGCGGTGCAATCCTGGGCCATGGTGGTCCAGTAGTAGCCTTGTCGGATGATCTTTTTGGCAAGCATGTGACCGTTAATGTGAGGCCCGCATTCCCCGCTGTGGATTTTCTGCATTATCTTTTCAATGTCAGCCCTTACGATACAGTGCAAGTGAGTTCCATCGAAATTCCTCTTGAGTAGTGCTTTATGACAGATGATGTACTGAGGGGCCAGCCTTCGAAGGGTAGCTCGGTTGTTCTTATTGGAACCCTCGGGATACCTACCGTACCAGAGGAGGCACCAAATATCATAGTACCAGTAATTGACTAGCTCAGGGTCTTCTGTGGAGACAAGATCAATATGGTAATAATGGGTAGGTTTGTCTTGCCTTTGAACTAGGAAGGGGGTCATTGTTATTCCCTCGGGCATGTCGACCATGGAAGCCAAAGTAGCGAGAGCATCGGCTAGGTTATTCCTAGCTCGGGGTAGGTAATGGAAGGTGACATCTCAGAATTGGGAGGCCAACTCTTCTAATTAGGCGTGAAAGGGTTGGAGCTTTTCGTCCTTGACTTTCCACTTTCTGAGCACTTGACCGATGATAAGGGCAGAATCCCCGTATACATCAAGGTATTGAATACCTTTCTCGAGAGCGACCTGGAGGCCCATTGTGCATGCCTCGTATTCTGTCATGTTTTTGGTGCAAGGGAAATCCAATTTAATAGCGATAGGAATGTGGGAGTCATCTGGGGCGATCAGAAGTATCCCAATGCCATATCCCTTTTTGTTGGCAGTGCCATCAAAGAACATTTTCCATCGAAGGTGGTCCTAGACGGTGCAAAGAATGTTCTTATCTGGGAATTCGGAGATCCAGACATCTGCTTCGTCTATGGGGTAGTCAGCGAGGTAATTAGAGATGGCTCTTCCTTTGCAGAAGTCTTCAAGGTACTCGGCTAGCAAAGCCCCAACTGCAGTGTCGGTTATGGTTAGGTATAAGAGCAAAGGGAGACCAGGCAGTGGTGGCATGGGAAATGGAGGTTAGGTTAGGTACTGTTTGATTTGATTAAAAGCTTCTTGGTAGGCCCCGTTCCAAACCTTGGTTGAATCCTTTCGGAGGAGCTTGAAGATTGGTTCACAGATGGAGGTTAGCTGGCTGATGAACCGGCTGATATATTGTAATTTCCCCAGAAAACCTCGGACTTCCTTCTCTGTTCGGGGAGGTGGCATCTCAAGTATGGCCTTCAGTTTGGCGGGATCCGCTTCTATCCCCTTCTCACTGACCATGAATCCTAAGAGTTTTCCCTTCCTAATGCCGAAGACGCATTTCTGTGGATTAAGTCGCATCTGATACTGTCGCAGTCGTTCGAAGAGCTTCCGGACAGCGGGAACATGACCTTCTCTAGTTTTGGACTTGATAATCATATCATCCACGTAAACCTCGACCTCTTTGTGAATCAAATCGTGCTGGATGGTTATGGCGGCCCTTTGGTAGGTAGCCCCAGCATTCTTGAGACCGAATGGCATAACGGTGTAACAAAAGGTTCCCCGTGGGGTGATGAATGCGGTTTTCTCTTGGTGGTCGGGATGCATCTTAATTTGGTTGTATCCGACAAATCCATCGACAAATGACTTGAGAGCATGACTGGCTGTGTTGTCCACGATCATGTCGATGTTGGGTAGCGGATAATCATCCTTCGGAGAGGCTTTGTTTAAATCTCAGTAATCCACACACATTCGAACATTTCCTCCTGATTTTGGTACAGGTACAATGTTGGCTAGCCACGTGGGATATTCGATTACTCGAATGAAACCCACGTTCAACTGTTTGATCACCTCTTCTTTGACCTTAAGCGACCATTCGATGCAGAGTTTTCTTAATTTTTGTTTAACTGGCTTGGCATCTGGGAGAGTGGGGATCTCGTGCTGAGGTATTGCGTGGTCAATACCGGGCATATCGTCGTAGTACCATGCGAAGATATCCACAAACTCCCTTAGCAATTCTTCGAATCGTGCGCATTCATGCTCGTCAAGGGTGGCCCTATCCTAATCTCGCACAGTTGGCTACTAGAACCGAGATTAATAACGACAGTCTCTTCTTCATTAACTTGAACGCAATTATGTTGTTTATTATTAACCTTATTTAGATCAGTTAAGAATTGCTCATTTGTAAAATCATCATCATCAAAAGCTTGGTTAGAATCTACACAATTAATGTAAGGCACAATAAGATACTCAAAATCTTCATTTATTTCATTGATAGGAAAAATAGCATTGAGAACCTCGTCAAAAGAGGTCTCGATTACATTTGAGCAAGGATGGACAACAACATAAGAAATAGGTTAAACATTGGGGTTGGGGGAGATTTCAAGAGGTAGAACTGGCACAGCATGCCAGTTGAGGAGAGGTGTATCAGCAGCTTTAATCAAACGGGATGGGTCCCTTGATATAGTGCCTAAATGAACCATGCAGAGTGTCAGCCCCAGTGTCTGCAGGTTGAAGGAATCTTCGGAATCACTTTCCTCAGTCTCTTCAGTATCTTTGATAAGCGGTGGCACCTGGTATTGGTAACTTTCGGCCCATGGGTATCTATCTTGGAAAAAGATCTCCATTTCAGGCTTCATTTTCTTATCTGTGCGATCGTACCATGGTTCTGGAAAACCGTAAAAGGGGAAATCCTCGCCCTCTTTGATGAATCATCCATTTAAAGAATCTCCCGAGATAGTTCGGACGAAGTCTAACCCTCTCTTTGATCGAGTCTGGTGAATCATTCTGAGCTCTGGTTCTGATGGTTGATATCCCAAGCCGCAAGGAGGGAAAGCTTTCTTCAGTTCGATGGGCTCAAGTATCCCCTGCTGCCTTTGTCCTAGCCCCAGTCCGGGCATGACGTGCATGTTTCTGAACATCTGAATCACATTGACATTGCCATGAGGGTCATATTCTGAACAAACCCTTTCTTTGAAACCGTTCCCTACCGGGAGTAAGAGTGGCTCAACCCGGAATCCTGATAGGAGCATATCATTTGACCCGTGTTGTATATCAAGAATTGGACTCCTGGTGCCTGCACCCTCGGCGTTACCATCGTCACCCAAGATGGTGATGACTCGCCCATCAGCGAAGAACTTCAATTTCTGATGAAATGAGGAAGAGACACCCTTTATACTGTGGAGCCAGGATCGTCCGAGCAACAGGTTGAAATAAGCTGGGATATCAATGACTTGGAATTCGACAACAGGGTTTTTAGGTCCAACCCCTATTACAAGTTTTATGGATCCCATCACCTCACGATGGGTATTATCATAGGCGCGCACGACAGTGGATGTTGGAGCGAGGTAACTTTATTTCAGACCTAAACATTTGAAGGTTCTCAGTGGGCAGACATTCAAAGCGGATCCGTTGTCAATGAGAGAGAGAGAGGTACAACCTTCCCCATAACTTCGACGGAGATTTTGAGTGCATGATTGTGATTTGGCCCAATTTTGGGGATTTCTTCTTCAGAAAAGGACAGCATTCGGGTAGAGGTCAAGGATCCGAACAGGTTTATCGCTTCTTCTGGTGTGGTAGAGGGAGGAACTATGGGTCCAGTGAGCAATTTGATCAAAGCATTTCTGTGTAGCTGGGAAGACATGAACAGCCCCCATAGAGTGATGTTAGCTTAAGTTTTCTTCAGTTGATCGAGGATCTTGCTCTCCTCGAGGGTTATTTCTGGCATAAGAAGGTTTTCAACGCCCTTCCCCTTATCATTTACTGGTAGCGAGCTTGGAACTTGGTAATGTCTCCCAGATCTGGTCATGTGATTTACTGAAGAAGGGAAAAACTTAAATCCAGTTTCCTCATCAATCTCAGGTTGTTCTGCCACCTTATCTATTTCTCCGAGGAGTTCTTCAAATGATATCATCCCACATAAGTCAGCTACTGGTCCAGCTCTTTCTGAAACTTGTTCTTCGCTCGAATCTTCGAATTCTTCCCCCCACCCGGTGGCAACAATTCTGTTTTCCCCTGTGAAGTTAATGCATTCCACGACTTCAACGGCTTCCTCATATAGGTCTTCCCATTCTGTGGGGATGTGTAAGGGTGAAGGGACCAGGTGCCCTTGCATCTTAAAAGTGTCGAGTAACTCGGTGATACTGCAAATGCTATTGGTTTGCCTGAATGTTTCCGTCATGATCCAGATAATATCATCTAAGCAGACTTCGTCGGTTGGTACCATTCACCTATCTGATTCTCGGGCCCATTTCCGTGCTTCCAAAAATAACGTACTGAACCTCTGGCAGTCGATAATCATCTGTGAGAGCAATTTCTTGCCGAACTCTAGGAGTTGGTTCAATGCCTCTGACAATTCTATACTTCCACTTTCAGAACAGGTCCGAACAGTGATGCACGCTCTGGTAAGGAGTGACAGTGCCTGATCAGCGGGGCTAGTAGGGTGTAGGAGGAAATATGGGCAAAGTTGAAGAGGTTTAGGAGGGTATAAGGCTGTGATTTGGGTTGATGGATCGAAATTCGGGTTTCCTTCCGATAAGATGGCATTGGTGTGATTTAGGAGTGGGTTATGAGTAGTGTTTGGCTTAGGATTGGCTGGTGGGGCGATGGTACCCCGGTCGATGAGATCTTAAATTATGTTTCGAAGGTGGAAGCATTGGTCGGTGGTATGGCCAGCTGTTTGGTTTAAGTCGCAATGGGCATCGGTCTTGAAATTTCTGGGAAGTGGGTTTGGTAACGGACGGGGATCCAAAGGTTTTATAAGGTTTCGGCTCAACAGGGCTTGGTAAACTTTGGAGAGGGGAGCATGAAGCTTAGTGTATTCCCTTCGGACGGGAGCAGGGTGGTGCCCATGATGTGGTTGGTTGAGAGATGTTATTGATGGTTGAGACTGCGGCACTAACAGGCTTGTCATATTTTCAGAGGATGAACTGTTCGGACACCTTCTTTGGTTCAACTTCTGTTTTGGCAAGACCCTCTTCGATTTCTACTCCTGCTTCTCTGAGAGTTCGAAAATGGGGGTAGTACTGTCCTCCCATGGTCGTTCGGACATGGGGCAAGAAATTCTTCTTCACTATGCTGACTTGTTCTTCTTCAGACGGCCGATTAGTCATGGTAGCTACTTTTTCCCTCCATCGGGCTATGAAATTACTGACTGATTCTCTAGAGTTTTGTTTGAGCAACTCTAAATCACGACGGGTGACCTCGAGATCTTCGTTGTATTTGTGCTGCGACATGAATTCTCGGGCTACATCCTCCCAGCTACGGATTTTGGATTCCTCAAGAGATAAAAACCATCGGAGGGCACTATCCTTCAAAGTTTGCTGAAATAATTGGGTCATCACTTCTTCCGAAGCCCCTAGTAGAGTCATGGAACGATAATAACTGCGAAGATGAACAATCGGGGGGCCACTCCCTCCAAATTTCTCGATATTTGGCATTTTGAACTTCTCGGGTAACCTTGCTTTAGGATAAGGAGACATATGGGGATAGTCCATGTAATTTATAGAGATCCTGACTTGGTCAAACTTCTTGGTGAGCATCTTAAGATCTTCTTTGACTTTGTTCAACTTCTCCTCCCTTGGATCAGCAACCACAGGCAAGTTAGCCATAGGCTGGGCAATGTTTGGCATTGGAAGCTGGGCAGGCGGCGGCCCATTAGCAGGAGGGGCACGCGGAGCGTGCTGATATTCTTTCGGAACCCAGATGGGCTCGGGTGGACCCATAGCATGAGGGAACAGGGACTCGGGCTCTTGTGGAATAGGAACTTGGTTTCGTTGCATTTCTCGGACCTCAGCTTGGAGGTTGTCGATCTTGGCCACGAGCTGAGCTAGGACTGTCGGCATATCCGGTTGTATGACTAGTGCTTGTTCTGCATTCTCCATGGAAGATGGATGAATTCCGGATTCGAAGGAAGTAGTAGAGGAACAGACAAAACTCCGGGGTGATTTGACTGAAGACCTAAGCCAATAGGGAGCCAGGCTAAGGGCGTGCGATCAACCTGAGAAGGCGCAGGATGAGATTTATTTTTTGAGAAAAGGGGAAGAGATTTTTTTTGGATTTTTGATAAAAAGGGAGAAATGTTTTTGGATTTTTGATAAAAAGGGAGAAATGTTTTTGGATTTTTGATAAAAAAAAAAGGGAGAAATATTTTTGGAGACGAAACTCAATATGATTATTATGATTATTATGTTCTCACTTGTATTTAATTCTCCTAAATGCAATGCCGGACGGGACCCGAGTCTGAAGAAGTGGGATTTTAATATATGCAAAGCTACGGTTTGGACTTGTAACCAGGCTCGCGGACAGAGTCCCGTTTTAAAAATGCGTAAAAATTGGGCGGAAGATCGACCCGAAATTTCGGCAGAGTTTCGAGTTGAAACCGGTAATCTAAAGTGCGTGTCCTAGGTTTGACACCTATATGCGGGTATGTAGTTGGTTGGGTGAATCGGCATGGGTTCCCTCTTTGGCGTGGCTTCCATGATATACGTCTTGCTCTTGCGGGCAATCGGTACGTGTGGACAAGCCATTTGATATACCTGAGTGTACGTGAATCGCCTCACCATATACCTCATGGGGACGGTACGTGTGAGAGCGAATTCGATATACTCGGCGTGCGTGAACGAATTCCCTGCGATATACCTCCCGTCATGACTTCGGTCAAGCGGTACGATGCGGTGGAACCGTTCGATATACGTCGAAGGTACTTGGCCAATGGAAGGTGAGAGTCATATCGCTTAGGCTAACTGTGACCTGCCGGACCAGTGCCCATCACGAAGTGACCCTCCAGTTACTGGGTAATATTTGGTCAATATCAATGCTCTTTCGTGATGTCGTGTGAATCATGCATGATTCTCTTATTAGTATCTTATGATGAGAATGCCTTTCTTGATTATGCCAAACAGGGAGCAACGTACAAGTACCTCAAAAGGTAGACCAATTATGGATGGGTGATGCGTGCAACATGGGGATATACACGTGATCCTAGGTGCACGTGGTGTGAAGTGTACATGGAGAATTTTTTACAAGTGTGTGAACATAAGCATAAGCATGGGATACATATGAAAAAGGGGAACATGCAGATATTGGGAGGGAAACATAAACAAATTTAGCATCCATGTAAATAGAGTCAAGCCTTCAAAATGAATAAACTCCCCAGCAGAGTCGCCACTGTGTCCATCCCCCGATCCCCGCCGCGGAGGGAGGAAGGGATTCTTCGGCTCCCGCGCGACCCCTCTCGGGAGAGCGCTTCGGTCGGCGTCGATTTTGTGAGGTGTGAAAAATGTAGAGAGATTCAAAGTCACCAGTCTATTTTACTCAAAACAGACAAAAGAAAAAAGGGGGAAGCCATCCCGAAGGATGGCTTCCAAAGACATACTGGTGCATGCGAAACCAAATGATTCGAGAAGGGTTCGGAGGCTTAGTTACGAAATGGGAAGGTGTTAGGCACCCATTCCGCCCTTTCGGTCTCTCATGGATATTTGTTATTTTCCTTTATGTTTCCCCCCGTGAGATGTGTGCATGTGTATACAAATAGAATGGAGGTAGGAATCCTCGACTTGTATCATGGAAAAGATAAAGTGAGTCATCCGTAGGAAGATATAAAGGTAATATTAGAAAAATAAGATTTACGCGGTTACCCCTAAGTTGATCGTTATAAGGGAACGATAACGCACATGGAGTAATGCGTCACCAAGAACAAATATATAATATAAGGAAAATGGATTTAGAGAAGATAGAAAATGAGAGAAAAAGTAAGAGAAAGAACTCGAGTCTCGGGTTTTACCCCGAGACGCCTACGTAGCCTATAAAGGCATCAAAGTCCACATAGTTCGCATGTAAAATGAGGGGTGGGGTTTAACCCATAAATCCAATTGGAGAAATATCTTATTTGTGAATGTATGTGCGTGTGTAAAAAGGTGTTTTAGTTATGAGAAGAGTGTGGAAAAAGTGTGAGAATCTCTACTTGGAATTTATGAGCAAACCCTCTTTTTCTTGTTTTTTGGGTTTTTATTTATATGAAAATATGGGATGTGCAATAATACTAAATAAAAAGTATATTTATGATGTGTGAGATGAGATAATAAAAGTGCTAAGTAAGAAAACAAGTTATTGGGAATTCAAGAGAATTTAAGAGAGAGTTTGAGAAAGTTATACCTTCTTGAAGATATTGAGCTTGATATTGAATGTTGGAGAGAAGCCTTGAGCTTGGATGATGATGGAGAGTGGTTAAT
The DNA here is from genome assembly GCA_949130495.1 of Sambucus nigra. NCBI lineage: Eukaryota > Viridiplantae > Streptophyta > Magnoliopsida > Dipsacales > Adoxaceae > Sambucus > Sambucus nigra. Next base: position 1,958,469 of record CASBWL010000485.1, read on the forward strand.
TCACCAATTTTGATGAAAAGGATGATGAAAAGTGGAGGTAAAAGAGGGATTTGGAAGTGGAAATCACGCTGCCTTCGAGAGAGGTTTCTGGGATTCGTTCTGAGAGATTTCTATCAGATCTGGGACCCCTCTTGCAAATGAGACCAAGGCCTCCTTTTATAGGCCCATGGGTCTGCCGATCGGCATTTCCATGGCACTACCTATCGGCAGGTGCCGATAGGCAGGGTCTAGGACCTGCCATTTGGCAGTGCGCCTCAAAATTTTTCAGAAAATTGGCCGCCGAGGGCAAACCGTTGGTCAGAATCGAGCACGGGGCATACCGTTGGAAAGGTATTTCAGATACCTTCAAAAGTCCTTTAGACCACTCCTAAGTTTGGGAGTTGACTTTGGTTCAAATGTGGCTCGGAAGCGATTGTCGGTCCATTGGATGGGGAATCGTGCGGACGCAAACGGATCGTTCGTCCGTATGGTAAGTTCGAATCACGCACGGGGATACTGTTGGAAAGGTTAGGAGATGTACTGTGACATTCCAAAGAGTTTGACCCGGTTTGGAGGGTTGACTTTGGTCAACCGGGCCCGGGAAGCGCTCGGTGGCTTCCCGGAGTCAAACGGGTCGTTCGTCCGCCTGGAAAGTCAGAATTGTGCACGGGATGGACCGTTGGAAAAGTTATTCAGTGCCCTTTGAAGATTTGTTCAGCCTCGGTCGAGCTGAAGAGTTGACATAGGTCAAATAGAGACCGGGAGCGCCCGGTGGCCTCTAGGTCAGGTTTCGGACGCAAACTGCGCGTTCGTCCTCATGGTAAGTCGGAATCGCGCACGTGGCAAACCATTGGAAAGGGTATTCAGTGCCCTTCGAAGATTCATTGAGTTTTGGTCGAGATGAGGATTTTGACTTTTTGGTCAAACTGAGCCGGGGGCTGTCCAATGGCTTCCAGGTCAGTACTCAGGATGTGACCTGGGTTTATAGTGATGAAGGGAGGTACTAGGGACCTAAGGAGAGTTAGGGGGTAATAGAATGGGGTGTCTATAGTTATATAAAGTGAATAAATTATAAGTCGCTCATATGGTCATTTCAAGTGTGCCAACGTGTCCAGAAGGGTCGAGATAGTCAGAAAAGTGTACCCGGGAGTTTAGTTTGGATCTCAGGATGTTTTTAGGCCTAACAGGCACCCCGGGATTGCGATTTAGTCATTTTCAAATTAGGCCTTAGTTAAATGACGAAAATTGGGAAATTAATATCATATATTAAGAGAGTTTTCTAGGGTTAACATTCTCAAAAGTTTAGAACGACAGTGAGAGGAAGGAAGGAAAAGCTTTCCAAGAATCCAAGGCCAAGAACCAACCCAATTGCACCACCACCACCACCACCACCACTTAATCGTAGATCAAAGCGAGGGGATCAAACCTATACCTGTCAAACTTGTGGAATTAGACCTACTATCTTAAGGCAAGTATTTAGAATTGTTTTACTAGGTAGGCCTTATTTTTCGAATTTCGGGACGAAATTCCATTATTTGGGGGGAAGTATGTAATACCCCATATTTTTATGGCCTTTAATTATGGGATTAATTAAATTTAATTGGGATAAATTAATTTAATATTAATTCAGATTTTAAATTGAATATTTACTAGCGTGATGAGAGTTAATAATCATTGGTAAGAATTATGTTAAATATTACTAAATGAGTAAAGTAATATATGAGATTGAATTTATTAAAAATTATCACGAGTGAATAATATGACAATTATGGAAATTAAGTCGGGACATGCCTATGTCGTGTCGAGACTATATTATTATTATATAAAGTCAATAAATTATAAGTGGTCCGTATGGTCATTTCGAGTGCGCCAACCCATCCATAAGGGTCGAAATAATCAGAAAAGTGTACCCGGAGGTTTAGTTTGGGTCTCGGGGAATTTTTAGGCCTAACCGACACCCCAGGAAGGCAATTTAGTCATTTCCAAATTAGGCCTTAGTTAAATGACGAAAATTGGGAAATTAATAGGATCAAATACCAAAAAGTCCCTCAAACATTTTTTAATACACATTTAGTCCAAGCCTTTTATTTTGTACCAAGAAGTCCCTTATTCTCTTATCTTTAAAGGTTCGCGCCAGCAGCCTTTTTGGCATGATGAAGGACTTTTTAGTGTAAAATAAAAAGGCTTGGACTAAACGTTTATTAAAAAAAGTTCTATGGACTATTTGGTATATGCCTCAAATTAATATCAGATATTAAGAGAGTCTTCTAGGGTTAACATTCTCAAAAGTTTAGAACGGCAGTGAGGAAGGAAGGAAAATCTTTCCAAGAATCCAAGGCCAATAACCAACCCAATTGCACCACCACCACCACCACCACCAAAACACAGATCGGAGCGAGGGGATCAAACCTATACCTGTCAAACTTGTGGAATCAAACCTATTATCTTAAGGCAAGTATCTATCTTGCAATTTTTCTAGTTGATATTTCACCCATGTTAGAATAGGATTGATAAAAATATGCTTTATTGAAGAATTCCATGAATTAGAAGATTTGAATCACATGTTGTAGGAGTAGTACATGTAATTTGGAACTCTTGTCATATGTATAGGATTACCCACGAAATTATAATGGTTTAAAAGGAAGAAATCTGGAAAAAGAATTAAAAGATTGGAAATTTTAATGAAACTAGGGTTCTTGGTAAATATTAGGAATTGGGCCTTTAATCCTATACTTTTGATGAAATTCGTACATGCTTTATGTAGGAAATCATATAGGTAGGTTAATATAACTATTAGTTCAATTGATTGGGAGTTTGGGACTCAATTATGGAGTTTTGGTTGAATTTGATGAAGAAAACCCGTAATTAATAATGGTAGAATTTGTAATACTTGTTCGATCGATCGATCGACTCAAGAATGTCGATCGATCGACTCCTTTCATCGATCGATCGACCCCTCCTGGAAACTTCATGTTTTTCCCCTTTTTGTTTAATTCGGATAAAATGCATAGGAACCGTTGAATAACATTTAAAGAGTATAATGGGTCATGAAGAGGACCAGTAGGGTCTAAGTAGATTCCGTTGAGTGATTTTTTTATGGGATGAAATCGTGGGTTAACGGAGGGTTTCGTCACATATTGGAAATTGTGCTTACGTTCATTAAGGAATTGAGAGACTCGTGAATGACTTGGACCAGTATGTTAGAGAGGGAATACCTACTGAATTTATCTTTAGTAAGAGATAATGATTTGAGGGATGATAATTAATTATGATATGATTATAATTGAGAAAAAAAGAGATGAATCCTTTATACGTAATAATTGAGTAAGATTATACTAAGTACGGTTAATAATATTATCACAGGTCGTGGGCGAACCTAATTGGAAAATGTGAATATATATATATATATATATGGAAGTGTGACTGTGTGCTTATACTAAATATTATAATTGTGAATAATCATACCGCGTTACTTGCTATCACGGAGGTTGCCGCACCAGGACAGTCTTATCTCGATGGAACCTTTATGGGGGATATTGATTTGTACCCTAGAACATAGGATTCCTTGGTACAGGCTATCTGATAATGATAGTCAGACGGTACAAAGAGACGTGAGAGTATGTGCTGACCTCTTAGTGACTTGAAACTATGATTCGCCTCCATTTTATGTGTATTGTGTTAATACAGTTTGAGAGTGATTCCGAACTAGTATTTTCCTTAGTACGAGAGATACGGGGACTTGATATCAGAGTATGCCAACACCATAGATTTTATGTGGGGTGCCTATTAGTATATATATTGTATGAGTGATTAATATATATACCTATACCTGAGATACTTATACTGTGGATGTAAGTAGATAAGTAATTCGAATAAATGCTCCTAATCATAGTAAGTGTTCGGGAACCTTATAATAGTATTGAGAAATACATAAGTGACGTAAGTAATCATTAAGAGACTGGTCTCTAAACTAAAATCGTAGTCTTGTAAATTCTCGAAATAGAATTGATGGGAGATGAGTTAGATTGACTTATGAGTCATTTAGTAGTACGGTACTCATGCACACTAGAAGAAAGGTGAGAATTCTCAAGAGAGTGTTGCGTACTAACATGGTTATTATATTAGCCGGTAAGCATTTTAAATACTTGCTAAACTGTTTTACACTCGGGCTCTGACCCATTTTCTGTCATTTTCTCTCTCTTCGATATATATGTATATATTGCAGGTGCCCAACCACAGGGGCATTAGGTGTAGTTTCTTTGTATTGGACGTGCTGCAGCTTAGGTGGGAGTTGCAGGCCCTTGCTCTAGACGACCTCTTCTTTGACTCAGCTCTTGAGTTAGTTCTTCATAACTAGGGCATGTGTCGCCCGATTTTCGATTTTCGTTTAGACTTATTAGAGATTTTGTATTCATTTATGTTTTCAGTATTCAGTACTCATTTGGGAGTTATTTCATGTCTTGTTGATTTTACTTATGGATATTGACATGGTTTGAATAATCTAGTTGGCATGTTTCTTTCGGATGATTGATATCCTTAGCAATTGTGTTATTCCATAAAAAGGTTTTTACGATGGGATTTAATACAAAATAATAATATTTTAAATTGTTTTGACACTTGGCTTAATTAATTAGGGTGATTAAAACGAAAAATTGTTTTCGACGGTGATGCTAAGAATGAACCACACCGTTCATCTTGATTTTTAATTTAATAAAGGACAGATCACCCGGTATTTAATTATGCAGGGTGTTACACCCGAGAGTTTAGTTTGGGTTCTGGGGCACTTTTAGGTCATACCGGCACCCCGGAAGGGTATTTTAGTCGTTTGCATTTTTGGAGAACTATTACCCACGAAAATTAGAATAATAAAAGGTCATGTACATGGGATGACTTAGGGTTATCATTTGATACACGCAGAGAGGCCAAAGGAGGAAGGAGGAGGAGAGGTTTCAGGGGCTAGAACCCCCATTTTTACACCTCTTGCACCACAAACACCACCACCGCGTAGATCGGAGAGAGGGGGATCACACCTATATTATCTTCTTTAACGGATCAGACCTTCATTCTAAAGGCAAGTATTCAAACCTGTGAACTTTTAGCAATAATTATGTCCTTGTTAGTGTATGTGAAAAATGCATATGATTTACATATGAATGGAGTGAAATTGGAAAATTTAATTCATAATTTAGGAATGAATTTATATGAGTTTAATCCCTTCATGTACGTAGACTAGAACCCATGAAATTTGCCTAATCTTGATGAATGAATCTAGGTTAATTATATTTCACTTGTTACAACATAATCTTTCAGATAAACGGTAATTGGCCAATCAGAACACAATACTAGTAAAAAAAAAATGCCAGCCTTTCATTCAGAAGACACTATAGCTTAGTAATTAAATCGACAATGCTTGTGGACGGATCCCAAATTTGATACGACATCCTTTAGCTTTTCTCCCACTTAATTAAATGACTTTTGAACCTTTGACTTGTTAGAACCTAATCTACCTGTACTTAGCCAATCAGTAAAACAAAATGACATCATTTCAATTAGAAGACACAACAACTCGTTAATCAAAACGACAGTGTTGCATCCATTTTATCGTATCCAGATGCCAAGCTTGATACAACAGGTGTAAACCTATAGAAACACTGTCACAACATGTGTAAACCTAATCTTCGAAAACTTAATCAAATATGATTTTAAGTAGAAAAACCAAAAAAAAAAATTAAACCTATTGAAAATGACAACTTTTAAACACAATAGATAATGACATATGAAAAGGATGATGCAACCACAACAGGTGTAAACCTAATGAAAGCTTGATACAAATTTTAAACACAATCAGTCACAACGTGAGAGAGAAAACTAAAGTACCAGCGTACGAAAATGAGAACACAATCAGTGAGCGAGAATGAACATGAAACCGAGTAAGAAAACGAGAACACAAATAGTGTATGAAAACACAATCAGTCGCAACGTGAAACAAAGTACAAAACTAAAGTAGTGAAAAGAAGGAGGGAGAAAACGGACAAGCGTGAGATAATGGAGAGGATAGCGTGAGGGAGAGGAGAGCTTTAGGGAGAGGGAGCCCAGCGGGAGAGAGAATGGAGAGGAGAGCGTGCGGGAATGCTAATGTGGTTGCTCAAGTAATAATTCACACATATATAAATACATCATATAAAAACTTACAAAAATTTATCTAAACAATGCAATACAAATATATATATATATATATACACACCCACACACACATGAGTTTTATGTATTGAACATAAGTGGACTATGGTGGAACAAAACTAGGACATTTATTGAACATAGAATGGTAAAAAACTACCACTTGTATTGAACAGTTATATACGGTTCGAAGTGGTCGTCAAAGCAGTTTTTACGTTGGCAAGTGGCTGTGGTAAGTGTATTAAAGCGGAAAGAAACCAAATCTAACAACAATACAGTGGGAAGCAATCGAAACAAATAAAATCACGGTGAGATGCAACCAAAATGAATCCACATAAGCTTAACTTTGACCGAGTTAGACCAACACCTATGGCGACGGCCAACCGTTGGTTCAGGGTTGGCAGATTTTTTTTTTGGTTTTAAAACCCTAGTTTGTCTATTTCCTTTTTTATGCAATACATTACCAATGTTCATATTAGGGTTGTTAAATGGGTTTGTAATTGGGTTTGCATGCTACGGTTTATAATTGGGTTTGCATGCGAGGGTTTCATATTAGAAATGAGTGAATTGAGACAGTAAAATACAGTAGTGGGAGTACATTGTAATGTTTTAGCATACCATAAAGTGAGCTTGAGGTAGATGGAATTAAGTTGCGAGGTTAAGATAAAATGAGAGTAAATTGTAAGGTTGAGAGAGAAGTTTGTGAGGAACGTTAGAGAGAGAGGAAATAGAAAAAGTGAAATTTAAATTTTTTTGGATTTTTATATAATAATAACTTATGTGGTGTTATGTTTGTTTGGTGTTTTGTATAAATAATAGGTAGTTATGTGAAAATTTTGTAAAATATGGTGTTTTGAACAAAGTGTTTTGGTGGAAATATGCAACCGCCATAATACTTATTACCCTTTATTTATTGTTTTTCAGGTTATTATATTTAGGTCATATTAAATATTTCTATACACATTCTAGTCCCACCATGTTTTCTCCCTACATATAGATCCTACTCCTAATTTTTTTTAAACTTTTTCTCACAATTATACCCCTTTAAAACCAACTATCCGTAACTTACTTAGGAAAGTTACATAAGTGGTTTAACTTTTTTTTTTAATTTTCAAATGATCATAACTTTTGATTGACAAATCTGTTTTTCACAAAATTACTTTTTTTGAAATCTCTTTATCGAGATCTATTAAACAAGACCCATGAAGCCTATAAAATTTCAAAGAAAAAAAATTACACATACAGTAAACTTTACTGTATGCACTAGAAAATAAAATAGTCTTATATCTATGACATTTTCACAAACAGTGACATTTTTTGTGTTAATATTACACACACAGTAAAAATTACTGGTTAAATATATTGGTCAAATAATCTATAATATATATATATATATAGTCCTGCTCTTATGCAGACCGGACATGAGTCACCTGACGGTGAGCCCAGAAAAGAGAGAGAGTGTGCCTATAATTTAGGCGATAATTTCTAGGTGCATTGTTAGGTGACACATGTCCGGTCCGCATTCTTAAAATGAGGGCTACTCCGCACAAGAGCATTATACATACATATATATTTATATATATATATATATATATATATATATATATATATATATATATATATATATATATATTGAAAAAAGACATCTATTTTTAGTTTAATCCATTTAGTTGCTCAAACACCCATTTACCCAATATTCTCTTATTTTTAAAGGTCCGCGCCAGCGGCACCCAATGTCACTCACCCCAAATCGAAAATCCGGTGGATCCAAACCCTATTTATCTAATATTCTCTTATTTTTAAAGGTCTCTGCCAGCGCCAACCCATGCGAGCTTCACCCACCACAAACTGAAAAATGAAATCTATAAACTCATATATATATATTGAAAAAAAGACAACTATTTTAAGCTTAACCCATTTAGTCGCTCAAACACCCATTTATCAAATATTCTCTTATTTTTAAAGGTCCGCACTAGTGGCACCCAATGCCACCCCTATTCACCCCCAGACGGAGATCCTGTGGATCAAAACTCCATTTATCCAATACTCTCTTATTTTTAAAGGTCCGCGTCAGCGGCAACCCATGCTAGCTCTATCCACCACAAATCGAAAAATAAAATAGTTTAATATCTATGACATTTTCACAAATTCTTATGAAAATGTCACATTTTCTCATGAATACCGTAAACTTTAGTGTATGCACCAGAAAATGCAATAGTCTTATATTTGTGACATTTTCACAAATAGTAACATTTACTGTATCGAAATAGTTTTATATATGTGTCATTTTCACAAATAGTATTATTTATTGTGTTGATATTACATACAAAATAAAATTCTTGTGACATTTTCACAAGAATTTGAAAAAATGTCACAGATATATAACTATTTCATTTTTTTGTTTGTGGTGGGTAGAGCTCGCATGCGTTGCTGCTCGCGCGGACTTATAAAAATAAGAGAAAATTGGATAAATGGAGTTTGAATCCACCGGATCTCTGGTTTGGGGGTGAGTAGGAGTGGAATTGGGTGCCACTGGCGCGAACCTTTAAAAATAAGAGAATATTAGATAAATGGGTGTTTGAGCGACTAAATGGGTTAAACTAAAAATAAGTGTCTTTTTTTCAATATATATATATATATATATATATATATATATATATACAATACTGCTCTTGTGTGGACTAGTCCACATTTTAAGATTGCGGACCGGACATGTGTCACCTAATGGTGAGCCTAGAAATTATAGACTAAATTATAGGCTCTCTCTCTCTCTCTCTCTCTTATATGGACTCACCGCCAAGTGACACATGTCCGATCAGCACTTTTAAAATACGAACTGGTCTGCACAAGAGCAGTACTCTGTGTATATATATATATGTGTGTGTGTGTGTGTGTGTGAATTTATAGATTATTTGACCAATTTATTTAACCAGTAAATTTTACTGTCTGTATAGTAAACTTAACTGTACGTATGATTTTTTTTCTTTGAAATTTTATAGACTTCATGGGTCTTGTTTGATAGATCTCGACGAGAAGATTTCAAAAATAGTAATTTTACGAAAAACGGATTTGTCGATCAAAAGTTATGATCATTTGAAAATTAAATAAAAAGTTCAACCACTTGTGTAATTTCCCCAAAGGAAGTTACGGATGGTTTGTTTTAAAAAAGTATAATTGTCAAAAAAAAGTTCTAAAAAAATAGAATTAGGACCAAGAAAATGTATTAAGAGTAGGACCGGGAAAATGTGGTGACACTAAAATGAGTAAACAAATGTCTAATATCATTTGTATGAGAAAGCCTCATTTATTTTTGGGTATTGCGATGTGTATGTATATATTGATTTTCATTCCCACAAAAGACTTGTCTCGAACAATCTGTGAACCTCGCGAAACTTGGGGCGGTTGAACCTCATCTCTCTCTCTCTCTGTCGGTTAACACCAATGGACGCTCGCATGAAATCTCAGGTGTGAAAATGAGTGTTTAATGGTTTACTTGATTAACTGATATATGTATAGCCGTATAGGTTCAAAAAATAGGGTATTGGCCTTTCCAAAAAATAGGGTTGATTTCTTTCCTGTGTTGTTTTTGACTTGGTTTGGTTGTGATGATATATAGATTGTTGAGTTACCAGCCTGGCTCGATCCTAGAACAACTGCACGTAAGTCATCCTTCCATTTTTTTTAATCACAAAGGCAAATATCTCATCGCGGATATGAGAACTTACAACAACATCGAAATCAAGCAGGGGATGATAGTAATAATGATCAAATTGAGATTAAGATTTACAATTCTGGGGTTAGCAAAAATACACTTTAAAAATTTGGTGCCACGGGTGGAACACTCCGTGTGACATCGAATGGTGTTGCATTGACCTTGGGGAAGACAATGCCAATTTCAAGAACCAGCAGCTACTACAGAAACAGATAGAAGAATGTGATTTTGAACAAGGACATGACACCAGTTATATGCAAAACTTTGGGTTGGAAATCAAAAGTTTGGTATCCGATCCTCGTGTACCCGCTGACGGACCATGTGTTGCCATAGGCTCGCGAATATATTGTGTTGGGGGTTTAAAGTTCCCTGAACAATTGGTTCTGGAAGAACTCTATGTCATTGATACTAGCATTACGCCTTTAGGGTGGGAGACGGCTACTAAGATGCATATGCCTAGATTCGCTCCAATTACGGCTTTTCTCGATGGTAACATCTTTATCATAGGAACTGAATTACGAAGAGGGGAGGTGAAGGAGTTCACAGAGTTCCAAGGCTACTGTGAAATATTTGACACTCACGTAAATAAGACAAAACCAATGGCATGTCTTCCGCACCATTTTATGAACACTTTTGATCATATAAACTTGATTGGGGTTATTCACGAGTCCAGGGAGATCTTATTGTTTTCACTTTATCGTGAAAAAATTCTTCGTTACCATGTCAACGAAGATAATTGAACCTGTGGTGAAGCTCCCGACGACCTTTTTGACACGTGCTTCTTAAATTTCGGATACATGCTAGCTGGTTCGACCCTGTACTGGCTGAATTCCGAAGTGGAGGCTTGTGCCTATAATCTATCTGATTGTAAATTGTACAAGTCGAAAGCCCCCCCTGGATTTTCTAAAAAATGTGTTCCCAAATATTCTGTGGTCATGTGCAAACTTGAGTCATCTTACCGGGGATGAGTTATGTCTCGTTTTCTATGACCACGTGCCCGCTTATACGCTATTATATTGCATGAAGCTGCAAATTTCCCTCTGCATCGACAAGGACAGCAAATTCTTGAGTGTTTCACTGAAGTCCACAGTGAATTACCATGCCACTTTCAAGCTACATGTATGCGATATCCTGCTGGTTACTAGTGTACGTACCAAACTCCCTTTGATTCATTACATTTTCAATTTACAAAAAATGATTTGCTATATTTTTTTTTCTTCGATGTCACCTTATTGTATACCGAGGACAGTCAAAAGGTATCATGGTGACGTTTGTTGAAGCCTAGATTAGCAGACATCCTTAACCATTGTCCCGTCCATGGGCGGACCCATGTAGGGCACCAGCGGGGCGGCCGGCCCAGTTCACTTTTTTAAAAAAATAAAATAAAAAAATATTAGGGATTTTTTGGTAAGAAATTAAACCTGAAGGTTACTTGTAATTATATTAAAAGAATAGGGAAAAATGTGTAATAAACATAAAAATAAAACAAAACTTATCTTATGTTACGACTCTCTCTCTCACCAATTTTCAATCCTTCCAAAAATCGCCTCTCTCTCTCTCTCACCCTATTCTACACCGAAGGTGAAGTGACACCCCGCCTAATAAAATACCGGGCGATCACTCCTATATCAAATTAAAACAGGAGTCTCATATGGATTATTTTTTAGCATCACTGTCGAAAATCAATTTTAATTACTAATAACCTATTATGCCGGTGTCATAATTTTACTTAACTACTCTTTTTAAACAACTACAATTAAAAACATCCACACAGTTTGCGTAAATGAAACTGAAATGAAATAAAATAACCGAACACTCGGTCAGAATATACAACCATATCGAATGCCGCACTAAAAGGCGAAAAAATAAATAAATGCAGTTGGGTTATTAACCAGAATGTTTATACAGTACCTCATATCTAGAGTACAATGATAGAAGCGTCTATCGAGAACCTGCACGCATCCACAGCTGCTGCTGCCGATGTCTGACTCGAAAGAAGTGCCATCCGGGCGCCCCTGTGTCTGGACACCTATATATATATATATATATATATATATATATAGCAAGAGAGGAAAAGTAGATAAACGGGTCAGAGCCCAAGTTTGAAAATATTTAGCAAGTGCATAAATGCCTTATTTTTAGAAAAAGGTTTTATCTCATATTTAAGTTTGGTATCGCACTCCCATGAGATACCCCTCACCTCTCATCTAACAGTGCACTCCTAGCGCATCCCTCTAAAATATCATAGTCAGACCACACCGACTAAGTAAACTGTTACCCATCTTCTAACAATCCTAGTTAGTCCAAGTACTAAGGGCTAAACTTTTCCCCAGTCTCGACACTATGCCATGTTCGTGCGTGAGGTGTCTTGCAAAGCGAAATACAAACAAGGAACCCCCCGATACACTAATACGCGGCAAGGTCGATCGTCGAGATCCATTAGACCCCCAGTACATAACAAATATATATATATATATATATATATATATATATATATATATATATATATATATATATATATATAAAATAAATACCGATATTAGAGCACTAAGGGTTAAACTTCTCCCCAGTCTCAAAACTAAGCCATGTTCGTGCGTGGGGTGCCTCGCAAAGAGAAATCTAAACAAGGAACCCACCCGATACACTACTACGCGGCAAGGTCGATTGTCGAGATCCATTAGACCTCCAGTACTCAATTTATATATACATACTCATGTTTTATATACTGATTATGTTACACGTCCGGATATATCTCCCGGAATGAGAATTCATTTACCACATTTTTACCAATTTCATTTTTTATTTTCGTCTTAAAACTTTCCATTTCCTTTCTTCCATCCAGGAAATGTATTTAAAAGCCAATTCATTATCATGAATTGCTTTAACATATCCTATAACTTTTTAAAAGCCAGTTTTATTATCATAAAAATGTTTTTTTCATATCACATGCTTTCATTTCCCTTCTTCCATCCGGGAAATGTATCCGAAGCCAAATCGTTTATCCCATTTCCCTTCTTCCATCCGGGAAATGTATTTAAAGCAAATTCATTATCATGAATTGCTTTAACATATCTAAAACCGTCCCTCCGGGTTTCCCCAGTGGACGCGCCCCTAAATGGCTATCATCTTCCAGGGCCTATCAACCAAGACAAACTGGGAACCTACCGAAACGTCGGGAAGCGGCCATATGCCTGCGGGAGAGTCATAACCACACCCAGAATTACCTCACTATCGCAGAAAAACATATAATAATCGCTCATATGGCCTAGAACTATATCCACCCTGCATTTATTAGTCAGGGGGCTTCACCTCACGCGCGCAACTTCCCTTATGATAGTGATTTAGAGAGGTGTGTATCCATAAATTATCATTTATGAAAATCATTTCTTTTTCCATTTTGAAAACATTCATCTTTACATTTTCAAAAATCATTTACATCATATCATATATATACTTTAATCACATAGTATATACATATACCATGTATTCCTCCAAGAATATATATAAATGGCCATATTTGCCAATCACATCTAGCGATGACCAATAATCCCAAAGATTCTCTCAAAGAATCATAATTATGCATTCATATAAGCATGATACTATACCCAAAGTATTTCCTCACTTCGATATATAATACATACCTTAATCCCATCTAAGGATTTATTGGATATCTCCAATTATACCATTTTACATTTAGTGAATATATATCTATAATCCCAAATTTCATCCTAATCCTCTCATAGGATTCACTCGACCATAGTCAACATAATTATGCTTTCCTATACGCATAAATTATATAGGCCTAAAAGCCCACAAAAATAATCCCCGAACAACTTAAGTTTGGTGGGTTATGGATTTCATTTCCATGAACCCAAGGACTACATCTCGTCCATATAATCACTTAAAGGTCCCCACCCTAAGTTAGGAACCCTAAACCTTCAAATTCTACAATTATTCTATTATTTCTCGAAAATATAGTTTAAGGGTTATACATTTAAAACCCTCACATTGCCCTCCAAAATTCCCTTAATTAGAGGACCATATAGTCCTAAAAGGTCCCTTATGTTAACACATAAATAACCTCGAAGCAATACGAATTGGAATTTATCCCATCCGATTCACCCTAAGAAAATTGGAAAACTTTCAGAAGGGGTCGATCGATCGACCCATGGCTGTCGATCGATCGATGGCTCGATCGATCGAGCCCCCATGATCGATCGATCGATCATGGCGGGCAGCTTCTTCTCCGAGAAGCTGTTTCAGCCACTAAAGCTCCTCCCAAGCGTTTATCTCTACACCCAACGTCCTACAACCTCAATCAACAAATAATACACATATAATAAGGGTTCTAAACATCCGAGAACCCGAAATCACCAATTAATTTCAATTAATTTCTAAGTTTCTCCGATTAGAAAATTATTGGGGTTTATTCGTTTTATCCGTTTTATCCACGAAAACCCAACCCAAAATCTTTAGGGTTTGTTTATACCAAACTACGATATGAGATTTATGCTCAAAAGTAAATAAAGCAAGTAAACACTTGCCTCGTCGATATAATCCGACGATCCCGAGTCGAATCCCGTGGAGGTTGGCCGGAATCTCCTCTTTCTCCTCTTTTTCTTCCTCCTCTCTCTCTTCTCTCTCTTTTCTTTCTTTTCTTTCTCTTTTCTCCCTCTCTCCCTCTTTATATAGAAAGAAAAAGGGTTTATACCCCTTAAAACCCAAAAACGACTCGTTTACTCAATTACGAGCTCGTTTAACTCTAAAATTCCCCAAAACTCAGTTTCGACAATCGGACACTCTTTTCCGACTATCTCGGCCATTCCGAGACTCACGGCGCAATCGAAATTTCCATCCGTGGTACTTGACCGCAACTCGCTAAATTAACCCAACACTACTTAATGCGGGTTTTCCAATTTAAATCTCACCTCGTGTCGCTTTACTCAATGGCGACATATAATTAAATATTCCGACATATTAGTCCCAAAAATAATTATAACATCCATCGAAAATCATCTAATCCTCAAAAATCCCAAAAATCACTATTCCGAGAAATTCCCCAAATTCTAATTTATATTCAATTATGGAATTTAATTGTTTCCAAAAGGACGGGCTGTTATATACTCCCCCCCTTACAATGGAATTTCGTCCTCGAAATTCAGGTACAACCTACACCGCCAATCCTAGAATCGCTCCAAATCCTACTACCTCAAGGGGAACGATACTAACCCAATGGTTCCCAACCATATACTATACGACTACCACGGTCGTGAAGTGACTCCAATCCATTCGTGACTGTCTCATGGCATAAACTTCAACTTTATATACCAAGCCTTTTTCTATTTCAGGCAGTATATAAAACCATCTCACTAAGGTGCCCATACACCTTTCTAACCCGTGCACATCTGCACTACCATTGTAAACGTTCGACACGTAACACTCTCTCTAAACAAGGGTCTCCTTTCCTCTGTGTAATACTCATATATGGGTCCTCCCAACCCGCGAAACTCAATTCTCTTTACATTGGTGCCACTAACTCTATCGAACTTACATCCTAATAATGCTATGGTCTATGTGTTACCCTACCTACGCGAAACAAGTGTAATCCTAAGTATATCCCTAGTGCCCAAGGCCTCTCTCAACTCCCGACATTTGCTCGGTTTCATGTGTGGGACGTCTCGCAAAAGCAAAATCCAAACAAGGAACCCTCCCGTTACACTACTCCCTTGCGTTGTCGGTCATCGAGATATAGCGACCTGAGACACACCAGCGGGACATCCTAAATCCTACCTCACTAACCTACGAACGCAATTCTACTATTCTATCCTTCCACCTATACGAAAAGGATATCTAACTAATCAAAGTGCCAACTCTCTGTAAAGCACTACGAACATCATACCCAAAACATATCTCCTCAAAATTTTCCTTTTTATTAAGGCCTAGTCATAATCCTCAAATAAATTTCTCTAAGTCCTACTTCATCCACCCACTTGTGGTGAGAGGACCACTTTAGTGCTTTTCCATAGCACAATATTTCCATAAACATACCATCATCACATTGCTCATAGTCTATAGTGGTTCATCCACACTATAAGACTTTTCCACAAAACCAACATCCTTGCATCCTATAACATCTCTCCACTCCCGACGCCGTTAAGGTTTGTGAGTGTAGCGTCTCGCAAAGCGAAATCCAAATAAGGAATCCCTCCACACACTACTACTTAACTTCGTTGGTCATGGAGGTCCGTTATTTCAAACATGCAACCGGGATAACCCTATCCCCTTTTTCAACAAAAGGTGGTCTGAACCCCTATCTCAAACTAAGAGTCACGCCATCCAGCGCTCGTACTAATTTTAAGTCCTTGCGCAATTAATAATGAGCTTAATCTTACAGCTCAACAATAACCTTACGACGTTAAATCATATCTATAAGGTCGTCGCGCTCTCAAATCATAGTAATGAAACCTCTGCTCATCGAAGTTCCATCTACCCATAACAATAAAGGCGAACTCAACCTGTATCCAGGTGAGATATCGCAACAATAACCCGTTCCACCCTGGAACTGCGGACACGATAGTCTTGTCATCCTTAGCCTGCTATCGCTCCTGATAATTCCATAATATCTTACACTCACCATATTACCATACTCGTATGAACATATAAGACGAGTATCATAAAACAAACATATATATTCAAAATATCAACACCAGCTTTTATATAGCGAATGAAGGAAAATAAAACTCCGCTACCGCGGAAAACACATAGACATACATTATATAATGTTATCGAGACCGCCACAAAACTGAGATTACACACACGAGTCTAGACTTACGAACACCACAACTTCTCTAGCCACATCAAATATACCTCCTTCATTGAGGTAAAACTCATAACAACAACTTCGCCTTTATCCACTGTCGGCCTCTGGTCGATCCTTATCAAAGACCCTTTTCGAACCCTTAGCTTCACAGGGTAATTTAACTTTAGTAGCACACTCTACTACGGCGGTACTATGATACTCATAACTACTATACTTTAGTAGTCGTTGCAACAATCCTTAGCAAACACCACAAAGGAAGTGACCTTTACTACAGTCCACGTTCCCAACTTCTACCAGCTGCTCCATCTAAGACCTGCCACCTGCTGCCATCCAAGCCCCGCACACGAATTTCAATTGAGCACGCAAAAGATTTCTATAATCTTATAACAGGGAAGGAGATCGAAATCTCACAAATGAAATCAACAATCCTAATCCTGAGGCTCTATATGAAATCGAGAGCAACGCTGAAAGCGCAGTACGTCTGCACAGATTTCTAAGGACACTAGAACTTGATGCTCTGATACCATCTGTGACACCCCGCCTAATAAAATACAGGGCGATCACTCCTATATCAAATTAAAACAGGAGTCTCATATGGATCATTCTTAGCATCACTGTCGAAAATCCATTTTAATTACTAATAACCTATTAGGCCGGTGTCAAAATTTTACTTAACAACTTTTTTAAACAACTACAATAAAAAACATCCACACAATTTGCATAAATGAAACTGAACTGAAATAAAATAACCGAACACTCGGTCAGAATATACAACCATATCGAATGCCGCACTAAAAGTTGGGAAAATAAATAAATGCAGTTGGGTTATTAACGCGAATGTTTATACAGTACCTCTTATCTAGAGTACAAGGATAGAAGCGTCTATCGAGAACCTGCCCATTACATACTCCCCCCCCCCCCCCCCCCTTACAATGGAATTTCGTCCTCGAAATTCAGGTACAACCTACACCGCCAATCCTAGAATCACTCCAAATCCTACTACCTCAAGGGGAACGATACTAACCCAATGGTTCCCAACCATATACTATACGACTACCTCCTGAAGTGACTCCAATCCGTTCGTGACTGCCTCATGGCATAAACTTCAACTTTATATACCAAGCCGTTTTCTATTTCAGGCAGTATATAAAACCAACTCACTAAGGTACCCATACACCTTTCTAACCCGTGCACATCTGCACAACCATTGTAAACGTTCGACACGTAACACTATCTCTAAACAAGGGTATCCTTTCCTCGGTGTAATACTCACATATGGGTCCTCCCAACCCGCGAAACTCAATTCTCTTTACATTGGTGCCAC
This sequence comes from Sambucus nigra, assembly GCA_949130495.1. Taxonomy (NCBI): domain Eukaryota; kingdom Viridiplantae; phylum Streptophyta; class Magnoliopsida; order Dipsacales; family Adoxaceae; genus Sambucus; species Sambucus nigra. The sequence continues at coordinate 1,976,481 of CASBWL010000485.1, forward strand.
TAACTCTATCGAACTTACATCCTAATAATGCTATGGTCTATGTGTTACCCTACCTACGCGAAACAAGTATAATCCTAAGTATATCCCTAGTGCCCAAGGCCTCTCTCAACTCCCGACATTTTCTCGGTTTCATGCGTGGGACGTCTCGCAAAAGCGAAATCCAAACAAGGAACCCTCTCGTTACACTACTCCCTCGCGTTGTCGGTCATCGAGATATAGCGACCTGAGGCACACCAGCGGGACGTCCTAAATCCTACCTCACTATCCTACAAACGCAATTCTACTATTCTATCCTTCCACCTATACGAAAAGGAAATCTAACTAATCGAAGTGCCAACTCTCTGTAAAGCACTACGAACATCATACTCAAAACATATCTCCTCAAAATTTTCCTTTTCATTAAGGCCTAGCCATAATCCTCAAATAAATTTCTCTAAGTCCTACTTCATCCACCCACTTGTGGTGAGAGGACCACTTTAGTGCTTTTCCATAGCACAATATTTCCATAAACATACCATCATCACATGGCTCATAGTCTATAGTGGTTCATCCACACTATAAGACTTTTCCACAAAACCAACATCCTTGAATCCTATAACATCTCTCCACTCCCGACGCTGTTAAGGTTCCTGAGTGTAGCGTCTCGCAAAGCGAAATCCAAATAAGGAATCCCTCCACACACTACTACTTAACTTCGTCGGTCATGGAGGTCCGTTATTTCAAACATGCAACCGGGATAACCCTATCCCCTTTTTCAACAAAAGGTGGTCTGAACCCCTATCTCAAACTAAGAGTCACGCCATCCAGCGCTTGTACTAATTTTAAGTCCTTGCGCAACCAATAATGAGCTTAATCTTACAGCTCAACAATAACCTTGCGGCGTTAAATCATATCTATAAGGTCGCCGCGCTCTCAAATCATAGTAATGAAACCTCTGCTCATCGAAGTTCCATCTACCCATAACAATAAAGGAAAACTCTACCTGTATTCAGGTTAGATATCGCAATAACAAACTGTTCCACCCTGGAACTGCGGACACGATAGTCTTGCCATCCTTAGCCTGCTATCGCTCCTGATAATTCCATATTATCTTACACTCAGAATATTACCATACTCGTATGAACATATAAGACGAGTATCATAAACCAAACATATATATTCAAATCAACACCAGCTTTTATATAGCGAATGAAGGAAAATAAAACTCCGCTACCGCGAAAAACACATTGACATACATTATATAATGTTATCGAGATCGCCACAAAACTCAGATTACACACACGAGTCTAGTCTTACGAACACCACAACTTCTCTAGCCACACCAAATATACCTCCTTTATTGAGATAAACTCATAACAACAACTTCGCCTTTATCCACTGTCGGCCTCTGGCCGATCCTTATCAAAGACCCTTTTCGAACCCTTAGCTTCACAGGGTAATTCAACTTTAGTACCACACTCTACTATGGCGGTAGTACGATACTCATAACTACTATACTTTAGTAGTCGTTGCAACAATCCTTAGCAAACACCACAAAGGAAGTGACCTTTACTATGGTCCACGTTCCCAACTTCTACCAGCTGCTCCATCTAAGCCCTGCCTCCTGCTGTAATCCAAGCCCCGCACACGAATTTCAACCGAGCGTGCAAAAGATTTCTATAATCTTATAACATGGCAGGAGATCGAAATCTCACAAGAGAAATCAACAATCCTAATCCTGAGGCTCTATATCAAATCGAGAGCAATGCTGAAAGCGCAGTACGTACGCACAGATTCCTAAGGACACTAGAACCTGATGCTCTGATACCATCTGTGACACCCCGCCTAATAAAATACCGGGCGATCACTCCTATATCAAATTAAAACAGGAGTCTCATATGGATCATTCTTAGCATCACTGTCGAAAATCCATTTTAATTACTAATAACCTATTAGGCCGGTGTCAAAATTTTATTTAACTAATCTTTTTAAACAGCTACAATTAAAAACATCCACACAGTTTGCGTAAATGAAACTGAAATGAAATAAAATAACCGAACACTCGGTCAGAATATACAACCATATCGAATGCCGCACTAAAAGGAGGAAAAATAAATAAATGCAGTTGGGTTATTAACCCGAATGTTTATATAGTACCTCCTATCTAGAGTACAAGGATAGAAGCGTCTATCGAGAACCTGCACGCATCCACAGCTGCTGCAGCCGACGTCTGACTCGAAAGAAGTGTTATCCAGGCGCCCTATGTCTGGACACCTATATATATATATATATATATATATAGCCAGAGAGGAAAAGTAGATAAACGGGTTAGAGCCCGAGTTTGAAAATATTTTGGAAGTGCATAAATGCCTTATTTTTAGAAAAAGGTTTTATCTCATATTTAAGTTTGGTATCGCACTCCCATGAGATACCCCTCACCTCTCATCTAACAGTGCACTCCTAGTGCACCCCTCTAAAATATCCTAGTCAGACCACACCGACTAAGTAAACTGTTACCCATCTTCTAACAATCCTAGTTAGTCCAAGTACTAAGGGCTAAACTTCTCCCCAGTCTCGACACTATGACATGTTCGTGCGTGGGGTGTCTCGCAAAGCGAAATCCAAACAAGGAACCCCCCGATACACTACTACGCGGCAAGGTCGATTGTCGAGATCCATTAGACCCCTAGTACATAACAAATACACACACACACACACACACACACACACACACACACATATATATATATATATATATATATATATATATATATATAATAAATACCATTATTAGAGCACTAAGGGTTAAACTTCTCCCCAGTCTCAACACTAAGTCATGGTCGTGCGTGGGGTGTCTCGCAAAGCGAAATCCATACAAGGAACCCCCCGATACACTACTACGCGGCAAGGTCGATCGTCGAGATCCATTAGACCCCCAGTACTCAATTTATATATACATACTCATGTTTTATATACTAATCATGTTACACGTCCGGATATATCTCCTGGAATGAGAATTCATTTACCACATTTTTACCAATTCAATTTTTTATTTTCATCTTGAAACTTTCCATTTTCTTTCTTCCATCCCGGAAATGTATTTAAAAGCCAATTCATTATCATGAATTGATTTAACATATCCTAAAACTTTTTAAAAACCAGTTTTATTATCATAAAAATGTTTTTTCCATATCGCATGCTTCCATTTCCCTTCTTCCATCCGGGAAATGTATCTGAAGCCAAATCGTTTATCCCATTTCCCTTCTTCCATCCGGGAAATGTATTTAAAGCTAATTCATTATCATTAATTCCTTTAACATATGTAAGACCGTCCCTCCGAGTTTCCCCACTGGACGCGCCCCTAAATGGCTATCCTCTTCCAGGGCCTATCAACCAAGACAACCTGGGAACCTACCGAAACGTCGGGAAGCGGCCATATGCCTGCGAGAGAGTCATAACCACACCCAGAACTACCTCACCATCGCAGAAAAACATAGCATAATCGCTCATATGGCCTAGGACTATATCCACCCTGCATTCATTAGTCAGGGGGCTTCACCTCACGTGCGCAACATCTCTTATGATAGCGATTTAGAGAGGTGTGTATCCATAAATTATCATTTATGAAAATCATTTCTTTTTCCATTTTGAAAACATTCATCTTTACATTTTCAAAAATCATTTGCATCATATCATATATATACTTTAATCACATAGTATATACATATACCATATATTCCTCCTAGAATATATATATAAATGGCCATATTTTCCAATCACATCTAGCGATGACCAATAATTCCAAAGATTCTCTAAAAGAATCATAATCATGCATTCATATAAGCATGATACTATACCCAAAGTATTTCCTCACTTCCATATATAATACATACCTTAATCCCATCTAAGGATTTATTGGATATCTCCAATTATATCATTTTACATTTAGTGAATATATATCTATAATCCCAAATTTCATCATAATCCTCTCATAGGATTCACTCGACCATAATCAACATAATTATGCTTTCCTATACGCATATATTATATAGGCCTAAAAGCCCACAAAAATAATCCCCGAACAACTTAATTTTAGTGGGTTATGGATTTCATTTCCATGAACCGAAGGACTACATCTCGTCCATATAATCACTTAAAGTTCCCCACCCTAAGTTAGGAACCCTAAACCTTCAAATTCTACAATTATTCTATTTTTCCTCTAAAATATAGTTTAAGGGTTATACATTTAAAACCCTCACTTTGTCCTCCAAAATTCCCTTAATTAGAGGACCATATAGTCCTAAAAGGTCCCTTATGTTAACACATAAATAACCTCGAAGCAATATGAATTGGAATTTATCCGATCCGATTCATTCTAAGAAAATTGGCAAACTTTCAGAAGGGGTCAATCGATCGACCCATGGCTGTCGATCGATCGAGCCCCCATGATCTATCGATCGATCGATCATGGCGGGCAGCTTCTTCTCCGAGAAGCTGTTTCAGCCACTAAAGCTTCTCCCAAGCTTTTATCTCTACACCCAACGTCCTACAACCTCAACCAACATCTAATACACATATAATAAGGGTTCTAAACATCCTAGAATGGAAAATCACCAATTAATTTCAATTAATTTCTAAGTTTCTCCGATTAGAAAATTATTGGGGTTTATTCGTTTGATCTCCCGAAAACTCGTTTTATCCACGAAAACCCAACCCAAAATCTTTAGGGTTCGTTTATACCAAACTACGATATAAGATTTATGTTCAAAAGTAAATAAAGCAAGTAAACACTTGCCCCGTGGATATAATCCGACAATCCCGAGTCGAATCCCACGGAGGTTGGCCAGAATCTCCTCTTTCTCCTCTTTTTCTTCTTCCTCCTCTCTCTCTTCTCTCTCTTTTCTTTCTTTTCTTTCTCTTTTCTCCCTCTCTCCCTCTTTATATAGAAAGAAAAAGGGTTTATACCCCTTAAAACCCAAAAACGACTCGTTTACTCAATTACGAGCCCGTTTTAACTCTAAAATTTCCCGAAACTCAGTTTCGACAATCGAACACTCTTTTACGTCTATCTCGGCCATTCCGAGACTCACGGCGCAGTCGAAATTTCCATCCGAGGTACTTGACCGCAACTCACTAAATTAACCCAACACTACTTAATGCGGGTTTTCCAATTTAAATCTCACCTCGTGTCGCTTTACTCAACGGCGACATATAATTAAATATTCTGACATATTAGTCCCAAAAATAATTATTACATCCATCGAAAATCATCTAATCCTCGAAAATCCAAAAAATCACTATTCCGAGAAATTCTCCAAATTCTAATTTATATTCAATTATGGAATTTAATTATTTTCAAAACGACGGGTTATTACAGGTGACCTCCCCATTCTCCACGGGACGACCACCCCACCGCTGCTCCTCAGGTCTCCCCCTACCCTCCCCCCTACCCTGTCTCCACTCCACCCGCGCAGCTGCTGCCATCAGCTCTCCATCCTCTGCTGCCAGCCCTGCCCTGCTCAGGCCACTGCCTGCTGCTCTCTCCTCCACCACCCTCCCTTGCTGGATGCTGCTCTCTCCTCTACCATTTGCCTTGCTACTATCTTCTCCACCAGGTATATTTTGATCTCCGGTGATCCGATCCCCAAATTTTCTTTATATTTCATCATTTGTTTATTTTGTGAAATTATATGTGAAATTAAATTTATAATGTAAAATTAAATGTGAAATTAAATTTATACTGAAATTATTGATTTATACTGTATTAATTATCATATGCTATTTTGATAACGGTTTTTAGTGTTGAAAATGAATATTATGCCAAAAAAAGGTCAAAACAACCCAAAAAATGTCCGATAAAACTCGAAATAACCCGCAAAAAAATCGTCTCGGGGGCTCCCGCCCTCGAACCCCCGGCAACGCTCAAAGATTTCGCTCCAGTTGACACAAAATCCTGAATCCACCATTGGTCCCGTTTTGCATTACACGTAAGTGACTGAAAAAACGAAACTATATATTAAAAAATTGAATATTAGATTGTTTTTTTGCATTTAAATTGTCTAATTTGAATCGATGGTGTTCTAGATTTTCCTCATACTTTAGGCATGTTTACCTTTAGAATCCCCTAAATATTTTGTCACATGCATAAATAATTATTGAAGTATTCTATGTCTAACAATTTTTTATTATATTTGTTTGGGAGTTAGATATTGAATTCACATGAATGTTCAGTATATTGAATCAACTATGGAATAAAGAACGAGGTGTAAGCTAGGTACTTTCTTTTTAGATTTGACATGTGCAAATGGTTAATATGGCGGATAATCTATGTGTTTTTGTTAGGTTCTATGGCTCTAGCTGCATACTATATAGTATATATAAATTCAATCGGTATTCTTGGTTAATTGTATAATTTTTTCTCATGTAAAAAAACACTTTCACGACAATATCTTTTCCTATGGCCCTCTACCTCTTTCAAGACAATCTCTCTTCCTATGGCCTAAGTCTTTACAAAAGAAACATATACCCACAAATCCTCTCTGCTTATCCTGAGGAACAAAACACTGTTGCGACCCTCGATAATCCTGCTCATGCCATCTTGCTCTACTAGCATTTTTCTTTACAGACTTACTAGATGAACCCGAATCTTCAAAGTTCTTACCTCCTTGTGAAAGAAGACGATCTCGAAGGTTCTTACCCCCTTGTGAACGAAGACGATTTTCATGACATTGTAACAGTGCCGCATTCACTACTTCAGCGAAGGTCACTAACGCTGGTTTCCCTAACAAATGTTGCCTAATTCACCAATCTAAACCTCTCACGAACCTCGCTATTCGTTTATCCTCTGTATTTACCTCATCGGGCGCTAAATTAACCAATCGAGTAAATTCCTCTTCGTACTCGGCCATCGTTCGATCACCTTGAAACACATCCAATAATTTCTTCCTCATTTCCTTTTGGAGCACGGAAGGAAAATACTTTTGGTCAAAAAGTTCCCAAAAATTTGTTATGGCCAATGTATCTCTCTGTTCCGATGTGATGATTGACTCCCACCAATGGAGAGTCGCTCCTGTTAACTTAAAAGTGGCGAGAAATTACTTCTACACCTCACTACATTCAACCATGCGAAGGTGCCTCTGTATACTATTCTTCCAATGATTTACAGTCATGGCATTAGCTCCCCCTGAAAATTCTGGAGGATGCCCCTTCCTAAAATCTTCCCGTACTCTTTCCCATATACACAATCCTAGGTGGGCTTGGGCTGCTTGTGCTACAGGTTGATGTGCCATTGCAGAAATGGCAGTAGTTACTGCTTGTGCCACAATATTGGCAGCTTCGACTGTGGTCATAGTCCGTTGAGGCATTTGGGGTTCCCTATTCTCAGACCCTTTATTTGCCCTGCGTGGACGACCTCTCTTCGATGGCATCCGAAACAACAACATATGTATCAGAATGACTTTCAAATGTTTTCTCATCGCAGAAGAAAATATGGACGTGTGAATACAACAGTCCTAATAATAGGGCTCTATATCAAGAATGTTTACGGAAGAATGCAGAGAACCCACACATATCCTAAAGACACTAGAACCTGATACTCTGATACCATCTGTGACACCCCGCTTAAAATAATAAAGGGTGGTCAGCCCTATACTAAAATAATCAGGAATCACAAGTAGATTATTCTCAGAATCAACTGACGATACTAACTAAACACGGCTAACTACCCATTACAACAAAAAGAGGGTGCCAAAAGTTTCAAACATACAAACCAACAACATAACAACTACTGAACATGATATCATAAGCTCACGATGATAATAAAAAGAAGTAATTCTAAATTACAACATAAGTTCACAAAATAAAATACCTGAATATGCTGTCGGGTCACAGACAATACAATAATTCGAGAAAGAAATATAAAAGTGCTACATCTACGACACTTGGGTATAAACCAGATATAAAAACTGAATCATAATCTAGATACACAAAAGATAGGAAACGACTACATAAAAATCCAGCAATAGTCCGCATCTCCTACTGCTCCATGAGTACTCGAAATAGAAAACATCAATGGCTTCCTGTGACACCCCGCCTACTAAAATACCGAGTGGCCAGCCTGTGATCAAAATAACACGTTGGTCTCATATGGCTCATTCTTAGCATTACTGTCAAAAACGTTTTAAGGTTACTAACCACCTAGTAATTTAATTAAACCGGTGCCAAATTTTATCTTACATTAATTAACAACATGCTTTAATCAATGCCCATTTAAACCACCCACACAACTGATAATGGAATCCAACACAAATGAATAATCATAAATAAAGATAGCCGAATTAACTATCGGTTCAACAATAAAATACAATAGTCCTTGAAGCAATAACCTGGATACATAAAGTCCAATAAATAAAGTAAATACAAAATCTGAGGGCGACATGCCCAAATGAGTACTGAAGAAAAGTTCCTACACTAGGAGTAAATGAATGAAGTGTCTGTAATACGGTCCTGCAACTTTCACATGAGCTGCAGCTGCGCATTTCTGGATAGAATCCTCAAACTGGGCGTCCCTGTGGCTGGACACCTAAAATATTTTGGAAAAGATTTTTGACACGGGTTAGAGCCCAAGTAAAACGTTTTGAAAATATTTAGCAAGCAGTTAAATTGTAATAATTAAATATGCATGCACACTTTTCATATTTAAGCTAGTGTCATACTCTCTTGAGACATAGCTCACCCCTCATCTAATGTGCACACTTAACACTCGCCTTCTACCTTTCCTACTTAAGCTACCGCACTTAACTAGCCATATAGAATCTCCTTTTATAAAATAATTTGTTATGCCTACCCGTATTGCCGATACAATACGTTCTCGAATTTTCATGTCTTTTAGCCCATTATAAATATCTCAGTATATGTTTATTTCTCCCCATAATATAGTTATTTTTAATGTCACTATCTTTCTCTTCTACTAAACTCACCCAGTAGAATAAAATCACAAGTATACATATATCACACTATTATATATATACTAATACGGCACCCCTAAGCTGAGCTGTGGTACATGTATACTATGCTATCATGTCCTGGTACATCATCTACCAAACTCACATAGTAAAATAAATCACAAGTATATATATTTATAACACTAATTATATATATACAATACAGCACCCCTAGGCTGGGACCTGCGGTGCATGCATACTCTGTTATCAAGTCCCGGTACATCACGCACTGTATAAAGGACTACGGCTTCCAAATCACAATGGAACCGTATCAATACAAATCACATATATAGGAGATGAACATAGTTCACATACCCATGGGTCACGCACATACCTACGCTCCCATGGTCAGTTGACTTATCAACTCACAAATAAGTCATTCACAGTCCAAAGGTACCAATCTAAATCCCCCCGAAGGCACATAAAGATAAGATGGCCCTTTCTCGAAAATCAATCTCCCGTGATAGCAAGTATGGTAGGTATGTCATACACATAATAAATCATACAAATCAGTATAGGTATACACACAACCTATATCATATATTCCATACATAGCATATATATCTCCCAAAGATCTTATGTATTATTTCATTTCAATTATACGTCTCATCGTATATTCCCCAGTATCCCTCACTACTCGAATTGTGCCAATTTTCTTTTAAAATATTGCAGTAGGTAATTCACTAATATCCTATTGATCTAAGTCATAGGTTCGCTCATCCCCCGAATTCATTACATTTCAAATTACACCGATTAATCTAATCAATTTCACATTAATTAATTTATTAAAGTAGTGTCACCCAACTACAATACTTTGTCTCACTCATATGGTCTGTATCTTCACCCTATAGAATTTGTTTAACAAAAATCCCCTATTAAGGTCAACACCTCTCGTTAAATTCACTATTCAAATATTTATTATATATTTATATAATAAATTAAACTTGATAATCTGTGCCTAACTCCCGTAGCACTAACCTGAGAAATATCAGAGTCAAAACTCCGACCCTTAATTTAATTACTATCACCTCAATTAATTTTTTTTTCAAGTAGTATCACTCAACCAAAATTCTCGGACTCCCTTTATTGGCTCGTATTTTAACCTTTTAGAATTCATTTCACCAAATTCGGTTAATAAGTTTAACACCCTTATTAAATTTAATAGTCCTTAATACTCATTCCATAAGACTCTAAGTATTAGGTTCCATTTAATTTCTATCAATTAAATTCGACCTTAAGATACCAGCCCGTATGCTAAACTCATCCAAAATTCTCATTCGAATACGTTCGTATATTTTGACATATATTATCGAGTGTCATTCATTATAAATACTCCTAAATCCATACCCCGGATTCATCCCTATTTAATCCAAGGATAAAATAATGTTCCTTTATATTTTTCCAAAGTCCTTCACTCATCTAGGGACATCCCTAAAAATCCAGATTTTATTTCTCACAAAGGATTTCGGTTTCAGACACTCTTTTATAGAAAAATCATTAATAATTCAAAAAAAATGATGAAAATACAAGGTCAGCGCCCACGCGACCGTGACGAACAGATCTAAAAGTTTCATGTTTTGACAAACAGGTAAATCGGATCGGTTCTGCCTCAAAATTGGACTGTTCCGACGGACTACAAATCTTCTTCTTCTCTAACTCGTTTTTCTCCATTTATAACCCTCAAACCTCCATGAATTTAACCCAAACATCAACCCAATTTATACCCCATGTTTATTACATCTATAAACAGGTTCTAACACTAATATATATCATCAATCATCATTTATTCTCATTAAAACTTCTAGGGTTCCTGAATTGGGTTTTTCTCAAAATTTCTTAAATCACAAATTCAATTCGAGTCAAAAATTCAAATTCAACAACAATTCCTACTGGATTTTTTATTATATATCATATTCTAACATCATATGATTGTATTCTCCCATTAATTAAACATCAATCTCATCTTAAATGCTTAAATCCCCAAAACCCATATTTAACATGTAATGCCCTCCAAAAACGAATTCTGCTATAATAACTCATCCCAAAATGAATATGGTTTACACCACCATGATATGAATCGTAATACCACAATTTAAATGAAAGCAAGTTTAACTACTTGCCTGGAATTTCGTAGAGTCTGGTCCTTTGATGTAGATGGAGATTTTGACTAAGAACACATCAATCTCCTCTTGGCTTGACTCCCAAAAGCTCTCCCACTTGATCACTCTTTTCTCCTCTGCAACTTGGGTTTTTCTAAAATGAATTATGGCTGCCATACCCTCTCACGTTTTGATTTTATTATGCCAATCCCATTTTTAGGCTTGTGGGCTTTATTAAAATGACCCAATCACTATCGTGTGAGTCCGATTATGCTTAAAAACTCCCTGAGACCAAATTTCTACTCCCGGGTACTCTATTTGACTATCTCGACCCTTCCGGACTCAACCGTACACTCAGAATCATCATCCGAGTTACGTAACTAAAATCTCAAATTACGACACATGTATTCTAAAAAGAAATAACCCAAATTAATTTAAATCTCAATTCTCGAAATAAATTGAATCTTCCAATTTAAATAAATTGTCCAATTTAAATAGTTTCTCCAAATCATCAATTTAGTTTAAGTTCTAATTCTCCAATTTAGCTAAATTATTTATCCTAAAAAATATGGGGTGTTACATACTTCCCCCCTTACAAAGGAATTTCGTCCTCAAAATTAAGATGAGTCTAGTACTCCTAGCCTCGAATACTTCCTTGCTCACATGTCTCTAAGATCGCTACACATATTTCTACCCCCTCTAATCGCGAATTTTATTAAAATTATTTTAATTGTCCAGGGCGCCCATACACCCTATACCCGTGCATAATTGCACAAAGGTTACCCGACTCCACTAGTCTTATATTGTAATACAACTTTTAATTTACAGTTATAACTACCTGAATGCATAATAGCTAAGGTACCAAAACTATGTGCTAGTGACCAAACATCTCCCCACTTCCAACGTTGCGCTAAATTTCATGCGTGGGATGTCTCGCTAAGCGAAATCCAAACAAGGAACCCCCCGATACACTACTACCTAGCATTATCGGTCGATGAGATCCGTTTGGCCCTCAGTCCATAGCACGTACCCACAAATCCCGTTTCCTGAAATAAAGGTATACTTGACCATTTTCATGTTACCAAGGACATCATACAATATAGCACCCCTTACTATCACTATTATATTAGCGCGAGTCAATCACAAGCTATACATCCTCGCTCGTCACTAAACATATCCGCTCTGAATCTCATCAGTAAATATCCCTACTCGCCGGGATCAAATATAATAATACAAACACTTTCTCATAAGTATATTATGCAACACACGATAACATATATACACAAATATATAGACTAGACCCTCTTTCAGGTAGTACTAGTACAAGTAAATCATATCTCAGAACAGCGAACACAAAGTCTCACCATACTCTATACTATAGCCCAAACATTTCAGTATAATTATGACTAACGTTACGTACGTAACATATGTTTCTCAAGCTCAGCTCTACACTCTCGACGTGGCTACAACATATGGGTATTCCCGATTACCCCAATTTGCAAATTAAATCCTTCTCGACCTTGCCCCACCCATTAACTTGTGGTGCAAAAATTTCGCAGTGCATCCTTCGTAGAACTACCTACCTCCACTGGCCATAAATCGTATTAACTTTCAGCTTAAAGTGTTTCCTCTACTCGTTTAATAATATAACATTTAAAACCAATGCACTAGCATCCAACAACGGATCGCTATTCCCAACGTTTATTACAATCCACGTGTGTAACCTCATGTAACGAAGTTCAAAAGAACTTTCCCCAATTCACTATCCCCTAGCATTATCGGTCATCGAAATCCGTGCATCCCAAGCACATAACCAAGATATTATAAATTTTGTCTCCCAACACATAAATCAAATCATCTATGCCCATATCTCTCAAGGAGTCACACGATACTATACTCTCACTATCACTAAGTTCTCAGCACTTACACAATGAGTTAAATCTCTCCACTCAACGGTAAACTCGATATACCCTGAATCACATTCGTAAGGGCCTGTTTGGTTGTCCCCAAAATTGTAAATTAGTCCATTTAAAATTAACTCATTGGTGAATTGCCTTATTATTAGTGTTTGGTTAGAAGAATGAACAAATTCAAAAATGAACCAATTCATGTTGATTCACAAAAACTTAAATTAGTTCATTTCACCAAAAACTTGAAATTGCACAATTTATAATTACAACATGAATTTTAAATGCACCACTCCCATAGAGTACCTCTCACCATACTAATCTTTCTCTCTCTCTCTCTCTACACACACACACACACACACACACACACACACACACACACCCTAAAAGTAAATAACTCCATTTTTCTTTTCCAAACACACCACAAATTAGATTTAAACCCATTTAAAATTAATACATCGACAATTTATTCATTTCAAATTGATCAATTTATAAAATTAAATAATTTACGCAACCAAACGGGCCCTAAAAGTCCCTATGCACCGAGATCTAATGTAACTAGACATATGTACTCTCTGAAGTCTACTTTATAAAACTATCGTCGCGATCTCGACCCTCTTTTAACTGAGACATCACAAAAATATACATCCTATCCCGAAACAACGAATACGATAGTCTTGCTGTAACCGCCACCAACGCTTAACAGTCCGTACCCAGAATAAACCATACCTCGAATATCACCTCTCAAAACTAGCTAACCTCATAAAATATATCTCCTCTCAGTGTCCCCACCCGCTCCCCTGTAGAGGGAACTAAAGAGAGAGTTTCGGTAACTCAATGGTGAATAAACACACACTATAGTGATATTAACGATACCTCTACTAAACCCGTTTCACATGTGAATTTAGTGCAATTAAACTACTATGACTTGCTCGTGTCACACAAAATAGATCCCAATCACCCCGGGATCAAACTCATGCTTTTGATTGTCACTATCACTCGCGGTTCAAATGGTTCCTGGACATAACACCCTTATTCCAACCGAACCAAAAAGTCCATATAAATTTTGTCACTACTGGGCATCCCGTTCCTGTCCCCCAACTGACTGCGAATAATATCCACATATATATTCCCACCCTTTACACATAATGACAACAACGATATCAGTTGTTCTATTCGGACTTCCCCATCCATGCTTGTATAGTCTATCCATGCATTTATCATTAACTTATAGACCTTCTCGATTATCCGTATTCACCTCGTCCCATATGAAGTTTGCTAAACATGTCAACTTTCCTTCATGACCGACTATTGTACGGCCCCTTTGAAACAAGTCTTGAAATCTCCTTTGATTCTCTTATTTCAACAGTTTATGAGAGGATTTGCGGTCAAATCGCACACCCAAATTCCTTGCTATTCTTGGTATCCCTCCATGGTTGTGGTGACCGACTCCCACTACTTCAACATCACTCCAATGAGTTAAAGTTTTGCGCTCAAAATTTAATCTTGGGTGCCATTGCACTCCACCCTATACAATTATCTTTGGATCTTCTCCTCCCATTACTATGGTGACTCCTATCGCGGTTACCGTTCTCAACATATTTCATGTCTTCTGCTGAGTCTCCCCTCCTGTCATCCTTCTAATGGCCCCCGTTGGTCGTCCCAAAATTGTTCAGTCTATGAAGTCCAACCGAACTTGTATATAAATCACCTCAGCTATACTTAATCGCAGGAGAACGTTAGTCGTATATGTTAAGTAATACAATAATCATATACTAAGGCTCTATATCAAAGAACGCTACGCTGAAACGTGATAAGCCGCACAGATCCTAAGGACTCTAGAACCTGATGCTCTAATACCATCTGTGACACCCCGCCTATTAAAATACCGAGTGGCCAGCCTGTGATTAAAATAATATGTTGGTCTCATATGGCTCATTCTTGGCATCACTGTCAAAAACTTTTTAAGGTTACTAACCACCTAGTAATTTAATTAGACCGGTGCCAAAATTTATCTTACATTAATTAATAACATGCAGAAATCAATGCCCATTTAAACCATCCACACAACTGATAATGGAATCCAACACAAATGAATAATCATAAATAAAGATAGCCGAATTAACTAGCGGTACAACTATAAAATACAATAGTCCCTGAAGCAATAACCTGGATACATAAAGTCCAATAAATAAAGTAAATACAAAATCTGAGGGCGACATGCCCAAATGAGTACTGAAGAAAAGTTCCTACACTAGGAGTAAATGAACGAAGCGTCAATAATAAGGTTCTGCAACTTCCACATGAGCTGCAGTTGCGGGTCCCTGGATAGAATCCTCAAACTGGGCGTCCCTGTGGCTGGACACCTAAAATATTTTAGAAAAGATTTTTGACACGGGTCAGAGCCCAAGTAAAACGTTTTGAAAATATTTAGCAAGCAGTTAAATTGCAATAATTAAATATGCATGCACACTTTTCATATTTAAGCTAGTGTCACACTCTCTTGAGACATAGCTCACCCCTCATCTAATGTGCACACTTAACGCTCGCCTTATACCTTTCCTAGTTAAGCTACCCCACCTAATTAGCCATATCAAATCTCCTTTTACAAAATAATTTGTTATGCCTACCCGTATTGCCGATACAATACGTTCTCGAATTTTCATGTCTTTTAGCCCATTATAAATATCTCAGTATATGTTTATTTCTCCCCATAATATAGTTATTTTGAATGTCACTATCTTTCTCTTCTACTAAACTCACCCAGTAGAATAAAATCACAAGTATACATATATCACACTATTATACATATACTAATACGACACCCCTAAGCTGAGCTGTGGTACATGTATACTATGCTATCATGTCCTGGTACATCATCTACCAAACTCACGTAGTAAAATAAATCACAAGTATATATATTTATCACACTAATTATATATATACAATACAGCACCCCTAGGCTTGGGACCTGGGGTGCATGCATACTCTGCTATCAAGTCCCGGTACATCACGCACTGTATAAAGGACTACGGCTTTCGAATCTCTATGGAACCGTATAATTACAAATCACATATATAGGAGATGAACATAGTTCACATACCCATGGGTCACGCACATACCTACGCTCCCATGGTCAGTTGACTTATCAACTCACAAATAAGTCCTTCACAGTCCTAAGGTACCAATCTAAATCCCACCGAAGGCACACAAAGATAAGATGACCCTTTTTTGAAAATCAACCTCCCGTGATAGCAAGTATGGTAGGTATGTCATACACATAATAAATCATACAAATCAGTATAGGTATACACACAACCTATATCATATAGTCCATACATGTCATATATATCTCCCAAAGATCTTATGTATTATTTAATTTCAATTATACGTCTCATCGTATATTCCCCAGTATCCACTACTCGAAGTGTGACAATTTTCTTTTAAAATATTGCAGTAGGTAATTCACTCGTATCCTATTGATCTAAGTCATAGGTTCGCTCATCCCCCGAATTCATTACATTTCAAATTACACCGATTAATCTAATCAATTTTACATTAATTAATTTATTAAAGTAGTGTCACCCAACTACAATACTTTGTCTCACTCATATGGTCTGTATCTTCACCCTTTAGAATTTGTTTAACAAAAATCCCCTATTAAGGTCAACACCTCTCGTTAAATCACTATTCGAATATTTATTATATATTTCTATAATAAATTAAACCGGCTAATCTGTGCCTAACTCCCGTAGCACTAGCCTGAGAAATATCAGAGTCAAAACCCCGACCCTTAATTTAATTACTATCACCTCAATTAATTTTTTTTTCAAGTAATATCACTCAACCAGAATTCTCGGACTCCCTTTATTGGCTCGTATTTTAACCTTTTAGAATTCATTTCACCAAATTCAGTTAATAAGTTGAACACCCTTATTAAATTTAACAGTCTTTAAAACTCATTCCATAAGACTCTAAGTATTAGGTTCCATTTAATTTCTATCAATTAAATTCTACCTTAAGATACCAGCCCGTATGCTAAACTCATCCAAAATTCTCATTCGAATACGTTCGTATATTTTGACATATATTATCGAGTGTCATTCATTATAAATACTCCTAAATCCATACCCCGAATTCGTCCCTATCTAATCCAAGGATAAAATAATGTTCCTTTATATTTTTCCAAAGTCCTTCACTCATCTACGGACATCCCTAAAAATCCAAATTTTATTTCTCACAAAGGATTTCGGTTTCAGACACTCTTTCATAGAAAAATCATTAATAATTAAAAAAAATCAAAAAAATACAAGGTCAGTGCCCACGCGACCGTGACGAACAGATCTAAAAGTTTCATGTTTTGGCAAACAGGTAAATCGGATCAGTTCTGCCTCAAAATTGGACCGTTCCGACGGACTACGAATCATCTTCTTCTCTAACTCGTTTTTCTCCATTTATAACCCTCAAACCTCCATGGATTTAACCCAAACATCAACCCAATTTATACCCCATGTTTATTACATCTATAAACAGGTTCTAACACTAATATATATCATCAATCATCATTTATTCTCATTAAAACTTCTAGGGGTCCTGAATTGGGTTTTTCTCAAAATTTCTTAAATCACAAATTCAATTAGATTCAATAATTAAAATTCAACAACAATTCCTACTGGATTTTTGATTATAAATCATATTCTAATATCATATGATTGTATTCTCCCGTTAATTAAACATCAATCTCACCTTAAATGCTTAAATCCCCAAAACCCATATTTAACATGTGATACCCTCCAAAAACGAATTATGCTATAATAACTCATCCCAAAATGAATATGGTTTACACCCACCATGATATGAATTGCAATACCGCAATTTAAATGAAAGCAAGTTTAACTACTTGCCTGAAAATTTCGTAGAGTCTGGTCCTTTGATGTAGATGGAGATTTTGACTAAGAACACATCAATCTGCTCTTGGCTTGACTCCCAAAAGTTCTCCCACTTGATCCCTCTTTTCTCCTCTGCAACTAGGGTTTTTATAAAATGAATTATGGTTGCCATACCCTCTCACATTTTGATTTTATTATGCCAATCCCATTTTTAGGCTTGTGGGCTTTATTAAAATGGCCCAATCACTCCCGTGTGGGTCCGATTATACTTAAAAACGTCCCGAGATCCAATTTCTATCCCCGGGTACTCTATTTTGACTATCTCGACCCTCTCGGACTCAACCGTACACTCAGACTCATCATCCGAGTTACGTAACAAAAATCTCAAATTACGACACATGTATTCTTAAAAGAAATAATCCGAATTAATTTAAATCTCAATTCTCGAAATAAATTGAATCTTCCAATTTAAATAAATTGTCCAATTTAAATAGTTTCTCCAAATCATCAATTTAGTTTAAGTTCTAATTCTCCAAATTAGAAAAATTATTTATCCTAAAAAAATACGGGGTGTTACACTTCCTTGCAGAGGAACACCTAAAATAATACAATATATTTATAGCAAGAAGAAAATATAAATGGGTCACGGCCCGAGGTTTAAAAACATTTTTAGCAAGTGCATTAAAATGCATAATACTTATAAATGCATTACGACATGATTAAAGTGGAGTCCCACTCTCCAGAAAATCCAACTCACCTCTCAACTAAAGCGCGCACCTAAACGTATGCACAAGATCCTGAATTAATTGCCCAAAACTATCGAGGGTAATAATCTAACCTACACCAAAAATTTATACTCATTTAAACTTCCATTTAAATCCTACCCTCAACTTCTAATATTACCCTAATCTTAATTGTTCGTCAACTTATAAACATATAGAATATACATAACCATTTCTCTTACTAGAATTTCTCATATTCTAGTTATTAACGTATATGAGTTAATAGCATCTAAATGCTAGAACTAAACTTCTCCCAATTCTCAATACTGCACTGTGTTTCGTGCGTGGGACGTCTCGCAAGCGAAATCCAAACAAGGAACCCCTCCCGATACACTACTCCTTGACAGTATTGATTATCGATATTCATTATACCCTCAATGCATGATGCATATAACCCCAAATTCTTATATAATATAAGTAATTAACTGTTCCCAACTCTCAACAGTGCACTGCGTTTCGTGCGTGGGGCGTTTCGCAAGCGAAATCGAAACAAGGAACCCCCCCGATACACTACTCCTGAGCACTGTCGATTGTCGAGATGTACTAATATATAAGTATGAATACTAAGGACTAACTTCTCCCCATTCCCAACATTGCACTGCATTTCGTTCATGGGACGTCTCGCAAGCGAAAACCAAACAAGGAATCCCCCCGATACACTACTCCTGGACAATGTTTGTCGTTGAGGTCCATTATGCCCTCGGTACCCACGTCATATATATACTCATATAATTATGTACTCTTCATTTTTCACTTTAATATATTCATCACAATTTAGTCTGGATAAAATCTCCTGGAATGAGATTCAATCAACATTCTTATGTCTCTTTACTCGAGAGACATATATATATATATGATAGCTCATAATCATATACAAATAATATACTATTCACACAAGTATAATAATAACCATCCCAGCGAGCTATAACTCGAGGACGCAGGTTCTCAATGCTATCATCTACCAGGGAATCGCTCACATATCATCCTGGGTACCAACGGTCGGAATCTCACATTGCCTTGGTAAAAACGAAATCACAACGTACGGGAAGCGGTCATAGTTCCTCCCCGAAAGTGAGACGAAACATACCCACCACATCTCACCCCTAATAAAAGTCACACAATAATAATGGACACTATGACCTGGGGACTATATGCTCCCTGCTCCTCAAGCCAGGGGCCTCACCCACATTGCGCAACTTCCCATGATAGCATAGAGGGGGTATGCTTCACACACACACACACACACACACACACACACACACACACACACACACACACATATATATATATATATATATATCATTCACATTAGATATACATGTACCATCACATCATATAGATGTATACCATCACACAAGGTATATATATCACACCATATAAGTATACATACTCTTATTACGCTCTTAGGCATAAATGAAATAATTTCATTTACTAGTTTATTACTCTCGATATACTATTCGTCGCTAACTCACATAACTTCCCCACTTAGTATACACGATACGATTTCTCACTTGCAGCTCACCCATCACTTCTATTTGTATGAATAATATCCTAATTTAATTTATGTTGAGGATATTCTCTATATCCGTATGCACATCGATCAACATTCATTATTCCTCAAATATTAACCTCGACACTAAGAGGATTTTCCACTAAATCGATACGATATCTTAAATTCGAACTCTCTCTCAAAATCAATCACTAAAATTCTAACCCTTACATCCAATCATTTATAAATTTTGCTCCCATTCCCTTAATGTGAGAGACATTACACAATTAATTCCATTTACTAAATAGCCCAAACATCTCCTCACACTTCTAAAGTCATTAGTCCCCTTATATGATCACTTAATCCTCTATGATATAATAATTAGGAAGGTCCATTAATATAAACCCAACGGAAAGGGGTATAAACTTAAATTCCCAAACTTGAGCCAAAAACAGAGGCCCGGTCGACCGGTACCCTAATCGTGGTCGAATGCGCTTTCCTATTATGCCTCTAAACGAAGGCAGTGTGCCTCCTATTAGAGGCGCGGTCGACCGACCCTCAGGATGCGATCGACCGGCCTTACCAGTAACATCGGCCAAACTCCATTTTTACTAACTTCCAACTTCTCAAAAACTCCAAAATACCTACTTCAAATCCCAAATCTTCAACCCAAACATATTCACAATATTAAAACTCATCAAACAACTCACCCCAACTAATTTACAACCTCAAATCCATATATAAACATCAAATGAAAGATTTAACCCAAAAAAATATCTAGGTTTTAACATATTATCCCCAAATCCATAATTTGATCCACAAATCATGAAATAAAAGATGCACAACAATTATTTAGCAAGTTTAATCACTTGCCTCAAAGTTGTAGAGTCTGAATCTTCCTCGAAATCATGGATTTGTCGGAATTCTTAAGCTTTCTTCTCTTTTCTCTTCTTCTTTCTTCTTCTTCTCTATCTCCCTATCTTCTAGGGCTTTCTCTTTCTCTTAAGTGAGAATAGCTACTCACGTAGGCTTTTAAGACTTATCTCCCAGAATACACAGCTTTAAATGATAATACACACTTTAAATGACTCGGTTACTTTAATTCGAGCCAAACGAACTTAAAATATTTTGAAACCCAAATAAGACCTAAGTACAGTCATTTCAACTATCTCGACCCTTCCAGAATCAACCGCGCACTCAGAATCGTCATTCGAATTACTTTCTAACATCTTTAAATTTTGACCTCAATTACCAATTTAATTATTCTCCAATTAGAATAATATTATTTCTCCTAAAAATAATTAATTTTTTATCCCAAAAAATCTCGGGGTATTACAGTATCCTTAAAGGAGAGAAAATTGGGAGACTTCTACAGGATGTACCGGTGGAGGAAGTCGAATAGGCACTCAAACCAATCCCTTGCCTTAGAGGATGTGCGGGTGGCACTGACCACCTTGACGAGCAACCAGGTTAGGTTTTTTATCCTTATCTCCTTTTGAGTTTTTTGAAGTTTTTTTCTTATAGGTAGTTACTGAATCTTATCTGGGGATAGAGGTGACTTTCTACCCTTGGAGTCTTCTTTCGAGGGCCGCGGAGGCAACTGGCATACATGCACAGATGAAGAGGTAATTAGCACACAAGTTCGGGTACATATGATACCTCGGGGATAGGGTGGTGTGTCATATTATGGAGAGATAGGTGGAGGTTCCACCATCGTCTCCCAGTGAGCGTTATATGCTCTACATCGATATGATGATTGGCTATAACTACCTGGATTTTACGACCAGCTGGTTGTTTCCTTCGTGCATATATGAGGTGGAGAATATGTCGCCACCTGCTACTCCTTTGGAGAGAGGTACCAACTTATTAACAGCATCGACCCACAACACTGGAGGAGGCGCGACTATGGCAACGAAGCTCATTCAGATCTCTACTCCTTCCTAACATTTACGATTGAGTAACAGGGGAGTGATGTCAGTGTGCCACCGCCCTCATGCGTTTGTGGATGGGTTGGCGGGTCTTTATGACGATGCCCTCCAAATTGAGGTATACCCTTTTCTTTCCGCTTTTATTTCTTGTTCATGCCTTATTTTTCCCTTTACTAACATAATTTATTTTTGTTGCTCTTTTTTGTTTCTATTGAAGATTGTCAGTGTGTCAACCACCTAGATGAGGGACATTAAGGACTGGATGGGGTCAGTGTCAGCTTATGTGAGGAAATCATCCATTTCTAGTCTCGTGATGTCGAGCAAATCTAACGAGAGTTTTGGCTCCGGGAGTTGAGGAACTACTGCTCATCGCAGGGGACGTGTGTACACCGCGAAGGTTGAGGCTTGGTTTTTTTAGAGGTTTTGGGGTTTAGGCCAATGTCCCGTTGTATCCTTTTCTATTTTCTTTCTTTTCTTTTGTACCTGTAGGGAAGAGCAATAATTGTAAAAAACAAAATATATATGAGAAATGCATTTCTTTTTAGTGTTATCTTGGTTTAATGACTTACTCTATATGAACTTTAATTTACTGTTGAGGTTTCTCATTATTTGCGAAGAGATAAATTTAAAACGGGACTCATAGTGAAAAGGAGAACATTTACTTTTATAAATTATGTACAGAAGGGAAAGTAATAATTTAAAAAAAAAAACGGAGATTTGACTTTTTTTTCTAGAAAAATTTTATTTTGTAAATTGATATGTGTAAAATTGGAAATAAGGAATATGTTTAAAAAGGGGGGGTTGCCGATCGGCATACCCCTTGGACTGCCTATCGGCATAAGGGTCAAGTCCAAATCACTCCCTTAGCTTTTATTGCACTTCTTGCGTACTTCATGTACATTGGGGGCAGAGGAACCGGTGGTTCTTTGAATGACTTATTTTCTTATGGGTTTTTAAGTATAAAAGGGGCTTTGGATGTGTTTTCTTCACCATCTTCCATTTTCTCCCCTCTATAGCTTTCTTCTTCTATGCAAATGGTTATTCCGGCTTTTGAGTCCTTTTCTTCATATTTTGAGGGTCTAGAGGTGACGTGCCTCTATAATGTTGAGTACGAAGCCTTTATTTTACATCAAGTCTCTTTATGGTGTAACTGTGTCGTGGACTGGAATCTTCTAAAAGTGGCAGTACAGTTCTGGTACCTTAAAGACCATGTTTTCCTTTTCATCTTAGACGAGTTGTGCCCGACCTATAAAAAGTTCTCTAAAATGATGGGTGTTAGCCCAGTGTAGCAACAGATATGTCAGATTTATCACATTCTCTCCAGGTGTCATTGGCAGAGTTTCTTCATATCTCCCCCTCAGCCGCTCGGTCACTCGATTGGTGGTTCATGGAGAAAATATTGTCCTCCCAGCAGTTATGAGCTTGGTGTGCCAGAGGAATTTTTCTGACAATGGCTTTGTCGGATCTATAGCTTTGAGTCCGACTGTTAGGATTTTGTTGGAGATCGATAACCTGACGGCTAATCCTTATATAGCCACAATAGTGGCATGGTTGTCCTATAATTATAGTCATGCGACAGTGGTGTTAGCGGAGACTTTGAATGGCCTGGATGCCTCGAAGGAAGGTCAATATGACTTTCTATGGGGGGAACAATGCCATGCTGTTCATGTGTCTTTCTGAGAGACTGTGCCTAGCGGCCCCTCCTGAGTACCCCATGTCTGGTGTTGCTAATTTCTTTATTAGACCCTTTTTCAGTTTTGGTCCTTCGACGGAGAACTGGAATAAATGTCTTGTGGCACACAGGGTTCGATGCCTTCACTTGTCTATGCCATGGTGGGGGGGACTTACAGGTTATTTTGAAGTCAGGGGAGTACTAGTATGCGAGGTTAGTTAGTCTTCACCAGACTTACTTCATCTTTAATTCGCAGCTTTTGCGCCAAGTAGGATGGGAGCAGATCGTGCCACCCTGTATAACTAATTTCTTTATGATGGAAGACTTGACCGAGTCATTAAGGATGATATTGGGACCTCTATGGCTGCATCGCCGACTGTCTACCCATCCGTCATAATTCGTCGAAGGAGCTTGGTTTGTGACTGGGGATTATTTGAAATGGTTATGGAAACGGGTGATTGGTATGATTTTGGAGAAGGAGACTGGGAAAATATGGCTTGTCTCTTTTGATACCATGGAGGAAGGTGTTATTGTTTCATCAAGGCTAATCAAGGAGTACAAAGTGTATCTGGAACACTAATGAAGAGTGGGATGCTTGGGGATCTCCCGAATCAGGTAATTATGATGAGGTGGGCCAATCTGGTAGTTGAGAACGGGGTTTTGTGAAGCTGATTATGTTTGTGTTTTATGGGGAATTTGTGCTTTGGTAGGTGTTTTAGTATGTTATTGGATTTTCGTAAAGTTGGTTATGGGTAGGTATTGGTAGGTTGTAATGAAGGTTAGGAAGGGGAGTGGTTTGCTTGACTCCCGTCACTGATATTTCGTGTAACAACCGTATTCCTTGATTTAAATAAAACTAATTTTTGACATATTTTATTGTGCCTTTTGATGAATTTTGTATTTGAACTGTTTATACCAATCACTAAGGCATACATAATCCTTTTATTCATTTGAATAATTAGATGGACCGCCGTTCTCGGAGGAAGAAAATAATAACATTTTATGAGAAAGAAAGGATCGCGCCCATGTATATTGTATGGGCTGCCTATGTACCATTATGGGTTTTGAAAGTCTGTGAGCTTCATTTTGAAATGGGTGTGTGAGAGGACCAAGTCCCATGTAGTTTTAAGTAAAAAGAAACGAAAAGATTTTTTTATAATATAAGGGGGATGAGAAGAGTCGTAGCGCACCGATAGTTTGAACTAAGGGTACAATTTCTTAAGACGACCCAGATTGACTGGACTTGCCATTTTTTCTCCATCGATATTTGTGAGCATAGCGGTGACTCCTGACATGATTTTCTTTAGAATGTAAGGGTCACTCTAATTAGTTTTGAACTTTCCTCTAAGATCCGGATGGGTTCTATAATTTCTTTGAGGGAAAGTCTCCTTCTTGGACATTGCGATCCTTAATTTTCCAATTAAATGATTGCGCGATCTCATGATGATACCTTTTTATGTGGTATAGAGTTTTGAGTCTCTTTTCATATAAGAGTGTGAGTTCATCGTAGTGGCTCTGATGCCAGTCTTCCTCACTAACATTTATTTCGAGCATGACACGCAGACAAGTCACTTCTAGCTCGACGGGGAGAACCACCTCCATGCCATGAACTAGAGAGTAAGGGGTAGCCCAATGGTGTCCAGATAGAGGTACGATAGCCCCAGGGGGCATACAAGATCCGATCGGCCCAGTCTCTTCAGCTTTTAGTCATCTTACTGATGATGGTTTTAAGGCTCTTGTTAGCGGCTTCGATAATGTCATTTATTTGGGGTCGGTAGGGAGACTTGTGCCTATGAATCCCATACTCGTTGGTTAATTATGTGACCTTAGCCTCGAAGTGGAGTCCGTTGTCTGATACAAACTGATGGTGAACTCCATAGCAGCAAATGATATTATTTCTAATAAACTTGGTCACTCTCTTCACATTCAGCACTGCATAGCACTCGACTTCAACCCATTTCGTGAAGTAGTCAATGGAAACCAGGATAAATTTGTGCCTTTTCGAAGATTTAGGCGTGATCTTCCCTATGATGTCTATGCCCCGGGTAGAGAAGGGCTAGGGAGAAGTCATGTTGTACAGTTCTCGGGGAGGAAAATGTTGTGAGAGAGTGGCCCATTAACAAGAGCTTTAGGTAAAACCAACTTTTTTAATTATTTCCAATTTCATCTTCTTAAACCCTAAACATGCATCTAAATGATTTAATCCATCAAACAATTAAATCATGCGCGGTAAAAAGAAATAATTTTAGGAAAAAAATTCCTGAAGGGAAAAAACCTTTTTATTTCCATTATAATTTGTAAAAGTCAGTTAATAAGGATTACAACGAAAATATAAATGATATACGAATACCCGCAGGTGTCGGTCGATGTCGTCAGCATTGGTTCACACGCAGCTATACCACAAGAACCGCAATCCTAATATTCATAGAGTCTCCCTCCACAATAGCATGCAACTCTCGTCTGTAGAGATCTCCCCACAAAGGTTGAACAATAGCAAAGTCTTCTACCGAATGTGTTCAAGATCAAAAACCTTTGGAATTATGGAAATTGGATCTTGAATAAACTATGGATGAAACTAAACAGAATGAGAATTTTAACACCATTCATCTCACTTGAAAATGTCTAGGCTGAGTTGAATATATATATGAGTAAAACACAGACACTAAACTCTGTTTTCTTATTTCATTATTATCCTCGAAATTTTAAAAACAATTTAGCTCAGATATAATTAATGCGTTTTCAAAACTTTAATTTTAATTCCCAAAAATTAAAAACATTTAATTCATCCAATATTTAAACAAAATCCTAAATTGCATATTCCTTATATTATTCATACATGTGTGATCTTAGAACAAACAAAGTGTGAAATTACAACTTGACTTGATTTCTTCTTCATGCCTTTAAATTGCATCTCCTTAAATCTTGAAACTTTGTTGACTTTGAATATTCTTGAATGATTAATTATTCTAGACTCAATTTATTTTGTCCGAAATTAAGCCAATTACAAACAAATTGACTCAATTGGAAATTTGTGCTTACACGTTGGAGGTTGGTAAATTATTAGAATTTGAGGCATCGCCGAACATAGGCAATACACTCTTGGGCTATGGTGGACGAATAGTACCCTCGACGGATGATTTTTTTGGTAAGAATGTGACCGTTGATGTGGGGGCCGCATTCCCTGCTATGGATTTTCTTCATAATTTCTTCAATTTTAGCCCCAGCTACGCAATGAAAATGAAAAGCCCTTTATCACAGATGATGTATTGGGAAACTAGTTTGTGAAGGGTCGCATAGTCTTTCTTGTCTACGTCAACGGGTACCTACCATATTTGAGAAGGCGCCAAATGTCATAGTACCATAACCTTGCCATTTCAGAATCTTCTTCGGTGACAAGCTCGATGTGATAATAGTGTGTGGGCACAACTTGTTTCTGAACCAAGAAAGGGGCCATTATCATCCCCTTGGGTATATCGACCATGGAGGCTAGAGTTGTTAGTGTGTCGGCTAGGTTATTCTTTGAGAGCGAGGGAGGTAATGGAAAGTGACATCTTTGAATTAGGAGGTAAGTTCTTCTAGGTTGGCATGGAAGGATATGAGCTTCTCGTCTTTGACTTTCTATTTTCTGAGGATTTGTTCGACAATAAGGGCATAGCCCCTATAGACATCTATTTGCTTAATTCCTTTCACGAGGGAAATCTTGAGCCTTACAGTGCATGCCTCGTATTCAGTCATATTATTAGTGCAAGAAAAGTCTAGCTCGATGGCAATGGGGGTGTGAGAGTCATCGGGAGTGATCAGGGGGTTATCCCAATGACATACCCTTTCTTATTGGCAGCTCCGTCAAAGAATATCTGCCACCTGAGATCCTCCTCAGAGGTGTAGATGATGTCTTCATCTAGAAATTCAAAGACCCAAACCTCGATTCCTTCCATAGGATGATCGACAAGGTAGTTGGATATGGCCCTCCCCTTCATGGCTTTCTGTGTAACGTACACAATATCGAACTCGGTTAGCAACATCCACCAACGAATCATTCGTCTTAACATAGAGGTTTTTTGTGATAGGTATTTTATGGGATCCATTCGGGATAATAGTCTGATTTGAAATTCAAGCATGTAGTGTTGTAATTTCTGTGTGACCCGAACTAGGGCGACACACGCTTTCTCGAAGGTGTGTAATTAACTTCCTACTTGTCTAGCTAGACTAGCATAATAGATGTCTCTTTTCTTGTGAGATTCTTCAATATATTGGTCCAGTAAATCCCCTATTGCGGTATCGGTGATAGTCAAGTATATGAGGATGGGGAGACCTGGATGTAGAGATATAAGCAACGGAGGTTGGGTGAGGTATCGCTTGATCTGGTCAAAGGCTATGTGTCATAAGTCATTCCAAACTTTTGTTGAGTCCTTTAAGAGAATTTTGAAAATTGGTTTGTATATAGAGGTCAGTTGGTTAATGAACTGACTGATGTATTTTAGCTTACCCAGGAATCTTTATACTTATTTCTTTGTCCGTGGTGGTGGCAGATCGAGTATGACTTTTAGTTTAGGGGGTGTGCTTCAATACCATTCTCACTCATCATTAATCCAAGGACTTTTTCTTTAGTGACGTCGAAGAAACACTTATGTGGGTTGAGCTGCATCTAGTATTGTCGCAGATGTTCGAAGAATTTTCTCAGGGCGAGGATATGACCTTCCCGAGTCTTGGAATTGATGATCATGTCTCCAATATAAACCTCAAACTCTTTGTGGATGAGGTCGTACAAGATGGTTGCGAAGGCCCTTTGGTATGTAACCCTGATATTTTTAAGACCAAACAACAAGACTGTGTAGTTGAAGGTTCCCTATGGGGTGATGAAGGCAGTTTTCTCCTCGTGGTTAGGATGTATTTTAATCTCATTGTAGCCGGCAAATCCGTGGACAAATGATTTGATAGCATGGCTGACCATATTGTCCATGATCATGTCAATATTGTGTAGAGGGTAATAATCTTTTAGGGATGCTTTGTTTAGATCCTAATAGTCAACGCACATTCAAACTTTTCCTCCCGATTTCGATACGAGGATGATATTTGCAAGCCATGTAGGGTATTCAACTATGCGAATGAAACATACATACATCTGTTTGACTACTTATTATTTGACCTTGAGGGACCATCCAATTTGTATATTCCTCGGTTTTTATTTGACAGGTTTTCTTTCAAGGAATGTGGGGATCTTGTGTTGGGCTATCTCTGGGTCAATGTCGAGCATATCATCATAGGACCATGCGGAGACGTCCACAAACTCTTTTAGAAGATCTTCAAATTGCGCCCTCACATGCTCATAAAGGGTTTACCCTATCCTAATCTCGCTCAGATGGCTACTAGAATCGACATTAATAACAATAGTCTCATCATCATTAGTTTGAACACGTTTATGTTTTTTTTCCTTATTGAGATTAGTTAAGAATTTCTTTTACAAAATCATCATTATCAAAAGTTTGATTAAAAATAATGCAATTAATGTAAGGTACAACAAGATACTCAAAATATTTGTTTATTTCATTCTCGGGGAATAAAACATTAAGAATCTCATCAAAAGAGGCCTCGTTTACATTGATATCAGAAATAGGAGAAACAGTGACAAGTTCAGGTATTTCTTGAATGGGGTGAATAGTAGGGTTTAGTTGGGTTTGAGTAGGCTGGACCGAAATGGCGTGGCAGTTAAGGAGAGTGATTTAGCAGTTACAATCTTAGTGAAAGGGTTTGGTGGAGTAACTTCTTGGAGAATCATGTAGAGACTCAGCCCCAGTGCATGTAGGTTGAATGACTCCTCAATGTAGCTACCCTCAAATTCTTCGGTGATTTCCATGGACTCATCAGCCAGAGTTTTCACCTCGTGCATCCATCATGTCACCCCATGTGTTGTCATCTTAGAAGAAGATCTCCATTCCTGGAATTAGCTTTTCCTCAGTGGTGTTATACCATAGTTCGTAGAATCCACAAAATGGAAGTATTCGCCCTCGGCTTATAGATGTTTGAGATTTCAAATTCATCACCTCAACCAGTGGCGATGATGTCTTCCCGCCAAGAGTAATTGATGCATTCAAAAACCTCAAAGTCTTGATCAAACATGTCTTCTAACTCAGCGGGGAAGTGCAGGAGTAAAGGGACCAGGCATCCCTGGAGCTTCAAGGTTGTGAGCAACATAGGGATGATAAATATTTATCCTTTTTAGCAAAATATATTGGACACGGTCTGTACGAAATCATCCATTCTGGTTTCTTCTACGGGTATAACCCATTTGTCTGATTCCCAAGCCCACTTTCAAATTTCCATAAACAGTCCATCGAATTTTTCATAATCGGCAGTCATCTCTACGGGTAGTTTCTGCCCAAACCCTTGGAGTTAATCCAGTACTGCATGTAGTTCCATGCCTCCCCCCTCTGATCAGGTGCAAACAATAAAACATGATTGTTTGAGGTGTTACATATCTTGATTAACAAATCTTGTAGGATGTATGACAAAATTTGGGCAAACTTTGAGGGGTTTGGATGAGAATGTGGAGGTGCCATGTATTTTGGAAGGCACAATTTAGGTAGAAGGGTCAAACTCAGGGCTAACATGTAACACCCCGTAATTTTGAGTACTGAAAATTTAATTCTTTTTAGGAGAAATAACATTTATATAAATTGGAGAATTTTAAATTAGGCAAATGAGGTCTAAATGTTAGGAGGTTATAAAGTATGTCGGATGACGATTCTGAGTGCACGGTTGATCCGGAATGGGTCGAGATAGTCGAATTGACTGTCCTTGGGTTTTATTTGGGTTCTGGAATATTTTAAGTTAATTTGACTCGAATTGGAGTAAACGAGTCATTTAAAGTGTGTATTATCATTTAAAGTTGGGTATTTTGGAGATAAGGCTTATTAAGCTTACATGAGATAACAATCTCATTTTAGAGATTCAGAAAGCCCTAGAGAGAGAGAGAAGAGTAAAGGAAGAAGAGAAAGAGGAGAAAAGCTTGGAGATTCCGGCCAATCCATAATTTCGAGGAAGATTCAACCACTATAACTTTGAGGCAAGTGATTAGCTTGCTAAATAATCTATGTGTGTAATTTATTTCATGATTTGTGGATAAAAATATGGATTTTGGGTTAATATGTTAAAACCTAGATTTTTGGATTAAATCTTGCATTTGATGTTTTTATATGGGTTTAATGGTCTATAACTTGAGGGGATGAGATATAGGATGAGTTTTGATGTTAAAAACATGTTGGGGTTGAAGAATGATGGAGAGAAGATTATATATTTGGGTTTTGAAAGTTTGGGTTTTGAAGATAATAAGTTATTTTGTAGCTTGCAGGACAGACCCAATCGATTCACCCCTTGCGAATCGATTAGGCATATTACAGAACTTACAGGTCCATTGGACCCAATCGATTCGCCATGTAGTAGACTTACAAGTCCATTGGACCGAATCGATTTGCTTGGATCGAATCGATTCTCTTTTAGGACCGAATCGATTCGGAAGGGTCGAATCGATTCGAAAGCAGGGCTATTTTGCAAAGTTTTCCTAAAGTGAGTTTTACTCCGTTCTGATTGGGTTTATTGATTAGGAACATTCTTATATGATACGAGAAACACATTTTGGAGATTTATTGGAATTTTCTTATATGGTGTGATATTGGGGATGTATCGAGTTATTTAGGAATGTATAAATTAGAATTATCGTATTGACTTAGTGGGGAATCCAATTAGCAAGGAGAATTCTATTTGGAGATAATTATGGGCTAACAAAAGAGAGGCGTGTACCAATAGTGACGTTAAACTTAAGGATTTAATCATAAATGCGAAAATTTAAGGGTTTATATGAGCAACTGAACTGTAACCTGAATGGGGAATGATTTAGTGTATCCCCGAATAGACTAGTTTGTGTTTATACTTATAGCCTGGATAATTATTGTATATCTATGTGCATAAGTTTATAGACGGTGTGTGTATGTTGATTGTATATATATCTTGTGTATATGATATATTAGGTAGACATACCTAGCATATGCTATCATGGGAAGTTGTGCGATGTGGGTGAGACCTCTGACTAGAAAAGTAGGGAGCATATAGTCCCCAGATCATAGGCGTCCATTATTTGTATTATGAGCTATTGTATCAGGGGTAAGGTGTCTTGGGTATGATTCGTCTTATTTTTCGGTGAGGAACTATGACGACTTCCCATATGTTGTGATTTAATTGTTTACCAGGGTGGTGTGATAATAATCCGATAGCTGGTAACCCGGGAGAATGTGAGTAATTCCTGGAAGATGATAGCATTGTAGAGAGAGTATATATCCTATAAGTGAGTGTGTTATGGATATTTTAAAATGCACGTTATGTGTGTTATGTGTATGTGTTTATTAAGGTTGAATGATCGTGTTCTATAACTACAATAATGTTATATGGACCCTAAAGGTACTGTGCGATATCTTATTTATTTAATTAGAGATAGTTATTCATAACAAGTAGCTGAGGTTATATGTGTTGTGTATTGAGGGCCTAATGGATTTCGACGATCAACATTATCATTTAGTAGTGTATCGAGTGGTTCCTTGTTTGGATTTCACGTCGTGAGACGTCCCACGCACGAAACATAGCGCAATGTTGAGAGTGGGGAGAAGTTTAGTCCTTAGTACTCAGGTTTATGTGTTATAGTGAAACATTGCTTTATAAGAATAAAAATATGGTGTGTGACTATTCTGATGCTAATAACTTGTTTAAGTTAATAATTAGAAACTGATAAATTCTATTCAGTTATGTGTTTTAGATAATGGATTACGCGGGTGTAGATCATGCTTAGATTAAGATTGAATTGTCCCTAGAATGTGTAGAGTAGCTTAATTGAGGTTCATGTGCATACGCTTAGGTGAGCACTCTAGTCAAGGGGTAAGTTTGAGCTCCAAGAGAGTGCGACTCCACTTTAACTATGTAATTTTGCATTCTTAATTATTATGCATTTTAATGCACTTGCTAGAAGTGTTTTCAAACCGTGGGCTCTGACCAGTTTATATTTCTCTCTTGCTATATATATATATATATATATATATATATATATATATATATATATATATATATTTCAATGTATTATAGGTGTCCCACCGCAAGGACGCCAATGATGCTTTTCTATCCAGTGTCCTTAGAGCTTTAACAGATGTGGACTGTTGCGGGATTTTTGTTATAGCCACTTCCTATCTTTTGTAAACCTAGTCAAGGATTCATTTTGTATATTGGGTGTATACCCAAGGGTTATATTTGTAGCACTTTTATATTTCTCTCCTCGAGATGTTGTTTTGTCTATGACCCGACAGCATATTCGGGTATTTCCTTTTGTTGTACTTATTATATTTTATGGGAGTACTTCCTTTTATCGTGGTACATGTGTATATATTATCAGGTTCAGTAGTTACTATATTATTGGTATGATGATTCATTGTATGTGTTAAATTTTTTTTGGCATCCGCTTATTATAATATTGGGAAGTTAGCTATGTTTATTTAGTATCGACAGTAGATGCTGAGAATGATCCACTTGAGATTCCTGATTTATTTTAGTATAGGGATGGCCACCCGTTGTTATTTTAAGCGGGGTGTCACATGTGGTATCAAAGCATCAAGTTTTAGTATCTTAGGATCTGTAC
Organism: Sambucus nigra; assembly: GCA_949130495.1. Taxonomy (NCBI): domain Eukaryota; kingdom Viridiplantae; phylum Streptophyta; class Magnoliopsida; order Dipsacales; family Adoxaceae; genus Sambucus; species Sambucus nigra. Next base: position 2,009,901 of record CASBWL010000485.1, read on the forward strand.
GGATTTTGTGCATTCTTTCATAAGCGTTCTTGATGTAGAGCCTATTATTAGGACTGTTTTGTTTATTACGCCTATATTTTCTTCTGCGATACGTAATTACTTTAATGGTGTTCTGATACAGTTGCTCTTGTTTCAGATGTCGCCGAGAAGAGGTCGTCCAGGCATGGCAAACAAAGGGGCTGAGAACATAGAACCCCAAATGTCTCAAGGGGCTATGAATGCAACCGAAGTTGCCAATATTATGGCACAAGCAGTAAATGTTGCCATTGCTGTGATGGCACATCAACCTACAACTCCGGTAGCTCAATCCCACCTAGGGCCATCTGTGTGGGAAAGAGTACGGGAAGCTTTTCAAAAAGGACGTCCTCTAGAATTTTCTAGGGGAGCTGATGTAATAGTTGCAAGTCCGTGGAATAAGGATATACAAAGTCACCTTCGAATGGTTAAATGCAGTGAGGTGCAGAAACAAATACTCACCACCTTTAAATTAACAAGTGCATCTCTCCAATGGTGGGAATCAGTCACCACATCGGAGCAGAGAGATGCAATTCCCATAGCAGATTTTTAGGTACGCTTTGATCGAAAGTATTTTCCTCTTGCGATTCAGATGAAAATGAGGAGGAGATTACTGGATGTGACTCAATATGATCGAACGGTGGATGAGCACGAAGAAGAATTTACTCGATTGGCGAATTTTATGCCCGACGAGGTAAATACGGAGGAAAAACAAATAGTAAAGTTCTTGGGAGGTTTAGAATGGCAAATTCGGCAGCACTTGTTAGGGAACCCGACGTAACTAACTTTTACCGATGTGATGAATTATGCATTGTAACATTGTCTGAAATATATCTTCATTTAATAGGGAGTAAGGAATTTGGGGAATCGGGTTCATCAAGTAGGTCTGGAGGAGATAATGCTAGTGGAGCAAGATTATCACCGCAACAAGGGTATAGGCGGGATTATCAATGGTCGCAACCACATTTTTTCCCTGAGGATGGTCAGGAAGGATTTGCTGGTAGATGTTTCTTTTCTAGATAAATAGGCTATAAGAAGAGGGATTATCCTGAAAGAGGTAGAGGACAACTTTTTGAAGAGGTTTTTGATGTACAACCCCTACAACAGTTCATAGGCCAGTTTGGGCAAGAGAACTTCGAACAGGGACCCATTGATGAAGCGAGGTAGTTAGAATATGGATGTAATATGTAAATTATGCTCCTATGTGTTTAGGTCATGCTTTGAGCGGTATTGGGAGCGTCGAACGTAAGATTTTAGCGAGTGGTTAGCCGTTATAACCATGTTGTGTATATAATTACCTTGAAGGGAGGAATGAGCAAGTGTGGCACTTGGATGATATCTTTCGGGAGAATAGATTATTTTGTGATGTGCTAGTAGGGAGTTACGATTTGTTTCGAAAGTGGGAACTGCTAAAGTTTGTTGAGTAGTAACGGTAAGTCTATCGTTTTATAGTTAGGCTAGATGCATGTATTTTTAATGTTCCAATTATGGAAGGGCCTATCTTATGGTAATTCTTTGATGTGATGTAAAGGATTTTTATTACTTAGGAGATTCAGGGTTTAGTGGGTTCATTGTTGAGCAAGGAATTTTAGCTCATGGTTGTGTGCGGGTTGAGAACTAAATGTTTGTAAGAGTACTAAACTTGTTGACGCCTTGTGTCTTGGGTATAAGGTATTTGATTTGTGGAACATGACAATATAATATGAGAATTTATGGAACTTGTGGATTTGTATCTTCATTTTATCCGATAAGAAAAGGGGGATGAGAAAGTAACATGAAGTTTTTACTAGCTTACTCTTTTCTCTCACAAATTTGGTTTTTGTATGTTTTTTGGTTTTGCAGGTTCTAACTTGGATTTGTGTTTAATTTAAAGGTACTAACTTGGGGTTTCACCAATTTGGTCTTTAACTTGCATTGTTATTTTTTTTGTTCATCTATCTGAGATATTTTTGTTCATCTATCTTTGTTGTTTTGGCTTGGCTTATCATAATGGTTATATGATTGGATGTTTATGTTGCTTTTGGATGTTTATGTTGCTTTGTGTTTGTGAAAATGCCCATCTGGTTGAAATTGCCCATGTCTACAACGTATAGTGTCTATTGTGCATGTATGCGTTATTTTGATAGACCTACAATGTCAAAATTCTTATTGAAGTTGTTCATTTACTCTTAGGGTGGTTTTCTTTAGTTGAAAGGTGTGCTCTATTTTAGTGACAATTTGTATTCTTCCATGTTTGTTGATTTTGTTTTTACATCTCTCCTTATTTTTATTCAACGATGCAGATAAATTATTCTTTGCTTCCATATCTCAAGTACTGTTTATATTTCCTTAACCCCTTTTTAATAACATTATATATTTGAGCCGTTAATTTTTATTATTATAGTTTTCTCAAAAGTTTTTTCACACCCTATTTATGGGTTTGAGACATGAGCCTATACATGGGTTTTCTCACGTTCGACTTCTTATTTATTCACTGTTAGAGTCGATATTTTTAGCCCATCTTGCTTTAGGCTTCGCATAGTTTAGTAGCTTTACTTATGTACACCTTATATTGAATATTTAATTTTCTTGCAAATATTATGATGTCAGTACCAAATATCTACTTTTTTATTGAATATTTAATTTTCTTGCAACCATTATGATGTCAGTACCAAATATCTACTTTTGTGTGTGAATTCATGGTATTTGAGGAGGACAAATATTTGATGTCAATACCAAATATCTACTTCAAAGATGTATGTTTCCTATTTTTCCTTTCATTTGATATATGTTCTCATTTTGTATTTAGCATGACCAAGAAAAATTAAATTCCATCTTCAAAGCAGTTGGGCGGTTGTTTCCGCTTTACTGTCCCCTTATCTAATATGATCCCAGTTCTAAGACAAGTAGAGCAACAATGCTAACGGGGGGATCACACTTTTGTATTTTGTACTTCAACCAATAGGCGGGGAGTGAAGTGAGAATTGAGTTCAAACCCTATCATTTTAATCTTTGATTCATCATATCGCGATTCGGAATCACATTGTAGTTCAAATTTGGTATGCTCTTATTTTTATTATTAAAAAGTAATAATGGACATGTCTTAGACAATATGCATTCATGAATGGTACAATAATGTTGTTGTCCAATATATAAATGGTACATGCTTGGAAGGCTTGGTGAGTTCATTGATAGACCATGGCTGATGTCCAATTTATAACAAGATAACTCATATATGACTTCTTATGTCGAACAAGTTTTGTAAATTCATTTTTTGAGGCCATATGAAGGGAAAATTTCCAACTTCCGCTTAAAATTGTTGCAATGTGCATTAAAAGTTTTGTATGTATATATTATTTTCTATTGCTTTCGATCACCGTAAAATCACATATCATTTATTTTTATCCTTAATGTTTTTATTAGGTTATTAGTGGTATGTGTTTGTGGTTTATTTTGCAATTTTTGTATTGTTAGTTATAGTAGACGTCTGTAAATTCTTTATATGTCATAAATTTGAATTTTTAGTTTTCATAGTTTATCATGTTGTGAATTTTATTACCCCCAAATTTAACTCGACAATGAACTTACATGTTTCATCAGTCTTGAATTCCGATGCTTTTTTATCCCTTTATTCTCATCCAAATCTGTGTAGTTTCCAGTCAAATTTATTTCGATAAAAGTTTTTGTCAAATTAGTTATATAAATGCTTTTATGATACCGTTTATGTGGTTTAATGGTATTACTACTTATAGTGCTTTTGTTAATATAAGGATTCAATAGTTCATAATTTATTTATTTTTGTACATGTTAAGACTACAATGATATTCTTGCTGCCACATTCATTTTCCTTTTGTGTTCAAACATACCTAGGATCTTGGGAAGCAACTCTCACGCAGAATTTTTGAATGCGTATTACAATAATGACGAACAAACCAATAGAGGATGAGAGTGTTCTGTTTGCTGATGTGAAATATTTTACAGAACTTCAAAGTGAGCGACATATTTTCATGATCTCTCTTCGTCATCTATGTAACATCCCTAACCATTTTTTTCAGAAAACTTTGATCCTTCAACCACATTAAGTTGGGTGTAAAGGTTATGTTATTTAATGAACTTTTTTTAGTGCGATGTCTTTAATGTACTTATAGTTGGATTTTATTTTCACCTAGACACACATTATAGTTTGAAGCTCTATTTATTTAGTACAAAATACTTGTTTCAATATCTTACACCCCACTCTTATGCCTCATTAGCTTTCTATCTATTATTGTAAAAAGTATTGGATGAATTTGTTGGATCATCGAAGCATTGATATGTGAAGTAATATACTAGGGGAGTTAGTGACTTTAAATATTTGTTCTTGGTTGCTAGTCTTTTCCCTTCCATGTCTTCATACTTTCAAATATCTCTAGGCAACAAAGTATGACATAAATAGCCACCATTGGTTTTTGTATTGATTTTGGTATTCTTTAATGATTTGTATTTCTCTTCTTTTTCTTTTATATATGTTGTATTCTTCGTACCATTGGGTCACGATGAGCAGAAAAAAAATGAACAGATAAATGGTCTCTACTATTTTATTTGCTTCATTCGTGTTTGTTTTCACTTTTATTGGGTGTGCTCATTCCAATTCTATAGACCATTTATATGTTCTAACCATTTCTGTTGACCAGCTCCATTGACCATTTCACTTTTCTGTTGACCAGCTCCAGTGACCATTACGATAGTGGAGTGCTTACAAGACACATCAAACTTCATATATTGGGTACTTGGAATTGGACAAGGTACAATACCTTTGACTTGCTTAGAAGATGAATCCAATCGAACTTGGATTCCATATCATCGAGCATTTAATTATCCCTACAATATCATCGATCGTCATAAGCATATACCCGGGCCTTCTTACCGACATGTCAAATGAGGATTATTTGAGATCAAGGGCAATTCTTATTTTTTTATTTAAATCAAGCGGATAGTTGATGTAAAAAAAGAAAATAGTTGTTATTGGTAAACATTCTCAATACACGTTGTTATAGAAATACACGCTTATCATTTGGAATTAGAACTTTCATATGCTAAAAGTAATAAACCCAGATTTAATACATATTGATTGTTTAAACCTGGGATCTGAATTTCTATTCATAGGAGCTACTAATTATATCATGATGATGAATTTGCTTGATTTTTATCAGCAAATTGTATAATGAGATAAATGATAGTTGATGGCATTTTGTGCTTTGATCATTTTTCACTCAAAATTGATTAAGCCGAGTTGTGGTCTATATGATTTGTCTGCTGTATAAACCCCGTTTGATGTTCTATCAATGAGAACTTTTTCTCATATTATAATGATGTAGAGTGTGTGGTTTTTATATGATGGATGAATTTCGCTTGATATTTTATATACTTATTTTTTATGGATCATTGTTTCATTCTATGTTGAAGTGAATGTGAAAATAACATTTCAATCAACAGGTATGTTATGGAGCTATGGAAAGGAAAGAAACATAGTTTAGAATAATTTTTACATCTTTTTATTGGGTTACTTTGGACACTACCTAAACTAATTTGTGATCACAAGTTAAAAAGACAATTCATTTTTCATATATCTAGTTACTTTCAATTGTTTCCAGACATCTTAGTGGTATACATTTATGTGTCTAAAAAAACTTGGATGCCCAAGTTCGTTGACAAAATGATTTGGGGTTATTTTAGAAGTCGACAAACGTTTATAATAAACTTGACAAACGTCATGGATGATCTGCTTTTGTGTTATCAAGGTTTGTGACATCCATGTAAATTATGTGTTATCAGTTTTTCTGTTGTCAGTTTTTAGCCTTATATCTATCTATGTAAATTGTGATCCAAAACCTAGACAATGAGGGCTGGCTTAACATCTGCTGAAAACTGTACAAGTCATTAGGCATACATTAAGAGTTGGCTCGTGAGATTTTGGGCACCCTTACTACGCCCCAACATCTAAATGTCTATGGATTCTGGCACGTTGAAAGATGCGAGGATACATATACTTTATACATAAGTAATAGTGTCCGCGTTTAAAAGACGAAGATGAACGTTTGACCAATTGGCATGGTTTATATAATATTTGTCTTAACTATTTTTTTTGTTTTGTATCATGTCGCATTTTTAAAACTACCGACAATCATTAGAGTGCAACATGTGAGACGGTATCAATTGATATATGTGATTTTTTTTCAAAAGTTTGTTTATTAAAAAGTATTTGTTAGATGAATTTCGTCTCTTTGAATATTATTAGATTGGTTTTTTTCCCTAAGCAGGGTAGATAGTCCAATAAACAAAGGAGACTATGTCCAAAAAAAATTTAATTGACTCTTTGTTTATTTGAGGCACAATGTGAATTGGGTTGATGAATATTATATATTTAATGTTATATGTGAATTTGTTTGACGAATTTAAACTGTTTGAATGTTATTATTTGTTACTTGTTAAGCAGTGTGGATAGTCCTATAAACAAAGGAGATTATGACCATTTTTTAAAATTACACTTTGTTTAGTTGGGGAACGGAAATCTTGCCATTTTGCAATTATGTACTTTGAAAATCTTTGTCATTTACGATTATGTACTTTTTAATTTTTTTTTGTGCCTTCAGGCACGGGCATTCCGCTAGTAGTATAATAAAGTAGACAATTGATAATAGACCCAATACAATGTAAAATGCATTATGTGCTTTATTTTTATCATGTGGGGTTAGTATTGTGGGGGTTAGTGTTGGAAATGTGATCGTATACACGTAGGTAATTACATCTCTATTATGTGATAGTTAGTTGAAACTAATTATTTATGATAGTGCAGAGACTAGTTATCACTATATGGCTTGGGTTAGGAATGTATGTAGTATTGCACATAGGTGAGGGGTGAGATACTTATTGCACGTGAGAGTCGATGGGCGACATGTATTGCGAATAAACTACATTATTATTTATTGATATTGAAGTTAATTCTTGCAACTTTAGGGCTCTAACCTAAATTATCAAAAATATTTTCCAACTTTACTTCGACAGGATAAGCAGGGATGAGGAAAGATCAAACTTGCAGCTACATTTGTATAACGGATTCCAGTATTTGTTTCGAGCATATGTTGCTACTCATTTTATTTCCAAACATTTTCATTTTAAAGTTTTGTATGTGCATAAGCCCTAATTAATTTATTCAGTGACTTTTTATTTAGATTCGCGATGTGCATACATTTCTATGTCAGTGGGATTGAGACTTATTTATTTATGTAGTCATGTTATTTAAGTTCTTTATTACATGCGCGGAAGATTTAATTACTTTTTTTATTTTATTATTTGATGCTAAGAATAATATAGATTGTTAAATAAGCCCCATCTTCGGCGTATTGGTCTGGCCAACTGTTACAATGAAAATGGTGGGTGTTATACTTTAGTCTCCGTGGATGGAGAAGAGGGTCTTCATTATTGGCTTTGGAAGTAAAGGCATAAAAAACTTACAACTTCACACTCACTGTTGTTTTAACTATAAGAGTTTTCCTCAATAAGGTTGGGATTCTCAACAAAGAGACAGAAGACATCAACCTCAAAGAAGAGTAGCTGAACTTTGGCCTTACAATATTCAAATCCTGAAGATTACTTATGAAACCTTCGGTAGGCCTCTGAGCTCAAATAAGCATCTATATGGATCTTTAGCATAGAGTATATCTTCCATATAAGCTTAGTATGCTTAACTTTATGCCTAGATAACTCTTCTTGCAATTTTTAGGCCCTTAACCATCATATGGTCCCTCACAATGTTGATGTCTGAGACTTGCTTTTTCAATGAATCAATGTCCTCAGCAGTATGAAAAGGTTTATCATTGTCGCACCGAAGCTTAAGGACCTCATCTTGAAGGACTTCCACAAGTCCCCTTTGCGAGATCAAAGGCTCGATATTTGTCTTCTCATCATGAATTTCGAGTTGCAGAGAGTAACGAATCACCGTCTCAGACGGCTGATCGGGTGAAAATCGAGCATAATGTAAATACATTTGTCGTTGTCACCGATTTTGCATCTCAATAAAAAAAAACTAAACTTTAACCACACATGTTTTATATGTATAGCGGAGAGTTCGGATATCGAATCCACATGGAATGTCATTCAAAATTTAATTGATTTAGTACTTTTAAAAGAAAGTGTAAAAGATGATTTGTTGTTTTTAAATGTTTTAATATTACAATTTATTCTAGGCGAATATTTAACTAAATTAATTTAAAACTATAAAAGCATTGGTTGAGAATTAAGTTCGTCACTTTAAAATACGTAGAATAAATGATTACACGGTTAGACGCATTTTGCAACGCAATTAATACTCGTTTAAACAATAATTAAAACCCAGAGTGTCACTCCCCAAATTGACAAAAAAGTCTAACATGAGCTTTGCTTCAACAATAATCTCAAAATTACACATGCAGTAGCGCAAATACGGTGCATACGTGATATTCCCCATTAAGGTTGTTAGGCGTAATTTTGGAAATAGTCAATCCGTAAAAAAATGAATTATTCCACCATATCATAGCGAAGTAACTACACACTCAAAATGAGTTCATTAATCTCAACCTAATAAAAATTACTTAGAAATAATTTTTAATTAATTAAATAAAATAGTCTGAGAGAATAAATGTTTTTAAAAGGAAGAAAACAATTTTTAAGTGAACAACTAATTATGGAAACAATTGAAATAATTATAATCTAGCTAAATAAATCAAAAGAGTAATTTATTGAAACTGAAATTTTATTAGAAGCAATTAAAAATAAAGTATCATACCATAGACTAATGAAGATAATAACTGTGTAAAATTGGATCGTGAAAGATGAACCAAATTGCCCTTTATATAAGAGAGGAAAATTGGATGAGAGAAATAAAGGAACACCACAAAATGGAAAGGTTTGAATTAATTATTAAAAAGTAGTTTGAACTTTGATAATAATTGCAGATCTTTTATAAGAATAAGGGTCCATATTTTTGTTTGTAATAAAAGAATGTGCAAGACCAAGTGTAATGTAGAAAAAGAAAATGGAATAAAGGCTTAAACAATAAAAAAGAAAATAAAATAAAAAGATAAAATAAATAAGTATATTACAAAATCTCGAATGAAAGCAAATGGAGAAGGGGACAAACAGAGAGGGGAATAAAATAAAAGAAAAGAAAAAAGAATAAAAAAAGAAAAAGAAGGAATCTCGGTTAAACTGAAAAGGGTTAAAAAAGAAAAAAAGGGAAAAGAATAAAAATGAAAGGAAGAAACAAAAAGGGGGACATCAACTGTTATCTACAGAATACAAAAGGAAAGAAAACAGATCAAAAGTAAAAAAGGGGAGAGTGGCCCGATCTCAACAAAACAATAAAAGGGTAAGGAGATGATGATGCACCACGTGCACGCGTGGTTAGTTGGAATAGGAGGTCGCGTCGGGCGCGAGATGGGAAGGAAAAAGGAAATAGGGGGTTGGGGGGATCCTATAACCTTCAACAAAAGACACATCTCTCCTACCGCTAAACCAACAAAGGTTCTTATTAAATAAAAAGACAAAAAAAATATAACCCTTTAATTAGTCTAGTTTCCAGTTATTACAAATAAGCCCCAAAATGCTACAACTTCCTCATATGACCTCTGATCGATGCACCGCAAGAACCGACGTGACTCATATTCTGAGCCCAATAATATTTAACCAACACTCGAGTCACAGGGTTTGACTTCAAATTTGACCCGGGGCGTTGACTTTCTTCTTATTTCGAACTTTGGACAATCGTAATTTATTCATTCAAGCTCAGATTGACGCATCGTTTAAACCCAGGCATTCCTTGATTCGAGGCCTACAACTTTTGTGATTTGTCCGGCTCCAAAATTGGTCATTTAAATTTACCATGTTGCCCTTAAAGGTGCGTATGTGACTGTTCTTTCCCCAAATTGCATCTTGACTTCGTCCTTAATATCGTGAACCATGTAAGTACTCAAATAAACCTTACACAAGCGATTAATGATGAATAATTAAGGTTATACAATAAATTAGTATAAAACATGAGTTTAAATAGCATGGAATTGCATTATTGTACAATAAAAATGGGAATAAAATGCAATATTTGATAATAATCACACCCCTAACTCAAGTGTTGCTAGTCCCCAGCAACATATTAAAAGATTTTTTCGTGTCAAATTTTGCCATTTTATGTATATATATATATATATATATATATATAAGGATAGATATGCCCTTAGGAATGACAAGGCGTGGCATATGAAGGGCCAAGATGCCCTTAGGAATGACAAGGCATAGGTTATGTCTGCACTTGAATTTTTGTTTTTGCACTTTATTTTTCTTCATGTTGGATGTTATCGAATGCTTTTATCTATTTTGTTTAGAAGATGTTAAGAAAAATCCTCCTCTTACTCGTAACGTTAATTTTGATGATATTCGAATAATTTGGTCCATCCACTAGAGGATTGGAACTGATGATCATCCCACGTCGATAACAGTTCTACTTGGATATAAAAGTTCTAATACATTTTTTGTTGTGATGTCTACAGAACAAGATCTGACTATCTCTATTATTTTGGATGATCTGAGGGCTTCCACCAGCAACGAGTCCAGTTCTACAGGCTTGGACAAGAATTGATCGAGTGAAGAGAGAACCTCTTCCTCTTTTGAGCCTTTATACATTTTGACTATTCTTTATATTGAAATTTCTCTTGACACCATAGCCTCGAGGAGGAAAGTAGTGAAGTTGATCTCCAAGAATTTGGATAATAAGTCTCCCCCTGCTCGCCCTCAGGTAAGGACAAGGATCTTGATCAATCGAAGATCAAGCATCGTCAAGTTGTTTTTCCTTCCAGTCCTATGGACATTAGGGATTAACCCTCCAAAGAACACGAGCCTATTTCAAAGAGGTTTAAAAATGACAACTTCCCTCCTCCCCCATTAGTTATTATGGGGAAAAATACTATTGAGGAGGGTAAGGTTGTGGTCCATTTTGTCTTCGCTTGCCCTGAAATATCTCGAGAATTAATTCGCTTGACGCTTCTTCATGTTGGAAGGATGAATATTGTTGCCCTATCTCGTGATCAATTGTTGAAGTGCGCCAACCATAATTTTCTGCTCAAAAGTTACTTCCTCGTATTATTTACTTATTTACTTTCTTTTTATCTTCGATTCATTGATTTCTTTCTATTACCTTTGTAGTTTATGATTGACCACGAACAGTTATTGGAGAGAGATTTGGGTATGAATAAGTTCTCTTTGGACGTAGAGGTAGCCTCAGACCAAGGTACCAGGGCTTTTGAAAATGCTTGATCAGCGGGTCAAACAACGATCAATGAAAATGAATAGTTGAACTGAAAGGTCAAGGTCTTGGGGGATGGGAAGGTTGCTCTCCCAAAGAAGATTGATAACTCTACCTCCCTAGTGGAAGCAACTAAAAAGGCTAAGGAGGATCTTGATAAAGCAAAGGTCAAAGTCGAGAAGGCTAATACAAAGGATGATGATGCCAAAGTTAGAGCCAAGAAGGTCGTGGTGCGAATAGCACAGGCTGAAGATGATAGATATACTCGACGTTGGGATGAGGCCTTCGTCAAACATGGGGAAAAGACTGCATACTTAGAGAAGTTTTTCTTTAAAAAGGGTTGAGTCGAGGCCTTTGTGAAGGCCGACATTGCTAAGGATTCTAACCTTTTCAAGGAGCATGAAGCAGGCCCCCATCCTCAAATTAAGGAGGAGAATAATGATAACAAGTAAGAGGAGGAGGTCATAGAACAAGCTTTCGCTATTGGGCTTCTTAAGGGTTATGCCGAATAAGTTATTTCTACTGAGGCTAACCACTTCTAAGCCATAATCAGGGTGGAGGTCGTTGAGACTGATAAGGTAAACGAAAATTCTCCTTACCACTGTTTATGAGGCGTTATATTTATTTTTATTTTTAATCAATGACGTAGAAGATTTCCCTATTTACTATCTTTTAATGAAATTCGAAACTTGATTTTGATGTTTGCTTCTTCATTTGCCTTACTATACTCCATTAATTTTTCTCCATTTACCAAGCTCATAAGTCTGACCACCTATCCTTGTAGTTTGAAGCAAGACTTACAGTGATCGTCGCTAAATAATGTGACTTTAAGGAAAGACATTAAAGTATATTTATTGTGGCTATGCTGAGGATGATGATCTCGACCAGGTCTTGGGGCTAGATGTGCCTGTCTGAGAAAAAGGAGGCTTACATGGATCTATATTGCCTTTTTTACAAGGTTGTAGCAGATAATGCAAGTTTCCATAACATGGTCCTCACCACCCAGGGTATTCATAGGGAAGCATTAGCCAATTCGAGGGCTAGCTTTGATAAAAAAAAATTGGTGACCGAGTTGAGTATGGACAGGGGATTTGACCAAAAGTTGGCCGACATTGAGTCTGCCCATGTAAGGAAGAGTTTCCTTCTGCATACCGACCTTATAGGGGTGATAGAGGTTGTTAGTCTCCATGAGAAGGAAAATATTATTTTAAAATATGAGATTGGGAGGGCCAATAAGTCCCAACTAAATAAGCAATCTGGGGAAGAAGCCTCCTTAATTAAGCATGAGAATGCTCAGCTAAGAGAAGAGTTGGAAAGGCACAAAAGGCCATTCATGACAAGGGTATGATAATCTAAAAATTACCTTCTACTGATGAGAAATATTGTGATCGGTGGCGAAAGGATATGGAAAAGATGAATTACATTGTTCATGGTAAATATACGACCATTAGGAGCCTACCGGATAAGCTTGACCGCCTTAGATTTCAGTTCCAAAAAAATCCTCGCCAAGTGTGAATGAATGGCTACAACTAGGACCTTATCAATATGGATTCATATTTGAATGATTCTCATAACGTTGGTTATCATAATGGATGGCTAGACGCCTTAATAATTGCAAAAGGGCCTAAGGTATCCAAACTGTGGTACTGACATGATCCTCGTTACCTAGACCAGGAGAAACATCTTTACAAGCATGATGTTTTGTGGATCCCAACGAATGCCATTATCGTTATCTTAGTCAGGAAATATCTAGACGGTTGTGTCCTGGATGGAGATGATGGACTGCACTGCCCCCCAAACTTGGTCAGGAGAGTATCACCTGGAGGGCTATAAAGAATCACAGATTTGGTCATTACCGTGTTACCTTCTTCTTTGGACATTCCACCGGTCGGAGTTGGAAATTTAATGGACGGATCACTTAAACCGTGTAACTGATGTGTGACACCCCGCCAAATAAAATACCCGACGATCAATCTTGTACCAAATTAAAACATGAGTCTCATATGGTTCATTCTTAGCATCACTTTCGAAAACAAAATTAATTACTAATAACCTATTAGGCTGGCGTCAAAATTTTATTTAACTAATCTTTTTAAACAAACCATCAAAGTAAAACCATCACACAGTTTATATATATGACTAACAATGAAATAAAATAACCTAACACTCGGTTTAACAATAATACAACCCATTCGAATTCCGCAATAAAAGGCGGTAAAAGAATAAATAAATGCAGTTGCGTTATCAGCCCAAATATTTTTACAGTATCTCCTATCTAGATTACAAGGATATAAGCATCTACAGTAAACCTGTATGCATCCACAGCTGCTGCACCAGACTGTGACACCCCGACTAATTAAATACCGGGTAGCTACTCCTTTATTAAATTAATTCAAACTGCCAAGTTGGTTCAGTTAATAGCATCACTATCAAAAACATTTAATGATTACTAACCACCTAGTATTTAAAAAGTAAGTTATCGAATTTTAAATTAAATCTGATTAACATGCGATAATGAAATATGAAAGAATAATATAACCATTCACAATAAAGTCCAATCGTGAAATCAACAAGTAATAATGAGTAGAGGAAATACTCCTCACAACAATCCCAATATGGAAATAAAGAAACAAGTCTACATCCTGAATAAATTACAAACCAAAGTCTGAATATCTGAAATATAAAACGTCTCTAATATAAATGGGCGACATGCCCTACAAATGATGAAACTGAATATAAAGTCAAGACAAATGAAGCGTCTACTAGCAAGGTCCTGTAACTTCCACAACAGCTACAGCTCGTCACCTGAATGGAAATCCTATGCATGTTGTCCTTGCGGCTGGGCACCTAAAAGGTTTTTACAAAAAAAAAAAAATAGATTTGAAAGCAAACGGGTCAGCGCCCGAAAGTGGAGAGTATTTTAAAAATAGCAAGTATTTTAATAACATTAAAACAATGAATGCAAAATACATGTTAGGACGTGCACTCACATGAAGTACTCACCTCTCGACTAATTGTGCACTCCTAACGTACCGTACCCATCTAAGTGACATACATATCTAACCAAACCGTAATAAGTTCTACCCCTTACTACTCGATTCCCATTATACAATCTAGCGTTATCAATTAAATAGAGGGATTTACTTAAACTCGGATTCTCAATTATTAGCAATACAATTCACTACATATTATCCTGTTATATATTCTCAAAACGTTACCATAATTATACTCACGATACCAACATGAAAGTTCTCATTATTTAAGTGTATATTATTCACGTCATAAATATACAATATAAGCACCCCGAGACTAAGCTGCGATGCACACATACTCTGCTATCCATCCCGGTACATCACGTACATAAGGATCACGCATTCCGAAACTCTCAGGAATCGTTCTCAGATAATAGCAAATCACAAAACAATGGAGGCGAACACAGTCACATCACATGGGTCACGCACATACCTACGCTCCCACGATCAGCAAACTTATTAATATCCCAATAATTCCTTCTCTGACCTATGTTCTCGAGGTACCAATCTATATCCCACCGTAGGCACACAAAGATTAGATGGCCCTAAACGAACGCAAACCTCCCGTGATAGCAAGTATGGTAGGTATGTCATACACATCAAGTCATATATACTAAGCATGCACACATCTTATCTATTACCATATTTATATTAGTGGTATACTTTTCATTCTTATACCCACGCACTTGTCCCCGGTTTATATATACACGTCATCCATTATCCTCTCGTCGTAAATAGTTACTTACGTTATAACCCATAAATATCATTTGGTTCAAACCACACTTCTATGTTTTACTCCTCAATATATCCCAAATATTCCAACTATATCGATTAGTCATCAAGGAATTGTCATCTCTACAATTAAACAAGGTTACGGAACACTAGAAGTCAAAGCATGCCAAAAAGGCCAAACTGTTAACTCGTTAGAAGTCTCGTTCGAACGAGGCTGTTCGAACGAGAGTTCGTTCGAATGAAGTGGGCATCTAACGAGTTCTCGTTCGAATGAAAGTCATCGAACGAACATCCCACTCGTTAGAAGTCAAACTGTCACTCGTTAGAAGCTCATTCGAACGAGCTCGTTCGAACGACCTGGGCAGGCCTTCTAACGAGGTGACAGTTTCGAGCCCAGATTTTTCCCTTTTCGTTTTCCCAATATTCTTCACCTCTAATCCCATATAAAAATCGTCCCAAGAATATTTTAAGGTTTCTAATCCACATTAAACATTCATAGGTCATAACTAAACATTTATATAGGGCCAAATCTTCCTACACATCATCTAATCATCAAATCTCTCCAATTTTCCCCAAATCCCATGAACATGAACCGTAGAAAATTAAAGTCATCCATAGACAAAATTAAATCCGTTTTTGGTGATATAAAAGATGTATTTCTATCAGAATAATCATCCTAACACAATTCTACATGCAATCTCCTCATCAAAAGTAAATTTCTAATTCTAATTCAATGGGTCTTTATCATTCTCCAAGAACAAACAATTATATAAAATTTCCTATGCATGGAAGAAACATTCTTTGCAAATAATGTAATTAAACCACTTGCCTCTAATCTTTCTCTGAATTTGGTGTTTGATCTTGGATGTAGGTTGCTCCCTTTCTCTTTCTCTCTGCAGAATTCTCCTTTCTCTCTCTCTCTACAAGTTCTTCTCTAAGGATGACAATGGAGGTGGAGGTTTATTTTTTGACCCTTAACTTCTATTCTAAACTTCTCCCGTAGCCCACTACTTAGTTTAGTGCTGATAATGGGTTGGTGGGTTTAATTATAAATCATAATTAAACTCTAATTTTCGTGGGTTTTAATTCTCAAAAATCCAAAATTACCAAACTACCCTTTTTAGTTGCCGGTATGGCCTAAAAATGCCCCGGGACCCAAACTAAACCCCCGGCTAGTGTTTTCTGACTATTTCGACCCTTCCGGACGCGTTGGCGCACTCAAAATGACCTTACGGTTAATAAAAATAAAATTCATTTTTTTAATTAGAATAATTACTTTCCTGACGCGACTGTCACACGCGTCCCAACAAAATTTCCAAATTGTCGTATTTCAATCTCACGACAAATTCAATAATTTCAATATTCATATAACGTCATATGTACACATTATAGTCAAATACCAACTCACATCCAACTAGTATTTTATCCGGATTAATTCCCAATTAATACACATTTAATTCAATTAATCCCAAAAATAAATATCACAAAAATACGGGGTATTACACATACATCAGACTCGAAGGAATCGTCATCCAGGTGTACCTGTGTCTGGACACCTATATATATATACACATATATAGCAAAAGAGAGGAAAATAGATAAACGGGTTAGAGCCCGAGTTGTGAAAATATTTTGCAAGTGCATAAATGCTTTATTTTTAAAATATTTTTTACCTCATATTTAAATTGGTATCGCACTCCCATGAGATACCCCTCACCCCTCCTCTAATAATGCACAGCTATCGCGTTACTATTAAATAACCTAGTCCAATTACCCTGCTTAACTAATCCGTCACCCCCAAACTCTGAAAGTCCTAATTAAATCGAGTACTAAAGGCTAAACTTCTCCCCAGTCTCGACACTGTACCATGTTCGTGCGTGGGGCATCTCGCGAAGCGAAATCCAAATAAGGAACCCCCCCGATACACTACTACTTGACAATGTCGATCGTCAAGATCCATTAGGCCCTCAGTACATAACGTATATATATAAATACCCATATAAACACAAATACATAACATACTCACTTATTATACATATCACAATTTAAGTCCGGATAAAATCTCCCGGAATGAGAATAAATCCTTTTTCATTTTTATCTCTTTACTCTAGTAATATACTATACACACAAGTATAATAACCATCCCAACGAGCTATAACTCGAGGATGCAGTCTCTATGCTATCATCTACCAGGGAAGCTCTCACATACCATCCTGGGTACAAACGGTCGGAATCCCACACCGCCTTGGTAAAAGCCAAATCACAACGTATGGGAAGCAATCATAGTTCCTCCCCGAAAGTGAGACGAAACATACCCACCACGTCTCACCCCTAATAAAAATCACACAATATAAAATGGACGCTATGACCTGGGGACTATACGCTCCCTGCTCCTCAAGCCAGGGGCCTCACCCACATCGCGTAACTTCCCATGATAGCATAGAGGGGGTATGCTTCACATAAATATATATATACATACCATTCACACACACACACACACACAGACACACACACACACACATATATATATATATATATATATATATATATATATACATATTCGTATCATATTATATATATATTGTAATCACATCGTATATATAATCTACATCGTTCCTCAAGTATATATAAATGGCCATAATTGCCAATCACACAAACGATGGCCAATAACCCCAAAAGGTTCTCACAAATAATAACATTCAAGTATTCGCACACTCACGATACTAAACCCAAAAGTATTCCCTCACTTGATAAATAACATGTACCTTATTCACGTTTAAGGATTTATATAATTTCTCCAACTATACCAATTCATCTTATTAGTCTCGTAGGATTTACTCAACCATAATCGATATAATTACGTTTTCTACGCGCACAATTATATATGCCTAAATGCCCACTAAAACTATCCCAAGAAATATTCATCCCTAAACACCCTTAAATTAGATAAGTCGTGGATTGCATTTTCCACGAACGCAAGGTTTGCATTTCGCTCCAATAATAATTTAGAGGTTCCCACTCTATTTTTGGGAACCCCAACTATCTAATTCCTCCATTTATTTATTTTCCTCGAAAATATACTTTTAGTGCCACACGCTTAAAATATCCTCTTAACCCCCATAAATTCCCTCAAATAACTTAAAGTAATTTCTCCCAAATGGATATCTATTTACTCAAATAAATAAGCTAGAAACAATTAGGTTTGGGATTTATCCCATTTAAACTTCACTAGCCTAAATTGCCAAAAATCCTAAAGGGTCGATCGATCGACCCTTGGCCATCAATCGATCGATCGATCCGGACAGCTTCTTCTCCGAGAAGCTGTTTCGGCCATTAAAGCTTCCTCCAAGATTTTATCTCCTCTCCTATCATTTTCCAACCTCAATCAAAAACATATACACACTTAAAAAGGGTTCTAATCATCCTAGAATCCAAATTCAACAACTAATTTCAAATGATTTCTAAATTTCTTGAATTTATTATATTCCGTGGTTTATCCGTTAATCTTCTGAAAAATCCAATTTAATTCACCCAAAATCTATCCCAAAAATATTTATAATTATTCACTACCAACTATAGTATGATATTTATGCTCAAAATAAATAAAATAAGTAAACACTTGCCTCATGGATAAAATCCGACGACCCTGAGTCGAATCCCGCGGAGTTTGGCCGAAATCTCCCTTTTCTTCCTCTTTCTCCCTTCCTTTCCTCTCCTCTATCTTTTCTCTCCTTTTTCTTTCCTTTCTCCCACTCTCGATTGCCTTATATAGGAGAGAATAAGGGTTTATCCCTTTAAGACCCAAAATGACTCGTTTACTCAATTGCGAGTCTCTATTAATCCAAAAATTCCCGGAACCTAAACACTACTACCGAATACTCTATTCTGACTATCTAGGCCATTTCGAAACCAACCGTACACTCGAAATCTCCATCCGAGGTACTTGACTGCAATTCGCTAATTAAACCCAACACATCTCCATATGGGTTTTCCAATTAAAATATTATCCTTTGTCGCTTTACCCAACTGCAACATGTAATTAAAATGGTCCAACTCATTTACTTAATCTTGAAAGTAAGCATCGAAAATCATGTAGCCCTCATAAACTCCATAAATTATTTCTCGGATGAATTCCTCAAATCTCCAAATTATACTCATTTATGTAAATTAAATATCCCTAAAAGTGGTGGGTATTACATTATCCCCCCCCCCATAAAGAAATTTTGCCCGCGAAATTAGGATGCGACCGGTACTACCAACCTAGGATCGTTAATCACACCTCAACCATACACCCGTTCGGTACCCACCTAACTCAAGGCTCATACTGTAATGCACTAGTTTACCCATAAACTTAGCTAAATCTCTACCTCGGTCGTAAGGGTGGCTCTAACGTCACATCGCACTCATCGTTTCTAGTACCACATATAGAGAAAGCGAGCCTATAGCCGCCGCTCTAACGTATAAATCTCACCGGAGAATCACGATTCTAAGCGTCCGCTCATATACATTAGGATATCTAATTTCCCTCAAAAGGAAATTACTCTAACGTTTGACTATTCCCATCAGTCTCATCGCTTAACTTGGGCATGCTACCTCTTATAGCCCTAAACAATTGGATTATCGCGTACCTCTTACGACATTCCATCCAACACACTCTAAATCCATTTATGACTGCCTCACGTCCTAATCTTCCGTTTTATATACTACACCCCCTTATATTTTAGACGGTATATAAAATCAACTTACCAAGGTGCCGATGCACCTTTTGTGGCCCGTGCCTATGCATAACCATTGTAAACCTCTGACACGTACATTCTCTCTAAACAATGGGCCTTGTTTCCTCGGCGTAATACTCACACATGGGTTTTCCTAACTCGTAAAATTTAATCCTTCCTATACTTGGAAATCCAATCCTTCTCAAGGTTAACCAACCAATCTTCTTGTGGTTAACTCCCAACAATCTTCCTATATCGACGCCACTAGCTCTACTGGCCTTACTTCCTAATAATTCTAAGATCGAAGCGTTTCCTACATATGTAAAATAGTAATATTCTAACTATATCCCTAGTGCCCCAGACCTTCTAAACTCCCGACATTTGCTCGGTTTCATGCGTGGGACGTCTCACAAAGCAAAATCCAGACAAGGAACCCTCCCGTTACACTACTTCCTCACATCGTCGGTGATCGAGATATAACGGCCTAAGGCACACCAGCGGGACCTCCTAATTCCTACCTCGCTAACCTACTAACGCTCTTCTACCACTATGTCCTTCCATCTTGGCGAAATGGACAGTCTAACTAATCGAGGTTCCGACTCTCTTCCAATATATTACGAACATCATACCTAAAATAAACAACCTCCAAAATTTGTCTTTTTATTATCCAAGGCCTGACTATAAGCCTCAAATTAATTTTTCTAACTCCTGCCTCACCCAGATTCTTGCGGTGAGAGAACCATTTTAGTGCTTTTTCCCTAACACTTCTATCTACATAAGCATGCAATCATCACACAGCTCTCAATCTATAGTGTTTTCTCCACACTATGTGACTTATCGTCACAACTAACATCCTTGCATTCCATAACATCCCTCCACTTCCAACGTCGTTAAGGTTCATGCGTGGAGTGTCTTGCAAGCGAAATCCAAACAAGGAACCCCTCCAATACACTACTACTTAACTTTGTCAGTCGTGGAGTTCCGTTAGCTTTAATGTGTAACCGGGATAGCCATATCCCCTCTTTCAACAAAATATGGCATGAACTCCTATTTCTTTTCAGGAGCCACGCCATCGAGTGCTCGTATTAGCACTAAGTCCTTAGCGCAAACAATAATGAGCTTAAACTCTCAACAATAAACCCTGCATACCTTAAATCATATCTATAAGGTCGCCACGCACTCGTATCACGATAATGAAGCATCTACTCACCGAAGTTCCATCTATACATATAATAAAGGAGAACTCAACCTGTATCCAGGTGAGATATCGCAACAACAACCTGTTCCACCCTGGAACTGCGGACACAATAGTCCTGCAATCATTAGCCTGCTATCGCTCCGATTAACGAAGAACATATTATACTCAAAATAACGCCATACTCGTATAACACACACAAAATGAGCAATACAAACCTGATATAAACTCAAAATAGCAACACCCACTTTTCACAGCGAATGAAGGAAATAGATCCCCTCTATCGCGGAAAAACACATAAACATATACTATATAATGTTATCGATACTACTAGTAAACTCCAATCACACACGAATATAGGGTTAATAAAATACTGTGACATAAGCTTGTCACACAGAATATACCTCCTTCATCCGAGATGAAACTCCAAATGGTTCCCGGACATGATATACTTGCCCTAACCGAAACAAAACTACCTTAATCGATGCCCCACCTCGGCATCCTATTCTTGTCCTTCAACTTTTACCGGGCAAGGTCAAAGCGCGAGATTCTACATTCCACGTTGCAACTTTCCCTACCTCTGGCCACCCTGACCAGGTTAAGATTATCAGTATCCCGGACTCTATAGCCTTGATCCTGATGATTGCCTTCATAGTTCCTTTAACTTTTTCGTTAAAAGGAAACTCCTCCACCGTCCTCAACAACCCTTGTTCCATGAATTCCCCGAGTGGATGTCCACCAATGGGGTTTCACGAACACAAACTCTCCATAGGTGTTAGGAACACTTTCTAGTCAGTCTATCATTCTTCTGAAGGACTCTCTCTCTCTTCATTGTACCTACCTTACTTCGGTACAAGGTTCACTTCTCCATACCACTCTTTATTCACTGTCGGCCTCTGACCGAACCTTATGTGAATAATTTAAAACTGCATTCTTTTCATTCTCGTTAAATCATGGGAACTTGTGGTTAAAACCATCCGTAAGATACCTTCTTGAGTAAAACATCCTGCTCTCTTGAACATGGTGGCTACCGTTCTCACCCTTTCAATATTGGCCCCACGAGTGAAAAATTTTCCTCAAATTTTCGCATATGGGTATTTCCACACCCTGCTCTAAGCCAAAGCTTTCGAGCCTTTCACTTCCACCGAATCACATTGCACTTACTCCGTATAGCTTAACTTCACGGTATGGTCCTTATCGAAGACCTTTCGAACCTTTTTCCCAATTTACTTCACTGTGTAATTCAAGTTTAGCACCACTCTTTACTACAGTGGTACTTGGATACTCATAGCTACTATACTTTAGTAGTCATTGCAACCGTCCTTGACAAATACCACAGGGAGAGTGACCTGTACTGTGGTCCTAATCTCCGACTTCAACTAACCGCTCCAAATAAGTCCCGCCTTCTGCTACTCTTCCAATGGCCTTCAGTGGTTTTCCTTCATCGATCAGCACACGAATCTCGGACGAGCGCGCAAAAGATTACTATAATCTTATGAATGGCAGGCGAACGAAATCTCATAAGAGGAATCAACAATCCTAGTTCTAAGGCTCTATATCAAATCGAGAGCAACACTGAAAACATAGTACGTCCGCACATATTCCTAAGGACACTAGAACCTGATGCTCTGATACCATTTGTGACACCCCGCCTAATAAAATACCGGGCGATCAATCTTGTACCAAATTAAAACAGGAGTCTCATATGGTTCATTCTTAGCATCGCTGTCGAAAACCAAATTAATTACTAATAACCTATTAGGCTGGCATCAAAATTTTATTTAACTAATCTTTTTAAACAAACCATCAAAGTAAAACATCACACAATTTATATATATGACTGAAAATGAAATAAAATAACCAAACACTCGGTTTAGCAATAATATAACCCAATCGAATCCCGCAATAAAAGGCGATAAAAGAATAAATAAATGCAGTTGGGTTATCAGCTCGAATATTTTTACAGTATCACCTATCTAGATTACAAGGATAGAAGCATCTACATTAAACCTGCATGCATCCACAGCTGCTGCAGGCGTCCCTGTGTCTGGACACACACACACACACACACACATATATATATATATATATATATATATATATATATATATATATATAACAAAATAGAGGAAAATAGATAAACGGGTCAGACCCCGAGTTGTGAAAATATTTTGCAAGTGCATAAATGCTTTATTTTTAAAATATGTTTTACTTCATATTTAAATTGGTATCGCACATCCATGAGATACCCCTCACCCCTCCTCTAATAGTGCACAGCTATCGCGTTCCTATTAAATAACCTAGTCTAATTACCCTGCCTAACTAATCCGTCACCCCCAAACTCTGAAAGTCTTAATTAAACCGAGTACTAAGGGATAAACTTCTCCCCAGTCTCAACACTGTGCCATGTTCGTGCGTGGGGCGTCTCGCGAAGCAAAATCCAAACAAGGACCCCCCCGATACACTACTACTTGGCAATGTCGATCGTCGAGATCCATTAGGCCCTCAGTACATAACGTATAAAATCTGTGTGTATACCTTTTCCTTTTGATGGTAAAGTTAAAAGAGAAGTCAAGCCCACTCAAGTATTCGTGGATGATATCTTAGAGAAATTAGAGGTAATATATATATATATATATATATATATATATATATATATATATATATATATATATATATACCCATATAAACACAAATACATAACATACTCACTTATTATACAAATCACAATTTAAGTTCGGATAAAATCTCCCGGAATGAGAATAAATCCTTTTTCATTTTTATCTCTTTACTCCAGTCATATATACATATATATATATATATATATATATATATATATATATTCTTGTTTTCATACACAGGTAATATACTATACACACAAGTATAATAACCATCCCAACGAGCTATAACTCGAGGATGCAGTCTTTATGCTATCATCTACCAGGGAATCACTCACATACCATCCTGGGTACCAACGGTCAGAATCTCACACCGCCTTGGTAAAAGCCAAATCACAACGTATGGGAAGCGGTCATAGTTCCTCCTCGAAAGTGAGACGAAACATACCCACCAGGTCTCACCCTAATAAAAATCACACAATATAAAATAGACGCTATGACCTGGGGGCTATACGCTCCCTGCTCCTCAAGCCAGGGGCCTCACCCACATTGCGCAACTTCCCATGATAGCATAGAGGGGTTATGCTTCACACACACACACACACACACACACACACACACACACACACACACACATATATATATATCATTCACACATAGATATATATACATAGTCATATCATATTATATATATACTATAATCACATCGTATATATAATCTACATCGTTCCTTAAGTATATATAAATGGCCATAATTGCCGATCACACAAACGATGGCCAATAACCCCAAAAGGTTCTCACAAATAATAACATTCAAGTATTCACACGCTCACGATACTAAACCCAAAAGTATTCCCTCACTTGATAAACAACATGTACCTTATTCGCGTTTAAGGATTTATATAATTTCTCCAAGCATACCAATTGATCCTAGTAGTCTCGTATGATTTACTCAACCATAATCGATATAATTACGTTTTCTACGCGCACAATTATGTATGCCTAAATGCCCACTGAAACTATCCTAAGAAATATTCATCCCCAAACACCCTTAAATTAGATAAGTCGTGGATTCCATTTTCCAGGAACCCAAGGTCTACATTTTGCTCCAATAATAATTTAGAGGTCCCCACTCTATTTTTTAGAACCCCAACTATCTAATTCCTCAATTTATTTATTTTCCTCAAAAATATACTTTTAGTGCCACACGCTTAAAACACCATCTTAACCCCCATAAATTCCCTCAAATAACTAAAATTAAATTCTCCCAAATTGATATCTATTTACTCAAATAAATAAGCTAGAAACAATTAGGTTTGGGATTTATCCCATTTAAACTTCACTAGCCGAAATTGCCAAAAATCCTGAAGGATCGATCGATCGACCTTTGGCCATCGATCGAACGATCGATCCGGACAGCTTCTTCTCCGAGAAGCTGTTTCGGCCATTAAAGCTTCCTCCGAGCTTTTATATCCTCTCCTATCATTCTCCAACCTCAATCAACAACATATACACACACACTTAAAAAGGGTTATAATCATCCTAGAATCCAAATTCAACAACTAATTTCAAATGATTTCTAAATTTCTTGAATTTATTATATTTCGTTATCCGTTAATCTTCCGAAAAAACCAATTTAATTCACCGAAAACCCATCCCGAAAATCTTTATAGTTATTCTTTACCAACTATAATATGAGATTTATGCTTGTTGATACCAAAATTAGTATGCTGATGTGGACGAATAATAAGAAGACATGTGTCAATCTAAGTAGCACAATAGCAACGTGGAAGTTCATTTCCCCGACCAAGTCATGTTCGCTCCGAGGAACTACAACACTCCGAGGAACTCCAGTTCTCCGAGGAACTCTAACGTTCCGAGAAACTCCTGAACGACGAGCAAATAAGGCGGTTTGAGCTGCATCTCGATCACAGCATTGATTTCCAGACAACCAACAGTTCAATTGGTTCATTAAATGTTTATCATTGACGCACACGCCCAAGGGCATTAAATGTATTACCCTTTCATATGTATATCATTTAATGTATCACCCTTTCAGATGATAGCCTCAAGGCTATAAATACCTTGTATCACCCTCATTCAAAGGGACCGGAATTTCTTGATAGAACTTGTAATCGAGAATTCCCAAAACACTCAGCAATAACATAACAGTGGATGTAGGCCATTCTCATACGGCTGAACCACTTTAAAATTCTTTGTCTTATTTATTTATCTGTGATTGAATAATTAGAGCGATCTAATTTTTTACATCAACAGATTGGCGCCGTTTGTGGGAAACGATTGTTGTTATCGTTTTTCACCAAAAAATCATTCATTATCAATGGCAGATGATCCGTAATCCAGCAATGGAAACGCTGGAAATGCTGGAAATCTTCCAAATCCTTCTGCACCTCCAGATCTGGCTGGAATTATGACGAATCTGGCTCAAGGACAAACCGCCATGCAAGAGACAATACGTCAACTCATACAGACCCTTCATGGCGGGGCACCTGCACATTCAGGACATCGAAGTGGTCAAAGGCAAACTTATTTACTTTCTTCACGATCCAGGCGTACCAATACGTATCGTAATGAAGAATCAGATGATTTCTCATATCAACCTGGGCAAACTTCATCAATACGGGCCACAGATACTGAGCAACGTGTTACTCTCTCTCCAGAAAGGGCCAGCGCATTGGAAAGATTAAGTAGGGCCTCTCCTTTTGATCGATTGGGCCCCAGGAGGAACAAAAGTCCTCTTAATGCAGCGTCGAGGAGTTTTCGACGACCATCAGATGTAAGGGAAGGATCTGCCCAGTCGCGACCAGTTACTCGTCGAGATAGATCCGAGGACCGACCAGCTACTCGTCGAGACAAATCCCAGGAGGCCACTTCAGAACGATCAGTTGCTCAAACTAATAGGCCCAAGGAAGGAAATGATGCTTGGAAAGGTTCCATTCAGCGGTTAGAGGATAGATTGGGAGAAATGGCTAAGGCGAAGAACCCCCTACAACGAACTTTTGTTCGAGGGACACCTTTTGTACAAGCCATTGTGGATTTTCCTACACCGTCGAAGTTTAAAGCACCTGTAGTGACCCCCAAATATGATTGAAAGACAGATCTTGTCCTTCACATAGAGCAATATGAAGCTGCTGCCGACATCTATGTCGTTCCCGACGAGATGAGATGCAGAGCATTCTCAGGAACTCTTACTGGATCTGCCCAGATATGGTACAACAATCTTCCTCGGGGTAAGATTTCAACTTTCTTTCAATTAGCCGAGTTGTTCATCGGTAATTTCTGCTTTGGAGCAAAGCCAGTAAAACGAGTAGCACACTTGTTAAGTGTTAGACAAAAATCTGGTGAGAGTACTAGAGATTACATAACTCGTTTCAAAAATGAGAAGCTGGAAGTCATAGATTATGAAGAAAAGACAGCAATCACTGCTTTAATGAGTGGTTTGTTACCTAACAAGTTGTACTACACTTTGGCCAAAGATCCACCTACAACTATGTCGGAGCATAGATGTAGACCTGACAATGAATGTTATTACCCTTGATTTAGGACCATCTTGGATGGATCCTATCAGGGCATATATTGAGGAGGGAGAATTGCCGGAGGATAAGATCGCTGTAAAGAAATTGAAGTTTAAAGTTGCTCGGTATGTACTAACTAATGGTGTTTTATATAGACGAGGAATTATGGTAGGTTTGCAGAGATGTGTACATCCCTCCGAGGTGAAATAATTGATTGAAGAAATCCATGAAGGGTCTTGTGGAGCCCATGTAGCAGGTCGGACACTTTTGCAAAGAGTGATGACACAGGGATACTACTGGCCAACGATGAGGACTGATTGTATAGCCTATGCCAAGAAATGTGATAAGTGCCAACATTTTTCCTCCATCCGACGAACTCCACAAGCATTGTTGACACCCATAACTTCTCCTTGGCCATTTGCCATGTGGGGAATTGATTTGGTTGGACCATTGCCAACGACCCGAGGAAGATTCAAGTACCTCGTCGTCGCAGTGCATTATTTTACTAAGTGGGTGGAAGCAGAGCCACTTATTGATATGACATACGAGAAGGTATACCAGTTCGTTTGGAAGAACATCATCTGCCGATATGGTCTACCTCATGCCTTCATCACAGACCATGGAACATAATTTGATAACGAGAAGTTTGTTGCCTATTGTCATCAGTCAAACATTTTGAAGGTTCATTCAGCACCAGGCCATCCTCAATGCAATGGACAGACTGAAGTGACAAACAGAACATTACTAAATGGTTTGAAGAAGAGGCTAAGTGAGGCTAAAGATAATTGGATTAATGAGCTACAGTCAGTATTGTGGGCTTACCGAACAACTCCCCGAGCAGCAACTGGAGAATCACCATATATGCTGGCGTTTGGAAGTGAAGCTGTAATACCTGCCGAGTTGGGTCTACCAACACACAGAGTGCTGAATTTCAATTCCCCAGTCAGCGATTTAATGAGAAAATTAGATTTGGATATGCTCGAGGAGGTTAGAGAAGAGGCAGCCATTAGGAATGCTGCTTACCAACAACGAACAGCTTTGTTCTACAACATGAGAGTGAAGAAATGCGATTTAAAAGAAAGAGATTATGTGCTAAAGAAGGTTATTCAGAAGCACAATAAGTTGGAAGCAAACTGGCATGGACCTTACCAAGTTACAGAAGTTGTTCGACCAGGAACGTACCGAATAGCGACTCTAGAAGGAGAAGAATTTAAGAATGCATGGAATGCTGAACACCTACACAAGTATTATCAGTGGTGTAAAATGTAAAGCAGTTCCATCAAAATGAATAAAACGAGGATATTTCTCCATTCTCTCTCTTTTTATTGAAAGTTTTTCGGGGAATACTAGTGTGCAACACTACGCTGTTTAACAGTAAAAAACAAACTATACTCCTTTGGTTAGGAGGCGTACACTTGCGTGATCAACCACAGTTGGTAAAAGATCTTGTGGACACAATAGTTCAAACCCACGACCAACTCCGATTGGTAAAAGGGCAAGAACAAATTATACTCCTTTGGTTAGGAGGCGTACACTTGCGTGACCAACTACGGTTGGTAAAAGAGCTTGTGGAAACAATAGTTCAAACCCACGACTAACTCCGGTTGGTAAAAGGGCGAGAACAAATTATACTCCTTTGGTTAGAAGGCGTACACTTGCGTGACCAACTACGGTTGGTAAATGAGCTTGTGGACACGATAGTTAGAACTCAGACTAACTCCGGTTGGTAAAAGAGCAAGAACAAATTATACTCCTTTGGTTAGGAGGCATACACTAGCGTGACCAACCCCAGTTGGTAAAAGAGCAAGTGGACATGATAGTTCGAAGCCATGACCAACTCCGGTGGTAAAAGGACTAGAACAAACCATACTCCTTTGGTTAGGAGGCAAGATATGCTCTCAAATGACAGCTTATGGTGATAGGGATGCAAGACTATTACAGAAAATATAAAAGTTCCTCGAAGAACAAAATATTCCAAACTGAACCAAGTATGGTTGGTCGGGGACAAAAACACACTAACCGTAGTTGGTCGACGAGGAGAATTTGTCGACCTTGGTTAGTCGAACACATTTTATGAAAAAGACAAAAATTTACCAAGTATGGTTAGTCGGGGATAAACTCTCACTAACTATAATTGGTCGACGAACATGATTTAACAACCTTGGTTGGTTGGAAAAATTTTAAACATTTTTATACTCATTACTTTATTAAGTGATTGAGCAACATTACTTATACTTGTAACTTTTTTGGTTGATGAACAACAATATTGTTATGCAAGCACAAGTATAAAGTGTTTAATAAATACAAGATAATAGCAATACAAAGTTGCGAACAAAAATGAAAGTCTTTCATTAATGTTCAAAATAAAGTACAAGTTACATTGATGAATACATATGTATACTAACTGTTACATCAAAAATCCCTATTCTATTGGTCTTTTCCCCTCAGCTTTTGATACAGGTTCCTCGCCAGCAGGCGGATCATTTAAAGTCTGTGGAGAATTGATGAAGTTTAAGTCCTTCAGCATCCTAACGTTCATTACAGAAGGTCGATCTAGAAGATGCTCAGGGCGAGATACCTCAAACTGGGAATGCAAACTGTAGTCACCAAGGTACTTCGTAAGTAAGTTCCGAGGAATAGCACGAGCTGGGATCCATTCCATGTCCAGATTAAATGGTGGCACAGGCAAGTCAAGTACCCCAGGATCATAATAGTCCCATAAATAGTGCCCCAGCTCGAGCTTCAACACTCCCAAAGCATTCAACCAGCCTTGCTTATAGCTCTCATTATTGGCATTTTGAATACGAGCATCTAAATGGAATAGTGCCTCATTGTATCCAGCCATCCAAAATTCCCTGGGCTGTTTATGGAATTGGAAAGTTAGTCTCTCCAATTGCTCGTGAAGGGTTTTGCCAAAAATGTCCTTAGTATTTAAAGCAGACTTCGTCGCAGTAAGTTGATCTTCCAAAGTTTGGATTTTCTTGGACATTTCAGACAAATCCCGATCTTTTGCATTCAATTGAAATACTTGGGTTTCCAATGTTGATTGAGTGCGAGCTTCTTCAACAGTACGACGAAGAACTCTTGATCGTCCCCGAGCAGGTAGAGAATTCTATTCCTCGGTAATATTTTGAGCAGCTCTTCCTCGTCCACGGGAACCTCTTCCTCGTCCCCGAGTAACAGTAGAAGTACCAGACCTTCTCAGAGTGTCCAACTCTTGCCTTAATTTGGCATTCTCAACTTCCAAAAATGAGAATCCTTCGTTAGTGACTGGTACTAAGGCAGATGAAGAAGAAGCAACAGGCCTCAACTGAGATAGTTCCTTTTGCAGATTGTTATTCTCCTGTTCCAATAGCTCAACAATTTGCCTGTGCCCTTTAACATCTAATTTCAAGGTTCTCTCTCTCACTTCATAGCCAGCGATCACCTTGTCATAGCCTATATCATCACGAAGTTGTTTGAGTTTCTTCTCATACCCTTCGTGCAAAAGAGCTGAAGATTCTTTGTACTGCTGCTGAAGTTCATCGAGAGTACTTTGCAAGTCTTCAATCATTTCATAATAAGCCACATTGTTGGCTACAGCACGATCAAAAAGATATTTCAAGTACTGATACGCCTCCACTGCCTGCTCCGAAGCACCATGGCCGAGGATGTCGGCAACTTCTGATGCACTTAGTTTCGTGTGACCAGCTTTATAATATTCATTACAGTGCTGCATCAGCTTTGTATCATTGGCAGATAGTAATTCCATTCTATCCATAAACTAGT
Organism: Sambucus nigra; assembly: GCA_949130495.1. Classification (NCBI taxonomy): domain Eukaryota; kingdom Viridiplantae; phylum Streptophyta; class Magnoliopsida; order Dipsacales; family Adoxaceae; genus Sambucus; species Sambucus nigra. The sequence goes on from CASBWL010000485.1 coordinate 2,040,802, forward strand.
AAAGAAAAGAAGGCAAGAGTTAATAAAAGAAGCCGACAGAACATCAACAACGCAGAGGAACAAAAAAATGTTATTTTATTACATCATCAAAAGGAGTACAGCGTTCAGAATACAAAGTACATGTAAAAAAAAATAGAAAGAGAATACCGAACAACTTCACACCTTTTCCTTATCTCCGAAGACTTTCTCGGGAGGCTGCGACGAGGAGCTTGGTTGCTCGATGGGAACAATGATTTGATTGGCAGAAGTTGGGACTTGTTCTGGAGGAGCGGGTAAGGACGAAATCTCCTCGGTGGCTGTCTGGTTGGGTTGTGGAGCAAGGACTTGATCACCCACTGTCATTGAAGATTCTTCAGATGCAGCTTCGTCTTCATCCTCATCTTTAATTACACGAGGAGGGCCAGGAAGATTTTGTTGAAATAGTTCAGAGTCCTCGCTCACTTTCAATTCTTGCAAGGCAGTAACCCAACCATCTCGGAAGTATTTCAAACTTCCATACTGCACCTGGGTCATCATTGCTGCCACCCCTCTGTCCCATCCTTTATCCCAACCAGTTAGAAAGGATTTCTTCACAGCCGTTTTTCTTTTTATTCTCTCCGAGGAGAGCTTCTCGGACAGAAGATCCTCGGTGGCTTTCAACTTGGTCTCCACCTCCCCCTTCTAGCGATTTACTTCTCGCAGAAGGGTCAGCTCTTCCTCAGCTGATTTCAACTTATTTTCAAGCTCCCCAAAACTTGTGAGCTTCTCGGCATATTTTTTATTCTCTCTCTCCAAGTCCTTCACTTTCTTTCCCAACTGCACCTTCTCTGCCTCAGACGCAGCCAATTTCTTTTCCCATTCACCCCTATCCACGTCATATTTTTGACGAGATTCCTTCAAAGAATGGGCCAAGCCCTGTAAAGCATCCTCTACTCCAGACGAGGAGCTAGAATCCTTGATTGCTTCATCTTTCTTCACTATGGTGTTAAAATAACTCACCAGCTGAAAAAGAAAGTAATGATAAGTCAGTACCGAGATACATATATTGACTGAAAGAAAGAAAAAATTCAGGATAAGAGAAACTTACTAAAGCAATATTAAGAGTAGCTAGGGATGTCAACATATCCCTAGACATGTTTTCTTCAATTCCTTGGACTTAAGGAATGGTCCAAGTCTTCACTGAGCTCATTGCAGAACTCGGGGGAATGATTGTTGGAACACCAGCTCCACTAGCTTGGAGCTGGGGAATAGCTTCAGAAAAACTAACCGAGGAGGATTTCTTCAGTCTCCTCGGTGTCTTTTCAACAACCTCAACCAAAGAAGAACTTTTGGTTGTAGAGATGGTAATTACTTCCACAGGTGCATCCTTCTGCACAGGAGTCACTGGGGGCTTCTCGGCAACCTTCTGAGGAGCAATAGAAGGGGTAGCATCCATTTTCTTTGTCCCCTTTGGGACATCAACCTTGTTTCTTTTTCCATCTCCAGTAGAGGAAGCCTCCTCGAAGATAGCAGGAACTCTTCTCTTGCCCATCTTTTGACTCAGAGGAATGTGAGAGTCTAGTGAAGAATCTTTAGAAGCTGGCAATGGTTCACTAATGCTAACCACAGGACCAGCAGTAAAGGAGGATGTATAGCTCCTGTTCTGCAGCAAGTATGAAGCAGACCTGACGTGTTCGTCTGCAACCTTCTGATGCAAACTCCAGATATGTTTCAAATGCTTTATATTAATTTCTGATTCTTTGGGAGTTTTTCTCTTGCTGTCAACTGCAAATAAATACATATTGAAATGTCAATCACACATTTTTTCAAACATAATGAAATCATAATTTCAGAAATAAAATAAAATGAAAATAACCTATCCCATTGCCATATGGGGGGAATTTGGGACCTTCATATACTTCATCACCAACCAGAGGGGCATGTTGCCAATTTTTTATAACTACCCCATGTTCAAAATAATCCCTATTAGCATCAGGGAGATTGACTACTAAAGCCCTATTCAAAAATCTAGTTTTTAAATAATAAACATTGTCTAAAACAGCCCATCTATAACAATACATAATCTCAGGAATTCCTATACGAGTTCCATGAGTTTGATTTAACCTAGGCACCCCATTAACTATTCTCCATGTATTGGGGGCTACTTTTGCAGGAACAACATCGAAATGTTGACAGAACTCTAAGCATAAAGGGTTGGGTTGAAAAGAAAATCCACATTCAGCAATAAAGAGGCTGGGGAACCAATGTCCCTCAGCCAAACGAAAATAATCAAAGGGCTCAGGAAGATCCTCCAAAATTACCCAAGAAGGAATAGAGATATCAGAACAGAATTTCTCAAGAGATTCAATAATATAAACCATGATGAATAAAAGAAGAAGGAATAAGAGCTTACAGGGAAAAAAGGAGATCTGTTGACAACGAATGAAAACAAGGATGAACGCACAAGAGAAACAAAGGCTATGGAAAACTCGAAAGCAGAAAATTGGAAAAGGTAGAAGACGGTATAATTACCTAAGAAGTTTAAATACTTCGCCTTGGGAAACGGCGAAAGAAATGATTACAAAAAGGAAACTATTACGATACCGGCGGCTAAAAGGACAAAAAGTGCAGGAATATCGAAGAGCTTATGAAAAGGCAGAAAGGCGGATTCTGCGAATTTCGAAGGAAATTCAAATACGAAGAAAATGCTCCTAAAACACAGGAAGGTCATTTAATATTGCCATATATCGAGAAAGAATGTTTCATACTCCTCAAAGTTCGAAATATAAAACATTGGGGGCTTCTGTTGATACCAAAATTAGTATGCTGATGTGGACGAATAATAAGAAGACACGTGTCAATCTACGTAGCACAATAGCAACGAGGAAGTTCATTTCCCCGACCAAGTCATGTTCGCTCCGAGGAACTACAACACTCCGAGGAACTCCAGTTCTCCGAGGAACTCCAATGTTCCGAGGAACTCCTGAACGACGAGCAACTAAGACGGTTCGAGCTGCATCTCAATCACAACATTGATTGCCAGACAACCAATAGTTCAATTGGTTCATTAAATGTTTATCATTGACGCACACGCCCAAGGGCATTAAATGTATTCCCTTTCATATGTATATCATTTAATGTATCACCCTTTCAGATGATAGCCTCAAGTCTATAAATACCTTGTATCACCCTCATTCAAAGGGACCGGAATTTCTTGATAGAACTTGTAATCGAGAATTCCCAAAACACTCAGCAATAACATAACAGTGGATGTAGGCCATTCTCATAAGGCTGAACCACTTTAAAATTCTTTGTCTTATTTATTTATCTGTGATTGAATAATTAGAGCGATCTAATTTTTTACATCAACAATGCTCAAAATAAATAAAGTAAGTAAACACTTGCCTCGTGGATAAAATTCGACGACCCCGAGTCGAATCTTACGGAGTTTGGCCGGAATCTCCCTTTTCTTCCTCTTTCTCCCTTCCTTTCCTCTCCTCTCTCTTTTCTCTTCTTTTTCTTTCCTTTCTCCCACTCTCTCTTGCCTTATATAGGAGAGAATAAGGGTTTATCCCTTTAAGACCCCAAAATGACTCGTTTACTCAATTGCGAGTCCATATTAATCCAAAAATTCACGAAATCTAAACACTACTCCCGGACAACTTTCTTTTACATTGTGTGGTTCCCGCTCTTACCTTTAAGGTGATATCATCACATCAATACTTAGGCCTATATCTAGTTTAGAAAGACTTATATATGTTTTCACGATGAACAACTTATATATGTTTTGACGATGAACAACTTATATATGTTTTGTTAATCGTCAAAACATCAGGCCTAGTTGGCCATTAGTCGACCAGTCAATTGACCTATAGATATTTCAATTAGTGATGACATTTAGTCAACCAGTTGATTAGGCTTAAGAGAATACATTTAAGGGAAGATAAGCATCAAAATGATAAGTAACATAACTCATTTGATTAATAGATCTTCTTTACTAAATACTCATTATTTGTCAGGTTGAACCATGTAGAGAGATAACTACAAACACAACAAAATAAATGTGAGTAATTTAAAAGAATATTTGAAAAATAATTCAAAATTAAAATAACATTAAACTTAAAAGTAAAACTTCTTAAGATTGGTTATGTTCCATGCTCGGGGAACTTTCATGTCCTCCATTATTTTCAAGTGGTTGGCTCCTTGCAAGTCATCCTTGGTAACTTTGAATGAACTTTCCTAGTTGGGCCCAAGTTTTCCATCTGAGGGCTTCTTTGATCTGCCCACATCTTTCTAAGTACATAGTCTCCGACCTTGAAGTTTCTATCTTTGACACCCTATTGTACTGCTTGGCCAACTGTTGTTAGTAGAAGGCAAGCTTTACAAGAGTTAATTCCATTTTTCGGTGGCCATGTCAAACTATGCTCTGATTGCTTCGTTGTTGAGGTCTTGGTTGACTAAGGAAAGCTTGAAGGTAAAAAAAACTATATTCAGTGGGATAACAACCTCTGTACCATAAGCAAGGGCAAAGGGTGTTTCCCCCATTGATCTTTAAGGCATAGTTCGAAATGCCCAGAGAATGTGGGGGAGTTGGTCGACCCATACCCCCTTTCATTCTCTAATATATTCTTTATCCCATCGAGGACCATCTTGTTGGAAGCTTCTTCTTATCCATTGCTCTAGGGATATGCCACTGAACTATAGTAGTGCCTGATGGTGTGCTCATTGCAGAAGCTTTAAAAAATATTGCTCTCAAATTGAGTCCCAGTGTCCATGATAATTATCTTAGGGATGCCAAACTGTGTTATGATATTATTCCATATGAACTCGGTCATGTCAATATCTTGGTTGTTTGCCAAATATTCTCCTTTAACCCACTTAGAGTAGTATTTTGTTCCAACCAAGAAATATTTTCTTCTGCCAGATACTATGGGTAGTAGACCAATGACGTCTATCCCCATTATACAAAAAGCCATGGACGTGTAAGATAATTGAGTTCACTGGAAGGTTGATGCATTAATGGGAATAAGAGATATCAATTTTTACATTTTTGGACTTATGAGACTATGTCCTACTGCATATACGACCACCATTACACCCATTTAATTACCCTAAATGCTAACGACCTAGCCCCTACGTGGCTCCCATGTATTACCTCATGTAAATCATAAAGGTTTTGATCGACATCATCTGGGTCTACGCATTAAAGGTAAGGAAAAAAAAAAAATATCGATAAAGCTTTTGATCAGTCGATATGTTGATTCCTTATTATCGTCTAGAAGTGCACAATTAAATCGACACAGCTTGGGGCCCTATTAATGGACATAACCTTATCGACAGATTCCCTTTGTTTATTCTAGTTTAGTTAAGATAATATACTTGTGCCATTCATTTCGTACATCTCTTAACAGCATAAATGAGTTTGGCTAGTGTGTCTGCATGACAGTTGTTCCCCCTTAGGAAATGTTACATTCTTAAACTAGGCGATCAGATGTTGGGCCTCTTCTGGGTATGCATCCACGCGTTAATCCCTCGCATTGTAATCTCATAATATATGATTTAATATTAGCCTTGGGTGACATAATATGTAAAGGTAACGAGCGCTTAGGGAGAGTTCTTTCCGTAACCCGTAGAATTAGGCCTCGTACTATACTTCGTTTTTGGATGCTTCAAATCCTAAAAAATTTCTTATTCGATGATTGACTTCTCCGAGGATACCGACACCATCCTAACTTTCGCCCCTTTTGAATTTAAGGTTCCATTAACATAAAAGGGTCCATCTCTTTCCCCCTTCGAGTGGTTATTGGATAGATTATATGCTCCCAGTGCTCATTTCCATCGGCTCCTAATCGTTGGAGAATTCAACAATGAAGTTAGCTAGGACCTGCACTTAACTGAGGTCCTTGGCTAAAACTAGATGTCAAACCTTTCCAATTCTACCAACCACTTGGACATTTGCCCAAATAGGTCGACCTTTATGAGAACTTACATTAGGGTGAAAGATGTTAGAACTATGATATCATATGATTCAAAATAATGTTTTAACTTTTACGAGGCTACCACCAGTGCATATGTTCGCTTTCCTAGTGGCATATACCTCTTATGAGTGTCAATCAAGGCTTTGCTTATATAATATATGGAACCTGACTCTTGTTCCTCCATAAACCAGATATAAGCTAACTGCATTAATGGACACCGCCAGATATAAGTGCAACTATTCGTTATTAAGAATTTTTAGCAGCCGTGGTTGGCTCAAATACTTTTTTACTTCTTCAAGTGGATTTATGCATTCATCGTTCCATATTTCTTTCATTTCCTTCCTTTCTTAATTCTTGGAAGAAAGGTATCTGAAGATCTTTATATGAATCTATTTAGCATGACGATCATTCCAGTCAACTTCTTTACCTCGCTCACAAGGCTTGGGGATTGCACCTTCATGATGTATTCGATTTGGTAGGGATTTGCCTCTATACCTCTCTAATTGACTAGGTATCTGAGAAAATTTCTCAATTGTACCCCAAAGGAGCACTTCGTTGCATTCACCTTCACTATATAATAAGGAAGGACCGTGAAAGTCTTTGTTAGGTCCACAAAGTGGTGCTTCGTATTCCTTCTTTTCACGAACATATTGTTTGTGTATACCTCCATTGTATCTCATAACTGCTTCTTAAACATCTTCATCACAAGTCTCAGATATGTTGCTCTTACATTCTTTAATCCGAATGACATTACCCTGTAGCAATACACCCCTAGTGTAGTGATGAAATAAGTCTTTTCTTGGTTGGGGGCAAATAGTGGGATCTGATGGTACTGAAGTAGGCGTCTAGAAAGCTTATACATTCATGGTTAGTAATCGGGTCAACTAATTAGTCTATATTTAACAAAGGAAAGTTATCCTCTGGACACGCCTGATTCAAATCGGTGAAGCCTAAATATACTCTTTATTTTCCATTGCTTTTCTTCATGATCAAGGGGTTTGACAACCACTTGGGGAATTGAACTTCGTTAATGAACTTCGCCTTTAGAATATTCCCCACTCCCTCTTTAAATCCCCCAACTTTCTCGGTATTAGTTCATCGCGCCTTTTGACTTACGAATAGATATGATGAATCCATATGGAGCTCGTGACACATTACTTCTGGATCAATTCCCGGCATGTTGTATGGTTTCCAAATAAAAACGTCTTAATTGCTCTTGAGCAAAATAACCAAATTTTCCCTCTCTTTATTAGTAAGTTAGTTGTTGATCAAGAACTTCTTATCGGGCTGATTTTCGTCAAAGTACACATCTTGAAGATGTTCCATCACTCGATCGGCAGGGGTAATCGTGGTTTCCTCAATACCCGGTTGCCTATACTTTTGTTGATACTTGGAGGGAACGAATCCCTCTGCTGGTTCTAATTTTTTTTCTTCTTCTTTTATTTTTATCGGGTGGCCACTATGAATCATTTTTTAGCTAAAGCCTGGTTCCCCCGGGTCTCCATGACTCTCTTATAAATAATGCATTTTACCTTTTGGTGGTTGGTGGAGGGCACTGTCTTCATGGCATGCAACCATCCTCTGTCCAATATGGCATTATGTGGGGAATCTATATTAACCACGACGAACTCAATGAGCTTAGAGATTCCTTCTACTCGAACGAGGAGAATAACTTTTCCAAGGGGCAAAGTCATTCTTCCTGCAAAGACGACTAGGGGCACTATGGCTTCCTACAAGTTATCGACATATAGGTTCACCTGGTTAAACATCTGGAGATACATTACGTCCGAGGAGCTCCCCTATTCCACTAACAGCTTCCACATGCTAGTTAGCGACCCTGGGAGTGACTATAAGAGAATCATAGTGGGGAGTCCTTACTTCGATGAGATCATCGTTAGTGAACATAATATGCTTTGAATAATCGATATCTTTAAGTCATTAGTGTTTACCTACAATGATCTTGGCCGAGTTGATCTAAAATGCCTCCATTACTTCCGTTAGCTTAATGATTTCCATCACGAGGAAATTTCGCTTGATGTGATTTAGGTTTGAAGCGCCAAGAGTTACAGCAAACTCCTGACCCAACATTCATCAAAGACATTTAACTGCCTTCAGGTTGTGCATTCGTCCTATTCCACCACGGATTACTACGTACTCGTGCTGTAAATCCTCATCCATCACATTGTCGGACTTTTGTTCGCACATGTGTTTTGATTGACCTTATTTCTTTCAACATAGTCGTTGAGGTGCCCAGCCTAGGCTAACTACCCAATATGAGACTGGAGGGACTTGCAATTTCCCATTTTATTACCATGATCCTTGTGGTACACACACCTTGTGTCTTGTTCATCTTCTTAGGATCGTCGATCTTCTTCTTAGGACACTTAAAGTATTATTGATCTATAATATTATAGAAGATTTTCTAGATTGGTTTAGTAAAGATCGCATTGATGGATTTAAAAGCTTTCTCAGGATCCTTTCTCTTCCCGTTATGTTTTTTCCTTCATTTTTTGTTTGTTCCTTATTTGTTCCCATTCTTGGACTTTTTATGTCTCTCGCCTTCCTGATCACCTCTGGCCACTGTGTCTTTGACCTTGGCATATTTTTCAATCCTTTATATAAGGTCGTAGATCGTGATGGCCTCTCTCTTAGTGAAAGACTGGTACAACATTTTACTGATCGACAAACCAATTTTGAAGGACGCCCCAATGACTTTCTCGGTGAAATCCTCCACTTTATTATACATTTTCCAGTACTTTCATACTCTTAGAGTGTCTCCCGAGGTTTCTTATTTATTATCAAAAGTGAGTCCATTCGTTTAAGATGGGTGCTGCTAGTGATAACCCTGATCATGACGGCCTCGACAAATTATTTGAAAGAAGCGATCGACTGGTGAAAAACATTGAACCACCTATGGGTAATGTCTTTAAGACTGGAGGGAAATATTCAACACATCAATCCTTCGTTGGTGTTCCACAATGTCATCACCAGACGATATTGCCTGACGTGATCGGTGGGATATGTTTTCCTGTTATAAATTTTAAATATTGGGGGAGTAAATTTCTTAGGAGGGTCAAGCAATTATATGCTCCGATTGAAGATGGACCTCATTTGACAAATGAGGGATCTTCTCACAAGCTCATTGGTTGTGCATGCCCTCAGGCTATGTGCTTATTCAATTCTCTTCTGATGAAATCACAGAGCTCTTTGTCTCCTTGCCGCTCATCAGAGCGAGGTCTCCTTTCATGAGACTTTTCACGAGGAGGGGATTCCTTTTATTGTTGAGTGTTTCTTCCTCGAATGCGAGCCCTTCTCGCCAGTGGATTGGGAGTTCGCGACCTGTGCCCACGCTTGCACTTTTTCCTTTAGGCATCTCTTTTTAACTTTTCCAGTCGTTGCTGAAGCGTAGCGTTCAACTCCCGTTGATGCCTATTGCTAGCCTTTTTCATCTAGGAGGCACTTTTCATAATTGACAATAATCTTGGAGACATAATTGACAGTAACGTGCTTCAGACGGTTGGTAATAATTTTGAATTTCAAATCTGACCCTTTGGGATGGAGGAGATGGCTGATGGCCCTCGTGGTCATTATGATTGTTGTAGTATAGGGGATAACCTTCACGGTCTCCGTGACTAAACTACTGATGAACCTTATGCTCAATGAGATTTTGATTATCTTGGTTGGGTGAGTGGTACATCTCAGAAGATTGGCTAGCAATAAAGAACTCAGAGCGTTCCCACAAACAATGGTGATTATAAGTGGTAAATTCATACATGTGATGATGTCCAAAGAACATAAGCCAAACAAGAACAAATATGATAGAAAATAATGAAATCACACACACAAAACATGATGTACGTGGTCCGACAACGTGCCTACGTCCGCGGAGTGCTAGGGTTTGCTATTTATTTCTATAGAGAACTAGTCGACAGAGTTATGGTACTACTTGACTTTGAATTATGGAGTAATTACAAAATTACAGCACAGTGCTCTCAAAATAAGTTTTTTCAAGCCAATAAAGAGAGAATATTTACTCACTAATGAAGATTAGATTTTGAACACATGGTGAGTAAATATACCTCTATTAGAAACAATGGCTTAAAAGAACTCAAGGAAGAGGAGTGAAACAATATTCTCTCAAATATATGAAATATTTTGATCAACAGATATATTTTTTGATGCCCTCACTCTTGGTTTGGAAGAGTGAACAACACACTAATTTATAGTCTTTTGGTTTGAAAATGTTTAAAGGTCGAAATGCTAGTTGTCACACTCTTATGGTGTTAAATAGTCACATCAGGGTCTTAGTCACCCAAAATATTGTACTTAACACACTAACGAAAAAGATCTTAAAAAAGATCTTGTGAAAAAATAACTTTCGGCGTTGTCAGACGTGTGTCGATGCAGTGTCATTTTAGCGAGCGATTACGTCGCTACGACAGACTTGAAGCGATGCAGGTTGTACCTTTGTTTAGAGATTTTCCACGGGAACACAAGCAACCAGCGAGACATCGTCGCTTCAGCTAGTAAGACCAACGTTTTAATGAGATTGCTGCGATGCAAGTCGCGTCTTTGTCCAAAGAATTTATCATGGACAAGAAAAATACGAGCGCTAAGTTTCCTCGCAGCGAGACAAGCTGTTGCTGTAGTGAAGGTAGAGGTGAGATAGGTCACGTATTTGTCCACAAAATTTTATCTAATTTACCTTGAAAAAAATTCAAATACGTTTCGAGCCAAATCCAAATATACCTAAAAGTCCCTTTATATACACAAATCTTGTGGACGCATCGCGGGATGCCAATTTCTCTCTGTTTCGCTTGGTTTACATGTGGTATTCGTTCCCAAAATAATCATTTAGGGTCCGTTTGATTCACAAATTTGCCATGACAAATGTCAAATAAGTGGGCAAATATGTCATTTGTCCACTTTTTTGTCTGTTTGATAACAAAATTTGCCTACAACCCATTTGCCTATGTACAACACCTCTAATGCACGAAAAGTGGGCAAATTTTGCTTTGCTATTTGGGGAAGAATTATTTGCCAAATAATTTGCCACTTCTTACAAATGCTTTTTTTATATTTTTATGCTAAAATATTTTAAAAACTATTTTTCAAACTGTTTTATAGCACTGTTTTAAATATAAAACTGTTTCATAACACTGTTTTAAATATAAAACTGTTTTATAAAAATGTTTTTAAATTGTTTTAAAAACTGTTTAAAAAACTGTTTTAAAACTGTTAAAAAACAGTTTTATAAACAATTTAAAATCTGTTTAAAAAAATAATTTTTAAAACTATTTTATTAAAAAATATGTTTAAAACTGTTTAAAACACTATTTTAAAAGGGTTAAAAACTGTTTTGAATAATTAAGAAAACTGTTTCGAATATTGTAAAAGTTGTTTTATAAAAATGTTGTATAAAAACTGCTTTAAAAATAATTTTAAAAACTGTTTTAATAATGTTTTATAAAAACTGTTTTAAAAATAAATAAAAAAACTGTTTTAAAAACTGTTATAAATAAAAAAAATAGTGTTTTATAAAAAATGTTTTAAAACTGTTAAAAAACAGTTTTAAAAACAATTTAAAAACGGTTTTAAAAAAATATTTTATAAAACTGTTTGATTAAAAACTTTTTTAAAACTATTAAAAACACTATTTTAAAAGGTTTAAAAATTATTTTGAATAATTTAAAAACTGTTTCGAATATTGTAAAAATTATTTAAAAAAACTGTTTTATAAAAAAAAAATTAAAAACTGTTTTAGAAATGTTTTAAAAATTGCTTAAAAACTTTTTATAAAATATTTAAATAAACTAATTGGATTGACTTTAATTTCGCCTAATTGTTGTTTGATAGCTTCGTGTGAAAAAACTAGGTAGAATTTGCCATGACAAATTTTACCCATGAAATTTTTTCCATCTCCATTTTTGCCCACTTTTGAATCAAACGGACCCTTAAGTCCAATTTCTTTTTTTTAAGAGAGGAATTGATTATTTCCCGCCAAACCCTTGTTATGTCTACTATTTATAAATAACAATTGTACAGAATTATTAATAATAATATAATTACAGAAATAAAACTAAATTACAGAAATGAAATACTTACTTGTATTTGCAGAAATAATATTATAATAGAAAAAGTAATCCGAGCCCTGTTTAGAACAGTCTCCTTAAGACAAATTTATTCCCTCCACAAAGTGCCAAAGGTAATGAATAATTGTCTCCCAAGATAGAACGGATTTCCAAATTAATCAAGCAGCACAACAATGATTAATTTCTTCGAACACAATTCTGTGTTTATACTCAACCAGACCAAAGAATGATATGCAGGAATGTATGCAGTAGCAGTAGAAAAGTTTGTTTGTTTTTCTGGGAAAAGATGCAGCATAAATTCAGAATTATTGGAGGGCAATTTTTTCAGTAGTTAATTCTGTAGGGGAAATGTTTAATTTATAGCTTTTGTGTTGACTGTTGGATCAGTCAACTGAAATTAACTGTCAAAAACAGTTAATCAGTTAAACGAAATTAACTGTTGACTATTGGGAATAACTGCCAACAGTTTATTAATTAATTAATTAATTTCGTAATTAATTAATAATTAAAGCCCAAAAAGTTAAACAAATTCGGCCAAAAAATGTAGGAGATTTTTATAAGCCCGACCCCGAACCGAACCGAGCCGGCCGGCCGGACGGACGGACGCACGCGCGCGTGTGGACTTTTGATCGAAAGTCAACCCGTGCATAGCTTAGGTCATCTCCCCTTCAAAGAGTTGGGATACCCCAAGGCATCCAAGCCTTAGTCCATACTTGGGGTGTTATTAACTCATCAAATTTCCACTACTCTTCCAATGTGGGACAAGAGTTAAAACACACCCAATTCATTAACTTTTATTACTTTGTGAGTCATTTTGGGGACATATTTATTATTCATAACTTATTGAAATTGGACATATGAATATACTACGTTAATCTCCTTGCGGAGGTGAACGCGTTCGTATATGGTCCCACGATTTTCGTAGTGTGGGTCCCACCTAAATTTGAGCTCAAAGTTGCTCAAAATTCTGTCCAGAAAATTCTGGACAGCTTTCTAAAACCCAATTCAAGTCCAATTTTTCAACAATCCCCCACATGAATGATATATCGCTATAAATAAAACCAAACAGATGCTAATGCAGATGCAAACACAAGTTGAGTAAAACTGAAGACTTATTGCATCGGGAGAAGTAGCCTAGTGGCCTTGAACTTTCCTTAGTGATATACTATCGGATTTACTTGGTTAATCAGTAGACTTCACGTCCTTGAACCGTCACATTGCTAAGGAAATACCTTAGAGATAATTTGGATCATTCTCACATTGCTGTGGAGGACATCGATCTCCAGCCGGATAGCTCCTACGAGGAGGGGCCGATTGCTATTTTGGACCGAAGTGAGAGGAAGCTGCGGTCAAGGATAGTTCCGTTAGTGCGTGTTCAGTGGCGACATCACAATGTCGAGGAGTCCACATGGGAGCGCGAGGATGAGATGCGCGAACGTTATCCAGAGTTGTTTTTAGCAGGTACTTTCTAGTTCCGAATTTCGGGACGAAATTCAGTTATTGGGGGGGAGTATGTAATACCCCGTATTTTTGGCTATATTTATTTTTGGGATTAATTAATTAAATGAGAATTAATTGGGAATTAATCCGGATAAAATACTAGCGAGATGTGAGTTGGTATTTGACTATACTGAGTATATATGATGTTATATAAATATTGAATTATGAAATTTGTCGTGAGATTGATATACGGTAATTTGGTCATTTTATTGGGACGCGTGTGGCAGTCGCGTCAGGATATAATTATTTTATTTATAAAAGTGAATTTAAATTCTATTTACCGTATGGTCGTTTTGAGTGCGCCAACGCGTCCGGAAGGGTCGAGATAGTCAGAAAACACTAGCCGGGGGTGTAGTTTGGGTCCCGGGGTATTTTTAGGCCATACCGGCAATATAAAGGGTATTTTGGTAATTTTGTATTTTAGGAGATTAAAAGTGACGAAAATTAGTGAAGTAAATCTGATGTGGGTTTGACCCACTAAGCCACTAACCAACCCATGTTAACCCAATAGGTTACGTAGGTTATTAGAATTAGGTTTCTAATTACCTTCCATAAGAAAACCCTAGCCACCATAGCCATTGGAGAAGAAGCTTGGAGAAAGAGAGAGAGAGGGAATTCTGCAAAAAGAGAGAGGAAATTGTCATCAAAATCAGAGATCGAATCAAGGCAAGTGACTTAATTCCATTTAATTTCAGAGAATGTTCCTTCCATGTTAGATAATTCAAATTTATGTTTGTTCTTGGAAGATAATGAAAAACCCATGAGTTTGGAAGTAGAATACTAAATTTTGATGAAAGGATTGCATGTAGAATCATATTTAGAGGACTAATCTGATGTTGATATATCTTGTAAGACACAAAAACGGATTTGATTGGATAAATTAAGGATCTAAAACTTTTAGGGTTCATGTTCTTGAGAAATTGGGGAAAAGTGTAGAGACTTGTGATTTAATGATGTTTAGGACGAATTAATTCCTTAAAACATGTTAGGAGGTGACTTTAATATGTTTAGGATGAATTAGAGACCCTAAAACGTTGTTGGGATGAACTTTGGAAGAGGTTTGAGGTGTTAAAATGGATGAAAAACGAGATTGGAGAAAATCTGGGCCGAAAGTGGTCCCTCGTTAGAAGACCTCTCCAGGTCGTTCGAACGAGCTCGTTCGAACGAGCTTCTAACGAGTTTACCAGTCGCTTCTAACGAAAGGGAATTTCGTTCGATAACTTCGTTCGAACGAGATCTCGTTAGAAGGTACAGTTCGTTCGAACGAACTGAAATCTCGTTCGAACAGCCTCGTTTGAACGAGACTTCTAACAAGCTGGCAGTTTAGGCCTTTTTGGCCTGTTTTGATTTTGGGAGTCCCGTAAACTTGTTCGAGGATAGAGATAACGTTTCTTTGATGGTGTATTAGTATACTTGGGACAATCGGGTTATAATGAGGAGTAAACTATACAAGTATGGATCAAATCAAATAGACATTTGAGTCGAGACGTGAGTGCCTACTACGACGTGAGAATAAATTATGGTGCGTATAAATATGGACCGGGATTATATAAGTTGTATATATATTAGGTTGGTACGAGAATGCGATAAGTACTACAATTAAACTACGGGATTACTAAGATGTGTGCTTACTTAGTATTGGTATATGAATTGTGTGTATGACATACCTACCATAGTTGCTATCACGGGAGGTTTGCGTTCGCTTAGGGCCCTCTAATCCTTGTGTTGCCCGGATTTAGACTGGTTACCTCGATGAACATAGGTCAGAGAAGGACTTATTGGGATGTTAATAAGTCTGCTGATCGTGGGAGCGCAGGTATGTGCGTGACCCATGTGATGTGACTGTGTTCGCCTCCACTATTTGTGATTTGTGTTATCTGAACTATTCCTGAGAGATTCGGAATATGTGATCCTCATGTACGTGATGTACCGGGATGGATAGCAGAGTATGTGTGCACCGCAGCTTAGTCTCGGGGTGCTTATATTGTATATTTATGTTGTGGAAATATACGCTTAATAAACTGGGAACTTTCATATGGTATTGTGTGTAACTATGGAATAACATAGAGGGCTAATCTATAACGAGTTGTATTACATTTGTATAAGAACCTGAGTTTATGTTAAGCACCTATTTAACTGAGATCGTTATAATGTTAATGGAACCGAGTATTAAGGGTAGGACCTATGACAGTCTAGCTAGATATGATGTCACTTAGCTAGTGGTTTGTGTCGTTTTAGATGGGTACTTACGTTAGGAGTGCACAGTTAGACGAGAGGTGAGAATATCATGTGAGTGCACGTCCTAACATGTACTTTGCATTTAATATTTTAAATGTTTTTAAAGCACTTGCAGGCTTTTAGACGCTTCTACCATTTGGATTCCTGATTATGTATTTATCAGTTGTAGGGCATGTTGCCCATTTCTATTAGAGACATCTTTCCATTTCAGTTTTTCAGACTTTGTCATGTATTGATTCAGTATTCAGTATTTCGTTACTTATTTTAGTTGTGGGATTTGTAGTGAGGAGTTTTCCTCCAGACTCTATTTACATTATGTGATGGTTATTCTATTTACTTCGTTATGGTGAATGGTGTTATTATTCTTCATTACACTTGTTGCATGTTAATCAGACTTTAATTAAAATTTGGCAACTTACTTTTTAAATACTAGGTGGTTAGTAATAATAAAAATGCTTTCGACAGTGATGCTATTAGCTGAGCCAACTTGGCATTTTGAATTAATTTAATAAAGGAGTAACTACCCGGTATTTAATTAGTCGGGGTGTCACACGTGGTATCAGAGCATCAAGTTCTAGTGTCCTTTAGGATCTGTACGGCTATTATGTTTCCGCTAAGTTTTCTTTGATATAGAGCCCTATATTTTAGGACTGTTGTACTCTTTTTGTGTATGCTTCGTTCTTCAGCTATTTTAAGTTTATAACTGCGAACTTATAAACTTCATTCTTATTTCTGATGCCTCCACGACGTGCACGATGAGTTCCCAGGGATGCAACGCCCGAACCCCAGCCCGCTCCAGTTCAGGGCATGATGAAAGCCGCTGAGGTTGCAGCTATAGTAGCCCAAGAGGTAAATGCCGCAATTGCCATAGTTCAGCAGGCACCACCTCAGGCGCCGGTTGCAGCGCCAGTACAGGCAAATGCATTCCCGTCTGCTTGGGAACGTGTACGTGACGCTTTTAAGAAAGCGCATCCGCCAGAGTTTGCAGGTAGCTCAGATGTGGTAGTCTCGAGCCAGTGGAGGAAGGATATGCAGAGGTACTTGAGGATGTATGAGTGCACGGACGTTCAGAAGCAGGTGCTAGCTACTTTCAAGCTAGTTGGATCTGCACTGCAGTGGTGGGAGTCTATTACCACCGTAGAGGAGAGGGATACTCTCACTATTCAAGACTTTTGGGTGCGGTTCGACCGCAAGTATTTTCCGTCAGCTGTTCACACGGAAATGAGGAGGAAACTGATGAGTCTGAAGCAGGAGGGTAAGACCGTGGCCGAATATGAGGCCGAGTTCACAAATCTGTTGAATATCGTTCCGGATGAGATACCGACAGAAAAGAAGAAGATTGAGAAATTCACCGACGGGTTGACATGGAGGATCCGTCAGCATCTGTTAGGGAACCTTTCGTTGGCCACTTATTCTGATGTGGTTAACGCTGCTTTGTTACACTGCCAGGATCACCGCTTTCATATGGCTGAGGGCAAGAGATCGGAAGAGTCTAGCCATCAGGGTAGGACTGGAGGACATGGTGCCGGTGGGGCACAATCTGTTCAGGGGCAGAGACAGGGTGAGCAGGGTTCCCAGCAGGGGGATCAGAAGAGGTTCAGATCAGGGAACTATAGGCACGGACAGGGAGGTTTCCGTCAGGGCCATCAGGGTCCAAACGGCCATCAGGGCCAACAGGGGCAAAATGGGCAGCAGTTTCAGCAGGGCCAAGGGAGGAACGACAACGGCCACCAGGGCCGTTGACCGCAGGGGCAGAGAGGAGGGAACTTCCCAGAGAAATGTTTTGTTTGTGGCAAGACTGGCCATAAACGATAGGATTGTCCTGATAGGGGCAGGGCCCCACAGCAGCAGCAGCAGGGTGCTCGCCAGGAGCCGCAGAGGCCTATGTTTCCCGCCGCTCTCCCCGCACCGCCACAGATGGTAGCATTGCCACCCATTCCAGCAGTCCCAGCTCAGTAGGGGAAGCTACAGTATGGACGTGTCTATAACGTCCACCAGGCAGCAGTTCCACAGGCACCGCCCGCGATTGAGGGTACGTTTCCTATCCATGGCACTATGGGTCGGGTATTGTTTGATACGGGGGCTACACATTATTTTATAGCTACACACTTCGCGAAAGCCTTAGGATTGTTAGCTACGGCAGAGAGCACAGTGACGTGTGTCGACTCACCATTGGGGAGTGGGTCACTTATTTTCTTTATATGTCGGGGAGTGGGGGTAGAGATTGGTGGTTTGGTATTACCTGCAGACATGCTGGTATTAGATATGCATGTGCACGACGTGATTATCGGTATGGATTGGCTCGTAGCTTATAGGGCCATGATTGATTGCTTCAGCGGGAGCATTGTTTTTGCCATTCCGGGGCAAGAAATGTTTGTAGTGGCGATGCCTCGCCCAGAGGGAGGATCGACCGCTCATCTGTATTACATAGAGGAGGATACCTCTAAGGAGGTTGTGATTCCTTTAGATTCTATCCCAGTTGTCAGGGAGTATTCGGATGTGTTTCAGGAGATACCAGGCTTACCCCCCAGTCGAGAGATAGACTTTGTTATAGACCTATTGCCAGATACGAGGCCTATAGCATGCGCACCGTACCGTATGGCTCCGGCAGAGATGCGAGAGCTACGAGATCTGATAGAGCAGCTGTTAGGTCAGGGCTTTATTCGCAGGAGTACCTCACCTTGGGGCGCTCCAGTTTTGTTTGTGAAGAAGAGGGACGGTTCACTGAGATTGTGTGTGGACTACCGAGAGTTGAATAAGGTCACGATACGGAATAAGTATCCGTTGCCTCGAATCGATGACTTATTCGACCAGTTGAGAGGAGCTTCTTTCTTCTCAAAGATTGATTTGAGATCAGGATACCATCAGTTGCGTATCAGGGAGGAGGATGTCTCAAAGACTGTGTTCTTGTCGAGATATGGTTCTTACGAGTTTCGGGTTATGCCTTTTGGTTTGACCAATGCTCCAGCAATGTTTATGGACTTGATGAACAGAGTGTTCAGGGATTTCCTAGATCAGTTTGTCATTGTCTTCATTGATGATATTCTGGTTTACTCCCAGACAGAGGAGGAGCACGCCGAGCATTTGAGGCAGGTTTTGTAGACGCTGCGTCAAAACGAGCTGTATGCAAAATATGAGAAATGCGGGTTTTGGCTGAAAGAGGTCCAGTTTTTGGGACACATTATTTCCGACCGGGGAATATCTGTCAATCCGGGGAAGGTATCCGCGATGAGGGAGTGGGGACAGCCCACGACACCGACTGAAATTCGTAGTTTCTTGGGCCTAGCAGGATACTACAGGAGGTTCATTCGGGGATTTTCGAAAATAGCGGGTCATTTGACACATCTGACTCGTAAGGGTGTGCCATTCATCTGGAGTGATGCCTGTCAGTTGGCATTTGATGAGTTAAAGGATAAATTGACCTCAGCACCTTTGTTAGCATTATCGAGACCGGGAGTTGATTATTTTGTTTACACCGATGCGTTTTTACAAGGACTTGGAGGTGTATTGCAGCAGGAGAGACAGGCCATAACTTATGCTTCCCGTAAGCTTAAGCCTCATGAGAAGAATTACCCCACGCATGATTTAGAGTTGGCGGCAGTGGTATTTGCCCTACGGATTTGGAGGCACTATCTTTTGGGGGAGAAGTTCCAATTGTTCACAGACCACAAGTCCCTACAGTACCTGTTCACGCAGAAGGAGTTGAATATGCGGCAGCGTAGGTGGCTTGAGTTTGTGAAAGACTACCAGTTCGATATCCAGTATCACCCGGGTAAGGCTAACGTGGTGGCAGACGCGTTGAGCCGTAGGCCAGCAGATGAAGTGGCAGAGGTGTGGAAGGCCAAGTGGAAGGAATTGGGACACCAGGATGCAGTGGCCCGATCTTTCATGTCTGTGATGACTGTTACACCGCAGATTGTCACGAAGGTAGTACGGGCACAGGCTAATGACTCGTTCTGTCAGGAGAAGATAGTTCGATTACTAGCAGAGGGAGCCAAGTCCTATACCATTAGCTCAGACGGGGGATTACGCTGCAATAGGAGATTGGTGGTTCCGAAAGGGGAGGAATTGCGACACGATGTGATGGCAGAGTCGCACGGCTCACGGTTCGCGGTACATCTCGGAGGGGATAAAATGTACCAAGACATGAGACGCCAGTATTGGTGGAGCGGTATGAAGAGAGATATCGCTGAGTTTGTTTCGAAATGCGCCACTTGTCAGCTTGTAAAAGTGGATCATCAGAAACCGATAGGACTTCTACAGCCGTTGGAGGTCCCGATGTGGATGTGGGAGAGCATATCCATGGACTTTATCACGGGGTTGCCTACGTCGCAGAGGGGTCACGACTCCGTTTGGGTAATTGTGGACAGATTGTCCAAAGTCGCTCACTTTTTACCCGTAAGGACTGACTACACTACGGGACAGTATGCCCAGCTCTTCATTTCAGAGGTTGTGAGACTTCACGGTGTGCCCCTAAATATCGTGTCTGACAGAGACAAGATATTTATTTCGCGGTTTTGGGAGAGTTTCCAGGAGGCCATGGGCACGGAATTGCGGTTGAGTACGGCTTATCATCCGCATACCGATGGGCAGACAGAGCGCACAAATCAGATGTTGGAGGACATGCTACGCATGTGCATTATTGACTTTGGAGGTGGATGGGAGCAATACCTTCCACTGGTAGAGTTTGCTTATAATAACTCCTACCAGTTCACTATTGGCATGGCTCCGTTTGAGGCATTGTACGGTAGGCCTTGTCGTTCCCCAGCATATTGGTTAGAGGTGGGGGACAACAAACTACTTGGGCCAGAAGTGATTCAGGATACTTCGGCAAGGATTGAGTTGATTCAGAGTCGCATTCGGGTAGCTCAAGACAGGCAGAAGAGTTATGCTGATGCGAAGAGATTTTTCAGGGAGTTCCAAGTGGGGGACCAGGTTTTGCTCAGAGTATCTCCTATGAAGGGGATTATGCGTTTCGAGAAGAAGGGGAAGTTGGCACCGAGGTATGTGGGGCCGTTTCCTATTATTGAGCGGATCGGACCGGTTGCGTATAGACTTGGGTTACCGGAGCATTTGCATCGGATTCACGATGTGTTTCATATTTCCTCGCTAAGGAAATACCTTAGAGATAATTTGGCTCATTCTCACATTGCTGTGGAGGACATCGATCTCCAGCCGGATAGCTCCTACGAGGAGGGGACGATTGCTATTTTGGACCGAAGTGAGAGGAAGCTGCGGTCAAAGATAGTTCCGTTAGTGCGTGTTCAGTGGTGACATCACAATGTCGAGGAGTCCACATGGGAGCGCGAGGATGAGATGCGCGAACGTTATCCAGAGTTGTTTTTAGCAGGTACTTTCTTGTTTCGAATTTCAGGACGAAATTCAGTTATTAGGGGGGGAGTATGTAATACCCCGTATCTTTGGCTATATTTATTTTTGGGATTAATTAATTAAATGAGAATTAATTGGAAATTAATCCGGATAAAATACTAGGGAGATGTGAGTTGGTATTTGACTATACTGAGTATATATGATGTTATATGAATATTGAATTATGAAATTTGTCGTGAGATTGATATACGGCAATTTGGTCATTTTATTGGGACGCGTGTGACAGTCGCGTCAGGATATAATTATTTTATTTACAAAAGTGAATTTAAATTCTATTAATCATATGGTCGTTTTGAGTGCGCCAACGCGTCCGGAAGGGACGAGATAGTCAGAAAACACTAGCCGGGGGTGTAGTTTGGGTCCCGAGGTATTTTTAGGCCATACCGGCAATATAAAGGGTATTTTGGTAATTTTGTATTTTAGGAGATTAAAAGTGACGAAAATTAGTGAAGTAAATGTGATGTGGGTTTGACCCACTAAGCCACTAACCAACCCATGTTAACCCAATACGTTACGTAGGTTATTAGAATTAGGTTTCTAATTACCTTCCATAAGAAAACCCTAGCCACCATAGCCATTGGAGAAGAAGCTTGGAGAAAGAGAGAGAGAGGGAATTCTGCAGAAAGAGAGAGGAAATCGTCATCAAAATCAGAGATCGAATCAAGGCAAGTGACTTAATTCCATTTAATTTCAGAGAATGTTCCTTCCATGTTAGATAATTCAAATTTATGTTTGTTCTTGGAAGATAATGAAAAACCCATGAGTTTGGAAGTAGAATACTAAATTTTGATGAAAGGATTGCATGTAGAATCATATTTAGAGGACTAATCTGATGTTGATATAACTTGTAAGACACAAAAACGGATTTGATTGGATAAATTAAGGATCTAAAACTTTTAGGGTTCATGTTCTTGAGAAATTGGGGAAAAGTGTAGAGACTTGTGATTTAATGATGTTTAGGACGAATCAATTCCTTAAAACATGTTAGGCGGTGACTTTAATATGTTTAGGATGAATTAGAGACCCTAAAACGTTGTTGGGATGAACTTTGGAAGAGGTTTGAGGTGTTAAAATGGATGAAAAACGAGATTGGAGAAAATCTGGGCCGAAAGTGGTCCCTCGTTAGAAGACCTCTCCAGGTCGTTCGAACGAGCTCGTTCGAACGAGCTTCTAACGAGTTTACCAGTCGCTTCTAACGAAAGGGAATTTCGTTCGATAACTTCGTTCGAACGAGATCTCGTTAGAAGGTACAGTTCGTTCGAACGAACTGAAATCTCGTTCGAACAGCCTCGTTCGAACGAGACTTCTAACGAGCTGGCAGTTTAGGCCTTTTTGGCCTGTTTTGATTTTGGGAGTCCCGTAAACTTGCTCGAGGATAGAGATAACGTTTCTTTGATGGTGTATTAGTATACTTGGGACAATCGGGTTATAATGAGGAGTAAACTATACAAGTATGGATCAAATCAAATAGACATTTGAGTCGAGACGTGAGTGCCTACTACGACGTGAGAATATATTATGGCGCGTATAAATATGGACCGGGATTATATAAGTTGTATATATATTAGGTTGGTACGAGAATGCGATAAGTACTACAATTAAACTACGGGATTACTAAGATGTGTGCTTACTTAGTATTGGTATATGAATTGTGTGTATGACATACCTACCATACTTGCTATCACGGGAGGTTTGCGTTCCCTTAGGGCCCTCTAATCCTTGTGTTGCCCGGATTTAGACTGGTTACCTCGATGAACATAGGTCAGA
Organism: Sambucus nigra; assembly: GCA_949130495.1. Lineage (NCBI taxonomy): Eukaryota > Viridiplantae > Streptophyta > Magnoliopsida > Dipsacales > Adoxaceae > Sambucus > Sambucus nigra. The sequence continues at coordinate 2,063,726 of CASBWL010000485.1, forward strand.
GAAGGACTTATTGGGATGTTAATAAGTCTGCTGATCGTGGGAGCGCAGGTATGTGCGTGACCCATGTGATGTGACTGTGTTCGCCTCCACTATTTGTGATTTGTGTTATCTAAACTATTCCTGAGAGATTCGGAATATGTGATCCTCATGTACGTGATGTACCGGGATGGATAGCAGAGTATGTGTGCACCGCAGCTTAGTCTCGGGGTGTTTATATTGTATATTTATGTTGTGGAAATATACGCTTAATAAACTTGGAACTTTCATATGGTATTGTGTGCAACTATGGAATAACATAGAGGGTTAATCTATAACGAGTTGTATTACTTTTGTATAAGAACCTGAATTTACATTAAGCACCTATTTAACTGAGATCGTTATAATGTTAATGGAACCGAGTATTAAGGGTAGGACCTATGACAGTCTAACTAGATATGATGTCACTTAGCTAGTGGTTTGTGTCGTTTTAGATGGGTACTTACGTTAGGAGTGCACAGTTAGACGAGAGGTGAGAATATCATGTGAGTGCACGTCCTAACATGTACTTTACATTTAATGTTTTAAATGTTTTTAAAGCACTTGCAGGTTTTTAAAATATCTCCACATTCGGGCTCTGACCCGTTTGCTTTCAAACCTATTTTTCTTGTAAAACCATTTTAGGTGCCCAGCCACAAGGACACCATGCATAGGATACTCATTCAGGTGACGAGCTGTAGCTGTTTGCGGAAGCTACATGGAATTGCTTTTAGACGCTTCTACCAATTGGATTCCTGATTCAATATTTATCAGTTGTAGGGCATGTTGCCCATTTCTATTAGAGACATCTTTCCATTTCATTTTTTCAGACTTTGTCATGTATTGATTCAGTATTTCGTTACTTATTTCAGTTGTGGGATTTGTAGTGAGGAGTTTTCCTCCAGACTCTATTTACATTATGTGATGGTTATTCTATTTACTTCGTTATGGTGAATGGTGTGATTATTCTTCATTACACTTGTTGCATGTTAATCAGACTTTAATTAAAATTTGGCAACTTACTTTTTAAATACTAGGTGGTTAGTAATAATAAAAATGCTTTCGACAGTGATGCTATTAGCTGAGCCAACTTGGCATTTTGAATTAGTTTAATAAAGGAGTAGATACCCGGTATTTAATTAGTCGGGGTGTCACAATAAGTCCATCCGATGTTCTAGAAATTTTAATTCCTAATATAACATCGGCGATTCCCAAATCTTTCATGTCAAATCTACTACTCAACATTTGTTTTGTAGTTTTGACAATTTCCAAGTTACTACCCATGATAAGCATATCATCAACGTAGAGGAATACAATGACATATCCATTTTGAATGTATTTAAAGTAAACACATTTATCGCATTCATTAATTTTGAAACCATTTGATAACATTGCATTATCAAATTTTTCATGCTATTGCTTAGGCCATATAGTGATTTAACAAGCTTACACACTTTTCCTTCTTGTCCGGGAGCTTTGAACCCTTCAGGTTGCTCCATATAAATTTCCTCTTCTAGTTCACCGTTTAAGAATGCAGTTTTTACATCCATTTGATGTATTTCAAGTCCATTAATAACAGCTATTGCTATTAACATCCGAATGGACGTTATTCTTGTTATCGGTGAATATGTGTCGAAGTAATCCAACCCTTCCTTTTGCCTATAGCCTTTAGCTACAAGTCTAGCTTTATATTTATCAATTAATCCATTGGCCTTCAATTTCTTTTTGAAGATCCATTTATAACCTAACGGTTTTGAACCTGGTGGAAGATCCACTAGTTCCCATGTATGATTTTGTAATATGGATTCAATTTCACTATTAATTGCTTCTTTCCAATTGGAAGCATCGGGTAAGGATATAACTTCTTTATACTATTGAGGTTCATTTTCTAACAAATATGTTAGAAAATCCAGACCGAAAGAAGTCGAGGTTTTTGCTCTTTTACTACGTCTTGGTTCATCCTCTATTGATTCAATAGGTTTATGAGTACAACTTATAGTAGCTTGATTTGTCCTTTTAGAAGGACCAGATTCTCGGGTCATGTTATACGGGAATTCATTTTCAAAAAATAAGCATCCCTCGATTCAATAACCGTATTTACATGAATGTCCGAAATCTCAGATTTACAAACTAGAAATCGATATGCACAGCTATTAGTAGCATAACCGATGAATACACAATCCACGATTTTTGGCCCTATTCTTACCTTTTTAGGTTTAGGAACCATCACTTTGGCTAAGCACCCCCACACTCGTAAATATTTATAGGAAGGTCTCCGACCTTTCCATAATTCATAAGGTGTCTTGTGAGTCTTTTTATGAGGTACTTTATTGAGAATGTAATTAGCAAAAAGTAAGGCTTCCCCCCACAAATTTTGTGGAGCTCCTGAACTTAATAACATTGAGTTCATCATTTCTTTCAAAGTACGGTTTTTGCATTCAGCAACACCATTCGATTGAGGAGAATAAGGAGCGGTTGTTTGATGAATAATCCCATTTTCAGAACAAAATTCCTCAAATGGATATTCATATTCACCTCCTCTATCACTTCTAATAGCCTTTATCGTTTTGCTTAATTGATTCTCAACTTCATTCTTATATTGTTTAAATGCATTAATATCCTCATCTTTACTATGTAACAAATATACATAGCAATATTTTGTGCAATCATCAATAAAAGTAATAAAATACTTTTTCCCACCTCTAGTTTGAATAAATTTTAAATCACAAATATCGGTGTGAATTAAATCTAAAGGTTCAGTTATCCTTTCAATAGAATGAAAAGGTAATCTAGCTAATTTAGATTCCACACAAATTTCACATTTATGATTTTTATCAATATTAAATTTTGGCAAAAATTCCAAGTTAATTAATCTACGCAATGTATCAAAATTAACATGTCCCAATCTAGCATGCCAAATATTAGATGACTCAATCAAGTAAGAAGAACTAGCAATTTCATTCATTGAAACAGATGTTTTTGGGGTTACAGTAAGAACATTGAGTTTAAAGAGCCCCTCATTTAGGTAGCCCTTTCCTACATACATGTCATTTTTAGACAACACAAATCGATCAGACACAAACACAAGCTTGAAACCATTTTTAGTCAGGAGAGATCCATAAATCAGATTTTTTCGGATATCAGGCACGTGAAGAACATTGTTGAGAGTAAGTTCCTTTCCCGAAGTCATTTTTAAAACAATCTTTCCTTGTCCCACCACCTTAGAAGTTGAAGAATTTCCCATAAAGAGATTCTCCTCATTTTCCAAAGGCTTATAGGTGGTGAACATCCATTTGTTTGCACAAATGTGTCGTGTGGCTCCAGTGTCCACCCACCATTCCTTGGTATTTCCAACCAAGTTACATTCAGAGACCACAGCAGAAAGATTCATATCCGCCAAATCATTGGCGATATTCTCACCCTCGGTTACATTTTCTTGAGGGTTATTTTTATTTTGCTTCTTCGGCTTACGACACTCGCTTGAGCAGTGTCCAGGTTTACCACAATTGTAGCATCTGCCTTTGAACTTTTTCTTGTTATGTTTGGAAGTGCCTTCCCCATCATACTTTCGTTTGCTCTTCTTAGGACCTTCAACGACATGGACCTTTGTTTCCATCGGATTCTTCCCACTTTTCTTTTGAGACTCACGGTTGTCTTCTTCGATTCTTAGCCTGACCACCAACTCCTCCACATTCATCTCCTTACGCTTGTGCTTGAGATAGTTTTTGAACAAAGTCCAAGATGGTGACAACTTTTCAACAATTGCAGCAACTTGGAAAGATTCACTAATTAACATTCCTTCGGCATGAATGTCATGGAGGATTACTTGGAATTCTTGCACTTGCGAGATCATAGATTTAGAATCAACCATTTTGAAGTCCAGAAAACGCCCAACGATAAATTTTTTCCTCCCAGCATCTTCAGTTTTATACTCCTTTCCAAAGAATTCCATAATTCCTTAGATGTTTTGATCGTGCAGTAGACATGGTACAATGTCTTGTCCAAGTAAGCCAGAATATAATTCCGGCATAGGTAGTCCGAATGCTTCCAAGCATCGACAGCAGCAACCTTTTCAGCGTCATCTCCCTCTTGAATAGAGGGGAAATCTTCATATGCAAACCTGCCCAGTTGGCAGGTAGTGAGATAGAAATACATTTGTCCTTGCCAACGTTTGAAGTCAGCGCCAGTGAACTTTTCCGATTTCTCCCCGTGTGGCATAGATACGGGTGCAGTCACATTTGTGTTGGTGACAATCAGTTTCGTAGGAGTGGTGTTCGTACTTTGCGATTCCATTTCTGTTACAAAAACGGAATTTTTATCAATGATAAAATTCATATATAATGAATTAATCAAAACAGAATACAAAATTCTGTGCACCAATTTCCTCCAAATATAATTTACAATAAATTAATTCCAAAAGAATTCCGAATAATAATTTAGAATTAAACTATAATATAAACAGAATTCCGTACAAAACAGAATTAAACTATAAAATCTGTGTCACACTAATTTTTAATAATAAAAAAAAATTCCGTACAAAACAGAATTATAATTTTAAGATTAAATTTTTTACATAAACATATTTTAACAAAATTCACAAATAAAATTTTATTTTCTAAAATAGAATATAAAAACAGTATAGAAATTAATTTCTGTACCAAAACTATTTTACTAATTTCTACAATAAAGCAGTAAATTAATTCATTTTATTCTGTCAAAACAGATTTATTTTCAACAAATAAATTTCTGTAATAAATTAAATTTTGTACACTACAAAACAGTAGAACTAATATAAATTTGTCTTAAGATTGTTACGTCTACTATTTATAAATAACAATTGTACAGAATTATTAATAATAATATAATTACAGAAATAAAACTAAATTACAGAAATGAAATACTTGTATTTGCAGAAATAATATTAGAATAGAAAAAGTAATCCGAGCCCTGTTTAGAACAGTCTCCTTAAAACAAATTTATTCCCTCCACAAAGTGCCAAAGGTAATGAATAATTGTCTCCCAAGATAGAACGGATTTCCAAATTAATCAAGCAGCACAACAATGATTAATTTCTTCGAACACAATTATGTGTTTATACTCAACCAGACCAAAGAATGATATGCAGGAATGTATGCAGTAGCAGTAGAAAAGTTTGTTTGTTTTTCTGGGAAAAGATGCAGCATAAATTCGGAATTATTGGAGGGCAATTTTTTCAGTAGTTAATTCTGTAGGGAAAATGTTTAATTTATAGCTTTTGTGTTGACTGTTGGAACAGTCAACCGAAATTAACTGTCAAAAACAGTTAATCAGTTAAACGAAATTAACTGTTGACTGTTGGCAATAACTGCCAACAGTTTGTTAATTAATTAATTAATTTCGTAATTAATTAATAATTAAAGCCCAGAAAGTTAAATAAATTCGGCCCAAAAATGTAGGAGATTTTTATAATGGACTTTTGACCGAAAGTCAACCTGCGCATAGCTTAGGTCATCTCCCCTTCAAAGAGTTGGGATACCCCAAGGCATCCAAGCCTTAGTCCATACTTGAGGTGTTATTAACTCATCAAATTTCCACTACTCTTCCAATGTGGGACAAGAGTTAAAACACACGCAATTCATTAACTTTTATTACTTTGTGAGTCACTTTGGGGACATATTTATCATTCATAACTTATTGAAATTGGACATATGAATATACTACGTTAATCTCCTTGCGGAGGTGAACGCGTTCGTATATGGTCCCACGATTTTCGTAGTGTAAGTCCCACCTAAATTTGAGCTCAAAGTTGCTCAAAATTCTTTCCAAAAAGTTCTGGACAACTTTCTAAAATCAAATTCAAGTCCAATTTTCCAAGAACTCTTTCCAGCGAGAGTGAGAGAGGGAGAGAGAGAGAGAGAGAGAGAAACCTCGCTTATAGGATCTAATAAATGGAGAGCGAATCCAAGTAGAGATAATGAATCCATCACAACCTAAATTGAGACTTTCAACGCTGGTAGCGATTGTGCTTTCAAGCCTTTTGGAAAATAGACAAAAGAGAGAGAGAACATCTGGTGGAGATTGTGCTTTCAAGCCTCTTTTCAGCCTTAGTCCCTCAGCTTCAGCGTGAGTAAACTTCTTATTTTCTTTATATTGGTTTCTTTATATAGGTTTTGACTAGTATTATCTAGGTTTCATTTCATCTATTACCCCTGTTTGGTTGCTGAGAAATTCAGGTAGATTCTAAAATCTAGAATTCTTTATCTGGGTCCTATTGGGTAAATGTTTGTTTAATTGAGTTGGGTTTTCGCTAGTTTTATCCGGGTTTCTTGTAATTCATCCGTTTGGTTGCTGAGAAAGTTGGGTAGATTCTTAAATCTTGACTTTTTTAGCTGGGTTTTATTGGGTGAGTGATTACATTATTGAGTTGGGTTTTGAGTAGTTTTATCTGGGATTCTTCTATTAACCTTGGTTGGTTACTGATAAAGTTGGGTAGATTCCTTTTTCTTGATTTCTTTTGGTGGGTTTTATTGGACGAGTATATCAGAATTGGGGTTTTGGGCAATTTTATTTGGGTTTCTTCTATTACACCTGTTTGGTTGCAAAAAAGTTGGGTATGTTCTTAAATCTTATTTCTTTAGTTGAGTTTTATTGGGTGAATGTTTTCATAATTGATTTGGATTTTGAGTAGTTTTATCTGCGTTTCTTGTATTTCATCTGTTTGGTTGCTGAGTGAGTCGGCAGCACTCTTTTGAATCTCTGTTTCTTTAGCTGGGTTTTATTGGGTGAATGTTTTCATTGGGTTTTGGGTAGTTTTATCTGGGTTTGTTGTATTCCATATGTTTGGTTGTTGAGAAAGTTGGCGCATTCTATATAATCTTGTTTAGCTGACCTTTGTTCTTGTTTTGGGTTTTATTGGGTGAATGTTTTCATAATTGAGTTGAGTTTGAGTATTTTAATCTGGGTTTGTTGAAATTCATATGTTTGGTTGCCGAGAGAGTTGGGTATATATTGTAAGGGGTGGAAATTTTAAAATGACACAAAAACATGACACGGATTGACACGAAATTAACCTAAAATTGGCACAACTTGTGTTGTGTCAAAATTATAAGTCGTGTTAATCGTGTTGTCTTTTCTTGTCATGTCAATCATATTTTTATTCAGGTTATCGTGCCAATCATGTTTTTATTTGATTAGGCATTAAATTTAAGAAATCGTTTTAGTCGTGTCGTACAGGTCGTGTTCATAAAAAAGAAAGCATGAAGTCATTTCTATCGTGTTTGTGGCCAAAAAACCATTGTCGTGTCGTGTCAGTTTAAATTCCGACCCAAAAACACAAATTGTCACCCCTAATATTCTTTCATCTTGATTTATTTAGTTGAAAATGTTTTCACAATTGAGTTGGGTTTTGCGTAGATTTATCTGGGTTCCTTGTATTTCCTCTGTTTTGTTACGTGAAAGTTGGGGCCACTCTCTTGAATATTGTTTTTTTTAGCTGGGTTTTGTTCTTCTTCTTGGTTTTATCGGGTGAATTTTTTCATCACAGAGATGGGTTTTGAGTAGTTATATATGGGTTTCTTGTAACTCATTTGTGGCTGTGAAAGTTGGGGGCACTTTTGAATCTTGATTTCTTTAGCTATATTTTGTTTCCTTGTTCATGTTACGGGTTTTACTGGATGAATCTTTTCGTAGTTGAGTTAGGTTTGGTTAGAAAGTTGGGACAATTTGGAGTTCAATGTGAGCTTTTCTTATTCTTCTATCTTGATTTCTTTGTTTGGATTTTTCATTCATTCTTGATTACTCTGTTTGGCTTATTAAATGTGTATATATATTGTAGTTTAAGGTTTAGCAGAAGATCATAATGGTTTTTTTGTTTCTCAAATTTGTTTTCTCTTGAATTATGGTTTTTTAGTTAGGTTTTACATAGTTTCTTCTAGGGTTGTTCTGTTACCACTGTTTTGGTTACTGGGATAGTTGGGACAATGCAATGTAATTGAATATTTAGTTCATGTCACATTCCTGATGGCTTTTAGTATAATTGAAATGGAAAAGAAATAAGTATTGGAAAGAATTATAAAAGAAATTGAAAAGAGAATTAACTTCTTTGTATTAGCTTGATAATTACGATTACAATGCTACGTCTTTTATAGAGAGAAGTATACAAATTACAATGAATAGATTGAATCTCTAGCTAACTAGCTAACTAACAAATACTAACAATTACAATCAACACAACTTTTATAACTGTTTCTGTAATCCAGCTTATCATTTCTCCCCACTTCACTGCTATTTGAATTCCACACATTGCAAATACCCACCCCTTCAATTTTTCCTTGTCCTCAAGGAATAAAATGGGGGAAAGAAACTGTAATAAAATCTCAGTCTTACCAAGTAGAGTCTTTAGGTATGCTATTTTACCATTGTACTAGAATTTGTGAAACTGGTTTATTGCCTCTCTACACCAACCTTCTTTCTAAGATAGCCTGGTTCCACTCTAAACTATCCTTCTGTCCTAATTAATGGTAACTGTGTTGAAGTTGTACTAGCATGTCCGAGTTTCTTCTTTAGTTGTGAGACTTGAAAAGCTGGGTGAACCTTTGCCCGACGAGGTCACTCCAATTGATAAGGTACTTTACCAACTTTTGCTTATACTTTGAAAGGACCAAAGTATCTTACATCCAATTTCAAGTTCCTCCATAGTGCCACTGAAGATTGTCGATATGGTTGTAGCATTAGGTAAACCATATCTCATACTTTGAATGCTTAAGGGTTTCTTCCTTACAACACCCTTATTTCTAATAGTATTATGAGCCACCTGCCCATACAAAGCATGCGCAGAAATTTCCATCTCTCCTTTCTCCATACTCTCCTCATTATATTTTACTACTTCAATATTGTCCTCCACATCACATTCTTCTGGTGCAAATACATATAAGCTCCTAGAACTGCATTTGTGATGAGGTTTATAAACCTCATCACAATGATAACACAATCCCATGGCTCTCCTATTTTCCATTTCTATTTCTGTTATTGTTTTAACTAGAATCATGGGAGAGTTATTTTTACTGAATTTTTGGTTATCAATGGTGGAAATATGTTTAGTTTGTGAGGTTAAAGGAGTAGTGTTAGATGATTTTTGTTGGTATAATTAAGTGGATGGGGGTCTAGTGCTAGGATTAAATGATTGAAATTTAGATTGCTAGGATTAAATGATTTCTAGTGCTAGGATTAAATGATTGAAAATTTAGATTGCTGGGATTCGAGATTATTTTCTTGTTTTCTGGATAATGAAATTGCATGATCTAGGTTTTTAGGGTCAAACAACTCTACTTGATTCTTAATTTGTGCAGTTAAACCACTAACAAAACTAGAAACAAAATATGTTCAGTTAAGCATTTTGTGTTACCCATCATGGCAGAGTTCAATTCCTTGAATCTTGATTGACAATTCTCCTCTGTGGCTTCTTATTGCATCTTGTTAAATTCCGCAATCACATCTATTTGTTTCAAATCTTCAAACCTTGCATAATGTCCACCAAAAATTCCTCCTATGAAATGTTTTGCTTTCCTTCTTGAAAATCTTGAAACCATACATTAGCTTTCGTATCCAAATATAGAGATGCGTACCACACTTTTGTCACCTCTTCCATGTGATTAAAATTGAACACTTTCTAACCCATGTTCGTAGATTGTTGCTGGGGAAAATCAATCTTGGGTAAATGAAATTGATGATCCCCATTTGATCCATTCCATTTTCCCCTTGCTTATCAAACCCCTTGTTGCCTCCTATTATTTCCACTTCTTCTGAATGCGTAGAAGGATGTTCTTCCATGGCTTCCTTATCATTATTTATTATGCTAATTGCTAGCTCTTTCACTTGTGTTTGCATATCCTGCATATTGCCATCCATACGTTCTAAGAAAGCCTTCAATCAAACTAAATTGGATTTGACATTGGCTAGTCTCTCATTCGTGTTTGATTGGGGAGAAGCCATGTATGAAATCCTGGCTTCTTGCTCCTTGAGTCCCATCTCCAGTGCTTTGTAACGGGTTGAATCAACCATTATTGGAAGTTGTGTTCTGAAGCAAGGATACTCTGATATCAATTTGTCACAGTCGTGACAGATTTTAAAAGAATTGAAATGGAAAAGAAATAAGAAATGAAAAAGTAATTGAAAAGAGAATTAACTTATATGTATTAGCTTGAAAATTACGATTACAATGCTATGTCTTTTATAGAGAGAAGTCTACAATTCTGTTTCAGATCAATGAATGTGATTGAATCTCTAATTAAATAGCTAACTAACATACAACCAGTGTTTTTAAAAGTGCGCTATTGCGAACGCAATAGCGTGCTATTGCCTTTTACGAAGGAGAAACGCAACGAAATCAAGTCTGCTATTTGGGATGCTTCAATAGCGTGCGCAATTGAGCGCTATTTGGCGTAAAAATGCACAAAATAGCGTAAAAGTGAGCAAAATGTCGCAACAGGATTGCAATCGGGGCATTTTTTTAAAAACATTATGACTTACCAAAGCGACGCTGTTTTGGTAAGTACATAGGTTTAAAAAAAAACGCATTCCTTTCAATTCCAAGCCCCGATCTCTTAAATAAACCCTACCTCGTCACTCCTTTACTGCTTCTTTCCACTTTGGCACTTCGTCAGATATCATTCCCCACTTTGTCAGCTTCGAAATCTTCACTGCTTTACTGATTTACTTTGGTAAGTATTGTTTTTGATGTTAAACATCACTGCTTTACTGTTTTTCATTTTATTTTTTATGTTTGCCAATTTTTTTTTTTAGCTCGACTGCTTTTTTTTTTTAAATTTCAGTTGGTAATTTATTCATGAATGTTGTAGTAGTACTTTTGATCTTTGATGGTCCTATGTTTGGAATAATTTGATCCTATTACTGTTATTAATTTCGAATATTGTAGTACTTTATGTCTTCATAACTATATTTGAATTGATTTGGAGTTACTCTTTGAGCTTATTTATTTAATTATATTTTTTATATGTTTTTCAAATTAAAAATCTGGAATGCATGAATTGCTTGCGCGATGCACAACGCGATTTCGGAACCAAAACGCGATACCCTACGCGATTTAAAACACTGCATACAACTACTAATAATTACAATCAACGCAACTGTTATAAATGTTTCTGTTATCCATCTCATCATTTCAGTCCACTAAATTGCTATGTTGGAGATCTCAAGATCTAGGTTGAGTTCTTACCTCATTTTGTTAGTTTATTGGTTGGAGGATCTTTGTTGTTGAGTTTTCGGTTTTTGTCTGCTGGGTTCTTCTTTGTATAATGTTAAGTGGCTTTGAGCTCTCTCGCCTTCTCCATATTTGAGATCTCCACGTGTGATTTAAAGTGTTTTGTTACTCCATCTCATGGTTATTTTATGATTTGATCGTCTGGTTCTGCTATTCTTAGCTGGGATGAGAATGGTTATGTTTTTTGTGGAGATTATTCAGAGATGGTTTATCTTTTCGATCTTTCATTGTCTGAAGACCTTGGTAGCTGATGTGTTTGGAAGATGTTGGATTATTCTAGATGGATTTGTGGTTTTATTATTTTGATTGTGGAGGAAGAGAGAGAATGTTGTAGTTAGGGTTCTATTTCAATAGGTCTTTCTTTCCTTTATATAGGTTATTTTTGTTGTCCTGCGGTTTTTTCGGCTTATTAGGCCCGTAGATTTGGGTTGGGTCTCTAGCTTATTCTTGATTCATTTTGTGGGGCCTTTGTTTGGGATTTTTGACATTTGTACTTCATGTTAAAGTTTTGGTTTATAATATTTATATTTTACCCCCCAAAAATGTGTGTATGTATTGTAAGATAGGTGTTTGCAAATTGTTTTTATGGTTCATTTGTTTATTCATGAATCCGTCTGTGTTTTTTTTTTTGTTGAATCTTGATTTCTTTAGCTGTTTTTTGTGTACTTGGACCTGTTCTGAATTTTTCGAGTGAATGTTTTTCTAATAGAATTTATTTTGCATAGTTGTAATTGAATTTGTAGTTCATTATGATGAGATTTCATCTTTTCTATTGATTTCCTGGTTTGATTTTGTATTCATTTTTCATTTTATACTGTTGGTTAGATGTTTGCAGAATTGTTTGTTGTGTAACTTAAGGTTACTTTCCCCAGCACCTCATTAGATTGACTTAAACTTATAATATCCATCAGAGTTTCCTAAAATTTTCTTTCAGCTGTCACTTTATTGCTTCCTTGATTCTTGGTAATTTGTGTTTTATTATCTTTTTTTAAAATACCTCTTGTGTGTGTTTGCGTGGGGGTGGGGGGTGGGATTGATGGGTTTGAGAATTGTTTTGGTTGTTCTCCTTGGATGTGATATGTAATGCCTTTGGTGAATTTTTGAGAATCCTTTGCTTTAATCATCTTTCGTTTTGATTGCCGAAAAATTAAAAAAATTGTTTTTGCATTATGGTATTTATAGTTTGAGACATGCAAAACACTAGATAAAAAGTTAGTAATGTTATTTATATATGTTGAATCAAATTTAATGTATGAAATTCATTTACCTTTGTAAAATCCTAACTGGTAAAGAAAAAATCAAGTTTTTGGTGTTATCAAATGGACATTTAGTGAGGCAATTAATCTCTTACTCTCTTTCATTTCCTTCATTATTTTGGTAACACAATGAAGCCAATATTGTTTAGTTGAACTGGGTATGTAAAACTGATGCAGGAGCATAGGGATATACTTGTCTTTGCCTTTATTTTTTATTTTCCCCCTTTTTTTAGCCTCCTAGTATAAATAGCTATTGAGGCCCTTATTGTATCACTTTTGCCCATTTGAGATTAAGAGGCTAGAGAGAGAAATAATAGAACTCCCTTCATTTTCATTTGTTGTTGTCTAGTTAATTTCTTTTCTTTTGCGCTTCCGCACCCGTATTCACATCAATTGGTATCAGAGCGATATTTGTTCTTGGATCGATAATGGTTATTGAAGATTGGGACTTAAATTGGATCCATCCAGATGAATGTCGATCAAACCCTAGTTCCCTAACCAAAACCCTATAAACTCCCATGGTTGTCCCTAACCAACCTAAACCCACTGGAAATCACCTTGAAAACCCCACCCGACCTTCCCCCTCGCCAGACGACCAACCCAAGAACCCCAAACCCCTGATCGCCAGTCCTGAACGTTGAAAACTGCTTGGACACGCCACCGGCCCCCTCGGACAGCACCCCCATAGTGGCCTAAGAACATCCGCCAGACTATTCCGAAACCCTACGGGCAGCTACAGGAGTACATGGTAAAAAAAAAATATGCTGATCCACATCCAATGACATAAAAAAACTCCCCAAAATCAATCATAACCCAATTAAATGCTCTAATTCAGAAATTGACTCCCAAAATGATCCCAATTCAAACCCTAGCCAATTTTCCCAATCCAAATTCAGTCCCAAACCATTAGCTCCTACATCTTCTAAAAACCCTAATTCCGTATATAAGGGGTGCTCCTCTTTGTGCATCCTACTCATCCCACTCAATGTACTCTTAGCCACTGTACAATCCATTTGTCGTCAACGTGACTCTTTTTGCCATTCTCAAGCAAGGCTCGCCTACGTCTTTGCTGCCTATACTCATACCGTTATGATTACGACCTCGGTGGATACTCAGTTGCCCCCTCCTAGCGATGATACGTGGATTCGAACGAGCATTTTTTTTACTCGTTGCACCGCGAAGGGTAGATTATGCACGACAATCATAGACGGAGGAGCCAGTGATAACTTGATTGTGCAAGAGATGGTAGATAAACTTAGGTTTCCCACGGATTCATTAGCTACACTGTGCCGTATTGAGTGGTTGGGTAGCGGAGTCACACTTGCCCCAAGTCAATCGTGTCGAGTGGCTTTCTCCATTGGGGATTATCATTACGAGGTTCTATGCACTGTTGTTGACATGAGGGCATGCCACTTGTTTTTGGGGAGGCCTTAGCAATTTGACCATAGTAGTATGCATGATGGTCGAGCCAACACTTACTCTTTTACATATGGAAGGTGGAACTTTCTTCTTCGCCCCATGCGGCCGTTATCGATGACTCGACCTTCGGCCCTACTTGTTTCGCCTGAGGAGCTAGCCACTGAGGCCACAGAGACAGGGGTGTGTTATGCTCTTATTAGTCCCATCACCACTCCGGAGGCATCCGTTCCGCCATGTGTTCAGCGTTTATTGGAATCTTATAGTGATGTGTGCATTCTTCCAGACGAGCTTCCTCCCCTGTGGGACATACAACATGCGATTGACTTCATCCTCGGGGTGCAGCTCCCCAACCTTCCCCACTATCGCATGCCCCCTACAGAGCACGCAGAGCTATAGCGACAGGTCACCGAGTTGTGTGACTAGGGGTATATATGGGAGAACATGTCTCCTTGTGCGGTCCTGACACTTCTAGAATCCAAGAAGGACGGGAGTTGGCGTATGTGCGTGGATAGCCGTGCCATTAATAAAATCACGGCGAAGCCAATATTGTTTAGTTGAACTGGGTATGTAAAACGTTATGCATATTGTTGTGTCCTTGATCTTTTGAGATTTGCAGTTGTCTTTCAGTGTTATGTTATTGAGATACTTCTCCTTAACAAGTTAAGGGTTACTTGAAGTTACGTGCCCACTATTGTGTCAACTTTAGTGTTACCCCCCGTGTTTTAACACAAACTTGGGTTTGACTCCCAAAAGCATCTCAAAAGGGGAATGTGTGGCAAAAAATCGTCTTATAAAGTTGAGGGTAAATCCATAGTGATCATAATAACCTTTTGATTAACCCACATAATCTTGATAAGGCTAGTGAGTTATGCTTTTCGTATTGATTACCGTGCCCACGGGCTCAGTTAGCATTTTTGAAAATATGATATATATTATCAGTATATAAAATATATTTGAAGGGGATTGCTCAAATAATTATCAGATTATAAAAATAGAGTAACCTGAAAATTCATTTATTTGCTACTGCAGGCTGGATGGAATGGGGGCTCTGCAGAAAACATTTTTTTACAGAACGCCAAGAAATGTGGCGTATTTTCACAAGCCCATGGTTGCATTCTAGGAATGTCCACATTATCATCAACCTCTCTTGTGTAATATTTGTCGGAATTCACTTAGAACAAGAGTTTGGAACTTGTAAATCTTTTATACTTTCTCATTTCATTTTCTGCGACCCCCCTAAACTGTCATTCCAATTGCAAATACCCTTCTAGCGTTCCAATTACTCATTATGTATGTCTTTTAAGTTAGGGGTGGCAACTTTTTACATTAGTAGTAAACAAGAGCGAACCCAACACAAAATTATTAAGTTTGAGTTGGCCATTTCTTGACACGAACCCATTTATGGCATAACCCGTTAACACAGACAATAAAGAGATAGGGTTATTTTCTACAATGAATAACCTGACTAACATATTTAACTAGTTTTATACCGATAAAATATCCTAATTTCTCTCCTTATTTATATCACATTATATGAATTTTATATATTTAGAGAAATTTTAACTTAATAGTATTAACATTTGAAAATACCTATATTATAGGGGCCTCACGTGTGGTGAGTCTCACTAAGAAAGAAATTGTTAATCTTTGTTATGTGATTAACGAGTTAAGCGTAAGACCCAAATGACACATTGAATAAATGAATCGTGATAGTGTTGGGTACTTGACACCATTAATTAAGGGCTGTTTTGAGTTACAACCCCACTTTTTTGTCCACTTTTGAGTTACCCCGAACTTTTTCAAAATATCCGAGGTTGATCGCTAAAAGCATCACAAAAGCCTCAAATGTGTCGTAAAAGTGGTCACCCTTGTAATGACTCATTTGGTGGAAAATTACAATAAATGTGATAGTTTGATGTAATATTTGCAGAATTAATAGCTCAGGGAGGTATTTGCAACTAGTGTGATAGTTCCGGGGGTTTCTCACAATTTACTCTAAAAAGGGTGCTAGTTGCACAGTAAATCATTTCCATACAATGCATGACGTTCTTGTTTTACCTTTGATAGTCAGTGAGCATTGGAGTCGTATGCATACTGTGTGCTTTTAGTGGAAGTTTGGTTGCTGCATTATTTCTTCAAGGCAAATCATCAGTTGCTTCCTCTGGTGCACTTATTGGATTACTTGGTGATATGCTTTTGAGGCTTCTCCGAAACTGGAATTTTACACCAAAAAGGTACGTAAATTAACCCTTTTTTCTCCTACATCCCTCTCTCATTAACCTTTTTTAACCGTTCCTTTAATTTCTCCTTTTCATTGCAGTTTGTAGCTCTAATAGCGTTTTTCTCAATGGTGACGGTTAATCTTCTCCTCGGACTGCTACCTTAGGTAAACAATGTCAGAAATATTGGAGGATTTATATCGTGATTCCTTCTGGGATTTGTTCTTCTGTTCCGCCTTCAGCTAGGGAGAAAGGCACAAAACAAAGAAGGGTTATTTCAGTATGATGTCAAACACTCGGTCAAACTTCGGGAGAAGCTGGACATACCTTTGTTAAGGATTGTTTTTCTTGTGATCTTCGGTCTACTGTGAGTTTTCAATAGTTTTTACACAAAATAAAGGATTTTTTTTATTTCTTGGGGTGGGGTGGATGGGTTAACTTTACCTCCTAGACATACCTGCCTGCACATTTAATAATTACACATACCCACATTTGCATTAATCCACTTATTCCTTGTGTATATTGTATTGTATTGAAACCCGGGGCCGTCTAATTAATAAATGTGAACGGGGATAACTCTAAATACAGAATTTCGTCAACGGGTAAAGCCAATAATCCTTTTTCTTTGGGGGTTGTATTTGAAGTTTGTACCTTCCCCCCCTTTTGTACCACCCCAGTTATCCCCACAAATTAAATAAAAAATATTATAGTTACCCCCACTCCCCCCACCCCCCCAAAATAAAAAAAAAATGTCGCAAGTACACAACGACCTTCTAAAAGTGTCGCTAAAACTCGAGTTGGGGTTGTAACTCAAAGTGTTTTTGACATTTTTGTGGTAACTCAAAAGTTGTACAAGAAGTGGGAGTGAACCCGTTGTCTTCTTGGTTCCTCTATCTGGTGTGTTATGATCTGAGGTCTTCTTTTTGGGGCCTCTTGTATGCAGTCTTGCTGGAGTTGTTCTAGCAGTTCTTTGTGGCATCAATGTGAACAAGTATTGTAGTTGATGCCCATATGTTGACCGTGTTCCTTCAAATGGTGGAGCTGCAGTGATATAGCAACCCATTGTGAGGTATACTACTCGAAAATCGCAGTTTACACTACTACTCGAAAATCGCAGTTTACACTATTACATTGGAATCCACTGAAACTTGGAATTCCTTTTCTTGTAGTAGAAAAAGTGAGAGAGCGAGAGAGAGTGTGGAGTTCCAGTATTCAGTTGCTCAAATGCTATCTCGAACCGTTCAGATTACAATTTTTATATTTGGATGAGGGTTAAGTGCATAGAATACCAAATATCGTGCAAATATTTAATTTGACTAAAATAATACTAAAAAATCTGATCTCCTATAATTATATCAAGGCCAAAGTGTTAATATCCCCCCTGAACTTTCACTTTCTTCAATTACCCCCCTGAACTCTGCATTTTGTTACAAATATCCCTTTTCGAGGAATTTTTAGAAACACATAAGGGAGTCTTTGTAACAACATGCATAGTTCAGGGGAGTTTCTTGCATTGAAATTGATTCAGAGGGTTTGTTGTAAAAAAAAATTAAAGTTCAAGGGGTTTATTTTACACATTAACCTTACACCTATTACTATCTGTTTTGAATCTAAATAATATGACCAAATATTCCCAACATGTGTACTCCTAAATTTACAATCCTTGATCCCCTTGGGGACATCTCAAGCACATTGTGTTTCTTGTCGTTGTTTTTTTTCTCCTCCCCCCTGCCACTAAAAAAATTCTTTGATTCCCTTTACCATATGAAGTACATATGTTAAAGAAAGGACATATGAACATTAATATGCAAACATACTATGGATAGAGGGTAAGATTTGCAATAAACCTTCCAATGGAAATACTGGATTATTTGTTTCGAATATTCCTAGCACCTGTACATTACATTTGAAGCTCTTGCTTCTTAGAGAATCAAGTTTTCGTTTAGTCAATTTTTGTTACGTAATAGCTATTTTTCACTTTAGTGGAACCATAATAATGATATTAATTGTTGTTATATGATTAATGCAGACTATGGTAAGCGCTGGTTGTTTGATATTAATGTGTTTGTGTAACAATAAGTTCAGAGTATTTCCGTTCACCAACATCTTGCAAGAAGGGTATGAGGACTTTTACAATCTTATATGATCTTAAGAGTTTTATAGCTATAGTTTTGACCTGTGCAATGAAATGTAATTTTGACATGGATGTCGTTGCAGTGTTCAATGTATTCAAATTTAAAACCAAAAGTTGTAGATTTACACAAGTTCATTGGTATAATGTTTACAGCCATTATCCTCACTATCTTTTTTTCTCTTTAACGAATCATGATGGGGAGTTGGGGCTATTACTCTTAGTTATCATGATGGTTGAATTAATTCTTCGGAACTGAATCCCACTTTAATATGGGAAAATATTGAAACTTAGAAGAAAATTAAAATTAGAGATGCGAGTGGCTTTTGATTCCACTACATTATTTAGGAAGGATTCAAAAAATTATTATTGAAAGTTATTTGGGAAGGATTCAAAAGTGTATATCTACGTAGCAAGAAGTAAATATATTGAGATGTGTTTGTCCAAACACTGGGTTATTTTCACAGTGAAATTAATCTCTTCCCTCATGTGGGTGTAACTTACAATGGGTGAACCACATTAAAGCTCTTGTGTGTCTCGTGTTTTTTTATTTTATTTTATTTTATTTTCTATAATGATTTTTGACTATATTTCATTTCTATTTGGTTGATTGTGGTGTTAGATGTGTGCACAAATTTCAAAATGATATTTTCGATTGCCAAATTCTGATTTTCAATTTTTTCGAAAAAATCTAATTGAAAGCAGAATGGAATATGTTTTTCCCATTATTAAAAAAAATCGCTTTTTTTCCGAAAAATTACTAATTTTCGATTTTCAATTTTTGAATTTGTTGATTTTTTCAAAATTTTCAATTTTGGCAAAAACATCGAAAATCAGAATCGGCACAAAAAAAATTGTCGAAAATTTTGATAATTTTTTAAAGAAAACATACGTATCCAATTTGGCCTAATAAAATGTGTTAAGTTCCCCCTCTTTCTCTCTCTCTCTCTCCCTTTATATATGTGTGTGTGTATTGAAATATTGATGTTTGCAGATTGTTTTTATGGTTCATTTGTTTATTCATGAATTCGTTTGTTTTTTTTGGTTGAATCTTGATTTCCTTAGCTAGTTTTTGTGTACTTGTTCCTGTCCTGAATTTTATTGGTCCAATCTTTTCACAATTGAGTTAGTTTTATTGACTAGTTTTCGTCTGAGCCACTGTTTCGTTGCTGAGAAAGTTGGAGCAATGTGATGTAGTTGATATAGTTGTTCATTTTGAACAATGTTCATCTTGTCTATTCATTTCCCTGCATTGATTTGTATTCATTTTTCATTCTATATTGTTGTTTTTTGTAGTGTAATTTATGGTTGCTTCCCCCAAATTCGAGTACGTTTTTTTCCCAGCACCTCATTAAAGTCACTGAAGCTTATTGTTTCTAACAAAGATTACAAAACCTTTCTTTCGGATCTCACTTAATTGCTCCCTTGATTCTTGGTATTTTGTGTTTTATTATCTTTTTTTGTAAATGCATTTGTGTATCTTTGTGTGTTTGTGGGTGGGGGGTTAATGGTTTTGGTTGTCCATGTATAGTTGTATTTATAGTTTCAGACATGCAAAACTCTCAACAAAAAGTTATTGCGTAATGTTATTTATATACGTTGAATCTAATTTAATTATCTGAAGTTCATTTACCTTTGTAAAATCCTAATTGGTAAAGACTAAATCATGTTTTTGGGGCTTCTCGGTCAAATGGATTCATATAGTTAGTGAGACAAAATTAATCTCTTACTTTCTTTCATTTCCTTCATTATTTTGGTAACTCAATGAAGCCAATAATCTTTAGATGAACTGGGGTATGTAAAATCATAGGCGTTTTGTTTTCTCTGTTCTTTCTAGGTGTGCAATTATCTTTTAGTGTTATGCTATTAAGATACTTCTCCTTGACAATTTAAGGGTTAGTGTTGAGTTACATCCCCACTATTGTGTCCACTTTAGTGTTACCCCCAGCGTTTTAACACAAACTTGAGTTTGACTCCCATGAGCGTCAGAAAGGGATCAAATGTGTGGCAAAAAATCATCTTGAAAGTGATGAATGGGGGTGTAACTCAAATTTTATTAAAAAATCATGGGTAACTCCAAAGTGATAATAAAAGTGATCATAAGGTTTGTGAGTAATGCTGTGTTCATAACCTCACTTAGCATATTTGAAAAGATGAAATATATTATTAGTATACAAAATTTATTTCAAGGGAATTGTTCTAATGATTATCAGATCATCAAACTAAAGTAACCCCGAAATTAATTTATATGTTGTTGCAGGGTGGATGGAATGGGGTTTCTTCGGAAAACATATTTGTCAAAACACCATGAAATGTGGCATATTTTCAGAAGCCTTTGGTTGCACTCTGGGATTGTTCATCTTATCATCAACCTCTCCTGTGTAATATTCGTTGGAATTCACTTGGAACTCGTCATCTGTATCCTTCTCATTTCATTTTGGGGGTTGTCAAAGGCACCTTTTAAAACTAGTATGTGCAAAAGATGCGAGTTTAAAGAGGTGCACATACTAATTATTAAAGGTGCCTTTATCGGCATCCTTCATTTTCTGCAATTTCAATGCATAAAATTCAATAAAACCCCTAAACTCTCTCCAATTGCGAAAACCCTGCTAGTGTTGCACATAACCCCTTGAGCTATAAAATTGTTGCAGTTACTCCTTATGCATACCTTTTAAGTCAGGGGTGGCAATTTTTAAAAAAGACCAAGGAGTCTGCTAGCGTTGCACACTACTATTTAGCATGACCCAAACTGAACACGAAACTAACGAGTTTGAGTTGGCCACTCTTGACACAAACCAATAATAGCATGACCCGTTAATGCTGACAATAAACAGATAGGGTTACTGTCTACGACACGAATAACCCGTTTAACTAGTGTTATACATATAAAATATGTTATTTTTTCTCTTTATTTATATCGCGTTATACGAATCTTATAGATTTAGAAAATAAATTTTATTAAAATTTGAAGTTAGCTATATTATATGGGCGCACGTGTGGTGTGGCTCTTTGAGAAAGAATTTTTCTAACATTTGTTTTGTGATTAACAGCTTAAGCATAAGAACCCCAGTAACAAATTTAAAAATGATTTGTGGTAGGGTTGTTACTTGATACAATTAATTAGGGATTATTTTTAGTTATACCCCCACGTGTCTGTCCGCTTTTGAGTTACCCCAAGCTTTTTCACAGGTATCTGAGGTTGACCCCTGAAAGAGACACAGAAGCCTTAAATGCGGCGAAAAAATACTTAAGAGCCGTGCAACTCAAAATCACCCCTTAATTAAACCGATCGGATTAGTGATGACTCGTACTCAACACTAACCGATTATAACACAACAAAACTCGTTTGCCACCCCTACTTTCAGTTACTCATAAGCGAAAATTACAAAAAATGAAAAAGTTTGATGAACTATTTGCAAAAGTAATAGTTCATGGAGGTATTTGCAACTAGTGTGAAAGTTCCGGGGGTTTATTGCAATTTATCCTAAAAAGGGTGCTAGTTAGACAGTGAATCATTTTTGTACAATGCATTACATTCTTGTTTTACCTTTTGATAATCAGTGAGGATTGGAGTTATCTACATACTGTCTGCATTTAGTGGAAGTTTGGTTGCTACCATATTTCTTCAAGACAGATCATCAGTTGCTTCCTCTAGTGCACTATTTGGATTGCTTGGTGCTCTGCTTTCAGGGCTTATCTGAAACTGGAAATTTTACACCAAAAAGGTCCTTAAATTGATCATTTTTTCTCCTACATTCCTCTCATATCAACCCTTTTTAACCATGCCTTCAATTTCTCTTTTTATTGCAGTTTGTAGCTTTAATCGTGTTTTTCTCAATCGCAACTATTAATCTTCTCCTTGGAATGCTATACCCACATGTTTATTAACCCAACCGTACCTGGTGTATATTCTGTTGTATGGAAACCTGCCGAGGTGGGTGGGTGGGTGTGGGTGTGCGGTGCGTATTTGAAGTTTGTACCCCCTCTTAGTTATTTTCACAAGTTTAATAATAAATATTTGTTTAGACCGCAAAAAATGGCGCAAAAGTTAACGAAGATCTTTAAAAGTGTCGCTAAAATTCGGAGATGGGGTCGTAACTCGAGTGTTTTTTGATTTTTTGGGGTAACTCAAAAGTTGTACTGTGTACAATAAGTGGGAGTTGAGCTCAAATTTACCTGTTGTTTTCTTGTTTCTTCTGTATGGTGTCTAATGATCTTATATCTGGGGCTTCTTGTATGCAGATTTTCTGGAGTTATTGCAGCAGTTCTTCGTGGCATCAATGTGAAAAAGTATTGTATCTGGTATCCATATGTTGACTGTGTTATCTGCAGTGATATAGCAACCCATTATGAGGTATACTACTCAAAAATCACAGTTGGCACAATTAAAAATATTGAAATCCACCGAAACTTGGAATTCTTTAGCTAGTAGTGGAAAAAGTTTGTGAGAGAGTATGAATTTTAATAATAAGTTGCTCAAAAGGATCAAATGTGCGGCAAAAAATCATAGTGAAAGTGATGAATGGGGGTGTAACTCAAGTTTTATTAAAAATTCGGGGGTAACTCGAAATGATCATAAAAATGGGGTGCTACTCAAAATAACCTTTTAATTAACCCTCATAATATTGACAAGGCTTGTTAGTTATGTTTTTGGTATTGATTACCGTGTTCAGAACTGTGTCCATATTCTCACTCGGCATATTTGAAAATATGAAATATATTATTAGTATACAAAATTTATTTCGAGGGAATTGTTCAAATGATTATTAGATCATCAAATTAAAGTAACCCCGAAATTCATTTATTTGCTGTTGCAGGCTGGATGGAATTGGTGCTATTCGGAAAACATTTTTGATAAAAACACCATGAAATGTGGCGTATTTTATCAATCCCATGGTTGCACACTGGGACTGTCCACCTAATTATCAACCTCTCCTGTGTAATATTTGTTGCAATTCACTTAGAACAAGAGTTTGGAATTCGTAAAAACTTTATCCTTTCTTATTTAATTTTCTGCAATTACCTTGGATAGTATTCTGTACATGTCTAATTGTTACATTTGATTGATTTAGTAGATACTATTGGTATGTTCTTTTGGTGCTTATGTTGAATCTTGAATTAGTGATTAACCTTCAGAACGGACATTTTGTGCACTTGTTCAATTAATGAGGTTATTTTGTCCACTTGCCTTGCTTGATTTAGCAGATTGGCAACACACTATAGGTTAAATAGCTTTATAAATTAGTTTGTGAACCATTTTGTGAAAGTATTTACATTCTTTATGGATATTTCTTTTATTAAAGTTCTGGAAGATACAATTGGTCCCTACCGTTGTGGAGTATATACTAGTATAACTAACTAACAAAGTGGCCCCTTTTTTCCTTCATGTTAGTACTTTGAGAGAGGTTATATGATGAATCGAAAAGCTATTTCTAATCTTTTATTTCTCTCCCACCCATTGTGCATGCTTTGATTATTTACAGATTTTCAGGCATTGCTGCTTTAAAATGGAAAAGAACTCAATTTCAAAAAGTAGGCCAATTAGAATTTGATAACTAGGGACTTGAGGGAGCTTCTTAAGCTATTACATTTGGTCCATTGACTCATTGCGGCTTTTGTTTATATTTATTGCACATTATGAGCTTTGAAAAAGATGGCCCTTGGTCCCATCAATGATTGTTTTCTGAGTACTCTGCATATGTACTTCTTATAAAGTTAATATTAATTATGTTCTGGTCTCGGTATCCATTATATATGGGATCTTTACAAACATCCACCAACCATAGTCTATACACATGAAAAATCTGTAACTGTCAAATCCTTTTATTCTTTTCCTTTGTTTTTTGACTGAACTCTTAAAATTTGCCTATAGAAAAAGAACTTGAAGAAATTAGTGGGAACATAACATTATATATTGTATCATGGTCTGTATTTACGAGGCGTCTATGGCAAGTTGGCTTAATTAACTACTGTTATATGTTAATATTATCACTTGATTTTTAATAACTGAGTTTGGGTTATTTTCTTGACCTGTTAACAGATTGTATAATAATAGTCAGTTTATTGGTAGAATAAGTTACAACAAGTAGCTGTATTTTCTGTTATGAACGTAATGTTATGAAATAATGTTCTTCGGTAGTTCT
Source organism: Sambucus nigra (assembly GCA_949130495.1). NCBI lineage: Eukaryota > Viridiplantae > Streptophyta > Magnoliopsida > Dipsacales > Adoxaceae > Sambucus > Sambucus nigra. The sequence goes on from CASBWL010000485.1 coordinate 2,088,166, forward strand.
TATCTGCCATGCAGCTTTATTCTTGATCTCTGGTATTTCAGTATTGCCACATAATACATGCTTCCTATTTAGTAATGTGATTGCTTGTTATAATTTGTAGGTTTCACAAACTACCTTATTCTCCTGCTCTCCTATTTCGGTACATTGCCATGAACAGGATCACCATCTTAGTGAATGTAAGACATTTATTTGACACCTCAATTACCGGTTTCCTTCAACACACTCCTTATGATCACATTTCTCTTATTTTTTATTGAGTACTTTTCCATTTTATATACATTACAGTAAACTTACATTACAATTGTTTGTTTTAATTTATCATAATACTATTATTACTTCTTTTCTTCTCCTTCCTGTTTTGTTTATATCATCAGAATGTGATTTCTTTGAATATTTCAATTCTCAGTTTCTGTATAGGTTAGATTATCAAGAGAAAGATGTGGGTATAACTGACTAGTTCAAAACAAGACATTAGTATCTCATTCGCAATAGGTTGGGTATCTTACTTTATCACTCTGTTCATTTACCACTAATTTTAATCCTCTTCATAGTTACTAATACTTATATTAACATTTTGGAGAATGAGAGAGAGATGTATGCAAGTTTTTCTCACAGTGGAACCAAAAAGGGAATAAGAATAAATATAAATGTCATCTACATTTCTTCAATATATGATTTCTCTTATGCTGGTCATCTGGAGATAGTGGGCATGAAAACTGACAAGGCCTCCAAATGCCTGGACAAAAAGCCTGTTTCAATCTAGTTTTCAAAGCACATGTTCATCTTTTAGGATCATCTTTTGTTTGGGTGTTTAGAGGAAATCCCTTTCTATAGACATTCTCATTTTAACTGATAAAAACCAACATCTTTTGAAACTGGGAAACGAGATAATTTTTTTTATTTGCTTGTGAATATCTAAAGGAGATTTACATGTAAAAATCCACAAGAATTACCCACCCAAATTCTCATATCGAGAATATTTTTTTGAAAGAGGAGCCCCATTAACTATGCCAAAAAGGGAAAAGGAATCAACGAAATCGAGATCGTTGAGATTTCTCTTTAAAATTGAACTTTAAGAATAATTGGAAGGAGAGTTTCATGTAAATAATGACGCAATGACCCCGTGAGGATTACTAGCCAAACTATGGAGTCTATGAGATAATGGGGCAATTTTCGAATCCCCAATCCATAAGCCCTCCCAGAATTTTAATCCTTTCACCATCTCCCACTCAAAGCCAGATAAGATTGATAAATGCTTCCAAGCCTTGAACTACGGAGAGATGCTCTATCAATCACAGTAGCATCTCATCCGTCATTAGGAATCCCGTATTCACTCCAATTTATGGATGCCCAAAAGAAATTGTTTTCTGAGTGAAATCTTCATAGCCAATTCCTAAGGGAGCTAAATTTCTTTTTCTTAAATTACTAATGCCTAGACCCTCTTTCTTTTTAGGTTTGCAAATCACTTCCCGAGAAATAAGGTTCTCTTTTTCCCTCTCACCACTCCCTTCTCAAAAGGAAGTTCCTTATTAGTTTTTTCAATTTCTATGCATTATGACGAGGAACTTGAAGATGGATAAAAAGTAGATGTGAAGACTCTAATACAGTGCACCAGAGGTAGTCTACCTCCTTTAGAGAGATGCTCGTCTTCCATGCATTCAATCTTTTGAAAAGTTTTTCGAAAACATTGTCCCAAAAATAAAGAGCCCTCGGGTTACCCCCCCAAAGGCAAACCCAAATAATCCACAGGCTAAGACCCAAATCATAGCATTGGGATTATGGCTACTGTTAGGAAGAGCAAAAGGACCTAAAAGGACAAATAAAGAGAATAGTTATCTATTTAACCGCTACTTGAATATTACAAAGCTAAAGGGAGATACAATTGAATGCTCCTTATTAAACTATTAACACACTTGTAATGGAATTAAGAACACTCGCATAACATTCAGAAACCAACCCCTTACAACCTACAAATCTCTCCATTGGAGATATGTAGTATACATGGGCACATGAGAAATAATTGTAAGGGAATTAAGAACACCCGCATAACATTCAGAAGTTATAAAAGTGATGTAGACATGGGCACATGAGAAATAATTATATATTATTTTGTGTTATTGCGTTATTATTGTTAGAATAAATTAACATTCCAAAAGATATCGGGAACTTCTTTCCCATTTTTATGGATTAATGTCACTAAGAGTAATGTGTAAATTCCGCTACGCTTAAGTGTTTCATATCGGGGACTTCTTTCCCATTTTTGGGAGGATGATACTGGATTTTGCGTCAAACATGTCTTCTATATCTTTGTTGAGAATGGTTGGGTAGTGAAGCTGAGGTGGACTTTGTCCTTAACTTGGGTGAGGTTCCAATGTAAATATCCTCTTAAGTCCAGCGCCAATGAAAATAACTCATTTTCCGTTTCCGTTTTCTTTTGGTTGTTTATTCATCCATGCTAAAATTACCAAAACTAATTGTACACCTCTATGGATCTACTATCAGGATACGTCTACTTTTTATATGCCTTAGAATGGGATCGCCGGGTAAAAGGTACACATGTTTGTATATAAGGGAGGTGGGGCATTAAAATGATGCCATCGGTTCTCATCTTTGATTGTTTATTGCATATTCACATATGACAAAGTTAATGATGTAAATAAAGAGGTGCAGATGCGTAAAATTAACCTACACAACAACAACGGGTGGAGCCAACGAGGCTCTGAAACCAATTGACGTAAATGAGCATCAAATGGAAAATAAGAAGATATAACTCTCGTCTCAACTTTCTCATAATATCTTAAGAATGTAGGAATGCCTCCAATGAAGCTGCATGGGGAGTATTTATAGGGAATGAGAGACGCTTCTAGAAGTTGTTGCTGAAGTATGAGTTGTTATGAGGTTTCATGACGACACTAACTAATGGAACCTTCTAGAAACTTCCATCTCAACCTTGTTACACCTAAAAAATGTTACAAAAATACTAAAAACTAATAAAAGGAAAAATATAATAAAATAATAAAAATGTCGCCTACGTCGTATGCTCGTGCATCACTCTCCTCCCCATGGAAAGATGCTGCATGCTCCGTATACTGGTGGTAGAAATCCGGGTCAATATGCTGTAGTGTCGCCTTGAAAATCCAGGGGCCTTCCGCTTTGGATCTTCCCAACCAACGAACCAATTAGCGGGTATAATCATCGGAGGATGAGGAGATAGGCGCTGAATCAAGGATTCCCTCGTTACGAACAACATGAGATCAAACTGGATGGGCTGTAACAGGATGAAGGGGAATCAGAGGAGCATGGGTGCCTCTAAAAGGAGAGAGATCCTCTACATTGAACGTACGATGCATACGGAACTCGGGAAGATCCACCTCATAAGCATATGTCCCGCAAGCCCAGACAATAGGGAATGAACCAAATTACCGCATAAAAAGTTTGTTGCCCTTGCCTTGTCGCCGTGCTTTTTGAAGGTACCCCATAACCAAATCACTCGGTTGATACGATACAAAAGGGAGGTTCTCATCCACGACCTCCTCATAAGAGGCGTAAGTGGTTTCCAGACGGCAAGAATATGTTCCTGAATGGAAGTCAAACGGGCTACAACACCTCGACCGAGGGATAAGTAGGCACCGTCGGAGGAAGCTCAGCAAGGTCCAGGGGTATAGTGAGTGACTTCCCCAATACAATTTCAATTGGGGATAGTACGGTAGAACGATTAATAGCATTGTTGAAGGCAAACTCGGCCTGAGCTATCACAACATCCCATCGCCACGAGTGCTCGGAAGAAAGGCGTCTTAAAAGATCACCAACACTCCGGTTGACCTCCTCGGCCTGTCGGGGGATGGAAGGTTGTGGAAAACTACACTATCCATAAGAACTACCACAAAGTTCACCAGAAATGCCCAGTAAAATGCACATCTCTGCAAGGTTCTAAAAGGCGCGAGGCATGGTCGAGGCGTAGAGGTCAAGCCTCAAGCCTTAGGAGCCTAGGCGCGCCTAGGCGTAAAAAGGCGTTTTTTCTTTTTTTATTATTTTAATTATTCCAAGGCTAGTAATATAATAAAATGGTACATAACTTGAATTTTGAAAATATATCCATATGTTTGGTAGCCATCTTTCTCATATTCATGCTCCATAACCATTATTTGTCAACTAATCCTTTGTTTTTTTTAAAAGTGTGCCTTAAGCCTTTTACCAAGAATAAGGCGTAATAAGGCGTAGGCGATGCGTTTCTCTCAAGCCTTAAGCCTAGGCGGGCCTAGGCGAAGCCTAGGCGGGCCTTTTAGAACAGAGCATCTATGTTAGACGTAATACTACGGGGAACCCTGTGGAGACGGACTACCTCGTTGAATACAACACGACGACATGAGAAGCATCAATCGTGCGAGTACAATGTATGAAATGGGACATCTTTGAGAACCTGTTCACCACCACAAAAATGGAATCATGCCAACTAGAAGTGCGAGGGAGTCCCACTATAAAATCCATCGAGACGTCTTACCACAGTCTCTCGAGAATCATCAAAGGGATATATAAACCGGTGTTGGTGTGTTTTCCCATGGCCATCTGACATGTATAACAACACCGAATGAAGGCGTTGGCTTCCCTCTGGATAGTCGGCCAATAAAATTGGTCCCAAATGGCCTAATAATACCCATCCGCGGACTTACGAAATAATCTTCTCTCGAAGAGAAGAGACAAGAATGCATAAAGTTGTACCCCTGTGTAAGAAACCATCCTGCAACAAATATTCGCCCGATGATCCGTTGCCCTGCTGGAAAGCTAAAAATATCGGCCCAAATTCCACATCGTCGGATAGAGATTCCGGACCTCGTCAAATTCAAAAACTTGACCTGACTCCGTAGAGTCACTAAAGCATGCGACCTTCCACTAAGAGCATAAGCCCTCTGGATCTCCTTCCCCGATTTATACTGTAGATGAAATCTCCCACTAAGAGCATAAGCCATCTGGTTCTCCTTCCCCGATTTATACTGTAGATGAAATGTGTATCTCTGGAGGTATGTCGTCCACTTGGCGTGTCTATCATTAACACTCCGCTTGTTATGTAGGTATCCAAGGGTCTCATGATCAGATTTGATGACGAACTCCTTGCGCAAGAGATAAGACGACTAAAACTTCACTGCCTTCACTACCGCATAGAACTCCAAATTGTAAGTTGGATAGTTGAGGGAGGCGCTCGTCAACTTTTAACTAAAAAATGCAATCGTCTTTCCATTTTTGCTCAAAACGGCACCCAATCCTATCTTCCAAGCATCGCAAGACAACTCGAACAACTGGTTAAAATCTAGTAAAGCTAGGATACGTGATGTGGTCATCAACTCCTTGATGCGTCTGAAGGCTCTATCTGCCTTCTATGTCCATCGAAACTCAGTACTCGAAGAGGTACTCATAAAATCTGTAATAGGTGCCATGACGGTGCCGAACCCCGCTATGATACGCCATTAAAATCCCTCAAGACCGTGGAAACTGCGAACTTTTGATACTGATGTGGGTGGAGGCCAATCAACTATCGCCTGAACCTTAGCGTCGTCCTCCCTAATGCCATCACTTGAAACCACATACCCCAATGGTCATTGAAGGTACCATAAAAGTGCACATCTTTAACGTGAGAAAGAAGCTCTCCACTTGTAATACAACCAAAACCTGAGCCACGTGATCAAGATGCTCCTCCTCAGATTGGCTATAGATCAATATATCATCAAAGTAAGCCACCATAAACTTTCCCATGAAAGGGCGTACATCGAAGTCACCACTCATGAAAGTAGACGGAGCATTGGACAGGTCGAAAGGCATCACTGTCCACTCATATAATCCATCATTTTTCTCGAAGGCAGTCTTCCACTTGTTCCTGGGCATTTTACCAATCTGATATTATTCAGTCTTCAAGTCTAGCTTAGAGAAAACTCGAGCACCATAGAGCTGGTCCAACATGTTTTCTAATCGAGGAATAGGGAATCAATACTTCATTGTGATTTTGTTAATATCCCGACTATCAATACACATTCGCTAACTCCCATCCTTCGGTGGTAAAAGGGCCGTCACTGCACATGGTGACATACTCTCTCGTAATACCCTTTGTCACATAACTAGGTGACCTGTCTCTGAAGCTTCGCATGCTTTGTAGGTGACATACAGTAATGGGGTAGGTTGGGGAGTTGTGCCCCAGGGATAACGATAACATGTTGTTTATTTCTGAGAGGAGGGAGCTCATCTAGTGGGGTACACACATCAAAATAGGAATCCAACAAGCTTTGAACCTATGGGGAAACAACCGTCTCTGGAGTAATGATGGGACTGGTAAGGGCATAACACAAGCCTGACTCCGCGGTCTTTGTAGCTAACTCCTCCTGTGACACCACCAGGGTTGAAGGTCGAGACATCGGGAATGGCCTCATAGGACGGATGAGCGCCCCTCGTGCATGAGTGAATAGGAGTTCGCTCCCTCGTCATGCATGCTGTGATGATCAAATTGCCATGGCCTCATAGGACGGATGAGAAAATCTCACCCCTCGTGTATGAATGAATAAGAGTTCGCTCCCCCGTCATGCATGCTGTGATGATCAAATTGTCATGGCCTGCTCAACAATAGATGGCAGGCTGTCATATACACTACAGTACAAAAAATCTCATCATGGTAATCCTCGATAGAAAATGTAACCCGACACTGTCTGCTGGGGGCAAGTGTAGCTCCATTACCCAACCATTTGATACAACATGGGGCGGTCAAAGACTCCGTTGATAATCTCAGCTTATCCACCATCTCTTGTGCCACTAAATTGTCACTGGCTCCACCATCAATAATCACTATACATAATAGCCCCATGGCGGTGCAACGGGTAAAGAAGATGCTCGTACGGACCCACGCATCATCACTAGGTGGAGGTGAATGTGGATCCACGAAAGTCAATACCATCAGAGCATGAATAGAAACCCTCACAAGCTCCGCCTGAGCATGGAAAAATGAATCCCACCGTCTACAAATAAATTGAGCTGTTGATAGTGGGATAGGGGGTGGTATAGGAAGGATACTCAATGAAAAACACCCTTTGTAAATAAGGTTGGATTTAGGGTCTTAGTAATTAGGGTTTGATTCTGTGGGTGTTTGGTTAGAGGGCTAATGGGTTTGTGGTAAGAAAATTTGGTATTAGGGGAAGTATGAGGTTTCTTTGTCAAATTAAGTATGAAAGAATTAGGGTTCGGGTTGAAATTTTTAGGTGGATTAGGAATTAGGGTTTCATTGGGTTTATTTGCGTTAGGATTTGATTCGGAGTTTTCAAAATGGGGTTTAGGAAACATCGGAACAGGGTTTGGGGTGGTCAGGTGGTGTTTCTGGACAGGGGCTGGGCAGTGGTTAGTGGAGGGTTTCGGGTGCGGGTTGGGTGGGGTGTTTTTTCTTGATTTTCTAGGGTTAGGGTTTCATAATGATTCTTGATGGTATTTTGCACTTAATCAGGGTAAAACCAACCCGAGTCCCAATCGTTTACAAACAATCCTTGATCCAAGAGAAAACGAGGCTCTGATACCAATTTGATGTAAATAAAAAGGTTCGAAAGCGTAAAATTAACCTACACAACAACAACAACGGGTGGAGCTAACGAGGCTTTGAAACCAATTGACGTAAATGAGCGTCAAATGGAAAATAAGAAGATGATTTAACTCATATCTCAACTTTCTCTTAATATCTCAAAAATGTAGGATTGCCTCAAATGAAGCTAAATGGGGAGTATTTATAGGGAATGAGAGAGGCTTCTAAAAGTTGTTAGCTAAATATGAGTTGTCATCCATCACAACACTAACTAATGGAACCTTCCATAAACTTCCGTCCATCTCAGCTCTTGCTACAACTAAAAAAATGTAACAAAAATTCTAAACAACTAATAAAAGAAAAAATACAATGAAATAATAAAATGCCACCCCTGTCCTATGCTCCTGCATCAGTTAATGTTAATTATCTTCTTTTAGAAAGATCTATAGGTTTCTGTCAGTTAATGTATGAATGGACTTTAAATATCAATGAAGCAAATTCGTCTATATTCAAGTTTTAATATTTTTCTTCAATTATGTTAAAATTCAATTTCATGTAAAAGTTTGACTTTCAAATGTGAACTCGTAATTTGGGATATGGAGGGGAAATCTAACAATCTTAAACCCTTTTGATGATCGACGTAGTATGAAAAGTAATTTAGTGGCAAATATGAACGTTATTATCTAGTACCTTAACTCTTTTCGGAATATTACATAATTGAGTGAGAGAAAAGAGAAGTGTGAAGACTATAAAGGTTTCAACTTATGAGAAATTGACCAAGATAAAAATAAAACTAAAAGGTAAATAAATAAATAGGGTATGGATAGAACATACTGATTGCAGTGAGGATTAAATGGTGAGTGTACTAAATTTAATGGAGGGTGGGCATAAAGATGATGGTTTCCACTAACTGTTTAAATGAGAGTATTTATATCCCCACATGCAAATTGTCTTGAGAAGTTTTATTGTCCAAAAGAGGCAAATTGCAAAATAGTTAGGGATTAAAAACCTAGAAAAATCCATGGTGTAAAAGTTCGCGCCATGTTTCATGACTTTTTAAACCACATGCACAACGCCCATTTGAGTATTTTAACCCTCCTAGGATCCGACAACATCATTAATACCTTAATGGGTGATTTTTATGTGGAATGAACCCAACATACAAATGAAAACAAATTAGAGATTTCTCCAAATCATGCTATTCCAAATTTAAGTTCTAAAATTTCCTGTGAAGTTTTAAATAAGGAGACCATGCATAAAACATGTCTCCTACATACATAAATGCACACCCCATGATAAAATAGTCATACAATCATCGGAAATGCACTAGTGAAATACGTTACAGTCATCTGGACTATGAAATGGGGAAAAAGCTTACAAAAAACTGCGTATATTTCGAACGACCCATAACTTTCTTACTTTTGCCCCCTCCACTGTAGCCTGCAAAATATAAAATAAATATGAGTGAGCCTAGTTTTTTGGTAGAGGGATAAGGCTTGAATTATATGCAAGTGAATATGTACTACATTCGATAAGCATATATAAAATACAACAATGCATGCAAGTAAGTTAACACGAAAGTACTATACAATGTGTAGGGTTAGGTTGATAATTACTCTCGATATCCACATACAAAAGAATATCACTTCGCAAAGAACACGAAAAGTCCAAAATCTTTTGGTGCACCTTCGAAGTGCAAGGGTAGCTTCGATAAACTCAAATACCACACTCAAAGATACAAAAACAAATACACAAGGCAATCACAATTTACTAAAAAAATACATTAGGTATGGACTGCAATAAACTCAAAGTGATTAAACCCCACCAAATAGGGCTTATGGGCGGAAGTAGAGCCAGGTCTCACCCCCTCTCAGCAACCTTTAGGGTACATGACGTAAACTACACGTCAATGGCCAAAAAACTAAACAAATAGCAGTTTATAGAGAGAGAAACTAAGGATTTCTTTTATTCAGGATCAAAGCTATCTCCCAATGAGGAGTACATGGGTATTTAAATGACTAAAAGGGGCAAGCATTAACAAAAAAGTAACTAATTAGTTCCAAATATGCTTGGACACCAATTAAAGGACATAAAAGGAAATAAAAGAAAAGAAAACTAATAAGAAATACTAAAATGTCAAATAAACCGTAAAATAAAAGGAAATAAACCAATTCCCATCATTCTTCCCGCCTTCGAAAAAGTTCGTCCTCGAACTTAAAATGACAAATTGGAGAAGGCCAGGTTGCACAAACAATACTTGCCAAAATTGTGTCCAACCACGCCACACGAACAAATATTTGGAAAATATTTTTCTCTTCTTCAGTGAGGGCTCAGAATGCCCCAATTGCAATATGTTCCAACTCCTTATAAGATAGAGGTGGTCCATTGCTTTCAACCCCAATAAAATTAATCATTTCACTTTTTAGGTCTAGAAGATTGAAATCATACATTTCAGTTTTGCAAACCTCATCGAGGGTTCTCACCAGACCTTCGTAGTTCTCGTGCTTATCTTCTTCAATATCATCATAACCCTTGTCCACAATAACAATAGTGACCATTTCGGTAGTCAAATCAGCCATTGTTAGCGCTTGAGACCATTGACATCGAGTGGTGGCCAGTTGTTTGAAACAACTTCGTCGCAGACCAAGAGAAATGTCAAAATGGTTGTCCCCATCTGGGCCCTCATATTCATCATTTTCTTATTCTTCCCAAACCCTAGCAGTCCTAACACTCAACTCAGCTATACCCAAGATCACCGGAGGTCCAAAAATGGTGAGAGATATGACTAGAGGTGACACGCAGGTCAGTCTGGCCCGGATCTGGTCGGAAACAGCAGGGGTTAGGGTCTCGGATGGCTGCTAGGTTTGCAAATGATCTAGTTTTAGGTCAGTTATGACCTGTGCGGCAGCATTTTGGTGGCAAGAGGGCTTCTCGATGCCGAAAGAGGCAGATCTGGCTTGGGTTGAGGTGGAAATGGACTGGTCAGGTGCGGATCTGGTCGAAAAATAGTAGGGGGCTGGCCGGCAGCAGATCCTAGTTGGATCTGTGCTGCCAGGCTTTGATTTATCGGATTGGGGGTGTTGGGGCAGATCTGGTGAGGGCCCCACTGGGGGACTGTTGGCGGGTTGGGGAGGTGCGGTAATGGTAGGATAGGAGGTGTTTTTGCTGATTGGAGGGTTTTGGGTGGGGTTTTCAGATGTAAGGTTTTGATAGCATTGTTTCCTCGCCCTCGGATCGAGGTCCATATGTAGTAACAATTCTTCGTCAAAAATTTAATCGTTCACAGTGGTAGGTGGTTAAATTTTGGAGGAGAGTTAGAAGAGGGCATCAAATCATTGTTTTGTTGCTTTAATTCTTGATTAATCTCGTCTTGAAATCAATTCGCTTTCTTCGTGTCCATTGAAAAGTAGTGTACAATTTGTTTGATAATCTAAACACCGATACACCAATGTTGGAGCGACACCCGCTCTGATACCAAATAGACCTAAACTACACATCAATGGCCAAAAAACTAAACAAATGCCAATTTATAGAGAGAAACTAAGAATTTCTTATATTCAAGATCAAATTTATCTCCAAATGAGGAGTACATGAGTATTTATATGAGGAGAATTACTTCCTAGCCAAATAATTACCTAAATGACTAAAAGGGGCAAGCATTAACAAAAAAATACCTAATTAGTTCCAAACATGCTTGGAGACCAATTAAAGGACTTAAAAGGAAATAAAAGAAAAGAAAACTAATAAGAAATACTAAAATGACAAATAAACCCTAAAATAAAAGGAAATAAACCCATTTCCATCACTACATGACTTTATTCACACATAAAGCCTAAAAAGAAAAATCATTACAAAGATCAATTAACTATATCCCCTTTGACAAACATGCAGACCAAATATCCTTTTATGTCACCTCGGTCCCAACATCCGTTGATACCTTATCAAATAAGTGGTGTCACTTTTCATTTAGAGCGCCTGACATCACATATTACTACCAATGATACTATTCCAAGATCCAATGACCCTAAATACACGAAACCTCATTGTAAATACTCCCCCTATGCCTCATTAATATGTGTTCATCGATTCCCACCTACAGAGTTTTCCATTTAACTTTAAGAACTTGAATACCAACTAACATCCATTATGTCCATCTTTCCACCATACCAAGTGTTAAAATCCTCATCTCGACTTGGTTCTCTATTGACTCTCTCACCCTCCATTGCATAACTCCTAAGAGTCTCTCCCTCTGGTCAGTACAAGTTCTATAGGGCGAGTGACATCTAGGCTCACTAACCTCCTACACAATGATATGCACAATGTATTGATGGGTATAAAACCTAGACTGTCAATTCATAATCAGCCCAATAATCAAATTACCAAGCTATGGTAAAAATTCGTGTCTAATATTGGATATATCTAGTTTCATGGACTTTCACTATGAGCTCTAAACGACTGATGACTTTTTAATTAACAATTCCTTGTAGTGTATAAGCCGAACGTTTAAGGGGTACTTACTACATGGTGATAAGTTACCGGAGTGGTGCTTCCCTATAGAGGTTCAGGTATCTCAACTCATAACCCTGATCCTGATCCTGATCCTGATCCTGATCCTGCCTGTTTTTCATACTACAACATGACTAAATTCCTTAAAGCCAGTATCTTAACATTATAAAAAATCATATCCGATGAAGCCCCACAATCCATCATGTCCAAGTCAGCTTCTAAAGCATATGTACAGTAGCCAGAATCAAATGTGCACGTGCACTCAACATTACATAGAATTTTTCAAGTTTTTTTTTAAATCTGGAGGTTTCAATAATATAAAGTATGTTAGAACATGCAGCTTTTCTGTGTAAATTTCCTTTTGATTTTGTGTAGGAACGATTCTTACACTAAACTGGTCTGTTAAAATTGAGGTGCCAGATCAACACCCCAATAGATCAAGGTTGTGTATGACAGATCAAGATGAATATTTGATAAATCAAAACGTCCTTAGATCTTCTTTGTTTTTGGTCTTATCCTATATAAATAGGAATTTCTATCAAATCAATCGAAGCCCCATGCTAGATCGATTGAAGTACAAACACACTCTATTTCTAAAAATCTCATTCCGCCAAACTCAACTAGGCTTAAGGCTTCCAACATGATCATTAAAGATCTGCGTATGATTTAATTAGTCCTAACAGACAATTCATTGGAGAACGATTGTACAACCCCAAAAGACAGCAAGACAACTTCGTGCTTATAGTACTGAATATAATTTTGTAATTCTTAATATGCAGACTAATAAGTTTATAATAGCTCTTGCTTCATTTCAACGTTGTACGATTTAAAAGCTAGATATAGTTGAAATAAATTTAGAAACAAATCATATTTTTATGCATGAGGAGGCGTTGCAGAATCCATATTATCTCAGTTGGAGTCTGAATTCACGCTATATATACTAATTTGGGACAAATGAAGTATTTTGCTATTTATAAGCTTTGTTGTATGCACACTAACTAAAAATTCAGTTTTTTATACAAATCATGCTAATGTAACACAAGAATTTTCATTTAATAAAATACAGCATACTGAAACTCATACCAGGAGGTCCACCATGAGCAAAAGAGGCTGCAAAAACAGAAGGTTCAAAAACTCATAATCACCAATTGGAAAGTGTAACAAAAATATAAATGAAGTGCAATATCACATTTGCACACACACACACTCACACTCACAACAAACTGTTTACACGTGTGTGTATATATACGCGTAAGGAAATTTATAATTGAAGATGATAAAAATATGAAATTAAAGGCTAGTGAACCTCTTCCAGAATATAAAAATTGGGAAGAATATCAAGAAGTATTGGGAGTTAAGGTGAATTTAAAGTGGGAAACAAGATAAAAAGTCGATTGTTTGTGAATATCCATATTCTTAATTCATTTCCAAATGAAGTGACTCATTCTTTATTTTCTCTATCTGTCATTTGTTCATTCATCCATGCTAGAAAACTAAATCTTTTTGTATAAATCAACGAAACTACTTATAATTTACGCTTACTTTGTATATGGGTTAGTATTTGTTGGTAGAAATTTTAATTTAATGCACAATGATGATAGCAATATGGCGAAATAGCTATGATGGTGGATATGTTGATGATTCTTATAAGTTCCACGCCTTCAATATGGAGAGACATTTGCTAGAAAGTGACATGACTATGACAAGTTTATTATAAAAATCCCCGATTAGTAACACTCCCTCCATTTTTTCTTTGTAAAGCATTTAGAATGTTGTTTTTGCGATTTAGTAAATTTGGCTTCACTATACTATTTCACTTTTTTTATCGGTGTTTTTAATCATAATATTAGGCTATATTTAAAACGTTGACAATTTGATTATGTAATTGTGCCGATACGTATGTTTATGTGCTGGAATATTCTTGTCTCTTAAATTGGATGTGTTATGTGAATTGTTCTGATTGGTTTTCTTCATCATGTCACTTTGGTTTTCAGATTTTGATGATGTAGAGCAACATGGACCGGTAAATTAGCTGGAAGTATAATTTCTGGCCATTAAGCTAAGGTTCGATTCTCTTCCCAATGCACGAGCTAAAATTACAGGTAAGCCTATGTTGTATAATATTTTACCACCTTTTTTTTTTTTACATGAGAACAATTTGTAAATTTTTGGATTTTGTAGGAACAATCTTGATGCTAATAATATATTTTTGGTGGAAGACAGCAAAATTGAATTTACCAATGACTTTGTTACTAGTGTTGCTTTGGCTTTCAAATACTCTCCCTCTCGCTCTCTCTCTATCTCTTCACAACTAATTTTAGTTCTTTTTTTTCGTTTAATGTGGAAATGAATGTAAGTAGATTATGTTCCACATCATTTGGAGTCCTTGCAATCTTCTATACATCTTCTCTGACATAAATTATTTGTTTTAATGTAGGTAAATAATCTCAATTGTGCTATGTTATATTTCCGGTTTACTTATGGATATTGATTTTAACGAGTTTAAAATTCCAAATTTTTATGGTGGGAAAGCTGAGCATACATAGTTAACAAAATGGGATAACTAATTAGGTTTAAATATATGCTTATATATATATATATATATATGTGTGTGTGTGTGTGTGTGTGTGTGTGTGCGTGTGTGTGTGTGTGTGTGTGTGTTGCCATCATTACATTTCTTTGTAGAAAAGTAGAGAGAAAAAGAAAAACAACAGGACTGAGACCGAAACCCCACACTTTCTGTCTCTATCACTTTCTCTCACTCGCTATCTCCCACTATGATCCCCCATCCCTACAATGCACGCACTTCCCCCGACGACAAGCTGAGGAGCCTCCACTACCTGATTCAGATCCCTCCTCAGAAGAATCAAATGGCACAAGGTAGGAAGGAACCGGGATCGAATCTCGAATATGAGCCGTCGCAGAAGACACCCAGTCTCGAATATTCTTAAGCTAGGTAATCGACACCCGAACTAGCTACAAGAAAAAAAAGGACAAATCAATAAGTCTGAAGCAAAAGAAGAAATTAAAAGGACAAAGGACCAAAATATACCTCTGGCTAAAGGACATCCACCATCATCTCCACCACCGCCAGGCCCATTGCAGTAGAGCGATGCTGCATACTCACCCTTTCCCCTCTAGGCAGTCTGATATTGTAGGAAGGAGGAACAAGGTGGAGAAACGAAACCTCCATCTTCGCCGCCGCTGCTGACGTCGATGCGCCATCAGGGATGTGGACAGACCCCACTGGTCGACTCGTACCCCTGCCCAAAGCCATAGGAGGATGAGGCATATTCACCACGTCATAGATGCATGATGGCATCAACCAGTTTGTCACGAAGTTAAGGTAGTCGTAGGTCACAACTATGTATGTGTACGAGGAATAAGGCTCGATAATCATCGTCGCCACTCGGGCGTCCTGTTGTCAATTTTATCATATACCGCAAATGCACGGGCTATTATAGAATAACGAGTGTAAGTGTGGGTCAAACCCAAGAGGATTTGTCAATTTTTTCTTTCAAAATAGTTGTGATTGTCCAACAAGATTAATTGGGTTGGGAGATGAGATATAATATTAAACTAAGCAACACAAACAAGAATTAGGAGTACGAGAGATATAATCAAAGGAGCGTGAAAACTAGGACGTTGGATCCATTTATCACATTCAACTAATATTATGTAATAATTTAAACTCGTCAGTACCGATTTTATAACTCAAATTAAATCGACTCTCGTCGTATTTAATTCGGATGATAACATGATTAAGTTCCCAATAAAATTTAACATCTCCAAAAAAGTTCACTTTTAGATTTCAAAGTATAGGCTTTAACCATGGACTATCAAAACAATCGAGCGTAAGCATAATCCATCAAAAAGTACTCACACTTAAAAATAAAAATATGATTTTTCTTAAACAAAGCTGAAGGTTTAAAACACACCTCGTGTCGTTTTAAATGAATACCGAATTTTTAAGACCTTTAGCACATATCGGGAATAAAGACGAATTTAAATCATGCATAATATTAACTAGACATGATAAATTTCATCTAGTCCTAGTAAAGAAATTACGCTAGCATAATGAAAGACATCATAAAATTGCAAGAATGAATATGAATTTTCATTGATAAAACAACTTACAAATGATGTGTCTTACAATTGATGTTGACAGAATTCCTTCCACAAAGATACAATTCTTGGCCCTCAAATATAAATAAAACTCTCAAGATAAGAGAACCAAAAACTATTTCCCAAACTCTCTTTGTAATTCTCTCCTTGCTCTACACACGAAATAATGAGCCCCCAAGGGTTCTATTTATAGGCTTAGGGTGAGGCATTAGGGTTTTGTGGAACTCTTCAACTTCCACATCTTCAATTTCCACCTCTTCAATTTCCCCCACTCGAAAAGTCTTTTTTTTCTTTCTGAACACGCATGCCAAATTCCGTCCAATTCGGAGAATAAAAACAACATTTTTTCGAACGATCGTAAAATTCAGTTTTTTCGCGCCTTTTTCACGTTGATCATCAATTTGCACCAAATTCCATCATTACCTACAAAAATTTCACTAGGCAACTTTTTTCATAAATTAGCACAAGAATATTATAAAATTATTGAAGCACCCATTTTTGACTTAGAATTTCCATTTTAACTATGTATTCAATCATTCTTGCATTTTTTTCCCTTTTTAATAAAATGATTCTAAGAACTTATTAAATAAAACAAAATGGGACTAACAAGAGATAAATTTGGGTATAAAATATACAAAATAATGCACTCATCACGTCCTCCGACATCTCTCAAACCCGACTCATATACCTCAGGGGCATTATCGCTAGGACCACCACCTCGTCCTCCACTACCTGCCAAACTACTCTCTTTCTTCGATACCAGGAGTAACAAAACTCATGCTCCAACAGCCGACGCATCTGCGCATTCCCCCCGATCACCCCCGTGTTCTGGATAGCCGTCCCCCAGGGATAGAAGGTCACCTACATTTTGCCAAAATAAGTCAATACTTGTACAAACAAATCGAATGACAAAGAAAAAGATTCAAAAGAGAAAAGACGAAATAACATGGTTACTCGTCAAGATATTCAAGACCTCACGCACTGCTACCAAGGAAGGAGACCGCTTCAACTAACGGTTGGACTTCCACCACTTGTAAATCTGGCAGACGCCCCCCACAGACTCATCCTACAAACCAATCAAATGGGCATTAAGCCCAATCACCTCGTAGAACTACGCCTACAAAATGACAAGGGTCAACAATCAGAAGAAATTAAAAGGGAAATAAAAGGAAATGCATAAAGGAAAAATGCAAAAAGAAAAATACCTACAAAATATATGAGGCGCCAGTAAAAGTTTGTCGGCAACACCGACTAAAGCATCCAAAGATGAATAAAGGTTCACCAAAGTTAGGCTCCCCAAGTCAAAGAGAGGGATATTCGAAAATACTCTCAAGTACGGTAAAAATCATAAGTGATCGATGTCGCCGCTCTACGCCAATAAAAATCCTCCCAATAGGAAAAGAATAAACAAATGGGCTATTTAACAAACTTGTATCCCGTTGGTCTCGTTGATCTGTCAACTCAACAAAACCTCTCGAAGAAAAGATATACGGATCGACTCCCCTAAGACTATCCGTCCAACATCGACTAGCGTCGCCTCTACCTCCACTGGTGTCACCATCAGAGATCGGTCCACCTTTATCTACGTCCCCTCACAATCTATACCTAGCAGCTGCTGTACATCAATGGGAGTCACTGTCAACTCCCCAAAACCCAAATGTATGGTGTGGGAAGTATCCCACCACCTCTCCCCCAAAGCATATAAAACAACCGTCAAGAGGGACGTCTTATCCAATATAAATGCCAAACTACCAAAATGCGCTGAAGAAACCACCCAACGCACCACCGCAGGAAGATGCTTCCATGAATCTCTAAATCGTATCATCCCCCGAGAGTGAAGACTCGTCGCAACAATGTCAGTCTGTCAAAATAAAAGAAAAACTTTTTAAATGAACAAAGAAAATACGAAAAATGCGAAAAGGAATGCTAAAAGTCATGCAATACTTACATAGCCATAAATGTTCCTCACCCTAGATGACCGGTGGTGTGAAGGCTTGCACGTAAGAGTACTATCGTCGGCACTAGGCTCAAACAAATCAAAAGCGTTCTCGTTGCCCAATGCTAAGGTCACCATTGCCCGCCACTCCAAGTTAGCCCAGTCGTCAATGCCTAGCCACGCCATGTGGATCTCACTGCTTGAAAAATCGGCCATTTCTTATCTCAAATGAAGAAAAGATGCAGGAACAAATTGAAAAAAAGAGAACCAACAGATAAGAAGGATAGAAGTTGTGAAAAATGAAGAGAGTTCACCCCTTTTTATTTGAGGTTAAAGGGTATGCCGATCACCAATCCCCTAATACCCACAAATCGGCACTGTCCCTTCCCCTTACCAAGGTAAAGTAGAAGACCGTTCCACTGCCAATTGGCATATCCTGATACCCTTCTATCGACAGCCCCTAGAAATTTTGTACAAAAAATCCCAAAAAATTACAAAACAATTCCGAAAAATTGCTAAAATTAGCAAATAAATATTAGAACATTTCTTCATCAAGAAAATCATTTTTCAAGCACCTAAATCCCTGGCCAGATTAATACAACATTTTATCCCAGCTTAAACACTACAATTCCCTAGCGAAATCCCAGAATCTCAAGTCATCAACTATTTCCCCAACGGAATTTCCAAAACCAACTACCGCAGTAGAGCAATAAGACAATCGGATATATTTCCCCTACAGCGTGTCAGAGGAACACATTCCCCAACAGGAATTATCAAATTAAAACTTTCTCCAATAAAAACTCCAATTTCCCTAAGCAGAGCTAGAAGCCGTATCCGGACATCTCTCCCCCGCGAAATCTCAAAATCATCAATAGCAATCAAAATGCTTCCCCCAAAAAATCCCCTGGAGAGAGATTCCTCTTTTAGGTCAGAATTGACCTCGGACCTAGTTGTCACCTCTTTTAGGCCAGAATTGATCTCGACCCCCGATCGTCACCTCTTTTAGGCCAGAATTAACCTCAGCTCCTAGTGGTCTCCTCTTTTAGGTTAGAATTGACCTCGGCCCCTGGTCATCACCTTTTTTTGGTTAGAACTGACCTCAGCCCCCGGTCGTCACCTCTTTTAGGTTAGAGTTGACCTCGGCCCCCGTTCTTCACCTCATTTAGGTCACAATTGACCTCGGCCCCCGATCGTCACCTCTTTATAGGTCAGAACTGACCTCGGACCCTAGTCGCCACCTTTTTTAGGTCAGAATTGACTTCGGTCTCCGATCGTCACCCCTTTTAGGTCAGAATTGACATCGTCCCCCATCGTCACCTCTTTTAGGTCAAAATTGATCTCAACCCCCCAGTCGTCATCTCTTTTTAGGCTAGAACTGACCTCGGCCTCCTTTCGTCCCCCTTTTAGGTCAGAATTGACCTTAGCCCTCGATCGTCACCCCTTTTAGGTCATAATTGACCTAGGCCCCCGTTCGTCACCTCTTTTAGGTTAGAATTGATATTATCCTCCGTTTGTCACCTCTTTTAGGCCAGAATTGACCTCAGCCCATCGAAATGGTCATCCCCATCCCTTTAGGTCCACAAAATTAACCTCTTTCCCCAAGACATCATGTGGTTTCTATGCAACAACTTTCACTTGTTCCAAGCTCAGCTATCGAGGGGCTCTAAAGACACTATATTCTAGGACCCCCTAAGTCCTTCCCTAGGTCCCTAGAACCTCCCTATTCAGCACAAACCCTAGGTTATACTTCGAGTACCAATCTAGAGGTCATCGGGCATTCTCGGGCCCCATTTGACTCTAGTCAGTCTCATCGTCAAAGAGAAAGCTCAATGAATCTTCAAAAGGATCTGAATCCAAAGCTCAATGAATCTTCAAAAGGATCTAAATACCCTTTCTAAATGATCTACCCGGTGCACAAATTGGCATAACGGTCCAGACAAACGATATGTTCAACTATTATAAACCAATCTGGAGGCCACCAGACGCTCTCAAGCCCTAATTTGACCGCGGTGACCCTCTTCGTCAAAGTGAAAGCTCAATGAATATTCAAAGGGCACTGAAACCCCTTTTCAATGATATACCCCATGTGTGAAACAACATAACCATTCGGACGAACAATCCATTTTCCCCCGAAAACTAATCCGGAGACCACCGGGCGCTCTCGGGCTTCATTTGACCAAAGTCAACTCTTTAGATCGAACGAGACTAATATAATCTTTGAAAGAAAGTGAATACCCTTTTCAATGGTCCACCCCATGCATGAATCTGTCTTACGATACCGACGAACGACCCATTTTACTCTGAAAGGTCACCGAGCACTTTCGGGACCCATCTCACCAAAGTCAACTATCTTAACCGAGCGAAGCTATTTGAAGCATCATATTGACTCGCATAACCTTTACAATGGAGCACCCCATGCATGATTCAAAATTATAGTTTGGATAACGATCCATTACCGTCTGACAATCTCATGTCTAAAGGACTGACGAGCACTTTCGATCCCTGTTTGACCCAAAGTCAACTCCTGGACCCGGGAGCGTCCCAAAGGACTCTTAAAGGTTTCTAAATTACCTTTCTAACAGTATACACCGTGCACAATTTGGACTTACGGATTGCTTTCTATGACTATTTTTTCAAAAAAATCTACATGAGACTACCAATTGGCGGGTCCATTTCCCTGCCTATCGACAGTGTGTCTAGGGCCACCTACTCATTAACAGGTCTAGGACTATGCCGATCGAAAGTATCCTGAACCTATAAAATCAGGGCATGATATCACTTTCAAGGCACACCTCATATCCATCAATGTCAGTGATCTCAACAACATTTTTCTGCGATCAGCAAAGTTTCCTTGTGGGAAATTCCTTTCCACCTTTCCTTCCCATCATTCTCATACCCAATTTATCAAAAATATCCATCCCTCTCATTAAACATTTATCTCAACTTGCAAGTAGGCTCTTCAAGGATCAAGATCAAGCCTCAAGTCTCCCAAGAATGTCCAAATATCCATCTCTCTCTTTAAATTTCTTTATTTTCGCATTAGTGATATAAAACCTCAATTTAACTTTTACATTAGGTCATACACATTAATATATCATCCTTTATTAGTTATATTGCGTATAATCTATTTTTTATAAAAAAAAAATAATCAAAGAAAATAGGGTTGCACTTATAAATTTTGATGGGATAATTCACCACATTTTCTCAAAACTAAAAACACCTTTTCTACACACACAAATATATAATAAATTCCCGTTTGAATCTATGGAATAAATCCCACTCTTGTGCCACATGCGAACTATGATGCCTTTATATGATACGTAGGCGCCTTGGGCTAAAGCTCGATATTCGAGTTCTATTTTCCTATTTTCATCTCTCTTTTTCTATTTTATCCATACATTACCCATATATATCATACTTGTGATTCATACTTGCGCATTTTATTTAACACATATTATTGTTTCATCATAACGATCAATATCTCAACAAACGCATGCATCATATTTTCTCGTTATTTTTTTGGGAACATTCCTGTGGATGAACTCACTCTATCTCTTCCATGTTATGAGTCGAGCAATTCTGATCTCAACTTATATATACATGCACATACACTTCACAGAGAAATTAAGGAAAATAGTAACACAAGCCCATGAGAGACCGAAATGGTGAGTTGGGTGCCTAACACCTTAAAATTCCGTAACTTAGCTCCCGAACCTCTAAATTATCAGTTTTGTAAGCAGCGGTTAGTCTTTTATGTTGCTCTCTTGAGGCGACGACATGTTCTTTTACTTGTTTTATGCAAAATAGGCGGACGACTCCATCTCTTTACATTACCCCACATCGACAACGACCGAAGCATTCTTAAAAAGGGCGCGAGACCTATTTCTCCCCGTCTAAATGAGCATGCTCGCGTGAGCGCCGGAAACCCCGGGACGAAGGAGAAAACTAGGAGGGATGACCACATTGTTATCATAATAGGTCTGACCTATTAGCCTTGAAAGACTGCCTTGGTCCACAGTAGGCCTGATATTGGGCTATCTAAAGCTTCTATGGTATTTTGATGTTTAGCCTCCTAATGGTACTTACTCATAGATCATCCTTATTCATAGATCCCCTCTTTATAATTGTTGCCACTTCACGATGCCCTCTATTGGTCTGCTCTCCTGGGCCCACATTTGGAATAGCCTTATGGCCCACTTGGTTCATATTTATCCCATGTTGCCATATTGTGATTGGATCAATCTTATGACCTACTACTACTACTACTACTACTACTACTACTACTACTACTACTACTACTACTACTACTACTACTACTACTACTACTTTACTACTACTACTACTACTACTACTACTACTACTACTACTACTATAACTATCTTTTTAATAAGCTTGATCAAATTTTGAATTGTATTTTCATTTGTACTTATTTTTTTATTTCTTGCTTTAACATATAAAAACCCTTTTTACTTTTTATTGATGTCTTTGTTGAATGAGACCAACCTAGTTGTAACCACTCATAAAGTCATTTTATTCCCAGTTGATTTCACAAGCCATCTTATAATGCTTTAGGTATCTTTTTCACTTTTGGGGTTTTTTGTTTGCTTGCCATCTTTTTATTTTTAATATAGTTGTGGCTCTCTCAGTCTTCTATAACTAAAAGTGATAAGAAAATAAAATAAAAAAACATCCATAAGACGCCGATGTACGAGGAAAACCACAAAGAAAAAAACCTTGGCCGACCCAACCAAACAGTTCACTATGATGCGGAATTATAAAAGATGACAGTAGATTTACACAATGACTCGATCCCCCACAAGCCTTGATGCCCTCTAGTCTTTGATCGTTCCTCCAAAGCGCAACGCGGGAGTCCACCTACGCCAGCCGCCATAGCACACGAGTCCACGCGCACCTCAGTATCCACCGATAAGGCTTAGTAATCGTCATACACCGCAGACCGATAGGCATGGAGTTCCACCACACAAAACAAGTTCTCTCAAGATGAAATAAACAAACTTTGGTGCCTAAACTTAAGATACCAAAGCATATGAATTATAAATATTGGATCCTTAAACGTATAGGGTGAAACAAGGGTTTGGGAACTTTGGTAAACCAGGTAGGAAAGTGTTTTTCGCCAAAAGTTCTTTAAAAATTTGAGTCCAACATGCCTTAAATACTGAAAGCATAAATTTTGAGGCAGTGAACTCATTCGAACGAAAATTATGGACATTTGAATGAGATTAGCACTTTTATTTTAACGAAACTGAATGTTATTCGAATGAAGTTGTTTTCTCGTTCAAACGAGCTTCACATGTGCTTCAAATGAGGCGTGAAATCCTTGATAGAGAGTTCTCAATTGAAGTTCATTAGTAAGTCGTTCCAACGAGATCCAAATGATGTTCTAACGAGAGTTGCAGTCGCTCTAATGAAAATGTATTTTTGCTCTAACGAGATTCAATCTCGTTCTAACGAAGTTCAATCTCATTTTAAAATTAGTTCCAAAAATTTTTAAGTATAAAAAACAAACACCCTTTAAAATTATCCAAGGACTCAATAATCAATATGCATTCATACCTATGAGATCCATGATAAATGTGAAGATAAATATCGAACGATGTAACCAATCTTTGAAGCTTGGCCGCTACGTCTTCATTAAATACATCATAGGGTCATGGGATCAACAACACAAAATCTATCATATGACTCAAATATTTTGTTCGAAATAATTACAATTACATACTGTGACACCCCGCCTAATTAATCCCGGGTGATCAGTCCTAAATTAAATTAGAACAGGTTTCTCATTTGGTCCATTCTTAGCATCACTGTCGTTTTATTAAATTACTAACCACCTAAGTGAGAAAAACAGACTGGTGCCAATTTTATCTTTCATTAATTAAACTAAAACCCATGCGGAAAATAAAGCAATAACCATCACAGATAATTTAACTAATCATACCACAAGTAAGAATTGATTAACCGAATAAACCATCGGTCCAAATAAAAATCCCATACAGACAAGAATAAAAATCCCAACAAGTCTAAGGAATAAATAAATGGGAAGTGAGCGACATGCTCGAATAAACAATAATGAGTCTCTACATTATGGATGAAAGAAAGAAGCGTCTATCAAAGGTCCCGCAACATCCACATGTGCTGCAGCAACGAATTTCCTGGAATCGAGTCAAGTCTGGCGTCCCTGTGGCTGGACACCTAAAAGGTTTTTAAAAAGTTTTTATAGCAAGGGTTAGTACCCAAAACGTTTGAAAACATTTAACAAATGATTAACTTGCAGTGATAAAATAAATATGCATGCTCTTCATATTTTTAGTAAATGTTGCACTCTCTTGAGGACTCCCTTACCCCTTTCCCCAACATACGCTATTAATGCTTTAATTAAATTTCCTAGTTATTCAACTCATGACTAGATATTTAACAAAGTGCCTTCATACCCTCACTACTCTAACTGAGCGTGTAGTGATTATGATACATAAGTTATTAATAACATCAACTTAACTACATCATTTCCCTTTACATATTTATATAACTTCTATACTTATTATACATGTGAAATAACTCCCGTTTCATTAATATCCCGTATATAATTAATTATTTAATTATATACTTAATATCATATTTCAGCATTCACATTCACACTGTAATATATAACAACTAGCAACCTCCCGAGCAGAATACTCCCGGAATATAAATTCTATAAAGTGTTAACCCACTAGGTAAACATCACGTAGCCTAGTTATCCCAAGTCAGAATTCTCACACCAACTTGATAAAAATAATATACTGGAGGCGGTCATATTCCTTCCCTGAAAGTGAGTTGTCCCTCACCCATATAACGGACGCTATGACCTTGGGAATATACTCACCCTACTCCTCAAGCTAGGGGATTCATCCACTACGCGCAACCTCCCCCTATAGCACTATAGTAAAAAATATCTAAACACCGATATAATAGTACACATCACATATATATACAATCGCCTCCGTAAATATATATATACGTACAAAGGTCCCGGCTATATCCTTGTTAAAACCATAATATGAGCCTATAAAATTTATTAAGAGTTTATGGTCCAACTCGAAATATTAATTAAATTTCACTTTAATTAATTAAGTTATTTTGGTGTCGCCCCCACCATAAATTTAGACTTTACCCTCGTAATCCAAATTTACCCGAGTCAAAATTTCCGACTCTAAATTTATTTGCCTCAAACCCTAATTAATTCATCTACAATTAATTAGATTCAACTTATGTATTTAATCTCCCATAATTAAATTACATAGGGGTCTTTATATAAATTTTTCCTTATATATAATAAACTGGCGAAACTGCCAGATTCTGGCGATCGTCGATCGATCGACCCCAGACTGTCGATCGATCGATCGTACAGGTCTGCGTCTTCCTCGCGGAGACAGGGCAGCCATGGACGGAATTCCTCCAACCCTAACTTCTTCTAACCTGAGTTTTAAGCCTTTTTATCACCAAAGTACACTAAAAACTTTATTAGGATTGCACCGAAAGCCTACAACAATCATTAATTCGTCCATAAACAACTGATTCACAGATTTGGGGAAAAATCCATTTCTTTTCTTAAACACATATTACTCCGAATTTCTTCATCTAATTCGTTCCGGTTTAACTAAATATCATCCTAACAGGTATACATCAGCAATCCCATATCAGATATTTCATAACTCATCATAAATTTCGGCCATAACAGATTCATGTTTACTTTTGAATTTTCAAAACCCCATGTTTATACCATGAACCCCAAAACGGATTTTTAATTCATAACAGCACACAAATATGAATTTGAAAAACAAATTTAATGCTAACTGCAAGCTATTCACTTGCCTTAAGGTTCGTAGAGTCTGAATTGGAGCTAATCCCAAGGTTGAAGATGACCCTTGATGGCTCTCTTTGATCCCCAATTTGGCTTTGGCTGCTGTTAGGGTTTCCTAACTCTTAATTTGCTATCTCTAATTTAGTTCAGCCACCCCCTTATTTCTTTTTATTAACTTAAAAATCCAATTCACGTTTTTTGACTAATGGGCCAAGCCCAAGTGACCAAAATGTCCCCGAGTGGGCCCGATTATGTCTAAAAACGTCCCGTGACCCGTTTACTACCCCCGGGTACACTTTTCCGACTATCTCGGCCCATCTGGACTCAACCGTACCCTCAGAATTTGCATCCGAGTTAATTTCTAAAAATACTTATCCCCCACCCAATGTAGTCTATACCGACCTCCGAATGTGATAAGTACATCCTCGTCACTGATACTCGAGACGACGTAATTATATTATTACTATTCACTAAGTAAATAAGTTTTCCCTAAATATTAACCATTCAATCCCAGATTAATATTTATATATTATTCTGTCCTAATTAATTCCTTAAATTACAAAACGCTTAGTAATTTAGAATTTCCGAATTAATTAAATTTTACATGTACCAAAAATACGGGGTGTTACATACTCCCCCCCTTATAAAGGAATTTCGTCCCCGAAATTAGATCGTACCTGCGTTGAAAAGTTCTGGATATTGTTTCCGCATATCCTCCTCTCGTTCCCAGGTAGACTCGTCTACATTGTGATGACCCCACTGTACTCTAACCAATGGAACGACCTTGGATCGTAATTTCCGTTCACTGTGATCCCGAATTGCTACCGGCCTCTCCTCATACGAGATGTCTGGCTGTAAGTCGATCTCCTCGAGCGGAATATGCCAAAAGGCTCTCTCGCTCCTTCGATATTTCTTCAGCGATTCCACATGGAATACATCGTGTATTCGCTGAAGATGATCTGGTAATCCAAGCTTATATGCCACCGGTCCCTCCCTTTCAATAATAGGGAAAGGTCCTACGTAACGCGGTGCTAACTTACCCTTCTTGCCGAACCTCATCACCCCTTTCATAGGGGATACCCGGACTAAAACCTGGTCCCCAACTTCTAGCTCCACATGTCTTCGAGAAGCATCAGCATAACTCTTCTACCTGTCCTGAGCTATTCGAATCCTTCCTCGAATCAACTCTATCTTGGCAGATGTCTCCTGAACAATATCCGGCCCCAAGAGTTTGTTGTCCCCCACCTCTAACCAACAAGCGGGTGAACGACAAGGTCTCCCGTACAGTGCCTCAAACGGTGCCATGCCAATCGTGAATTGGTAAGAGTTGTTATACGCAAACTTTACCAAAGGAAGATATTTCTCCCATCCTCCCCCGAAGTCCAAAATGCACATTCTGAGCATGTCTTCCAGCATCTGATTAACTCTCTCAGTCTGTCCGTCAGTCTTTGGGTGATACGCTGTACTCAAGCGCAACTCCGTGCCCATTGCCTCCTGAAAGCTCTGCCAAAAGTGGGCAACAAAGATTTTGGCTCTGTCGGATACAATATTTATCGGCACTCCATGCAGCTTAACAATCTCTGCGATGAATAGCTGTGCATAACGCATCGTCTCAAAGTCTGTGCGTACCGGCAAGAAGTTGGTTACCTTAGTTAACCGATCCACAATAACCCATATGGAGTCGTGACCCCTCTGCGATACCGGTAACCCTGTGATGAAGTCCATGGAGATGCTCTCCCACTTCCACACGGGAATGTCTAACGGCTGTAGCATCCCTGATGGTCTCTGGTGGTCAACTTTCACGAGCTGACATGTGGCACATTTCGAAACAAACTCCGCTATGTCTCGTTTCATCCCTGCCCACCAATACTGCCTCCTCATATCTTGGTACATTTTATCCCCACCGGGATGTACCGTAAATTTCGAACCATGGGATTCTGTCATAACGGCATGCTTTAAATCCTCATCCTCTGGCACCATTAACCTCCCATTAAAACGTAGGCCTCCTTCTGAGCTAATCGAGTAACCTTCCGCTCCCTCAGCTAACAACTGGCCCACCCTATCCCGGAAATTCTGATCCTCTGCCTGAGCCTTCACAACCCGCATAATGATCTCGGGTGTGATGGACAAAGCCGACATGCAAGCCTTTGCTACGTCGTCCTCATATTGAAGCTCTCTCCACTTCGCTTTCCATACCTCCGATATTTCCCCAGTGGGTCTTCTGCTCAATGCGTCTGCTACTACATTGGCCTTACCAGGATGATACTGGATATCAAACTGGTAGTCCTTCACGAATTCTAGCCACCGCCTTTGTCTCATATTCAGATCCTTCTGTGTGAAGAGATACTGAAGTGACTTGTGCTCCGTGAATAGAGTAAACTGCTCTCCTAGAAGATAATGCCTCCATATCCTCAAAGCAAAAACGACTGCTGCCAACTCTAGGTCGTGAGTGGGGTAATTCCTCTCGTGGGGCTTTAGCTTCCTGGAAGCATAAGCTATAGTCCTTTCCTCCTGCTGGAGCACACCCCCAAGACCCCGTAAGGATGCGTCTGTGTAAACCCGATACTCTAGCCCTCCCTTTGGCAATGCCAGCACGGGTGCAGATGTCAACTTGTCCTTTAACTCGTCGAACGCTAATTGACAACTATCATCCCACTTGAAAGGCACCCCTTTCCGAGTCAGATTCGTCAAAGGTCCTGCAATTTTGGAGAATCCTTTAATGAATCGCCTGTAGTAACCGGCCAGACCCAGAAAACTGCGCACCTCGGTCGGTGTCGTGGGCTGTCCCCACTCCCTCACCGCCGACACCTTATCCGGATCCACTGCAATACCCTGATCTGACACGACGTGACCAAGGAACTGTACCTCCCGTAGCCAGAACCCACACTTCCCGAGTTTGGCATAGAGCTGATGATCCCTTAGTGTCTGTAGAACCATGCGTAAATGCTCTGCGTGCTCCTCCTCGGTACGCGAGTAGATTAGGATGTCATCAATGAACACGATGACAAACTGATCTAGGTATTCCCGGAAAACCCTATTCATGAGGTCCATGAACACTACGATCCATACCGCGACAAGAAAGCGGTCTTAGGAACATCCTCTTCTCGGATACGCAGTTAATGATACCCTGACCTCAAGTCGACTTTGGAGAAGTAAGACGCTCCTCTCAGTTGGTCAAATAAGTCATCAATCCGAGGCAACGGATACTTATTCCGTATCGTCACCTTGTTCAGCTCCCTATAATCCACGCACAATCGTAGTGACCCATCTCGCTTCTTCACAAACAACACCGGCGCACCCCACGGCGATGTACTCCGCCGAATAAAACCCTGACCCAGTAATTGCTGAATCTGCTCCCTCAATTCCCGCATTTCTGAAGGGGCCATTCGGTAAGGTGCCCGAGCAATAGGCCTCGTCCCCGGTGCCAAGTCTATAACAAATTCGATTTCTCTGCTGGGTGGTAATCCTGGTATCTCCTGGAATACATCCTCAAAGTCCCTCACTACAGGGATAGATTCTAAAGGAACTGCCACTTCCTGCGAGGTTTCTTCCTCAATGTAGTATAGATGAGTGGTCGAGCCTCCCTCTGGGCGAGGCATCGTCACAACAAACATCTCCTGTCCCAGAATGGCGAAGATAAGGCTCCCACCGAAGCAATCAATCATGGCTCTATAGTCAGCGAGCCAATCCATACCGATGATCACGTCATGAACATGCATATCTAGTACCAACATGTCCGCAGGTAAAACTAAACCGCCAATCTCCACTCCTACTCTCCGACATATAAAGAATATGAGCGACCCATTTCCCAACGGTGAGTCGACACACGTAACAGTGCTCTCTGCGGTGGCTAACAACCCTAAAGCCTTCGCAAAATGTGTAGCTATAAAGCAATGAGTGGCCCCCGTATCAAATAATACCCGACCCATAGTGCCATGGATAGAGAACGTACCCTCGATCGCGGGCTGCGCATGCTGTGCTGGAGGATTGGGAACGTCCCGAACGTTATACACACGTCCGTAGTGCATCTGCCCCTGCTGCTGTGGGGCGGGTGGGGCTGCTGCTGCTGGCGGCATCTGACCCTGTTGCCCTTGTTGGGCACCCTGCTGCTGGCCTCTGCCCCTCTGCGGGCATTCCCTCTTGAAGTGTCCTGGCTGTCCACAGGAGAAACAGCGTTTCTGGTCGTCACCCTGCCGTTGGCCCTGCTGGCCCTGACGTTGCTGGCCTGGTTGGCCTCCCCCGTTGTTCCCTTGGCCCTAACGGCCCTGAGGAATCTGCTGTTGCTGATTAGGGCCTGGTTGCCCCTGTCTGGACCCCTGTCCTCCCGGTCGGAATCCACCAGGTTTAAACTTCTTAGCCTGATTCCCTTGCTGAATGATAACCTGCTGCTGTGTGCCACTTGCCTCACCACAAGTAACCGCCTTGCCCTGCTGGCTCGGGTCACATGCCTTCTTGTTCCCCTTAGTATGGAAATGATGGTCCTGGCAATGTACAAGTGCGGCATTAACGACATCTGTATAAGTCACTAATGCCGGGTTTCCGATCAAGTGCTGCCTGATTCTCCAAGAGAGACCATCCATGAACTTAGACTTCTTCCGCTCCTCATCGCTCACCTCGTTTGGCACAAAGTTTGCCAAACGGGTGAACTCTTCCTCATATTCTGCTACTGATCTGTCACCCTGTACCAGCTCGCTGAATTTCTTTCTCATCTCAGACTCTACTGCTGGAGGAAAGTACTTGCGGTCAAACCGCACCCAGAATTCAGAAATCGTCATCAAATCCCGCTCCTCAGCGGTGGTTACGGACTCCCACCACTGTAAGGCTGCCCCTGACAGACGAAAGGTAGCCAGCATCTGTTTCTGCACCTCTGTACCCTCTAACATGCGCAGATGGCGCTGAATGTTCTTCTTCCAGTCACAAGCCTCAACCACATTGGTGCTACCTCGAAACTCGGGTGGGTGACCCTTCTGAAAGGTCTCCCTCACTCGCTGCCAAGATGGTGGCCCCACTGGAGCCTGAACTACTGGAGCCAATGGAGGTGGTGCCTGGGGCTGTGGAAAATGAGCTGCCATAGCTCGCATCGCTGTCTCGACCGCCTGGGCCACTATCACTGCCACCTGAGTGGTAGAAATTAACTCGGGCGGAGGTGGTGGTGGCGGTACCTGTGGCTCCTGTCGAGCCTCCCTCATCTCATCTCTAGCCTCAGCCCTCTCCACTCTCTGTCTCTTTGGCGGCATCTGAAATAGATGGAATTGTATAAGTACACAATTTATACAAAACTAATAGCAGAAATACGATATCTCACAAGCGGAAAAATATAATCAACAGTCCTAATAATAGGGCTCTATAACAACCGAACGCTACGCTGAAACGTAGAAAGCCGTACAGATCCTAAGGACACTAGAACCTGATGCTCTGATACCATCTGTGACACCCCACCTAATTAATCCCGGGTGATCAGTCCTAAATTAAATTAGAACAGGTTTCTCATTTGGTCCATTCTTAGCATCACTGTCGTTTTATTAAATTACTAACCACCTAAGTGAGAAAAACAGATTGGTGCCAATTTTATCTTTCATTAATTAAACTAAAACCCATGCGGAAAATAAAGCAATAACCATCACAGATAATTTAACTAATCATACCACAAGTAAGAATTAATTAACCGAATAAACCATCGGTCCAAATAAAAATCCCATACAGACAAGAATAAAAATCCCAACAAGTCTAAGGAATGAATAAATGGGAAGTGAGCGACATGCTCGAATAAACAATAATGAGTCTCTACATTATGGATGAAAGAAAGAAGCGTCTATCAAAGGTCCCGCAACATCCACATGTGCTGCAGCAACGAATTTCCTGGAATCGAGTCAAGTCTGGCGTCCCTGTGGCTGGACACCTAAAAGGTTTTTAAAAAGTTTTTATAGCAAGGGTTAGTACCCAAAACGTTTGAAAACATTTAACAAATGATTAACTTGCAGTGATAAAATAAATATGCTTGCTCTTCATATTTTTAGTAAATGTTGCACTCTCTTGAGGACTCCCTTACCCCTTTCCTCAACATACGCTATTAATGCTTTAATTAAATTTCCTAGTTATTCAACTCATGACTAGATATTTAACAAAGTGCCTTCATACCCTCACTACTCTAACTGAGCATGTAGTGATTATGATACATAAGTTATTAATAACATCAACTTAACTACATCATTTCCTTTTACATATTTATAAAACTTCTAGACTTATTATACATGTGAAATAACTCCCATTTGATTAATATCCCGTATATAATTAATTATTTAATTATATACTTAATATCATATTTCAGCATTCACATTCACACTGTAATATATAACAACTAGCAACCTCCCGAGCAGAATACTCCCGGAATATAAATTCTATAAAGTGCTAACCCACTAGGTAAACATCACGTAGCCTAGTTATCCCAAGTCAGAATTCTCACACCAACTTGATAAAAATAATATACTGGAGGCGGTCATATTCCTTCCCTGAAAGTGAGTTGTCCCTCACCCATATAACGGACGCTATGACCTTGGGAATATACTCACCCTACTCCTCAAGCTAGGGGATTCATCCACTACGCGCAACCTCCCCCTATAGCACTATAGTACAAACTATCTAAACACCGATATAATAGTACACATCACATATATATACAATCGCCTCTGTAAATATATATATACGTACAAAGGTCCCGGCTATATCCTTGTTAAAACCATAATATGAGCCTATAGAATTTATTAAGAGTTTATGGTCCAACTCGAAATATTAATTAAATTTCACTTTAATTAATTAAGTTATTTTGGTGTCGCCCCCACCATAAATTTAGACTTTACCCTCGTAATCCAAATTTACCCGAGTCAAAATTTCCGACTCTAAATTTATTTGCCTCAAACCCTAATTAATTCATCTACAATTAATTAGATTCAACTTATGTATTTAATCTCCCATAATTAAATTACATAGGGGTCTTTATATAAATTTTTCCTTATATATAATAAACTGGCGAAACTGCCAGATTCTGGCGATCGTCGATCGATCGACCCCAGACTGTCGATCGATCGATCGTACAGGTCTGCGTCTTCCTCGCGGAGACAGGGCAGCCATGGACGGAATTCCTCCAACCCTAACTTCTTCTAACCTGAGTTTTAAGCCTTTTTATCACCAAAGTACACTAAAAACTTTATTAGGATTGCACCGAAAGCCTACAACAATCATTAATTCGTCCATAAACAACTGATTCACAGATTTGGGGAAAAATCCATTTCTTTTCTTAAACACATATTACTCCGAATTTCTTCATCTAATTCGTTCCGGTTTAACTGAATATCATCCTAACAGGTATACATCAGCAATCCCATATCAGATATTTCATAACTCATCATAAATTTCGGCCATAACAGATTCATGTTTACTTTTGAATTTTCAAAACCCCATGTTTATACCATGAACCCCAAAACGGATTTTTAATTCATAACAGCACACAAATATGAATTTGAAAAACAGATTTAATGCTAACTGCAAGCTATTCACTTGCCTTAAGGTTCGTAGAGTCTTAATTGGAGCTAATCCCAAGGTTGAAGATGACCCTTGATGGCTCTCTTTGATCCCCAATTTGGCTTTGGCTGCTGTTAGGGTTTCCTAACTCTTAATTTGCTATCTCTAATTTAGTTCAGCCACCCCCTTATTTCTTTTTATTAACTTAAAAATCCAATTCACGTTTTTTGACTAATGGGCCAAGCCCAAGTGACCAAAATGTCCCCGAGTGGGCCCGATTATGTCTAAAAATGTCCCGTGACCCGTTTACTACCCCCGGGTACACTTTTCCGACTATCTCGGCCCATCCGGACTCAACCGTACCCTCAGAATTTGCATCCGAGTTAATTTCTAAAAATACTTATCCCCCACCCAATGTAGTCTATACCGACCTCCGAATGTGATAAGTACATCCTCGTCACTGATACTCGAGACGACGTAATTATATTATTACTATTCACTAAGTAAATAAGTTTTCCCTAAATATTAACCATTCAATCCCAGATTAATATTTATATATTATTCTGTCCTAATTAATTCCTTAAATTACAACACGCTTAGTAATTTAGAATTTCCGAATTAATTAAATTTTACATGTACCAAAAATACGGGGTGTTACACATACAAATTGACTCGATTGAAAATTTGTCCTTACATATCTCATTTGTATTTTGAGGAGATATAAAAAGGTAAGAGATGCATGCATCTTTGTTGTGATTTTTGTGTACGCATTTTCATGTTTCTATATAGGAATATGTTTGGGATGTCCCATATTGAGATAGTTCGATATCTCTTTATGAGTTTTTGGGAGTATTTATAGGGATGCGCAAAAGATCATAACTTATGATATTTTTACATCTCGTTCGTAATGTATATGAAGGGGGGTGTAAGATAGATATGAGAGATGTTTGCATCTCCGTGGGGATAATATATCCTGAGATATATTGTTGAGCCTTAAGCTCACAAGAAGGACTCGATATTGTGCATATGTACTCGTCTAGCCACGAGATCAAAGCCTATGTAGTTTGGTCTAAAATGTGTTCGTATGTGATGTGTGTGTAAGTGTAGGACATAGCTTGGGAGGGGGAGGGTTGGTGTATGGAATCTTAGATTCGGAATGGACCCAAAGATATCTAATATTGGAGCATAAGCTCGTAATATCCAGGTGGTTACTAGATAGAAGAATGACTAGTTTAGGTATATAGCATGGAGTATGTCATATGATAGACATCTGTCGTCTAGGGAGGTAGAAGTAGAAGTTGGGGCAGTTCCTAGTGAGGATGTTTGAGTCTGTAAGAAGTAATACACCAAGAGACGTATTATGAGGATTGGTCTTCATGAGTTTATCTCTGTATAGCTTTTATGTACCCAAGGAGACCTGGGATAAAAGCCAACTTAGTTCCAATGACGGGGTTGGATAATATATAGGGGTAAAGACTAAATATGGAGGCATCCTTAGTAAGTAAAACGCCGAGAGGCGTACTATAAGACTTAGTACTCATGAGTTTAGCTCGACATAGATCCTACATACCTAAGGAGATGGGATCAAAGCCAACATAGTTTCGATAAACAAGGTTATATTTATGGAGGTATGCTGTGGGATACTGGGTATACAAGGTACAACAATGCAATATTTATGTAGCCTAGTCCTTAATATAACATTTATGTTGTGTCGAATTGAAATATTTTTCTGCAAATCTAATTGTAAGGACATAAATTTACAATTGAGTCCCTGTATTGTTTTGACTTAATTCCGTGAACAAAATTGTGTTTGTAATATGTCATAGGGAGGATTTTATTTTGTCACGATCCCACTTGGTCTATGACGTATTGAAGAAATTGAAGACGTTACGACAAAGCTTCAAAGAAATAATCATGTCGATGTTTATTTGGTGAAAGTTTACTCGTCTTCAAAGTTAATTTCATTCCGAGATCACTCAGGTATGAATGCGTATAATTAATGGTGCTCGAAATTATTTTTATAAAAGATAAGGATGTATTTTTTATAAAGAAAAATGTTTTTAAATATTTTAAATGTGTTTTAATGGTTTAAATTTAATTTTATGATGATAAGCTCGAAATAGAGTTTGACTAATTTGAATCTCTTTGTTAAGAGACATTTTTATCCGAAAGTTAAACTTTCGCGAGGTTGCTCGAACGATATTGGATCTCGTTCGAATGAGATACAATGTCGCTCGAACGACATGCTAAGTCATTCGAAAGACACGTTTTTCGAGGCGGTGTTGAAATCCTATTTAAACAGTGTTTGTATCATAATTTCGACAGTGTGATTTCTGGAAAAAAGTCTTACGAACCAGAATCTTGTTTGCACATGTTTTCAAAGGTTTACAAAGCATAAACACATCCTTAGAGTTTGCAAAGATCCTAGTTATCATTCTTATATGCTTACGTGATCTTGCTGCACCAAAGTTGTTTGTTCTACACATTGAACACAAAGGGTTTTGCGGTGAAGAAGCGACGGACATCGTGTTCGACATCGTAGACGTTTCAAAGCCATATCGGTGGACACCGAGACATACGTGGAGGCGTGTGTTGTGGACAGAGATCATGGAAGACGGAATTTCTGCGTGGGCACTAATGAAGAATGGTTGAAGATCAGAAGAAGCATCAAGACCCGTGGGGATCGAGTCTTAGTGTAAGGCTAATCTGTCTTTGTAAAACCATTGTTCATAGTGATTGTCTAGCTTGGGACGTCCGAGGTTGTTTTCCCATTTTTGGGTTTTTTCCTCGTACATCCGGCGTTGTGAGTACTCTTCACTTTAATTTACTTGCTTTAATCACTAGATGCATGTTTAGGATTAATCAAGATAAAATTGGTTTAAAGTGAGAATTGGGATTTCACAACTTGGTTTGGTGCATAATTAAAAGTCGAATCTTTTTCGAAGAAAAATTGGTTTTGTTTAAAACGCACATATTGGGCACTCTTCAAATTTGTATCAGAGCTAGAAAATATTTTTATTTGTTTTGTGATCCCGTGTGTTTTCAAAGATGAATTCTGGATATAATGAATTTTCTCGAAGTCTTATTTTTGATGGCACTAATTACACATATTGGAAGATGAGAATGAGATGTGGTTTAAAATCTATTGATGAGAGTGTTTGGCTTGCTGTTGAAAAAGGTTGGACACCCCCTGTCACTGTTGTAGGTGAGATCACTAGTTTAAAGCATGTTGAGTCATGGACCGAAACTGAACAAAGACTTGCACAATATAATTCTAAAGGTCTGCACGTTATTTCTTCACATGTCACACAGGAAGAATATAATAGAATTATGACTTGTGAAACATCAAAAGAGGCTTGGGATATTTTGGCACTCACTCACGAGGGCACTAGCACGGTTAGGGCGCCAAAACTTCAAAATCTCACTACACAGTTTGAGACCATTAGGATGTTAGAGAGTGAGACCTTTGATGAGTTTTATGCTAGGTTGTCCAATATTGTCAATTCGTCGTTTAACCTAGGTGAGAAAATTCCCGACAACCGTGTCATTAAGAAAATCCTTAGGTCATTGCCTAGTAGGTTTGATGCGAAAGTGACCATTTTAAACCCCTTGGGTAGGTTAGAGTCAACAAAAATAGAAGAGATTGTAGGTGACTTACAAACCTATGAAATCGACATGATTACCTCCAAGCAAGTGCCTAAGAAAGAAAAGGGTATTGCTTTGAAAGCCCGGAAGGAGGAAATTAAAGTTTCGGATTTCGATTTCGATTCTGATTTTAGGATGTTGCTTTGTTGGCAAAGAAATTTAAAAAATTTATTAAGTTTCAAAAGCAATCGAAAGATGCTAAGAAATTTGAAAAATTCAAGAACAACAAAGTGGATCCCACCTCTAAAGATAAGTTTGAAAAGCCTAAGAGAGATGAGTCGGATAAGTGTTTTGGGTGTGAGGGGTACGGTCACAAGGTTAAGGAGTGTCCCACTAGACTTAAGAAAGAGGGCAAGCAACCCATTGTCTATAGTGCCACCTTAAGTGATAGTGAACCGGAAGAGGGAGAGAGTTCCCCCATTGAACGTAACTTTACTGCGTTTATGGCTTGTCATATGAGTGACAACGTCAATTCTCATGTGAATGACACTTTCGAGGAGGTTTTGAGTGTATCCCATGTTAGTGAGGGAGAAGAGAGTGACGAGGAGAAGGTTGATGTGAAAGAGTTGCAAAATGCGTTTAATGAGTTGTATGCCGAAACGGTGAAGGTGAAAAAGGCTGACTCAAAATTGCAATCTAAGTTGAATGAGCGTGCCATAGAAAATAATGATATTTTGATTGAGGATCTTAGGGAACGAGAAAAAAAGTTTAGGGAGAAACTAGAGTTTGTGGAGAAAGAGAGAGACAATCTTCGTGGTTTGATGGAGTCCTTGAAAAAGGAGATTTTAGAGTTTGAGGAGACTAGGCGTTTACTCGAGTCTAGGATTCACGAGTTGGAGGAAAGGTTGAAAGACTCGTCTAGAGTCAAGTTTGATTTGGAGGCTAGGTCGGAAAAGTTAAATAAAATCCTAGGCACCGTCCATATTAAGGGAGATAGGGGAGGTATAGGTTTTGGTGAGAGAGTTATTCCCATTCCCCCCGCACGTGTGAGAAACACTAGGATGGTTAGAAAAGGTCCACATAAAGGTAATCATTCCCTCCAGCGCTACACTTGCTCATGTTGTGGTAGGAAAGGTCACCTTAGGCGTTATTGTTACGACCTTAGACAAGCTCCTAGGAAGTTTAGGAATAAAGTTGCCCCGGTTACCCAAACTTCCATGCGCCGTTTTAGACCTACTTGGGTTAGGAAATCGGATTTAGTTGCTTTAGGTATTAAACTTCATGATTCTCGTTTGGGTGCACTTGATTCTTCCCATGCTAAATCTAAAGGATGATAGTGTTTCCATGTTTGTCATATGCTAGTTTGCTTCATGATATATTCATTGCTGGTATTATGACATGTGTATCATTTTGTATTATAGTTTTCATTTGTTTGAGTCCTATTTGAAAAATACAAAAAGATTTTGTTTTTGAGAAACTTTTGAAAATCCAAAAAGTTTTTACTTTTCTTTGTGTCAAAATATGTTTGAAAAGCCAAAAAGATTTTCAGTTTTTTGTTTTTGAGTTTACATGTTTGATGTGGCATATTGGTGTGCTTGGACCCCCCCCCCCCATCGTTTCATTGTCCATGTGGCTAGGACATTTGGTCATTATTATCGATACTTAGAATGATATTAACCATTGTTTATATGGGGTTGTTTCGAAGTTGATATGCATTTTGATTCGACTTTGTATATATGCCAACATCGCACACATGCACGAGTTTATATGGATGTTTGACTTCTCTTGCATATTTGAATTTTGTGAGGCGTTCTTATCTCAATCTTGTCATCTATACGTAAGTAAACTTAAGAAGAAGTGTTCATGTAATAATCGTTTACCGTGAGGATTTAAAATCGGTAAAAATGATGAGTGATTCACGGGAAAGGTCTGCGAGAGTTCAAAATTAACTCGTCATGAAAGCCACCGTTTAAAATAGCACAAAAGAAAAAGCAAAATGCTAAGAAAGGGGCCAATAAGATTTTCTCTAAGTTGAGATTGCTAGAAACCTCAAAAGAACTCGAAAAAAAAAGTATGTTTATATAACGGTGTTTGGTTGGAGAATATTTAAACGGGTTTGCACAACTATTCCTAATGTTGAAACATTGCAATTTGACGCTATTATTTGTAGAATCGTCAAAATTTTGGATTTGTGTTCATGTAGTATGTTTAGTTCATTAAGCTCACTTTTTAATTGTCATTTGGGTATGATAAAGTTTGATGATTTATCGCTATCAATTAGAGCTTCTTGATCGTTTCGATGTGTTGGAATTGTGACTGATTTGTTGTAGTTTCACGCCCATTCATTCCATGTCCATGTTTGAGCACATCGGTACTATGTTTGCATGTAACTCGCATTTTAAGTTTTTATGAGGTTTTGCGTTTTGTGTTAAAAGCTTACTGTTTTAGCATTGTTTTGCTTCTGTCAGTCCCTTCCTGGAAATTTTTTGTGGAAATTTTTTCACTGGGCAATACTTTATAATATTTCTGGGAAACTGGGAAATTTTAGCAGGTCGCGCGAAGTCGTTCAAACAACATTGCATCTCGTGCGAACGAATTATGTACTTCATTCGAGCGACTTCCTCATCTCGTTTGAGCGAAGTCCATGGCTCGTTCGAACGACAGGGTCAAAAATGGCTTCTGATTGGTTTGCAGTCCTCTGGTTATTTTGAAATTTTTGGTACTGCGGGAAGCATATCTGGACTGTTTGGTTTATATGCAGGTTCTTTTATGTTCCAAATTGGTATTTTGCATATGAGTCTGTTTATCACACTTGATTTGATTGGTATACTCTATGTGTGATTCCTTGGTTTACTAGCTCCTGATTTGTCATTGCTTGATTATATTTAGCTGGTTATTTCATGTTAATCTAGCGGTTTTAATTTCTTCAAAATTGGTATCAACTTGATTGTATTTGGTATCATGTTCTAATGCTAGATATTTCATATTGGTTTATCTTTTCACCGGATTGTCTATTCGAGACCAAAAGGGGGAGAGATTTGGTATGTGATGTAGGGGGAGATTTGTTGAGCGCTTCTTTATGATTTGTTTCAAATTGGTAACAAATTGGTATCAAATATTTGCTCACATGTTTCAAATGATTTGTTCTAATTAGAAATATAAATTGGTTTCATTTGTTCCTCCATACTTCACTTGGTATGTGTTTATCTTTTTTATGTGTGTAGGTATGCTTCAGCGATTCGAGATTTTAAGTCTACATCACATTCAGACAGTTCATGCTTGCCGGTGCTACATATACTAGTCCGTGTCCTTTTTGATTTTGGGTTTATGGGATGGGACTTAGGCGTCATACGGCTTGACGGTCCGGTTAGGAATTTCACTGGTTTAGTTTTGTCTAGGAATAGTCAAAGGGGGAGATTTTTAAGGACATAAATTTCCAATTGAGTCCCTGTATTGTTTTGACTTAATTCCGTGAACAAAACTGTGTTTGTAATATGTCATAGGGAGGATTTTATTCTGTCACGATCCCACTTGGTCTATGACGTATTGAAGAAATTGAAAACGTTGCGGCAAAGCTTCAAAGAAATAATCATGCTGATGTTTATTTGGTGCAAGTTTACTCGTCTTCAAAGTTAATTTCATTCTGAGATCACTCATGTATGAATGCGTATAATTAATGGTGCTCGGAATTATTTTTATAAAAGATAAGGATGTATTTTTTATAAAGAAAAATGTTTTTAAACGTTTTAAATGTGTTTTAATGGTTTAAATTTCGTTTTATGATGATAAGCTCGAAATAGAGTTTGACTAATTTGAATCTCTTTGTTAAGAGACGTTTTTATTCGAAAGTCAAAGAAAGTCAAACTTTTGCGAGGTCGCTCGAACGACATTGGATCTCGTTCGAACGAGATACAATGTCGCTCGAACGACATGCTAAGTCATTCGAATGACACATTTTTCGAGGCGGTGTTTAAATCCTATTTAAAAAGTGTTTGCATCATAATTTCGACAGTGTGGTTTCTGGAAAAAAGTCTTACGAACCAGAATCTTGTTTGCACATGTTTTCAAAGGTTTACAAAGCATAAACACATCCTTAAAGTTTGCAAAGATCCTAGTTATCATTCTTATATGCTTACGTGATCT
The DNA here is from genome assembly GCA_949130495.1 of Sambucus nigra. Lineage (NCBI taxonomy): Eukaryota > Viridiplantae > Streptophyta > Magnoliopsida > Dipsacales > Adoxaceae > Sambucus > Sambucus nigra. Next base: position 2,129,386 of record CASBWL010000485.1, read on the forward strand.
TGCTGCACCAAAGTTGTTTGTTCTACACATTGAACACAAAGGGTTTTGCGGTGAAGAAGCGACGGACATCGTGTTCGACATCGTAGGCGTTTCAAAGCCATATCGGTGGACACCGAGACATACGTGGAGGCGTGTGTTGTGGACAGAGATCGTGGAAGACGGAATTTCTGTGTGGGCACTAATGAAGAACGGTTGAAGATCAGAAGGAGCGTCAAGACCCGTGGGGATCGAGTCTTAGTGTAAGGCTAATCTGTCTTTGTAAAACCATTGTTCATAGTGATTGTCTGGCTTGGGCCGTCCGAGGTTGTTTTCCCATTTTTGGATTTTTTCCTCGTACATCCGGCGTTGTGAGTACTCTTCAGTTTAATTTACTTGCTTTAATCACTAGATGCATGTTTAGGATTAATCAAGATAAAATTGGTTTAAAGTGAGAATTGGGATTTCACAACTTGGTTTGGTGCATAATTAAAAGTTGGATCTTTTTCGAAGAAAAATTGGTTTTGTTTAAAACGCACATATTGGGCACTCTTCAATAATAGTTTAATCAAATGATGATGTTTGAAAATTATTGAAATGAAAAAACATATTCAGGGTGTCATGTAGAGATGGGATTTGTTCGCTCGGAGAAGTGGTGAGTGTAGACGAAATTTAGACTTTGGCCTCCAAAGTTTCGTCTTGAACACATCTCAATAGCACTCTCCTGAGAATGCACTTTGAGAAGTATGATTTCATGTTTGTATTTTGGATCATGGCATTTTATTTGTACTATTCTAATATATGAGTATATTGATTCGCGGTGAAAATTTCATACCCAGTCCCCTAAATGGGAGTTAGGATAAAGAGGGTACTCGAGCATATATGCACTATATATATATATATATATATATATATATATATATATATATATATATATGTGTGTGTGTGTGTGTGTGTGTGTGTTGGTTAGAGATTTGGCTAGAAGCGTTATCTTTTCTAGAATTTGTGTAGGGGTTATCTCTGTTTTCTATTTTGAGGTGACTTTTCGGAAGTACAAACCTCTTTTTAGGGTGTTACTGCAAAAGTATGAGCTTTTCCGTTTGGAAAATATACTTTTCTTAAGAACGAGCCCTTTAAGACTTCTCAGAATACGAGCTCGAATATCTCGGGCGCCCGAGATTAATAAAATTAGAAAAACGATTCAATGTTGGATTTTGGGTCCTTTTTTAAGGTTGGTGGTCACCTTTATTTGCAGGGGTCTTAGAGGTTGATTTGGCCGATCGACCATTGGTTTGTAGCGGTTGATTTTTTTATCAACAACTCAGAAAATATTTGGATAAGATATGGTGTCAGAGGGCTTTAGATGATCGCCTAAAGCCTTTGGTCGGTCTCCCAGTGCATGAGAGGGATTTAGACGATCGGCTAAATCCATGAGAGTTTTTTTTTTGTTTTCTTAATGGATTAAGTGATTTTTTTGAGTTTCTGGTTATTTGCATTTTGGACCTTTATACTTAAGTCTTTAGTGTTTTTAACACCTTCAACTCCTCCGACGTACGTGCCCGGAGTTTATTGGGAATATGACGAAGCTTCCCAGAACTTAAGATTACAAATCGAGGTGTTCACACTCCGCTCATTATTCTCTATTTTATTCTCTCTATTATGTCTAATCTGCAGAACTGAGTGAAATAGAAGAAAAACTCTATTTATACTAACTGTTGGAAGATCCAAGAACTTAATAAAAAATATAAGAGTGAGATTGGTTTTAGAAGATCCTATGCCTAAGATATGTGCATAAATGTTAAACTGAATGGACCATATACCCTAAACCACTTAACAATTAAATCGTTCGCTAAAAAATAAAACCATTTGAGTATAAAGTGGATGGTAACTCATTTTTAAGAATGTGTATAAAGGATGGAAGGTTCAAACGGTTAGAAATTACACAGTTTAATCAATCCTAATCTAACGGTTAAAATGGATATTGGACAATATTTGCATCACACTCTCGAGTCTCTCGATATTACCAAGATGACTAAACCAGTAAAGAATGATTTTTAAAATTAAAACTTCCTATCAACAAATGCTTTGGTACATATAACAAAACTGGTTGGTAACAAATATCTCGACCTGCTCTAGTAAGTAATTTATCAACCCAATAAGATCTGTTGGTGGTCACAATATAAATCCCTATAGCTAAGGCCAATTGTCTTACTTGTTCAAAAAATTATATTCTAATCGAATTTTTGACTGAATTTTTGCTCAGTCAAGTTAAATTCTACTTATTCCAGTAGGATCTTTACTCGGTCAAGTTAAATGGAGATAACAACTGGTGGTTTACATCTTTAAAAGGAATAGCCGATCATTAAAAAAATACCTACTATAATAGGTAAGGTGACATGAATCAAGGGGTAAAGGTTGTTATATGCGTATATGGGAAAATTAAGAAATTAATAAAATTGGAACGACTTATCTGGATGCTGAGGTGTGTGTTCGACACACAGTCCTAAGACATAAATATCGTCCATACTTTATCGAGTGATGCTTAGAGCCTCAGATATTTGTTCCTGGGATTCAAGAGCGCAGTTCATCTAATTGAAGCACTCAATGGAGAACTTTAAAACCACAAAAATATTTCTCATAAATTAGAATATAGAAGAACATGTTTTTGAGAGAGAGAGAGAGAGAGAGAAATTGTTAGTGAATGTGATCTCGAGAATCCTTTTTTGAAATGATGCATAACCACCCATTCTCATCAAAAAATGGATTATCACATCCTCTCAAAACTACTCTCCAATGGCTATGAAAGAAAATTGGATTTTAATATTAATTAAAAATGGATTTTAATATTAATTAAAAAATAAATTTAAAATTAATTAAAAAGCAAATTTAAAATTAATTAAAAAATGAATTTTAAAATTAACTGATTTTGGACCCAAGACTAAGTTTCGATATATAACATCATATTTATATATCTATTAATTGCATAAATGCACCAAATCCTCCTAAATGCTCTTAGTCGTCTATAAATTTGAATTTCTAAAATGGGTTTTTTGTGGGCAAACTCTTGTATGAGAAGATTTAATACATATCAATCCCATGTTCTTATTTGTTTAGGCATTGCTCCTATAACATAATAACTGTAGTAGTTTTATCAATAATAACATTGTGATTTTTAATGTGGGTGAGGTTGAGTTGTGTTGTGATTGGTTTAATTTAAATCAACGAGAGTAACAACAAAAACTTAAAAACCTAGGATTGACTACTAAAAATTCTTAATAAGTTCGACTAAATCCCAACAACCCCTTTCCAAAAATCTGTATCCATATTTCTCTAAAAAGTGGACGTGACAACTTTAGAAACGAACCGACAATATGAAAAAAAACGACACAAAATTGACTCGAAATTGACACGCTATGTCTTGTTCGTGTCGGGCCTTTTTTACATGAAATCATGCGTTGTCGTGTTCATGTCAAAATTACGAGTCATGCTAGTCGTGTTAGTCATATTTTTATTCATATTATTGCATCTATTTATATTTTATTTAATGTAAAATTTATAAAATCGTGTTGATCGTGTCGTGTCATGTAGTATGCAAGTCGTGTTTATGTCAAATTAAAAATAATACGAATTCGTGTTATGTTCGTATCCAAAAGGTCTTATCATGTTATATTTTATAGTATCTTGTCGACACGGGACGGACTCAAAAACACAAATTTACACCCTAGTAAAAAAACATGTTGACTATACCCTCGACTCCAAAGCCCCGGAACCTCAAAATTCGTACCTCTGCCCCCAACATCTCTCTCTCTCTCTCGCACACACACACACATGCACACACACAGGGGCGGTGCTATGTAGGGACGAGGGGGAGCGGAGGCTCCTCCTGAACTTTTAAAAAAAAATTATCGAGAAAAAAAAATAGGGTCTTTTGTGTAAAAAATACAAGTTAAAGGGTTAGAATTTAAAAAACTAAAACTTATAAACCTAACTTTACATAACCAAAAATGTTATTTCTCTTCTCTTCCTCTCACTTGCTTCCGTCGACCAGCACCTGCTACAGCTACTTCATTTATCTTCCTCTTCCGTCGACCTGCTACTTCATTTCACTTGCTTCCACCGGACGCACGCCCTCCTACTTCTTTGAGAGCGATCAAGATGATAATAACAATAATTATGTACAAGAGAACAACAACAGCAGCTCTGAGAGTGATCATACGGCGTTGTTTTATTCCCACCAATGGCCACATAGTTACAAGTTAGTTAATTAATTAGCTTCATTGTTTCTTTATTGTTTGGTTGCTGAGAAAACGGAAGAGAAAAATAAATTAAGTCACAAATTCATCTATATTTTCTGATGACGATCATTGTCATAAGTTATCTTTACTGTTTTCTCAACTATCTACCCACTGTTTGGTTGCTAAGAAATCGGAAGGGAAAATAACATTAACTGATAACTAAGAACTTGTATACTCTTTTTCCAACTCCCCCTGAACTGTTTGGTTACTGAGAAAACGCGAGAGAAAATATATTGAGAGAGAAATGAGAAGTTGTACAATTTCAGTTCGTTTTTAAAACATGTCAACGGAGTCCAATTGATTGTGTTTGACTTTGTTCATTCCTCTTTAATCTCAACCCCACTGTTTGGCTGCTCAGAAAACAGAAGAGAAAATTAAAGTATGTGAGAAATGAGAATTTATCTGCATTTCATTTTGTGTGTGTTTGTGTTTTTTATATATGTCAGTGAGAAAAATAATGATTCACCTATACATAAATAGCTTTGAAAGAATGATATATATCACCCTCTGTAAATCCTCTGTCGTTTTCTTTTTTGCCAAACGGTTTTTATATTTTGTGATTTGATTGATGAAAATTATAAATGAGGCTTTATTTTGACATTTCATTAGATTTTAGCAACTCCCCGAGTACTAAACGATTTAACAACACAATCTAGTTGAACACATTCTCGTTCGGTTTGGTTTTAGATCTAAAAGAATTCATTAAGTTTTGAAATTTTAATCTTCAATGGATCAATTATATTAAATTACTTTCATGCCGAGCTTATATTTAATTATTTTCATGACGTTTTGTTTATTTGAAAACACTCTTATTCCATAATTTCAAGAATGACTCGTATTTATTTTAATAAAATGGATTTGAAATGCCTATGGGTTTGAATAAATGTATATGTCAATTTTTCCCTATTTATTAAATTGTTCTATAATATCATTATAGCAAAACAACCCATTTCAATTTACCAAGTCTAAACTAATCGGTATGGTTATCAGAGTCCTATAATAGGTAGGCATATTACGCTTTTCGTAAGGTAATTTGTTGATGACATACTTTAAATGATTTCATCCTTGTATTTAGAGCCTTATTTTTTACTCACCTTTATAGAAAATTTTGTTTGTATAGTTTTTGGATGGTATTCTGATGATGTTTCAATGTGATCTTTACAAACATTCACCGACAACTATGCACATGAAAAACCTGTAGATTTTTGTCATTGTCATTTCCTTTTATTCAACACTTAAAATTTGCCTATAGAAAAAGAGCTTGAAGAAATTAGTGGGGACATAACATTGAATATTGTATCATGGTTAGGTGTCTTAATTAACTACTATTATATGTTAGTTTTCTCACTTGATTTTTAGTAATTGAGTTCGGTTATTTTCTTGACCTGTTAATAGTGTATAGTAATAGTCATCATATAGGTAGATTGAGTTCCAACAAGTAGTTGTATTCAGTTATGAGCCTAATAATATAGAATACTGTTCTTTAGCCGTTCTTGTCTGTCCTGGAACTTTATTCTTGCTCTCTGTCATTAAAGTGTAAAATTCCTTCAAGATTTTTATTGTCCAATTGATGTTAAGATATTGGAAAATCTGCAATGGGAAATGAATTTGAAACGATGAAGAAGAATTTTTTAATTTCAATATCTGGAATGTGAGGTATGGATAACTTCACCAAGAATTTGTATCACAAAAAATAGTATTGTTCTTATGAGGTAAAAAATTGGCATAAATTATATGCGTTTGACCGATTATTAAACACATTTTGATTAGAAGAGTTCTCTGCGTAAATCCACATTCCTTTACCTACTTCTCAAATAAAATAGCATAAGACAATGAAGATTGCAAGTCACACCATTGTGTATTTTACAAAGGTTTGTTCTATTATTTTCTTGGGTTATTTAGAGTTTGACACACATCAATTCTTTGTAATTGAGTTTAACCTTCGTAATTATAATTCTGGGGTTTGGCCCCCAACATAACATTTAGCAACGAAAAAAGTGTCGTAAAAAAATTTACCACATGCCTTTTGCGACATTTTTTTCGTTTCTAAAAGTCAATTTGGGGGTCAATCCCCCCAAAGTGAAAATATTGGGTGCCAAAGTCAATATCACAGGATTTTTGGGGACCAAACTCTAAATAACATTTTTTTGCTGGAGGTATCGAACAGGGTATTATTCAATATTTCTATGTTATATTTGTTTCCTATTTAGTAATGTGATTGCTTGTTACAATTTGTAGGTTTCTCCCACTACCTTATTCTCCTTCTCTATTCTTTGGGTACATTGCCATGAACAGGATCACCATCTTGATATATGTAAGATATTTCTTTTACACTTCAATTACAGGTTTCCTTCAACAAATTCCTTATAATTATGTTGGGTTCTCTTATTTTTATTGAGTACATTTCCATTTTATTTACATAACAGATGACTTACATTACAAATACTACTTTACTATTGTTTGTTTTGAATAATCATAATATGAATTACTTCTTTTTATTATCCATCCTATTTTGTTTGTATCATCGGAATGTGATGTCTTTGAATATTTCAATTCTTAATTTCCATATTGGTTAGATTTTAAAGGAAAAAAAATGTAGTCATGGCTGATGAGTTCATAACAAGACGTTAGTGTCATATTCGCAATAGGATGAGTATCTTACTTTACCACTCTATTTATTTACCCCTAATTTATATCCTCTTCATAGTTACTCAACTCAACTCAACTCAACAAAGCCTTTTCCCAATTATTTGGGGTCGGCAACATGAATCCTATTTTTCCATTCCATTCTATCCAGTGCAATATCTTCGGTTAAACCACATGACATCATGTCTTTTTTTATAATATCCCACCAAGTCAATTTAGGCCTACCTCTACCCCTCGTGTTACCATTAATACTAACTAAATCACTCTTCCTTACAGGAGCATCCATTGGTCTACGCTTGACGTGTCCAAACCATCTAAGTCGATTTTCTCTCAATTTATTTTCTATAGGAGATACTTTTACCGTTTCACGAATTTGTTCATTTTTAATTTTATCCTTTCGAGTTTTACCACAAATCCATCTTAGCATTCGCATATCCGCCACACTCATTTTTTGCACATTTTGTTTCTTGGTTGCCCAACACTCTGTCCCATATAACATGGCGGGTCTAATGGTCGTCCTATAATATTTACCTTTTAACTTCAAAGGTATACGCCTATCACACAAAACGCCGGTAGCACCTGTCCTCCTAACCCGGCCTGCTCTAATCCTATTAGTAACATCATCACTAATATCTCCATCTTTTTGGATAATCGATCATAAATAACGAAAATGATCATTTTTAGGTATCTCTTGGCCCTTCAATTTCACCACATCTCTATTTGTCCTCCTATTACTACTAAAATTGCACTCCACATATTCTGTTTTAGTTCTGCTTATTTTAAATCCTCTTATTTCTAAAGTTTCTCTCCATAATTCCAACCTAGCATTAATCCCTGTCTTAGTCCAATCCACTAAAACAATATCATCTGCAAATAGCATACACCATGGCACCTCATCTTGTATTTGTCCAGTCAACTCATCCATAACAAGCGCAAAGAGATAAGGACTTAATGTTGAACCTTGGTGTAGACCTACCGTAATTGAAAATTCACTACTTTCTCCGGCTAATGTTCTTACTATAGTCATCGCACCATCATACATATCCTTGATCACATCAATATATCTGCGAGTCACTCCTCTTTTATGTATAACCCACCATATTATATCTCTGGGTATCCTATCATACGCCTTCTCCAAATCTATAAAAATCATATGAAGATCCTTATTTTTCTCCCTATACCTCTGCGTTAATCTCCTCAATAAATAGATTGCTTCCATTGTTGACCTCCCAGGCATAAACCCAAATTGATTCTCAGATACTGTTGTTTTTAATCTCAATCTATATTCAATCACTCTCCCAAAGTTTCATTGTATGACTCATTAACTTAATACCACGATAATATCTACATTTCTTCAAGATATGATTTATCTTATGGTGGACACCTCGAGAGAGTCCAGGACTAACTATATTTATATTACGCATGTTATATTCAATGTTGAACACAATACCTAAGATGTTTCGTGTTGGTTGTCTACTATTTGCACAAAAATTGACAAGGCCTCCCAATGCCTTGACAAATAGCCTCAAATATCCTCTTTCGATCTAGTATTCAAAACATATGTTTTTATCTTTTAGAATCATCTTTATTTTGGGTATTTTAAGGAAATACCTTTCTAAAGGCTTTCTCATTTTAATTGTTAAAAAACACTATGTTTTGAAAGTGGGAAACGAGAGTAAAAGTATTTTCCTTTGCTTACTCTTAAGTTCAACTCCCAATGGAAATACCCCATTCTCTCTATCCTCTATCTTTTGGTTGTTGATTCATCCATTCTAAAAATACTAGAACTGATTGTACACCTCTTTGGAACTACTGTCAAGATATGTCTACTTTTTATATACCTTAGAATGGGAACGCTGGGTAAACATGTTCATATAGAAGGGAGGCGGGGCATGAAATTGATGCCATCGGTTCTCATCTTTGATTGTTTTCTTCATATTTACTTATTACAAAGTTAATGTTAGTTATGTGTTGGTCTTTCTTTGTATTCATTCTATGTGGTATTTTCTTTAGAAAGACATGTAGATTTTTGTCTCACCAAATTTTTGCATTCCTTCCTACACATAGGTATTAGTGGTCACTATCATTTCCTTTCACCTTTCCTTAAAGCTTTTATTCCATTTATAAAATTTGATTGATAATAAATTAGTGGATATATTCATTCAGTATTCTTGCATGGTCTGTGTTTGTGAGGTCTGTCCAGTACCAATTGACTTGATAAACTTCTAATATTTGTTAAAGATTATGACATATTTTTTTATAATTGAGTCGAGAGCTTTTCTTTCTCTCTTAAAAGGGTATATACTAATATTCAATACAATTATATATTTAGTTCCCCCAAGCATCTTACTTTTGTGTTATGATGAGGCTAATGTAATAAATATTGTTGTTTTTGTAGTTATTAAGTTGCATTAGATTCGTGGAATCGCAATATAGTGGTTGCCTTGGAGATTTATTCTTAATGTCAGTATTTCAGCGTATTCTTTTACACCTTTGTTACAGACTTACATTGGTCTTTTGAATATTCCTTATAATTGTGTTGAGTTCCTTATTTCTGTAGTTGAATTATAAAAAAAATAAAAAGAGATTTTTTTTTCTTTTCATCACCACCCTCTTTAGTTTATATCATCATACTATGAATTTTTTAAAATAAAATTTTTAGCTTTCATTTCTATAGAGGTTAGAATTTAATGATCTGTTAACAACAAGACTTTATCTCATTCACAATAAGATGATTAGCTTACCTGATAATGTCTTCTTTACCATTAATTTTTTGTTCTCTCATACCCAGGGACGAAACCAGAATTTAATTTTAAGGGGGGTGGGGGGTGGGGGTGCGCGCAGAAATAATAGAAAGTAAATTTTCTTTATATAATATATATTATTAAATTTACTATACAAGTTCAAAATTCAATTTATAATTAGGTCAAAAATTTGCAGTTGAATAGATTTAAATGTTATAAATCGTTTTGCATTTAGAATAAATTATAAAGGTTAAATATTAATACTATATTATATCAAAGGTCTGAATAGAAATTTAATATATATTATTCCTTTTTCATGAATTTCCTAAATAATCATACAAAGTTACTGGTGAAAAAATAAGCATAATGATGATTGGTTATAAGAAGTAGGCATCATGGTAAAAGGAATCTTAATTGAACGGAGTAAAAATATAGGAATCATCACTTATATTGATGTGGCACGATAGCCATGTGTTCTAGGATTATCTCTTTTATATCAAGATAAGATTGCATACCTTATTTATTTAATTACTGTTGCCAAACTTCTGCAGATAAATGATGAGCCAAAGTTCTCCTGAGTAGTTATATTAGACTAGTATTGGTGTAAATGACTCCAAATGGGTAATAAGAGGTAGACATCTCACACGTCTCAATCCTTAACTAATAACTCTCCAAAATATCCCAAATGAGACTAAAATAGGGGTATTTATAGGTGGAAAGTAGCTTAGGCTCCAAGCAATCATCTAATTATAAATGTACCCCTATTAGCCTTTGCCACGTCCTTCCTATAATACAAAGCAAACAATTACTAAAAGAAAATTTATCAAAATAAGGAAAATAACAGAAATGCCACTAATGCCTAAAAAAACTAAAAATAGCCCCTAAACTTCTAATTCACATCATTCTCTCCACCTTCAAAAAAGCTCATCCTCGAGCTTTAGAAGTTGAGGATGCACAAAATCTTCAAAATATCGAGAATCATCTGACAAGCGCCAAAATTGTGTGGAAGAGAGGCAAAACTTGTGGGGCCAAAAGTAATTTCTCAAAATTTGAGGAAGATCCTTCAATTCGTGCATCAAGATCATCTCCTTCCTCATGCTTCTCATGTGAATCTTCAAAAATATCTTCCCCCGGGTCAAAAACCATTTTCTTGGTGCCAAAACCTAGTTCTTGAACACGTTCTTGAGAGGATCCGAACAAAAGGGGGTATGTGGTGGTGTTAGGGTTTGTTTTTATGTATTCTTGGACATGAGTTTCTTGATTAAATATTTCCCATTGATCACGATAGGAACATCAATCACCGGAAGTATAACATTTGAGCATGGTTGTTGATTGGTTGACTTCTTGATTGTCGGATGGAGATCGAAACATCGGTGGGTTTTATGGTCTCTTTTGGTTGTTGGAGACCATAGATGATGTCGGCGATCATTTGGGTAGGAGTTCCGATCACCAGAGTGGTGGTTTGGCCATGGGATGAAGTGGGTTGACTCAAATAGACATGGTGTTGGTCGGCCAACTTTGGGACGCCTTTAGCCGCACTGATCTGGAAACTTTGACTCCGGATTAGAGTTTGGTGGACCAATACATTTTCGTCAAGCTCTTCAGGGTATCAGATGGACTTGCTTAGGGTTTTTTACGGCGTCGGAGGGTGAATCTGACCCACACGGGTCATGTTTTGTTGCCGTCGGAGTCGTTATCCATTTCGAAGGGCAGTGACGTCATGGTCGACCACCAGAGTGGTGGTCCGACGACCCTGGGAAACCTCCTAAGTTGCAACTCACAATGAAGGGTGTTGAATGGTTGCTTTACACCAGGAGGTGCTAGTGATGGTCTGATGGTGGTTCTTGATGTGGTAGTGGGTAAAATAGGTCAGAATTAGTTTTTTTTGTGGATGATATGTGAAATAGGTTGCGAAGGTGTAGGTAGAGGAGTTTTGGGGGCTAGGGTTAGGTTTTCTTGAATTATGGTTAGGGTTAAGGTTCTGGGTGGTGGTGGAAGAGAAGCGGGTCTCAAGATCATCCATTCGCGTCAAGAGGTGATCTAAGATCCACGTTGTTTACGAGTTTTTGTTTTTTTACTACAACAACAACAATGGATAAAACCAACGAGGCTCTGATACCAATTAATGTAAATGACGCCAAATGGGTAATAAAAGGTAGATATATCACACGTCTCAACCCTCAATCAATAACTATCCAAAATATCGAATGTCCCAAATGAGACTACAATAGGGTAATTTATAGTTGGGAAGTAGCTTAGGCTCCAAACAATCATCTAATTATAAATGTACTCCTATTAGCCTTTGCCACTTCCTTCCTATAATACCAAGCAAACAATTACTAAAAGAAAATACATCAAAATAAGGAAAATAACAAAAATGTCACTAATGCCTAAAATACTAAAAATAGTCCTTAAACTTCTAATTCACATCAAGTAAAACTAGGCTAGGCGCAGAAGCATAAACAAAAGAGAAGGGTATGAAATTAAATGTCCCTATTCTACAATTTAGAATTTAATATTAAAAGTTCATAAAAGCGTCATTTGATAAGGGACGTGGTTACGTGGGTTGGGACTCCGATTTAAAAGCAACCAACAGCTGGGTAACTAAAGGCGTAAATGTGAGAAAGCTTAGGGGTGCCATGTCCCCCATTGGTCCTTCCCTTGTTTCTTCACTGCTCATACTTACTAATACTTGAAATAATTTATAGTTGATGAGAGAATATATATGCATGTTTTTCTCATAGTGGAACCGAAAAGGGAAATGGTAATGTTAACTATCAAGTAGTGTGTTTTTCACGCAATCGTAGATCAGTCAGCCTCACCTCTCGCCGCCACTCCTAGCCGCTAACCACCCTTTCAATCCCATTTCTCTCCCTGCATGTATATTTCTATACCCGCTATATTTTTTTGTTTGTTCCTGTATAGTCTTTGTACAAGCAGGAGTTCCTATATATGCCCGTATCTCTATCTGGTTTATTCCTAAAGAGTTGTATACTATCAAAAAATTTGAGTTATTTTTCCAAATGGTATAAAATCACAAGCACAAGGCCATGCTTTCTTATCACTTCACATCCCTGTTTGGTGAATCCCTGGCCCTCCCACACCCACAAAGCTTAGAACCTCCATTAGCAGACTACCCACAACAGAACCCTCAGCCCTCAGACTCCCAAACCACCATAACACTCCCACTTCTCCTCACCACAAATCTAAAATAGGGTATATATCGTTTTAAGCTCAACACGAAGCTAAAAGATCAGTTTGGAATCGAAAATCAATCTGAAGCAATCTAAGAACCGTTGGCTCGGTTTGGTTTGGTTCTACACAAGAGTTATTTGGTTTTCGTTCCAAAAATTTAGAACCGACCAATTCCAATTCGGTTCCTGGGTAAGTAGTGGAACCGAACCAACCCGAACCTTGCGCACCCCTAATTCATAAGTATACAGCATTATTATAAGGATAGATTTAGAAAGTAAAAACTTTGCATAATTTTTTTTAACTTCAGCCTACGACTATTAATTTGGGATGAAGATAATAACTGGATATTTTCTATTTTTAATGCTTGAGTCGATATAATTTTTTATGTATTATTGCGAGAGGTTCGTTGTTAAAGCCTTACATGTAGTTAGTGCGATAGGGTGATTTGTAATGGTTGAACTTGCTAATTTCATTCAAGAGTTGATACTACTTACTTCTAAAATTAAGAGCTCGTCTTTCTATTTTGTGCGTCCCAAGTACGAATGAATTTCAAATATCCATGAAGAAAATTCGACTATATTTAAGTTGTACTTTTTTTCATCAATTATGTTAAAATTCAGTTTCATGTAAAAGTTTGACTTTCAAATGTGAACTTGTAAACTGGGATATAGGGAAATGGAGGGAAAGTTTAACAACCCGAAACCCTTTTATGATAGGCTTAGAATGAAATTCGATTTAATGGGAGAAAATGAACGTTATCATCTAGTACTTTAATGCTTTTTGGAATATTGTGTGATTGAATATTTTAACCCTCTGCGAATCCGATAACATCATTAAGACTTTAATGGGTGATTCCTATTTGAAATGAGCCCAACATACAACTGAAAACCACTTAGAGCTTTCTTGAATTATGTTTATTCCAAATATAAGTTCCAAAACTTGCTATCAAGTTTAAAATACAGAGACTAAGCATTCAACATGCCTCTCACATACATAAATCCACGCCATATGATAATTATAGTCATACAACCACCAAAAAGTCAGAACTGAAATATGTTATACAGTCATCTAGTCTAAGAAATGGGGAATAAAAAGCTTATAAAAAATAGTGTATACTTCGAATGCCCGGTAAATTTTGTACCTTGCCCCCTACACTATAGCCTGCAAAAAAAAAATGAGTGAGCCTAGGACTTGGTGGATTACATAAGTGGGATAAGGTCTTAATTATATGTACCATATTCTATAAGTACATATAAAATATATCAATGAACAAGTAAAATAAGACAAAAGTACTATACAATGTGTAGGGTTATGTTGACAATTACTCTCGATACCTACTTACAAAAGAACATCACTTCACAAAGCACACGCAAAGTGAAACACTTTGGGTGCAGCTTCAAAGTGCAAGGGGCAGCTTCGATAAACTCAAATACCACACCCGAAGATACAAACAAAAATACACAAGGAAAAATCACATTAGGTATGAATTTTTATAAACTCAAAGTGATCAACCCCAACACGGGGTTTATGGGGGCAAGTAGGTCCCATGTCTCACCCCCTCTCAATAACCATAAGAGTACGTGACTTTATTCACACCTAAAGCCTTAAAAAACAAAATCATTACAAACAACAATTGACAAACCTGCAAACCAAATGTCCTTTTATGTCACCTCAGCCTAAACACCCCGTTGATACCTTATTTTATAAAGGGGTCACTTCTCATTGAACGGACCTGATACTACACATTACTACCAATATTATCATTCCAAGATCCAACATCCCTAAATATACAAAACCTCATTATAAATACCCCCCTCTGCCTCATTAATATATTTTCATCAATTCCCACCTACTCGATTTTCTATTTGACTTTAAGAACTTAATTACGAACCAACACCCATTATGTCCATGTTTCCATCATACCAAGTGTTGAGACTATCCTATCGACATGGTTCTCACTCTCTCACCCTCCATTGCATAGCTCCTTTGAGGCTCTCTCTCTAGTCCCAGTATAAGTTCTACATGGTGAGTAAGATCTAGGCTCTTGAGGAGCACTTTTTTGGAAGGAACAATGGATCACTACCCTCTTACACAATGATATACAAACTATGTATCGATGTGTATGGAAACTAAACCGTCAATTCATAATCAATCTAATAAGCAAATCTAGTTTTGTGGACTTTCACTATGAGCACTAAATGACAGCTTAATTAACACTTCCTTGCAGTGTATAAACCAAACGTTTATGGGGTATTCACTACATGGTGATAAGTAACCAGAGAAGTGCTTCCCTATAGAGGTTCAGGTTTCTCAACTTGATGTTCCCGATCCCGCATGTTTCTCATACTCCACCATGACTAAATACCTTAAAACCAATATCTGAACATTATACATAATCATATCCAATGAAGCCCCACAATTTATCATGTCCAAGTCAGCGTCTAAAGCATAAGTACAATATCTAAAATCAAATGTGCACATGTTTCTGCATGTTGTGCACTCAACATTACATATAATTTTTCCAGGTTGTGTACAACAGATCAAGATGAATTTTTGATAAACCAAAACGTCCATCGAGCTTTTTTGTTTTTGGTCTTATCTTATATAAATAGGCATTTATATTCGGAGCCCCTTGCTAGATCGAGTGAAGGACAAACACTTCATATTTCTAAAAATCTCCTTCTGTCAAACTGAACTCGGCTCAAGGCTTGAAATATGACCATTAAAGATCTACGTATGATTGAATCCAAACGAATAATTCATTGGAGAATGACTGTACAGATATCAGAAAGACAGCAAGACAACTTCGTGCTTATAGTACTCAATATAATTTTGTTTCGTATTACATAAGATCAAATACCAGAAGCTTCATTTACTCAAATTCTTGATATGCAAGCTAATAAATCCATACTAGCTCTTGCATCATTTCAACTTTGTACAATCCAAAAGGTTGATGTAGTTGAAATAAGTTTAGAAACAAATCATATTTTCATATATGAAGAGGTGTTGTGGAATCCATGTTCTCTCAGTGGGAGTATGAATTTAGTTGAGGGACTTGATAAATTGTCTAGAAGTTGTGACATTTTTCTTTTAATTGTTTCAATTCTTGTCAAGTTGCTACTCCCTCCGTCCCAAATTAAAAGTCGTCGTTTGAAAGTTAAATTTTAAGAAAAGTTTTACTTTTCAAATATATCTTCTTAAAAAGGACGAATACCTTTAAACGCAAGACACACATTTGGATCATTGTCTCTTCATGTGTATTGTTCGGATGTGTAACTTTGTTATCTCACCTAGTTTTATATACTTTTTTAGATGCGCGAGTATAAATTGGGACGAACTAAAAAGGAGTACTTCGTTATTTATAAGATTTTTTGTATATAGGTTAACCAAGAATTAAGTTTTTATACAAATCATGCTAATGTAACACAAAATTTTTCATTTGATAAAACAAAACATACTGAAACTCATACCAGGAGATACACCTAGAGAAGAGGCTGCAAACATAGAAGGTTCAAAAACTCATCACCAATTGGAAATTGTAACAAAAATATAAATAAAGTGCAATATCACATTTGTGCACACACACAAACACAACAAATTGTATATATGTTTTTATATATACACGTAAGGAAATTTATAATTGAAGATGATAAAAATAAGAAATGCAAAGTTAGCGAACGTCTTCAAGAAACTAAAAATTGGGAAGAATATCAAGAAGCACAGGGAGCTACGGTGAATTTAAAGTGGGAAACAAGATAACAAGTCCATTGATTATGAATATCCATATTTATAATTCAGTTCCCAATAAAAATGACTCATTCTATATTTCATTTATATGTTGGTTGTTCATTCATCCATGCTAGAAACAAGATCTTGTTGTATAAATCAACGGAAATACTTACAATTTACGTTTAATTTGTATATGCCGTAGTATTTGTCAGAAGAAATTTTTATTTAATGCCCAATGATGATAACAATCTGGGGAAATAGCTATGATGGTGGATCTGTTGATGATTCTTACAAGCTCCAAACCTTCAATATGGGAAACCATTTGCTGGAAAGTGACATCAAGATGATCGATGACATGTTTATTATAAAAAATCCCAGATTAGTAAAACTCCCTCCCTATTTTATTTGTAAGCATTTAGAATGATGTGTTTGCAATTTAGTAAATTTGGGTTAGCTATGCTATTTCACTTTTGTTATAGGTGTTTTTAATCATAATGTTAGGCTCTATTCAAAACATTGATGAATAAACAATACATCGATTATGTAATTGTGGTGATAAGTATGCTTATGTGGTGGAATTTTTTTGTCTCTTAAGTTGAATGTGTTATGTGAATTGTTCTAATATGTTTTCTTCATCATGTCACTGGTATTCAGACTTTGATGATGTAGAGCGACATGGATTGGCAAATTAGCTCGAAGTATATTTTCTAGCCATTAAGCTAAGGGCCAATTCTCTTCCCAATGCACGAGCTAAAATGACAGGTAAGCATATGTTGTATAATATCTTACCACCATTTTTTTTACATGAGAACAACTTGTAAATATTTTGATTTGGTAAGAACAATCTTGATGCTAATAATATATTTTTGGTGGAATACAGCAAAATTGAATTTACCTATGACTTTGCTACTAGTGTTGCTTTTTGTTTTATGTGAAGATTTTTTCATTTTTGTTGAAATAAATGCAAGTAGATTATGTTCCATATCTTTTGGAGTCTTTCTTGCAATCTCCTATACTTTTTCTTCGACATAAATTATTTGGTTTAATGAAGGTAAATTATCTCAATTGTGCTATGTTGTATTTCCGGTTTAGTTATGGATCTTGATTTTAACGAGTTTAAAATTCCAAATTTTCATGGTAAAAAAGCTGAGGATAGTTAACAAAATGGGATAAATAATTAGGTTTAAATATATGCTAATATTTAAGAAATATATATGTAGAATGTAAACGGTTGGATCATAGCTATGTTATGACTATACGTGGGGATCCATTAGTTCCTCGTAATGCACTTTGGGGTCCAAAATTTTACTATTTACACTTTGGGGACCAATTTCAATTTTTGTAACGCTTTCGTGACAAATTATCTTTAGAAATCTTACAAATTGAAAAAAAGCACTCCTGTATTTTTTGTAATGTTATAAATACTAACACAAGTTAAAGTTGTATAAATTGTAAGAAAATTACACTTTCATTTTTTATTACACTTTTGTGGAAAAAAAGTGTCGCACAAATAGTTCCTTTTTTATTTCTGGTTTAAAAGATTACATTTCTTTCTAATCTATTTTAATGGCAGTTATGGGCAACAATAGCATTCTCATAACCCCATATGGAGCTAGAGTATGAATCAGTTATGTGATTTAACAACCAAAAGAGATATCAAACTAGAGGAAGTTTAATCATTTAAAAGCATGACACTGATATGTAAGCACTAAATGTAGTAAAATTGTTATCATTATTTACCTTTTTCAATAATTTATTCTTGTATTTTCTAGAAAAATGCTTTTAATTTTCATGAGTCCTGCCACGGCATGTTCCATGGTGATTATCGCTGTCGGTGAATTTGTAGAACATTCCAAGGCTAAAGTAAAGATGGATGACAAATATTGCTCCTTGGCAGATAAATACTCATCCTCTATTTCTATGAAATTTGTATTAACATTATTCATTATTGAACCATAAGATGCATCAAGAACCCAACTTCTCAAACTCATCCCACCAGAAAATAATTCATCGGTTGGTTAATTCCTTGTGAATCTTTCCATCAACACAATACCATAACTATAGACATCGCCACTTGTAGAGAATATTCCATTCGTTCCATATTCTACAAGACCGTAAAATTCATGATATATAAATGAATAAATACAATTGAATCTTTATAGAAAATTTGAGCAAGTAAAAGTTATAAAAATATAAGAAAATTAGACTTCACCGGGTGCCATATATAAACCCAATTGTTGCTAGAGTTTTAGTTTGTTCAATAAATTCCTTTCCACCCAAGAGTTTTGCAATACCAAAATCGCCAACATGTGCAGTCATATCTTCATCAAGCAGGATGTTGCTAGGCAGATCACAATGAACAATAGGTGTTGCATAGCCATGATGTAGATATTCCAAGGCTGTTGCAACATCTATCATTACATTTAACCGTGTCAAAATGTCCAAACTATAATTATGAGAGTACAACCACTTTTCAAGGCTCCCATTAGGCATGTAAGTTAGAACTAAGGCCTTAAAATCCAAGTTCGTACAACTACTGATGATTTTGACAAGGTTCCGATGACGATTGTTACGCATTACCTCACATTCAATGTCAAAACTCTTGAATGCTCCTTATAGATTTAAATTGAAAACTTTTACTACAACAGTCATCCTGTCTGAAAGTATTCCTTTATATACCGAACCAACACTCCCCATACCAAGTATCTTACTTTCACAAAATTCATCTGTCGCTAGCACAAGTTCATGGTAAGACACCCTTCTCCACGCAAGAGGCAATGAATCTTTGTGAGCCAATAATTTCGTCTTTATTTTTGTGCATCTTTTGAACACAAATATTAGGGCAACTGAAATCATTGTTGTTGTTATGAGGGGTAAAATATATGTCGATAGACGCACAACTTTTTTTATTGACCGCCGATTAGTTTTGGCTTTGCATGGTTGAACTTTTAACCGAGGTGCACCACATAGTTCATCGTTTTTCATATATGACTGGGCTCTGAAGTTTTCAAACTGTCCTCCACTGGGAATTTATCCTTCTCGTTTATTAAAAGAGACATTAAAGTTTTTTAGATACCTAAGTTCCTCCAAGGACTTGGGAATCACCCCAGATAAATTGTTAATTGATAGATCCAACAATTGCAAATTTATCAAATTACTCATTGATTGAGGAATAGATCCTTGAAAATTATTATGCGATAATGAGAGGGAACTTAGCGATTGTGCACCTCCAATCGTGGTTGGGATATCACTTGTTAAATGATTCCGCGATAAATCAATTTGGTTTATAACTTTCATACTTCCTATATCTGGTGCTTAATATCCACTTAGCAAATTTGAGGATAGGTTTAGATGCACGAGATATTTTAGACTCCACAAAGTTGATGGAATAGTAGAAGTCAATTTGTTGGAGCCCAAGTACAACGATCTTAGAGATTTAATATCCCCTAAGCATGTCGGTAAGGACCCATTGAGCTCATTATCACTGAAATAAAGGTCTCCCAAGTTTTTTAGCATACACAGATCATTTGGGATGGATCCTTGCAGTCTATTTCGTTGAAGATATACTTGTTGTAGATGTGTTAATCCCCCAAGTGTTGTTGGGATAGATCATGTCAACTCATTCCTGTCTAAACCTATGTACTCTAAGCATGTTAAGTTTACAATTACAATGGGAATTTTGCCTTTAATTTTCGAACCAATTGCTTCAAAATGTCTAAGAGAGGTGGAGAGATTCCCAAATGAACTCAGGAGAGTACCATTTAGTTGGTTATGTGATAAGTCCAAATATACCAGTTGTCTGCAGTTTGTTAAAGAAGTGAAAAACCCCAATTCTAGACTATGATATTCTCTGGTCAAATAATTAACTTCGAGGTAAAGTTTTTCGAGGAGTCTTAGATCACCAAATGTATTCGGTATAGAGACTGTAAATGAATTATTGCCCATGGCTAGGATGGAAAGCTTAAAAGCATTGCCGATAGAGCTTGGAATTATTCAACTAAGATAGTTTTTGATTAGGTAAAGCCCTTCAAGATTCGGAAGCCAAAGGCCCATGCTTGATGGAAGAAAGCCAGAGAATTGATTGAAGCCTAGGTCAAGAATTTTCATTGTTGAGATATTAAATATTTTGACTGGAATGGTGCCTGTTAAACTATTATTACCGACTACAAATATCTCCAAATTAAGGTTCCAGCTCTCATTTCGTAATGTCCCTGCAACAACATGAACACCCTTGTGTTAAAACCCTATATTCACTATATGCGTTTGATGTAAATATAGGAATTCATTTAGTTAAAAAAATGTTATGGGTGCAAAGAAAGTACACACAAAATTATATAAGCTGATGTGGTTGTGCAATAAAGTGTTGTACAATGTCTTGGGATGAGTGATGCACAATGTTCCATTGCGATGCCGCGACTTTTTGTGTAATTGCTTTGTACCCGTATTATTACTCTTTTAATTATATGCAATATACTTTCTTATTATCTCCTTCCTTGGTAAAGAATGCTTGATGCATTATCTATGCCTTTGCTGCCATGTGATGTCTGTATGTGACTAAATTGGTTTTACCCAAGTGATCCACTATGGTACAAATATTTGCAAAATAAGAAGAATATATTACTCCAATTATAAGAATGGTTTTCAGTAGTCACAATGAAATTATGATGAGTGATCACTGTACTTCTTTGAAACCACCATGAATTGAGCAATCATACGATGGTAATGATGTTAATATTAACAAGGGCATATAAATAAGTTTCATGTTCCAAAATGATACTAATTATAAAAATGATGTTTTCCATCCTAATTGCGACTGGTTAGTGCATCATATTTTTTTTAATTGTAAGCAATTCAAATAAAGTATCATTTATTAATTATTTTGTCCCTCAGACCCAATTTGTTATTGGTAAGCCCAACCCACTGTGAGAGGTCTATGGACCATTTGCTTGAGGTATGTCCCGTCCAGCATCATAGAATATCACGTGTAATGATTCATATTATTGTGATATCAAGGAAATTGGTGGAGGTTGGTGTAAAAATTTGTTGATTGTGTTATGGTTAATTCGGTTAGGTTAGTTTTTAGTAGAAAAAAATTTGTTGATTATGCTATGGTTGATTAGGTGTGGTGAGTTTTTAGTTAAAATTGTGGTTGTATTATAGAAAAAATACTAGTTTCTAACCATTATGATGATAAAATGACGCAACAAATATAAGTTACGCAAATAAAAAATCCAAGGGTTCATTAGTAATATAAATAGTTCTATTATTGTTGTGTAGCCCCCATCCTTTCTATATTGATTCTATTTCTTCTTTGATTTGTTATACAATGTCCTCTTTACAACAATCACCCATCATATATAATAATAATAATAATAATAATAATAATAATAATAATAATAATAATAATAATAATAATAATAATAATAATAATAATAATAATAATAATAATAATAATAATAATAGTTTTTGAATTATGTGAGCATAATAAGGGTTGAGATTGTGCCACATCCTCACTAAAATGATGGGATGAGATTAAGTGTTCCGTTTTTGAAATTTTGAATTTCAAATATCAATCCTTCTCAATTCTCCCCACCCCCACCAACTGACTTTTCATTTCCCAACGCCTTTCCTTCCTCTGATTTAAAAGCCACACTCTCTCTCTCCCTCTACTAATCACAGGTTCTGTCACGCCCCCTACACTGCATTTGTCTTCCTTATATTATTCTCACCAATTCTAACTCTTGAATTGATATATTGGTTATTACGTTAAGGGTCCGTTTGATAGAAAATTGGGAAAATGCAAATGATTCCAGGACATTTGATTCCATGACAAACAATTCCAAGGCAAATGAATATTTTCCAACTTGTGTCTGTTTGATACAAGTTGGAAAATCATCAATTTTCCACATTTTCTATCAAGCGCAAAAGTTGGAAAATAGATATAAATGTGGAAAATTTATTTATGGAATATATATATATATAAATAAATAAAATTAAATATACAAAGTATATGAATATATATTATATTATTTCGGATATATATATGAATATCTATTATATTATTTGCGGAATGAATATATATTATATTATTTGCGGAATATATATATGAATATATATTATATTGCTTGCGGAATGAATATATATTATATTATTTCGGATATATATATTATATTATTTGTGAAATATATATATATATATATATATATTCCACATAAATAATTATACAATATAATATATATTCATTTATTCCATAAATAATTATATAATATGATATTATATAATTATTTATGGAATATATGAATATATATTATATTATATATTGAATATACTAAATATATATTATTTGCAGAATATATCCATTTATTATATATATTCAGTATATATATATAATATATGTGTATATTCTGTAAATAATATTATATATTGAATATAATAAATATATATTATTTACAGAATATATCCATATATTATATAATATAGTATATATGTAATATATGTGTATATTCTGTAAATAATATATATTCAGTATATTTATAATATATATACGAAATATAAATATATATTAAAATATATGAATTATATAAATTATATAAATGTATGAAATATATAAATATATGAAATATATATATAAAAATACGAAATATACGCAATATACATATATATGCTAATATATATATATATATATTAGAATATACGAAATATATAAATTTAATATACAATATATATATATTTACATATTTATTAACAATATATATTCATATATTTATGAAATATATAGAGTTTACAAAATAAAAATTGGTTTTGAGTGATTTGCCACCCAAAGGTGGCAAACAAAAACCTGACCCCCCCAAAGAATTGAATTTCACCCTAGGGTGGCAAATTGTGCTTAAGGGGTGTTGTACATAGAAAACAAATTCCAAGGCAAATGAAGGCTATCAAACAGCCTAAAAGTTGAAAAAGATCAGAATTTTTCAACTTTTCTGAATTTGGCCTGTAATTGAAAGGCTATCAAACAGACCCTAAATTCATAACCAGGTTCTGTCACGCCCCCTTCAGGTATTTTTTTTTTGGTTACAATATATTGGTTATTATGTTAAATTGATACTTTTTTTTATGATTTGCCTAGTAGGTTCAACAGGTATTTTACTTCTTTCTTCTAATTTCATTCTTATTCAAAGTCTGTGATTTGGTATGGCTTCAGATCTGATCCTAAAACCCTGAACAGTTGGGGGTTTAAAATCTCTCTCTCTCTCTCTGCCTTAATTCTTTTTTTATTTGCTATTTTGGATTTTAGCCTTTGGATCATGGAGATTTAGGGGCTTTTACTTCCAAATCTTAGGGTTTTAGGTTTTTCGTTTTGTATTTTTTCTATTTAGTTGGGATTTTTTTGTTCTAGAATTGTTTTTGTCTGATGTGTTTTGGTTAAGTTTAAGGACCACAAAAAGTTCTGATTTTCTTGAGGTTCTAGGGTTTTTAGTTTGACTCAGTTTTGGGGTTTTAGTAAAACTATTGTTTTAAACTCGGTTTGAGTCTATACATGGTCCATTTCATCGGTTTATACTAAAACCAAACGTTGTTTTGTGGTTGTTTGTTATTTGTCTCTGTTCTCACTCCAAAAAACCCAATCCCTCTTCTACTATCGTAGACCCTCTAACACTTTCTGTCTCCAAGAAACAACACAATTAGATTTCAATCCCTTCACTAAGCACCACCACGATATCCTTTCTCTCAGGGTCTCTCTGTAAATTTCATTTTAGATTTTTTGTTTATCAGTCATGCTTCAAAATAGTGTTATAATACCCGAATATGGTGTTTATATTTTGTTTTGCAGATCTTACAACATCAGGTACACTCGTGGTTCTCATTTTGTTACTATTTTGGGTGTTTCAAATCAGTGGTTTCAAAATCATAATATGGTGCTTATGCTTTGTTCTTT
The DNA here is from genome assembly GCA_949130495.1 of Sambucus nigra. NCBI lineage: Eukaryota > Viridiplantae > Streptophyta > Magnoliopsida > Dipsacales > Adoxaceae > Sambucus > Sambucus nigra. The sequence continues at coordinate 2,153,907 of CASBWL010000485.1, forward strand.
TTTTTTTTTTATAGATATTGCCATTGGATTCACACCAAGACTGAATCTGGTATATACTATGTTCTCTCTCATTCATTGACGATCTATCCCTCTCTCAGCATTTTTTTCTTTAATATATTGCTAATTCTGGATTTTGGACAAAAATACAATTTTAATTAAAAATTAGATTTTGCCCACAATTGTTAAAAAATCTGTCAAGTTCAACCAATACGTGGAGATTTCTTTTAAAAACACTCAAAAATCTATTATAAAGAAAAAATACACAAAAAGATTAACATAAAAAGAAAAGAAAAAGAAAAATATACTCTCTTCAGTTCTCACTTCTATTGTTCACCCCCTCACCCCGCTTTGCCACCCCCCTCTCCGCCCTTTCTCTCTCTCCTTCACACACACGCGCACGTGCACACAACCCAAACTACTTGCACCTCTCTCACGTAACCCCTGACAACCTACAGGTCTCTCACCATTGGAGATCGATGTCAACACAATGAGGAATGAGTTGCAACGACAGTCAATTCCAACGAATCTGTGAAAACCAATTCAAATTTAGATTTTAGATTATGTTTTAGATTTAAGTTTTTCTCTAAAGCTTCGAATCTGGTGGGTTTTTGGTCTGAGTGCAGGTGGTTTCGGTGGTGTTGGGAGGGTTGAGGCTGCGGTCGGTGGAGAGTGAGGAGGTAATTGTGGGTGGGTTGGGGGGGGGGGGGGTTCGTTTTGTTTGGGTTGCCAGGGATTGGGTTTGCTACCGGTGATGAAGGGTTGTGTTGCCGACGGGTGGATTTCGGTTGGAGGCTTACTGGCAGGAGTGGGAAGGGGTTTGGGTGCTAAAAAAAGATGCAAAATTTAATTTGTTTTTAATTTTCTTTTGTGACTTTTTTAGTTTGTTGAGTTTTCTTTCTAGTTTTTTTTATCTTCTTTTTTTTTATGATTTTCAAATTACTTTTAATTTTAAATGACACATGTGTGTTAAACATGATGGATTTTCTAACGATTTTCGGCAAAGTCTAATTTTTGATTAAAATGTATTTACCTCTAAAATTGATAAATAGTAACGTATTAAAGGTAAAAAAAAACCTTTTTTGGGGCTTCATAATTATTTGGGTTAAGTTCTTATCTTAGCGTTTTAAACCCATTAGTTTAATATATGTTTTGTATTTTTTTGCGTTAATTTCAGATTTAGGATTCTCATTGAAATGATGTTTCATATATGGGTTATTCCAAGTAACGTTGTGTGTTTCACCGAAGAGCAGTCCCACGGTGATTGACCTTTTCTTTTTCTTTGCTTTACTTTTTTCTTTCCATATTTAATTGATTTGTTTTACAAATATGTTTTAGAATTGTTCAAAGGGGCATAATATTCCATTTTTAATACTCTATAAGAAATTCATGAACCTTTTGTTTTTGTTTTCGCTGAACGGATTGTTTAACAGCGATGAAATAGCTTGATAGAAGTGATGGACAACAATAGAAGTACATGAATAACCTTTTGTCCCTATACCATGTATATCTTTTGTTTGAATATGTGGGTGATTTGGAAGGGATTCTTAACACATTGTTTGTAATTGCCATCGATAGATCGTAATAAAGTTCCACCTAATCTGACCATTTATAGTTTTGATGTTACTATCAATAATGCTCATGTTAACTTTCTTTTGCATTTCTTTTCCTTTATAAGATTGAAGTGTGCATAGTCTGTATCCAAGTAACTTGAAATTATTTTTTTGAACTCAAATTGCCATCTAATATTTACAAATTTATCCTTGGAATAATGTAAAATGACTCTTTTATCTTAATTTGGTTGACTTTCTATGAAACCTATAATTAATCATAGCACGCTGTAGGCACATAATAATTATAATAATAAGACTTGTAAAAAATATGAAGACAACTCACGACTTTGTGTTTTTACTTCATATGAACTCGATACCTTAAAAACATGACAAGAATTGACTAGCACCATTCCTGATTGTCACCCATTTAGATTTAGAAAAAAATGGATAAAAACGTGAACACATGACATGTCACGATTAAATTGAGTTATGATTTTGACATGACACGACATATATTTAGATATAGTATATTATATTTCGATGTTTTTAAATAAAGATGGTAACATTTTTTTTAATTGTATTACCTATGTTTTATTTGCGTTGATTACCACACTATTTTTTAAAAAAAAATATTTCAGAGTGTTGGACACAACAAAATACACTTTGTGATCATATCTAGTAGGTTTAGTTGTGTATTGTGTAATTTGTGTTGCAATTTTTTGATCAATTATTCCTAAATAATATCTGTGTGCCATTGGCACTGCTGCCAGCATGTACTAGAGGAGCCAAATGCATCTTTAAATGGGCACTTTTATGAGAAAACCTAATGCGTCTTCAAATTGTTTGTGTAATATGTTTTCTACATCTTTTGCAATATATTTCTTCACAATTTTGTTTGCCTATATTCGGGTTTGATTGGAAGTTTGTGGGATTTGATTTTGATATTGGTAACTTCGCATTTTTCATTCCAAACAATAACGGGATGAGAGAAGAGAAAATATTGTTGATGGAGTGGTAACAAACCATATAGGGTTAATTACATTTGACCCCCCTGAACTTTATCTCTCCTACACTTCACCACCCGAACTTTCAGTTTTTGTACTTAACCTCCCAAATTTTGAAAACGACTATAAGTCCCCTACCATCAAACTTTGTTAGTTTTGGCGGGAAAAGTCAGGCATGTGCGAGGCACATGATTGAAAGTGAGGGCCTTTTCAACCAAACATACATTTCTTAAAATAAAATCTTAAAATAACAAAAAAATTTAAAAATTATGAAAAAATTTAAAAAATATCAAAAATTCTAGAAAATTTTAAAATTACAATTTTTTTTTTTAAATATTTAGAAATTACGAATATATATTTAAAAATCCTAAAAATTACGAAAAACAATTTAAAACTGGAAATTATAAAAAAAGAAAAGTTTAAAAAGTCTGAAAAATTCTGAAAAATATTTTGGAATTTACATAAAAACTTTAAAGAATATAAAATATTGAAATGTGTAAAAATCGAAAAAAATAATTCCAGAAATAAAATCCAACCTTAATAAAAAAACATAAAAATAGAAACCTTGATAAAAAAAATAACATAACAAAAATGAAATTTTGATAAAAAAAACTGAAATTTCCATCCTTAATTAAAAACTGGACAAAAAATTCAACCCAAAAAAACGAGTATCTAGCAAAAAAAAAAAAGTTTCTAGCCAAAACAAAATTCCACAACATTAACACCAAATCCTCAACAAATGATCCACGGATCTATATAATGAGAAGAGATTATAAACAAAGCTCATGTCGTAATTAAAACAATCTGTTTAAATTGAAAAAACTATCGAAAAATTTGAAGAAGACTTTTCCAAAATCTAGATGTATTAGAAAACATTAAAATGTTTGAATAATATTGCCATTTTTTTGAAAAAATCTTGAAAAAAAAAACAGATCTGGGTTTTTGAAAGAATAGATCTAAACACAAAAAACAAATAGATCTTGTATGAGAAAAAATAAATATATTTTGGTTTTTAAAGTAAAAAATGGCACAAACCCATCACAAACCATTCGACCAAATCCCTCATCCCTTACGGCCAAATCCCATCCAAACCCGGCATAAACCTTTCCTCCAGCGCTGTTTGCGAACAACCACCTTTCAATACCAAACCCACCATTAATGGAACTCAGACCAAATTTGTTTTTATGTGTGTGTTTGAACCTGTGTGTGTGTGTGTGTGTGAAAGAGAGGGGGGAAGGGAAAAATGAAGAGAAGAGAGAGAAGAGGTTGTCTCCATGGAAGAGAGAGGAGAAAGGAGAGTGGGTTGATTTGAAGAGAGGGAGAGAGAAAGAGTGAGGAAAATGATTATGAAAGGATTTTTGGAAAATGGCTAAAATAACCTTTAATAAGTCACATGCTTATCATGTGCATCTTTTTCGTCCAAAAAGTTAACGATATTAACGGTAAAAGGTTGTTTGCAGTCATTTTGAAAGCTTAGGGGGGTAAATACATAAATTGAAAGTTCGAGTGGTAAAGTGTAGGGGGGATAAAGTTCCCGAGGGGGGGGGGGGATACAGTTTTGATGGAAAATTATTATGCTATAATAAAGGGATACACCGGACTCTCAAAGTCTCAGCCATTTTTGTTAAATCACTAGAAATTTGATTTCATAAATCTAATTTGGTTTCTGTTCCAGATTCCATTTACTGATCTATCACTAGAAGGTTCTGAGATCTGTTTGTTGTTTTTGGCTTTTGGCACTTTTTGATTTTATAGCTTATATATATTTTTAATAAACCCGATTTCTCGCATCTCAGATTCGGATCTTCATCAAATTCTCACTTTCTTCATCTAATTCTATATTCTTTCAAAAAATCTTCTTTAATTTCTCTCGCTGTTCAACCCACAAAAAGCAACACGGGTTGATCATCTTTCACCCTATTTCATACAATTGTTTTTGTGATATTTAAGGTTTTTGTTTTAATTTGGAATTTCTTTTTGTTCCAAACTTGAATCTAAATTGGGTCTTTTGGTTTCAATTGAACATTTTTATCGGTTTTAATTGAACATACTTTGAATTTCGTATGTGTGCATGGTCGTTAAGGAGAACCACTTATTTTCGAGATGGGAATTCTTACCCCATGACAAAATATATTAGGGTCCTGTTGAATTATCTGGCAAGGTCGGCGATGCTTTTTATTAATCAGGTTACTTTTTGATCCCTTTGAATCATAAAAATAACACGATCTTTTCAAAATCAGGGTAATTTTCCTCACTAGATATTGACATGTTTGGGTTCATTGATATTAGGATTTTGTTGCCATTTCTTTTTGATTGTTGCCTTGGAATTTACTATTTATTGCTAATTATTGATTGTTGACATTTTAGGATTAATCAATTTTGTAGTGATTGGTGTTAGACATAATTTATTTCCTATTTTTTTTGTAAATTCCCCACATTGAAGGACTAAATATTGGAAGATCACTATTGTCGGAGGGTAACACTTCAAGACAACATATTATTGCAAAGCTGCCATTATACATGTGTGTCATTTCCTTTACTACAATTTTTTTACTACTTCTTTATTATTTAACTTGCATGCAGTTTTACGTATTTTTGTTTATGACTGTAGAATATTTACTGGTGTAGTTTTATCGTCCGTAATTTTAAGGGCCAGAGTTATTGTTTCTATTATTTTAGCACATCTATTTTAGTGAATTAATTTGTAAGAGTATTTAAGTAATTAACCTATTAACTAATTGATTGATTTTTTGGCTTTACCATTGTCGGTGCCCAAGTCCGGATGTGAAACGAGGTGTTAGGGTCAGGTTGATAGCTGACTGTAAAATTTATGTCAAATCTTGATGATGGATTATCCAGTTTAAAGAATAAATGTAAATAAAAATAACATACCTAAAATTAGATTTGGTACGTGGAATTTAGGAACACTAACTGACAAGTGTAAAGAGCTTATGGATACCTTAAAATGGAGAAAAATCAACACAACATGCCTACAAAAAACTAGATGGAAGGGTCAAAAGGCTAGAGAGATAGGTGAAAGTTATAAATTATTTTATTCGGGAGGAAAGATAATCGTAGAAATGGGATATGTATTGTTATTGATAGCTATATGAAAGATAAAGTAGTGGATGTTAAATGATGGGGGGATAGATAAATGAACAATAAGATTGTCTTAGATAAAACAATTTTAATTATTATAAGTGCTTACGCGCCCCAAGGAGGTTTAGATGAAAATGTAAATAAATTATTTTAGGAATTGTTGGATGAAATATTACAACAAATTCCTACATATGAAAACATATTTATAGGAGGTGACTTGAATGTATATGTAGGAGTAGAGCGGGACGTGTATCCAATGATACACGGAGGTTGTGGTAAGAGAAATGAGGGAGGGAAAACTATCTTAGAATTTGCTAAGGCATATGATCTAGCGTTAACCAACACATTTTTTTTTAAAAAAAAGGATGAACATTTAATAACATTTAAAAGCGGAGAGAATAAAACTCAAATAGATAATGCTTACTTAGAATAAGAGACTCGAACACATGCAAAGACTGCAAAGTTATACTAGGTGAAAGCCTAACAAATCAACAATGTCTATTAGTAATAGATTTAGTCATTAAAGGATTTGAGTACGGAAAAAGAGAATATAGTTTATCAAAATATAAAATGGAGGGATTAAAAGGATGCAAAGAGATATAATTTAGGAAGAAGTTCATGTTAAACATGAAGTAAAATTGGGACGAAAATGTTAACAACATTTGGTCAGGAACAAAGAATGATATTGACAAAATATGTAAGCACATTTTAGGTGAGACTAAAGGAAAAAGATTCATTAAAAAAAGATTTGGCGGTGGAATGAAGAAGTGCAATAGATAATACAAAAGAAACGAGTAAGTTTTAAAGACTGACAAAAGCGTAAAAATGAAGAAGACTTAGAAAGATATAAGAAATTAAAAAGTGAAGTAAAAAATATTATTAGAAATGCCCAACAAAACAAACTAGATGATCTTTGTAGTAAATTAGGTACCAAGGAAAGTGAAAAGGAGATATTCAAATTGGCAAAGAATAGAGATTGATTAACATTCGGGACAAATTTCAAGACACGTGTTTCTTACAACTCGAAAAAGATATCATTCTCAGTGATCAACCCAAAAATTGAAGAAAAATGAGATCATACAACAATTAAGTGCGGACCCAAAGAAAGTTGAATCAACTTGTGACTCGAGATTGCGTAAAACACTTTGAAAGGGTGAAAGGCACAAATCTCACGGGCTAAAGTCTTTACTAGTGATCCTTAAGGTTCTCTTTAGATTTGTAGTACTCCTCAACTCTAAATCGTATTGACGTGATACGTGCGCAAATTTTGTTGAGTCTAAAAATTCATGGTGCAACGTGCCTTGTGTGACACCTCGCCTAATAAAATACCGGGAGATCACTCCTATATCAAATCAAAAGCAGGAGTCTCATATGGTTCATTCTTAGCATCACTGTCGAAAACAAATTTAATTACTAATATCCTATTAGGCCGGTGTAAAAATTTTAAATTAATAATCTTTTTAACCAAACCATTTAAATAAAACAATTACAACAGTTTATATGCAGCAACAGAAATGAAATGAAATAAAATAACCGAACACTCGGTACAATAATACAACCAAATCGAATGCCGCACTAAAAGGAGATTGTTGATACCAAATTTAGTTTGCTGACATGGATCAATTGAGTGAAGACACATGGCAATCTAAGTGGCAAAAACAAACACTTCCGAGGAACTCACACGCTCTGAGGAACCATACTACAATGAGGAGCACTGCTTCCCCGAGGAACTCATACGCTCCGAGGAACAAGAACTCTCCGAGGAACTCTTGAGTACCGAGAAGCTTAGGAGGTCCGAGCAACTCAGGCGGTCCGAGCTGCACCTCGAACAAAGCATTAATAGCTAGATAACCAACAGTTTGACTGTTCATTAAATGCTTATCATTCAGACGCATACGTTTAAGGGGCATTGAATGTATTACCCTTTCATATGTACATCATTTAATCTATTACCCTTTCACATTACAGCTTCAGGTCTATAAATACATTGTACAATCCTCATTGTAGGGGATCGGAATTTCTGGAGAGAACTTGTATTCGAGAATTCCCAAACACCCAGCAATAACATAATAGTGGACGTAGGCTATTCTTATAAGGCTGAACCACTTTAAAAACTCTTTGTTTCATTTATTTTATCTGTGATGGAATAATTAGATACGATCTAATTTTTTACGTCAACAGATTGGCGCCGTCTGTGGAAAACGACTGGTAATATCGTTTTTCATCAAAAACATTCATCACAAATGGCTGATATTCCAGAATCCAGCAATCGAAACGCTGGAAGCCCTCCAAATCCATCTCCTCCGCCAAATATTCCAGATTTGGCTGGAATAATGACAAATCTGGCTCAAGGCCAGACCGCCATGCAAGAAACTATGCGACAACTCATAGAAACCCTCCACGGCGGTGCACCAACTCATTCAGGACTGCGGAGTATTAAAAAAAACACCCGTGCACCATCCTCGCGTACTAGGAATACTAATTCATATAGCAATGAGAAGTCTGAAGATTTTTCTTATCAATCTGGAGGAACTTCGTCAGTGCGAGCCACAGATACTGAACAACGTATCACTCTCTCTCCAGAAAGGACTAGTGCGCTAGAGAGGTTAAACAGGGTATCACCTTTTAATCGATTAGGACCTAGAAGGAGTAAAAGTCCTCCTAGAGCCCCATCGAGGAGTTTTCGACGATTATCAGATTTAAGGGAAGGATCTGCCCAGTCGCGGCCAGCTACTTGTCAAGAGAGATCCCAGGAAGCCACCTCAACGCGATCAGTTGCTCGAACCAACAGGCCCGAGGAAGGAAATGATGCATGGAAAGGCTCTATTCAAAGGCTGGAGGATAGATTAGGGGAAATGGCTAAAGCCAAGAACCCTCTACAACGAACCTTTATTCGAGGAACACCTTTTGTCCAGGCCATTGTAGATTTTCCAACAGCATCAAAGTTCAAGGCACCTGTTGTGACCCCCAAATATGATGGAAAGACTGACCCTGTCCTTCATATAGAATAATACCAAACTGCAGCCGACATCTATGCTGTTCCAGATGAGATGGGATGCAGAGCATTCTCGGGAACTCTTACCGGATCTGCTCAAATATGGTATAATAATCTTCCTCGGGGTAAGATCTCAACTTTTCTTCAACTGGCCGAGTTATTCATTGGGAATTTCTATTTTGGGGCAAAGCCAGTTAAACGAGTTGCACATTTGTTAAGTGTTGGACAAAAAGATGGTGAGAGCACCAGAGATTATATAACTCATTTTAATAACGAGAAACTTGAAGTCATTGATTATGAGGAGAAGACATCAATTACTGCTTTGATGAGTGGACTACTGCCCAACAAGTTGTACTACACTTTGGCCAAAGATCCACCTAGATACATGTCAGATCTGATGGGAAAAGCGTCCAAGATTATGAATGCCGAGGAGGCTATGGCTACGAAGAAGAATATGGATGCCAAAGAAACCAAGGTGGAAGGTGATAAAGCTAAGAAGAAAGAGCATAAGAACAATGGTAATGACAAACATTCAAAAACTAGGTCGGTATGGGACGTAATGAAAAAATTTGATAATTATACTCCTTGAAGACGGATATCAACCATGTTCCAGAGGAAATCAAGAACAACGAGGAATTAAACTGGCTATAGAAAATGAAGGCAGACCCTGACAAGAGGAATAAGGCGAAGTATTGCGAGTTTCATAAAGATCATGGCCATATGACCAAAAATTTTTAAAATGAGATTGAAACACTCATCAGACGAGGAAAGCTGTCAAAGTATGTCGATCGTGGAAGCAAAAGAAGAAATAACGACCGAAGAAGAGAGAGGTCTAGATCTCCTCGTCGAGTAGAGGAGAATAAGAAAATAAACCATAAAGTTGACCCAGAAGACGACCCCGATCTTCCCAAGAGACCAAGGCAGCCAGAACGTGAGGTATTTTTAATACGCTTTGGGTCATTTGACTGTAATGTTATAACAGGTGGAGATGCAGGAGGAGGAGACCTTACTGCAGAGAGAAAAGCTTACCTCTGTGAGGCTCAAGCTTGCTCGTGCATTCAACGAATAAATTTAGCCGAGGAGGATCACCCGAGAAAGGTGAACAAAGAGAAATTGGTCATTGGTTTCTCAAAGAATGACTTTACAGGTGTTCTATATCCTCATGATGACCCATTGGTGATCAAAATGAGGATGAAGGAAGTAATAATTTCAAGAGTACTGGTCGACAATGGTAGCTCGGCAGACATCATGTTCTACTCGTGCTTCGATAGTTTAAATCTAAAGCTATCTCAATTGGAGCCTTATCATAGACCCCTCATCGGTTTTGCTGGCGAGAAAGTATTTCCACTTGGGACGATCAAGTTGGATATATTCATTGGTACGTGGCCTGCTTGTCTAACAGAAAGAATACGCTTTTTCATGATGGATAAGAATGTTCAATCATCATACAATATCATCATGAGAAGAGTAGGATTAAAGAAATTCGAGGCTGTACCATCTACAGTGCATCAATGCCCAAAAATTTCCAACAAATTTTGGAGTAGGAGTTGTGAAAGGTGATCAGAAAGTAGCTCGAGAATGCTATTATTCATCCACCGAGCAAGAGGAATTGGAATAATCAAGGAGAAAGACTACTACCTATCAAGTGGATGAAGGTACAAAAAATAAAACATTGGATCCTAGAGATGAGTCGCAACTCGTGAAGGGTCAAGTGGTGGAAGCTACTGAAAACATCATTCTGGACGACGCACACCCTGAACGTACTACTCAAATAGGTTCTTCGTTGGAAGCCTCACTAAAACAGGAATTGATAACTTTCCTTAGAAGCAGAAAACAAACTTTTGCGTGGAGTCATGAAGATATGCCTGGGATAGACCCAAATTTCTTATGTCACGAACTCAATGTGAATAAGGAGATCAAGCATGTGAAGCAGAGAAGAAGAGTATTCAGTCCCGAGAAGAATCAAGCCATACAGGAGGAAGTCGAGAAGCTCCAGAAAGCTTGTTTCATTGAAGATGTTAGATATCCAGATTGGTTAGCCAATGTGGTGATGGTAAAAAAGAAGAACAACAAATGGGGGATGTGTGTAGACTTCACCGACCTCAACAAAGCATGCCCAAAGGATCACTTTCCATTGCCCCGAATTGATCAACTGGTGGATGCTACCTCGGGACACGAGCTGCTGAGCTTCATGGATGCTTATTCTGGTTACAATCAGATTAAAATAAAACCTGAAGACAGGGAGAGTACTTCTTTCATTACCCCTAGGGGAACTTATTGTAATAATGTTATGCCTTTTGGTTTGAAAAATGCAGGTGCGACATATCAGCGGCTGATGAACAAGGTCTTTGCTGAACAAATCAGTTGCAATATGGAAGTCTATGTTGACGATATGTTGACAAAGAGCAAGAAAGCTGCCGATCATCTAGTTGACTTAAGTCAGACTTTTGAGCAACTGGATAAATATCAAATGAAGATGAACCCGACGAAGTGCACATTTGGAGTACGAGAAGGCATGTTCCTCGGGTACATTGTCAATCAACGAGGCATTGAGGCGAATCCTGAAAAGATCAAAGCTCTGCTAGGGCTGCGATCTCCAACTACGAAGAAAGAGGTGCAAAGTCTTACAGGACGAGTAGCAGCACTCAACAGATTTGTATCACGAGCAACTGATCGATGTCTCCCATTCTTCAAGACACTCCGAAAGACTTTTGAGTGGAATGATGAATGTGAGAAGGCTTTTCAAAACTTGAAGAAATACTTGGGAGCACCTCCACTGTTGTCCAGGCCAGTGATGAGAGAAAAATTATACTTATATCTTGCAGTGTCCGAGAATGCAGTTAGCTCGGTGTTGATCAGAGTGGAGAATGGAGTACAAAAACCAATCTACTACACAAGTAAGGCCTTCCGAGGAGCAGAAATCAGATATCCAAGGCTGGAAAAATTGGCACTGGCGCTGATTGAGGCGAGTAGGAGAATGAGGTCATACTTCCAGGCTCATACCATAGTAGTATATACTGATATGCCATTGAGGCAAGCCCTTCATAAACCAGAAAAATCAGGAAGATTGATGTACTGGGCAATAGAGCTCGGTGAATATGATATAGTTTATGAACCCAGATCATCGCTAAAAGGGTAGGCTGTAGCAGATTTTATAGCAGAGTTCACCTATCCTGATATCCCCGTGGAGCAAAAGTTGCTCGCTGATCAACCTGTGGATGTTATAGGATTATCAAACACAAGCTCATACCAACTTCGGTTGGTAAAAGGGCAAGTGGATGCTACAGGATCATCAAATTCGAGCTCAGACCAACTCCGGTTGGTAAAAGGGCAAGAAAAGATGATCGACGAAGAGCAAGAAATATTAGGGGAGGATGAAAGGAAGTAACAAATATTTCACCAAGGAACTCTGTCAGATCAGAAATTTGAAGACGAGTTACCTATATGGAGGCTATATGTAGATGGCTCATCTTGCACTACAGGATGTGGCGCGGGGATAGTTTTGAGCACTCCGGACGAGGTCGACATGGAATACGCCCTACGTTTCCAATTCAAAGCTTCCAATAATGAGGCTGAGTATGAAGTCATGATTGCAGGTCTTAGTTTGGCAAAAATTATGGAGGCGCAGCAGGTTATTGTCTTCAGTGATTCTCAATTAATTGTAAATCAAATGTTGGGAGTATATGCAGTTAGAGGAGAATTAATGATCAGATATCATGCAAAGGCAAAGGAGCTGGTGTCAGAATTTGCCGCTATTCAGCTGGTCAGAATACCAAGAATGGAGAATGCGAGAGCAGATGACTTAGCTCGATTAGCATCAGCTACTCGTACCGAGCTACGAAGAACAATCCCAATTGAAGTTTTAGCTGGTCGGAGTATAGATGAAGATCTGACGACGAACTTTATTACCCTCGATTTAGGATCATCATGGATGGATCCCATCAGGGCATATATTGAGAAAGGAGAATTACCAATTGACAAGCTCGCAGCCAAGAAATTGAAGTTTAAAACTACTCGGTATGTATTAACTAATGGTATTCTGTATAGACGGGGAATTATGGCAGGTTTGCAGAGATGTGTGCATCCCACCGAGGTGAAAGATTTAATTGAAGAGGTCCATGAAGGGTCCTGTGGAGCCCATGTAGCAGGTCGGACACTCTTGCAAAGGATGATGACGCAGGGATACTACTGGCCGACGATGAGAGCTGATTGTATAGCCTATGCCAAGAAATGTGACAAGTGCCAGCGCTTTTCCTCCATCCGAAGAACTCCACAAGCATTGCTGACACCCATCACTTCCCCTTGGCCATTTGCCATGTGGGGAATAGATTTGGTCGGGCCACTGCCAACGACCAAAGGAAGATTCAAATACCTCGTCGTCGCAGTGGATTATTTTACTAAATGGGTTGAAGCTGAGCCTCTCATTGATATGACGTACGACAAGGTGTACCAATTTGTTTGGAAGAACATCATTTGTCGATATGGTCTTCCTCATTCTTTCATCATAGACCATGGAACGCAATTTGATAACGAGGAGTTCGCTACCTATTGCCATCAGTCAAACATTTTGAAGATCCACTCAGCACCAGGCCATCCTCAAAGCAATGGACAAACTGAAGTGACAAACAGAACGCTGCTAAGTGGCTTGAAGAAAAGACTGAATGATGCGAAAGCAAATTGTATCAACGAGCTACAATCAGTATTATGGGCTTACCGAACTACTCCCCGAGCAGCAACTGGAGAATCACCATATATGCTGGCGTTTGGAAGTGAAGCTGTTATACCTCCCGAGTTGGGCATCCCAACACATAGGGTACTGAATTTTAACTCCCCTGTCAGCGACTTAATGAGAAGATTGGATTTAAACATGCTCGAGGAAGTTAGAGAAGAAGCAGCCATTAGAAATGCTGCTTACCAGCAGCGAACATCTTTGTTCTACAACAAGAGAGTGAAGAAGTGCGACCTGAAAGAAGGAGACTATGTGCTGAAGAAAGTAATTCAAAAGCACAATAAACTGGAGGCAAACTGGCATGGACCATACCGAGTTACCGAAGTTGTTCGACCAGGAACTTACCGAATAGCAAATTTAGAAGGGGAGGAGTTTAAGAATGCATAGAACGCAGAGCACCTACGCAAGTATTATTAGTGATGAATAAAATGAAGATATTCTGCCGAATTCTCTCCTTTTATTGAAAGTTTTTCGGGGAATACTAGTGTTACACACTACTCGGCAAAACTAGGACTACTCAAATTTATTCTCGAAAATGCCAACTAAGGTTGGTCGAGAAACCTATATTCCTCCGGGAAGTAAAGCTACCTATATTCCTCCGGGAAGTAAAGCTACTTGTATTCCTCCGGGAAGTAAAGCTACTTGTATTCCTCCGGGAAGTAAAACTTGTATTCCTACGGGAAGTAAAACTATATGTTCCTCGGGAAATAAAAGTATTCCTAAAAATGCCAACTTATGTCGGTTAGGAAGTAAATATATTCTCGAAAATGCCAACTTGAGTTGGTCAGGAGGTAAAATTATTTCAAAAAGACTAACTATGGCTGGTCGGGGATAAAAACCCATCAAATATAGTTGGTCGACAAGGAAAATTTACCGACCTTGGTTGGTCGGAAATATTTTATGAAGACGAGAAAGTGATCGAGCAACATTTTTAATACTCGTAACTTTTTAATTATTACTAAGTTGGTCGAGAAACAAAACATCATTTTAACCAAGTGACTACTCGACAATATGTTAGTCGACAATAAGTTGGTCAACAAATGACACAATATTATTATCTTTTTAGCAGATACACATGCACAGATGCAATGTATTTTATAATTACAAGACAACAGCAATTAAGATTGCGAACAAAAATGAAAGTCTTTCATTAAATCCAAAAACAAATTACATTGAGAATGAAATGTATAAAAATTTATTACATCAATATCCCTATTCTATTGGTTTTTCCCCTCTGCTTTTGAAACAGGTTCCTCGCCAGCAGGAGGATCATTTAAAGCAAGAGGAGAATTTATGAAGTTCAAATCTTTTAACATCCTGATATTCATCACGGATGGTCAATCTAGGAGGTGCTCGGGACGAGATATCTCGACATTTGAATGGAGATTATAGTCGCCGAGATATTTGGAAATCATGCATCGAGGAATGGCCCGAGCAGGGATCCAACTCATATCCAGTTTGAATGGTGGCACGGGTAGGTCGAGCAGCCCAGGATCGTGGTAGTCCCACAGGTAATGACCCTGTTCGAGTTGCAGCACACCTAAGGCATTCAACCAGCCTTGCTTGTAGCCCTCATTATTGGCATTCTGGATACGATCGTCCAAGTGATAAAGAGCCTCGTTGTACCCAGCCATCCAGAACTCTCTGGGCTGTTTGTGGAATTAATATGTAAATCTTTCCAGCTGTTCGTGGAGATTTTTGATGAATAGTTCCTTATTTTCCAGGACAGACTTCTGCGTTGAATGCTGCTCTTCCAGGTCCCTGATCTTCTTTGACATTTAAGCCAACGCCTGTTTCTTCGCCATTAATTGGAAGGCCTGGTTCTCTAAGGCAGATTGAGTCCTCTGTTCCTCGACAGGAATCCGAGCAGCTCTTGCTCGTCCCCGAGGAGCTCTTGCTCGTCCACGAGCAGAAGAAGAAGGTCCAGACCTTTTCAAGGTTTCCAATTCGTCCCTCAAGTTAGCGTTCTCAACCTCCAAGAACGAGAATCCCTCATCATTCACTGGGATCAAGGCGTTTGAAGTGGAAGCTGCAGACTTCAACTGAGACAACTCTTTTTGCAAGTTGTTATTTTCTTGCTCTAATAGTTCAGCTATTTGTCTTCACTCCTCGACCTCACCCCTCAGAGTTCTTTCCCTCACATCGTAGCCAGCAAAACGCTTCTCGTACCCCTTATCAGCATTGAGTTGCTGATACTTCTTCTCATACCCCTCGTGCAAAAGGGCAGTGGTTTCTTTGTATTGTTGCTGAAGGTCTTCAAGAATGCCTTGGAGATCCTCGATCATATCATAATAAGCCACATTGTTGGCCACTGCACGATCAAGTAGGGTCTTCAAGTATTGGTAGGCCTCAACCGCCTGTTCCAAAGCATCTTGGCCGAGGATGTCGATAATTTGTGCTGCACTCAGATCTGTGTGACCAGCCTTAAAATAATCATTGCATTGCCTCAACAGCTTGGTATCATGAGCAGATAGTAATTCCATCCTGGCCAGAAACTAGTAGAGAAAGAAAAAGCAATAATCAATAAAATCACCAATAAATCATGAAGAAGAGACAACAGTATGAAAAAACACAAGTTCAAGTTTTATTATATCATAAAGGTCAGAAGTACAAGGTTCAGAGTTACATGTTCATGGTTACATTTGACAAAAGAAAAATATAAAGAGAAACCCGAACAACTCTACACCTTTTCCTTGTCTCCCAAAACCTTCTCGGGAGGCTGGGACGAGGAAGTAGGTTGCTCGGAAGGAACATATAGTAGCTGGGGAAAGTGTTGGAGGTTGCTCGGAGGAAGTAGCGAGCTGCTGAAGTTCCTCGGTAGCAGGCTGGATGGCTGGGGGATGATCTCCCATCACCATAGAAAACTCTTCGGAGGCAGCTTCGTCCTCTTCTTCATCTTCAGGAGTTGGAGGGGGACCAGGGATGTGTCGCTGGAAGAGCTCAGAAGTTTCATCAATCTTCATCTCTTGAAGAGCTGCGACCCACCCATCTCTAAAATATTTTAGGCTGCCATATTCGACTTGCGACATCATGGCAACCAAGACCTTGTTCCACCCCTTGTCCCAACCAGCACTAAAAGATTTCTTCACAGCCAACTTCCTCTTTGTCTTCTCCGAGGAAAGCTTCTCGGAGAGAAGGTTTTCAGCAGCCTTCAGTTTATTATCAACTTCTTCCTTCAAATGACTTACTTCGCGAAGTTGGATTAATTCTTCCTCAGCAACCTTGAGTTTATTCTCAAACTCTCTAGCATTTTTGAGCTTCTTGTCGAGCTCTTTATTTTTCCCCTCCAAGTCCTTTATTTTCTTCTCCAACCCCTTGGAGATTTCAGCAACTTGAGCTTTCTCCTGCTCGGTGGAGGTAAGTTTCTTCTGCCAGATTGCCTTATCAGCATCATACTTCATACGAGAATCTTCCAAAGACTGCTTCAAGCCCACCAGAGCTTCCTCTACACCTGATGAGGAGCTTGAAGCTTTAATGGCTTCATCTTTCTTCAAAATTGTGTTAAAGCAGCTCACCAACTGTGAAAAGAAAACGAAAGAAAGTCAGAGACAGATATAACAAGGGAAAAATGAAAAGTTCAAAGCAACAAGACTTACAGAAGCAATGTGGCGAGCTGCCAATGTGGTAACTGTGTCCCGAGAAAGGTTCTCTTCAATACCTTGAATCTCGGGAATGATCCAAGTCTTCACCGAGCTCATGGCAGAGCTTGGAGGAACAAAAGTTGGAACACCAGTTCCAGTAATTGGGGGCTGAGTGATGGTTTCAGCCAAATTGACCGAGGAGCTTTTCTTTAGCTTCCTCGGGGGAGCAGGAATAGATTCAACCAAGGAAGAACTCTTGGTCAGTGATATTACAATCACCTCACCTGGAGCAGCAGCCTTGCTCGGGGCCACTGGGGGCTTCTCTACAACCTTCACAGGAGCAGCCGAGGAAGGTGCATCAACTTTCTTTGTCCCTTCTGGGACGTCAATCTTACTTCTTTTTGCCTCTCCAGCACCAGAGGCAGGCTTCTCGAAGAGAGTGGGAGGTCTTCTCTTCTTCATTCTTTCACTCAAAGGAACGTGTGACTCAGGTGAAGATTTGGTAGAGGCTGGTACTTGCTCTGCGTCGCTTATTACCGGACGAGCAGTAAAAGAAGTTGTGTAGCTCTTGTACTGCAGCAGATATGAAGCTGACCTAATGTGCTCGTCGGCAACAGACTGATGCAAACTCCAGATAAGTTTCAAATGTCTTATGTTAACATCTGCTTCTTTTGGACACTTTCTTTTGCTATCAACTGCAAATAAATAAACATTAAAATATCAGTGGCACATTTTATCAAACACAGAAGAAGCATGATTTCAAAATAAGTAAAATGAAATAAAAATAACCTATCCCATTGCCATAGGGAGGGCATCTGGGACCCTGATAAACTTCATCTCCAGATAAATGAGCATGTTGCCAATTTTTTTATAACAACTCCGTGCTCAAAATAGTCCCTATTGGCATCCAGGAGATTGACCACTAAGGCCGTATTTAAAAATCTAGTTTTTAAATAAAAGGTGTTATCACCAACTGCCCATCCATAACAAAACATGATTTCTGGAATTCCTATATGAGTTCCATGGATTTGATTTAATCTATGAACCCCATTAACTATTCTCCATGTATTGGGGGCTATTCTTGCAGGAACAACGTCAAAGTATTGACAGAATTCCAGACATAAGGGATTGTGTGGAAAAGAAAATCCACACTCAGCAATAAAGAGACTGGGGAACCAATGTCCCTCAGCCAAACGGAAATAGTCAGAAGGCTCAGAAAGCTCTTCCAAAACAACCCAGGAGGGAATAGAAAAATCTGGGCAAAACTTATCAAGAGATTCAATAGGGTAAACCATGATGAATAAAGGAAATGAAGAAGAAGGAAGAAGATCTTACAGAAAAAGAGTGGATCTGTTGACAACGAACGATGAAAAGGATGAACGCACAAGAGAGTAAGACAATGGAAAATTCGAAGATACAAATTTGAAAAAGTAGAAGACGATGGGATTGTCTGTGACGCTTAAATACTCTGCCTTGGGAAAGGAAAAAAGTAATAATTACAAAAAGAGACGGTTACGTTACCGGCGGCTAAAAAGATAAAAAGGGCGCGGGAATCGAAGCGAGTAAAAAAATTCAAAAAGCCTGATTCTACGAAGATGGAAGGAGAAATAAATACAAGAGACTCCTAAATTTCAGGATGACCATTTAAAACTGCCATATTCTGAGAAAGAATGTTCCACACTCCTCAAATTTCGAACTATGAAACATTGGGGGCTTCTGTTGATACCAAATTTAGTCTGTTGACATGGCTCAATTGAGTGAAGACACATGGCAATCTAAGTGGCAACAACAAACACTTACGAGGAACTCACACGCTCCGAGGAACCATACTACAACGAGGAACACTGCTTCCCCGAGGAACTCATACGCTCTGAGGAACAAGAACTCTCCGAGGAACTCTTGAGTACCGAGAAGCTTAGGAGGTCCAAGCAGCTCAGGCGGTCTGAGCTGCACCTCGAACAGAGCATTAATAGCTAGATAACCAACAGTTTGACTGTTCATTAAATGCTTATCATTCAGACGCATACGTTTAAGGGGCATTGAATGTATTACCCTTTCATATGTACATCATTTAATGTATTACCCTTTCACATTACAGCTTCAGGGCTACAAATACATTGTACAATCCTCATTGTAGGGGACCGGAATTTCTTGAGAGAACTTGTATTCGAGAATTCCCAAACACTCAGCAATAACATAACAGTGGACGTAGGCCATTCTTATAAGGCTGAACCACTTTAAAAACTCTTGGTTTCATTTATGAGTACAGTTGGGCCATAAGCCCGAATGTTTCTACAATACCTCCTATTTAGATCTCAATGATAGAAGCGTCTAATATAAACCTTCTTGCATCCACAGCTGCTGTAGCAAACGTCTGACTCGAAAGGATTATCATCCAGGCGTCCCTGTGTCTGGACACCTATATATATATATATATATATATAGCAAGAGAGGGGAAAATAGAGAAACGGGTCAGAGCCCGAGCTTTGAAAACATTTTAGCAAGTGCATTAAAATCCATATTTTAAAAATATGTTATTTCTCATATTTAAACTGGTATCGCTCTCACATGAGATACACCTCACCCCTCTTCTAACAGTGCATAACTAGCGCATACCATTTTAGACAACCTAGTTAAGCTACCCTGCCTAACTAATGTAATTACCCATCTTCTAATAAACCTCATCAATTCGGGTACTGAGGACTAAACTTCTCCCCATTCCCAACATTACGTTACGTTCGTGCGTCGGGTGTCTGGCGAAGCGAAATCCAAACAAGGAGCCCCCCCGATACACTACTACGTGACAATGTTGATCATCGGGATCCATTAGGCCTTCAGTACATAACATATTTATACCATCCCGTACTTATTAATAGTTCTCATTAGAACCTATGATTCACATTCATATAAATCCGGATATAAATCTATCGGAAGGAGTATATCACTTTATTCATTCTTCTCCTTTTTATACAGGGCTAGGTTATATGATATCTCATCTCATATATATACAATATACTTTTCACAACAAGTATATTAGTTATCCATATAGGACACCAACCAAGATTTCGGTATACGCACATTATTCTCTTTATGCATACACATCAATTTTTATAACAATAGAAAGTTCCCATATCAATATACGTATATATATTAGTCACGCATATATATATACTAACGGCACCCCACATAAGATCTATGGTGCTGGCATACTCTGCTATCAAGTCTCCGTATCACACAAACTAAGGGAAATACTAGTTCGGAATCACTCTCGAACTATATTAACACAAAATACATACAAATGGAGGCGAAACATAGTTTCAAGTCACTAAGAGGTCAGTACATACCCTCACGTCTCTTAGGACCGTCTAACTATCAATCAGATAGCCTGTACCAAGGAGTCCTATGTTCTAGGGTACAAGTCAATATCCCCCATAAAGGTCCCATCGAGATAAGACTGTCCCGGCGCGATAACCTCCGTGATAGGAAGTTGCGCGGGCATGCTTTTTACACACATAAAATATAAGGGCATACTCATAGCCCATATAATATGTCCCATACGTAGTATATTTATATCTTGGATATCCTACGCATTTATCAATTTTACCAATTTTCAATATATTATTTTCTGAGCTTTTCTCACCGCACAATGATTATATCAACAACCTCGATATATATTATTTATCTCATCTCAATCTTGTATGGCTATAATCTCCAAACTCTTATAGCGATAGCTAATAGCCTCAAATATTCTCATTGGCAATAATACAAGCCGTCACACAATTAAAATACCCCAATACGTATTCCCTTATTTAATATTCAAATCACACCTAAATATATCTTTAAGTATTATTCCTCACGAACACCCCTATTTGGGTAAATCTTGGATTTTACTTTCAACTAATCCAAAATACATGCCTTACTAAAAAAAATCTTTAGAAGTCCCCACACTATTTTTAGGAACCCCAAATATTTATCTCCAAACAATTTTAGCCTTTTATTTTTCCAATTTTTGAGTGCATTTCCGAGTTGGTGATTTCACCCCGGATCTGCCATCTTATAAAAATCATAAAAATTCGGAGAAAAATTAGAAAAATACGCGGTCAGCGTCCACGCGACCGTATCGAAAGTATCTACAACTTTTGTGTTTTAACCGAGAGCTGAATCGGTTGTCTTCCTGTCGGAAACAGTCGAGAAGTGACGCTAGTCACTATTCACATTCTTCTCCAAAATCCCAAACCTCCATTAATACACCTCCGAGGTTTTTATTTTCTCACCCATCATCATACAACCTCAATCAACAATAAATATATATATCCAAAGGGTTTTTAATCATCCTAGAACCCATATCCAACAATTAATTTCAATTAATTCCTAAATTTCTCAAATTTGATATTATTCGGGTTTTACTCGTTAATCTTTCGAAAAACCCATTTGATTCATGAAAACTCATCCCAAAAATCTTTATAGTTTTACACACCAACTATAATATGAGAAATAAACACACTAAATTTATAAAGCAAGTAAACACTTACCTCGTGGATTAAATCCGACGACCCCGAGTCGAATCCCGCGAATTTTGGCCGGAAATCTCTTCTTCTCCGTTCTTCTCTTCTCTTCTCTTCTTCTTCTTCTCTCCCTTCACTCTTCTCTTTTTCTCTCTTAGATCTGATTTTGGGACAAAAATGAGGGTTTTCTCTTATTAAATCCGAAATTGGGTGTATACCCAATTATTAAATGACTCGTGTACTCATTTACGAGTCCCTACTAGTCCAAAAATGCCCGGAACTCAAATACTACCCCCGGGTACTCTATTTTGACTATCTCGGCCATTCCGAACCCAATGGCGCAGTCTAAATCTCAATCCGAGTCACTTAACTAAAATTCACTATTTTGACCCAACACGTTCAATACGCGTATTTTCCAATTTAAAATATTTCCTTTGTCGCTTTACCCAACTTGCGATATGTAATTAAAAATAATCCACTCATATACTTAGTCTCGTAAGAAAATGTAATCCATGTAAATATTAATCTGACACTCGAAACCTAATATTTACTATTCACTTTATAACATTAAAATTATTTTATTTCACTCATTAATCCCAAAATTACTATTCACAATAATTCCTCAAATTGCCAAATTACATCCACCGTTCAATTTAAATACCTTTAAAAGTACGGGGTATTACATACTTCCCCCCTTACAACAGAATTTCGTCCTCGAAATTCAGATATAGCCTCTACCACTACTCTAGGATCGGTATATACATTACATCCTAGCTTAACCAAATTTAGATACAGCCTAGCACAATGGTCTCTCACTATATTCCACCCATCTCAAGGCGTATGCTCACATATATAGTCTCATCATCTCTATATATATACACAAGTCTTGCACCCTTTTTGTTAATACCAGTTAGCGCACTTAGTCAATAATGTTCTTGCACCCCCGGGTTATCACCCATTAGTTCTCTTAATAATAACATCACATAATAGGCATACACACATCCTATTAAGATTCATAGGCATATTCCCAACCTAATTATACACTTCTCATATGTATTTTATTCTCATCGCTACGTATTACATAAATATTCAGATTACTATCTCTCTCGTAATCTACAAGGTATATTCCCTATACCGAATAATTAAAGTATTAATTCACATATACTCTTCTGGAATTTGGTACTACATACACTCCTTCTTTACTTGGAGTATGCTAGCCATACAGTCACGCGCAAGCCACTCTTCAATACTCGTTTGAGTAAGACTCCGCTCCACTTTCTCACAATAAATTGGGTAACCTTTTCATTAAGAGGTAGATTTTTAAATGACTTTCCACAGCCTTTCAATCCTATCTCGGGTGTGTTAGCTCTCGTTGCACATAAATGTTTGCATTATCGTCATTCTCGCATGACATTCAATACGCTATATCGTTTAACCTTGTTTATATACGCCCTTCAGGCATATATTATACATATTTATTTTCACGTCCTTCCATCTCGGACATTTTTGGGATTTACTAATCAGGGTACCCCATACCCCCATCATTCGTGCATATATGCACCACTATTGCAAACGTTTTGATATATCACACTCACTCTAAATAATGGGCCTCATTTCATTGGCCTGGTACTAACACCTGGGTATCCCTTAACCCCAATAATTTGCAATTTAATTCGCCCGATACCTAGAAATTCAATCCTTCTTAAAATTATCCCATCGACCTTCTTGTGGTTATCTCACAATAATCTTCCTATATCAGTGCCTTATTGCCCTTAATTCGTGGTAATCTTAAGATTAAGGTGTCTATAACACACGTAATATGAGTACTATCCTAAATATTTCCCTAGTGCCCAAGACCTCTCTCAACTTCCAACATTTGCTCGGTTTCATGCGTGGGACATCTCGCAAAGAGAAATCCAAACAAGGAACCCTCCCGTTACACTACTCCCTCGCATCGTCGGTCATCGAGATATAAAGGTCAAAGGGACACCAACGGGATGTTCTAAATTTTACCTCGTTAACCTACCAGCGTACTTCTACCACTATATCCTTCTATCTTAATGAAATGGAAAATCTAACTAATTGGGCACCTACTCTCTGCAAAAGCGCTATGAACATTATACCCAAAATGTATTTCCTCTGAATTTTCCTTCTATTCAAGGCCTGAATATACATCTCAAATCGATTTCCTTCACCTTAACTCACCCACATATTTGCGACGAGAGAATAATTTTCAGTGCTTCTCCATAGCACTTATATCTCTATATAATTATACAGTCATCAAACGGCTCTCACTCTATAGTGTTTTCTCTACACTAGGTGACTTATCGTCAAAACTAACATCCTTGTATTATATAACATCTCTCCACTCCCGACGTCATTAAGGTTCGTGCGTGGAGCGTCTCGCAAGCGAAATTCAAATAAGGAAACCCTCCTATACACTATTACTTAACTTTATCGGTCGTGGAGGTCCGCTAGTTCAAATATGCCACTCAAATAATCCCATCTCTCCTATCGACAAAAATGTGGTCAGAACTCTCAATTCTTTCCAGGAGCCACACCACCAAGCGCTTGTACTAACACTAAGTCCTTAGCGCAAACAACAATGAGCTTAAACTCACAGCTCAACAATAAAGCCTGCATACCTTAAATTATATCTATAAGGTCCCCATGCGCTCAAATCATGGTAATGAAACATCTCCTCATCGAAGTTCCATTTAAACAAGTAATCAAGGCGAGCTCATCCAGCATTTATCTCACATTCCATGCTTTATTATGTCCGTATATATATGTTTCACATCTTATATAAATATATATACATTATACTATACACATCAAGTATATTCATACTTATATATCACACACTATATAAGTATAATAACCATCCCTCAGAGCTATAACTCAATGGATGCAGTCTCTCAATGCTATCATCTTCCAGGGAATTACTCACACATCATCCTGGGTACCAGCGGTCGGACTATCACACCGACTTAGTAAAAAAAAAAACAAATCACAACGAATGGGAAGCGATCATAGTTCCGCCGAGGAAATGAGAACGAAACATACCCACCACGTCTCATTCCTGATAAAAATCACACAATATAAAATGGACACTATGACCTGGGGGCTATACGCTCCTTGCTCCTCAAGCCAGGGGCCTCACTCATATCGCGTAACTTCCCATGATAGCACTAGAGGGGGTATGCTTCACATAAATATACCAATCACATACAGATATATTTAAACATATCATATATATACGTCTCAATATGCTCGTATATATATACTGTATAATCCGACTAATCGTGTATATCTCTCGTAACATTAGCCCATATTTCCCGAATATATATATTCGATTTAATCCCATAAGTATTCACTTACTTATAATATAAATAAATATTAAGCTTATCACAACTAGCTCGTATCCCAATTACATCTGACATTCTAATTCAAATCCCAAGAGTCTTTATCCCATTAGACTCTTAAAAATCACGAAGTCTCACAACTTTAATTTTTCATTGCAGATTTCACACCTTGCACTAAAACAACTATAACTCACACTACGTAAGTCCAATTTACTAGTGAGTCTATTAGTCCACTGGAGAAGCCTCTTTCTCCATTGTACCTACCTTACTCCGGTACTAAGTTCACATAATCATGTCACTCTTTATTCACCGTCGGTCTCTAACCGATTCTTATGTGAATAAGCTAGAAATCGCATGCACTTTATTATTTCTAAATCAGAGGAATTTAGAGTTTAAAACCATCTGTAGGATTCATTTATGAGCAAAACACCCTGCTCCCTCAAATGTGGTGTTCCCACCATTTCAACATTGCTCCATTGAGTGAGAAAAATTTTTCCTCAAATTTTTCACATATGGGTATTTCCATACCCAACTCTAAGCCAAAGCATTTCGAGCCTTCAACTCCCTAGAAGTGAAATTACACTATTTTCGACTAGCTCAACTTCAACGCACGGTCCTCATCAAAGGCCTATTAAGCTTTTTCACCATCTAACTTCACTGGATAATTTAAGTCTAGAACCATTCACTACTATAGAGGTGCATAGATAATTATAATTACTATTCAATAGTAGTCATTGCACCAATCCAAGACAATGCCGCAAAGAAAATTTGACCTTTACCGCGGTCCTCATTCCTAACATCAACTTACAGCTCTAACTAAGCCCCGCCTCCTGCTGCCCTCACAATGGACTTCCATGGTCACCCTTCATCGATCAGCACACGAATCTCGAACGAGCATGCAAAAGATTTACTATAATCTTACATAATGGCAGGAGAACGAAATCTCATAAGAGGATATCAAAAATCCTAATCATAAGGCTCTATATCAAATCAAAAGCAACGCTGAAAGCGTAGTACGTCCGCACAAATTCCTAAGGACACTAGAACCTGATGCTCTGATACCACCTGTGACACCCCGCCTAATAAAATACCGGGCGATCACTCCTATATCAAATCAAAAGCAGGAGTCTCATATGGTTCATTCTTAGCATCACTGTCGAAAACCAATTTAATTACTAATATCCTATTAGGCCGGCGTAAAAATTTTAAATTAATAAATCTTTTTAACCAAACCATTTAAATAAAACAATTACAACAGTTTATATTCAGCAACAGAAATGAGATGAAATAAAATAACCGAACACTCGGTACAATAATACAACCAAATCGAATGCCGCACTAAAAGGCGATAAAAGAATAAATGAGTACAGTTGGGCCATAAGCCCGAATGTTTCTACAATACCTCCTATCTAGATCTCAATGATAGAAGCGTCTAATATAAACCTGCTTGCATCCACAACTGCTGCAGCAAACGTCTGACTCGAAAGAATTATCATCCAGGCATCCCTGTGTCTGGACACCTATATATATATATATATATATATATATATAGCAAGAGAGGGGAAAATAGAGAAACGGGTCAGAGCCCGAGTTTTGAAAACATTTTAGCAAGTGCATTAAAATCCATATTTTAAAAATATGTTATTTCTCATATTTAAACTGGTATCGCTCTCACATGAGATACACCTCACCCCTCTTCTAACAGTGCACAACTAGCGCATACCATTTTAGACAACCTAGTTAAGCTACCCTGACTAACTAATGTAATTACCCATCTTCTAATAAACCTCATCAATTCGGGTACTAAGGACTAAACTTCTCCACATTCCCAACATTACGTTACGTTCGTGCGTGGGGTGTCTTGCGAAGCGAAATCCAAACAAGGAACCCCCCCGATACACTACTACGTGACAATGTTGATCATCGGGATCCATTAGGCCTTCAGTACATAACATATTTATACCATCCCGTATTTATTAATAGTTCTCATTAGAACCTATGATTCACATTCATATAAATCCGGATATAAATCTATCGGAAGGAGTATATCACTTTATTCATTCTTCTCCTTTTTATATAGGGTTAGGTTATATGATATCTCATCTCATATATATATACAACATACTTTTCACAACAAGTATATTAGTTATCCATATAGGACACCAACCAAGATTTTGGTATACGCACATTATTCTCTTTATGCATACACATCAATTTTTATAACAATAGAAAGTTCCCATATGAATATACGTATATATATTAGTCACGCATATAATATATATACTAACGGCACCCCACATAAGATCTATGGTGCTGGCATACTCTGCTATCAAGTCTCCGTATCACACAAACTAAGGGAAATACTAGTTTGGAATCACTCTCGAACTATATTAACACAAAATACATACAAATGGAGGCAAAACATAGTTTCAAGTCACTAAGAGGTCAGTACATACCCTCACGTCTCTTAGGACCGTCTAACTATCAATCAGATAGCCTGTTCTAAGGAGTCCTATGTTCTAGGGTACAAGTCAATATCCCCCATAAAGGTCCCATCGAGATAAGACTGTCCCGGCGCGATAACCTCCGTGATAGCAAGTAGCGCGGGCATGCTTTTTACACACATATAATATAAGGGCATACTCATAGCCCATATAATACATCCCATACGTAGTATATTTATATCTTGGATATCCTACGCATTTATCAATTTTACCAATTTTCAATATATTATTTTCTGAGCTTTTCTCACCGCACAATGATTATATCAACAACCTCGATATATATTATTTATCTCATCTCAATCTTTTATGGCTATAATCTCCAAACACTTATAGCGATAGCCAATAGCCTCAAATATTCTCATTGGAAATAATACAAGCCGTCACACAATTAAAATATCCCAATACGTATTCCCTTATTTAATATTCAAATCACACCTAAATATCTCTTTAAGTATTATTCCTCAACACCCCTATTTGGGTAAATCTTGGATTTTACTTTCAACTAATCCAAAATACACGCCTTACTAAAAAAAATCTTTAGAAGTCCCCACACTATTTTTAGGAACCCCAAATATTTATCTCCAAACAATTTTAGCCTTTTATTTTTTCAATTTCCGAGTGCATTTCCGAGTTGGTGATTTCACCCCGGATCTTCCATCTTATTAAAATCATAACAATTGGCAGAAAAATCAAACAAATACGCGGTCAACGTCCACGCGACCGTATCGAAAAGATATACAATTTTTTTGTTTTAACCGAGAGCTGAATCGGTTGTCTTCCTGTCCAAAACAGTCCAGAAGTGACGCTAATCTTTATTCACCTTCTTCTCCAAAATCCCAAACCTCCATTAATACACCTCCGAGGTTTTTATTTTCTCACCCATCATCATACAACCTCAATTAACCATTAATATACATATACAAAGGGTTCTAATCATCCTAGAACCCAGATCCAACAATTAATTTCAATTAATTCCTAAATTCCTCAAATTTGATATTATTCGGGTTTTACTCGTTAATATTTCGAAAAACCCATATGATTCATGAAAACTCATCCCAAAAATCTTTATAGTTTTAAACACAAACTATAATATGAGAAATAAACACACTAAATTTATAAAGCAAGTAAACACTTGCCTCGTGGATTAAATCCGACGACCCCGAGTCGAATCCCGCGAATTTTGGCCGGAAATCTTTTCTTCTCCCTTCTTCTTCTTCTTCTTCTTCTTCTTCTTCTTATTCTTCTTCTTCTCTCTTCTCTTTTTCTCTCTTAGATCTGATTTTGGGGCAAAAATGATGGTTTTCTCTTATTAAACCCGAAATTGGGTGTATACCCAATTATTAAATGACTCGTGTACTCATTTACGAGTCCCTACTAGTCCAAAAATGGCCGAAACCCAAATTCTACCCCCGGGTACCCTATTTTGACTATCTCGGCCATTCCGAACCCAATGATGCAGTCGAAATCTCCATCCGAGTCACTTAACTAAAATTCACTATTTTGACCCAACACGTTCAATACGCGTATTTTCCAATTTAAAATATTTCCTTTGTCGCTTTACCCAACTTGCGATATGTAATTAAAAATAATCCACTCATATACTTAGTCTCGTAAGAAAATGTAATCCATGTAAATATTAATCTGACACTCGAAACCTAATATTCACTATTCACTTTATAACATTAAAATTATTCAATTTCACTCATTAATCCCAAAATTACTATTCACAAGAATTCCTCAAATTGCCAAATTACATCCACCGTACAATTTAAATACCTTTAAAAGTATGGGGTATTACACCTTGTTACGTATTACATAAGCTATTTAGAAAAAATATTCTCTAGCTTGATTCCTAGACTTAAAAGATCGATGATGAAAATTCACATTAATGAGTGAGATGAAAGAAACTGCACGAAATTTAAAAAATCAGGTTCAAAAATCAAAATTTTTCAAAAGAGGCACGATTTTGATAAAATTCCCCACCCTCAAACAAAAAGGAACATCGTCCTCGATGTTAAGTGAAATGATTTTTAACATTGACAGCATAAGGGTAGGAAAGAGATTACCAGAATGAACCACTAATGAAGTGGACAAATATAGCCAAGAATAAACCTGAATAAATGATAAGAGAGAAAAAATATGTACAAGTCTATAAACAATGCAAAACATAGGGTGATGTGAAACACCGCCCCCAAACAGAATGAGACTCATACAAGAAACGACGGGCTGCTTCCCGATAGCGCTAAGTTTAATGTCTTCAGGCAGACCAATAGAATCTCACTTTAAGGATAAGAACGAGGAAAGTTCTGAGCGAAAGAAAATTTGGGGTGATGAGAATCACCCCCAAATAAGACTGAAGCATCAGTCTTGTTGGATAGAGGCTAAAATGGGTCAATGCACTTTTATGGCAAAGTGCATCACGCGATGCAAGGCATCGATGGACATGGGTGGGTGGGTATTAGGGTAAAGGTGAGGGTGGAAAGGGTGAAGATGTATCGGTCACGGGCCTTGTTGAGTTTAAAGGTGAGGGCAACTAGGGCCCTATAAGCATGGTGCTCTAATGAGTGAGGGAGGCGAAATGGTGTGGAGAGTGGAATGGGGTGGGGGTCATAGAAATTGCATGACCGTTCTATAAATGGACGATGATAATGGTCGCGCCATGACATGCCAGGGAGCTGTCGAGAAGAAAAATCAACACCACATGAGAGTGGTGTGCATGGGGTAACAAGCTCGATGTCACGAAAGTAGAGAGTAGCACCACAAATACTCTCATGGGTGGGGGATGGTTTCAGGTTAGGATCTAAATGTATGGTTGAAAACTTGAAATGGGAAAAATCAAGATTCAAACCAGGTGGTGGGGTGGAAGGGACAATGGGTGGGTTAGGTGGGACAAATGGTGGATCGGGTGGGAGAAATGGTGGAGGAAGACGATCTATCTCTAGAGTAGGGAATAAACACTCATTTGGAGGGACATAATGATCTTCAATATTCTCCTGAAGAGGGAGTGTGGTATCAAGTGATTTCGAGATCAACTTATCCACTAATGTATCACCATACGATGTGGTGAAAGGGTCTAACGAGGCACCAAGACTAGAGATAGAGGAATCACTAGAAATATCGGGCTCAAAGAGAGACATGCATGGTGGGACATCATCCATATCCAGATAGTTAGGAACTATCAAGGATTCCATCTCAAGAAAATGGTGAGCACTCGTAGCCGGAGCTAACCTAGAATAAAGTGGCTCCTCGGGAACACAAGGGTGAAGCTCGATAGGTGTAGACTCAAGAATTTTTGTAGATTTGACGGGAAAAGGAATGCAAACCATAAAGTGGGGTTCAGGTGGACATGGTGGGATTAGATCAGGCTCCCTATCGAAAGGTAAGTCAACACAATTGTCGACTTGGGCTCTGGACCATGTGATGGTCTCAACTTTGAGATTCTCGGGGTGGTAGGGTTGGTCACACTCAAAATCCGTGTCATAAGAGGACACATCATCATCACACTTGGTTGCAACAATGGGTGGATCCATTGGAATGTCCGACTCTCTCGCACACTCCAATTCATTTAACCGTTGTTTAAACCTTTGGAGAGCTTGAGTTTGAATTTGAGTGGCTTGCTCTTGCTCGAGTATGAAATTTTGCAAGAGGATTTCGAGAGCAGAAGTGGATGATGGTGGAGTGACGGGTGGTGGAGGTGGTTGAGGTGGACACAACTCGCTACTATCAGGACTATATGGAGAATACTCAAATGAAGCGGGTGGAGTGGTGCCAAGTTCATCATACAGGAAAGGATCGCTTTCGTGATGGACAAATGATTGATACTCATGGGGTGCGTAGTGATGGAACTGATCGTGAATGGGTGCACAAGGTTTCCATGATAACTGTTGGAACGTGTGAGGATCCACAACATCGGGTTGGGATTCGTATTGCGTGGAAGGGTAATCAGGCCTCCACGAATAACTTGGGTACTCACACCACTCGGGATTAGGTATATCGGGATAATAGGCCGAGGTTGGTTCCGAAACAGTGTCATATGGATACACATGTTCCACAGTAAGTTCTTAGGGATAAGACAAGTAAGGACACTCATGGGACAAGTGATCGGCATAGGAATAATGGGTGCACGACAAGGTACGTGACTCGTCGACACTTGACACAGAGGGTGATGGAAAATGAGGTGCGTGCATGGACGGGTTAAGAGTATCTACGGTACTCGTGAGAGAGGTGAAACCACTAAAAATATCATAAAGAGACGGCTCGGGATCACTCTCATACGTGTCGCGTGACAATGAAAAATGACCAAAGTAGTCCCATAAGGGACATTCGTCTACCATGTGGAGAGAAATATATATTTTTAATTTTTTGGAATTTTTTCAAAAGGAAAGAAAATATATTTGGATTTTCGAAAATTAAGGGAAGAAAATATTTTTGGAGTTTTGTGAAAAATAAAGGAAGAAAATATTTTTGGATTTCTTGGAAGAAAAGGTGGGGGAAAATATTGTGTCAAGAAGTTTGGATCAGATATGTATTGGGTAAAAACAATTGTGACATGTTTTAGTTGGATATTGTTCTTATTGGGTAGTAATTTTTTACTGAATACAAACACGATCCAAATAAAACGACACAACATAAATCTTAAAACTTTACCTAACATGAGCATTATTCAATTAAAACATGACATAATTGTTTTTACCCAACACATCTACGACCCAAATAAACTGACACAACATATTTTTACCGTCAATTCGACAACACATGAAGTTATAGTTTTACGCAATAGGAACGCGACCCAATTAAAACACGCCACGACATAATTTTTTTACCTAATAGGAAGACAACGACCCAAATATATAAAATTTTATATTATTGAAGTGTTGTTTTCAATTTATTTTGGACATTTTGTTCACATTGTTTAATATCAAAATAGCGTAATAATTCAATATTCACTCTGAATATAAAAAAAATAGTTAATTTTTTATGCTCTTACAATTGGAGCATGTTTACTGTATTTTTTTAAAAAATACCATCACTTCTTTTCTATATTATTTTATTTGTGTACACCAAGCCGTATTTATATTTGCTCATCTTTTAAATTCCATACATAGAACGTGGATAATTGACCGTTACCACGCGATCCACGAAACCACACTCACATGTTACAATTCAAAGGTTCAAAAAGTCTAAGCATGAGAGGGGGTAAGGTCTTTGTTGAAATTCTTCTCATCCATGTGATTTTAGGTTGTGAAGGAGACATGATCTGGGCTACATCCCTATGCAACAATGAACCACCAGTATATTCACATTCAATGATGGTTTCCTAGACTCCAATAGAACGTAAAAAATAACAGCGTCCTCTCACTGTCAAGCTTCACAGCTAACAACCTAGTTGACACAAACATTTTTCTTAAAACCATGCACGAAATTTCCCTTGTATCTCGGATAATGACCCAAATAGTGGATTGATTAGCTTTACTTTGCGTACAACAAGAGCTTCAGATACAAAAGTCATTTATTTTTTTTATAGTTGTAATAAGACTGAACATTATCTGCCAAAAAGAATTAATTTACACATTATTTATCAAAAAATCATTTTTAATGCAATTGTTTAAAATTTTACTTGTATCTTAAATGGAAAGAAAAAACACATTTATAGTTGCAATGTGAAATTAGAAAAAAAATTAGAATAAATGAAGTTGGAAAAAATATATTAAAATTTCAATTTTCTTGTTGATAATTTAAAGTTATTATATATATTGAATTGATTCTTAATATTATTAATCTTTACCGTGGCACTCTTCTTCCGAATAATTAAAATTAAAATTAAGTTTTAAAACGGTTTACTAAAAAGTCAGCGTCCTTTTTAAGATTGAGTTTTCTAAAACCAAAATTAGATCATTATGTCGTAATCCATTATTATTCAATTAAAATTATGGTTCAAATTACATATTAAGTGTCATTAGTAGCTAAGTAAAGGAAGTAAATGGTGAATTAGATGTTTAAGATTTCAAAGTATGGGTAATTGAGTCAATTTGCAACTAAGGTAAGCATTTGATCAGTTAACTAGCAGTTTTCATCTGGTTAAGACCTCACACCACAAATATGAGAAGTAATGGATCGCAACCTATAATAACAAATTAATAATCAAAATTAAACTACAAATGAGTCAATTTTTTGATCTGTTGCTAATAAACATTGTTGTACCAACGATTGGCATTTAAAATAATAAAGCTCGCATGGAGAAATAATTTCTTAGTATGAATACAAATGGTGGACGAGTGCGCCCAAATAAAAATTTATGGATGAGTTCTATACAATTATTCATCTCACAAAGCAACGTACATAGTGTATAAAAATTAAAGCAATTATCATCCGTAAGGATTGATGAGCTTGGGGAATTGAACATTTACATGGAACTTGTAACTTGGGATGGAAAAATTCCTCGCAGATATGGGTCCCCGCGAGGACCAACCCCTAACGAGGCAGGGATAGCGGGTAAAATTTGGGACTGAGGCGGGGATATAATAGGTTTTTAATCCCTGATTCGTGTTCGAGTCGTGGTGGAAAATGGAGTTCTCGCTCCATGAGAATTGGTCGGTATATTATATATTTTATTAGTTAAATATATTGTAATATCATTAATTATATAGTAATTTATAGGTAAATAGACTTTTTAATGCATGTGGGGACCTAAATAATTAACTAAGCCCAATTGAAAGACGACCGACTTGGCCCAGCAGAATGCGGTCATGCCTGACCCAAGCAACTCAAAGAAATCAATGATTACAAGTATCACATGGATAAATATGAACATTAATCACATAAACCTTGATAAGCTCAAACGGTTACCAATAATCTCTAAGGGGATATTCATGATTACCACATGAGCCAATGGAAAGCAGGGGGATTTACTTGTACGACTCAATCAATTTACACAACTATAAATGTAACCCTCACCCTTTGGTAAAAGGAATGTGATTCTTGATAATTGAGAGAAATTAATAGAGAAATAACAACCTCTCCGTGGATCTAGATAATTTGTCGAATCATATACATTCTTGTGTTGTGTGATTGGCAACTCTTTATTCAACTCTTCAATTTATTTTTGGATTCAATATTAATTGTGACTAATTTGAACTCACAATTAGCGTCGTCTGGATGACTCATAGCCGAGGAAGGAGCACCAAGCGCGAGCAAGAGCGTTCAGGGCATGTAAGTTATCAAACTAGGCACCACAGGAATGACGAGCACCACAGAGATGACATAAGGAATTTGATTCGAAGGGAAATGGACCAACACCCCTCTCACAAGGGGGTCAAGTTAACCGAGGAGCTAGCAAGGATAACCCTCGTAACCCAGAAGAAGTCTCCCTTCTCATAAACTATCGAATAATATAAACCCCCTAATACATTTGTAACCCCCAGATTCGAGGTCTACGATAACAAGATTGATCATATTGACCATGTTCGGCAGTACTGGCAGTCTATGAGCTTGCGGAGTCATAATGACGCACTGATGTGTCGCATTTTTCCCTCCAACTTGGGCCACGTTTCCTAGAAATAGTTCGAAAAGCTCCCTCACAGGTCTATCAAGAATTTCAAGGCGCTCGCTGAATCCTTTATTGCTCATTTCATCACCAGCAACCCTCATCCCAAAAGAATGGACTCGCTGCTCACGACGAAAAAGAAGCCACAAGAGTCCCTACGCGAATATGCCAAACATTATTGGGAAGTTTTCAACGAAGTAGAGGATTTCTTGGAGCAAGGAACCGTAACATACTTCAAGATAGGTCTACCCCCCACGTCAATGCTGTATCAATTCCTTACTAAGAAGGAAGATAAAACTATTAATGATCTCATGTCATGTATTGAGAAGTATGCCAAGGTGGAGGATGTGGTCCACACTAGTCAAGCTAAGACTGGCCGCGCTAAGGCAAACAAAGGGGGCGACAAGGAGATCACCCCCAAGAAGGGGAATAAGAAGTAGAATGGTGCTAAAAATAGAGGCATAATTGATTCCCCTAAAGCCTTTCAAGACATCAACACCAATTTTAAGGAGGCGATCTATGCGATTCTTACGAAAATCAAAGATCAGTAGTTAGTCAAGTGGCCCAAGAAGATGGGTGGTGATCCTACTAAAAGGAATAACGCACTCCAATGCGCATTTCGAAAAGAAGGTGGCCAAAAAACCAAAAACTACAAGGCGCTAAAAGCTCATCTAGAGGAGTTAGCTCAAGAAGGGCACCTGAACGAGTTTATAGAGAAGAAGTCTGACCAGGTTGCAACCAACGGTGACCAAAAACCAGACATTGTCCTCGATGACGACATGAGGCATGAGTTCCCCGTTATTCACAGAGCATCCAACCTTAAATAGATTTAGGGGAATGTCATTTGGATGGAACTCAAGAAAGTTACAGCTGTGATGGAAGCTTTCCTATTGATCTCTCTAAAAGCCAGGCTGGTAAGCGTCGGCGACCATAGGACGTTGACTACAAAAAGCACATCGTCGTCATAAAAAAGGACTTGGTTGGGGTACGATGCACTAATAATCACTCTTATAATTGTGAAGTGGGACGTGGATAAGCTACAAGTGGACCAGGGAAGCTCTTCAGAGGTGATGTAACTGGATCTCTTCCACAAACTCAAACTCAAGATGTCGGATCTTAAAGAGACAATCGTTTCTCTGCTCGTCTTTACGCAGAAGATGACGATGCTGTTAGGGAAGGTGATCCTGCCAGTAAGGGCGGGGAATATTTCAAAACTCATAGAGTTCTTGGTGGTTGACATTGAATCACCTTATCATGCCATCTTAGGTAGGGGTGGCTTCACGCCATGAGAGCTGTCCCATCCACCTACCACTTGAAGCTCAAGTGTATCATGAATAAAAGGATAATGGAGATCCGAGGCGACCGGGTAACTGCTCGAAAATACTTCACAACCGCCATTAGGCCGAAGCATGAAAAGAAAAAAGAAAAGGAAGTTGTTCCTGAGGCAGCCCAAGATGGTTCTACTACGTCCAAATAGCAGCTACGACATAGTTGACCAGGGGTGGAAGAGATCAAGATCCACCCCATTGATAGGTTCATCGAAGACCTGGAGGAGGTTATCTTTTGTAAGGACATAAATTTCCAATTGAGTCCCTCTATTGTTTTGACTTAATTCCGTGAACAAAACCGTGTTCGTAATATGTCATAGGGAGATTTTATTTTGTCACAATCCCACTTGGTCTATGACGTATTGAAGAAATTGAAGACGTTGCGGCAAAGCTTCAAAGTATTAATCATGCCGAATTTTAAATTGGTGCAAGTTTATTCGTCTTCAAGTTAGTTGCATTCCGAGATCATACATGTATGAATGCATAAAATTAATGGTGCTCGGAATAATTTTTAGAAAAGATATGGATGTAATTTTATAAGAAAAAATATTTTAAAATGTTTTAAAAGTGTTTTAAACATTTTAAACTACGTTTTATTCTGATAATCTCGAAATAGAGTTTGACTTAATTGGTACTCTTTTGGAAGAGACGTTTTAACGAAAAAGTCAAAATGATACGCGCGTCGTTCAAACGACATCTCTGCTCATTCGAGCGAGATAGCCATGTCGTGCGAACGACAGGTCGATCTCATTCGAGCGACACAGTTTTCGAGGCGATGTTGTTTTTCTATTTAAAGCGTGGTTTCATCAGAATTTAAAGTGTGCATTCTGGAAAAAACAGTTTATGATCCCGTATGAGTGTTGTACATGTTTTTCTAAGGTTTCAAAGATTAAACACATCCTTAGAGTTTGCAAAGATACGAGTTATCATTACTATATGTTTATGTGATCTTGCTGCACCAAGAAGGTTTGTTCTATACTTGAACATCTGAGTTTTGCGGTGAAGAAAAGAGAAGGACTTCTTGTTCGACATTGTAGACGTATCAAAGCCATTCGATGGACACCGAGACATACGTGGACGCGTGTGTTGTGGACATGTATCATGGAAGAAGGACTTTCTGCGTGGGCACTGTGAGAGGAGTGGTTGAAGATCAGAAGAGCGTCAAGACCCGTGGGGATCGAGTCGTTAAGTGAGTCATTTGTCTGTTAATTGTAATTCCACATTCATAATGATTGTCTGACTTGGGCCGTTCGAGTTTTTTTTTTCCCATCTTGGGCTTTTCCTCCTACATCCTGCATTGTGAGTATTATTTACTTTACTTTACTTTACTTTACTTGCTTTAATCACTAGATGCATGTTTAGGATTAATCAAGATAAAATTGGTTTAAAGTAAAAATTAGTTTTTTCATAACTTGGTTTGGTGCTAATTAAAAGTTGGACAATTTTTGGTGAAAATTGGTTTGATTTGAAGCACACTCGTGTAGGACCACTCTTTCAAATTAGTATCAGATCTAGATAATTTATTTGTTTTGTGATCCCGTGTGTTTTCAAACACGAATTTTGGAAATAACGAGTTTTTTCAAACCCCTATTTTTTATGGCACTAATTACACCTATTAGAAGATGAGAATGAAAAGTGCAGTAAAATCTATTGATGAGCGTGTGTGGCTAGCAGTTGAAAAAGGTTGGACACCCCCTGTCACTGTTATAGGTGAGGTCACTAATTTAAAACCTATCGAGTCATGGATCGAAACTGAACATAGACTTTCACAATATAATTCTAAGGGTTTGCACGTTATTTCTTCACATGTCACATCTGAAAAATATAATAGAATTATGACTTGTGAAACATCAAAAGAGGCTTGGGATATTTGGGCACTCACTCACGAGGGCACTATCATAGTTAGGGCGTCGAAACTTCAAAACCTCACTACACAGTTTGAGACCATTAGGATGTTGGAGAGTGAGACCTTTGATGAGTTTTATGCTAGGTTGTCCAATATTGTCAACATGTCGTTTAACCTAGGTGAGAAAATTCTTGACAACCGTGTCATTAAGAAAATCCTTAGGTTGTTGCCTAGTAGGTTTGATGCGAAAGTGACTATTTTAAACTCCTAGGGTAGATTAGAGTCGACGAAACTAGAAGAGATTATAGGTGACTTACAAACCTATGAAATTGACATGATTACCTCCAAGAAAGTGCCTAAGAAAGAAAAGGGTATTGCTTTGAAAACCCGAACGGAGGAAATAAAAGTTTCGAATTTCGATTTCGATTCTTATTTTGAGGATGTTTCTTTGTTGGAAAAGAAATTTAAAAAATTTATTAAATTTCAAAAGCAATCGAAAGATGCCAAGAGGTTTGAAAAATTCAAGAACAACAAAGTTGATCCCACCACTAAGGATAAGTTTGAGAAGCCTAAGAGAGATGAGTTGGATAAGTGTTTTGGGTGTGAAGGGTACGGTCACAAAGTTAAGGAGTGTCCCACTAGACTTAAAAAAGAGGGCAAGCAATCCATTATATATAGTGTCACCTTAAGTGACAGTTATCCGGAAGAGGGAGATAGTTACCCCATTGAGCGTAACTTAGTTGCGATGTCATGTGAGCGACGACGATTCTCATGTGAATGACACTTCCGAGGAGGTTTTGAGTGAATCCCATGTTAATAAGGGAGAAGAGAGTGAAGAGGAGGAAGTAGATGTAAAAGAGTTGCAAGTTGCATTTAATGAGTTGTATGCCGAGACGGTAAAATTGAAAAAGGCAAATGCAAAATTGCAAGCTAAGTTGAATGAGCGTGCCATAGAAAATAATGATAGTATGATTGAGGATCTTCGGGCGCGAGATAAGACTCTTAAGGAGAAATCAGAGTATGTCGAGGGTGAGAGAGATAATCTTCGTGGTTTGATGGAGTTTTTGAAAAAGGATATTTTAGAGTTTGAGGAGTCTAGACGTTTGCTCGAGTCTAGGATTAATGAGTTGGAGAAGAGTTTCAGAGACTCGTCTAGAGTTAAGTTTGATTTGGAGTCTAGGTCAGAGAAGTTAGATAAGATCTTAGGCACCGTCCAAATTAAGGGAGATAGGGGAGGTATATGTTTTGGTGAGAGAGCTGTTCCCATTCCCCACGCACTTGTGAGAAACACTAGGAAGGTTAGAAAAGGACCACATACAGGTAATCATTCCCACCATCTCTATACTTGCACGTTTTGTGGTAGGAACGGTCACCTTAGGCGTTATTGTTACGACCTTAGATAGGCTCCGAGGAAGTTTAGGAATAAAGTTGCCCCGGTTCTCCGAACCCCCATGCGTC
Organism: Sambucus nigra; assembly: GCA_949130495.1. NCBI lineage: Eukaryota > Viridiplantae > Streptophyta > Magnoliopsida > Dipsacales > Adoxaceae > Sambucus > Sambucus nigra. The sequence goes on from CASBWL010000485.1 coordinate 2,193,414, forward strand.
GTTTTACACTAACTTAGGTTAGGAAATCGGATTCAGTGGCTTTAGGAATAAAACTTCATGATTCTCGTTTGGGTGCACTTGATTCTTCCCATGCTAAATCTAAAGGATGATAGTGTTGCCATGTTTGTCATATGCTAGTTTGCTTCATGATATATTCATTGCTAGTATTATGACTTGTGTATCATTTTGTATTATAGTTTGAGTCCTATTGAAAAAATACAAAAAGATATTGTTTTTTGAAAAAACTTTTGAAAAATCAAAAAGATTTTGCTTTTATTTGAGACAAAATATGTTGGAAAAGCCAAAAAGATTTTCGTTTTCCTTGTTTTTGAATTTACATGTTTGATGTGGCATATTGGTGTGCTTGGACCCCCATCGTTTCATATCCATGTGGCTAGGACATTTGGTAATTTTTATCGATGCTTAGAATGATCTTAACCATTATTTATATGGGGTTGTTTCGAAGTTGATATGCATTTTGATTCGACTTTGTATATATGCCAACAGTGCACACATGCACGAGTTTATATGGATGTTTGAATTCTCTTGCATATTTGAATTTCGTGAGGCGTTCTTATCTAAATCTTGTTATCTATGCGTAAGTAGACTTAAGGAGAAGTGTGCATATAAGAACCGTTTACCGTGAGGATTTGAATTGGTATCTAATTGAAAAAATGAAGAGTGATTCACGGGAAAGGGCTGCGAGTGTTCAAAATTAACTCATCGTGAAAGCCACCGTTTAAAAGAGCCAAAAAGAAAAGGCAAAATTCTAAGAAAAGGGCCAATAAGATTTTCTCTAAGTTGAAAATCCTAGAAACCTCAAAAGATATTGAAAGAAGTATGTATATATAAGGGAGTTTGGTTAGAGAAAATTTAAACGGATTATCACAACTAATCATAATGTTGAAACATCGCAATTTGACGCTATTGTTTGTAGAATCGTCAAAATTCTGGATTTGTGTGCATGTAGTATGTTTAGTTCATTAAGTTCACACTTTAATTGTCATATGGCTATGATAAAGTTTGATGATTTATTGCTATCAATTAGAGCTTCTTGATCGTTTCGATGTGCTGTAATTGTGACTCATTTGTTGTAGTTTCACGGCCATACATTCCATGTCCATGTTTGAGCACATAGGTACCATGTTTTCATGTAACTCACATTGGTAGTGTTATGCATTTTTTGCATTTTGTGTTAAAAGCTTACTGTTTTAGCACTGTTTTGCTGCTGTCAACCCCTTTCTGGCATTTTTTTTGGAAATTTTTTCACTAGGCAAAAATATATGATATTTCTAGGAATCTGGGAAAGTTTGACATGTCGCGAGAACTCGTTCGAGTGACATTACCATGTTGCGAGAAGTCTCGTTCGAGCGACATCGTCATCTCATTTGAGTGATGTCCCTGGCTCATTCGAACGACAGTCTGGGTATTTTTGCTTCTTATTATTTGCAGTCCCCTGGTTATTGTGGTATATGATTTTGATTCTGCTGGAAGCTTTCTGTACTGACTGATCTATATGTAGGTTATATTATTTCAAAATTGATATTTTGCATATGATTCCGTTTATCACACCTGATTAGTTTGCTATATTCTTTGTGTGATTCATTGGTTTACTAGCTACAGATTTGTCATCTATTGATCATATTTAGCTGGTTGTTTCATGATTATCAAGTGATTTTTAATTGGTATATTCTCACGCTAGATACTTGATTGATTCGTTTATCTTTACACCGGATTGTCTATTAGGGACAAAAAGGGGGAGAGATGTATGTGATGTAGAGGGAGATTTGTTGAGCATGTTTATGATTGGGGAGATTTGTTGAGCATGTTTGTGATTACATATTTTACAAATTGGTATTACAAATTGGTAGTTTAAATTGGTATCATTTTGTTGCTCAATTGTTTAACAATTGATTTTTCAGAGTTTATTCATATTGTTGTCTATTGTAAAATTGGTATCATTTGAATATATATTGGTTTCATTTGTTCCACCATACTTCACTGGGTATTTGTTTGTATGTTTCATGTGTGTAGGTATGTTTAAGAAATTCGAGATTTGAAGTCTACATCACATTCAGACAATTCATGCTTGCCGGTGCTACATATACTAGTCTATGTCCTGTAATTTTTTACTTTAGGTTTATGGGATGGGATTTAGGCATCATACTGCCTGACAGCCCGGCTTAGGCAGTTCACTGGTTTAGTTTTGTCCCAGAATAGTCAAACGAGGAGATTTGTAAGGACATAAATTTTCAATTGAGTCCCTGTATTGTTTCGACTTAATACCGTGAACAAAATTGTGTTTGTAATATGTCATAGGGAGATTTTATTTTGTCACAATCCCACGTGGTCTATGACGTACTGAAGAAATTGAAGACGTTGCGATAAAGCTTCAAAGAATTAATCATGCTGAAGTTTAAATTAGTGCAAGTTTATTCGTCTTCAAGTTAGTTGCATTCCGAGATCATACAGGTATGAATGCGTATAATTAATGGTGCTCGGAATAATTTTTATAAAAAAAAAGGATGTAATTTTATAAGAAAAAATATTTTAAAATGTTTCAAAAGTGTTTTAAACGTTTTAAACTACACTTTATTGTGATAAGCTCGAAATAGAGTTTGACTTAATTGGTTCTCTTTTGGAAGCGAGGTTTTAACGAAAAAGTCAAAATGACAGGCGCGTCGTTCAAACAACATCTCTGCTTATTCGAGCGAGATAGCCATGTCGCGCGAACGACAGGGCGATCTCGTTCGAGAGACACAGTTTTCGAGGCGGTGATGTTTTCCTATTTAAAGCATGTTTCATCAGAATTTAAAGTGTGCATTATGGAAAAAACAGTTTATGATCCAGTACGAGTGCTGCACATGTTTTTCTAAGGTTTAAAAGATTAAACACATCCTTAGAGTTTGCAAAGATCCGAGTTATTATTACTATATGTTTATGTGATCTTGCTACACCAAGAAGGTTTGCTCTATACTTGAACATCTGGGTTTTGCGGTGAAGAAAAGAGAAGGACTTCTTGTTCGACATCGTAGACGTATCAAAGCCATTCGGTGGACATCGAGACATACATGGACGCGTGTGTTGTGGACATGTATCATGGAAGAAGGAATTTCTGTGTGGTCACTATGAGAGGAGTGGTTGAAGATCAGAAGGGCGTCAAGACCCGTGGGGATCGATTCATTGAGTGAGTCTTTTGTCTGTTCATTGTAATTCCACATTCCCAGTGATTGCCAGGCTTGGGCTGTCTCCGTCTTGGGTTTTTCCTCGTACATCCTGCGTTGTGAGTATTCTTTATGTGACAACCCTGATTTTTATCTAATTCGGTTAGCTATGCCCAATTAAATTAAAGTGGAGTGTCAATATGTTGGCATTAGAAAAAAATTTCAAATAAACACAGTAAAGTAAACATGTACACTCCCATATGTGTAACCAAATCACATCATAGCAACTATAGGATCCACAAGTAATATCAGTACTGAATATAAAATGCCCAAACATACGGGCCCAAAAATAAACAAGGTAAAGTGTGTAATGTAAACCTCTCAACACTATCAAATCCCTAACAATGGGAAATCACTGATACCACACTGTAAGGAAGAGTGACAAAATAGGATAAGGACCAACTTCCACCACTACAGGATCCTAAGAATAGATTCGAGGTCATCCAGCTCCACTGTCTACTGTCCAACAGGGCGAGGAACTGTATAATACATATATATATGGGAGAGGGGACATAGAAACGGGTGTCAACAGCAAGAAAATCTATACAATTATAAGATGTACGTATGATGAACGCATACTCAACACAACTTGTCTCCAGTAATTAATTCGTTCAATTACCCAATCAATGCTCCTATGTCGTGACTACCTAACCCAAACTCGAGTAACGTATAATCTCATAACATATCGTGATTAATCATTATTAATCTCATTTTAGCATTTAATGTATCAAAATATTTCCTTAAAGTATAATATCAAATGCATCGATTCGGGATATTACTTTAAGACATAAGCATAATATCTCACACAACAAGTCATATCGGGACACTATCGTTACGCGGGAGAATAAGTCGTAACACTAGGCCTACACACGAATATTCTTCAATATTACGTGGCAAGGTCAATCATACTAAGTCCTAAATCACATGGCGTTTCAAGGGCTTTCTATTCGACCCGCATTACAACCATGTGTCCGGTTCCGGTGGTTTATCTCCGACATGGCACTCGAGCGGAACCTAACCGGATCAATCATAAAAAAAATCGCATTCAGCATGTGCCTACGTCAATCGGAGGACTAGTCTAGTGTATACTCGATAATATACATGTAAAACAATTTCACGCTTATGTATATATACAATCGTGTCAAGTCTCTTACTCGAGTTATACAATAGTCATTATTTACAATATAACATAATTTACATCATTAATTTACTAATTCAATATCAAACCATTTCAAGTTTATATATCCCTAATAACCATCAGTATGTGATCAAGTTAGGATATTAGGCACAACACCACAATTATCTTACTAACAACATAAAAAACAGTACCACTCTTATTTTAACAACATGCTGTCCAGAATTTAAAATGCAGATTCGAGGCTCTTCCGATCCGTTTTTCAAAAAACTTAAAACTACAAAGTTGTTCTAATGTGATTTTATACAAGGACACGCGGGCACGCTATCGTAGCCTGCTTAAAACAGACCCGAAACTAACATATAATATTTGCCCTTTTTTTGACAATATTCTGCCCAGAATTGTAAAACGCTTATTTACGACTTTTACGATATGTTTTTGGAAAAACTTAAAACTACAAAGTTGTTTGGAACATGATTTTCTACAAGAACTCTTGAGTACATAGTCATTTACGGATTAAAACAGACCCGAAATCAACTTGCAATAACCACCCCTTTTAAATTTCGGATTTGTATGAGTTCAATTTGTTTCTAGTTTGATGTATCCTAAATCATTTACATATTAATCACATCTCATCAATTTCAAGATTTAGAGATTCAAATCATGTTCATACACTTTTTCATCAAACATTCAAGATTTAACAATCTAGATTAACTTGCCTTTGGTGTGTGTAGGGAGGTGTTGATGAAGAAGATGGCAACCTCCTTCTTCTTCTTCTTCTTCTTCTTCTTCTTCTTCTTCTTCTTCTTCTTCTTCTTCTTCTTCTCTTATACACACAAAATAGAAGACTAAGCCCTAACCCTTTCTATTTATAATTTAAGGGTAATTTTCGAATTTAATTAAAACCTAGGGTGTAAAATGACCACAATACCCTTTTTCGAGTTACTAAGTCTCTAAAAACTCCTGAAACACAAATATAACTTCTGGGTACTTAATTCCAACTATTTCGCCACATTTGGAAATATTGGTGCGCTCTAAATGGCCATCCGAGTCGCTTGTCTAAAATATAATTTTCGCACCCAACTCTTAAGTCCCGAGCTCAAAATTCGTAAAGTAGTCACTATCACTCACTAACGACATAACTTAAAATCATACGTTCATATTTACTCTTCACGCTAGTAAACATATATGCAGATAAACATTATCACTCTAATTAACGTTTATTAATTTCCCCATTAAATTATTTTATTTATCACATATATGTAATTTATTTGCATTAATTTAATTTCTATTAAATCATTTTGATTACGCGCACACAAAAATAATTAATAATGCATTAAAACTATGGGGTATTACATTCTCCCCCTCTACGAATGGGATTTTGTCCTCGAAATTCAAAATAAAATAAATCAATTTCAATTCAAGTCAAGCAAGGTAGTTTCGTACGTACCTTCCATAAAGAGATATGGGTGACTAATCCGCAAGTCATCCTCTCTCTCCCAAGTGGCCTCGGACTCATCATGATGACTCCATAAAACACGAACAAGAGGAATAATTTTTGACCTCAATTGCTGCTCACGATGATCTAGGATCCTAATCGGCCTCTCCTCGTAGCTCCCGTCGGGGTACAACTCAATCCCGTCTAAATCTATGTGCAGGTGTGAGTCCTCGGGACGTAAGAACGTCCTCAACATGGATACACGAAAAACATCGTGTACCCGCTGGAGATGGTCAGGTAGGGCTAAACGGTAAGCAATCGGTCCGACCCTATCCAACACTGTAAACGGACCCACATATCGCGGTGAAAGCTTCCCTTTGGCACCAAAGGAAACAACGCCTCTCATGGGTGAGACCCTTAACAGAACTTGGTCCCCAACGGCGAACTCTAACTTCCTCCGCCTTATGTCAGCATAAGTCTTCTGACGATCTTGCGCGGTCTTGATCCTTTCACGAAGCAAGTCAACCTTCTCCGAGGTCTCCCTAACACTATCTGAACCCAGCATCCGATGATCTCCGAACTCTAACCAACATGTAGGGGATCGACAAGGCCTGTCGTATAAAGCCTCGTATGGTGCCATACCAATAGTCTATTGATAACTATTATTGTATGTGAACTCCACCAATGGCAAATGCATATCCCAACCACCTTTGAAGTCCAACACTCAAACTCGCAACATGTCCTCCAAAATATGGTTCACCCGCTCCGTGTGACCATCAGACTGAGTGTGGAATGTGGTACTCAAACTCAACTGGACTCCCAATTTACACTCATTTAAAATCCATCTAAATTATTTCTCAACTTCTACTATTTCCAATCTCAAATCTTCATCAACTTACTAAACATATAAACTATACAAAAACATTCTCTTTTACTAGAATTTCTCATATTCTAGTTATTGACATAAAAATATATATAAATATATATATAAGTTATTAGCATCTAAGTGCTAAGGACTAAACTTCTCCCAATTCTCAATACTGCACTGCGTTTCATGCGTGGGACATCTCGCAAGCGAAATCTAAACAAGGAACCCCCCTGATACACTACTCCTTGGCAGTATTGATTGTCAAGATTCATTATGTCCTCAATGCATGACGCGTATAACCCCAATTTACTAAAATAATATAAATAATTAATTATTCACAATTCTCAACAGTGCACGGTGTTTCGTGCGTGGGACGTCTCGCAAGCGAAATCCAAACAAGGAACCCCCCGATACACTACTTCTAGGCACTGTCAATTATCGTGATATATATATACTCATATAATTATCTACTTTTCATTTTCACTCTAACGTATCCATCCCAATTTAATCCGGATTTGATCTCCCGAAATGAGATTCAATCAACATTCTTATAGCTCTTTACTCTAGAGACAAATATATGATATCTTATCTCATATATATTCATTATACTATACGCAACAAGTATAATAATCCATCCACCGAGCTATAATATAAATAGCTTATCCATTCTCATTTACTAAGCCACTGTGGATTATCTCAAGTACACATATATGTTAATCACAATACATATATCCATATCCGGCACCCATAGGCTTAACAGCGGTGCACACATACTCTACCATTATCAAAAGACCATCAAGACCATTCTATGACTATTCACTAGTCTATACATCGCCAAAATCGAACATCTTACACTTGGTTTTGGAACGCGTCTTTAATCACACACGGTCTAAGTAAACATCGTGTCACTAACTACTCACTCGTGCTGTAATTCACATTAATACATAATGAGGGCCACAACATAGCCACATTCCCATATATGATGGATTCAAAATCAAGCACCACCATTATCAAGGTGTACGAAATTAGTACCCCCAATCACCGGGTGATAACATAAAACCTAACTCATGGATATATCACCAACTCAAGAGATCACACTCGCATAAAATGAAACGCCTATTGAACACTCCCTCATGATGTTCTCACTCGACAACTTATCCCTAGAGATTCGCTACTCATCATAGGGTTCACAACCGGTAACTCCAGCTCAAGTCCATCCCTTAGCACACCCATATTCACGTTGCGCTCTCGACAACTTTTAACAAATATATCGATGTTACAAAACACGATAACCACATCTTATCGAACACCCATTCTAATCTAGGGCTTTACGAAGAACATTGAACTCCAATCATTACTAAATATGGAAAGAAGACTCCCTCGACAATTCTGGACTTCTCCAATGTCAATCCTCATATGACCTTGCGATACGGACTTCCTCATCCCTAGTGTCCATGGCCAAGGCATCACAACATTACTGTTACCTTCTCACGAGCTTGTTCGGGATAACTCACCGAAACATTCCACTCTGAACATATGAGTACCCAACCCACTAACATATCTTGTACATGACCGAACACACACCTAATCGTCCTTAAGTTGATTCCATTACGGATTTTATCAGATAAGAACACTATGGAACCATTGTGTCACCCGAATATGACATCTATCACTTGTGTGGAGAACGTGTAGGTTTACATGCCTACCAAACTTCCCTGATACCAACACAATATTTCAAGGATAATCACTTATCCATTCTAGATTCAGATTCATGAATCTCTCATTATACATCATCAAACAAATGAATCTAGTCCGTTCTTTTCACAAGTATGATAACACTCTTGCGTACACCAAAATTGGACCCCTCAGGTCATCCTTTGACGGGGTGGGACATACACCGATTTGGAGTAGTCCTCTCTCAAATCACAACCATTCCTTTACATGTTCATGAGTAATAATATACTCTTATTATCACAATACTTACTTTGTTAACCATTCATTGATTAATACAACATTGAATGCCTCAACAGTCTGTCCATCACGGGTTGAACGCGATAATTTCTTCTCAGAAAAATGTCACTACAACAACTGGACCACATCATTTTGAGGTATGCCATATCTAAATCTCTACCCTTCCACATTGGAAACAACTTCAGACAACTACACACGCAAGTGGTACCAACAACTCAGTGGTACTATAGGGTGGGCTATAACTTATACCAACCCAGCCATAAGAGCGACGATATTCAAAGTTGATAATGCATAGCAAATATACGGGTGTTTCCTCCCCCTAAAGCACCAAAATTCAATTCAATCTTTGAGTTCAACATCGGTTCTCTCGCCTACTGGTGGGTGATGAAACTATGATAGTTGCACACGAATTGCGATCTCATAAAATTCTTGGACCCTATACCCTCCCAGAGTTCACGTCTCATTAAATCACCATCTTAAAAAATAGTAAGTGAACACGTATCCTAAAAACAATTTATTTAAGTGGAGCACTAGTCATAATTACAACAAGTACTCACACATCGACCTCACACGTACTATCATGTGGTCGATCGGAGATTCACCTCATGCGTGGGACGTCTCACGAATGAAATCCAAAAAAGGAACCCTCCCTATACACTAGGCTAGCTCCGAATCGCCCGACAAAATCGCAGCGTGAAGATTTTCCAATTCATCGAATACAATACCTAATCATAAGGCTATACGTATCAAGGAAACGATGTCTGAAAAACGTAACGGACGCCCTCAGATCCCTAAAGGCTCTGATACCAACCGTGACAATCCGACTTTTTATCTAATTCGGTTAGCTAAGCCCAATTAAATTAAAGTGGAGTGTCAATATGTTGGCATTAGAAACAAAATTTCAAATAAATACAGTAAAGTAAGCATGTACACTCCCATACGTGTAACCAAATCACATCATAGCAAGTATAGGATTCACAAGTAATATCAGTACTGAATATAAAATGCCCAAACATACGGGCCCAAAAATAAACAAGGTAAAGTGTGTAATGTAAACCTCTCAACACTATCAAATCCCTAACAATGGGAAATCTCTGATACCACACTCTAAGGAAGAGTGACAAAATCGAATAAGGACCAGCGTCCACCACTACAGGATCCTAAGAATAGATTCGAGGTCATCCAGCTCCACTGTCTACTGTCCAACAGGGCTAGGACCTGTATAATACACATATACATATATATATATATATATATATATATATATATATATATGGGAGAGGGGACATAGAAACGGGTGTCAACAACAAGAAAATCTATACAGTTATAAGATGTACGTATGATGAATGCATACTCAACACAACTTGTCTCCAGTAATTAATTCGTTCAATTACCCAACCAATGCTCTTATGTCGGGACTACCCGACCCAAACTCGAGTAACGTGTAATCTCATATCATATCGTGATTAATCATTTTAATCTCATTTCAGCATTTAACGTATCAAAATATTTCCTTAAAGTATAATATCAAATTCATCGATTCAGGATATTACTTTAAGACACAAGCATAATATCTCACACAACAAGTCATATCGGGTCACTATCGTTACCCGGGGGAACAAGTCGTAACACTAGGCCTACACATGAATATTCCCCAATATTACATGGCAAGGGCATTCATACTAAGTCCTAAATCACATGGCATTTCAATGTCTTTCTATCCGACCCGCATTACAACCATGTGTCCGGTTCCGGTGGTTTATCTCCGACACAGCACTCGAGCGGAACCTAACCAAAATCAATCACAAAAAAATCGCATTCAACATATGCCTACGTCGACCGGAGGACTAGTCTAGTGTATACTCGATAATATAGATGTAAAACAATTTCACGCTTATGTATATAGACAATCGTGTCAAGTCTCTTACTCGAGTTATACAATAGTCATTATTTACAATATAACATAATTTGCATCATTAACTTACTAATTCAATATCAAATCATTTCAAGGTTATATATCCCTAATAACCATAAGTATGCGATCAAGTTAGGATATTAGGCACAACACCACAATTATCTTACTAACAACATAAAAAACATCACCACTCTTATTTTAACGACATGCTGCCCAAAATTTAAAATGCAAATTCGAGGCTCTTTCGATCCGTTTTTTGGAAAACTTAAAATTTCAAAGTTGTTCGAAACGTGATTTTATACAAGGACGCGTGAGCACGCTATCGTAGCCTGCTTAAAACAGACCCGAAACTAACATATAATATTTCCCCCTGTTTTCGACAACATTCGGCCCAGAATTGTAAAACGCTTATTTACGGCTTTTTCGATCCGTTTTTGGAAAAACTTAAAACTACAAAGTTGTTCGGAACATAATTTTCTACAAGAACTCTCGAGCACACAGTCATTTACGACTTAAAAGAGACCCAAAATGAGCTTGCAATAACCACCCCTTTTTAATTTCGAATTTGTATGAGTTCAATTTGTTTCTAGTTTGATGTATCCTAAATCATTTACATATTAATCACATCTCATCAATTTCAATATTTAGAGATTCAAATCATGTTCGTACACTTTTTCATCAAACATTCAAGATTTAACAATCTAGATTAACTTGCCTTTGGTTTGTGTAGGGAGGTGTTGATGAAGAAGATGACAACCTTCTTCTTCTTCCTTCCTTTCTTCTTCTTCTTCTTCTTCATCTTCTTCTTCTTCTTCTTCTTCTTCTTCTTCTTCTTCTTCTTCTCTCTCCTCTCTACCTCTCTTATACACACAAATTAGAAGACTAAGCCCTAACCCTTTCTATTTACAATTTAAGGGTAATTTTTGAATTTAATTAAAACCTAGGGTGTAAAATGACCACAATACCCTTTTTCGAGTTACTAAGGCTTTAAAAACTCCTGAAACACAAATATAACTTTCGGGTACTTAATTCCAACTATTTTGACACATTTGGAAACATTGGTGCAGTCTAAATGGCCATCCGAGTCACTTGTCTAAAATATACTTTTCGCACCCCACTCTTAAGTCCCGTGCTCAAAATTCGTAAAGTAGTCGCTATCACCCACTAACGACATAACTTAAAATCATACGTTCATATTTATTCTTCACGCTAGTAAACATATATGTAGATAAAAATTATCACTCTAATTAATATTTATCATAAGTTAATTTAATTTCCCCATTAAATTATTTTATTTATCACATATAGGTAATTTATTTGCATTAATTTAATTTCTCTATTAAATCATTTTGATCACGCGCACACACAAATAATTAATAATGCATTAAAACTATGAGGTATTACACTTTACTTTACTTTACTTGCTTTAATCACTAGATGCATGTTTAGGATTAATAAAGATAAAATTTGTTTAAAGTAAAAATTGGTTTTTTCACAACTTGGTTTGGTGCTAATTAAAAGTTCGACAATTTTTGGTGAAAATTGGTTTGATTTGAAACACACTCATGTAGGACCACTCTTTCATCTTTAGCAAAGTTAAGCCCGACAAAAATTTTTTAATCGGGACAAGCATGACTAACCTTGAAAGTAAAGATTTGACCGTCTTCCTAAAACAACGACTGGATGTGTTCGCATGGTAACCATATGATATGCCTATGATCGACCCTGCAATTGTCTGCCATCAACTCCATACGGACCTAGCATTCAAGCCGATCATAAAAAAGGTTCGTCGAACATCCCCAAAAAAGGCTAAGGCTGTGGAAAAGGAAGTTGGGAAACTTCTGGAGGCAAGGTCCATCAGAGGATCAATTTTCAGAGTGGCTCTTAAATCCATTCCTGGTCCGAAAGAGCAATGGTTGCCAAAAAGTCTGCATAGATTTCACCGACCTCAACAGGCCCTGTCTTAAGGACAGTTTTCTCCTACCAAAGATAGACCAACTGGTTGGCGCCCCACTAAGTCATAAGCGGATGAGTGTCCTAGACGCTTAGTCGGGGTATCATCAAATTCCTCACTTCGGTCCCCACCAGGATAAGACTTCCTTCATAATGCTCGTCGGTCTGTATTGCTACAAGGTCATGGCATTCGAACTAAAGAATCTAGGAGCTACATATCAAAGGTTAGTCACCAAGATGTTCTAAGGCAAAATGGGGGAGACCATGGAGGTGTACATTGATGATACGCTCGTCAAGACAAAAATAAGAGCGACCATCTTCAAGACATGGTCAAAATCTTCAAAATCCCCAGGCACTACCGAATGACACTTAACGCTAGCAAGTGCTCATTTGGGGTCCAGTCAGAATTTTATTTGGTTTATCTAGTCAATAAGAGGGCGATTTAGGCTAACCCTAATAAGATAGAGCGATCAACAGAGTCCAGCCACCGAAGACATTACGCGAGGTCCAAAAGCTCACTAGAATGCTCATAGAACTCAACCACCTTATTTTTAAATCGTTTGAACACTGCCGACCATTTTTCCAACTGCTAAAAAAGGGGAAGGGCCTTACCTGGATTGATGAATGCTCCAGGTCCCTAAAGGAGATTAAATCTTACCTTAGCAAACCTCCACTGCTGGAAATACCCGTCCAGGAGGATCCTCTTTACCTTTACCTCACACTATCAATCCAGGCAGTCAGCTCGGCCTTGATCTACAAAAAGGAAGTCGGGCAGTTTCCCATCTACTATTCCAGCAAAAGGCTCTTAGATGCCGAGCAACGTTACTCGCCACTTGAAAAACTTATTTATGTATTAGTGATCGATTCATGCAAGTTGAAGTACTAGTTTGAATCACATTCCATCATTGTGATCGACTCCTTTACCCGTAAACCGATCCTTCACGAATCTAACCTCTCCGGGTGAATGTCAAAGTGGTCGATGGATTTTGAGAGGTTCGATATTCACTTCCAACCAAAGACAACAATAAGAAGGTAAGTTTTGGATGATTTCATCGCAAAATTTACTGAAGAAGGTCCTGTCGACCAATAATTGACCGATCAATCAGAGCGGCATGAATTGGCCCAAGGCAAAAGTTGGACACTGTATGTTGATGGCCCCTCCAATTAAAAGGGGACAAACATAGGAATAGTCCTTGTGACATCATAAAATGCTATGATCGACCAAGGGATCAGATTGGGATTTGATGCCCCAACAATGAGGCTGAGTATGAGGCACTTATTGTCTGACTTCGCAAAGCACATTTTCTTGAGGCAAAAAGGCTCAACATTTATTGCGACTCCAAATTGGTGTCCAATCAAATCATTTGAGATTTCAATGCCAAAGATGATAGGATGAAAGCTTACCTTGCAGTTGTCCATGGGCTAATTATAAAATTTGAGGAATTCTACATTCAATAGTTCCCCCGGGGAAAATAGTCATGACGACACTCTAGCAACACTAAGTTCAGCAATGGACTTAGATCTCTGGAGAACCATTGAAGTGGAATTCGTCGGCAAGCCCAGTATTAAGAAGACAGTAGATCCCGAGCATAACCTCTCCATAAAAAAGGCCCAAGTTGGATGGACAACTGTAAAGACACAAATTTCCAATTGAGTCCTTTATAGTTTTGGCTCAATTCCGGACAAAAACGTTTGAGTCATATGATAGAGTATATTGATCATCGTTCAATCCTATGACGTGTTTGTTGAAGACGTAGCTGCCAAGTATATAAAGCTTTATCAAAATGCCGTGGATTATGTGCCTCGTTTCAACATCATCAACAGTGGTTCCATGCTCCTAAGGTATGAATGCATTTATATATATATATATATAGGAGCTTGGAACATGTTTAATTGGGTGTTAGGTTTTTAAAACTGTGTTTTGTTTTCAGAATGTTTTCTATTAAAACTTATATATAAAGTATATAAAAGTTTCTGGGCATAAAAAGAATTTTTGAACATTCTGTGAGTTCGTTCGAAGTGTCGTTCGAACGAGATTGTCGTTCGAACCCCAAGTCGTTCGAACGAGATTGCCAACGACTTCCCATTATGGCATACTGAAACTTCGTTCGAAGACTCGTTCGAACGAGAATGTCGTTCGAACGAGATATCAGGCGGGAACAGTTATTGGCAGTTTTTAAGCAGTTTTCTCCCACTTCCCCACTTGTTTCTTAACCAACTTTTCTCAGACTTTATTATGTGCGGGAATAACATTTTCCAACTTAACTTTTCCATTCTATTCCATCTCTTAGAGAGAATTTGAGAGCTAAATTGCTGAAGGAAAATGTTCTTGTTTTGAGTGAGATTTTTAGAGAAAAATATACACCACTCTAGTTTACACCCAATTGTTCGTTTATCCAAGTTTCAATATATGTACATCTTGCTTGGAGTATTGGCACCGGGTTCATCTCTTCCGTTCAAAGAGAAGTTTTGGGTTTTCTTTTACATCCCTCAAAGAAAGAAGAAGCTTTTTCCTGTGGCATTACCCACTTGGAGAAAGGCTCCTGTTCGGGTGACGGTGACCATATAAAGTCCGATCGGTGGACTCCGAGATCGCGGTGGAGCTCCGTGGTTATCCGCTAGGAAGAGGTATCTACAAGAAGAAGCGTCGGGGCTTGAGAGGGATCGAGTCGGGTGATGTAAGTCTTTTGTCTTGTATTTGTAAATTTCATATCTAGTGGATTTGAGGCTAGGGCCGTCCGAGGTTTTTTCCCGTTGTGGGTTTTTCCTCGTACATCGCGGCGTAATGATTTATTATTTTATTTTATCTTTTTCACTCACCTTGAACGCATGCTTAGGTAATAAGATAAAATTGGTTTAATCACTATTTATTTAATTTGGTGCTAAATTAAATATTGGGTAAAGTTATTTAATTCAAGTCATTTGCTAAAATTGGTTTGGCCTAACTTTGGAATATTGATAATTATGACTTAGGCAAATTCTAGGACTTGAATTAATTAATTGGTTTAAGTGAAAATGTTTTAATTGATTAATTTAATTTCACTTGGTTTAATTTTAATTTGTTTAAGAAAATTAAAATTTTGTTTTTTTAAGTTGAACCACCACAACGCTTTCGCATCCATATTTACATAAAAGGAAAACAATTTTAAAATTGGGGGCCTCGTGTTCCAACAAGTGGTATCAGAGCTGGAGCGCTAAGTTATCGCGTTAAAGATCCTTTAAATAATTTTTGGTTAAAATGAAATTTTCCCCATTTTCAAAATTTTCTATTTACGATGGTTCTAACTACGCGTATTGGAAAGCGCGTATGAAATCGGCACTTAAATCTATCGACAAGAGGGTTTGGATTTCTGTAATTAACGGGTGTTCTCCACCAAATCATTTAATTAAAAATGAACGTGTTCCCAAACCGACCAATAGATGGAATGAGAATGAGTTTAAACATTCAAATTTTAATTCCCGTGGTTTGAATGCCTTGTTTAGCGCTGTCACACCGGATGAATTCCGACGTATTATGACGTGTGAGATCGCTAAAGAAGCTTGGGATATTTTATAACTCACTCATGAAGGTACAACTGTCGTTAAAGCTTCAAAACTCCAAAACCTCACCACTCAATTTGAAACTATTAAAATGAACGATAATGAAACTTTTGATGAATTTTATGCTAGACTTTTCGATATTGTCAATTCATCTTTTAACTTGGGAGAGGAAACACCCGACAACCGAGTTGTAAAGAAAATTTTAAGGTCCCTACCCGATAGATTTATTCCAAAAGTGACCGTTTTAAATTATTTACCAACTTTAGCCTCTACGAAATTAGAAGAGCTTGTTGGTGATTTACAAACCTATGAACTAGATATGTTTCCCTCTAAAACTGAAAAGAAAATTGAAAAGGGCGTTGCTTTAAAAGTTCGAAAAGAGGTCAAACAATTAGTAGAGAGCGAGAGTGATAGTGACTCGGAAGACATGGCTTTGTTTGCTCGTAAATTTAGAAAATTTCTTAAATTTAACAAAGATAAATTTAAAAATGACTTTAAGAAATTTGAAACTCCTAAGTATGACAAAGCCGAGAAGTTCCCTAAACCGATTAATGAAAATTTAAATAGGGACGAGTCTAATAGGTGTTTTGGTTGTGAGGGTTATAGCCATAGGGCTTCTGAGTGTCCCACTAAACTAAGGAAAGAGGGTAAACGACCCATTTCATATAATGCAACCCTTAGTGATAGTGATAAGGAAGAGGGACCCGATTCTCCCACTAAGCCAAATTTTGTGGCCTTTATGGCTAGTCATGTGAGCACCGAAAGTGAATCTTCTCATGAAGATATTCAAACTCATGACATTTCCCTTGTTTTTGATGATAGTGAGAGTGGAGAAGAAAGAGAGAGTGAAAATGAAGAAGAGGTTAATGTGAGTGAACTTCAAAATGCTTTTTGAAGAACTTTATAAAGAATCTATTAAATTTAAAAGAGCTAATTTGAAGTTAGAAGCTTGTTTAAAAGAGCGTGTCAAGGTCGTTGATGAACATGCTTTAATAGAAGACCTTAGGACACGAGAGAGAGTTCTTCATGATAAGCTTGAATATATAGAAGGTGAGAGAGATAGCCTTAAGGGATTAATGGAAACCTTGAAAAATGAGCTTCTTATTTTTGAAGAGCGAAATGTTTTATTAGAGTCTAACATTTTAGAATTGAAAAATAAATTAAAAGACTCTAGTAATGTCAAATTTGATTTGGAGTGTCGTTCGGAAAAATTAGATAAAATCTTAGGAACGGTCCAAATTAAAAATGACATGTGTGGTTTAGGCTTCAATACTTGTAATGAATCTACTCATAAAGCCAAAACCAACGTTTTAGGAGAATCTACTAGGAAAGCTTTTAGAGATCACTCCGTAGGTAAATCTTTTCGACATGTTTTTACTTGTACTCATTGTGGCCCAAAATGTCATCTTAGGAAATTTTGTTTTGATCTTAAACGAATTCCTAGAAAATCCCAACGTAAAGCAACCAATGTATTTAAAATTCCTACACCCCAAGATAGTCATTCTTCATTAATTTGTGTTAGGAAATCCGACTTGGTTGCCTTACAAAATAGGGTTTTTGATTCTCATTTACTTTCACATGCTTCCTCCCTTGCTAAATCTAAAGGATGAATGTGTTAGTGTTTGCATACTTTAGCGTTTGTACTTCATGCTATATTCACATGCTAAATGTATGCTTGTTTAATCAATTTCTAGTTTATGTCCCATGCTTAATCACATGCTAGAATAATGATTTTTGTTTATCTTTTGTATTTTATTTTGTTTGCATTAAAAGAAAAATATAAAAAGATTTTTGTTTATCATTTGTGTTTTATCTGTTTCATTTAAGCTAATGAAAAATACAAATGATTTTTGTTTGTCCTTTTGAGTATATATTATTAGTTTTGGTTAAAAATGTCAAAAACTCAAAAAGATTTTATTTTGTGTGTATTTTGGTTTGACACACTTTAAGTGGCATATACTTGTGTTTGAATCCCTCCTTTAACGCTCTCATGTGGCTAGAACTTTTGGTTTAGATTATCAGTACTTATTATGTTCTTTACCATGCTTAGATGGAGTATTTGGATTTTGTGTTGTTTAAATGGATTCTATTTTTATATGCCTCTATTCACACACGCACGAGCTCTTTTGAAATTTTAACCTCATATGTATATTTGAGCTATGTGAGGTGTTCTCCTTCCAATCTTGTCATCTACATATTTGTGACTTAGGAGGACTAGTGCATGTCAAAATCCGTTGCACGTGAGATTTGTGTGAAAAATGAAAACATGATAAATATAAATGTGCACGGGGAAGGGCTCCGAAAGGACTTAGTGATCCTTTGCGATTGTAAGCCACCGTTTGAAATGGACCTAAAAGAAATACGTGGTCCAAAGGCCTAAAAATAGAAAATATGGCATTAAAAAGAAAAATAATAGCCAAGGCCTATGTTTGATTGATATATTCATTCAAAAATAATATAAATGCTTATTGAGGGAGATTGGATGGTATATCAACGGTTTTCACAATGTCCGTTTATCCTAGTTGCGTATCTCATGTCATGACTCTATTGGTTTTTAGAATCATCAATATGCTAGGCTTGTATGCATTGTATATGTTTGTTCATTGAGTTCAATCTATATTGTCACATGAGGTTATATTCAAATGTGATGAAGTTTGCAATCAAATGAGAACTACGTGAACATGTTTTTAAGTGATTGGATCTAAATTTAATCGTTACCAGTTCACACCCCAACACTTCCGTTTCCACATGACACATTTTTTCCATATGAGTGTGAAGGACTCCAATTATATTTTGTGTGTGTCATCTGTGTGTTTATATCTATATATGTGTAATTACGTCTATTAGTTATATCTTATGTATACATATTTGATATTTTTGTTTAATCTTTGCTTTGATTTCTAATCCCTATATGCATTAATTCATACTTGGTATCCATCTTATTGCATTCGTTGTTGATCATACTTGATAAAGGGTGAGAATTAGTTTAGGGGGAGTACTTACTTTACTTGCATTAACTATTTTGATATTCCCTATGCGTGTAATGTGTTTGCCTAAGTGTGCAGGAATTATTTTATAAAGTGGCAATTTTCAACGACAAAGCGACAATTTTCAACGGCAAAGATTGTGATCCTTGGGTTGTTTGAGTCAAGCACTGTATTTTTTAATTTTGGGTGGTACTTTTTATTAGTCTAGTAGAGCTTGACGGCCCTTTAGGATTTTTTTGGGTTTTATCCCAGAATAGCCAAAGGGGGAGATTTGTAAAGACACAAATTTCCAATTGAGTCCTTTGTAGTTTTGGCTCAATTCCGGACAAAAACGTTTGAGTCATAGGATGGAGTATATTGATCATCTTTCAAGCCTATGACGTGTTTGTTGAAGATGTAGCGGCCAAGTATATAAAGCTTTATCAAAATGCCATGGTTTATGTGCCTCGTTTCAACGTCATCAACAGTGGTTCCATGCTCCCAAGGTATGAATGCATTTATATATATATATAGGAGCTTGGAACATGTTTAATTGGGTGTTAGGTTTTTAAACCTGTGTTTTGTTTTCAGAATGTTTTCTATTAAAACTTATATATAAAGTATATAAAAGTTTCTGGGCTTAAAAAGAATTTTTGAACATTCTGTGAGTTCGTTCGAAGTGCCGTTCGAACGCGATTGTCGTTCGAACCACAAGTCGTTCGAACGAGATTGCCAACGACTTCCCATTATGGCATACTGAAACTTCGTTCGAAGACTCGTTCGAACGAGAATGTCGTTCGAACGAGATATCAGGCGGGAACAGTTATTGGCAGTTTTTAAGCAGTTTTCTCCCACTTCCCCACTTGTTTCTTAACCAACTTTTCTCAGACTTTATTATGTGCGGGAATAACATTTTCCAACTTAACTTTTCCATTCTATTCCATCTCTTAGAGAGAATTTGAGAGCTAAATTGCTTAAGGAAAATGTTCTTGTTTTGAGTGAGATTTTTAGAGAAAAATATACACCACTCTAGTTTACACCCAATTGTTTGTTTATCCAAGTTTCAATATATATACATCTTGCTTGGAGTTTTGGCACCGGGTTCATCTCTTCCGTTCAAAGAGAAGTTTTGGGTTTGCTTCTACATCCCTCAAAGAAAGAAGAAGCTTTTTGCTGTGGCATTACCCACTTGGAGAAAGGCTCCTGTTCGGGTGACGGTGACCATATAAAGTCCGATCGGTGGACTCTGAGACCGCGGTGGAGCTCCGTGGTTATCCGCTAGGAAGAGGTATCTACAAGAAGAAGCGTCGAGGCTTGGGAGGGATCGAGTCGGGTGATGTAAGTCTTTTGTCTTGTATTTGTAAATTCCGTATCTAGTGGATTTGAGGCTAGGGCCGTCCGAGGTTTTTTCCCATTGTGGGTTTTTCCTCGTACATCGCGGCGTAGTGATTTATTGTTTTAGTTTATCTTTTGCACTAACCTAGAACGCATGCTTAGGTAATAAGATAAAATTGGTTTAATCACTATTTAAATAATTTGGTGCTAAATTAAATATTGGGTAAAGTTATTTAATTCAAGTCATTTGCTAAAATTGGTTTGGCCTAACTTTGGAATATTGATAATTATGACTTAGGCAAATTCTAGGACTTGAATTAATGAATTGGTTTAAGTGAAAATGTTTTAATTGTTTAATTTAATTTCACTTGGTTTAATTTTAATTTGTTTAAGAAAATTAAAATTTTGTTTTTTTAAGTTGAACCACCACAACGCTTTCGCATCCATATTTACATAAAAGGAAAACTATTTTAAAATTGGGGGCCTTGTGTTCCAACAACATCATAACGTACTTGCAAAATGAAACACTGTCGATCGATAAGAAATTGGCCCATCAGGTCAGGGTGAAAGCGACACTTTTATGCTTGGATAATAAGGGCAAATTATACAGAAGATCCTTCACAGGACCATACCTCGAGTGCGTGCACCCAAATGACATCGAGCAAATTCTTTCAAAACTTCATAGTGGAATATGTGGGATCCATGTAGGAGGAAGATCCTTGACATTTTGAGCTATCAAAAAAGGCTACTGGTGGCCGTACATGCAGAAATATACAAGTATTTATGTTCGAAAGTACGAAAACTGCCCTAAATTCTCTCTCCTGGTCCATCAACTGACTAACAACCTAAATCCATTACTAACCCATGGTCATTCGCACAGTGGGGTTTAGACATCGTGTGATCACTAACTACCGTACCTAAATATCGCAAGTACTTATTAGTCGACACAAACTATTTCCCCAAGTGGGTAGAGGCAGAACCACTGGACAATATTACTAAGGACCAGTATAATCGATAATGACATACACTTTGAGAGTGGACTGTAATACCCCGTACTTTTGGCTATATTTATTTTTGGGATTAATTAATTAAATGTGAATTAATTGGAAACTAATCCGGGTAAAATACTAGCGAGTTGTGAGTTGGTATTTGACTATATTGAGTATATACGATGTTATATTAATATTGAATTATAAAAATTTGTCGTGAGATTGATATACGGCATTTTGGGAAATTTTGTTGAGACGCGTGTGACCGCCGCGTCATGGTGTATTATTTTATTTATAAAGTAAATTTAAATTCTATAAACCGTATGGTCGTTTTGAGTGCGCCAACGCGTCCGAAAGGGTCGAGATAGTCAGAAAACACTAGCCGGGGCTGTAGTTTGGGTCCCGGGGTATTTTTAGGCCATACCGGCAACTTAAAGAGTATTTTGGTAATTTTGTATTTTGAGGAATTAATAATGACGAAAATTGGGAGTTTTAATCTGATTGATTATTGAGCCACTAAGCCACTAACCAACCCATATTAACCCAACAAGCTACGTAGGTTATTAGAATTAGGTTTTCTAATACCTTCCCAAAGCAAACCCTAACCACCATAGCCACCATTGGAGGAGAAGCTTGGAGAGAGAAGAAATTCTGCAGAAAAGCTTCATCAAACCTACACCAAGCTCAGAGACAACCAAGGCAAGTGACTTTATTCCATTTAATTTCAGAGAATGTTCTTTCCATGTTAGATAATTCAAATTTATGTATTGTTCTTGGTGAAATATGAAAACCCATGTAGTTTAGAACTTAGAACTTGAAAATCTTGAGGAGAATTGCATGTAGAATGATAGGTAGATGATTATTCTCATGATATTTGTGATTGGAAGAAATTAAAACGGATTTATATTGGGTTAATTCATGATTCAAAAAGTTAGGGTTTATGTTCTTGAATAATTGGGGAAAAAGTGTAGAGATTTGTTTATTGATTGATGTTTGGGTGATTTAATCCTTTAAAACGTGTTAGGAGATGACTATAATATGTTTAGGATTGATTAGAGACCTTAAAACATAGTTGGGAAGAAGTTTAGAGGAGATTTGAGGAGTAGAAATTGATGAAAAACGAAGAAGGGAAAATCTGGGCTCGAACTGGTCGTTCGTTAGAAGAGCCTCCCCAGGTCGTTCGAACGAACCTCGTTCGAACGAGCTTCTAACGAGTTGACCAGTCGCTTCTAACGAGGGGTAGTTTCGTTCGATAATCTCGTTCGAATGAGATATCGTTAGAAGGTACAGTTCGTTCGAACAAACTGGATCTCGTTCGAACAGTCTCGTTCGAACGAGACTTCTAACGAGCTGACAGTTGGATCTCGTTCGAACAGCCTCGTTCGAACGAGACTTCTAACGAGCTGGCAGTTTGGGCCTTTTTGGCCTGTTTTGATTTTGGGAGTTCCGTAAACTTGTTCGAGGATAGAGATAGCATTCCTTTGATGATATATGGATAGATTTGGGACTTTTGGATTATTACGAGGAGTAAATTATATACGAGTGATTTAGATCAATGAATCGTTTGGGTTGAGACGTGAGTGTCTATTTCGACGTGAGAATAGATTTTGGCGCGTATGATTATAAATCGGAATCGTATAAAGTGTGTAAATTATATATTGGTACTAGAATAAGAATAGTACTACAATTAAACCGGTATTACTAAGACGTGTGTTTACTTAGTATTGGTATATGAATTATGTGTATGACATACCTACCATACTTGCTATCACGGGAGGTTTGCATTCGCTTAGGGCCCTCTAATCCTTGTGTTGCCCGGATTTAGACTGGTTACCTTGATGAACATAGGTCATAGAAAGACTTATTGGGATATTAATAAGTCCGCTGATCGTGGGAGCGTAGGTATGTGCGTGACCCATGTGATGTGACTGTGTTCGCCTCCATTATTTGTGATGTTGTTATTTGTGAACTATTCCTGAGAGATTCGGAATATGTGATCCTTATGTACGTGATGTACCGGGATGGATAGCAGAGTATGTATACACCACAGCTTAGTTCTCGGGGTGCTTGTATTGTATATTTATGATGTGAATAATATACACTTAATTAATGGGAACCTTCATGTTAATGTTGTTAAATAATTACGGTATTGTTTCGAGAAACATAACGAGTTAGCTGTTAGTGATATATATATTGCATATTGAGCATCTGAGTTACGTTAAACCCTATTTAATTGAGATCGTTAATGTTAATAGAACCGAGTAATAAGGGTAGGACCTATGACAGTCTAGCTAGGTATGATGTCACTTAGCTAGTGGTTTGTGTCGTTAGATGTGTACTTACGTTAGGAGTGCACAGTTAGACGAGAGGTGAGAATATCATGTGAGTGCACGTCCTAACATGTACTTTGCTTTAATGTTTTAAATGTTTTTAAAGCACTTGCAGGTTTTTAAAATATCTCCACATTCGGGCTCTGACCCGTTTGCTTTCAAATCTATTTTTCTTTGTAAAACCATTTTAGGTGCCCAGCCACAAGGACACCAAGCATAGGATACTCATTCAGGTGACGAGCTGTAGCTGTTTGTGGAAGCTACAGGGATTTGCTTGTAGACGCTTCTATCATTTGGATTCCAGAGTCATTATTTATCAGTTGTAGGGCATGTTGCCCATTTATATTAGAGACATCTTTACATTACAGTTTTCAGACTTTGGCATGTATTGTTTTAGTATTCGGTTTACTTATTTTAGTTACGGGATTGTAGTGAGGAGTTTTCCTCCAGACTTTAATTACATTATGTGATGGTTATTCTTTTTACTTCAGTATGGTGTATGGTGTTATTTATTTCTTCATTACACTTGTTGCATGTTAATCAGACTTAAAAATTAAAATTTGGCAACTTACTTTTTAAATACTAGGTGGTTAGTAATCATTAAAAGGTTTTCGACAGTGATGCTATTAACTGAGCCAACTTGGCATTTTTAATTAATTTAATAAAGGAGTAGCTACCCGGTATTTAATTAGTCGGGGTGTCACAGGTGGTATCAGAGCATCAGGTTCTAGTGTCCTTTAGGATCTGTACGGCTATTATGTTTCCGCTAAGTTCTTTGATACAGAGCCCTATATTTTAGGACTGTTGTACTCTTTTTGTGTATGCTTCGTTCTTCAGCTATATTAAGTTTATAAACAGCGAACTTATAAACTTTGTTCTTATTTCAGATGCCTCCACGACGTGCACGACGAGTTCCCAGGGATGCAACGCCCAAACCCCAGCCCGCTCCAGTTCAGGGCATGATGAACGCCGCTGAGGTTGTAGCTATAGTAGCCCAAGCGGTAAATGCCGCTATTGCCGTAGTCCAGCAGGCACCACCTCAGGCGTCGGTTGCCGCGCCAGTACAGGAAAATGCATTCCCGTCTGCTTGGGAACGTGTACGTGACGCTTTTTAGAAAGCGCATCCGCCAGAGTTTGCAGGTAGCTCAGATGTGGTAGTCTCGAGCCAGTGGAGGAAGGATATGCAGAGGCACTTAAGGATGTATGAGTGCACGGAGGTTCAGAAGCAGGTTCTAGCTACTTTCAAGCTAGTTGGATCTGCACTGCAGTGGTGGGAGTCTATTACCACCATGGAGGAGAGGGATACTCTCACTATTCAGGACTTCTGGGTGCGGTTTGACCACAATTACTTTCCGTCAGCTGTTCATACGGAAATGAGGAGGAAACTGATGAGTCTGAAGCAGGAAGGTAAGACCGTGGCCGAGTATGAGACCGAGTTCACGAATCTGTTGAATATCGTTCCATATGAGATACCAACAGAGAAGAAGAAGATTGAGAAGTTCACGGACGGGTTGACATGGAGGATCCGTCAACATCTGCTAGGGAACCTATCGTTGGCCACTTATTCTGATGTGGTTAACGCTGCATTGTTACACTGCCACGACCACCATTTTCATATAACCGAGGGCAAGAGGTCGGGGGAGTCTAGCCATCAGGGCAGGACCGGAGGACATGGTGCCAGCGGGGCACAATCTGGTCAGGGGCAGAGACAGAATGAGCAGGGCTCCCAGCAGGGGGATAATAAGAGGTTCCGATCAGGGAATACAGACAGGGACATGGAGGTTTTTGTCAGGGCCATCAGGGTCCAAACGGCCATCAGGGCCAACAGGGGCAGAATGGGCAGCAGTTTCACCAGGGCCAGTAGGGCCAAGGGAGGAACGGTAACGGACACCAGGGCCGGGGACCGCAGGGGCAGAGAGGAGGGAACTTCCCAGGGAAGTGTTTTGTTTGTGGCAAGACTGGCCATAAACGACAGGATTGTCCTGATAGGGGCAGGGCCCCGCAGCAGCAGCAGCAGGGTGCTCGCCAGGAGCCACAGAGGCCTATGTTTCCCGCCGCTCTCCCCGCACCGCCACAGATGGCAGCATTGCCACCCATTCCAGCAGTCCCAGTCCAGCAGGGGCAGCTACAGTATGGACGTGTCTACAACGTCCACCAGGCTGCAGTTCCACAGGCACCGCCCGCGATTGAGGGTACGTTTCCTATCCATGGCACTATGGGTCGGGTATTGTTTGATACGGGTGCTACACATTGTTTTATAGCTACACACTTCGCAAAAGCTTTAGGATTGTTAGCTACGGCAGAGAGCACAGTGACGTGTGTCGACTCACCATTGGGGAGTGGGTCACTTATATTCTTTATATGCCGGGGAGTGGGAGTAGGGATCGGTAGTCTGGTATTACCTACAGATATGTTGGTATTAGATATGCATGTTCACGATGTGATCATCGATATGGATTGGCTCGTAGCTTATAGGTCCATGATTGATTGCTTCAGCGGAAGCATTGTTTTTGCTATTCCGGGGCAAGAGATGTTCGTAGTGGTGATGCCTCGCCCAGAGGGAGGATCGACTGCTCATTTGTATTACATAGAGGAGGATACCTCTAAGGAGGTTGTGATTCCTTTAGATTCTATCCCAGTTGTCAGGGAGTATTCGGATGTGTTTCAGGAGATACCAGGCTTACCACCCAGTAGAGAGATAGACTTTGTTATAGACCTATTTCCAGATACGAGGCCTATAGCACGTGCACCGTACCGTATGGCTCCGGCAGAGATGCGAGAGCTACGAGATCAGATAGAGCAGCTGTTAGGTCAGGGCTTTATTCGCAAGAGTACCTCACCTTGGGGCGCTCCAGCTTTGTTTGTGAAGAAGAGGGACGGTTCACTGAGATTGTGTGTGGACTACCGGGAGTTGAATAAGGTCACGATACGGAATAAATATCCGTTGCCTCGAATCGATGACTTATTCGACCAGTTGAGAGGAGCTTCTTTCTTCTCAAAGATTGATTTGAGATCGGGATACCATCAGTTGCGTATTAGGGAGGAGGATGTCTCGAAGACTGCGTTCTTGTCGAGATATGGTTCTTACGAGTTTCGGGTTATGCCTTTTGGTTTGACCAACGCTCCAGCAGTGTTTATGGACTTGATGAACAGAGTGTTCAGGGAGTTCCTAGATCAGCTTGTCATTGTCTTCATTGATGACATTCTGGTTTACTCCCAGACAGAGGAGGAGCACGCCGAGCATTTGAGGCAAGTTTTGCAGACACTTCGTCAGAACGAGTTGTATGCAAAATATGAGAAGTGCGGGTTTTGGCTGAAGGAAGTCCAGTTTTTGGGACACATTATTTCCGACCGGGGAATATCTGTTGATCCGGGGAAAGTGTCCGCGGTAAGAGAGTGGGGACAACCCACGACACCGACGGAGATTCATAGTTTCTTGGGTCTAGCAGGATACTACAGGAGGTTTATTCGGGGTTTCTCGGAGATAGCAGGTCCTTTGACACATCTGACTCGTAAGGGTGTGCCCTACATCTGGAGTGATGCCTGTCAGTTGGCATTCGATTAATTGAAGGACAAATTGACCTCAGCACCTGTGTTAGCATTGCCGAGACCGGGAGTTGAGTATTTGGTTTACACCGATGCGTCTTTGCAAGGGCTTGGAGGTGTATTATAGCAGGAGAGACAGGCCATAGCTTATGCTTCCCGTAAGCTTAAGACTCATGAGAAGAATTACCCCACGCATGATTTGGAGTTGGCGGCAGTGGTATTTGCCCTACGGATTTGGAGGCACTATCTTTTGGGGGAGAAGTTCCAACTGTTCACAGACCACAAGTCCCTACAGTACCTGTTCACGCAGAAGGAATTGAATATGCGGCAGCGTAGGTGGCTTGAGTTTGTGAAAGACTACCAGTTCGACATCCAGTACCACCCGGGTAAGGCTAACGTGGTAGCAGACGCGTTGAGCCGTAGGCCAGTAGATGAGGTGGCAGAGGTGTGGAAGGAAAAGTGGAAGGAATTGGGACACCAAGATGCAGTGGCCCGATCTTTCATGTCGGTGATGACCGTTACACCGCAGATCGTCACGAAGGTAGTACAGGCACAGGCTAATGACTCGTTCTGTCAGGAGCAGATAGTTCGATTACTAGCAGAGGGAGCCGAGTCCTATACCGTTAGCTCAGACGGGGGATTACGCTTCAATGGAAGATTGGTAGTCCCGGAAGGGGAGGAATTGCGACACAATGTAATGGTAGAGTCGCACGGCTCACGGTTCGCGGTACATCCCGGAGGGGACAAAATGTACCAAGACATGAGACGCCAGTATTGGTGGAGCGGTATGAAGAGAAATATCGCTGAATTTGTTTCGAAATGCGCCACTTGTCAGCTTGTAAAAGTGGATCATCAGAGACCGGCAGGATTGCTACAGCCGTTGGAGGTCCCGGTGTGGATGTGGGAGAGCATATCCATGGACTTTATCACGGGGTTGCCTACGTCGCAGAGGGGTCACGACTCCGTTTGGGTAATTGTGGACAGGTTGTCCAAAGTCGCTCACTTTTTACCCATAAGGACTGACTACACTACGGGACAGTATGCCCAGCTCTTCATTTCAGAGGTTGTGAGACTTCACGGTGTACCCCTAAATATCGTGTCTGACAGAGACAAGATATTTGTTTCGAGGTTTTGGGAGAGTTTCCAGGAGGCCATGGGCACGGAATTGCGGTTGAGTACGGCTTATCATCCGCAGACCAATGGGCAGATCGAGCGCACAAATTAGATGTTGGAGGACATGCTACGCATGTGCATTATTGACTTCGGGGGTGGATGGGAGCAGTACCTTCCACTGGTGGAGTTTGCTTACAACAACTCCTATCAGTTCACTATTGGCATGGCTTCGTTCGAGGCATTGTACGGTAGGCCTTGTTGTTCCCCAGCATGTTGGTTATAGGTGGGGGAGAACAAACTACTTGGGCCGGAAGTGATTCAGGATACTTCGGCAAGGATTGAGTTGATTCGGAGTGGCATTCGGGTAGCTCAAGACAGGCAGAAGAGTTATGCTGATGCGAAGAGATTTTTCAGGGAGTTCCAAGTTGGGGACCAAGTCTTGCTCAGAGTATCTCCTATGAAGGGGATTATGCATTTCGGGAAGAAGGGGAAGTTAGCACCGAGGTATGTGGGGCCGTTTCCTATTATTGAGCGGATCGGACCGGTTGCGTATAGACTTGGGTTACCGAAGCATTTGCATCGGATTCACGATGTGTTCCATATTTCCTCGCTAAGTAAATACCTTAGAGATAATTTGGCTCATTCTCACATTGTTGTGGAGAACAATGATCTCCAGCCGGATAGCTCCTACGAGGAGGGGCCGATTTCTATTTTGGATCGAAGCGAGAGGAAACTGCGGTCAAAGATAGTCCCGTTAGTGCGTGTTCAGTGGCGACATCATAATGTCGAGGAGTCCACATGGGAGCGCAAGGATGAGATGCGCGAACGTTATCCAAAGTTATTTTTAGCAGGTACTTTCTAGTTTCGAATTTCGGGACGAAATTCAGTTATTAGGGGGGAAGTATGTAATACCCCGTACTTTTGGCTATATTTATTTTTGGGATTAATTAATTAAATGTGAATTAATTGGAAATTAATCCGGGTAAAATACTAGCGAGTTGTGAGTTGGTATTTGACTATATTGAGTATATACGATGTTATATGAATATTGAATTATAAAAATTTGTCGTGAGATTGATATACGACATTTTGGGAAATTTTGTTGAGACGCGTGTGACCGCCGCGTCATGGTGTATTATTTTATTTAAAAAGTAAATTTAAATTCTATAAACCATATGGTCGTTTTGAGTGCGCCAACGCGTCCGGAAGGGTCGAGATAGTCAGAAAACACTAGCCGGGGGTGTAGTTTGGGTCCCGGGGTATTTTTAGGCCATACTGGCAACTTGAAGGGTATTTTGGTAATTTTGTATTTTGAGGAATTAATAATGACGAAAATTGGGAGTTTTAATCTGATTGATTATTGACCCACTAAGCCACTAACCAACCCATATTAACCCAACAAGCTACGTAGGTTATTAGAATTAGGTTTTCTAATACCTTCCCAAAGCAAACCCTAGCCACCATAGCCACCATTGGAGGAGAAGCTTGGAGAGAGAAGAAATTCTGCAGAAAAGCTTCATCAAACCTACACCAAGCTCAGAGACAACCAAGGCAAGTGACTTTATTCCATTTAGTTTCAGAGAATGTTCTTTCCATGTTAGATAATTCAAATTTATGTATTGTTCTTGGTGAAATATGAAAACCCATGTAGTTCAGAACTTAGAACTTGAAAATCTTGAGGAGAATTGCATGTAGAATGATAGGTAGATGATTATTCTCATGATATTTGTGATTGGAAGAAATTAAAACGGATTTATATTGGGTTAATTCATGATTCAAAAAGTTAGGGTTTATGTTCTTGAATAATTGGGGAAAAAGTGTAGAGATTTGTTTATTGATTGATGTTTGGGTGATTTAATCCTTTAAAACGTGTTAGGAGATGACTATAATATGTTTAGGATTGATTAGAGACCTTAAAACATAGTTGGGACGAAGTTTAGAGGAGATTTGAGGAGTAGAAATTGATGAAAAATGAAGAAGGGAAAATCTGGGCTCGAACTGGTCGTTCGTTAGAAGAGCCTCCCCAGGTCGTTCGAACAAACCTCGTTCGAATGAGCTTCTAACGAGTTGACCAGTCTCTTCTAACGAGGGGCAGTTTCGTTCGATAATCTCGTTCGAACGAGATATCGTTAGAAGGTACAGTTCGTTCGAACGAACTGGATCTCGTTCGAACAGTCTCGTTCGAACGAGACTTCTAACGAGCTGACATTTGGATCTCGTTCGAACAGCCTCGTTCGAACGAGACTTCTAACGAGCTGGCAGTTTGGGCCTTTTTGGCCTGTTTTGATTTTGAGAGTTCCATAAACTTGTTCGAGGATAGAGATAGCATTCCTTTGATGATATATGGATAGATTTTGGACTTTTGGATTATTACGAGGAGTAAATTATATACGAGTGATTTAGATCAATGAACCGTTTGGGTTGAGACGTGAGTGTCTATTTCGACGTGAGAATAGATTTTGTCGCGTATGATTATAAATCGGAATCGTATAAAGTGTGTAAATTATATATTGGTACTAGAATAAGAATAGTACTACAATTAAACCGGTATTACTAAGACGTTTGTTTACTTAGTATTGGTATATGAATTATGTGTATGACATACCTACCATACTTGCTATCACGGGAGGTTTACGTTCACTTAGGGCCCTCTAATCCTTGTGTTGCCCAGATTTAGAGTGGTTACCTTGATGAACATAGGTCATAGAAAGACTTATTGGGATATTAATAAGTCCGCTGATCGTGGGAGCGTAGGTATGTGCGTGACCCATGTGATGTGACTGTGTTCGCCTCCATTATTTGTGATGTTGTTATTTGTGAACTATTCCTGAGAGATTCGGAATATGTGATCCTTATGTACGTGATGTACCGGGATGGATAGCAGAGTATGTATACACCACAGCTTAGTTCTCGGGGTGTTTGTATTGTATATTTATGATGTGAATAATATACACTTAATTAATGGGAACCTTCATGTTAATGTTGTATAAATAATTACGGTATTGTTTCGAGAAACATAACGAGTTAGCTGTTAGTGATATATATATTGCATATTGAGCATCTGAGTTACGTTAAACCCTATTTAATTGAGATCGTTAATGTTAATAGAACCGAGTAATAAGGGTAGGACCTATGACAGTCTAGCTAGGTATGATGTCACTTAGCTAGTGGTTTGTGTCGTTAGATGGGTACTTACGTTAGGAGTGCACAGTTAGACGAGAGGTGAGAATATCATGTGAGTGCACGTCCTAACATGTACTTTGCATTTAATATTTTAAATCTTTTTAAAGCACTTGCAGGTTTTTAAAATATCTCCACATTCGGGCTCTGACCCGTTTGCTTTCAAATCTATTTTTCTTTGTAAAACCATTTTAGGTGCCCAGCCACAAGGACACCAAGCATAGGATACTCATTCAGGTGACGAGCTGTAGCTGTTTGTGGAAGCTACAGGGATTTGCTTGTAGACGCTTCTATCATTTGGATTCCAGAGTCATTATCTATCAGTTGTAGGGCATGTTGCCCATTTCTATTAGAGACATCTTTACATTACAGTTTTCAGACTTTGGCATGTATTGTTTTAGTATTCGGTTTACTTATTTCAGTTACGGGATTGTAGTGAGGAGTTTTCCTCCAGACTTTAATTACATTATGTGATGGTTATTCTTTTTACTTCAGTATGGTGTATGGTGTTATTTATTTCTTCATTACACTTGTTGCATGTTAATCAGACTTAAAAATTAAAATTTGGCAACTTACTTTTTAAATACTAGGTGGTTAGTAATCATTAAAAGGTTTTCGACAGTGATGCTATTAACTGAGCCAACTTGGCATTTTGAATTAATTTAATAAAGGAGTAGCTACCCGGTATTTAATTAGTCGGGGTGTCACATGGACCTTTTTTCTTCTTCTATGACGAGCATAAAGTCAAACACCAGTTCAGTTCGGTGGCTTATCGCCAGAGAAACGGTCAAGCAGAGGCCTCTAATAAAAAGATGCTTGATGGACTTAAGAAAAGGCTGGAAAGAACAAAAGGCACCTGGGTGGATGAGCTCCCCCGTGTTCTTTGGGCATATCGTACCATGACCAGAAGACCAACTGGAGAGACACCCTTCACACTAACATATGTAATAGAAGCTGTCATACCACTTGAAGCAGGCCTCCCGACCATGCGAATAAGGTTGGTCGACCAAAGACTAAACGGCGATGCTCTTCGCGCTGAACTTTACCTGGACGATGAATGAAAAAAGTAGGTCATGATCAAGTTGGCCTCATACAACCAGTATTTGGCAAAGCAGTACAATAAGGAGGTCAATCTGAGGAAGTTCCAACTAGGAGACGACATCCTGAGGAAAGTTCTTGGCAGCGCTATAAGACCGTTGGATGGAAAGTTGGGGCCCAACTGGGAAGGACCATTCAAAGTGATCATAGACGATCTATAGGGAGCCTATCACTTAGAAACAATCGAGGACAGAGAGATACCCAGATCATGGAATGCATCCAGTCTCAAGAAGTTCTAATTTTAGTCTTCTTTTTACCTTTAAGCATGTAGTTTATGCAAAATTTTATTTCAAAATGTATGTTGCTCGTAATTTATTGTTCCCGATATGAATAAAGGCCTTTATTTACATATATCAAAGCTCTTAAGTTATTTGATTAATTTACATTGTTTCCTAAGTAACAGGTCCATAATTGGCTCTTAATCTTTGAAAGAGTATTGATCAGGCTTTAACTTGATTGCCACATCAATTTTTACTAACCATAATTAGAACTAAAGACCTCAGGTCCCTATTATGACCAATACAGGCGATCTCATAGCTTGCCGAGGAAAGAAAAAAGGATAGTGAGTAATCCCTAGTCAACAAACTAACTTGGCTTGGTCGACTAAAATCCTAAATGGGCGGATTGCCTACACATCAGGTGGGCCTTTTTGCCATTGTATTTTCTAAGCCTAAGGAGGTGTGACGATGCGACCTAAAAGGTAAGAAAGACAGAACAACACATGCAAGGCATAATGAACTGGAAAAATGCATAAGAAATTGGTATTAACTTGATTCATTCAGTAGATCCCGATTACAAAGAGTACCGACTACATAATAGTTACAAAAAGATCAAAACATTTACAACAGTCTATGGTCGGCGAGCCAAATATTGTTTTATTTGCCTCCTCTGACCATCGTATGGGTTAGGCCTATATTCATCGTCACTATTGTGCCCTTCCAAGTGCGTCTCGACTAGTTGAAGTGGAATGGAGCTCAAAGGAATCCAGGTCTCATCCCGTCCAAAAGGAGATCGGCTCTACGCATGACAATCAACATGATATATATACCAGAGCTTAGAGTCCTGAGGTTCCTTAACAAATTTAAGGGCATTCGGTTATCGATGCTTTTAGGAGACATCTTGAGCCTCATGCAACCTCATTGGGTCATCCTGCCAACCCTCATCATAGCCTGCCACCCATGATGCTCGGTGACCAATCCTGAACAAATATCAAAGATTCTTAATATCACGGCTTAGACCCATCACTAAGGTGTTTCTCTTCGGCATTAGAAAGTTTTTTCTTCAACTCATCATTTTCTGACAGGATCAAAGCGCCAACTTCGCCCACATCCTTGGATTCAGCCAATTGGGCCTTCAAGTCATTGATTTCCTTTTGCATGGAGGCACTAAAATCTTCCAAGTCCTTGAGATCATCCATCAACTTGGCGACCAAAGGGGATTGGTCTTTATAGGCATTAGTCCTTTTTTAGAGCTTTATAAGCAGTCAGAAATGCTCGGCGAGCTTGCACGCTAGCATCTCGACCGAGCACATTGTCTAAGTTAGTAGAAGAAGTAATTTCCTTTGTATTACCCTACAACATCGAAGAAAAACATGCCGTAGTTTATCAGAAAATACATGAATTGACCCACTCAAATTGAGAATGCTATTTTCATTAAAAAAAACAAAGGGTAGAAAGAGCCATTACAATTTAGGGAACAAATAGTATAATATATGAGCAAAAGAAGAAAAAAACCTAAAGCTATAGACTTCACTTCTTCACATGTTCTTCCGTCTCAGTTTCTTTCCCCTTGGTCGCCAGCTCCTTCTCCTTTGGCACCATTTCCTTCATTTGGTCGGCAGGATGGCTGGAAGATGGCTCCTTGTCAACATTAAGAGGTGGGACATGGCTGGTGCCTTTCATATAGCTCAGATCTAGAAGGGACTATGATCTCCACCAAAACTTTAACCCAGACTTTCTTGATGCCCGCCTTTCGAGCATATGCAATATGGACTCTGGCGTCATCATATGCCTCGTTCTAGCCTTGCTCTAAGATGATGTCCTTAAAGCCTGTAATCTTCTCCATTTCCTTATTCAATCGAGAGATCTTCATTTCAAGCTGCGGTTTATTAACCTTTAGCAGGTTGTTCTCAGACTTAAGTGAGGTCATGGCCTCGACGATGATCTTCATTTATTTGTTATAGGCCTCTTGGGCCTTGGCCATAGCCTCTCGAGATTTCTGAAGGACCTCTGTCAGCTTATCATTCTTCTTGGCCTGGTTGGCACGACCCTCCAAAAGACTTGTAAACTCTACCACGAACTATAAAAAAACAAAAGAGGCTAACAAGTTATATCTGAACAACTCAAATACAGGAAACGAGCACAATAAATAAAAAATTCTTACTAAAGACAGAGTTTGGAGAGCTCGAAGAAATAACTGATTGGGTCACAACATCCTCAAATGCTTGAGATCACCTGCGAGCACTTCCCCCTTTAGCAAGCCTAGGGCAAGGGTTGTATTATGGGATACAGACTCGGCCTCAATAATGTTGTGTAGAAAAGAGGGAGCGCTGGTCTTCTTCGAAGAAGTCGAAAGAGCCTTTTTCTTCCCCTCCTCTTTCGTCTTCTCCTCTTCCCTCTTCTTTTCTCCTCTTCCTTATCCTTAGTGACCAAGTTTTGGTCTCCAGGCCTTAAGGAATCACCCTCTGCCTTCTTTTGAGACTTGGCCCTAGCAGAGAGGAGCACATCATCATCATCAGAAACTAAGTTAACTCCCTTCATAGTGGGAGCCATTGGTCCTTCATCCTCCTCTAGCTGAATTGACCCAACATCCAAAGGCTCGAAAGAAGAAGAAGTTTCCTCATCAGGAGATATATACAAGCTTTGGTTTGGTGTTGGTAGTAGCGAAGTTTTTATTGGTGGTATGTCCCAGTAGGCGCGGTCGACCGCGCCTCCGCACCGGCGGTCGACTGGTGTTTTGGTTTTTGCCTTCGAGGTTTGGCAGTGTGCTCCTCCCCTTTTCCACGATCGACCGACCATGCTTCGGTGGTCGACATGTGTTCTGTATTTCTTTCCACGACCTGTTGCCCATATCTTTTTTCTATTTTTATTTCATTTCTATTTTTATTTTTCTTTTATTTCTTAAATAAACACTTATCCCCTTTTTCCCTTCTTTTTCCTTTTTCTTTTATCTCTTATTATAGTCCACTATAAATACATAACTTGGTGTATTTTTTATGAGACATTAATTTATGAGATTCATTTTTAATTAGTTTTAGACCTAGGGTTTGAGAGCTCATTTGGGGATTTTTGTGGAGTGGTTCCCCTCTCCTACCATTTTGTGTAATTCCTCCATTAATGTAAGTTTACTATTCATTGTCACTTTTGCCTACTTTTCTTATGCTTTGTAACCTAGATTTCCATGCTTAGTTAAATATTTTCGTGACTAGATAATTTTAGTTGTTAATTTATTTAGTTGCTTTAATTAATTACTTAATTTATTTAATGTCATTTAATATGCTTAGGGGCTAATTTAAATTAGGTTGTGTCGGATTGAAGTCACCTAAGGTTGACGTGTTGCTTTGCTTTGGTGATGGAGTTTACGTATTTATTTTGAGTGTGTTGTCATAGTTATTACGCCTAGGATATTTAACGGGGTATATCATGTATGCTTCGTATTTACAACCTTGCATGCATAATTTTTGGGATATTTGTTGACGCAAAAATCATATAAGTCTTTTATGCGAATTTAGGGATGTGACAACTCTTGATTTAATTAATTTATGAAAGGAGATACAATCTTAATAATTCGCGAACTCATGTAACCATTTAATACTAATTAACTCGAGGTGAGGGATATCCGACGCAACCTATAGTTTTTATTCGCTTTATTGATCGTAGTTTAATTTACACCCGCCTAGTGTAATCTTTTCCCTTTTATTTATCTTTTATGTTGTTAGCAAAGTTATCTTTTACACTTTTATTTTAGGAATATTAAATCCATTAAATTCTAGCAACTTATCTTTGTGGATTCGATACCCGAACTAGCCGATATACTACCTTAAAAGAGTGTAGTCATAGTTTAGGTTTTTGTATAGAGTTGGTGAGACGAATATAAAATGACCGGTGTGTAGGTGACTCTTGCACCACGGCAAAAACCTTTCTATCACTTCACAGTAACCTTCAACAAGGCTCTTACTTTCTTTCGAGCGAGCGCAAAAGATAAAAACTCGTTGAAGATGAAATGACTTACTATGGTGTAATTCAAAAATATTTGAATTGGACTATATAAGCTTTAAAGAGGCTGTATTTTACTCTGACTGGGTAAGAGTTGAGTATAAAAATGCTTGTAAAGTTGATCATGGCACCAATTTGATCATCATTGACTTGTTCAAGTTGAAGAGCAACGAACAAGGGAGCGATGAGCCGTTTGTTTGTGCATTTAAAAAGGTCAAGCAAGTGTTTTACTCGGAGTATATCAACAACGAGCTGTGGTCAATCGTCCTACATGCACCAAATCGTCCAAACATTAGTCTGGATGACATGGTTGGTCCTACCGAATATCAATCCATTTTTTGTGATAACCCGAATTTGAACAATTTTTAGATTTGTAATAAGTAATCCAATTATTGGACAATAGTTTAATGCTTTTATCGGACATCAGTTTACTGCTTTTAATTCATTTGTACTTGATCATTTTCTCTCTTTCTCTCTTTCCTTTGTATGTGTGTGTGTGTGTGTGTATGTTTGTGCATGTGTGTGTGTTGGGGGGGGGGGAGTTTTCAACTGTTTTATAAAATTACTTCGTGTCACGACCCATTCGAGAGTGGCACGACCACCTAAAATGTTTGTATGTCTTCTAATTCATTTGTATTCTGCTAATTCATTCGGATTTGTACTAATAACAACAATTTTTACAGAAAATGTCTCCTTCAGGTATTAAGGCAATGATGATGATGATGATAATGATGATGTCTTCTTCAGGGCTCAACGGTAGTGGAGGTGACGAGGGCTCCTCGGCCCCTACGCTCCCCAAATGGGAAAAATTAGGAATGGCCGTTAAGAATAAGATGGGCTTATTGACTAGATCCCTCGAGCTGGTGAAGACGATTATCGGCCTGGGATACACCAATTGGAGGGAGGTTCCAAACGAGCTCAAGTTAGCTATTTGGGCGGCAGTACAGGTAATGTATTTATATTTAAATTTCAATTTATATTTATTCGCGACTAACCGTTACATTGTTTTTGTTTTGTATTTGTTTGATAGGAACAATTCAACCGTCCCCCAAAACTCCGTAATTATGTGTTGGAGCAGTTGAGGGAGCAACACAAGACATGAAAGAATAATTTGCGGACTCGGTACTTTGGGAAGACTCGGGAGTCCATTATCAAAATGCGTGAGTTCGTCCCGTCGAAGAAGCCGATTGCGTTGACACATTGGAAAAATTTCATTGACAATGAGATCGAGGAGAGATAATTGGCATCTCGCCATTCGGGGAGGGAAAACCGGGTGAAAAAGACGGACGTACACTACTCCGGCTGAACGTGTTACGCCGAGGTGGAGCACAGGATGATAAGTTTTATTTTTCTATAATTATAGAAATATGTTATTCTGAATTATTTTACTGTGCGTTACTTACTAATTTTACATTATTTTATTTCAGGGGACAGGGAGTGGCCCTGGGGGTAGGCCGCATAGGCCCGATGCCTCTGTGGCAATTCGAACAAAGAAGGGCAGGGATAATGAGGTGTCCCTGAGCATCGCGGCCACGATTGTAAGTAATTTGACGATTTAACTTTTATGAATTATGTTATAATTTTTTTATTTACTTATTTAACTAATCATGTGCTTTTTGTCGTTTTAGGCAAAGCTTAAGGAAGTGCATGAGTCACAAACTGATGCCGATAAAGCATCTTTGTCCACGAACGCACTCAGCCAAGTTCTTAGCGCTGATCGCAAGCGGAGGACTAGGGGGTGAGCTCGCAGGTGGGAAAATCTACTATCACCGGAATGGAGACGAGAAACACCGGGTTGGCTCGTCAGGTGAACACGCATGACGCGAAGCTATCAAGGTTGGAGGCGACGGTCTTACATATGTACGCATTCATGAAGCGTCAGTTGGGCAAAAAAGGAAAGGTCAAAGGGAAGGAGAAGGTGGTGGAGGGGGAGGTGGAGGAGGATGAGGACGTGGACATCGCTTCTTCATAGCCGATACATGTGAACTCACCGTTTGATGATCAAGTCCCCTACTTGGCTCCCGTCCAGCGGCCTATGTCAACAATCGGTTGGTCGAGCATGTTTTTACGTGACATATGTTATGGCCAGCGAATAGCGAGGGGGCTCGAGGGTATGACGTTTTATTGACGTAACCTTCAAACATTGAGGCCAAGGTGCTCGCCACGCATGTGATACCTAAAAAGGAGAACTCCTCATTGTGGTTGCGCGAACAATGCGACGTGACGCATATTGAGAGGTGTCTCAATGCGTATATCGTGTGGCCTTCCTTCCTCCTCGAACCTGCCCCAAACACTATGTCGTGACATTATTTGTATCTATTTTATTTAGACACTTGGATTATATTTGAATTATTTTGATTTGGACATATGGATATGGAAATATATATGCAATGAATTAGTGCATTCTTTCTATTTTATTTGGATATATGTTGTTTGAACAAGTACAATTTTGCTATAACAAGTACAAATATACTGCTGGACAATGGTAGTGGCCAAACTACCCAGTAGATTTTTTTTAAAATTCTACCCAGATTTGTCACGGTCATTGACCGTGACAAGTCTGTGACAAAGAAAACTTATCACGGGCTTGACATGATCAATGATCGTGACAATTTTTTAAAGGTTGTCACGATTTGTCATGATCTTTGATCATGACAAAACTTGTCGACCGTGACAAAACTTGTCAAGGTCACCGTGACAGGACCGTGATAAGTCTTATGAACTTGTCATGGTCAATGATCGTGACAATTCCATGATAACAAAATTTGCCACCCCCAGAATTATCACGGTCATTGACCTTGACAAGTTGGACTTATCACGATCAATGACCGTGACAATCCGACAGTTTTGGTGTAGTGAAGCGAGTTGGTGAGACCATTTTTCAGTTAATAGGGAATTTATTAGAAATAGAAATGTACCCACATTAAATTGGGAAAATTACAATTAACTAGTTTGTTAAGTAATTATTCAATGGAATGGAATTAATAATTCGGTGGATTGTAAATCATTAATACATGAAAATATTCAGGACTTTATGTGGGATGCCTATGGTAATTATGTAGTAGTTACCTATACATATTATATGACACTCGATGTCACGCCTCCACTGCAGTGCAATAATAGAGTCAGTACCCTGAGAACTCTTGTGTGAGCCTCTTTTCTAAAGTACTAAGGACCTTCTCCCATGAAGCTGTAGTTGGCAGAACATACATAGTTTCATCTACTGGTGGTTGGAATGGTGTCTGTTGCTATTACATGGCTTCCATAGTCGCATCTATGGTCTATGAAATAATGGCCGCCAAATTGACCTTTGTGATAACAGGTTCCTGCCCCTGCTATGATGATGGAGGTGGCGATGGCTGCTGTTGGGATGCCATAACCTGTCGATGTCGGCCTGCTCATCCGCATGTGTTCACCATCTGAAAGATAATAAACAAAACGTATAAGTACATGTACAAAATTGGAGTACAAGGTCTAAATAATAAGGTCTAAAGTATCAAAGGACGCTACGATAAAATCAATGGATGCACTCAAGATCTCTAGAACACGAAAACCTGGCTTTAATACCAAATATGATACCCAAAATAAATTAAACTGGATTGATTATGTATAAATTATATTAAAATAGGAGTCTAAAATTGAATATAATTCTAAGCATAACTGGAAGTAAAACTAGTACATAATGTAAGTAACTGAAACATAGCATTACCAAACCAAGTACAGTAATAGAACCATCACATGCTACAACTGTCACATAAAACAACCCATATAAAAATGAAATACAAAAACTAAATCAATACAAGTCATCATAATCTGATTCAATAGATAAATAAAGACAACAGGAGGAGCACACATGCTCGACAGCTACATCCTAGTTGAGCAGTAACTGGAAGTAAAGAAAGACTGGATTAGGGGTGAGGCTATACTAATGGCGTATGTCCTGAAAATTTTAAAGCGACAATGTTAACAACAAGCCTACGAAGTATAATAATATAATTAAGTTTGGACTACAATATAATTACGACTCTTCCTATCTTCTTTTAGTGTACTATAATTATTCCCAACCCCAACAATCTTATATATCACACGTGTCTAATCCCAAACCCAAGTGAATCCCATGATTACAAATTATTTATCTCAATTAAATATTCATAAATAATTTTCTATAAACCTCAATTACACACTTCTAATCTGGGAATACATCTTTATGACTATATCAACGTATATACAGTTTATTCTAAATATTTATAACTACTACTGGAGTATCAAAGCAGTCACCATTGCATGGCCCATGGTAAAACTCGTCTCTATTTATCAGAATACTGAAGCACTCACTATCGTACGGTCTAAAGTATAACCTATCTCTCTCTACCAGAGTACCGAAGAAGACACCGTCATACGGCCCAAGGTAATCCATTCTTTATCTTTCAGGATACCGAAGTTGTGCCATCACCCTACCTAGACAGCCAGTCAGTTCTATATACAATAATACTATGGTAACCTCCACCGTACGATCCATAAAAACATACCATCTAGTATGTATGTTAAGAGTACACATACCCAATGTTTTGTACATAGGATAATTAATTCTACTTATATAATATTTCAAGTCATAATCCCATTGTCGTGGCTCAATTAACATGTAATAATTAAGATTATTATTAATGTTAATTGATTCAGAATTTTTGATGTGCTAAGTTAAACTATACCAAGAATTGTTCTTATATCTCTATAATAACTTATTTATACTCTTTCTAATAAATTTCGCATATATAATTAAAGGCCTTACATCAATAACTTAAATATCTAAGTACCCTATTTCCATCCAACATTTCTTTTTACAGATAATAAACAAAATCTCAAATTTTGCCCTGTCCATGAACATGACATTAAACCTAGACGTTCGCACTTCCCATGCGTACGGACAACAATTTTGGCCATTCGAACAATTAGACCACGAAACTCTCCTGAAATTCGACTTTCTTCAACCTTTAGCCCCTATCTGGACCCCTGTATCTAGAACTACCATTAACGGGTTGGTTTAAGGTTTTAATACCTCTCATATATCCGAAATTGTGTAATAAATTTCTTCAAATAAAACTTTATGCTATCCTTAGAAGTTTAATAGATTTATATAAGGATTTAAAAGTATATTTCATACCTAGAACCCTAGTCTTACAACCCTCTTATCAAAATAAGAGGTGGCCAGCCCGATACTCCAATAATGACAGGAATCATAGATGGTCCATTCTTAGCAACACATTAATATAATACGTGTACGAGATAACCACCCACTATTTTAGAAAAACGGATTGCCAAAAATTATATTTGTACTTTAAAAGAAACATTTGAACCATTTAATTTAAAAGAAAGTGGATAGCGAAAAGACTTATATTACATAAACAACAATTATACAACAAAGTAACCGAATAAGTTGTTAGTTAACAGTCTCTTACAACCCATATACAACAAGTTAATTAAGTTACATAGTACATTGCATTAGGCAATTACAAACACTTGGGCCACATGCCCGAATAGATAACCCGATCATAACTATAATACAAAAATGGAGGCGTCTATAACAAAAAATCCCATAACATCCGTAAGGTATTACGGCTCCAAGAGACCGGAATAGAAAAGTCAATACGGGCGTCCTTGCGGCGGAGCACCTGAGCGAAAAATAAGATTCATGCAAAACAAGAAATATGAACGGGTCAGGGCCCGGTTTTATATGATCACCAGATGAATAAAGAGTCTGACAGTCATGAACATTTAAACATCATAATCAATAATGATGAGAATCTAACTACTCAATTTAAGAGCATAAACTAAAGAAAATATAATAAC
The DNA here is from genome assembly GCA_949130495.1 of Sambucus nigra. NCBI lineage: Eukaryota > Viridiplantae > Streptophyta > Magnoliopsida > Dipsacales > Adoxaceae > Sambucus > Sambucus nigra. The sequence goes on from CASBWL010000485.1 coordinate 2,236,076, forward strand.
TATAATCCCAATTCAATTATATAAGAGAGTATGATTAAAATATTACTAATGGATATTCACTATACTTGTTATACGACTTCATTTCACCGTTCCATATCTCATTAGGAAACGTAATCAAAGAAATTTAATTCATAGAATGCTTTGCCATCAATTTAATCCCACTTAAATAAGAATACTTATATTTCACAATATATAACGTTTCTAAGATCGTCCTTCTGAGTTTCCCCACTGAAAGTGCTCCTAAATAGCTATCATCTTCCAGGCCCTATCATATAAGACAACATGGGCATCCTATAATGCGCGACGTCGAGAAGTGGCCATATACCTTCGACAGTGAGTCATAACCACACCCGGAATTACCTCACTTAAAAAATAAAAATCACACAGTAAATACAATAACCAGTCCTATGGCCGAGGACTATATTTCCCCTGCATTCACTAGCCAGGGTACTTCACCTCATGCGCGTACTTCCCCTATGATAGCATTTAGAGAGGTGTGTTTATGTAAATTATCATTTATAGTTTATTTCCATTTTAATATATACATTACTTTATATCCGAGACCATAATCGTTTAAGGTCACCATAATAAACTACACGTTTTATAAATTCCCAATTTAGTCTCCAAGAAATCATGACATTTCTACAGGCCACAAAGTTTAGTATACTTCAATTGAGTCTCTAAAATCCGCCTATATATAATCTTACCACTCCCAATCTCAAACTAAACTTTCTAGAAGAAAATAATACCTTATCGTCTATTTGGTAATCCCCGAAATGAGCCCCATCTAATCCCTTTCTAATAAGGGTAGTTACCAAACTAATATAAACCTCTAGGACTCTAAGTTTACTTCATAAAATAAGGTTCCTAAGTCCTAAGCCTAAAAGAAAAGGGTTAAAATTGAGTTGGAAAAATAACTCAAAACATCAGGATTTCGAATTGATTCGCCCTAGGGCCGAATCGATTCGCCCAAAAGCGAATCGATTCGGATGAAGAAGCAAAAATTTTGTCTCAGGACGAATCAATTCGGCCTAACCCGAATCGATTCGGATTCCCAGACTTGTAGCCTCACCCCTTAGAGAATCGATTCGCAAGAAGGGCGAATCGATTCGCCCTGGCGAATTTGCCAAGAATGGGGCTACGGGTTATGAATCCTAAAATACCAAAACTCCATATATCGTCCATTTCTACCCACATCAACCACCATTAATCCAACCAAAATCATCCTATATAAATACTAACTACAATTTCTCAACCTAACAACAATCAAAACAATGATTAAGGTTCAAACACCACAAATCATTAAAAACCATAATTGCTCCATTGATTCCAAAACCTAACTATCAATACAATTTATTCATCTTAAATCATATATTAGCAAGTAAGAAACTTGCCTTAAGATTGAAATCTCAGATTTCCTTTGGTAGCAAAAACTCCAAACTTCAATCTCCACTTTTCTTCCTTTTCTTCTCTTCTTCTTCTGCCCTCTCTCTCTCTAGGCTTAAGAACATGTATTTGGGAAAGTAAGAGAATTGGAAGACTAAAATCGGGGACTTAGCATTAGTTTCCAACTTAAAATGCTAACACTCCATTAAAATGATTCGTAACTACACATTTAAGTCATAATCAGTCAAAAGTGCCCGGAACCCAAAAACACAATATGGCACTTATTTTGACTATCTCGACTATTTTGGGACTCACTACGCCCTCTAAATTAGCATCCGAAAATATTTAAATCATTTCAAGTTCCGGCTTCATTTAAACCATAAATGTCGTTCAAAGCACACGACACTATAAAACGTAACATGATGATATTTACATACATATAACAGTAAATATACAACAATCTAGTAAATATTATCTTTTAACTCACTTAATTAATATTTACTCCAATATTTTATATAATTATTTCACACAATAAATTAATATAAAATAAATTACTCAAAAGTAAGGGTTATTACACCTAGACTTGGATTTCATTATAAAGTCTCAAATTTCCAATTTATTCATACAATAATCAAGGGGATTTTACTAAATTCTTCAAGTATACAAAATTCCAACACTAATTAGTTCAATATAAAAAAAAAATTCATGAGAAATTGAATCAATTTTCAGTTATGAATAAAAACCTAATTTTTACTAATTAATGTCAATCTAAATTTTTTTATTTAATTATCTAAATCAAGTCATAAAAACAATCATATTAAGATACTAAGTAAACTTACCCCCAAATCAAAGTGGTGAATTCCAAGTCAATTGCCCCAATTCTTTTTCTCTTTCCAAGATAATTGTCCCAATTCTTCTTCTCCAAGTTATCTCCTCATCTCTAATCTCTAGGATCTTATCTCTAAAGGTATTAGGGTGAATTAGGTTCAGCCTAATGCTCATTTTAATAAGTTAATCACGATATTGGGTTTGGGATCCAAATGAACTTTAACTAAACAAGCCCAAAACTCTATCCAAATAATCCAAAATGTAGCCCAAGCCCTATATTAACCCCATAGGGATTAAAATTCATTATCTTAAGTCCTCACTAACCATTTCACATGTCTCAAATGTCGGTCCAAAGTATCCAACTAACATTCTAGTCTTCTAACGGGTTATGAGTTTAAGATCCCTAATTAAATTAATTATTAATTAAATTATTTGTTATTTAATTATTAATTCATTACCGTGTTTTATGTCTAATTTAGTTTCACAAAATTTATATACACAACACTTATAAAATAATACATATACAATATGAGATATAATTAGTGGCGTCACAAGTCACTACAAACTGATAAATTATTTAATTTAAATTATTAATTAATTCAATGCTTTTAAATTACGGGGTATTACATATGCTATACTACAGATGTATATGATTTATAGTAAGGATGAATAATTACATGTTTATGACTCGAAATTCTTGTATACTATATACTAGAGGTATATATTATTTTGCGGCATGAGATAGCTCTATATTAATAGACTTGAGAAATAAAATCGTTGGTAGTACCTTGGTTATTTAGCGGTATGAACATTAGGTTTGAGACCACCGGACAATACGTGATTTATAATGTAAGAGATTAACCAAATATCGTTATAGTAAAGAATAAAGGATTAAGAGATAAACTTTATTCATATGGTTTGTGTATGGGTTTCGGATTAGAACCGCATGATCTTTAGGTTGATGGGTTGGATAACAAATAACTTAAAATACACTAAAATACAAGGGGAAGATGTGTAGTTATATTGTAGCCCGAATTCAGTTATAATCTTATTTTTTATTAACTTGTTGTTTACATTGTTATTATATTTTTTCACATGTCTTAGATTACAATAGTTACCGTAGACCTGGGTTCGTTGGAGGAGCACCTCTAGAAGTATTGTACTCTTCGTTCCTAGGATGTAGGAGTTGAGCAAGTATAAATCACCCACTTTATGTATTTATTTGGATTCAGTAGTTTATTGTATTTTATGGTTTATTTTCTTTATTATTTCGAGTCAGAGATTGTATGAGATACATTTGTATTCCATAGTTGAATAATAATATTTATAGTGATTGGTATTAGAGATGGTTTTATTTTGTTTACCATTCGTTAGTGTAAGGACATTTTTGTCCAACATACTTGTATATGTCATTAGCCGTAACATCGTTGCAAAGATTCAAAGTTCATTTGTCATCAACGGAATCCGAAGATCAAAAGAAAGGAAGAATTCAGAAATTCAGACTGCCGGACCGGTCCGCCTGATATTAAAACGAACCGATCCGCCTAGCCGGATCGATCCGCTGAGACCCGGACCGATCCGCCTTGCTCGTTTAAGACCAGTGAGCCCCGGACCGAATGCGAACCGAATCAGCCTCAAATTAAAAGAACCGGTCCGCCATCGGACCGATCCGCCTAAGGCCCGGACCGGTCCGCCCTGGATAACCACGAACAGATCGTGTGCAAATTTTTAGAGCAAATGAATTCTTATTTATACCACGATCGGGGAGTTGGTTTTCTTAAGACTTATACACGATTTTCTGAGTTCCATAACTCTTAAGTCTTCATGGTATTTGAGTCCATTGATTCATACCCTTGATTCACACAAATTCCATACATTTGTGAGTCAATTTTGGTAACCCTAGAACACCATTGTTGTTCAACCCTTTGTGAAGTGCACCGCTTCTTCCTCTTCATTGCAGCCCTACTGGACAGGGATTGTTCCAGCCACCACCCCTACTGAAAAGGGTTTCTTCCAGCCGCGACTACAGAATCCGATACCCGAGGGTAATTCTTAGTTATCCTGTATTTCATTGTAATCCGATTGTAAACCGTCTTTTACAAATTATAGTGATATACAAATGGTTTTGCCCCTGTGGGGGATTTTTCCTTAAACTTTGTGTGTTGAATGTTTGTTGCATGATTTCATATTGTTTCAATCACACCTAGTTGTATGCTTAGGGTTAATTTGGGTTAAAAATGGTATTTATTATATTATTTCTTAATTGAACGCAAGCGCCAACTCTTTCAAATTGGTATCAGAGCAGGTTACGCCATTCTATTGCGTATTCCTTACTTCCGCAAAATTTTTCTAAAGATATCAATTTTTGAAATAAATTGATATTTGAAAAGAGCGTGTTCAAATGGAGAAGTCATATTATAAAATGCCTATTTTTGACGGGTCGAATTATGCCTATTGGAAAGCCCGTATGAGGTCGGCTTTAAAAGCCATTGATGAACGTGTCTGGATTTTGGTTGAATGAGGATGGACTCCTCCCACCGTGACTGTTGATAACGTGACAAATTTGAAACATGTCACGACGTGGACCGATGATGAATTTAGATGGTCTTCCTTTAATTCTAAGGGATTGAGTGCTATTTCTGGGTCTGTCACACCTGATGAGTTCAAACGCATAATGACGTGTACCACGTCAAAAGAGGCGTGGGATGTTTTGCAACTTACCCATGAGGGTACGAACGCTGTTAAAGAGTCTAAATTACAAAATTTGGCCACCCAATTTGAGACTATCACCATGTCTGAGTCCGATTGTTTTGATGAGTTTTTTGCACGCTTGTCGGACATCGTTAACACTAGTTTTAATTTGGGTGAGGTGATTGATAACATGCGTGTCATTAAAAAGATTTTGTAGGGTTTGGATCCCTTATTTAAACCACGATCAGGAGTTGGTTTTCTTAAGACTTATACACGATTTTCTGAGTTCCATAACTCTTAAGTCTTCATGGTATTTGAGTCCATTGATTCATACCCTTGATTCACACAAATTCCATACATTTGTGAGTCAATTTTGGTAACCCTAGAACACCATTGTTGTTCAACCCTTTGTGAAGTGGACCACTTCTTCCTCTTCATTGCAGCCCTACTGGACAGGGATTGTTCCAGCCGCCACCCCTACTGGAAAGGGTTTCTTCCAGCCGCGACTACAGAATCCGATACCCGAGGGTAATTCTTAGTCATCCTGTATTTCATTGTAATCCGATTGTAAACCGTCTTTTACAAATTATAGTGATATACAAATGGTTTTGCCCCTGTGGGGGATTTTTCCTTAAACTTTGTGTGTTGAATGTTTGTTGCATGATTTCATATTGTTTCAATCACACCTAGTTGCATGCTTAGGGTTAATTTGGGTTAAAAATGGTATTTATTATATTATTTCTTAATTGAACGCAAGCGCCAACTCTTTCAGTTAGCTCCCATTTTGTTCTTTGCTTATTTTTATGTATTTCGTTATGCTGAGAATGTTAACAAATATTTTTGATTCCCGTGATTTTTGTATTAGACGAGATCAATATATTTATCAATTTTACTGGGGGTCACAACATTGGAGAAGATTGTCATATGAAGGTGTGTAGTACTCTTGATAATACACCATCTAAGTTCATAATTTAGACACTATTTTTAAATCATTATTACCTTCTATTTTTTAGTTTACAACATATATATTAACAATAATTCATCATTCATGCATGATAATTAATTTGTTGGGAAATTGTGATGAAATCTTTTTTTTTTGGTAAGAAACATCATTTTACATGTGGAATATTATCTCGAGATGGAAAACTGCAATATAATTTTTTATTTGGTTTGTTGGAGTTTCAATTCACATGAGACTATCTTTTGTTTCTATATTTACTTCATTTTTACTCATATGTCTTCAATCTTTATGCATTCTGACATGTGAGGTCATTGTCATATTTCACAAAGAAGAGCATGGAGTACCAAGTTGATTGGAGGAATTCAATAAGAATGTGAAAATTGTTTTAATATATTTAGATGTATTAGTCTTGTTTTAGTTAGACCCAACGAACCATATTATGTAATGGATGCTTCTTAATATAATACAAGCATATGGGAGTTTCTTGTTTCAATTCGATTTATTATTTTATTTACAAAAAATACAGTTCAAGTTTTTTTTTATTATGGGAAAATTAATAAATTTCATTTCACTTATATTGCTCGAGGTACACTAAATAATACAAATATTGGCAATCTAAAAGTTTCGCCCAAAGAGTCCCTGAGATAATTGAAAATTGACACTAAATTCACATAGTCAGAAAAATCATCTCGTTACTAATAATATGTCCACTCTGACAACTTGCTATTATTCCAACTTTCATTGTAACAATATATATCTAGGATCAAAAGGAATTTATATTAAGAAACATTATCTAATCAATATATAATCTATTTGGCGACAAACACATTGTTGTCACTATATAAATTAACCACAGTATTAAACTTGAGACCGACTGTCAAATTGTCTACTGCATGATTCACCGGAACACAGTGCAAGTTCCAACTCACAGGGTGATCCAGGCAGTGCAAGATGGATTCCATAGGTTTACGCACGTTAACTTGTCCCTTTGCTTCTGAGAAGCCAGCCGTTGTGCTAATGCCCTGGCTGCTGCTACGATGAGATACCCATTTTTCTTTTGTATCTATACTTCCCTCTCGTCTTTTTTGCGCCCACTTGTAGATAGTGACGGGTTGGTGGCTGGTCTGTTCGTTCAGGAGTTAGGGACATCTCTTATAATATAACTCTGTTTTAATAAAGTTTCTCCTTTTGTTTGGAAAAAAAAAGATACTATATGAACCTTAATATAAATCCGGTTCACTCTCTCACTTCACTCATATTCGTCTATTTGAGATAATTTCCGTGATTAAAAGGTGTTATGAGAATAGCGGTGTTGGAATGATCTCTCTCCCCCTGTTTTCTCTGAATTAATTGTGATGTTGGGAGGATGCAAAATCGAATTGCACTATAAGGTGGGTAGAAAAATATATTTCTTTTTTGTATCTCATTTGATTCCCAAATATAGTCTACAATTTCTACTCTGATTCTATGATGAATTAAATAACAAAACACCGAGATGACCAATTATTGTAACTTTCTAGTACAATTTTTTATTTCCTAGTGTTTTCCTCGATATTTTCTAACATCCTTCCACAACAAAGCATTTCAATTTTATATAGCTTTTATTGTTAATAATTTCTTATTAAATGTTGAATGATTATTCAAAGTCAAGACGAATATGACAAAATTATGGGCTGAACTTAATTTGAGCGGGTTAAATATGAGCTGAGCTTAATGTGGGTTGGGCCAAATATTGGTTGATCAAATATGGGCTTGAACAACTCATTTTGTTTCTAGTAAAGTAAATATTACAATCTAGGAATATGTAAAAAAAAAAAAAAATCATATTTTACTCAACTATTAAAAATGAGTTTTATATTAGACTTGTATCTTTTAAAATTGAATTTCATATTTGATTCATAATTTTAAATACAAACCTCATATTTAAATGACTGAATTAATACAATTTGGTTTATTATTTGGACAATATTGGCACTACTAGTCATGACTCAAAAGAATGCTAAGCCTTCATCAACTTGAATTAGTTCCCATTAACAAGTCTTTGAAGTCATTGATGGACAAAAGTGTTAGATCGTGTCATCAAAAGAACCGTACATATATGGTAGTTGCTTTCATTAATAGTTGTCAAGATTGTTACCTATTCAACATTAATTTAGAGACCATATGATTCACTTTCATAATAATACTATAGGATTAGCTCCAGGGGTTTGGCCGAGTGGTAAAGGGGGGACCCTTGGCAGCCTAAGAGCGGTTGGTCGAGGGTTCGATTCCTATCGTCATCGGTCATTCCTGAATTACATTGGTCCAGCACCGTGGGATCGGGAAAATAGGACCCTTGAGTTTGCTAACCGGTAGTGTTCACAAAGTGGCACCGGCCGGGGAAGTTCTCACGAAAATAAAAAAAAGAAAAAAAATACTATAGGATTAATATAAAATTATCCATAAATTAGATTGGATAACTAACAAATTAATCCCCATAAATGCGTTAACACTAATAAATGATACGAACTTACTATACATATAAATTATGGTTAGTTACATTTTTTTTCTCAAAATTTTACTTCATTTTTCACTTTGTCATCCGAACTTTCATTTTTTAAACTTAACTTTTTGAACTTTCAAAATCACTACAAGTAACCCATACCATTAACGCCGTTAATATTCGGACGGAAAAGTAAGTCGAGCGTCATGCACATGACTTTATTTTGGTCCAAATCAATCAATAATATTTAAAAATAGAAATTACATAAAAACATTTAAAATTTATATTAAAAAATTAATTAAATATAGAAAAAACATTTAAAATTTTTTGAAGATTACATAAAGTATTCTTAAAATCTGGAAATTATTTTTTTTTTTATAAAGAATGCTAAAATATTACAGAAATTAAAGAAAATTAAGAAACTTAAAATTATATAAAATTAACAAACCGAACATTACTGAAAATTGAATTTCTTTTATAGAAAATAAAAAATAAAAACTTTAAAAAATTCGGGAAAAAGTAGAAAACACGATTTAAAAGTTTCAAAAAACTGAAAAACTTTCTAAAAATATGAAAAATATTGAAATAAACTTTAAAAAATCTTTACATGACAAAAAACATATAAATGATATGGAATTTACATAATTTTTTTTCAATTTAAAAAACTGTAGAAAAATAAATTTACAACAAACAAAACTTTTTTCAGCAAAAAAAAAAGATATTTCAGAAAGAAAAAGTAAATTGTTATAAAAAAAATTAAGTACAATTAACCCTTGTAAAAACACATTTACAGAAAGTGGAAACACATTTAGAAAAAAAAGAAATATATATTTCTTATGTGTGCCTCATTTGATTACCAAAAAAAGTCAACAATTCTTATTCCAACTGCTCACACTAGAACGATGAATTAAATAACAAAACGCTAGATTGGTCAATTACTGTAACTTTCCAGTACATTTTTATACTTCCCTAGTGGTTTCCTCTATATTTTATTTTATTTTTCTATTAAAGCTTATCATCTTCCGCTACCATTAAAAAACACCAACATTACGTAATATGTCTGTTCCTTTTTCATTATCTTATCAAAAATAAAAAAACGAAGGAATGACACTTTACTTCTTGAGCACATAATCAAGAACCATCTTGAGGAGCTTCCTCTGTTTAGATTTCGCAATCGTCTTAAGCGTCTTTGGATTAGTGATCTTCTGAAGTTTAGTACCAGTTCTGAAGTTTAGATTAATAAATGCTTATTAAATTTTGAATGATCTTAAAAAAAGTTTATATCATTGTGACACCCCGCCTAATTAAATACCGGGTGATCAGTCCTTTATTAAACTATAATCAAGGTGAATGGTTGGTTCATTCTTAGCATCACTGTCGTAAAAATAACTTTTCCAATTTAACACCCTAAATAATTTAACACCATTTTAGACATTACTTTTCAAATTTTATTTATATAAACCAACATTTAAAACTTTACATCATTCATAATTAAAGAATCACTAACAACTATACTGGAACAAACAATCCAATTAATTAAACATCCAACTAAGTGATTCCAACATTAAAACTTAAAGAAAAACATCCTGACAGTAATAAGTCCCTGTAATACCCCGTATTTTCATGGCTTTTAAATTTAAGGATTTATTAAATTTAATTGAGATAAATTAATTTAATTTTAATCCGAAATGTTGTTTTAAATATTTACTAGCGTGACAAGAGTTAGTAATTATTGGAAATATATTATTTGTTGCATATTACTGGATGAGTATAGTAATATATGAGATTTATTTTATAATATTGTCACGTGTGAATAAAATGACAATTATGGAAATTTAAGTAGGGACGCGCTTGTGTCGCGTCGGGAATAAATGTTGATTAATAAAAGTGAAATATTTTTAGTTATCCGTATGGTCGTTTTGAGTACGCCAACGTGTCCGGAAGGGTCGAGATAGTCAGAAAAGTGTACCCGGGGGTTTGGTTTGAGTCTCGGGGCAATTTTAGGCTTAATTAGTACCCCGGGAGGGCATTTTGGTCATTTTACATTTTTGGGTAATTAAACCCACGAAATTTCAAGGTGTATATAAGATGTCTAAGGTTTTTTTACAGGGTTAGAACAACCAAAGACAAGTGACGGCCATAGGAACGGGAAGGAGAGAGAGCTTCCAAAGCAATCCAAGGCCTAAAATCCATCCGTTTGCACCGCCGCCACCACCAACGCGTAGATCGCGAGACGGGGAACGCAACCACACCAAATTCGGCACCAAACCAGAACGTCAAAAATCCCAGGCAAGTATTTATCTTGCTTATTTCGTTGATGCATCTTTCATATTAGTTTAGGAATGATTAGGATGAATTATATGGAAGAAAAACCCAATTTGAGATAGGAAATTGCATGTAGTGATGACTTAAATGATATTCTGGAAACATTTTGTGATGTAGAGGATTAAACCACGAAATTTTGATGTTGTATAAGAAAGAACCACGAAATTTTGATGTTGTATAAGAAGGAAACCTTAGAGCCAATCAGAATAAAGGAGAAAAATCGCGCTTCAGGACCCCCGAACCGGTTCGCATGTTCCTCGAACCGGTTCGCCCCCCAAACCGGTTCGCCCTTGGGTTCGCAAATATTTGCTGGTCTGGGGTGTTTTTCTTCCATTCAATACTTAGAAATTTTTTTCTTGTTTTCTTTCCTTTCTTCCTTGGATTTTTCTCCAACTTCAACGGGTCATAACTCATCAACCGTAGCTCGGATTTGGGTGCCGTTTCTTCTAGTGTTCTCGTTGCCCCGAGCTCGTCAACTTTATAGTTGACTACTCCTTCGGGATCTAGCTACAGAATTACCAAAATGCCCTTGAACTTGCCTTCTTAGCTTTTCTTTCATTGTCTCTCTTTCTCTTTTGCGCTTCTTGCATAATTAACCTGTAAAACCAATAAGAGAAGCACGAAACATGAAATACTTGCCAACGAAGATTAGTAGCATAAATGTGTGACAAATCCATATAGGTTACATCACTCGGGTTCAAAAATGTACTGAAATTAGGGGAATAAATATACAATATTTATGTCCAATCACGTAGTAAGTTGGAAAAACCCTTCGAATTAAAGTTAGAAACGAACCATTATACTTGATATATAATAATGGGAAAATAAGGATAAATGTTGTGAATGTGGGTTATGGGATAAACCTAAATTGATATAATAAAAGTGGTATATTTATATGATTGTGTATGCATATATTATATACTTGTGAAAATCATGCCCACGCTACTTGCTATCCCTGAGGTTACCGCGCTGGGATAGTCTTATCTCGATGGGACCTTTATGGGGGATATTGAATTGTACCCTAGAAGATAGATATCCTTGGTACAGGCTATCGATGTGATAGTTCAGACGGTCCTAAGAGACGCAGGCATGTGCCATCCTCTTAGAGACTTAGAATCTATGCTTCGCCTCAATATTGTTTGTGTATGTGTTAATACAATTTGAGAGTGATTCTGAATTTGTATTCCCGTTAATACGAGTGATACGGGATTTTGGTTAGTAGAGTACGCCCGCACCATAGTTTTTATTTGGGGTGCTGTTATAATATATATATTTTACGAGTATTTAATATATATATGAAATACTGGAATTTGGAACTGCCTACTGTGATATGGTAAGTAGGACATGGTTGATGACTCATATTGTAAATACTTGTTTTGAGAGAGTATAATATGACACTAGGAAACTTTATAAATTAATAAAGTTAAAATGAGAATTTTGGATACTAATTGAAATGTTCTTTTCAAATAATTGTATCGTTAAATTTTAAATCCTGCGAATAACCTAAGATAAGTTAAATCCTTGGGGAAAGATAGTGTGTTATATGAAGAGATAAACCATTGGGAAGGTTAGTGCGATAGGAGTGCACATTAGAAGAGAGGTGAGAATTTCTCAAGAGAGTGTCGCACTAATATGTTGTTGCATTGGCCTGTATCAATTTAAATACTTGCTAAACGAATTTTTTAAAATCATACACTATCGGGCGCTGACCCGTTCCTATTTATCTTTCTCTCTTGTGTATATATGTATATATTACAGGTGCCCAGCCACATGGGCGTCTTGCTTAGGATCCCTTGGAAGGAACGTTCTGCAGCTTAGGTGGGAGTTGCAGGCCACTTGATTAGACGATTTCATTTACTTGATTCCACTTCTATCATTCTCCTTATTGGGGCATGTGTCGCCCTTTCCACTATTTAGCTATTTTATTGGGACATTGTGATTCAGTTATTCTAGTACTGTTACTTTGGGATTTATTCAGCATGTATGTTTTACTTTAAGTTTTAAATGCTGGGATTTAGTTGTTGAATGTTTAAATTAATTGGATTATATGTTCCAGGATTATTGTGATGTGATTCTTTAAATATTGATGTGTTGTAGATAATTAAATCTTTATTTTTCAAAATATAATTTGAAAGGAATGTTAAAAATGGTTTTGACACTTAGCTTAATTAATTAGGGTGTTTAAATTGGAAATTTATTTTCATGACAGTGATGCTAAGAATGATCCAACTGTTCACCTTGATTTTAATTTAATAAAGGAGTGATCGCCCGGTATTTAATTAGGCGGGGTGTCACAGGTGGTATCTGAGCCAGGTTCTAGTGTCCTTAGGATCTGTACGGCTTATTATGCTTTCAGCGTTGCTTTGTTTGTTATAGAGCCCTATGTTTAGGATTGTCGATTCCTTTGACGAGATTTCGTTCTCCTGCTATAATGTGTATACACTAGTGAATTCTAATTTCGTTTGGATGTGTGCGTGTGCCGAGAGATGACGGATGTCAGAAGAGGACCGTTAAGCGTACATCAGGAGGCAGGGCTCAGTTGAGATTATGAAATATATCCGAGGATGATGACCGTAGTCGAGGTCACCTCCATTATGGCACGAGAAGCCATGACTAGAAAGGCGACTAAGGTGCAATAATGATTTTCAAATGCTGTTATAGTCAAATGAGGTGCGAGGGTAAACTTACCCAACGTATTACAAAAACGTGTAGAGACTGTTAGTGGGAAATGTTAGAAATGTGAAAATTGCATGTGTCTACCAAAGGAGGTAAAGTATCCAAAGGCTTAAATATAAGACGGAGTGTGGCAAACTGGAAGTGAAAATTTAGAGAAAATTTTCTTGGCTTTCGGGACGAAATTATAATGGTTGGAGTCACCCACCAATTTTAGAAGTGGAATGCTATGTCTATAGGAGAACCTTAGGTACAATGTTGACCGTATGTTCCTTCCTCAACTGTTCAGGATGAGAAGCAAACGTGGTTCTGAACTCATCGCCGGAGGGCATGACAGAAGTCCAATTATGGATATGAATCCTAATCGTTAGCAAATTTTGTATCGAAAGAGGTAGATACTAGTGGAGGAAACGACTCCAAGTGGGAGACCAACTTGTAATAATAGTTGATAATACTCGAGGAGGAAATTTTGATGGACGACCGATTCAGAGGTTGACAATGTCGTATTTTGTCAATATAGATAATAACGCTTCTTTGTGGGGGAAGTTAAAGGAATCGAAGAATTTAGTCGAGAATAAGACTGAATACAACGGTGGTGGTATAGCACCACAAAAGGATGTGGATACACATCAGGAAAACCATTTAAATGCTTCAGATAGTTAAATTCTTACCAAGTGATGGTAAATTCAGTAAGTACTATTATAGATAGTAACATGATCTTTGTGGCCTAAAAAAAGCTAAGGGAACAACCGGGATGGCTAACAGGAATCGAGTCTTCTAAAGTCCGAGAGAAGGACAATCCTAACCTGGTTAGTAGGACAGGTGATAAGTTGATTATGTGTTGAGGTATTTTAGTGCGGAGTGAAATTTCTCGCGATAATATGTTCCAAAGTGAGAAAAAGGGACAAGAATACGGTGCCTAGTAAAGGACGACGATTAAAAATAATTTTGTTTTGGTTTGGGCAGACGTGTTACGTTCGAAAACCACTTGTGCAGTCAAGACGATTGCCAGGATGGAAGTATAAGTTGTATCCTTAGAGGATGCGGCGTGTTTATGTGACACGAGCGAGTCACCATATTTTTTTCATTGCTAGATTAGCATGTGAGACGAGTTTAATGCATATCATTATAAATGTTACCATTATGTGAATATTTTTCCTTAGTATAGCGGGATTTTTCTTTGGTGCTATCCGTGGGGGATGAATGAGTGTATATTAACAGTGTTACGTATCTTATTGAGGTTACTCGTCGTAGTGATGCGATATACGAGTATGGTATTATCTTTGGTAAAACGTTATAGAAATGGTTAGTACGATAATGAGCATTTATTGCAAGGGTATCGGAGTGATTGCACTAGCGCATCATGTTTTATGTTTGTTTTGGCGAGGCTTTACCTGTAAGAAGGTTGGACTCGCACTTATATTATCTATCCCAGAGACTTCGGAGGAGATAGTGGGCTCGAGATATTCGATGCCGGAGTATGTATCGATTTTGTTAGTATAATTCCGTATGTATCGGGATTTACCGTTAAGTGAAAAGATTTGACTCAGTATCATGTTTAGCACTCCGAACTTAGTGATAGGAAAAATGCATTGTTATATTTATCCTTTAGAGATGTGGGAGTTAATATTTGTACCCCTATTTATTAGGGAAATGAATTTTGAGAATTCCGAGTGTATGTATTCGAGGTTTATAGAATGCTATTACCATCAACCTATACTGAACAATAGTGCAATTAGTGAAACGTTCTTTGTTAAGCATAATTACTGGAGAAATTGTAACTTTTCTGTCGCGGGACGGAATAAAGGGGTATATACTATGGACGGAGGACCTAACGGATTTCGATAACCGACAATGCTAGGTAGTGGTGTATCGGGGGGGTTCCTTGTTTGGATTTCGCTTTGTGAGACATACCACGCATGAAACTTAGCGTAAGGTTGGAAATAGGAAGACGTTTGGTCACTATTCCATGAGTTCGGTACCCTGGTCGAAATGGGATCAAGTAATTATGTATGTAAGTTGGAAGTTGAATTTTGTTTTAAGGTCATTAGAGCCGAATTTTTGTGGTAGGAAAGCATTGAAAGTTATCCCCACGAGTTGAGGGGTGGAACGATGATAAGGAGAATTTAAGAATTTTGATTTCTAGGGTGATTGAGAGTACCCAAATGTCATAACCGCGTACAGAACACGAGGTGAATAAAGAGATGGAATGATTTTTAGCATGGATTATCTGGAAAGAACTTTATATTATACAAAAGAGATGACCTGTAATTATTTTGATGAATAGAGCGTTAGTGATTTATTTTGGTTGTTGTACCTATTTGGGAAAATTGTTGTACTTATCTGAGGAAGGTTGAGAATTATAATTCCTCTTTTATTGTCATGGAATTTGAATGCCCTATTCCTTCTATTCCGTTGAATTTAGTTAGTCCTACAGATGAGTAGCACGCTGTTCGCTCTCCCAGGGCGGTCGGAGTGTTGCAAAAATGTGGGCATCTTGGTTAACTACAGTTAAAATAGTCCGAGTCGAAGGGCGTGGTAATAGACGTGTGAAATATATGTTTGTGGGACTAGTATAACGAAGTGGAAGTGATAAAGTGGATTAAACATCACATGAGGGGCGATAATCCATACATAAGTGTGCAATTAGAATAGTACACCCAAATTTGAATTGGAAGACTGTGGGAAGTCATTTAAGAACAGTATTCCTTGAATGGAGCAGAATTAAATGATTATGAAGAACACTCGAAGCGGAGTTGTTAGTAGGTAAGTATGAGAGCGACTTGCACATACAAAGGGTGATGATGTTGGTATGGTATAAGAAATCCAAAAGTGCGCTTCGTGGAGAGAAGAGCACGGGTGGAACTTTCGGCATACTACAAGGAAGGAAGGGGAGTATTACGTGTCACTTAATGTGAGACATTTCAAGGGAAGAATCGATGTTTAGCGAGACGTATTGAGTAGTCTCTACATGCACTGCCCATAGGTAAGGCTTGGTTGAAAGAGGAGAATCAACCAAAGAATTTTGTGTTTATCGAAAATTCCTGAAATTGGAAGAGGTTGGTAAAGTCGGTAAAGTTCTTGGATGGGTTGCCATCCTCAAAACAAGATCAAGGGTTTATCCCGAACATGTGAATTAAGTCGCCGAGAAGGAAGTGATTGATATTCCTTTGGGCTGGCTTACAATATTAACTAGTATGCCCCAGACTTCCTTTGAAAGGAAGGATCGCGCCAGTGCATGGTCCGGCGCAGTATAAATTTCTGAATCAGGATGAGATTGGTGAATCCCACCTTTGATATGGGATTTCAGGAACCAGCGGAGATAAGATTTCGTTTCAAGTAGGATGTATCACCCTTAGCCAGGGAATAAGTGCATGGTGATTAAAGATTAGTGGAGCCACGTGAAGGAGATTTTGGAATCTTGGTACGATGATTTCAAGAATGCTCTGTAGAAGCACTCGTACCTGTTTGTCGCGTACGAGGTACTTATTAAGGTTTTGTTATGGAAGAACCTCGACTATTATCCTTCTGTATGTTTAGAGGAGAGTAGATAATCCGAATTTTTGGATCGATCGAGAAAATATCCGATAACTATGGTGGAATTCCACGACTGTTTTAGGCAGTCAAGAGTGGTCAAATGTTCGTATGATCTTCTCAGAATGGGAATTTTGTGTATGAATAAATCCGAGTAGTTGTCATGTAGTGAGGTGCGGCCTCCTAATGATAGTGAGATAATGGAATTTATAACATATCGACGTAACCTATTCAAATGTTGTCAGTTGGGAGTGCAATGTGAAGTGTCTCCAATGAGAATATAAAACAATGTTGCTGTGAGGAAAAAGCTATAGTGATTGAGCGCCGTACTATGTAGATAGTTTGCGTACTGACAAGGATATCCAGAATTGTGCTACCTGGTAGGCCTTATTTTCCGAATTTCAGGACGAAATTCCGTTATTAGGGGGGAAGTATGTAATACCTCGTATTTTCATGGCTTTTAAATTTAAGGATTTATTAAATTTAATTCAGATAAATTAATTTAATTTTAATCCGAAATGTTGTTTTAAATATTTACTAGCGTGACAAGAGTTAGTAATTATTGGGAATATATTATTTGTTGCATATTACTGGATGAGTATAGTAATATATGAGATTTATTTTATAATATTGTCACGTGTGAATAAAATGACAATTATGGAAATTTAAGTGGGGGCGCGCATGTGTCGCGTCGGGAATGAATGTTGATTAATAAAAGTGAAATATTTTTAGTTATCTGTATGGTCGTTTTGAGTGCGCCAACGTGTCCGCAAGGGTCGATATAGTCAGAAAAGTGTACCCGGGGGTTTGGTTTGAGTCTCGGGGCAATTTTAGGCTTAATTAGTACCCCGGGAGGGCATTTTGGTCATTTTACATTTTTGGGTAATTAAACCCACGAAATTTCAAGGGTTATATCAGATGTCTAAGGTTGTCTTCTAGGGTTAGAACAACCAAAGACAAGTGACGGACATAGGAGAGGGAAGGAGAGAGCTTCCAAAGTAATCCAAGGCCCGGAATCCATCCGTTTGCACCGCCGCCACCACCAACGCGTAGATCGCGAGATGGGGAACGCAACCACACCAAATTTGGCACCAAACCAGAACATCAAAAATCCCAGGCAAGTGTTTATCTTGCTTATTTCATTGATGCATCTTTCATAATAGTTTAGGAATGATTCAGATGAATTATATGGAAGAAAAACCCAATTTGAGATAGGAAATTGCATGTAGTGATGACTTAAATGATATTCTGGAAACCTTTTGTGATGTAGAGGATTAAACCACGAAATTTTGATGTTGTATAAGAAGGAAACCTTAGAGCCAATCAGAATAAAGGAGAAAAATCGCGCTTCAGGACCCCCGAACCGGTTCGCATGTTCCTCGAACCGGTTCGCCCCCCAAACCGGTTCGTCCTTGGGTTCGCAAATGTTTGCTGGTCTGGGGTGTTTTTCTTCCATTCAACACTTAGAATTTTTTTTCTTGTTTTTTTTCCTTTCTTACTTGGATTTTTCTCCAACTTCAACGGGTCATAACTCATCAACCGTAGCTCGGATTTGGGTGCCGTTTCTTCCAGTCTTCTCGTTGTCCCGAGCTCTTCAACTTTCCAGTTGACTTCTCCTTCGGGATATGGCTGCATAATTACCAAAATGCCCTTGAACTTGCCTTCTTAGCTTTTCTTTCATTGTCTCGCTTTCTCTTTTGCGCTGCTTGCATAATTAACCTGTAAAACCAATAAGAGAAGCACGAAACACGAAATACTTGCCAACGAAGATTAGTAGCATAAATGTGCGACGAACCCATATAGGTTACATCACTCGGATTCACAAATGCACTGAAATTAGGGGAATAAATATACAATATTTATATCCAATCACGTAGTAAGTTGGAAAAACCCTTCGAATTAAAGTTAGAAACGAACCATTATACTTGATATATAATAATGGGAAAATAAGGATAAATGTTGTGAATGTGGGTTATGGGATAAACCTAAATTGATATAATAAAAGTGTGTAAGGACACAAATTTCCAATTGAGTCGTTTGTAGTTTTGGCTCAATTCCGGACAAAAACATTTGAGTCATAGGATAGAGTTCAAGTTCATCCATTCAAGCCTATGACGTGTTTGTTGAAGACGTAGCGGCCAAGATATTAAAGATTCATCAAATGCCGTGTGTGTTGTGCCTCGTTTCTACGTCATCAACATGGTTACATTGCTCCTAAGGTATGAATGCATTTTAATATATTTATATGTAGGAGCTTGGAACATTATTTATTGGGTGTATTTTAGAAATTTTTTTTGGGTGTTAGTATTTTTTTGTTAAACTTTTTTTGAATTCATAGTTCTAAATATTTTGTTCTCGAACACCTTTTAGTAGAAAAATCATATCAAATCCAAAAAAAATCAGAATGACACGAAACTGGCGGCCACGCGTTCGTATCGAAATTATCTAGAACCATGGCCTAAGATCTCGTTAGATAGGTTGTTCGAACGACCTCATTCGAACGAGAAGTTGTTCGAACGAGTTTTCAAACGAGAATTTTTTTTTTCCTTTCTGTCTCTTCGTTAGAAGTCTCGTTCGAACGAGATTTCTAACGAAAAAAATAGCGGGAACAGTTTTAAGCCAGTTTTTCCCACTTTTCCACTACTTTACCCCACTTACTTTTTGACATACTTCTTAAGTGCGGGAACTAACTTTTTGAAGACAACTTTTTCACATTCTAAGAGTCTTTTGAGAGCAAAACTTTTAAGAAAAAGTTCCATGTTTTGTGTTTGATTTTTATGGATTAAACTCATCAAAAATTACATACACACCCATTTATTTAGTTTATTCCAAGTACCTATTGATATATCATTGCTTGGAGACTTTTGGCACCTTGTTTTCTCTACACCAACAAGAAGAGAGTTTGGGTTCTTCTCTACCCCAAAAAAGGAGAAAAGTTTATTGCGGTGTTCTCACTCGAAGAAAGGCTTCGCGTGTGGGTTGACGGTGACCATAGCCCCATCGATGGAGTTCGAGACTGTGGAGGAGTCCACGGTTATACACTAGGCGGAGGTTGAAGACCGAAGGAGAGCGTCAAGGCTTGGACGGACTCAAGTCAGTTTGTGTAAGTCCTCTTGTGTCGAGTCTTTGTAAAAACTACCATACTTAGTGAATTCATGGCTAGGGCCGTCCGAGGTTTTTCCCATTTGGGTTTTCCTCGTACATCCGGCGTAGTGCGATTGATATTTATTTTATCTTGCTATATCACCTAGATGCATGCTTAGGACTAAAAGATAAAATTAGTTCAAAATCAAAATCTATTTAATTTGGTGAAAATTTAATGTTTGGGTATGTTCAATTTAATTCAAGTGCAAAATTACTTTATCTTGATAGCATGCAAGTTTAACTTGAATTGGATTAATGTGTGTTTAAGTCTAAATGAAAATTGTGTGTGTAGTTTAATTTCACTTTTCTTTTAGTTTTAATTTTTTCATAAGTTGGTTTGTTCTCTTTAAGAAAAGAAAATTTTAAATAACTTTTGAAAAATTAAAATTTGAACCATTTCATTATATTTGAATTTAAAAATTGGGGGCTTCCGCACTTTCAAAGTGGTATATTTATATGATTGTGTATGAATATATTATATACTTGTGAAAATCATGCCCACGCTACTTGCTATCCCTGAGGTTATCGCGCTGGGACAGTCTTATCTCGATGGGACCTTTATGGGGGATATTGACTTGTACCCTAGAAGATAGATATCCTGGGTACAGGCTATCGATGTGATAGTTCAGACGGTCCTAAGAGACGCAGGCATGTGCCATCCTCTTAGAGACTTGGAATCTATGCTTCGCCTCAATATTGTTTGTGTATGTGTTAATACAATTCGAGAGTGATTCCGAATTTGTATTCCCCTTAATACGAGTGATACGGGGTTTTGGATAGTAGAGTACGCCCGCACCATAGTTTTTATTTGGGGTGCTGTTATAATATATATATATATATTATACGAGTATTTAATATATATATATGAAATACTGGAATTTGGAACTGCCTACTGTGATATGGTAAGTAGGACATGGTTGATGACACATATTGTAAATACTTGTTTTGAGAGAGTATAATATGACACTGGAAAACTTTATAAATTAATAAAGTTAAAATGAGAATTTTGGATACTAATTGAAATGTTCTTTTCAAACAATTGTATCGTTAAATTTTAAATCCTGCGAATAACCTAAGATAAGTTAAATCCTTGGGGAAAGATAGTGTGTTATATGAAGAGATAAACCATTGGGAAGGTTAGTGCGATAGGAGTGCACATTAGAAGAGAGGTGAGAATTTCTCAAGAGAGTGTCGCACTAATATGTTGTTGCATTGGCCTGTATCAATTTAAATAATTGCAAAACGAATTTTTTTAAATCATACACTATCGGGATCTGACCCGTTCCTATTTCTCTTTCTCTCTTGTGTATATATGTATATATTAAAGGTGCCCAACCACAGGGGCGTCTTGCTTAGGATCCTTTGGAAGGAACGTTCTGCATCTTAGGTGGGAGTTGCAGGCCACTTGATTAGGCGATTTCATTTACTTGATTCCACTTCTATCATTCTCCTTATTGGGGCATGTGTCGCCCTTTCCACTATTTAGCTGTTTTATTGGGACATTGTGATTCAGTTAGTCTAGTACTGTTACTTTGGGATTTATTCAGCATGTATGTTTTACTATAAGTTTTAAATGTTGGGATTTAGTTGTTGAATGTTTAAATTAATTGGATTATATCTTCCAGGATTATTGTGATGTGATTCTTTAAATATTGATTTGTTGTAGATAATTAAATCTTTATTTTTCAAAATAAAATTTGAAAGGAATGTTAAAAATTCTTTTGACACTTCGCTTAATTAATTAGGGTGTTTAAATTGGAAATTTATTTTCACGACAGTGATGCTAAGAATGATCCAACTGTTCACCTTGATTTTAATTTAATAAAGGAGTGATCGCCCGGTATTTAATTAGGCGGGGTGTCACAGTCCCAAAGTGTAAATACTAAAATAAACAAATCGCAATATCCGATAAATAACTGAATAATGGAAAAAGGGCGACACATGCCCAACTGGATAAAATAAATGCTAGGAGTGGAATCAAGAAATGAGGTCGTCTAAGCAAGAGGCATGTAACTCCCACCTAAGCTGCAGCGCGTTCCTTCCAAAGGATCCTATGCAATACGCCCCTGTGGCTGGGCACCTGTAATAAATACATATATATACAAGAGAGAAAAGAAAATGGAAATGGGTCAGAGCCCGATTGTAAAAACGATTTAAAATTTATTTAGCAAGTATTTAAAATGTTTACTGGCCAATGCAACAACATATTAGTGCGGCACTCCCTTTAGAAATTCTCACCTCTCTTCTAATGTGCACACCTATCGCACTAACCTTCCCAACGGATTAACTTATCTTATCTTAGGTCACTCGTAAGAGTTAAACTGACAATTTCAATTGTTTAAGAGGTTAATTTCATTTGACAACAAAGATCTCATTTAAACCTTATTTGCTAATAAAGTTTCTCAGTAACATATTATACTTTTCAAAACACGTCTTTCCCAATTGATATCATTATTCATTTCTCACTTACCATAAACACAGTAGGTAGTTTCCACACTTCAGAATTTAATATATATATATTAAATACTCATATAATATATATATTCTAACAGCACCCCACATAATAATTATGGTGCGGGCATACTCTGCTATCCAGTCCCCGTATCACTCGTACTAAGGGAAATACAAGTTCAGAATCACTCTCGAACTGTATTAACACAAACACAAACAATATTGAGACAAAGCATAGAGTCCCGGTCTCTAAGAGGTCAGTACATGCCCCCACATTTCTTAGGCCGTCTGACTATCGATCCGATTAGCCTGTACCAAAGGATCTCTATCTTCTAGGATACGAGTCAATATCCCCCATAAAGGTCCCATCGAGATAAGACTGTCCCAGCGCGGTAACCTCAGGGATAGCAAGTACTGCGAGCATGGTTTTCACACATATATAGTATATGCATAAACACAGTCATATAAATATACTACTATTACCACATCAAATTTAGGTACATCTCATAACCCATATTTATGATATTTATCCTCATTTCTCGTTATTTAGTTATCATGCCTAACGAGTCGTTTCTTACTTTAATTTGTGGAATTATCCCAACTTATTAAGTGACACTTGTGGATTCCTATCCTCCCAAGTGTAATTTCAGTAGGTACTCATTTATTTTCCAATGTAACTACCTCACTCGTCTCCCCCTTTTTATACATAGTTCCATTGTCCCTTATATGTAAACATCCCCGAAAAATGTAAAACTCGTCTTACATTAAAGATTTCATATTATCAATAAGTCCTACTGGTCTTCTTTATCTCCCAAAATATTTTAATAAGGATGTTCAAGGATTATTACTCATTTAAATTGAATTCAGCTATTTAAAAGGGGAAGTATGAGTCTGCCATGAGGGGTCGATCGATCGATGGCAGGAGCTCGATCGATCGATGCGTCGATCGATCGACACTCCTGGTTCGATCGATCGATCAAACAGGTATGGCGAATCTGCAGAAAAACCAGTTACGGGTTCTATCATCCAACCTCATCCAAATCCAGATTTTTAACACCCAAACTCCCAGAAATTTGTACTACAAACATTATAAACCCAAAATAGCAATCTTCTACGTAAAGCATGTGAATTTTCATCAATATCCATGGATTAAAGGACCAAAACTTATATAAATCTCATGAACCCTAGAAATTTCTTTAACTTTGTTCTAATCAACCTTTTTCCAGAATTTCTACTTCTAATCCATCATAAATCCGTGGTTCAACCTCTACATATGAAGGGGATTTCCAGATTATCATTTATATCATTACTACATGCAATTTTCCTATCTCCAACATGGGTTTTCTTCTATGAAACTCATCCTAATCAACCCTGGACTAACATGAATGATGCATTAACGAAATTCAGCAAGATAAATACTTGCCTGGGAATTTTTTGTCTCTGATTTGTGCTGAAATCAGTGTGGTTACGATCCTTGCGACGTGATCTCTCGTTTGGCGGCGACGGCGGCGCAAACGGAGGGGTTTTCGGCCTAGAATTCCTTGGCAAGCTCTCTCCTTCCTTCTCCAATGGCCTTCACTTGCTTTTGGTTGTGTTAACCCTAGAAGGCAACCCTAAGCATCGGATATAACCTTGTAATTTTCGTGGGTTTAATTACCCAAATTTACGAAATGTCCAAAACGCCCTCCCGGGGTGCTAAATAGGCCTAAAAGCGCACCGAGACCCAAACTAAACCCCCGGGTACATATTTTTAACTATCTTGACCCTTTCGGACACTTTGGCGCACTCGAAATGACCATACAAGTGACTTATAATTTATTCACTTTTATTAATCAATATTTAGTCCCGACACGACACAGGCGCGACCCGACTTAAATTTCCAAAATTGTCATTTTATTCCGTCGTGACATTTAATAGTAAAAATATTATATTACTTTACTCATTAGTAATATTCAACAAGTTTCCAATGATTACTAACTCTCGTCACATTAGTAATTAAAAATAATTAATTTCCGAATTTATATTAAATTAATAACTCACATTAAATTTAATAAATCCCTAAATTTAGAAAGCATAAAAGTACGGGGTATTACATACTTCCCCCTAATAACGGAATTTCATCCCGAAATTCGAAAAATAAGGCATACGTGGTAAGAATAAATCTAGGTATCTCTCGCACATATCTGCCTCGAGCTCCCAAGTGGATTCCTCAACATTATGATGCTCCCACTGGACACGTACGAGTGGAACTACCTTCGACCTCAATCTCCTCTCGCTATGGTCTAGGATAGCCACCGGTCTCTCCTCGTAAGAGCTGTCAGGCTGTAAGTCTATCTCCTCTATCGCGATGTGGGTATGGGCAATATCATCCTGAAGGAATCGTCTCAACGACGAGATGTGGAATATATCATCCCAATCCTCTCGATAAGGGGAAATGGTCCCACGTACCTCGAGGCCAATTTCCTTTTCTTTCCGAACCTCATCACTCCTTTCATAGGAGATACACGTAGTCATACTTGGTCCCCCACATTAAACTCTCGGAAGAACCGTTTCGCATCGACGTAGCTTTTCTGCCTGTCCTGGGCTACTCGAATGCGACTCCTGATGATCTCAATCCTTGCGGAGGTTTCCTAAATTACCTTCGGTTCGAGCAACTTGTTATCCCCCACCTCTAGCCAACAAGTTGGGGAACGACAAGGCCTGCCATACAAAGCCTCGAATGGAGCCATGCCAATCGTGAACTGATAAGAGTTATTATAAGCGAACTCTACCAGTGGAAGATGTGGCTCCCAACCTCCTCCAAAATCAAGTACACACATGCGTAACATATCCTCCAACATCTGATTTGTACGCTCTGTTTGTCCATCCGTCTGTGGGTGATAAGCTTAACTCAACTTCAACTCTGTACCCATAGCCTCCTTAAAGCTCTCCCAGAAATGTGACACGAAAATCTTATCTCTATATGACACAATATTCAGGGGCACCCCATATAATCTGACAATCTCAGCAATGAACAACTGAGCATACTGACCCGTGGTATAGTCTGTTCGCACCGGCAGAAAATGAGCCACTTTGGTCAAACGGTCCACAATCACCCATATGGAGTCGTGGCCCCGCTGTGATGTAGGCAACCCTGTAATAAAATCCATGGAAATACTCTTCCACTTCCACGCGGGTATTTCCAATGGCTGAAGCAACCCTGACGGTCTCTGATGGTCCACCTTTACCAGCTGGCAGGTATAACACTTGGACACGAACTCAGTAATGTCCTTTTTCATTCCACTCCACCAGTATTGCCGCCTCATATCCTGATACATCTTATCTCCCCCAGGATGTACCGTAAATCGGGACCCATGAGACTGGGTGATCACTGCATGATGTAATTCGGCTCCTTCTGGGACCACCAATCTCCCATTAAACCTCAAAACCCCATCAGAACTAACAGAATAGGACTCAGCTCCCTCAGCTAAAAGGCGTACAATCTTCTCCTGGCAAAACGGGTATGTGGTCTGTGCTTGTATCACCCTCATAACAACCTCGGGTGTCACTGTCATAACAGATATAAAGGAACGGGCTAATGCGTCCTGGTGACCCAACTCTTTCCACTTTGCTTTACAGGCGTCCGCTACATCATCTACCATCCTACGACTCAACGCATAAGTAACTACGTTGGCCTTCCCCGGATGGTACTGTATGTCGAACTGATAGTCCTTCACAAACTCTAGCCACCTGCGCTGACGCATATTCAGCCCTCACTGAGTGAACAAGTACTGCAGTGACTTGTGGTCTATGAATAAGCAAAATCTCTCCCCCAATAAATAGTGCCTCCATATCCTCAATGCAAAAATGACCGCTGCTAACTCTAGGTCATGTGTGGGGTAATTATTCTCATACGGCTTAAGCTTGCAGGAGGCAAAAGCTATAGCCTTCTCCTACTGCTGAAGTACTCCCCCAAGTCCCCGTAAAGAGGCATCGGTGTAAACCAGGTACTCCACACCCGACTTAGGTAAAGCAAGGACCGGTGCTAAAGTAAGCTTTTCTTTTAGCTCATCGAAAGCCAATTGACAAGCATCATCCCAAATATATGGTACCCCCTTATGAGTCAGGTTCGTCAATGGACTCGCTATTTTAGAGAATCCTCGAATGAATCTCCTATAGTATCCATCTAATCCCAAGAAACTACGTACTTCCGTCGATGTCATGGGCTGTCCCCACTCCCTCACCGCTGACACTTTACTCAGGTCAACTGCTATCCCTTGTTCAGTAACAACATGTCCCAAGAACTGCACTTATCGTAACCAGAACCTGCATTTCTCATACTTGGCATACAGTTGATGCTCTCGTAGAGTCTGAAGAACCTGCCTCAAGTGCTCGGCATGCTCCGCCTCGGAGTGTGAATATATCAGAATGCCATCTATGAAAACGATGACAAACTGATCCAGGAACTCTCTGAACACTCGGTTCATCAAGTCCATGAATATGGCTGGAGAATTTGTGAGTCCAAATGGCATCACTCTGAACTCGTAGGACCTATATCTCCTCAAGAAAGCAGTATTTGAAACATCCTGCTCCCTAATACATAGCTGATGGTACCCTGACCTCAGATCTATCTTCGAAAAGAATGTTGCTCCCCTCAGCTGGTCGAACAGATCATCGATTCGAGGCAACGGATACTTGTTTCATATCGTGACCTTGTTCAGCTCCCGATAGTCCCCACATAGCCTCAGTGAACCATCTCTCTTTTTCACAAACAAAACTGGAGCGCCCCAAGGTGAGGTACTCCTACGAATGAAGCCCTGACCTAACAGCTGCTCTATCTGATGTCATAACTC
The DNA here is from genome assembly GCA_949130495.1 of Sambucus nigra. NCBI lineage: Eukaryota > Viridiplantae > Streptophyta > Magnoliopsida > Dipsacales > Adoxaceae > Sambucus > Sambucus nigra. The sequence goes on from CASBWL010000485.1 coordinate 2,263,383, forward strand.
TCGCATCTTCGTCGGAGCCATACGGTATAGAGCGCGCACTTTAGGTCGAGTATTCGGTAGTAAATCTAAGACAAAATCTATCTCACGACTGGGGGGTAGGCCTGGTATCTCCTGAAATACATCGGAATACTCACGAACAACTGGGATCGAGTCTAAGGGAATCACAACCTCCTTAGAGGTATCCTCCTCTATGTAATACAAATGAGTGGTCGAGCCTCCCCCTGGGCGAGGCATCGCCACTACAAACATCTCTTGCCCGGGAATGGCAAAGACAATACTCCCATCGAAATAATCTATCATGGCTCTGTAAGCTGCGAGCCAATCCATACTGATAATAACGTCGTGCTCATGCATATCTAAGACTAACATGTCTGCTGGTAATACCAAGCTACCAATATCTACCCCCATACCCCGGTATATAAAGAAAATTAGTGATCCATTTCCCAATGGTGAGTCTACACACGTCACACTGCTCTCTGGTGTGGCTAATAACCCTAAGGCCTTTGCAAAATGGGTAGCTATAAAACAGTGCATCTCCCCAGTATCAAATAAAACCAGACCCATAGTACTATGGATAGGAAACATACCCTCAATCGCAGGTGGTGCCTGCGGAGCTGCTGCCTGGTGGTCATTATAGACACGTCAGTACTGTAACTGCCCCTGCTGCACCGGAGGGACTGGAATGGCTGGTAGGGCTGGTACCTGAGCTGGTGCTGGGAGGGCGGCTGGAAAAAGTGGCCTCTATGGCTCATTATGGGCACCCTGCTGTTATGGGGCCCTATCACCCTCTGGACAATCCTGGCGCTTATGGCCATTCTTATTGCACACAAAACATCGGCCCCTGAAATTACCTCCCCTCTGACCCTGCTGACCACGACCCTGTTGGCTGTTACCGCCCCTCCACTGGCCCTATTGGCCCTGATTAAAATGCTGTTGGCCCTGCTGCTGGCGATGTTAGCCTTGTTGGCCCTATTGATTAGGCTGGTCCTGCTGAGCCTGCCTAAATCCTCTAAATCCCTACCTGAAATCACCCGATCGGAACCGCTTGGCAGGGTCCCCCTGATGGGAACTCTGCTCGTGCTGACGAGTCTATCCCTGCGATGTCGGTGCTCCACTAGCACCACTACCCCCTGTCCTGCCCTGCTGGTCGGACTCTCCTACCCGCTTGCTTCCTTGTAGATGGAAGCAGTGATCCTGGCAGTGTAGTAAAGCAGCATTGAGTACATTTGTGAAAGTACTCAGAGACAGATTCCCTATAAGTTGCTGACGGATCCTCCAAGCTAACCCGTCCACAAACAATAGTATCTTCTTACCCTCCGTGGGTGCTTCATCTGGCACTATAGTGAGAAGTCTTGTGAACTCCTCTTCATACTCAGCAATGTTAGAATTCTCCTGCTTCAAGTTCAGTAACCTTCGCCTCATCTCAGTTTGCACGGCGGGTGGAAAATACTTTCGGTCAAACCGCTCCCAGAATGACTGAATAGGAATAGTATCCCTCTCCTCTAAGGTGGTGGTAGACTCCCACCACTTCAAAGCGGCTCCCACTAGTTTAAAGGAAGCCAACAACTGTTTCTGCACGTCCGTGCACTCATACATACGCAGATGCCTCTGGATATCTTTCTTCCATTGGCTGACGATGATGATATCTGAACTACCCGAGAACTCAGGGGGATGCGCCTTCTGAAAGGCATCCCTAACTCGCTCCCATACTGATGGAAGTTGTGCAGGTACTAGAGCCACTGCCTGAATCTGGGGTAGGGCCTGCTGTACCACCGCTAATGCGGCATTCACCGCCTGAGCAATAATAGCGGCTACCTCATTAGCATTCATCATTCCCTGAGCTGGTGCTACTGACTGCTCGGCTTGGGAACGCCTATCCTTTGGTGCACGTCTCGGAGGCATCTGGAAGGTGAAGAAATTTATTAGTCACAGTTATTATCAAATCTCAAATAGCTGAAGACGTAATCGTAAAAGCAAGAATACAACAATCCTAAAATAGGGCTCTATAACAAAAATGCTAAGCTGAAAGCGAAATAAGACGTACAGATCCTAAGGACACTAGAACCTGATGCTCTGATACCACCTGTGACACCCCGCCTAATTAAATACCGGGTGATCAGTCCTTTATTAAATTATAATCAAGGTGAACGGTTGGTTCATTCTTAGCATCACTGTCGTAAAAATAACTTTTCCAATTTAACACCCTAAATAATTAAGCTAAGTGTCAAAACCATTTTAGACATTACTTTTCAAATTTTATTTATATAAACCAACATTTAAAAATTTACATCATTCATAATTAAAGAATCACCATCAACTATACTGGAATAAACAATCCAATTAATTAAACATCCAACTAAGTGATTCCAACATTAAAACTTAAAGAAAAACATCCTGACAGTAATAAGTCCCAAAGTGTAAATACTGAAATAAACAAATCTCAATATCCGATAAATAACTGAATAATGGAAAAATGGCGACACATGCCCAACTGGATAAAATAAATGCTAGGAGTGGAATCAAGAAATGAGGTCGTCTAAGCAAGAGGCCTGCAACTCCCACCCAAGCTGCAGCGCGTTCCTTCCAAAGGATCCTCTGCAATACGCCCCTGTGGCTGGGCACCTGTAATATATACATATATATACAAGAGAGAAAAGAAAATGGAAACGGGTCAGAGACCAATTGTAAAAACGATTTAATATTTGTTTAGCAAGTATTTAAAATGTTTACTGGCCAATGCAACAACATATTAGTGCGGCACTCCCGTGAGAAATTCTCACCTCTCTTCTAATGTGCACACCTATCGCACTAACCTTCCCAACAGATTAACTTATCTTATCTTAGATCACTCGTAAGAGTTAAACTCACAATTTCAATTGTTTAAGAGGTTAATTTCATTTGACAACAAAGTTCTCATTTAAACCTTATTTGCTAATAAAGTTTCTCAGTAACATATTATACTTTTCAAAACACGTCTTTCCCAATTGATATCATTATTCATTTCTCACTTACCATAAACACAGTAGGTAGTTTCCACATTTCAGAATTTAATATATGTATTAAATACTCATATAATATATATATTCTAACAACACCCCACATAATAATTATGGTGCGGGCATACTCTGCTATCCAGTCCCCGTATCACTCGTACTAAGGGAAATACAAGCTCGGAATCACTCTCGAACTGTATTAACACAAACACAAACAATATTGAGGCAAAGCATAGAGTCCCGGTCTCTAAGAGGTCAGCACAAGCCCCCACATTTCTTAGGCCGTCTGACTATCGATCCAATTAGCCTGTACCAAAGGATCTCTATCTTCTAGGATACGAGTCAATATCCCCCATAAAGGTCCCATCGAGATAAGACTGTCCCAACGCGGTAACCTCAGAGGGATAGCAAGTAGCGCGAGCATGGTTTTCACACGTATATAGTATATGCATAAACACAGTCATATAAATATACTACTATTACCACATCAAATTTAGGTACATCTCATAACCCATATTTATGATATTTATCCTCATTTCTCGTTATTTAGTTATCACGTCTAACGATTCGTTTCTTACTTTAATTTGTGGAATTATCCCAACTTATTAAGTGACACTCGTGGATTCCTATTCTCCCAAGTGTAATTTTAGTAGGTACTCATTTATTTTCCAATGTAACTACCTTACTCGTCTCCCACTTTTTATACATAGTTCCATTGTCCCTTATATGTAAACATCCCCGAAAAATGTAAATCTCGTCTTACATTAAAGATTTCAAATTATCAATAAGTCCTACTGGTCTTCTTTATCTCCCAAAATATTTTAATAATGATGTTCAAGGATTATTACTCATTTAAATTGAATTTAGATATTTAAAAGGGAAAATATGAGTCTGCCAGGAGGGGTCGATCGATCGATGGCAGGAGCTCAATCGATCGATGCGTCGATCGATCGACACTCCTGGTTCGATCGATCGATCAAACAGGTATGATGGATCTGCAGAAAAACCAGTTACGGGTTCTATCATCCAACCTCATCCAAATCCAGATTTTTAACACCCAAACTCCCAGAAATTTGTACTACAAACATTATAAACCCAAACTAGCAATCTACTACGTAAAGTATGTGAATTTTCATCAATATCCATGGATTAAAGGACTAAAGCTTATATAAATCTCATGAACCCTAGAAATTTCTTTAACTTTGTTCTAATCAACCTTTTTCCAGAATTTCTACTTCTAATCCATCATAAATCCGTGGTTCAACCTCTACATATGAAGGGGATTTCCAGATTATCATTTATATCATTACTACATGCATTTTTTCTATCTCCAACATGGGTTTTCTTCTATGATACTCATCCTAATCAACCCTAGACTAATATGAATGATGCAGTAACGAAATTAAGAAAGATAAATACTTGCCTGGGAATTTTTTGTCTCTGATTTGTGCTGAAATCAGTGTGGTTACGATCCTTGTGACGTGATCTCTCGATTGGCGGCGACGGCGGTGCAAACAGAGGGGTTTTCGGCCTAGAATTCCTTGGCAAGCTCTCTCCTTCCTTCTCCAATGGCATTCACTTGCTTTTGGTTATGTGAACCCTAGAAGGCAACCCCAAGAATCTGATATAACCTTGTAATTTTCGTGGGTTTAATTACCCAAAATTACGAAATGTCCAAAACGCCCTCTCGGGGTGCTAAATAGGCCTAAAAACGCCCCGACACCCAAACTAAACCCCCGGGTACATATTTTTAACTATCTCGACCCTTTAGGACACTTTGGCGCACTTGAAATGACCATACGAGTGACTTATAATTTATTCACTTTTATTAATTAATATTTAGTCTCGACACGACACAGGCGCGTCCCGGCTTAAATTTCCAAAATTGTCATTTTATTCACTCGTGACATTTAATAGTAACAATATTATATTACTTTACTCATTAGTAATATTCAACAAGTTTCCAATGATTACTAACTCTCGTCACGTTAGTAATTAAAAATAATTAATTTCCGAATTTATATTAAATTAATAACTCACATTAAATTTAATAAATCCCCAAATTTAGAAAGCATAAAAATACGGGGTATTACAATCATCTTATCATTCAGATTAAATAATATTTTTAGGAACTTTTGTTTTCTCCTTTTATTTGCTTTGTAGTGTGAATTATGAATGGAGACCACTAGATTTCGGGATTTCTAAGATTTAGGGCTTTTCAAGTTTGCTGCTTTGTCGTGAGTGGCCTCTTTATCTTATAAGATAAATAACTCAATAAGCTTTGGCGTGAATGGAGACCACTATTTAGTACTTATTTTTTCATTTTAGAGGTTGGGATCTTTTTAGCATTTTATTGTGTACTAAATGTTTGTTTGTTTGGTGGGAAAGTCAGTAAGAAAACAAACATGCGAATAAAATTGCATAAAAAGGTAACCCAACTACACAGGTATTGTTGTTGGATTTCTATTATGGAAAGAACGAAATATATTAATTAATTTGCTGCAAGGCATGTTCTTGGAACGCTTTCTTTTAGGCACAATTTCTCCCAATCCGGTTGAGACAGAACCGCGAGTACACTACGGGTATTATAGATTTTGCCTTCAGGATACAATGCAGTGTATGAACAGTTGTTTGATTCAAAATTTGTACCATTTGATCAAACCGAGAACACTCTGAATTTGTAACTTGATAATGCCAAAATATAGAGGACGGAGAGAGGAGAAATTAGCAATTTTCGGTGTCCAAAACAGAGGCTTGGAACGCATTAAAGTGCGCAATGCACCCTAAGTCGCCCAATCGCCCTTTCGCGTGCCGCGTGCCGCGTGTCGTGCTTACGCGTGTTGCGATTGGTGGTGCTTAAGTACCACCGCGATGCGTAGGATCATAGCCTCTTATTTGACTTGTCAACTAAGAATCTTAGTTGTCCTTTAGTTGATATACCACTACTTTTTATAGTATTCTTCTAATGTGGGACAATATGGGATTTTGAGTACTCCCATATCTTTCACACCCATTTGCTCAAGTTTCTACCTTCTAAAACAAAACCTAAACTATGTTTAAGTTAAAACACCAATAATATAATAAAATATTAACAACTAAAGATTAAAATAAAACATCAATTAATATAATAAAAATATTATATTATATTGAAATTTATCCAACATTCCCCCGCCAATTTCAATATACACAAGAGAGCAAAACAAAGAGACAATAAATAACTTTTTTGGGCATTATCGCTAAAATCTTGTACATAAATGAGAAGTGTCTTTCGGACTTGAACTTCCATATTGTGAAAATAATTCAAAGCTTCATCAAGGTGCTGTGGTGAACGTATCTTGAACCAAGGACCTTTTGAGACTAGCCAGAACTATCACACATACCGATTTCTGAGTTTATAAGTGTTCTTCTAACATGCACTTTTATGGCCTTGTGCTAATCCTGATTTCATGAGCGCTTTAGGATTGGTCTTGATTCCATAGAAAGCGGCCACACTTTCGACACTCGTATAGGTAAATCAACTTTAGTGATTCTGCGAGTCACGCTTATATGATTTATTAAGAAGTAACCTTCATCCTCTAACATGCAGAAAACCAACACTAGGCACATAGGAATGAAACTTTTTGTATAAAATTCCTAGTGTTCCATAACTATAATTTAACTTGTTTGTACCACATTGAACTGTATCTATATTTTCAAGATATGAGTTGGGTTCCCATTAAATATAGTTGTGTTATTTAATAGACCTTAGTCCCATTCCTTTTGAGGTGATATATATCATCTCCCTAACAAAACCTTTAGTCAGAGGATCTACTAAATTCTTGTTCGTTTTAATATAGTCGAGTGTAATTACTCCTTCCTTAAGTAATTTTCTTATAATTTGATGCCTTAGACTAATGTGTCTAGATTTTTTGTTGTAAGTTTTGTTCGAAACTTTATAAATTGTTGCTTGGTTATCACAACTTATCATAATAGAAGGTGATGGCTTTTTCCATAAAGGAATATCATACAACACTTTTCTAAGCCATTATGCTTCTTTACATGCATCTGCTAGGGCTATAAATTCAGATTGCATTGTTGAATCTGATACACATGTTTGTTTCTTGGATCCCCAAGAGATAGATGCTCCTCCTAGCGTAAAAATCCAACCAGTAGTTGACTTGGATTTTGATTCAAGATTATTCCAACTTGAATCACTATATCCTTCTAAAATAGATGGATATCCTACATAATGTAAGCCATAATCCAAAGTCCTCTTCAGGTATATAAGCACCCTAAAAATTGCATTCCAGTGCTCTTGTCCTGGATTACTTGTAAATCTACACAATACAGTCACTACATAAGCAATGTATGGTCTAGTGAAATGTATGGCATACATTAGACTCCCAATAATACTAGCCTATTTAAGTTGATCCATAGCACGCCCAGTATTTTTCATTAATTTAATACTAGGATCCACTGGTGTAGCAGTTGGCTTAAGTTCAAAATGATTATATCTTTTAAGAACTTTTTCTATATAATGAGATTGAGATAACGCTAAAGAATTATCCTTTCTCATAATTTTGATTCCTAAAATCACATCAGCTTCTCCAAGATCTTTCATATCAAATTTTGATGAAAGAAACCTTTCGGTTTCTTCAACATATTTGAGATTAGACCCAAATATTAACATGTCATCCACATATAAGCAAATAATAACACCAACACCATTTTCAAATTTACTATATATACATTTGTCGGCACCATTAACTTTATATCCATGGGATATAACAATATTATTAAACTTCTCATGCCATTGCATAGGAGCTTGTTTAAGGCCATAAAGATATTTAAACAATTTACACACTTTCTTTTCTTGGCTAGGCAAAACAAACCCTTCGAGTTGTTCCATGTAAATCTCTTCTTCTAAATCACCATTTAAAAATGCAGTTTTAACATCCATTTGATGAATAACTAAACTGTGAATAGAAGCAAGAGATATCAATATCCCAATGGAAGTGATTCGAGCAACAGGAGCATATGTATCAAAGTAATCTATTCCATGTTTTTGCTTATAGCCTTTAACAACTAGTCTTGCCTTAAATTCATTTATAAAACCATCCAGATTCAATTTTCTTTTAAATATCCATTTGCACCCAATAGGTTTATCCCCGGGGGGAAGATCGGAAATAACCCAAGTTTGATTTGACAAAATTGAGTTCATTTCATCATTTATTGATTCTTTCCAATAGACAACATCCCTAGATGTTATTGTTTCATGAAATGTGGTCGGTTCATCTTCTACATTAAGAACAAATTTAGTTTTGTTCTTAGTCTCATTTAAATCCCCTTCAACTAAATAAATAACAAAGTCAGGCCCAAATATTTTTTCAGTTCTTTATCTTTTACTCCTTTGCGGTTCAACGTCATTCATTATTTTCGAAGAAGATATTGATTGTGAATTTTCTTCTAAAGTTGAGGAGTCAACAGTCGGATTATTATTTTCTAAACCTTGATTCAAAGTACTAAACTTTGTTAGATCTTCAAAGAATTGCACATATACCGATTCAATGATTTCTTGAGTTTCATGGTTTAAAAATCTATAATTCGTACTGTTACTAGAGTATCCAATAAAAACACATTTGTAAGTCGTATTTCCTAGTTTATGTCTTTTAGGTTCGGGTTTTCTTACATAAGCAAGACATCCTCAAAATTTAAGACGTCTAAGATTAGGCTTACGATTAAACCATAATTCGTATGGTGTAACATCCTTATTTTTCAATGGAACTCTATTTAAAATATAACATGCGGATAAAACCGCTTCTCCCCACATCGACAAAGGTAAACCAGAACTGATTAACATTGAATTTATCATTTCAACTAAAGTCCTATTTTTCCTTTCCGTCATTCCATTTTGTTGTGGCGTATATGGCGCCGTAACTTAATGGATTATCCCATGAGTATTACAAAATTGTATAAACTCACTCGGGTAATATTCACCACCCCTATCGGATCATAGGACTTTAATTTTCCAATTTCGTTGAGTTTCAACTTCTGCTTTAAAAATTAGAAATTTCTCAAAAACTTCATCTTTACTTTTAAGTAAATATGTATATGCATACTTAGAGTAATCATCAATGAAAGTTAAGAAATATTTTTTTCCACCACGAGTCATATTACTCTTCATATCACATACATCACTATGAATAAGATCAAGCATTTTGGATGTCCTTTCAACAGATTTGAACGACTTTGTAGTTATCTTCGATTGAGCATAAATTTCACATTTAGGAATGTTATCAAATTTACAATCCGAGATTAAGCCGAGATTAGTCATATTTTTTACACTTTTATAATTCACATGACCTAATCTACAATGCCATAAACAAATAGACTCAACCATATAAGCAGAACTAATATCATTGATTACATTAATTTTGATCATGCCGTTACAAGAGTACCCTTTGCCAATAAATTGGCCATTCTTAGACAAGACAAACTTATCAGACTCATACACTAGTTTGAAACCTCTCTTATTGAGAAGGTCCCCAGACACAAGATTTTTACACATATCAGGTACATGAAGTACATCAATTAGAGTAAGTGACTTTCTAGAAGTTAGCTTCAATTCCACTATGCCTTTTCCAACTACATTGGTGCGAAGATTATTTGCCATCTTCACTTCTTTTCCATCAATTCTTGATATGTTTTGAATGAAGAGCGGTCTTTGCATATGTGGACCGTTGCGCCGATATCCAACCACCATCCACTTTCATTATCAATTGAATTTGCTTCGCATACAGTAGCAATAAGATCTTCAACATTGTTGGTTTCCTTCGACCCTTATTTTTCCTTAAATGCCTTCTGTTTAAGATGACATTCTCGAGAATAATGGCTCGGTTTATCACAGAAGAAATATTTTCCCTTCTTTTTCTTATTTGCACCTTGGTTCTTTAATTTTGAATCATTCTTTGCTTTAAATTTCGAGTCTTTGGTAATCTTGGATTTTTGATCCTCAACCATATTGGCTTTTGAATGACCCTCACCTTGTTCATCCTTCTTTTCTCAAATACGAGTATCATCTTCAATACGAAGGTGACGAAGAAGGGATTCCACAGTGTAAGTCTTTTCATCATGATTAATTTTCTTCTTAAAGGCATTCCAAGAGCATGGAAGTTTTGAAACAATCACTCTTACTTGAAATTCATCTTGAAGATTAATTCCAGCGTCTTTAAGGTCACCAATAATTTGTTGGAGTTCATGTCCTTGTGTAACGACAGATTTATCACTACTCATTCTAAAATTCATATAGTTTGAAATCAGGAACTTACGGTTGCTCGCTTCCTCATTTTGATACTTTGTCTCCAAAGCCTACCATAATTCCTTTTTCGTCGGAATCATTCGATGAGAGCTATAAACAGTTTGAGACAAAGCATTAAGGATGTGTCCTCAACACATAAATTCGTCTTCTTTCCTCTTCACACGTTTTTGCTTTATTTCATCGGTGTCCTCGGGTGTGAGCTCGAGAATTTGTTCAAGGTTATCATCTAGAATGTATGCAAGTTTTAGTGATGTGAGGAAGAACATAACTTTCTCTTGCCAACAGGTGAAATTTTTTCCATCAAAATGGTCGAGTCGGATTAAGTGTCATGACTTGGATAGATTGTGCCACAGTTCCTTCCATTTGAGTGGAGTAATAGGGAGAAATTTTGCCTAAAACTGTTGGATTTTTATTATGGAAAGAATGAAATATATTAATTAATTTGCTGTAAGGCACGTTCTTGGAACGCTTTCTTTTAGGAAAAATTTCTTCCAATTCGGTTGAGACAGAACCGCGAGTACACTATGGGTATTATAGAATTTGCCTTTAGGATATAATGCAGTGTATGAACAATTGTTTGATTCAAACTATGTACCGTTTGATCAAACCGAGAACACTCTGAATTTGTAACTTGATAATGCCAAAATATAGAGGACGGAGAGAGGAGAAATTAGCAATTTTCGGTGTCCAAAACAGAGGCTTGGAACTCCTTTTATAGCCATTTTTGTGACTGTTCTTCAACAGTCACAGCTCTTCATGTAGTGACTCACCAACCATTGGATAGTGCCTATTTGGAACATCTTTGATCTAACGGTTTAGATTAGGCGTTCCATCGTAAGAGAATGAACATCCCCTACACGAAATGCTACGAGTTCATCTAACGCTTTAGATCAAGTCATTTCAGATTTTAAACCCTTATATTGGATCGTTTAATCACAACCGTTGATCTGTTTTACATCGTCAAAACTTTAGGCTCCCACGCTCCAAGCGAAGATGCGCACATGTGAAGTGCCAAGTGCGCATCAAAGAGCGCAATGCGTCCTAAGTCACCCAATCGCCCTTTCGCGCGCCGCGTGTCGCGCTTAGGAGCTTACGCGTGTCACGATTGGTGGTGCTTAAGCACCACCGTGATGTGTAGGATCATAGCCTCTTATTTGACTTGTCAATTAAGAATCCTAGTTGTCCTTTAGTTGATATAACATAACTTTTTGTAGTTTTCTTCCAATGTGGGACAATATGGGATTTTGAGTACTCCTATATCTTTCACACCCATTTGCTCATGTTTCTACCTTCTAAAACAAAACCCAAACTATGTTTAAGTTAAAACACCAATAATATAATAAAATATTAACAACTAAAGATTAAAATAAAACATCAATTAATATAATAAAAATATTATATTATATTGAAATTTATCCAACAATTGTGTGACCAAACTGAGAATGTTTTGTGGGGAAATCATAAAATTGAAGGGGTAAATCTAAAAAATAATAGCTGATGAAGTGAAAATATGACTAAATTCCCAATATAAGTGTAATTAATCCAATAAATAATGAACCTAAAATTGAAATAATAATTTTTAAACACCTAGATTCGTCAAACACATATATACTCAATACTTTCTTATTTTTAAAGGCTCATTACGACTCAAAAGAATGCAAGCCTTCGTCGACTTATTATTTCCCACTAACAAGACTTTGAAGAAGTCCATGTGTACTTTTGTCAAATGGACAAAGATGTTAGATCATGGTATCAAATGAACCACACATATATGGTAGTTGGTTTCATTAATAGTTTACTCAAGACTGTTACCTATGCAACTTTAATTCAAATACCATATGATTCACTATCATAATAATACGAAAGGATTAATATAAAATTTTCAAACTCAATCATACCCAATAAAAATTTATTATGCATATAAATTAAAGTTAATAACACTTTTTTCGTGAACTTTACTCCATTTTTCAATTGACCTTCCGAACTTTCATTCTGAGGATTTAGCTTCCCGAACTTTCAAAACTACTACAAGTAACCCACACCGTTAGTGTTCGAACGGAACAATGAGCCACACGTCATTCACATGAGGGTATTTTGATTCAAATCCATCAATAATATTTAAAAAATTACAAACAACAGAAAAATACTTAAAAATCTAATAAATACATAAAAATATTTTAAATTTTTTGAAAATTACAGAAATATTCTTAAAATCTGAAAATTAAAAAAAAAATATTTTAGAAATTATAAAAAATTATATAAATGAAAGAAAATTAAGAAATTGAAAGTTAATAAACAGAAAATTACTGAAAACTCAATTTTTTTAAAAGAAAATACTAAAAAAACATCAAAAGTAAAAAAAAATGAAAAACCTTCTAAAATTTTGAAAATATTGAAATAAACGTTAAAAAAATCTTAAACTGATAAAACAAATATATAAAAGATTTGAAAATTACAAAACTTTATTTCAGAATTCAAAAAGTGTAGAAAAATAAATTTACAGCAAAATAAAAAAGGCATTTCAGAAGAAAAAAATATTTATTTCCAAAAAAAACTTTTTCCCACACAATTAACCCTTATAAAAAAACGGTTACAGCAAAAGGGAAAAAAATTACAGGAAAAAATACATTTTTAGCCAAAAAAAACATATTTTTAGGGAAAAAATCATTTTCCCACATAGAAAATATTTGCCAAAAATTTCTTTTTGATAAGTAAAATGATTCAATAAAAAAACACTCGCCGAAAAGTGGGGGGGATATCCGTATACAAGAAATATACATGTAATACCCCGTATTTTTGAAATAAAATAAAATTTAGTAGGAATTAATTTAATTTGGTGAAATTAATGAATGAAGGTTGTGAGTATTTGAACTTACCACTAATAATAAATTTTAGAGTTGGACTTTAATGGTATGAATAAACCTGCATTGGATTTTTATTTTAAATAATAGAATTTACATGTGTCAAGTCATAATTAAAATATAGTTTTTGGATACAAATATTCGGGACCCACTTTGGGAGACATTTTGGGCTCGTTAGGGCATTTTGGACCCTTAGAAATGGGCTCAGGGTCTATATATATGAGTTGGGTAGTTAACGAACTAAATAAATAATTTATCTAAGCTCATTTTGGGGTCTGTAACAACCCCCATTTTCTCAGGTAAAGGCTAGCCTGGCACAATATGCCGAAGATGGGGCTTATTAACCATTCATACTATTCTCAGCACTGAAGGAATAAAAATTTCTTTCATTTTATATTAAAATCCACAATGAATAAAAACACTAAACAAAATATATTTTACTTGAATAATAAGAAGCGAGTCGTCATATAATATCCATAGTGTAAAACCAAATACAACTAATATAAATTAACACTTGGGGTTATGCCCGTACAGATCCTAATATGAAATAAAATTACAAAGAGACTGAAGTACAACCTATTCTAGAGTCAATGGAGAAGAATCCACTACATCCAATGCAACTGCAAGTGGGTTCCATCGCCAGTCTGCTTTTCCTGTTATTAAGAATACCTAGGATGAAAACATTTATAATTTGGGTCAAATCCCGAGGTGTGCAAGGACTCTTCACCAGTAATTATGCAATTTGTTACTAACTTATCCTTCATGTCTTCCCATCGACGCTCGCATGTAATAAGTACCCGACCTCTCATCTAGAAGCAGTCCTGCTCGTATCCTCAATCAAATGACAATTATAACTTCCAATATTTGATCAATTATGTAAAGAATAATCCATTCATCTATGAAATAACCAAAAGATACTTATTTCTGACGCTCCGATTTTTGAATAAATTTCATTATATTAACATGTCACAATTTACATAAACTAAGTTCAAAATCTTATGTCATTATATCCTGTGACCATTGTCATTTTCTTCAAATCATTAAATGATTAAATTCATAATCCCTGTCGTCTACCCCGTTAGACTATAAGTTTCACTATCTTAGATTACTAAATTATTATTCCCATAAATAATGGGTTACACCATTTCTCATTCTATTTAATGTTTGTTTATTTCCTTAGACTATCTAATTATTATTCTTATTATCAATTGTCGGCCTCGTTATTTATTATGAATCATCTTCATCCTTAATTATCCACATTATTCATATTTGCCCAACTTTATCATTAAGCATTGTTTACATCCCCCAAAGGCATCTTCCGTTGGTATCTCCTTCGTGCTCTATCGGCAAGTTCGAAGGAATCCCTACATCTTAAGAAAACACCACATAACAAAAAAAAGTTGTGGGGGGGGGGGGGGGGGGGGTCCCTACGCAGTACACCTCTATACGACCCATACCCTGTAGTGATACATGAAGGGTTAGCACCATACCTACCCCTTGAGAGTGGAGCCTCTACGTAGAACCTATATGGCCTACACATCGTCAAGCCCACCTGTACCTATGTGTGGTCTTCAGTCTGAACGCGCAAACCCTCAAGACAATAGGACGATCCACTTGTATGTCCACACAAATACATATAAATACATATTATCACCCAATATGTATAAGTAGTTCCTCTATAACTACCTTAATCCAAGGAAATACCAATCCATATAAATTATAGCCTTCCTCGCTTAACCATAACATTTTAGTTTATTGTTTCATAACTCATTTTAAGTCGTTATCCTACGACTCTTTTCCAATTAAATATTAAGTCTCATAAAATCCTCTTTGGACTCAAATCACACTTGTTTCATAATTTAGTACTCTTTAAATACATATGTATAGTTATTACCCAAATTAACCATTCCAAAACATTATTGGTATAGTTATTCCAAAATTAACCTTACCCACATTTTTAGAAGTCTTAACATGTTGTCCTCCTGACTCAAACTTTAATCATTCCAGATTATTAGTAATTATACACTTCTTGATACTTTTTCAATAAGGCTTATATGTACATATATAAGGAGTTAACTACGTGAAAAAAGAGTTATATGTACATATATAAGGGATCCTCTAATATAACTAAGTAGTATCACTCCACTATAATAACCAGGCTCATTCATTTGGTCCCTATCTTCACCCTTCAAAATTTAATACACAACGATTTCCACTATTTGGTCAAACACCCTTGTCTAATTCCCGATGTACTAGTCATTTCTACTCAAGTCAATCTCCTCGACTCTTAAAATTACGTTAATTAATTCATTAGAATGGTTTCACTCAACCAAAATGCCCGGACTCACGTATTTGGTTCATATTATAACCTTTTAGAATTTATCTCATAATTTCCCGGAGATAAATGTTAGCACACCTATAATTTAATATCCCTTAACACTCGACGTAAAAACAATTCGGGTCAAACCTCGAGCCCTTAATTCAATAAATTCCTCCTCCATTAAATTTATCTAAGTGGTGTCACTTACCTAAAATACACGAAATCCCTCAATTAGTCCATAATTTAACAGTTTTAAATTTATTTCACCCAAATTCCATCATTTAAGTTGGCACCCTATTGAAATTAAATACATCTCAAAAACCCAATTCTCAAGACCCTAATTATTCATTAAGGGTTGTCCTAATAAACTCTCCCAGGAAATGATGAACTACTAAGGTCATAATTAGGTACTGAATAATTTCTTCCAAAAGGCGAAACGACGGCCAAAAACTCACTGTCATTCAAATGATGCCTAATGTCATTCGAAGGGCATGTAGTGTCGCTTGAATGACCTTCCTGGTTGTTTGAATGACCCTCTGTCCTTCTTCATCTTCCTCACATCACCTATTTCTACCATACCTCTTCCTGCATAGTGATATTTCTACCCAAATCCTTATATATTACCCCAGTGCCCTTTTATAACCCTCTGCTAATTCATACGAGTTACAGGAAATTTCAACTCCTCAAATATATGCATGTATCATCCACCCATTTAAACAAATCCATAATCTATTTTATATTGGTCACTATTTATGATTTATAACAACCAGACCTTGACCCATAAATTAGAGTACACAACTTTTATACAACTTTCTTTCCAACTAAGGTTTTTCCAATATTAATTTCAGGGTAGTTCCCATGTGATCATTAAATGTGAGTGGAAGAAAGACATTTGGCGCCACCTTCATATTATTGAGTGCAACGACACCAAAAAGTAGATGTTGGCCATGTTCAAGCTTATGGGAGTAGATTTACGGTGGTGGGAGTTTATTACTACTTCTAAACAGAGAGATGATATGTCCATTGCTGAGTTCAGGGTGCGATTTGACTCCAAGTACTTCCCGCCTGCTATCGAGATGGATATGTGGAGGAAGTTTAATGAGGTGTTTTAGGGTGACCATTTTGTAGCTAAGTATGAGAAGGAGTTTACCCATCCGGCTAACTTTGTGCCCTACGAGGTAAACAATAAGGAGAAGAAGAAGTTGAAGTTTATGGATGAACTCACCTAGGGGATCAGTCAACACTTGATTGGAAATCCATCATTGAAGATATATACAGAGGTCGTCAAGGCCAAACATGTTCATTAACAGGATCATCGCTTCCATCTGAAGGGAAGCAAGATAGTGGGTGAGACTCTCCAGTCAGGCAAGTCCGGAGGGAACGGTGCTAGTAGGGCACCACATCCGTATATCAATAGGCACCAAGGGAAGGATACTCGATAGGGGGATTTGGCCAAGAAATTCAGATTAGGGCGTTACCGACCAGAGGTTAGTGGATTCAGGTAGGTCTAACAGGGTCCTCAGCAGCAGCCGCATGTTCCTCAGGGCCGCCAAAGCTAAGGGAATATAGGGGAGGCTAGCAGGGTCAGGAACACTAGGGACATCGTTAGGGATAATATAGACAGGGACATAGGTGGGAAGACTTTTCAGGCCATTGTTTTATTTATGGAAAGGCAAGTTACTAGAGGAGAGACTTCTTACAACGAGGTACCCAGTAGGGGCAACAGGTACATTAAGATCTAGCAACATCAACTTCACTAGGCCCAAAGCAATAGGTTCAATTATAGTATAAACGTGTCTATAACGTCTGGGATGCATTCATACAGCAGGCACCGCAGGCGCCACCCATAGTTGAGGGTAGGTTTCCTATTCATTTGCATAAAAGGTTGGATTTTGTTTGATACGGGAGCTTCACACTCATTTATAGCTACCATATTTGCGCACGTATTCGGTCTATAATGAGACCAGTGACAGTATCCTTATGTGTGTAGAGTCACCTTTGGGCAGTGGGTCACTTATACACTTAATTTGTAAGTGTGTAGATATTGACGTTGGGAGACTATGTTTAGCAGCTAACCTTCTAGTGTTAGATATGGAGAGTTATGATGTTATCTTGGGCATGGACTGATTTGTAGGGTACATAGCGATGGTGGACTATTTAGGGAGGACTATTGTGTTTTCCCTTTCAGGACAAGAGATGTTCCTATGGCGATGCCTCTTCCCAAGGGAGGGTTGAGCACACACCTGAACTATATTGAGGAGGAGACCTCACACGAGGTGGTTGTCTCTTTGGATTTGATTCTAGTGGTGATGGAGTTCGAGGATGTGCTCCAGGAAATACTCGGGTTGCCACCCAAATTAGAGATTAAGTTTTTCATTGACTTAGTGCCGAGTACGAGGCCGATTGCCCAAGCACCTTATCACATAGCTCGTTCAGAGATGGAGGAGTTGAGGGAGTAGATTCAGCTACTTTTGGGGAAGGGTTTCATTCGATGGAGTACATCACTGTGGGTTGTACTAGTGTTGTTCATCAAGAAGAAGGATGGGTCACATCGCCTGTCTATTGATTATATGGAGCTGAACAAGGTCACGATTCATAATAAGTATCTGTTGCCTCGAATCAATGACTTTTGCAACCAGCTGAGAGGAGCAGCATACTTATCTAAGATAGATATGAGACAAGGGTATTATCAGTTGCACGTTATAAAGGAGGACATTCCTAAAATCTCTTTCCTGATATGATATAGATCGTACGAGATCAGGGTTATGCCATTTGGGCTAATCAATGCGCCAACAATGTTCATTGACAAGTTCCTGATTGTATTCATAGATGACATTATGGTTTCCTCTCGTTTAGAGGATGAGCATGCAGAGCATCTGCATACGATTGTACAGATGTTACGGGACCACCAGTTGTACACTAAGTTTGAGAAATATGGATTCTGGTTACAGACGTACATTTTTTGGGCCATATTGTGTCCAATAAGGGGAATTATTGTTGATCCGAGTAAGATATTGACGGTAAGGGAGTGGGAACAGTCCACGACATCATTCGAGATTAGAAATTTTTAGGGGGTTGGTCAGATACTACCGTCACTTTATTAAGTTCTTCTCAAAGATTACGGGTCCATTGATGAACCTGACTCACAAAGGGGCGTTGTTTGTTTGGAATAACCACTGTCAGTTAACTTTTGATGAGCTATAGGACAAGTTGACTTCAGCACCTGTGCTCACATTGTCTAGGGGGAGTGGAGTATTGTGTTTATACAGATGCATCATTACAGGGACTTAGGGGTGTACTATAGCAAGGGGATAGGGCTATATTTTATGCATATCACAAGCTTAATCCCCACGAGAAGAATCACCCCATGCATGACCTTGAGTTAGCATCGCTTGTATTTGCCTTGAGGATTTGGAGGCATTATCTTTTGGGGAGTAGTTCATCTTGTTCGCGAACCATAAATAACTCCAATATCTATTCACACAGAAGGATCTGAATATGAGGCAGAGGAGATGGTTAGAGTTCATGAAGGATTACCAGTTTGATATTCAGTATCATCTTAGGAAGGATAATATATTGGCAGACGCGTTGAGCCAGAGACTTACTATGGAGATAGTATAGGTTTGAAAGGCGATGTGGAATGAGCTTCGACATAACTATGAGGTCGCCAGAGCTTGTATGTCCATGTTGGCTACCACTCCTGAGATTGTTATACGGGTGGTGAAAGCACATGTAAGTGATCAGTTCTGCCAGGACAGAGTAAGCCAGTTATTAGAAGATGGGGCAAGTCCTATTTAATTAGTTGTGAAGGAGTCTTACCCTTCAATGGGAGACTCATTATTCCGATTTATGAGGATTTGTGACACCCAGTGATGATAGAGTCTCACGGGTTAAGGTTTGTGTTACATCACGATCGGGATAAGATATACCAGGATATGGATAGGCAGTACTGGTAGTTAGGGATAAAGCATGACATAGCAGAGTTTGTCTCAAACTGTGTTACCTATCAGCTAGTGAAGGTAGACCACCAGAAACCGAGAGGGATATTTCAGCCACTGGAGGTTCTAGTATGGAAGTGGGAGAGTATCTCGATGGACTTCATTTTTGGGTTACCGACATTGCAGAGAGGTCACGACTCCATCTGGGTGATGGTGGGACATTGGACTAAGGTGACCCATTTTCTATCGATTCATACCAATTATGAGACGATACAATACGTGAACTTGTTCATTACAGAGATAGTGAGGCCATATGGGGTTCCAATTAACATCGTGTCAGATCGGGACAAGATTTTTGTGTCCCACTTTTGGTAGAGTTTTTAGGAGGTTATGGGCATAAATTTTCATTTGAGTACTGCGTGTCATCCACAACTGGATAAGAAGACGAATTGAGTTAATCAAATGTTGGAGGATATGCAGAGGATGTCTAAACTCGACTTCGGGGGAGGATGGGGGCAGTACTTTCCACTGGTGGAGTTTGCATATAATAACTCGTACTAGTTTACTATCGATATGGAACCATTTTAGGCACTTTATGGAAGGCCTTCTTATTCGCCTGATTGCTGGTTAGAGGTGGGGGACAAAAACTACTGGGGTCAGAATTGATTCAGGATACCACTATGAGGATCGAGCTTATTCGAAGGCAGATCCGCATAGCTCAGGATGTGCAGAAGATTTACGCCGATGCAGGAAGGAAGCATATAGAGTTGGATATTAATGACTATGTTTTAGTACGAGTGTCTCATATTAAGGGTGTCATTAGGTTCGGAAAGAAAGGGAATTTAGCACCAAGGTATGTGAGACCTTTTTTTAATATCAAGAGTGTGGGACCGATTGTGTATAGACTTGCCAGAGCACTTACAATGGATTCGCGATGCATGACGTCGGTGAAGATGTACTAAAGGAGAGAGAGGGCTTACTGACACGTTTCATGATTAGGCTCAAATTCTTCTGAATTTAGCCCCTTAATTTAGAGGCTTTTAGTATCTCGAGTAACGTAAAATGAGTGTAATTATCGCATTTCTTTGATACTAAATACTTTTATCAAGTACATCTAGTTTTATGTATTTCTCATGAGTTTTGCAGGCATTTGAAGTATTGAGGAAGAAAAAAACTGGAGAAGCAATGAATAAAGTCCAAGGAGGAAAGTCAAAGGACGATTTCATAAATTTGTAGCCTTCATCCAGAGTTGAAGCCAACTAGAAAGTTGAAGAGAGTTTAATCTCAAGAGCATTGGAAGAAATGGTAAGATAATCCAAGCTACGGTGAACAAGTTACTAAGATTTAAAGTTGCGAAGAATCATGAAAAAGATCCCTGCATAGATATACAAGGCGATCCCGACCTTTTTCCAGAAAAGGATCCGGATCGGTCTCTAAACAAGTCTCTGGATGGAAAAACCAGGCGATCCAGACCGCCCCTGGGCACGCAATCCGGACCACCCTAGTAAAAGAATCGCTGTAAGGAAAAGGGGTGCGATCCGAACCTTTTTCCCAAAAAGGATCCGGATCGCCTCAAGCTAAGAAATGCTGGATCAAATTAGGGTCTGATCTCGACCGCCTACCCCGACCGATCAGGACCGCATTGGATGTTTATGATTTTTTTGGTTCTTTCTCAGAGTTGTAATTGAGTCAAACTCTTGTAAATTTTGTGTCTATTTATTAAGATTAGTTTCTAAGATAGGGATTTCGATTTTTAGGTTAGCAAAGTAGGAGTAGAGGGTTTTTGTAGTAAAAAACCCTAGTTTTCAATAGAAGCATTGCTGTAAGGATTTGATTTCAATTTATGCAATTCAAGTAATATTTTTTCCCTTAATTTTTGATTGCTCATTATTTTTAATTGCTAGTTTTGAATCTAAAAATATCTTTTCAACTAGTTGTTTTAGATTTAATGTATTGTTCCTTAAAAATCATCTCTTTCTCTAAGTTCATTATGTCTAGCTAATTTTCAAAGGGTTGGGGTGCATGAACCCTACCCGATGTAATTCACGATAGTGGAAATAGACTTTTGAATTAAAATCTTAGATGAATCGTGTTGTGTAGCTGGTGCAACCGTTGTAGGATTTTGGATCTCGTTTACCCTAGATAATCGGGATGCTTAAGATTGCGATGCGCGTATTAGTTAATGTGACACCGCTTTACGCGTCCTTTGCTTACATACTATGCGGGCTACGATCCCTCATATATGTAATACTTAGGAGTAATAAAGACCGGGTTCATTAAAAATTCTAATTCTGAATCTAGTATCCTACGAAGTGAATTACTAGGGTGTGGGGGATTATAACCCGAAATATTGTTCTCATCTCATAGTTAAACTTTTAAATTGTTTATC
Organism: Sambucus nigra; assembly: GCA_949130495.1. Lineage (NCBI taxonomy): Eukaryota > Viridiplantae > Streptophyta > Magnoliopsida > Dipsacales > Adoxaceae > Sambucus > Sambucus nigra. Next base: position 2,285,181 of record CASBWL010000485.1, read on the forward strand.
ATCAGCTTCTAGTTTAAATTAGTGTAGTTGCATTTTATTCATTCTTAGTTTCTTTAGTTAATCATTCTCCAATTTGCATTTAGTTGTAGTTATTTATACTCCAAATCACCTTTTCGCTCTTTTTAGAGTCAAAGCTAGGTTTTCTCTGTCTTTCCAACGTCGTCACGACTCCATTCGTCCTGTTTCCCAGATAATTGATACTCGACTTATCAGATTATTACTTACGCGACAGGCTTGCACTTGAGCCTAAATAGCACGCACACTAGACACATTTGTAGTCGTGTCAAGTTTTTGGTGTCGTTGTCGAGGAATCTAGGTAGACTTAGGTTAGATCAAGTCAATATAGAACTTTGACAAAAAATCCAAAAATTAAAAAATAAAAAATAAAAAATAAAAATTATCTCTCAAAAGCTTTTAATGCTAAATGCTGAACATACTCAGAATCCTCACAATACTCCAACCAGAATCCACAAAATCCAATTGTTGAGTATAACTATGAAAGCCCACACACCCCTTGCGTTCCACAATTTTGGTTTCCATTTCCTACTCCTGAGCACTCTATCGGTAGTTACACCCTAAGTCAACCTTCGAGTCACACATCTTGGACACCAAGTCAGTACACCGAGTCATTTAAAGAGAGAGCGAGTGCGATGTCTGATGAAGCAAGTTTTGCTACTTGAGAGGGAGATCTACCCTATCATCCCATGAAAGACTTACTCTTCCTTGAGTGGACTATCACCCCTGGTTACATTTTACTTCCGTATAATGCCGGTCAGTTCCACTTTTGCAATGGGATGATACAAATTCTCCCTACGTTTCACGGTATGGATTCAGAGAAACCATACCTGCATATCCATGAGTTCGAAGAGGCGTGTGACACATTTAGTGACCAAGCTTGCACGCTGGATATCATTCGCCTAAAGGTTTTTCCTTTTTCCTTAAAGGATAAAGACAAGACCTGGATATGGTCTCTACCCTCGAACTCTGTCACGTCCTAGAGAGATATACAATCCAAGTTTATCTCAAAATTATATCCACAACACAAGAACAACTCTGCCAAAACTCAAATCCAAGGTTTCAGACAACACAATAATGAGTCTTTTGACAGGTGTTGGGAACATTTCCAAGAGTTAGTAAGCGCTTACGCCCATCATGGTTTTAACAAACACCTAGTAATCTCTTTATTCCATAATGGGTTGACAGTGGCTTCCAAGCAGCTTGTGCAAACAATGTGTGAAAGACCCTTTTGAGATTTAAACTCCTGCGATGCCGAGGCCCATCTTAAGTATGTCACAGAGACTACTCAAGCATGGGACACATCTGATCCTAAAACCCAAGCTCATCCTAAACAAGCATCTATCCCTTCGACTGCATCCTGTATATACCATTTGGATAGAAATACCGTAATAGACTGCCGATTTGATCAGTTTCAAAGAGAGATGAAAGAGTGGTTTGACGGTCGGTTGAGAGATGTCTCCGGATCCAGCCGTGGTTCGAAAGAAAAGGTGTGTTCTATATGTGAGGCGGGCCATTCCATAAAAACATGCTCGATGATTTCCTCCTACAATTCCATGCACACCGAGCAGGTGGATGCTATAGGAGGATTCAAGGGAAATTTTAATGCCCCTCATGGGAACTCGTACAACCCTTCGTGGAGAAACCATCCTGGTTTCAACTATGGACAACCATAAGCTGCGATGAACCCATATTCACAGGTTGTCCCACCTCCACCTCCTCCTCAATACCAACAAGCACCACCACCTTTACATCCAATATAGATCCACCATGGAGGACCCTTGAGGATACAATAAACCAGCTCATAAATTCTCAAAATGCACATAATGCTCGATATGATTGCATGTTCGCTGACATGAATGCGAACATCTCCGAGTTATAATCATCGTTGAGTATCCAAGAGAAGGGAAAGTTTCATGCCCAGGGCCAAAGACCTCTCCAAGGTCAACCTAGTTTTAGTTCTACCTCTACAGAACAATAGGAGCACTGCTAAGATGTAACCACTCTTCGTAGTGGGAGAGTTGTTGATTTATCACCTCCCCCACATGACATTTCAAAAGACAAGGAGAATTCGACCGGCACGAAAGAGGCCGAAGATATCCCCTTGAACGAGAGTGAAAAGGAAAACACTAATGAGACCGAGGTAGTTGTAAAGCCACCCTCCGCTGCGCCATTTCCTTAAAGATTGGTTCATTCTCACAAAAAGACCATAAGTAATGAAGTGCTAGAAGTCCTTAAGAATGTGAAATTGAACTTACCTTTCCTCGATGCAATAAGGCAAATTCCAGCCTATGTAAAAGTCATAAAAGACTTATTAACTATCAAGAGGATGATGAAGGTAAATAAAAAATGTGTTCCTAGCACATAACATGATCTCAGTTCTTCTTAACGATCTCCCACCTAAATATAAGGATCCCGGTGCACCCACCATTTCCTGCACCATTAGAGAGAATAAATTCAAAAAGGCCTTACTCGACTTGGGGGAGAGTGTCAATATCCTCCCCTATTCAATTTATAGGCAACTTGATCTCGGTGATCTTAAGCCCACAAGGATCACTTTCCAGTTAGAGGATCGAACCGTGAAGATACCAAGGGGTATTGTTGAGGACGTGATAGTCCAAGTGGACACTTTCTACTTCTCGATAGATTTTGTCATTTGGGACATGGAACCCTACTTCACCTCAAAAAATAATGTCCCCATAATCCTTGGATGCCCATTCTTAGCTACGGATAACGCTTTGATCAATACTCGAAATGGGCAGATGCAACTCACTTTTGGGAATACGACTTTAGAAACAAACATCTTCAACATAGCCCAATAAGTAGGGGAAGAAGATGATCTTCACGCGGTGAGATTAATTGATGAGATCATAGAAGAGCACTTTGAGGAAAATTACTGTGGAGATACCTTAGAAACATGCCTAGTGTCTAGTCATGAGAGTGAGGGAGCTTACAACGAGTTTGGGAGAGACATTAAGGAGTTGAGAGGCTTATTCGATGAGAGAGCGTCGAACGAGGACGTGAGAGATATTAGTTGGGTTTCTAGATTCAAAGAGTTACCGCTGAGGGGGGCACGTATGGTGCCCTCTAGCAATTTTTTCTCGACTCCCGAGTTGAATAAACTACCCTCCAATATTAAACATGCTTTCCTAGGTGAAAGTGAGACATTTCTTGTTATTGTCTCCTCTAACTTAGATGAAGAGCAGGAAATTAAGCTATTAAAAATTTTAAGGAAGTACCAAAGTGATTTTGGTTGGTGGATAGATGATTTAAAGGGGATAAGCCCTCAGATTTTCACCCATAAGATTCACCTCCAGGAGGATGTTAAGCCCTCAAGAGAAATGCAAAGACGACTAAACCCTATAATGAAAGATGTGGTGAGGACAAAGATTATAAAGTTGCTGGATGCCGGGATTATCTACCCAATATCGAATAGCAAGTGGGTGATCCCCATTCAAGTCGTCCCAAAGAAGTTGGGCATGACTGTGATCGAAAACGCCAAGGGAGAGCTAGTCCGCCAATGCACCACCACTGGGTGGCGAGTTTGAATTGATTACCGGAAACTCAATACGGGGACTATGAAAGACCATTTCCCCTCACCATTTATTGATCAAATGATAGAAAGAATAACGGGCCACCCTTATTATTGCTTCCTAGATGATTATTCTGGATATAACCAATTGAGGTAGATGTACTTGATCAAGAGAAGACAACCTTCACTTGCCCTTTTGGAATGTTTGCCTACAAACGTATGCCATTTGGCTTGTGTAATGCACCGATGACCTTTCAACGGTGCATGTTGAGCTTATTTAGTGACATGGTTGAGAGAGGGATAGAGGTATTTATGGACAACTTTAGTGTTTTTGGCACCTCTTTCGATCTATGCTTAGCCAATCTTGAGAAAGTACTAGCCCGATGTGTGGAAAATAACTTAGTGCTGAATTGGGAGAAATGCCATTTCATGGTAATTGAGGGTATAGTTCTTGGCCATATCATATCATCAAAAGGGGTCGAAGTTGATCGAGAAAAAATAGATGTCAAAGCTGACATACTCCCACCAAAATTGCATAAAGATGTGCGCTCCTTCTTGGGCCACGCGGGGTTTTACAAAAGGTTCATTAAGGACTTTAGCGCCATCGCTAGACCCTTAACCAACCTTCTTGTGAAGGACACCCCGTTCGAGTTGAATGACGCATGCCAAAGTGCGTTTGAAAAATTGAAAAACATGCTTGTGTCCACTCCCATCATGCAAGTTTCGGATTGGTCCCTACCATTCGAACTCATGTGTGATGCTAGCGATTATGTAATGGGGCCTGTTTTGGGGCAAAGAAAAGACAAATAAGCTCATGTGATCTACTATGCTAGTGTAAGGACACAAATTTCCTATTGAGTCCTTTGCAGTTTTGGCTCAATTCCGATCAAAAAACGTTTGAGGCATAGGACAGTTTTCTTGTGTATCCTTCAAGCCTATGACACATTAAAGTTGAAGACGTTGCGACCTTGCTTATTAAGAGAACATCATTGCCGATTTACATGTGCCTCATTTCACGTCATCAATATCATATTTCAAGTCTCCAAAGGTATGAGTGCTTTTATATATTTGTAGGAGACCTGGAATAATTTTATATTGGGTGTAATTTTATTTTAAACTGAATTTTATTTTCAGAAGGGTTCTTTTAGAATTTTGAATAAAGTTTTTGGGATTAAAATTGAAATATGAAAATTCTGTCAGTTCGTTCCATATTGTCGTTCGAACGAGTTTGTCATTGAAACGAGAATGTCGTTCGAATGATTTTGCCAATGACTTTTCCCAATTGGTCTTTGGAACTTCGTTAGAAGGGTCATTCGAACGAGATTTCCGGTGGGAAAACTTTTTGGCAGTTTTCTCCATTATTCCACTCTTTTGTTCCCACTAACTTTTCCAGAATTAATATGTGCGAGAACCAACATTGGAAAACCAACTTTTGACATTTTCTAAACACATTTGAGAAAACATTTTTAGTGAAAGGTTTCAAAGTTCAAAAGTTCATTTTGTTTTAGTGTTTTTGTAAACATGATCTAATTTCTACAAAACACTTACACCCATTAGTTTTAGTTTATTCCAAGTACCACACACACATATATATATATATATATATATATATATATATATATATATTCTTAGAGTTTGTTTAGCACCGGGTTCACTTTTCTGCCTTAGAAGAAAAGAGTTTGGGTTTACTTTTACATCCCTCAAAGAAGAAGAAGTTTGGTTTTGGCTGCGGCGTTCTCATACGGTGAAAGGCACCATGTGTGGTTGACAGGTTCCTAAAGCTTCATTGGTGGATTCCAAGGTTTCGGTGGATTCCGGGATTGTCGACTGAGCGGAAGTTGGTACAAGAAGACGCGTCAGGGGCTTGAAGGGAGTCGAGTTAAGTAAGCCATTTGTCTTGTACTTGTAAAAATACCATACATAGTGGATTTAAGTCTATGGTCGTCTGAGGTTTTTTTTCGTTGTGGGTTTTTCATCGTACATCGCGGTGTAGTGGTTTGTTTATTTTATCTGTTGCAAAATCACATTAGATGCATGCTTAAGTAAAAAGATAAAATTGGAATATTTGATTTGGTGCTAACTTAATTTGGGTAAATATTAATTTATTTCCAGTCATTATTTTTGTTGGATAAAATTTGGTTTGACCAAATTTGCAAAATGAATATTTATTGTTTGGCAAATTTCTAGGACTTGGGTTGAATTAACTTGGTTTAAGTGAAAATTTTATTTGGTGTTTAATTTAATTTCACTTTTAGTTTAGTTGTATTTTAATTTGAAATAAATTTAAATTGGTTGTGTTGAACCTTCCTTATTCCGCATATTAAAAAGGAAATTGATATTTGAAGATTTTAAAATTGGGGTACCATCAAATATCAATTTGTAATTGGTATTTTGTGTCATGTGTGGTGTCTGTACCAAAGTTTATGTGCGTGTGCGTTATTGATATTTATTATGTACTCATATACTTGGAATTTTCTTTTCCTTGCCTTGCTTGCTAGTCCATTTATGCTTTAATTCATAATTGGTATCTATCTAGTTGCATATTTGTGTTGATATCACGTGCTTAGTATCTTTTTTATCACATTGGTATCATTTTTTTGGCATCTTAGTTGGTAACCTTTACGATTTGTATCGATTAGTTATACTTTTGTTGCCCATGCTCTTATCACCGTATGCTTATTTTGTTTAATTAGCTCTTTTATCCTTTGTCTATTCCTGAACAAAAAAGGGGAGAATGATAGGGGGAGAAATGGTATCTAATCCTATTGTAATTGTACCTTAGTTTCGAAGATTTATCCTGGGGTAGACATCTTTCAAAGTAGGTCATTGATTTAATAAAGGGAAGAATTAATTTAGGGGAGTATTTATTTTATATGCATTCAATATTCTTAATATTCCCTATGCATTTGATAGTTTGCTTAAGTGTGCACGAATTCTTCTAAAGTGGTAACTTTCATCGGAAAAGATATTGATCCTTGGGTCTTGAGTCAAGTTTTCCATTTTTGGGTGGGATGTTTTATGTATAGTAGAGCTTGATGGCCCTTTAGGATTTTGTTTTGCTTTTTGTCCTCGAATAGCCAAAGGGGGGAGATTTGTAAGGAAACAAGTTTTCTATTGAGTCCTTTGCAGTTTTGGCTCAATTCCGATAAAAAAATATTTGAGTCATAGGATAGTTTTCTTGTATATCCTTCAAGCCTATGACACGTTAAAGTTGAAGACGTTGCGTCCTTACTTATCAAGAGAACATCATTGCCGGTTTACATGTTCCTCGTTTCCCATCATCAACATCATATTTCAAGTCTCCAAAGGTATGAATGCTTTTATATATTTGTAGGAGACCTGGAATAATTTTATATTGGGTATAATTTTATTTTAAACTGAATTTTATTTTCGGAAGGTTTCTTTTAGAACTCTGAATAATGTTTTTGGGCTTAAAATCAAAATATGAACATTCTGTCAGTTCGTTCGATATTGTCGTTCAAATGAGAATGTCGTTCGAACGAGTTTGCCAACGACTTTTCCCAATTAGCCACTAGAACTTTGTTAAAAGGGTTGTTCGAACGAGATTTTCGGCGGGAAAACTTTTTAGAAGTTTTTTGGCAGTTTTCTCCACTATTCCACTCTTTTGTTCCCACTAACTTTTCCAGAATTAATATGTGCGAGAATCAACATTGTAAAACCAAGTTTTGACATTTTCTAAACACATTTGAGAGAACATTTTTAGTGAAACGTTTCTAGGTTCAAAAGTTCATGTTGTTTTAGTGTTTTTGTAACCATGATCTAATGTCTACAAAACACTTACACCCATTAGTTTTAATTTATTCCAAGTACCACATGTATATATTTTCTTGGAGTTTTTTTGGCACCGGGTTCACTTTTCTACCTTAGAAGAAAAGGGTTTTGGCTTACTTCTACATTGCTCAAAGAAGAAGAAGTTTGGTTTTGGCTGCGGTTTTCTCATACGGTGAAAGGCACCGTGTGTGGTTAACAGGTTCCTAAAGCTTCATTGGTGGATTCTAAGGTTCTGGTGGATTTTGGGATTGTTGACTAAGCGGAGGTTGGTACAAGAAGACGCGTCAGGGGCTTGAAGGTAGTCGAGTCGAGTTGAGTAAGTCATTTGTCTTGTACTTGTAAAATACCATACTTAGTGGACTTAAATCTAGGGTCGCCCAAGGTTTTTTCCCGTTGTGGGTTTTTCCTCATACATCGCGGCGTAGTGGTTTGCTTATTTTATCTTTTGCGAAATCACATTAGATGCACGCTTAGGTAAAAAGATAAAATTTGAATATTTGATTTGATGATAACTTAATTTGGGTAAATATTAATTTAATTCAAGTCATTATTTTTATTGGATAAAATTTGGTTTGACTTAATTTGCAAAATGAACATTTTTTATTGGGCAAATTTGTAGGAGTTGGGTTGAATTAATTTGGTTGAACTGAATTTTTTTTTTGGTGCATAAGTTAATTTCACTTTTAGTTTAGTTGTATTTTAATTTGAAAGAAATTAAAATTTGTTGTGTTTAACCTTCCTTATTCCTCATCTTAAAAAGGAAATTAATATTTGAAGATTTTAAAATTGGGTTACTATCAAATATCAATTGAACTTGGTATTTTATGTCTTGTGTGGTGTCTGTACCAAAGTTTATGTGCTTGTGCGTTATTCATATTTATTATGTACTCATATATTTGGTATTTTCGATTCTTTTCCTTGCTTGCTAGTCCATTTATGCTTTAATTCATAATTGGTATCTATCTAGTTGCATATTTTGGTTGATATCACATGCTTAGTATCTTTCGTATCACATTGGTATCATTTTTTTTGTATCTTAGTTGGTATCCTTTACTATTTGTATGGATTATTTATACTTTTGTTTCCCATATGCTTTCATGCTCTTATCACCTTATGCTTATTTTGTTTAATTAGCTCGTTTATCCTTTGTCTATTCCTGAACAAAAAGGGGGAGAAATGGTATCTAATCCTCACTGTTCTAAAAAACCCGCCTATGGTTCAGGCTTGGGAGAAACGCCTTGCCTTAAGCTTTTTACAACTTATTCTTGGTAAAACCCTTAAGGCGCACTTTTTTCTAAAAACAACAATGCTTTAGTGAAACGATATCGCCTTTTAAAGATTTTTTTTACAAACCGGACCATTATCCCTCCAAAATAATCAAATAGTATTTTAATTTGCATATATTCAGACATATTTTTATGATATGTACAATTTTAGTATTTTAATAGCCTTATTATGGTAAAAAATTATTAAAATATATTAAGAAGGCCTAAACGCCTTTTTACGCCTAAAACCCGCCTAGGCTTCTAAGGCTTAAGGCTTCGCCTCCGTGCCTCAATCACGGCCTGCATTTTTTAGAACCTTGCTAATCCTATTGTAATCATACCTTATTTTGGGAGATTTATCTTAGGGGGACACGTCTTTCTAATTAGGTCATTGATTTGATAAAGGGAAGAATTAATTTAGGGGAGTATTTATTTTATATGCGTTTAATATTCTTAATATTCCCTATATGTTAGACAGTTTTCTTAAGTGTGCAGGAATTCTTCTAAAGTGGCAACTTTCATCGGCAAAGATGTTGATCCTTGGGTCTTGAGTCAAGTTTTTTATTTCTGGGTGGGATGTTTTAAGTATAATAGAGCTTGACGACCCTTTAGGATTTTGTTTTGCTTTTTGTCCCGAAATAGCCAAAGGGGGAGATTCGTAAGGACACAAATTTCCTATTGAGTCATTTCTAGTTTTGGATCAATTCTGGTCAAAAAACGTTTGAGTCATAGGATAGTTTTCTTTTGTATCCTTCAAACCTACGACACGTTAAAGTTGAAGACGTTGCGGCCTTGGTTATCCAGAGAACATCATTGCCGATTTACATGTGCCTCGTTTCACTTCATCAACATCATATTTCAAGTCTCCAAAGGTAAGAATGATTTTATATATTTGTAGGAGATGTGGAATAATTTTATATTGGGTGTAATTTTATTTTAAACTAAATTTTATTTTCTGAAGGTTTCTCTTAGAACTTTGAATAAAGTTTTTGGGCTTAAAATCGAAATATGAACATTTGGTCAATTCGTTCGATATTGTCGTTCGAACAAGAATGTCATTCGAACGAGTTTGAAACGACTTTTCCCAATTGACCTCTGGAACTTCGTTAGAAGGGTCGTTCGAACGAGATTTCAGTCGGGAAATTTTTTTGGAAGTTGTTTGGCAGTTTTCTCCACTATTCCATTCTTTTGTTCCCACTAACTTTTCCAGAATTAATATGTGCGAGAACCAACATTGTAAAATAAACTTTTGACATTTTCTAAACGCATTTGAGAGAACATTTTTAGTGAAATGTTTCTAGGTTCAAAAGTTTATTTTGTTTTAGTGTTTTTGTAACCATGATCTAATGTCTACAAAACACTTACACCCATTAGTTTTAATTTATTCCAAGTACCACAAGTATATATTTTCTTGGAGTTTGTTTGGCACCGGGTTCACTTTTCTACCTTAGAAGAAAAGAGTTTGGGTTTACTTATACATCACTCAAAGAAGAAGAAGTTTGGTTTTGGATGCGGTGTTCTCATACGATGAAAGGCACCGTATGCGGTTGACACGTTCCTAAAGCTTCATTGGAGGATTCTAAGGTTCCGGTGGATTTCGGGATTGTCGACAAAGAGGAGGTTGGTACAAGAAGACGCATCAGGGGCTTGAAGGGAGTCGTGTCGAGTTGAGTTGAGTAAGTCATTTGTCTTGTACTTGTAAAAATACCATACTTAGTGGACTTAAGGCTAGAGTCGTCCGAAGTTTTTTCCCTTTGTGGGTTTTTCCTCGTACATCGCGGCGTAGTGGCTTTTTTATTTTATCTTTTGCAAAATCACATTAGATGCATGCTTAGGTAAAAAGATAAAATTGGAATATTTGATTTGGTGATAACTTAATTCGGGTAAATATTAATTTAATTCAAGTCATTATTTTTATTGGATAAAATTTGGTTTGACTTAATTTGCAAAATGAATATTTTTTATTGGGCAAATTTCTAGGTGTTGGGTTGAATTAATTTGGTTTAAGTGAGTTTTTTTTGGTCTATAATTTAATTTCACTTTTAGTTTAGTTGTATTTTAATTTGAAAGAAATAAAATTTTGTTGTGTTTAACCTTCCTTATTCCGCATCTTAAAAAGGAAATTAATATTTGATGATTTTAAAATTGGGTTACTATCAAATATCAATTTGAACTTGGCATTTTATGTCTTGTGTGGTGTATGTACCAAAGTTTTTGTGCGTGTGCGTTATTGATATTTATTATGTACTCATATACTTGGTATTTTCTATTCTTTGCGTTGCTTGCTAGTCCATTTATGCTTTAATTCGTAATTGGTATCTATCTAGTTGCATATTTTGGTTGATATCACATGCTTACTATCTTTCGTATCACATTGGTATCATTTTTTTTGCATCTTAGTTGGTATCCTTTACTATTTGTATGGATTAGTTATACTTTTGTTGCCCATATGCTTTCATGCTCTTACCACCTTATGCTTATTTCGTTTAATTAGCTTGTTTATCCTTTGTCTATTCCTTAACAAAAAGGAGGAGAATGATAGGGGGAGAAATGGTATCTAATCCTCACTGTTCTAAAAAACCCGCCTATGGTTGCGGCTTGGGAGAAACGCCCCGCCTTAATCTTTTTACACCTTATTCTTGGTAAAACCCTTAAGACGCACTTTTTTCTAAAAACAACAATGCTTTAGTGAAACGATATCCCCTTTTAAAGATTTTTTTACATACCGGACCATTATCCCTCCAAAATAATCAAATAGTATTTTAATTTGCATATATTCAGACATATTTTGATGATATGTACAATTTTAGTATTTTAATAGCCTTGTTATGCTTAAAAAAATATTAAAATATATTAAGAAGGCCTAAACGCCTTTTCACGCCTTTTTACGCCTAAGGCCCGCCTAGGCTTTTAAGGCTTAAGGCTTGGCCTCCGTGCCTCGATCACGGCCTGCATTTTTAGAACCTTGCTAATCCTATTATAATCATACCTTATTTTGGGAGATTTATCTTAGGGGGAGACGTCTTTCTAAGTAGGTCTTTGATTTGATAAAGGGAAGAATTAATTTAGGGGAGTATTTATTTTATATGCATTTAATATTCTTAATATTCTCTATGTGTTTGATAGTTTTCTTAAGTGTGCAGGAATTCCTCTAAAGTGGCAACTTTCATCGGCAAAGATATTGATCCTTGGGTCTTGAGTCAAGTTTTTTATTTTTGGGTGGGATGTTTTAATTATGGTAGAGCTTGATGGCCTTTTAGGATTTTGTTTTGCTTTTTGTCCCGAAATAGCCAAAAGGGGAGATTTGTAAGGACACAAATTTCCTATTGAGTCCTTTGTAGTTTTGGCTCAATTTCTGTCAAAAAATGTTTGAGTCATAGGATAGTTTTCTTATGTATCCTTGAAACCTATGACATGTTAAAGTTGAATATGTTGCGGCCATGCTTATTAAGAGAACATCATTGCCGATTTACATGTGCCTCGTTTCACGTCATCAACATCATATTTCAAGTCTCCAAAGGTATGAATGCTTTTATATATTTGTAGGAGACCTGGAATAGTTTTATATTGGGTGTAATTTTATTTTAAACTAAATTTTATTTTCAGAAGGTTTCTCTTAGAACTTTGAATAAAGTTTTTGGGTTTAAAATCGGAATATGAACATTCTGTCAATTCGTTCGATATTGTCGTTCGAACGAGAATGTCATTCGAACGAGTTTGCTAATGACCTTTCCCAATTGGCCTCTAGAACATCGTTAGAACGGTCGTTCGAACGATACTTCGTTCGAACGAACATCTCGTTCGAACGAGATTTTCAGCGGGAAAACTGTTTGGAAGTTTTTTGGCAGTTTTCTCCACTATTCCACTCTTTTGTTCCCACTAACTTTTCCAGAATGAATATTTGCGAGAACCAACATTGTAAAACCAACTTTTGACATTTTCTAAACACATTTGAGAGATCATTTTTAGTGAAAGGTTTCTATTTTAAAAAGTTCATTTTGTTTTAGTGTTTTTGTAACCATGATCTAATGTCTACAAAACACTTACACCCATTAGTTTTAATTTATTCCATGTACCACATGTATATATTTTCTTTGAGTTTGTTTGGCACCGGGTTCACTTTTCTACCTAAGAAGAAAAGAGTTTGGGTTTACTTCTACATCGCTCAAAGAATAAGAAGTTTGGTTTTGGCTGCGGTGTTCTCATACTGTGAAAGGCACCGTGTGTGGTTGACAGGTTCCTAGAGCTTCATTGCTGGATTCTAAGGTTCCGGTTATGATAACCCACCAAATAAAATACCGGGAGATCACTACTATATAAAATTAAAATAGGAGTCGCATATGGATCATTCTTAGCATCACTATCGAAAACCAATTTAATTACTAATAACCTATTAGGCCGGCATCAAAATTTTACTTAATTACTCTTTTTAAACGACTACGTAGTTAAAACATCCACACAGTTTATGTAAATGAAACTGAAATGAAATAAAAATAACCGAACACTCGGTTCAAATATTATACAACCATATTGAAAGCCGCACTAAAAGACGGGAAAAGAATAAATAAATGCAGTTGGGTTATTAACCCGAATATTTATACAGTACCTCCTATCTAGAGCACAAGAATAGAAGCGTCTATTGAGAACCTGCACGCATCCACATCTCCTGCAGCAGACGTCTGACTCGAAAGAAGTGTCATCCAGGCGTCCCTGTGTCTGGACACCTATATATATACAATATATAGTAAGAGAGGAAATATATAGAAACGGGTCAGAGCCCGAGTTTTGAAAATATTTAGCAAGTTCATAAATGCTTTATTTTTAAAATATGTTTTATCTCATATTTAAATTGGTATCTCACTCCCATGAGATACCCCTCACCTCTCTTCTAATAGTGCACACTTAGCGCATACCTCTAAACCTCCTAGTCCAACCCCACAGCCTAACTAATCCATCACCCCCAAAATAACCAATCCTAAACAATCCCAAGTGCTAAGGGCTCAACTTCTCCATAGTCTCAACACTATGCCATATTCGTGCGTGGGGTGTCTCGCAAAGCGAAATCCAAACAAGGAACCCCCCCGATACACTACTACTTGGCAAGGTCGATCGTCGAGATCCATTAGACCCTCAATACACGAAAGATATATATATATATACCATATCTCACTATACATCCGGGTCTATTTCCCGGACTGAGGTGTATTCTATAACATCCGGATATATCTCCCGGACTGAGGTATATTATATATTCATCTTTAATACACATTCGGATCTATCTCCCGGACTGAGCTTTATTCTATATTAATTTTCTTTTATCTCTTTACTTATATAGAGATATATATTACCTTGTTCTCATACACAAGTAATATACTATACATATCAGTATAATAACCATCCAACCGAGTTATAACTCGAGGATGCGATCTCATAATGCCGATCCAAAATCCGGGTTTTCTCACTAAACCACGGTACCAAGCTGAAATCCATCAAGGGACATGGTAAACAAATACACAACGGTGGAGGCAGTCATGTTCCCCATGCAAGTGGAGTTACATACATCTCACTCGAATACGAGATGATAATGTCCTGGGGACTATACTCTCCCTGCTCCTCGAGCCAGGGGATTCACCCACATCGCGCAAACTCCCTGGATCGCACTAGAGAAAATATATAGTCTGGATGTTCCAACCCTATGCCAAATGAAAGCCCGTGGAAACCAGCCTCTAAATACACATATACCAATCACATACAGATACATATGTATTTGTATCATATAATATATATACCTTAACCACATAGTATATATATACTATATATTCCTCCTCGAATATATATATAAACGAACATAATTGCCGAACACACATAATGTTGACCACTAGCCCCAAATTCCATCCTAATCACCTTCTAGGATGTTCTCAATTTTATTCGGCCCATACTAATTCTAACCGCATCAATATATCCATTTATGCCTGCCGAAAGATTTTCCCGAATGTCTGTTGTCCTAGAACATTAATTAAATCCATACCCCGAATCATATTCTAAACAAATCTGAGGGTTACATATCCTCCTCTAATCATCATCTAGGAGTCCTAGCATCCCATTTAGAAACTCTTATAATAATCTCCAAACCATAATTTAAGTCTCCCAAAACTTAAAAGGAGAAAACCTCAAAATTCTGCCAGGACCAAATCGATTCGGCCTGTCCGAATTGATTCGCTGGCTATCGAATCGATTTGCCCTTTCCGAATCGATTTGAAATGGTTCTACTTTCAAACTGTCTCATATCGAATCGATTTGGCTTGTCCGAATCGATTCAGCTGGTCCGAAAATCCCAATTCTGCTTAGGGTTTATATATGTATCCCAAAATCCAAAACTAAATGTAATATTCATTTAAATTATAACTCGGGCATATTTCAACGAACCCAAAGTTTTCATATCTCCTCAAGTCGTTTAGAGGTCCTAACACTCTATTTGAGAACCCCTAATATTTATCTCCAAGTAATATTGCCTTAATTTCAGACTAACTATTTCTATTTCGGACAGCTTTCCGTAGAAAAATCACTATAAATCCAAAAAAAATCAGAAAAATACGCGGTCGGTGCTCACATGACCACATCGAAAAGATCTACAAATTTCATTTTTTGACCAAGAGCCGAATCGATTCGCCTCATGGCCGAATCGAGTTGGGAAGGACAGAGGTCACTATTCACCTTCTTCTCCAAAAATCCAAACCTCAATTTTTCTCCATTTTTGTTGTTCTAATCTCATCCAACAACTCAATAAACATCTAATCTATGTTTTACAACTAACACATCAATTAATTTGGGGTATTAAACCATTTTCTTTAGTTTTAAACCCTAAAACCATAAAAACCCGAACATATCATTTTAACCCATTTCAATCCATTTCTTCACTCCATTTACATGGATTTAACACTAGAAATCATTAAGAGTTTACTTTACATCAATATGTAAACTCATATTCGAGTTTTCCTAAATTTTATTTTAGGTATCTAACCCAAAATCATATATTCTACCAACTATGATATGAAATAAATGCATAAATGAAATAAAGCAAGTAAACACTTGTCTGGAGGATGAAATCCGACGACCTCGAGTCGAATCCAGCGCAGTTTGGCCGAAAACCCCCATTTTTCTCTTCTTTTCTCCTCTTCCTTTCTTTCTATTTTTCTTTCATCTTTCTTTCCTCTTTCTCTTCCTCTCTCTCTTGACTTATAAGAGAGAAAAATAAGGGTTTATCCCTTATTAACCCAAAAATGGCTCGTTACTCAATCACGAGTCCAAATGGGTCCCAAAAATTCCCGAAACTTAATTACGACCCCCGGATACTCTATTTTGACTATCTCATCCATTTCGAGACTCACCGAATAGTCGAAATTTCCATCCGAGGTACTTAACCGCAATTCACTATTTCAACCCAACACAACTTAATGCGGTATTCCCATTAAAATATTATCCTCTGTCGCTTTACCTAACTGTGGCATATAATAAAATACTCCGACCCGTTTACTTAATCCCAAAAGTAAATATAACATACCTAAAAAATCATTAAATCCTTGAAAGCTCCAAAAATTACTATTCATGATACTTTCTAAAATTTCCAAATTGTGCTTAATTATTAAATTTAATTTACCATAAAAGTACGGGTTGTTACACTGGTGGATTTCTGGATTTTCGACTAAGCGGAGATTGGTACAAGAAGACGCGTCAGGGACTTGAAGAGAGTCAAGTCGAGTTGAGTAAGTCATTTGTCTTATACTTGTAAAAATACCATACTTAGTGGACTTAAGGCTAGGGTCATCCGAGATTTTTTCCCGTTGTGGGTTTTTTCTCGTACATCGCGGCGTAGTGGTTTATTAATTTTATCTTTTGCAAAATCACATTAGATGCATGCTTAGGTAAAAAAATAAAATTGGAATATTTGATTTGGTGCTAACTTAATTTGGATAAATATTAATTTAATTCAAGTCATTATTTTTATTAGAAAAAATTTGGTTTGACTTAATTTGCAAAATGAATATTTTTTATTAGGCAAATTTCTAGGAGTTGGGTTGAATTAATTTGGTCTAAGTGAATTTTTTTTGGGTGTTTAATTTAATTTCACTTTTAGTTTAGTTGTATTTTAATTTGAAAGAAATTAAAATTTGTTGTGTTTAACCTTCCTTATTCCGCATCTTAAAAAGGAAATTAATATTTGAAGATTTTAAAATTGGGTTACTATCAAATATCAATCTGAAGTTGGTATTTTGTGTCTTGTGTGGTGTGTGTACCAAAGTTTATGTGCGTGTGCGTTATTGATATTTCTTATGTACTCATATACTTGGTATTTTCTTGTCTTTGCCTTGCTTGCTAGTCCATTTATGCTTTAATTTATAATTGGTATCTATCTAGTTGCATATTTTGGTTGATATCATATGCTTAGTATCTTTTGTATCACATTGGTATCATTTTTTTTTGCATCTTAGTTGGTGTACTTTACTATTTGTATGGATTAGTTATACTTTTGTTGCCCATATGCTTTCATGCTCTTATCAACTTATGCTTATTTTGTTTAATTAGCTCTTTTATCCTTTGTCTATTCCTGAAAAAAAGGGGGAGAATGATAGGGGGAGAAATGGTATCTAATCCTATTGTTATCGTACCTTAGTTTGGGAGATTTATCTTAGGGGGAGACGTCTTTCTAAGTAGGTCATTGATTTGATAAAGGGAAGAATTAATTTAGGGGTGTATTTATTTTATATGCATTTAATATTGTTAATATTCCCTATGCATTTGATAGTTTGCTTAAGTTTGCAGGAATTCTTCTAAAGCGGCAACTTTCATCGGCAAAGACATTGATCCTTGGGTCTTGAGTCAAGTTTTTTATTTTTAGGTGGGATGTTTTAAGTATAGTAGAGCTTGATGACCCTTTAGAATTTTGTTTTCCTTTTTGTCCCGGAATAGCCAAAGGTGGAGATTTGTAAGGACACAAATTTCTTATTGAGTCATTTATAGTTTTGGCTCAATTCCGGTAAAAAAACATTTGAGTCATAGGATAGTTTTCTTGTGTATCCTTCAAGCCTATGACACGTTCAAGTTGAAGACATTGCAGCCTTGCTTATCAAGAAACATCATTGCCGGTTTACATGTGCCTCATTTCACGTCATCAACATCATATTTCAAGTCTCCGAAGGTATGAATGCTTTTATATATTTGTAGGAGACCTGGAATAATTTTATATTGGGCATAATTTTGTTTTAAATTGAATTTTATTTTCAAAATGTTTCTTTTAGAACTTTGAATAAAGTTTTTGGGCTTAAAATGGAAATATGAACATTCTGTCAATTCGTTCAATATTGTCGTTCGAACGAGTTTGCCAATGACTTTTCCCAATTGGCCTCTGGAACTTCGTTAGAAGGGTCGTTCAAACGAGACTTCGTTCGAACGAGATTTTCGCCGGGAAAACTTTTTGGAAGTTTTTTGGTAGTTTTCTCCACTATTCCACTCTTTTGTTCCAACTAACTTTTCCAGAATTAATATGTGCGAGAACCAACATTGGAAAACCAACTTTTGGCATTTTCTAAACACATATGAGAGAACATTTTTAGTGAAAGGTTTGTAGGCTCAAAAGTGCATTTTGTTTTAGTGTTTTTGTAACCATGATCTAATGTCTACAAAACACTTACACCCATTAGTTTTAGTTTATTCCAAGTACCACATATAAATATTTTCTTGGAGTTTGTTTGGCACCGGGTTCATTTTACTACCTTAGACGAAAAGAGTTTGGGTTTACTTCTACATCCCTCAAAGAAGAAGAAGTTTTGTTTTGGCTGCGGCGTTCTCATACGGTGAATGGCACCGTGTGTGGTTCGCCGGTTCCTAAAACTTCATTGGTGGATTCCAAGGTTTCGGTGGATTCTGGGATTGTTGACTAAGCGGAGGTTGGTACAAGAAGAAGCGCCAGGGGTCTTGAAGGGAGTCGAGTCGATTTGAGTAAGTCGTTTGTCTTGTACTTGTAAAAACACCATACTTAGTGGACTTAAGGCTAGGGCTGTCTAAGGTTTTTTCCCGTTGTGGGTTTTTCCTCGTACATCGTGGCATAGTGGTTTGTTTATTTTATCTTTTGCAAAATCACATTAGATGCATGCTTAGGTAAAAAGATAAAATTGGAATATTTGATTTGGTGCTAAGTTAATTTGGGTAAATATTAATTTAATTCAAGTCATTATTTTTATTGGATAAAATTTTGTTTGACCTAATTTGCAAAATAAATATTTATTGTTAGGCAAATTTCTAGGAGTTGGGTTGAATTAATTTGGTTTAAGTGAAAAATTTATTTGGTGTTTAATTTAATTTCACTTTTAGTTTAGTTGTATTTTAATTTGAAAGAAATTAAAATTTGTTGTGTTGAACCTTCCTTATTCCGCATCTTAAATAGGAAATTGATATTTGAAGATTTAAAATTGGGATACTTTCACAATTTTCAGCTAGTCGGACTCTTACCGGAGGACAACTCAACTACTTCACCATGGAGAAGGAATTTCTAGGGGTAGTATTCACTCTTGACAAGTTTCGGTCCTATCTTATCGGTTCCCCTATCACTTCTTTCACCGACCACGTGGCTTTAAAATATCTCATTGCGAAGAAAGACGCAAAGCCGCACCTCATAAGGTGGATCCTACTCCTACAAGAGTGTAATATGTCCATTAAAGACAAAAAAGCAGTAGAAAACGTCGTCGCCGATCACTTATCACGGCTTTCGTCCGACGTACCCAGTGATCCTATACCCATAGACGAATACTTTCCGAATGAGCAGCTCTTTGCCACCTCTTCTTTGCCCCAGTTTGCGGGTATAGTGAACTATCTTATCACGGGAGTCGTCCCTCCCGATTGGACGCCGCAAGATAAGAAGAGATTCGTCACTCTGTTGCGCATATTTTTCTATGATGATCTATTCCTTTTTAAATATTGCGCCGATCAAATCATCTGACGATGCGTACCGAATGATGAAATTACTAAAGTCATCCAATTCTTTCATTCGGAAGCATGTGGAGGCCACTTTTTCGTGAAAAAGACAGACGCTAAAATTCTCCAAAGCGGTTTGTATTGGCCCACAATGTTCCGGGATGTAAAAAATTATTGCAAATCTTGCGACAGGTGTCAACGTATGGGGCGATTACCCAACAAGACATGATGCCATTAACCTCAATTCTCATCAGTGAGGTTTTCGACTGCTGGGGTATTGACTTCATGGGCCCTTTTCCCCCGTCCTTTTGATACCTATACATCCTATTCGCGATAGACTATGTTTCTAAGTGGGTGGAAGCCATAACTACCAAGACTAATGATAATAAAGTGGTGATAAATTGCCTGCACGAACACATACTTTCTCGCTTCGGTGCACCTAAAGCGATGATCAGTGATAATGGCACGCACTTTTTCAACAAGCCATTTGAGAAACTTATGAAAAAGTATAGAGTCATTCACAAGGTTGGAAAGACATATCACCCACAAACGAATGGACAGGCCGAGTTGTCCAATCGTGAGATCAAAAATATCCTCGAGAAAATCGTCGATCCTAACCAGAAAGATTGGTTCCTTAGATTGAATGATTCCCTATGGGCCTACCACACCGCATACAAGAACCCACTCGGAATGTCCCCATTCCGTTTTGTGTATGGAAAACCTTGCCATATTCCTGTTGAGTTGGAGCACAAAGCATATTGGGCCATCAAGAGGGTAAATTATGATATGGATAAAGCCGGTGAAGCTCGTAAGCTTCAACTGAATGAGTTAGAGGAGATACGTAATGATGCGTATGATAATGCCAAGATTTCAAAAGAAAGGATGAAACTCGCGCATGACAAGATTATTCGACAGAAAGAGTTTCAACCCGGACAAACGGTACTCCTCTATAACTCCCGGCTTCATCTTTTTTGGGGTATATTGCGGTCCCGTTGGACTGGCCCATTCATTGTTAAGACCGTATTTCCCCACGGAGATGTGGAATTGGAGGATTCAAAAGGGAAAAATATGTTCAAAGTCAATGGACAATGCCTAAAACCATATCTATAGGCGTACGTAGAGGATGTCGACACCATTTGGTTATCGAACCCCGTCTACGAGGCAGAGTGAGCTGAAATTGAGAGGTCGTCGCACCCCCGATGCGTATGGGGTGATTATTCTGTATAGTAGTCAAGTGTAGCTTAGGATAGGGTAGGTAGGTTCCCTTTAGGGGTTTCGAGTACATTCGCACGTAGGATGCATACATTTTTAGACCATCTCGGGATTCGAACATGAGGGTTGAACAGAAATCAGGGTCATGATTGAGTTGAAAGTAAGTGGGAGGGCCTTTATTGAACAAGAGAGAATCAGAATTGAAGCAGATAAGAGTTCTATCACCAAAAGGGAGGCGATCTAGACCGCCTCTGGTTTTTCTTTGGCTATTCCCTAGGTGCATCCCTCCTTCCCCAATCCATTATTTTCCCTCCCAATCGTCCCCCTACCATTTCCCTCCCAAAATCCACTCCCTTTTCCCTCCTTCTCTTTTCCCTCCAAATCCATTCCTTCCCACCTCCCCCCCACCTATAAATACAAGCCCTAACACCCCCATTACTCCCACACCCATTTTTCTCAAACAATTTCCCCTCCTTCCTCTCTCAAACACTTTTTCCCACAAACTCTCTCACTCCATGGCTACCCAAGACCGACCCACCAAATACAACTCTGTCAACTTTATCGACAATAACCCCTACGACTACCACTTCGACCAAGAAGCTCGATGGTGTG
The DNA here is from genome assembly GCA_949130495.1 of Sambucus nigra. Taxonomy (NCBI): domain Eukaryota; kingdom Viridiplantae; phylum Streptophyta; class Magnoliopsida; order Dipsacales; family Adoxaceae; genus Sambucus; species Sambucus nigra. The sequence continues at coordinate 2,306,577 of CASBWL010000485.1, forward strand.
AGGCTTTCTTTGGGCCCGCGCACAAACTCCAAATATAGAGAACCATTAATTGGGATGAGATGTCCAATTTTATCACCACCCTTTTTACACCTAAGGGTTGGAGCCGCTACCTTCATGAGCCCTATAAAAAAGTGTGGGTAGCTGAGGTCCACGAGTTCTACGACACACTAGTCCGCACTAGGGACTTCGTAGACGAAGCGTGTGTGTGAGGCCACGCATCCCATTTTCTATACAGACTCTTACCAAGAAGCTCGCTGAAAATGATGAACCCAATCCCACCAATTTTGTCTATCCCAACGTGTCTCCGCCACTTGAAAAAGATGTCCTCATTGAACATTTAGCACCCAGGGAAGTTTGGGGCACAGGTGTGTTTCGGGTCGGCCAGTTGAGCGAAAAAGCGCGTCTCACATTTCAAATCGTGTGCGCGAATATTCTTCAAAATTCCAATGATTCTGGCATGCAACCCCGGCAGGCCACACTTGTGTACCACCTCTTTGACCGCTCCTCCTCCATTAATTTTTCCCATATCATTTTATGTGATGTTTCTTTTGCGCCATTGGATGAAAAGGGCATCACTCCCCTTCCTTACGCCCAGCTTATTACGTCCATTCTAGGCGATTACCTCATTGCGCCACTAGTTGGTTCTCTCCACCTACTAACCCCTTTTGGGCAAGGTACCCGAACCAAGAGTGAACGCCAAAGGGCCGTCTTACTAGCACGAGCAACTGATGAGACGGACTCGGACAAAGAAGCCGAAGAGGTTGACGTGGAAACGGGGGACCAAGAGGTGGGGTCCAATGAAGATGAAGAAGATTATGATTTTGAGCTACCCAAAAATGATACGGACGCGCACCTAACAACCTTGGAGGGAAAAGTTGATGGATTCATCTCCCAATACCAAAGGAACACGAGCATGATGCATAAGCTTCAAGCTCACATGTACGAACTCAACTTTGGTGGACCGTCTCCAAGCTTCTTCTATGATCCGTATGATCCTAATGCGCCCGGTAGCTCTAATCCCCCACCCTAGTGAATCATGTGTTTGGTGATGGTATCAGTTGTAATTTTGTTGGGTTATTTTTAATGATTGTATCCTTTCTTTCCTTTTCATGTACCACAATCATTATAAACTAAAATCTGCATTTTCTTTATTTGCTTGTTTTATTTATCGCACTCTTATTTTTCCTTATTTAGATTTTAGTCCTTTTGATTGGGGACAATACAAAAGTCTAAGTTAGGGGGGGTGACGAGTGCGTATTTCTAAAACTTCACAAATTTTCAAAATGCCAAAAAAGTTAGAAAACTTTAAAATTTCCAAAAAAAAAATGGAAAAACTTAGAAAAACCAAAAATATTTTTCTTCAAAATAAACAAAAACTTGGAATTCAAAATTTGCAAAAATATCATTAAAATTCGGTTTAAAGTCTCAAATTGTAAAAACATAGTGCACAATGCCGAAATTGATCAAAGATGGAAGTTGAGCGAACATAGGCGACTTAACGAATAAATGTGGAGATTTACCAACCCGATGAGATTCGAGCCTTTCATTTTTATGAGTTTATAAATCAATTCGAGTTAATGGTTAACTCAAAGTTCAAATTCAGCCTCTAAAAAGTCATCGCGATCTCAATACCCTTATTTTGATCGGTTAAGGGAATAGTGTGTAATGTTACCTCGAAAAATGCTCTGAGATATCTCTAAACTTAAAACAATCTCGAAATGAATATGGTCACGCAATTAGTAATTTGGACAATGAATTAGTCCCTCGTTTGTCACCCAAAAGTGTTGGTCAGAAAAAGTCGTGAAAAAGTACCCCTTTTTGCAACCCGTTTTGAGCCGAATAAAAATTTTCCTTTCGTTTGACAACCTGAAAACACCCAATTAACCCGGAATTGAGAAAGCTGAAAATCCCATAAATTAAGTCCTAAAAGTGCAACAAAAATGGGGTAAAAGAATAGAAATGCTCAACAAAAATAACAAGAAAAGAAAAACAGAAAAAACAGAAAAAAAATAGAAAAATAAGAAAAAATGAGCAAAAGCACGAAAAAGCACTAATGTACATCTTAGGAATAGTTTCTAATTCCAAATTTCCCAAACCCATTTCCTTATACCCATCACACCTTAAAACCCGTAAAAGTCCTAACCGAGTCCAAATTGTGAAACTGGTTACCGTGTGGAGAGCTAAGACACAAAAAGATAATAAAAGAGATTAAAGGTGTGAATTAGAGACAATGTTCCCATTTCCCTATAATCGTAATCCGATGATGAGATCCATTTACCATAGAAATCCTTTTTTCTATTTGTATGCGTGAACTTGGTTCCAATACATTTACTCTTCATATCACGCACACCGAGAGAAATAGCCACATTTTCGAGAGAATCGTTTCTGAGAGAATTCCATCAGAATTTAAATGAAAATAAATTTTCGGATAAGTAACGTAATGGTCAACCGGTGGAAATTCGCGATTAAATTTCTGGCTTCGCGCACACGGACTATGATTGGAGACTCTTGAACAGGAATTGATGATGACTATTTTCTGGAAAAGTTTGAATTATGTAATTTTTGCATATTTTGAGTTTTCTTTGAGTCGAATTTTGTGGGTATATTCACTACAAACCCTCACGAGACACAACTCGTCCTACTAGGGTGACCTAGAGGTTTAAAGGCTTGTTGCATATGCTCAATGCAATCGCTTGCCCGCTAAAGTGGTACTCTATCCAAATAAAATGAATTTTTTTTTAGTTGACCCATAGTTACATTCGTTTACATTGCTCGGGACTCGCAAAGTTCTAAGTTAGGGGGGTTTGATTAGGCTCAAATTCTTTTGAATTTAGCCCCTTAATTTAGAGGCTTCTAGTATCTCGAGTAACGTAAAATGAGTGTAATTATCGCATTTCTTTGATACTAACTCCTTTTAACAAGTACATCTAGTTTTGTGTATTTCTCATGAGTTTTGAAGGCATTTAAAGTATTGAGCAAGAAAGAAACTGGAAAAGCAATGAATAAAGTCTAAGGAGGAAAGTCAAAGGACAATTTCATAAATTTACAGCCTTCGTCCAGAGTTGAAGCCAACTAGAAAGTTGAAGAGAATTTAATCTCAAGAGCATTGGAATAAATGGTAAGATAATCCAAGATACGGTGAAAAAGTTACTAAGATTTGAAGTTGAGAAGAATCATGAAAAAGATCCCTCCATAGATATACAAGGCGATCCGGACCTTTCTCCAAAAAAGGATCCGGATCGGTCTCTAAACAAGTCTCTGGATTGAAAAACCATGCGATTAGGAGTCAAACTCTGTTAAATTTCGTGGCTATTTATTCAGATTAGTTCCCTAAGATAGGGAGTTCGATTTTTAGGTCAGCTAAGTAGGAGTAGAGGGTTCTTATAGTAAAAAACCCTAGTTTTCAATAGAAGCATTGATGTAAGGATTTGATTTCAATTTCTGCAATTCAAGTAATATTTTTTACTTTAATTTTCGATTGCTCATTAGTTTTAATTGATGGTTCTGGATCTGAAAATCTCTTTTCAACTAGTTGTTTTAGATTTAATGTTTTATTCCTTAAAAATCATGTCTTTATCTAAGTTCATTATGTCTAGCTAATTTTCTAAGGGTTGGGGTGCATGAACCCTACCCTAGGTAATTCACGACAGTGGAAATAGATTTTTGAATTAAAATCTTAGATGAATCATGTTGTATAACTGGTGAAACCGTTGTAGGACTTTTGATCTAGTTTGCCCTAGGTAACCGGGATGCTTAAGAGCGCGACGCGCGTATTGGTTAATGCAACACTGCTTTACGGGTGCTTTGTTTTCATACTATGCGGGCTACGATCCCTCGTATATGTAATACTTAGGAGTACTAAAGATCGGGTTCATTTAAAATTCTAATTCCGAACATAGTATCCTACGAAATGAATTACTAGGGTGTGGGGGATTGTAACCCGACCTATTGTTCTCATCTCATAGTTAAACTTTTAAATCGTTTGTCATCAGCTTCTAGTTTAAATTAGTGTAGTTGCATTTTATTCATTCTTAGTTTCTTTACTTAATAATTCTCTAATTTGCATTTAGTTGTAGTTATTTCATACTCCAAATCACCTTTCGTTCCTTTTAGAGTCAAAGCTAGGTTTTCTCTGTCTTTCCAACGTCGTCATGACTCCGTTCATCCTGTTTCCCTGAGGATCGATACCCGGCTTATCGGATTATTACTTGCACGATAAGCTTGCACTTGAGCATAAATAGCACGCACACTAGACACATTTGTGGCCGCATCATTTCATTTTAGGAGGTAGACATGCAACCATATAATTCCTATGAGGATAGAGGAGTTATTATACTTGATTGTAGTGAGAGTAAGCGGAGGTCTAAGGTGGTTCCCTTGGTTCGAGTTCAGTGAAGGTACCATAATGTAGGGAGGATGATATGCGCGAGCAGTATTCAGTGTTATTTACCGTTGGATGTTCGAATTTTGGGGACAAAAATACTTCATAAAGGGGAAGTATTAACACCCTATATTTTACGGTCAATGTTTTACATTTTTTAAAACATTGACCAATTGTTTTAAAATATAAAAAAACATTGACCAATTGTTTTAAAATATTAAAAAAAAATCATTTTAAGTTGGTTTATTTTATGGGTACATGAAATGTTTAAAACTCGTACAAAGAAAATCAACCCATTTTTTTTTATCATTTTTAAAATTATAGTGCGAAGTTTGTGGGCACATTTTTGAGTTCACAAGTGAGAGGGCCTATATATAAAATCTCATTTATAAAAAAAATTATACGACGTTCAAGCCTTGTGTGAGCTCAAAACCTAGTATAACATAAATTTGATAAGGAAAATGGTTTGGGTGCATATTGTGAGCCTCAAAATAACAAGTATAAAACTTTTGAATGAATGTATGTATTCTATTATTTCGATGCGTGTTCTTAATAATTTTAAATTCTTAGGGCCCATCTGGTTCAGTATTAACAAAACTCGATTTAAATGTAGTTTTTAAATACAATTTTAAAATTCAGTTTGTGTTTGCAAATATTGGTGCACATTTGGTAAACTAGTTTTTAAATACAGTTTTTTGAACATTTAACAAAATTGGAAAACATGTTTGTGTGTGTGTGTGTGTGTGTGTGTGTAAACACATACATAAAACTTCCATACATACATCATACATGAATGTATACATACATACAGACATACATACATTATAAATGCATCAATATATCATTAACTAATGAGGTATGCTGGAGAGTTTAATTATATATTGCATGTATAATTCACAATAAAATTGTATGCATATATGAATTGATGATATTTATTTAACACATGCTTACTATATGTTTATTTTATGTTATTCCATATATTAACAAAACATGTATAAAACTATATATAAGTATCATATATCTATTGATAATATTATTTACCATATGGATCTTAGCATATTATATAATTTAATAATATGAATGTACATAAGAATTACACACGTATTAATGTATCATATATGTATATTATATATTAAGATATAAATGCATTAAAATTTTAAGAAAGAATAATTTTGAATTGAAAAATAAAAACATAAATTATACAGCACAATTTTGCTGTTTTTTTGAAAAACTTTATTATAACACATAAATATTTTAATTCAGTATTTAAAAACAGGTGGATCAAACACAATTTTTTTATTAGAATAGTATTTAAATACAGAAAACAAAATGATATTTACAAACCAAACATGCTCTTAATGTGCCACCATATTTTATTTTTTAATAATAATTGGACCCATATTACAAACCAAACATGCCCTTGGTATGCGACCAATAGTGTGCATGTATTAATTGGATTGTCATGTAGTAACTTCCTACCTAATAGAGTGTACTATGCCGGACCTATCAAGAAGAAAAACATGTGCCATCAACCACTCTTGGGACAAACGTATGGGTAATTAAAGCACAATATATGGAGAGTTTAATTATATATATTGCATGTTTATTTCATAATAAAATTGTATGCATATATAAATTGATGATATTTATTTAGCACATACTTACTATATGTTTATTTTATATTATTCCATATATTACCAAAACATGTATAAAACTATATATAAGTATCATGTATCACAACAACAAAATAGATAATTAGTGGCAAAAAATTTCGTCACCAAATAACACAATTTCGTCACCAAAGACATTTGGTGATGAAATTTTTTTTGTTAATCGTTCGTCGCGAAAGCCCCATTGCTAAAGGTTTTGGTGACAAAATACAAATTTTGTCACCAAACAGTACACCATTTGGTGACAAAATATGCTTTGCCGTGTAATAACATGCTTTTAGTGACAAAATTATTTGTAGCCAAAGATCTTATTTTTTGTCACCCAAAGACCAATTTTGTCACGTAATGTAGATGATAATATGCAAAATAATTACCATTTGGTGACAAAATTAATATACTTAGGGGACAAAATATTTTTTTCACGAAATGAATTTTGTTGTCAAAAAATTATAAATTTAGAACTCATATTTTTTTGCATTTCTCATATAGTTATTCAATCAACTAAATTTCATTAATATTATATAAGTAATCAACTACCATCATATACATACTCAAAATTAAGGTTCAAAAGATTATATAATTGATACGAAGGCATTCATACAAATATCTCAAAATCATTGGTGAATTACAAAGTAGCCTACATCGTTTGTTACAACACATCAACTACAAAGTAGCCTCCAAAAAATAATTCCTAAGGCATTAGTTTCTAACTTTATATTTCCTAATGCTATTTCTAATAAATTACAAAGTAGCCTCCAAAAAAAAATTCCCAACAAGTTTTCTAAATTCTCTTTGCATCTTCATCATCCCAAAAATAATTTCCAAAAAAAGGTGCTCGCAACGTCCCAATCTGCAATTCAAAAAGTTCCAAGGCATTAGTTTCTAACTTTACAAGTCTATTAACAATTCATAAATAGAATAACATCAACTAAAAAAATAACACATTGAGCTAAACACCAAAATAATTACGAAATTTAATTTAATTTTTAATATTTTAAAAAAATTCGACAGAGTTGCCTTTGTTTATAGACTAAAAACACCCTGTTAAATTAAAAAATTAAAAAATAAAGAAGCCCAACGACAATCCACCAAAATACCCTTTCCATCAATTCAAAAGATAAGCTAATAGTGTCGCAACATTTTTAAAAAAAATCGGTAAAGTTTCCTTTGTTTATAGACTAAAACCACCCTGTTAAATTAAAAAATAAAAAAGTCACGAAACCCAATGACAATCCACCAAAATATCCCTTCCACCAATTCAGCAAATAAGGTAATAGCATCACCAATAAAGGTATTAAATAACTCAAAGGATGTGAATCCAACAATGTAATTTCGATAAATTCAACATTGAAATTATTAAAACTTACCATATAGTAAACGTGGGAGGAAGGGAACCTGATGCTTTTAAAGCATCACACAACTTGTCGAAACCAAATTAACGAGCTTCTAAACGTTCCAGACACTCATCACGAGCTTGTAGTTATTCCTTTAACTCATGATTCGCTCTCTGAGCTTCCCTAAGGGCCTCCTCTAACTATGCGTCTCGCTGTGATGTTTTTGATTTGGTAGCTTTCGGTCCATGTCCTAGACCTATGATATATCCCGATTTAGTACCAAGTACTCGATTAATTATCTCATCAGGAGTCAAAGGTTCACTACCCTCGGGAGTAGGCTCAGCTTGCAACTGTTTCATCTTAATCTGTAAAACAAATTAGTATATATCATTTCATAAAATCGAAGTTATGGTATTTGTCTAATATATGTTATATTCGTACATATAGTTCCTCAGCTTCATGAGAAGACCATTTTTCATCAGTGGAGTGGGTTTTCTTGTAGAACTTAATTCGATCTAGCTCCTCATTCATCACATCATTCTTCATAATCATGAAAGACAATTATTATCATCAATATTTGTGAAAGATAAGATGAACTTTAGAAAAAACAATATATAAAAATATATACCAAGTGATAACGAGCTACTACAAATGACCTTAACCCTTGATTGTGTTTGATAGTTTGCATTGCTCGATTATTCTTATTGATGTCACATTGATGCTTCAATAATAGTTGGTGGATAATGATTATGTTATGAGTCAATTAAAAGAACGAAACTTTTATATTTTATAAATTTATTATACCTGATGTTCAGAGCTAGAGAACAAATCAAAAAGAGCATTCAAATTTTCTTGCCTCATGTTTTTTGGCTTATCACGTCGTGCCTCTTCGATTGATTTGTGCTTTTTGAACCTTAATCTATGTTTATATCTTGTACCCCTGCTTCGACTCATCAGGAATTTTTCGACACTGTTTCTAATATACTAATCCTCTATTTTAATGTCAAATTTGGACTGAAAATTCGTAATATATAAAAATTAGTATATAAAATAAATCAATTACTCAAGGACGTTTAATAACATAATAGTTTTTACTAACATCGAGTCGTTTGAAGGCTTCTTTATAATTTTCAGACATGTCCTTCCATTTCGCAAGAACCGTGATGAGATTTTGTGCAATAATTCCCAACGCACTTGATAGTTTAGAAGATTGCACCACATTTTTCGGCCTTCCTTTGTCCCTTGCAATTTCAATAGTCAACTTCTTTCCATCCGACCTAGTAAACTTCTCAAGGCCCTTTCCTTTAGTTGGACCACGTATCCTTTTTGTCGTGGTGGAAGCTGCAATTAAATGATATATTAGTTCATCAAACATAACATATAATGAGGTGAGATATTATAAAAAACATGATGTGAACACCTGTGCACAGCATATACTAACACACTCCTAAAAATTTGAGCATATACTAACATACCCCTAAAAAATTCAACCATATACTAGCATACTAACAACAATAACTAAAAATTTAAGTATACTATAAAAGCTAAAAGAAGGAAATTGGCCCTTCATAGAATTCAAAGTAATATTGGTGATTGGATACAGGAGAAAAGTTAAGTTAAAAATGCTTTTATTCGGCATTTACAGTCCCAATTATCTACAAAATGCTTTAATTCAGCATTTACACTCTCAAAAATGTACAAACGGTCCCCACAGCTATCTTGTACGGTCGAGAAGCAACCGGGCTTCTAATCCTCGCAAAACTCTAGCATGTCCATTTGAAAGTGAGCATTGGATAATTATGGCTTCGTGATCACTGGTACATAGGTAAATACCTAATGCTCACTTTCAAATGGACTTTGGATTTTCATCCTAATGAGGAGAGCCCCATAGCCCCTATGTGGATTAACTTTCCAACTCTTCCCATTCATTTTTATGCTAAATCCTCTCTCTATTCATTTCTCAACTGGTGGGAAAACCATTGAAGTGTCCAAGGAAGACAATCCAGTGATGGAATTAAAGGATACCACCACAACCAATGATGAAGTCTCTAAAGACCAATAAGCCGTTATTGAAGAACCAATAGTTAAAGACCAGCAAATAGTTATTGAAGAAGTTCAAGATGATCCCCATCCTATTCAAAAAAACTATGGTGAAGTAGTAATTTTGAAGAATCATCATCTTAGGAACAAGAGCCAAAATCAAATGGACAAGATTCATATCTGTAATCAGTTAAATGAGGAAATGACCATTATTAAGCATAGTAATAAATCCCCAAAAGCCATAGACCTGCCAAAATTAACAAACACCAGGCTTACTATAAAGATTACTCATCTGATAAAGAAGCAGTAAACATGTCAGTCCCTATGATGCAAGAAATCACATATTTTTCTAGTTGGATGGAGAAAAATTTGAAGAAGAGAAAGGAGGCACAGGCTCTCAAGTGGAATTTCAGTAACTGTGTTTCTAATAGTAATAACAAGATATGGTCCCTTTGGAATCGCAGTACAAGATACCTCAAGCCAAAATGGACGGGTATCTTGTACAAAATGTGGGAGGAATACACATCAGAATCGCTCCAGCGGTCCCCACATGTATCTTGTAAGGCCGAGAAGCAGCCAGGCTTCTAATCCTCAACTGTACAAATGCTATGAACTCCAAAATCATCCCAAAAAAGTATAAAAAAATTTCAGCAGCCACTATCTCTTGAAAGCTCAGCCACGAGAGAAAAAGCACACTAGAAGCATTTGTACAGTTGAGGATTAGAAGCCCATCTCAGTAGTTATTAAATCATCCCAAAATAGTACAAAAAAATAGAGCATGATCATCAATTTGAGTCCTCTGGATACCTCATAGAAAATAAGAAAAAAAGAGGTTTCAATTTGAGTCCTAAACCATTTAAGTTCCTTTTAATATATAGCATTGGGACTGAGCATGATCATCAATTTTAGAATAACTCTTCTTATAGTTCACGTCTAATATAGCATTGGAACTGAGCATGATCATTCCACGTATCCTTTTTGTAAGTTGCCTACCTTAACCAAGTGAGAGATAAGAAAATCAGCATATAAGAAAACAAGCTTTGGATCCAATGAGTTCTCTAGTTTGAGTGTGATCAAATTGATCAATTTCATACTGTATATAGAGAATATTCTCTTTGGCTTTAGAAACTCTTAGCCAAATCACTAAACTGAGCATGATCAACCCAAGCTGAAAGGAACTTAAATGGTTTAGGACCCCCACTGATTAAATTAAATGATTGTAATAAAGGAGGGTGGTGATCTGATCCACCTGTTGGAAGGCCAATATAAGAAGAGTATATCCAATCATTATTGCATATGCTGAGAATAATTCATTATAACATGGAATGCCCTTTGCTATATATTTAGGTTTCTAGATAAGCCTTTGCCATGATAATAAACAACCCAAGGGATAGTGGATCACCCTGCTTAAAACCTCTTTTAGATTTGAAAAAACCTTTATGAGCTCCATTTATTATAACTGAGTACCACTGCTTGATAGCACCCTCTAAATCATATCTAAAAATATTTCATTGAATCCCAGTTTCCTCATCACCTGAATTAGAAAATGCCATGAAACTCTATCATAGGCCTTGGCCATATCCAATTTTATAGCAACATTACCCTTATTTTTTTTAAATTAAGCATGTGGAACAGTTTGCTAATAGTTTTCTAATAGCTGATTTGCAGTTGATTCAACAAATTAGTTTGATAAAGCTTAATTGAAGTCATCACATACCAGTGCTATTAGCAAGGGTATCCATTAGCAATGGGTTTGAAGGAAAAGCTATTATCTGGTTTGAAGCCATTGATGGAGAGGCATTTGAAGCCATTGATGGAGAGGGATTTAAAGTGATCGGTGGAGTTTGATTGAAAGTCATTGGTGGTGGTGTGTTGTGACTCGCTTGTTGAACCAGTCAACCATCAACTATCATCCGCTTACGTCCAGGAGCCATACTGCCAACCAATATATATTTCATGTTTAGATACATAACAATATGTCACAATATAAATTACACATAAATAAATATAAATAAATGAATTTAACTTACAAAGGGTACAAAATTACTCAATATCACAACATAACTTAAATAACATGGAAGTCTAGGAACAAAAGCACAAAAAATGAACACCATTTGACCACATCACTAGATTTAATAACATGAAAATCAGGGAACAAAAGCACAAAAATTCAAATCCATTTCACCACATCACTAAATTCAATAGCATGAAAGTCTGGGAACAAAAGTACAAAAATTTAATCTATGTCAATATAATCATCATCATCCTCGATATTTTCATCATCACAATATTCAACCCATGTTGCGTCTTCCTTGTCGCTATCATCATGAATGAAATTGATTTCATCAGAAGTTACATCGTTTACGTTAACAACATCAACATCGACATTATCCGCATCAACATCATTCATATGCATTGGCCCGATATCAACTTCAACGACTTGAACAACGTCAGATGGCTCGGTCTCCTGGTAGACAGTGTCATTGGTGACATCATTTGTATCTACACCAACTTTTTCCACGTCATGATCATACACATGTCGATGCTGAAACTCTTGTACGACTTTCCAGTTATTACCCAACTTTGTGTCATTAAGATAGAAAACTTGCTTTGCTTGCATCGCTAGCATGTAGGGATCATTTTTATACCACCTACCATTCACATTAATGCTCGTGAAGTGGTCATCAATTTTTATTCCCGCTTTCTTTCTTTTGTTTTCCTTGAACCAATCACACTCAAAAAGAATAACCTTTTTACCTTTGATATATTCCAACTCAATCATATTAGTCAATACTCCATAAAAGTCGATTTCAATATCATCGTGATCCCCCTTGATAACCAATCCGCTAGTTTGGGTTTTACGACGACTCTCATGATCCTTAGTGTGAAACCTAACTCCATTAACAATGAAACTTGTATACTTCCTTGCTCGAACATCAGGATCACATGCTAATGCATAAAGGTGTTTTGTAGCTTCAATAGAGTTTTGATGGTATAACTTTTTCATTTGTCAAGATATACGATTGAATTACATTATTAGGGTAATTTGATTACTTAATATCATTGTAAACTCTTTGTAATCTCTTACATGTTCTTCAAACAATTGAGTGAATTTCTTTCTTTGTCGTTGTTCTAAGTTCAAAAGGCTTTCTTTCATAAGATCCTCCCTAAATTCACTACATAAAATAACAAATATAAATTTCACACCCAAATAATTAAGAATATATATATAATCATAAATAGAATACAAAGAACAATTGATGACTTACATCAGGTATGATTCCACCTTCTTGTAGTTAGTTAAAACATACCAGTGATTCATTTCTCGCTCTTTCTCGAAGAGGAAGTCATACGTAAATGCTCCAAAAGGACATACCTTTTGTGAGAACACATCAAATCCATCATTCTCTGTCTCACCGTCATAATTCCGTTCCACACGATTGAACTTAGTTTCAATGCCTTCAAGGTACATGGAACAAAATGATAAACACTCATTAACAATTTAAGCCTCCTCTATTGAGCCTTCAGGGCGGGCTTTGTTACGTAGATAGCCCTTAAGAGTGCCCAAGTATCTATTCAAAGTAGACACAAAGACCGAATTAGATGTTAAAGAAATATGTAACCAACATAAGGCGAAAGGAAAAATGAGAAAAAAAGAACAAACTATCACCTTTCAATTGGATACATCCACCTATATTGCACCGGTCCTCCAACCATTGCCTCTTGCGGTAAATGAATCGCTAAATGGATCATTATATCAAAGAATGACGGTGGGTAAATCATTTCAAGCTTACACAAAATCAAGACAATGTCGGTTTCTAATCTCTCCAGCTCATTGACTTTTAAAGTTTTAGAACATAAGTCTTTGAAAAACTTGCCAAGCTCAACCAATATAGTACATACATCCTTCGATAAATACCCATGAATACCAACATGAAGTAATCGTTGTAAAAGAATATGAAAATCATGACTTTTTAACCCCAACACTTTGCCATCACTTGTGTTAACACACCGGGAGATAATAGAAGCGTATTCATCAGGGAACTTCACTGATTTTATAAACTCACAAAATCCTATTTTTTCCGACTTAGGAAATGTGTAACATGCCTGTGGCATCTTATACACATCACCATGCGGATTCAAATGTAGTTCCTTTCGTATTTTCATATCCTCTAAATCTTGTCTTGCTTTACAAGTGTCCTTGGTCTTCGCTTCAATATCTAGTAATGTTCCTAACACACTTTTGCATATATTCTTCTCAATGTGCATGACATCTAAGTTGTGACGCAACTTTAGTGTTCCCCAATATGGCAATTCAAAAAATATGCTCTTCTTAGTCCAATTCAACTCTTTTGGCATACGCTTTCTCTTGCGATTACCTTCATACATCCCTGGTTTACAATCTTTGACATGATCCAACTATCTCAACACATCATCCCCATTTAATTCCATATGTTTCAATCGATGCGCAGTAAACCCATCAAACTTTTTACTCCTCCGCCATTTATGATCAGTTGATAAATATCGTCGATGACCCATGTAACAGATCTTATTTCGTAGCTTATGCGAAGAAGTTTGTTCATTACAAGTTGAACATGCCATGTATCCTTTTGTGCTCTACCCAGACAAATTAACATATGAGGGAAAATCATTTATAGTCCATAAAACTGTTACATGCATTCGAAAGCTATTTTCCATAGATGCGTCATGTGTCTCTATACCCACTTCCCACAAATCTTTCCGTTCATCAACTAGAGAATTTATATACACATCTATATCTTTACCAGGTGCAGTAGGACCTGAAATAAGCAGTGCCATCATAAAAAATGGTTCCTTCATACATAACCAAGGAGGCACGTTGTAAGGCATAAGTATAATCGGACACATGATATATGAGTTGTGCATGTTACCAAAGGGATTAAATCTGTCAATTGCCAGTCCAAGCCTTAAATTTAGAGAATCTTGTGAAAACCATGCATGCTCCTTGTCAAATTCCTTCCAAGCTTTAGAATCAGCCGGATGTCTTAACTCATTATCATTATCTTCATGCTTCTCTTTGTGCCACCTTATATCATTAGCCATTTTCTTTGACATAAATAATCTTTGGAGTCTTGGTGTTAATGAAAAATAGCGCAATACCTTGTGAGGGATTTTTTTGCCTTTGCTATCATTAATTTTCCATCTAGACTCCCCACATATTGGACATTCTTCTCTATCTTTGAAATCCTTCAAAAATAACTCACAATCATTTTTACAAGCATGAATCGATACATATCCCAAGCCCAAATTACGCAACATGTTTTTTGCTTCGTAGTGAGACTTAAGGAGCGTATCACCCTCAAGTAAAGATTTTTTGAACAAATCAAGCACAATGTTGAAGGATTTGTTGCTCCATCGGTTCATAACATTACAGTGAAACAACTTTACAAGAAATGACAGTGTCGAAAACTTCGTACAATTGGTATATAATTCACATTCAGCCTCTTTCAATGACTTGTCAAATGTTTTTGTTCCCCATGCAATATTTTCTCTAGGCTAACTATCATTGGATTCCACATGAATGGATTCATGGAAGGTGCCCCTTTGAAAGTCGTCCAACATATCATGTATTCCATCACATTCTTCTTCATGACATGACATTTCATCATCATCATCATCATCATCATCATCATCATCATCATCATCATCATTGTCGTCATCATCAGAGGCACGAGATCCCCCTAAATGAGAACCTTCTCCATGATGAATCCATTGAGTATAGCTCTTAGAAATCCCCTTAAAAAAACAAATGGTCCTCAACTTCGTCAATAGATCTAATATCGATATTCAAACAATCGATGCACGGACATCTAACATCACTTGTTGGGCCCGTGTGTTTTTTAACATACTGAATGAAATATCTAACCCTGGTCAGATATTTCTCGTAGAATCTATTAGTTTCTTAGATCCAACTCCTATCCATCTCCATTTTAGAATCCTATGAAATTATTTAATAACATGTTATACATAAATACAATATATTAACATGACATTAACCTTACCTATTAGCAAGCATATTGTACAATAACCTTTGAGGAAGATGATTCTTAGAGATTTAAAGAGAAACAATTAGATACAACATCGCAAACCCTAAGGTACAAAAATGTGTTGTCACCTAAACGAATAACTGAAAGGTGAAGCTTACAAAAATGTGTGTGTGTGTCGCCCATTGTAAATTTCATTCTTATATTAATATTTTAGTCTATATACTCTTTTATATTTTTTTTAATTAATATTTTCATTTAGTCCTTTTTAACTTTTGTTTGCTTTTGATTTTATTTTTTCCCCATTTTTTTTATCCCTCCTCAATTTTCCCATTACAAAATTGTGACAACCCGCTATCCGAAATAAAGGGTGGCCAGCCCTATACCCCGATAAAATAGGAATCATGGATAGATATCATTCTCAGCATTACTACAATATACAAAGCATAAGGAATAACCACACTATATTCCAGAAAATGGGTTATCAAAAACTTTGGTTTTGAAGTAAAAAGAGAACATTTTCAACAACCCATAATAGAAATAGAGGGTGGAAACCCCCACAAGCGAAAATAAGAAACCCAAAAGATACAAAAGGACCGAATGAAGGTTCGGTCAATAACAACCATACAACATACAAATAGTTCCAGGTGTTACATTATAGATCCATTATACAATTACAACGGTTTGGGCAACATGCCCGAATAACTGATCATAACTAGAAAACATAAACGGAGGCGTCTACACAAAACATCCCGTGAAACCCGCACGATGTCACGGCTCCTCAAAACATGTGGAAGGAAAGGTCATTACGGGCGACCGTGCGGCAGAACACCTGAACGGGTTATATATATACATACATAACAAGAAAGGAAAACCGGTCAGGGCCGGAGATATGTGATCAATAGATAAATGACTGGTATGATAATGATGCGTAAGTAAGCATGGATGACAGTCTAGCATGGTAACATCATATAAGGAACTAAAACTGATGAAGGAGTATATAGAGTGGGATTCATAATAAAACAGAATTAAAAGTGCTTATGAGCCTTTATCATCTTTCATCATATTTCAATTTCATTCTTCATTTTCCATTCCTTATCAGGAATATAGTTATCATCATGTGCCCTTATGGCACTAATCTCAATAGCATGCTCTTTGTGGCATAAAATTTGCTCTTTGTGGCCTTAATGTTCCATCGAGTCCAACTCGATAATTAGAATAGTCATAAATATAAATATAACGATTCTAAGACCGCCCGTCCGGGTTTCCCCACTGTGCGCGTCCCTAAATAACCATCATCTTCCAGGGCCTAACATAAGACAACCTGGGATCCTATCGAAATCGTCGGGAAGCGGCCATATGCCTGCGGGGTAGTCAAGACCACACCCAGAATCTCCTACCCATCGCAGAAAAATAAAACAAGCGATCATATGGCCTAGGACTATATCCACCCTGCATTCACTAGCCAGGGGGCCTCACCTATCTCACGGACTTCCCTTAAGATGGTATTGAGAGAGGTGTGTAACATCCATTTTATTAATTTCCATTACATGATGTAGTAAATTATTATCTACTTTCTCAATTTCCCATTTTAATAAATGTATAAGCTAAATCGGGACTATACGTATTTCGTACCGTCATAACATCCTCGATAAGGAATTCAGACTCCAAAGTTACTCCCAAACCTCTTTTAGGCTTTAATATAAACCATCAAGTCAAATTCAAACTCATGATGAATCCTAAAGTCTCCAAATTGACCTTAATATGTTCTAGACTCTTCTAAACTACAAGACAAAAGTAATGCCTAAACATTACTTTAAACTCCCCCTTGAAAGAACCCTAGATGAACCCTTTCGAGTCTAGGATGTCGACCCAACTCAACTAGTACTCTAAACCCTATGTTTACTTCTTTTAAGAAGGTCCCTAATCGCTAAATCCTAAAGAAAATGGTTAAAAATGAAAAAGAAAAAATTTAAAAAGTGCAGGGATACCGAATCGATTCGCCCCCTTGGCCGAATCGATTCGGCCAGAAAATTTGAGATTCTGCATAGTTGCCGAATCAATTCGGATGGGAGCCGAATCGATTCGGTCAGAATAACTGGGTTTCTGCATAATTGCCGAATCGATTCGGACCAATTCCGAATCGATTCGGTCCACAAGACCTGAGCACTGGCCCTAACCGAATCGATTCGCCCAGGGGGCCGAATCGATTCGGGCCTGCGATTTTGCCAAGAAATGGCTATGGAGTCTTGGACTCCATTTTCTACCCCAAATCAAATTTCTTCAAACCAAACTTATATACCAACACTAAAATAACATCAATGATACTTTTAACCATATTTAACCTCATGAATCATCCTAATCATCTTTGAATGAATCAAAACCCATAAATACATAAGAAAACCCTAGGTTTGCTACACCAAAATCAATACACCATTATCACAACAAATCATCTATCTCAAGACACAAATAGCAAGTAAAAACTTGCCTTGATTCAGCAACTTTGCAGATTTCTTGGTGTAGTAGCAAATCCTCTCTCAATCTCTAAAGCTTTCTCTCTACTCTTCTCTTTCTCTCTTTGGTTGGAAGGAAGTTAGGGTAATTAGAAGACTTAGTAGGCTTAAGTCGTGGCTTAAGACAAAATCCCACTTAATTAACTAGTAGTGCGCTAAAATAATACGCAATAGCATAATTAAGGCACAACCAGTCAAAAATGCCCAAAAATTACAAAATACAATATGGTACATTATTTGACTATTTCGCACATTCCGGAATCAACTACAGCCTCCAAATTATCATTTGGACATTTTAAAATTCAATTTAGGTTCCGGTCTCATTATTAAGCCAAATATCATTTTGAGTTCAGATGATATTAATAAGCATGACATAGCAATATTTTCCCATAATTATGATATGTATGCAAACTCATAATAATTATCAACTTTTCTACATTGAATTAAAATTCAAGTTATAACCCAACGCTTGACTCTAATTACTATACTAAGTAATTACTATAAAATACGGTCTCATAAGCGAGGCTTATTACATACTCCCCCCCTTATGAGGGAATTTTGCCCCCAAAATTCAGGCGTACCTCATAAGAAAAGATGTGGATATTTCTCCCACATCTCATCCTCACGTTCCCAAGTTGATTCGTTGGCATGATGATGACTCCAATGAACTCTCACTAGGGGCACCACACGAGATCTCAACTTTCGCTCCCCAAACTCAAGGATAGCAACCGGTTGTTCTTCATAAGAAACATCGGGTTGCAAATCGATATCTTCGAAAGGAATGTGCCGAAGGGCACCTTCACACCTTTTGTACTTCTTCAAAGAGGAGACATGAAATACATCATGGATTTGTTGTAAAGGTTCCGGCAAGGCAAGTTGGTATGCCACGGGGCCAACCTTTGCAATAACCGGGAAAGGTCCAACAAAACGTGGTGCAAGCTTTCCTTTCTTCCCAAAACGCTTAATACCCTTCATCGGGGACACTCGCACCAACACTTGGTCTCCAACCTCCAATTCCATATGTCTCCTACCCGCATCGGCATAGCTCTTTTGACGGTCTTGGGCTATCCATATGCGATTTCGAATAAGCTCGATCTTCGAAGAAGTGTCTTGGATCATTTCAGGTCCAAGGAACTTATTATCACCCACTTCCAGCCAACAAGCGGGCGATCTACAAGGCCTGCCATACAGAGCTTCATAGGGTGCCATTCCAATAGTGAATTGGTATGAGTTATTGTAAGCAAACTCAACCAATGGAAGGTATTGTTCCCAACTTCCTTTAAAGTCGAGTATGCACATACGAAGCATATCCTCCAACATCTGGTTTACCCTTTCGGTCTGACCGTCTGTTTGAGGATGATAGGAAGAGCTTAACTTCAATTCAGTCCCCATTGCTCCCTGAAAACTCTGCCAAAAGTGGGACACAAATATTTTATCTCGGTCGGAGACAATATTCAAAGGTACCCCGTGGAGTCTGATGATTTCTTGAATGAACAGTTGGGCATATCGAGCGGTATCATAATCGGTGCGCACAGGCAAGAAGTGTGCCGACTTAGTCAAACGGTCGACAATCACCCAAATTGAGTCATGACCCTTCTGCGATCTAGGTAGGCCCGTAATAAAGTCCATCGAAATGCTCTCCCATTTCCACACGGGAATCTCGAGCGGTTGTAACAAACCTGTCGGTCGCTGGTGGTCAATCTTAACCAACTGGCAAGTAGTACATTGAGACACAAACTCAGAGATATCCCTCTTCATACCCGCCCACCAATGCAAACGACGCATATCTTGGTACATCTTGTCCCCGCCTGGATGCACCGTGAACTTGGATCCGTGGGATTCCGCCATTACTGCACGTCTCAAATCTCCATCGTCGGGAACCACAAGTCTTCCATGGAAGCGTAGTCCACCCTCAGAACCAATTGAGTACGACTCCGCTCCCTCAGACAACAACTGGCGTGTATGGTCTTGACAAACTTTATCTCTTTTCTGAGCTTCCACAATCTTTGCTATAATCGTGGGAGTAACCGTCATCACGGAAAGGAATGCTCTCACCCCCGCATCCTCCAGGCTGAGTTCCTTCCACTTAGCTTTCCACACCTCAGCTAAGTCTCCATCAGGTTTTCTACTCAAGGCATCTGCTACCACATTCGCCTTTCCGGGGTGATAATGAATATCAAATTGGTAGTCTTTCACAAACTCTAACCAACGACGCTGGCGCATGTTCAAATCCTTTTGGGAGAATAAGTATTGCAGCGATTTGTGGTCGGTGAAAAGACTAAACTTTTCCCCTAAGAGATAATGCCTCCATATATTCAAGGCAAATACAACGGCGGCAAACTCCAAGTCATGCACTGGATAGTTCCCCTCGTGAGGTTTCAACTTACGAGATGAGTACGCAATGGGTTGTCTCTCTTGTTGAAGAACACCTCCTAACCCCTGAAGAGATGCATCGGTGAAGACGAGATATTCCAATCTCGGCTTTGGCAATGCCAGGACTGGAGCCGAAGTTAGCCTATCCTTGAGTTCATCAAAAGCCGCTTGGCATGAACTGCTCCATACAAATCTTACTCCTTTTCGGGTTAAATTCGTCAATGGGCTAGCAACCTTAGAAAAGCCCTTAATGAATCGACGGTAATAACCCGCCAAGCCCAGAAAACTACGAACTTCAGTGGGCGTCGTGGGCTGACCCCACTCCTTTACCGCGATCACCTTACTCGGATCCACAGACACGCCTTGGGATGACACCACATGCCCTAGAAATTGAACTTCCTTCAACCAGAAGCCACACTTCTCAAACTTTGCATACAGTTGATGATCTATCAATCTCTGCAGGACCAACCGCAAGTGAGTAGCGTGATCCGACTCTGTCTGAGAATAGACTAGGATGTCATCAATAAAGACAATGACAAACTGGTCAAGGAAATCCCGAAACACCCTATTCATCAGGTCCATAAACACTGCAGGGGCATTGGTTAGCCCGAAGGGCATAACCAAGAATTCATAAGATCCATAACGGGTCAGAAAGGCCGTCTTGGATACATCTTGCTCTCGTATCCTCAACTGGTGATACCCCATCCTCAGGTCGATCTTGGAGAAGTAGGAAGCTCCCCTAAGCTGATCAAACAAGTCGTCGATGCGAGGTAAAGGGTATTTATTCCGGATGGTGACTTTATTCAACTCTCTATAGTCCACGCATAACCGGAGAGAACCGTCTCTCTTCTTCACAAACAATACTGGAGCGCCCCACGGTGAGGTACTATGCCTGATGAAGCCCTGCTCCAGTAGCTTCTGAATCTGATCTCTCAGCTCCCTCATCTCCACATGAGCCATTCGATAAGGAGCTTTGGCGATCGGTCTAGTTCTCGGCATTAGATCAATCACAAATTCTATTTCCCGACTTGGAGGTAATCCCGGTATCTCCCAAAAAATATCTTCGAAATCTCTAACAACTTGAAGAGAATTTAGGGGAACCACGACATCTCTAGACGCATCTTCCGCAATACAATATAGATAAGCACTCGAACTCCCTTCCGTACAAGGCATAACTACCAGGAACATCTCTTGTCCCGGAACCGCAAAAACTATACTCTTCCCGTAACAATTCACTATAGCACGGTACTTCACTAGCCAATCCATAACCAAAATTACATCGTACCCGACCATATGAAGGACGAGTAAGTCGGCCTCAAAACACAAGTCACCAAGGTTAATTTCTACGTTTTTACATACGAAGAAAATCAATGAACCATCGCCCATAGAGGATTCGACGCTAGTGAAGGTACTTTCAGCAGATTTTATCAAACCTGTAGTCTGGGCAAAACTTCTAGAAATAAAGGAGTGTGTAGCACCCGTATCAAATAGGATTCGACCCATGTTCCTATGAATGAGAAACTTACCCTCGATCGCTGGCGGTGCAGGAGGAGCTGAAGGAAGCAGAGCCTCCTGAATATGGTAAACCCGTCCGTACTGCAATTGCCCCTATTGAGGAGGAGCAACCGGATTAGGAGCTTGGGGCGGAAACTGTACATACGGCTGCTGTGGGGCCCTAGGAAGATTCCCTCCAACCAACTGTGGGCACGCCCTTTTATAGTGGCCCAGCTCCCCACACTGGAAACATTTATTTATCGTATTATCCTGATTTCTACCTTGGTTATTTCGGAATTTCCCCGCACCTCGGCCCTCTTGGCCCCTACCTCCCTTTCCACCTCTACCTCCCCGTGGTTGTAGACCACCTTGACCCTGCCTGTTATTATTGTTGTTGCCACCAGCATTAAACCCACCGAAACATTGACGCTTGGACGAATCCCCCTGCTGAGGATCCCTCTCAACCTGCTTGTTCCTCGAGGATTGGGACGAAGAAGATGTTCCCCCTTCGCTCCCAACTCCTCCCTGCCTTACCACTTGTCCCACAGTGACAACCTTCTTCTTGTTTTTCACAAACAATCTATGTTCCTGACAGTGAAGTAAAGCAGCATTCATCACATCACCAAAGGTCACCAGAGATGGATTTCCAAGCAAATGTTGCTTTATTCGCCAATGCAAACCTCCCACAAACTTGGAGATCCTCTTCGCTTCTGGAGTTACTTCATCCGGTATAAAGCTTGCTAACCGGGTAAACTCCTCCTCGTACTCGGCAACTGATCTCTCCCCTTGTACCAAATCCTGAAGCTTCCTCTGCATTTCCCTCTGAACCGGGGGAGGGAAATACTTCCCATCAAACAAAGCCCAAAAATTTGTGATGGACATAGTATCCCTTTGTTCGGGTGTCGTCATTGACTCCCACCAGTGTAAGGCCGGTCCTACCAGCTTGAAAGTAACAAGAATCTGCTTTTTCTCCTCAGTACATTCCACCATCCTAAGATGGCGCTGCATATCTCTCTTCCACTGGTTCGCCTTTATGACATCCGAACCTCCCTCAAACTCCGGGGGATGTCCCTTAAGGAAAGACTCCCTCACCCGTTCCCACTGAGAAGGTCCCGTGGGAACTAGTGCTTCTTGTCCCCTCACTGGAGCTTGTGGCATTTGTTGAGCCACTGCAGTCATCGCGGCGTTGACAGCTTGGGCCACAATATTCTCCACCTCAGCGGCACTGATATTCCCCTGCTGCAGTGGAGGACCAAACTCATCCTCAACAACCCTATTACGTCTAGCGGGACGTCCTCTCTTCGGCGGCATCTGAGATAAAGACGAGATAGAGTTAAAACATGATATAAGACAATCTATTTAGTAGAAGATCGCATACATAGGCAACAAAACAATCCTAATATTAAGTTCTACATCAAAGAACAGTACGGTAGAACGTGACAAGTCCGCATAGATCCTAAAGACTCTAGAACCTGATGCTCTGATACCATCTGTGACAACCCGCTATCCGAAATAAAGGGTGGCCAGCCCTATACCCCGATAAAATAGGAATCATGGATAGATATCATTCTCAGCATTACTACAATATACAAAGCATAAGGAATAACCACACTATATTCCAGAAAACGGGTTATCAAAAACTTTGGTTTTGAAGTAAAAAGAGAACATTTTCAACAACCCATAATAGAAATAGAGGGTGGAAACCCCCACAAGCGAAAATAAGAAACCCAAAAGATACAAAAGGACCGAATGAAGGTTCGGTCAATAACAACCATACAACATACAAATAGTTCCAGGTGTTACATTATAGATCCATTATACAATTACAACAGTTTGGGCAACATGCCCGAATAACTGATCATAACTAGAAAACATAAACGGAGGCGTCTACACAAAACATCCCGTGAAACCCGTACGATGTCACGGCTCCTCAAAACATGTGGAAGGAAAGGTCATTACGGGCGACCGTGCGGCGGAACACCTGAACGGGTTATATATATACATACATAACAAGAAAGGAAAACCGGTCAGGGCCGGAGATATGTGATCAATAGATAAATGACAGGTATGATAATGATGCGTAAGTAAGCATGGATGACAGTCTAGCATGGTAACATCATATAAGGAACTAAAACTGATGAAGGAGTATATAGAGTGAGATTCATAATAAAACAGAATTAAAAGTGCTTATGATCCTTTATCATCTTTCATCATATTTCAATTTCATTCTTCATTTTCCATTCCTTATCAGGAATATAGTTATCATCATGTGCCCTTATGGCACTAATCTCAATAGCATGCTCTTTGTGGCATAAAATTTGCTCTTTGTGGCCTTAATGTTCCATCGAGTCCAACTCGATAATTAGAATAGTCATAAATATAAATATAACGATTCTAAGACCGCCCGTCCGGGTTTCCCCACTGTGCGCGTCCCTAAATAACCATCATCTTCCAGGGCCTAACATAAGACAACCTGGGATCCTATCGAAATCGTCGGGAAGCGGCCATATGCCTGCGGGGTAGTCAAGACCACACCCAGAATCTCCTACCCATCGCAGAAAAATAAAACAAGCGCTCATATGGCCTAGGACTATATCCACCCTGCATTCATTAGCCAGGGGGCCTCACCTATCGCACGGACTTCCCTTAAGATGGTATTTAGAGAGGTGTGTAACATCCATTTTATTAATTTCCATTACATGATGTAGTAAATTATTATCTACTTTATCAATTTCCCATTTTAATAAATGTATAAGCTAAATCGGGACTATACGTATTTCGTACCGTCATAACATCCTCGATAAGGAATTCAGACTCCAAAGTTACTCCCAAACCTCTTTTAGGCTTTAATATAAACCATCAAGTCAAATTCTAACTCATGATGAATCCGAAAGTCTCCAAATTGACCTTAATATGTTCTAGACTCTTCTAAACTACAAGACAAAAGTAATGCCTAAACATTACTTTAAACTCCCCCTTGAAAGAACCCTAGATGAACCCTTTCGAGTCTAGGATGTCGACCCAACTCAACTAGTACTCTAAACCCTATGTTTACTTCTTTTAAGAAGGTCCCTAATCGCTAAATCCTAAAGAAAAGGGTTAAAAATGAAAAAGAAAATTTTTAAAAAGTGCAGGGATACCGAATCGATTCGCCCCCTTGGCCGAATCGATTCGGCCAGAAAATTTGAGATTCTGCATAGTTGCCGAATCGATTCGGATGGGAGCCGAATCGATTCGGTCAGAAGAATTGGGTTTCTGCATAATTGCCGAATCGATTCGGACCAATTCCGAATCGATTCGGTCCACAAGACCTGAGCACTGGCCCTAACCGAATCGATTCGCCCAGGGGGCCGAATCGATTCGGGCCTGCGATTTTGCCAAGAAATGGCTATGGAGTCTTGGACTCCATTTTCTACCCCAACTCAAATTTCTTCAAACCAAACTTATATACCAACACTAAGATAACATCAATGATACTTTTAACCATATTTAACCTCATGAATCATCCTAATCATCTTTGAATGAATCAAAACCCATAAATACATAAGAAAACCCTAGGTTTGCTACACCAAAATCAATACACCATTATCACAACAAATCATCTATCTCAAGACACAAATAGCAAGTAAAAACTTGCCTTGATTCAGCAACTTTGCAGATTTCTTGGTGTAGTACAAATCCTCTCTCAATCTCCAAAGCTTTCTCTTTACTCTTCTCTTTCTCTCTTTGGTTGGAAGGAAGTTAGGGTAATTAGAAGACTTAGTAGGCTTAAGTCGTGGCTTAAGGCAAAATCCCACTTAATTAACTAGTAGTGCGATAAAATAATACGCAATAGCATAATTAAGGCACAACCAGTCAAAAATGCCCAAAAATTACAAAATACAATATGGTACATTATTTGACTATTTCGCACATTCCGGAATCAACTACAGCCTCCAAATTATCATTTGGACATTTTAAAATTTAATTTAGGTTTCGGTCTCATTATTAAGCCAAATATCATTTTGAGTTCAGATGATATTAATAAGCATGACATAGCAATATTTTCCCATAATTATGATATGTATGCAAACTCATAATAATTATCAACTTTTCTACATTGAATTAACATTCAAGTTATAACCCAACGCTTGACTCTAATTACTATACTAAGTAATTACTATAAAATACGGTCTCATAAGCGAGGGTTATTACAAAAATATAGTAGGCTTAAAACACGAGACAAGCAGGTCTTGTAAAATAAAATAAGTTCATTAGAAATTGTCTTAAAAAATGATAAGCAGGTCTGTTTTTTTTTAGAGAAGAAGCATAGACTTTGCCCACAATTAGAAAAAAAACATAGACTTTGCCCATAATTAGATACATGACCTGAGAGCAAACAATTAGACAAGTTCAACACTTGCAAATTAGGTAGAAAAGATGAAATAGCCCGACACCAATCATACCCATGTTCTGAAATGTTCAGATCTGTTTTTGTTTTGAAACGCAAAAGAAAATAAGAAAGGAATCATTCCGAGTGTATCTACAAAAACCTAGGTACTTCCAAGTGTTGAATAAAAAACTTATTTTAAATGAATTCGAAATTAGAGCATGTGTGTTTGAGTGTAGTGTGTGTGCGTGTGTGTATATATATATATATATATATATATATACTAAACAAACATGACAAATCAGAACTAAACTAAAATCACAAGAAAACAGAACTAAACTAAATCACAAGAACAGTTTTTAAAGAATACCGGATAATGATTTGTGGTTGTCGGCGACGGCGACAACATTACTTTTCCTTCTCTACTCAAAGCCCGTGCTAGAGCCAATTGCCTTAAAGAAGGCAGACAAATTCCTAGGGCGAGGGCTTGAACTTCCTAGACCGATCGTGGTTTTGGAACGATTTACGGTTTTGGAATGGTGGAGACGGATTTTGGGTGTGATATTTTTGGGAACGATTTGGGATTTTGGAACTAGAGACATTTTGTTATTTTTATTTGTAGTAATAAGTGAGGAAATTTTTTTTCACCAATTTTTTTTGTGATAAATTTATTTGTCACTAAATGTATAATCATTTTGTCACAAATAGCTGAACAGAACATTTTAGAACGCGGGACGAAGAACGCTAAAATTTTGATGATTATTTGGTTAGTAATATCACTAATTCGTCACCAATTGAACATCATCACACTCAATTAGTGACGAAAGTAATTTTTCTCACTAAAAGGTTACTTTTTGTGACAAAAATACTTTTGTCTTAATTTTTTTGTCACTAATAAGACATTCTGTTGTAGTATATCTATTAATAATATTATTTACCATATGGATCTTAGTATATTATATAATTTAATAATATGAATGTACATAAGAATTACACACGTATTGATGTATCATATATGTATATTATATATTAAGATATAAATGCATTAAAATTTTAAGAAGGAATAATTCTGAATTGAAAAATAAAAACATAAATTATAAAACACAATTTTGCTGTTTTTTTGAAAAACTTGATTATAACACATAAATATTTTAATTCAGTATTTAAAAACAGGTGGATCAAACACAAATTTTTATTAGAATAGTATTTAAATACATAAAACAAAATGATATTTATAAACCAAACATGCTCTTAATGTGCCACCATATTATATTCTTAATATTAATTGGACCCATATTACAAACCAAACATGCCCTTGGCGGCCCGTAGTGTGCATCTATTAATTGGATTGTCATGTAGTAACTTCCTACCTAATAGAGTGTACTATGCCGGACCTACCAAGAAGAAAAACATGTGCCATCAACCACTCTTGGGATAAAAGTACGGGTAATTAAAGCACAATATATGGAGAGTTTAATTATATATATTGCATGTATAATTCACAATAAATTTATATGCATATATGAATTGATGATATTTATTTAACACATACTTACTATATGTTTATTTTATATTATTCCATATATTAACAAAACATGTATAAAATAATATATAAGTATCATGTATCTATTGATAATATTATTTACCATATGGATCTTAATATATTATATAATTTAATAATATGAATGTACATAAGAATTACACACGTATTAATGTATCATATATGTATATTATACTTTAAGATATAAATGCATTAAAATTTTAAGAAGGAATAATTCTGAATTGAAAAATAAAAACATAAATTATACAACACGATTTTGCTATTTTTTTTGAAAAACTTGATTATAACACATAAATATTTTAATTCAGTATTTAAAAACAGGTGGATCAAACACAAATTTTTATTAGAATAGTATTTAAATACATAAAACAAAATGATATTTACAAACCAAACATGCTCTTAATGTGCCACCATATTATATTCTTAATATTAATTGGACCCATATTACAAACCAAACATGCCCTTGGTATGCGGCCCATAGTGTGCATCTATTAATTGGATTGTCATGTAGTAACTTCCTACCTAATAGAGTGTACTATGCCGGACCTACCAAGAAGAAAAACATGTGCCATCAACCACTCTTGGGAGAAAAGTACGGGTAATTAAAGCACAATATATGGAGAGTTTAATTATATATATTGCATGTATAATTCACAATAAAATTATATGCATATATTAATTGATGATATTTATTTAACACATACTTACTATATGTTTATTTTATATTATTCCATATATTAACAAAACATGTATAAAATAATATATAAGTATCATGTATCTATTGATAATATTATTTACCATATGGATCTTAGTATATTATATAATTTAATAATATGAATGTACATAAGAATTACACACGTATTGATGTATCATATATGTATATTATATATTAAGATATAAATGCATTAAAATTTTAAGAAGGAATAATTCTGATTTGAAAAATAAAAACATAAATTATACAACACGATTTTGCTGTTTTTTTGAAAAACTTGATTATAACACATAAATATTTTAATTTAGTATTTAAAAACAGGTGGATCAAACACAAATTTTTATTAGAATAGTATTTAAATACATTAAACAAAATGATATTTACAAACCAAACATGCTCTTAATGTGCCACCATATTATATTCTTAATATTAATTGGACCCATATTACAAACATGCCCTTGGTATGCGACCCGTAGTGTGCATCTATTTATTGGATTGTCATGTAGTAACTTCCTACCTAATAGAGTGTACTATGCCGGACCTACCAAGAAGAAAAACATGTGCCATCAACCACTCTTGGGAGAAAAGTACGGGTAATTAAAGCACAATATATGGAGAGTTTAATTATATATATTGCATGTATAATTCACAATAAAATTATATGCATATATGAATTGATGATATTTATTTAACACATACTTACTATATGTTTATTTTATATTATTCCATATATTAACAAAACATGTATAAAATAATATATAAGTATCATGTATCTATTGATAATATTATTTACCATATGGATCTTAATATATTATATAATTTAATAATATGAATGTACATAAGAATTACACACGTATTGATGTATCATATATGTATATTATACATTAAGATATAAATGCATTAAAATTTTAAGAAAGAATAATTCTGAATTGAAAAATAAAAACATAAATTATACAACTCAATTTTGCTGTTTTTTTGAAAAACTTGATTATAACACATAAATATTTTAATTCAGTATTTAAAAACAGGTGGATCAAACACAAATTTTTATTAGAATAGTATTTAAATACAGAAAATAAAATAATATTTACAAACCAAACATGCTCTTAATGTGCCACCATATTATATTCTTACTATTAATTGGACCCATATTACAAACCAAACATGACCTTGGTATGCGGCCCGCAGTGTGCATCTATTAATTGGATTGTCATGTAGCAACTTCCTACCTAATAGAGTGTACTATGTCAGACCTACCAAGAAGAAAAGCATGTGACATCAACACTCTTGGGAGAAAAGTACGGGTAATTAGGGCATTTTAAGTCGTCTGCTTGACTTTGTATGACATCGCCTAAACAAACGATGAGATTTGGAAATGCATTTTATCACGTATGTGATTTTTTCTATTTATCAATTCTATCATGGGGAAAGCTTCATTTGCCTTTACCACATTATAAAAGTTACTAAAGAACGTTTGAAAATAATGTGGAAAATTCTGAAAAAACATTCAAAATTTTGAAATAAAACACACACACACACACACACATATCTCTCTCTCTCTCTCTCTCTCTCTCTCTCTCTCTCTATATATATATATATATATATATATATATATATATATATATATATATAACGCTAAAAATTCCAGAAAAGTAGTATGAAAAATACTAAAAAAAATCAGGAAAACACTGAAACTACTTTAAAAAAAAGGAAATGACAAAATATATTTCAAAATTCTGAAATTTACAGAAAAGTTATTTTAAATCTGGAAACTAATAAAATATGGAAACTAATATCATTTTTTTAAATAATTGGAAATAATCTCACAAAATTTAAAATGACAAATTAATATTTATAACATATGGAAATGAAAGAAAATATATAGTTACTAAATGAATGCGTTTTTAGTAATATTAGTTGTTTTATAACTTTAATCAAATCATTACCCAAATGACAGGGGAAAAAAGTTTGGTCCTAACTGTTAAGAATGTAGATATTTGTGCCTCATAATGACATTTTTGGTTACGTCCTATATTTCCACAATACCTTACAAGTTTTGTTGAAAACAATATTTGTGCTATTTATATGCTTTCTCCCCTTGCATATCTCAATTCACCCTAGTTTCCTATCTGTGAGTCCACATTCCACTTAAACAAATGGAGAGAACATGTTTTCAACTGATAGTTTTGTTGAGTTGTTTCATGGCTTGTAATTCAGCCATGAAAATAACTAACTTAACGACCGATCAATATGCTCTTCTTGCCTTCAAAGCCTATATTATCAATGGCCCTCATAATATCTTAGCAAACAATTGGTCCACCACTACCTCCATTTGCAATTGGATCGGTGTCTCTTGCAGTGTCCACCACCAAAGGGTCAAAGCTTTGAGTCTCTCCAACATGAGTCTTAGTGGAACAATAGCTCCACATCTTGGAAACCTCACGTTCCTCAGTTCACTTGACGTTAGTTTCAACAATTTTGGTGGATTTATACCCCATCAACTTGCTCATTTACGTCGATTGAAAATAATCGATTTTTGCTATAACGACTTCAGAGGAGAGGTGCCATCATGGCTTGGGAGCTTACTACATCTTCAACATTTGCTTCTACGTAATAATAGTTTCACTGGTACAATCCCAACCTCTCTATCTAACCTTTCGAAACTGGAGACATTGGATCTAAAAGCCAATTCTTTACATGGATACATACCCGAAGAGATTGGAAATCTTTCTAACTTGAGATCCTTCAATTTGAGTCTGAACCAGCTCACGGGTTCCGTACCACTTGCCATATTCAACATTTCGTTGCTCGAAGAACTTAATCTCGCCTATAACAACTTGTATGGTACTCTCCCATTAGACTTCTAGCATCATCTTCCAAAACTGAAACTACTATATCTTGGTGGGAATCATTTTCATGGGCCAATTCCACGTAATCTTTGCAAGTGCACAAAACTCGAATATTTAGCATTGGAGACGAATGAATTTAGTGGCAACATTCCAAGAGAAATTGGGAATTTAACTCTGCTTAAGGTGTTATATCTTTATTCAAATAAATTGACAGGTATGACTTCTATTGGTAATGAGCAAAACCTTTTTCATGAACACAGTGTGATACACTCCATATTATTTACCCTTATTTATTATACAACTTCGAAAACGTAATATTGATTGTTTGAAAGTATTCCATTTGTCATATTTGATTTATTACTATCTTTTGCCTTTTGTTTTCTGACCCATTTCATTTGTTCCTTCTTTCTCTGCACATATTTAAAACAAGACAAAGATAAAATCACTCACAAATAACCTCATTAAGAAACAAACCCAAATACAAAAAAAAAAAAAAGAATGAGTGAAACAAATTGCACGAGTCATGAATCCAAAAGTATTAAATTATACGATAACTTGAGAAGTTTTGGTGTTGGTCATTAATTATACTAAACCAACAAAAACGGATCCTTCCCCAAAAGATAAGCCTAGAAACACCACAAATCTTTATAGATTTTTTATTCTTGAAAGTGACCAAATTCTAAATAAAACAAAAGAACACTTTTTGAGTTGGTCTTGCAAGTAGTATTCCTTTATTTGAGTTTGTACAATGTAAATATAAAATGTGATGGAAGAAACACAAAAGGAGATAAAATAGAGGTATATACGTTGCGGGCGGAGTTGAGAGAAGATAGTGAGAGAGAGAGAGAGAGAAACAAAGGGAAGAGAAAGAAGAGAGGAGAGGGTGGAGAGAGGAAGAGAAATTTTAGAAAGGACAATAATTGATAAAGAAGAGAAGAGAGAACAATAATGAATAAAGTAGAGAAATAATATATATTAAAGCTAAAATGGGGAGTGAAGGGTATTGTGGCTAGTTTAGATTAGAGAGGAAAGTTTGAGGAGGAGAAATATATATATATAGGGAGAGAGAGAGAGAGTTTTTTTGTATGAATTTTAAATATTTTGGGGTATCCCTAAACAAATTAGCTCAAAATTATTTTGTTACTAGTATTAAAAAATAGGTCAATATTTGACACTTATTGAAACGGTCACAAAAACGCTCTCAAATATTAATCCATTTTTTTTAAAATAACAAAAAAAAATCCTATCATTCTCAAACCTCTCAAAGCATCTTTCCATGGGTGCCCATCTCTCTTCATCTTCCTACTTCTCATACATATAAACACACAACACAAATATGCAGACGCACATAGAGACACTGACACATACATACACACGAATACACAAACAAACACATACACGGACATACATATAAAGAATGTACATACGAAATCGACCCATATCTGATTTGGAACGGATTTTTTGAAGGGTTTTGTTCAAAGTTATATCTTTTTTTTAGATTGTTGGTTTTGAAACTTTTATATTTTTTGGTTTGGAGTTATGTTCGGAGGTATTTGGTTTGAAATTTTCAGATTTGGTTCTTAAAAGTTTTTTTCTATAATCTTTTGAAATTTAAAATATATGTTTTGTCACTTCTAGATTTTTCTAAAGTATTTTTAGTATTTTTCTTATTTTTAATACGTATATAGTATTTTTTCTAATTTCTTAATTCCTTTTATATAATATTTTAACTTTTTAAATACATTTTCTTCTATTTCTAAATATTGTCAGTATTTTTCATATGCATTTATTTGTTTGCAAATTTTTAAAATCATTTTTTTAATTTATTAATTTTAAAAGGTGTTTTTTATCAGTTCCATATTTTTTAAAATTATTTTCAGTATTTTCAAGATTTTTATCACATGATTAGTATTTTTCAATATGTTTTTCTCATATTTTGTATTTTTAAATATATTTTTATTCACTTGCATATTCTTTATTTTTTAGTATTTTTATGACTTTTTGTATTTATTTATTATTTTCGATACTTTTAGATTTTTTTTCTGTAATGCTTTCAATTTTCAAATATACTTTTGTCATTTCTATATTATTGATGTATTTTTTTCGATATTTTCCATTTTTCTTCATATTTTTAAAATTATTTTCTTGTAAATATTTGTATTTTTAACTATATATTTTAATTTTTAACATCTTAATTTTTTTGTCATTTTCTGATTTTTATAAGTTTTTTCCTAAAATTTTTACACTCTTTGTAATTTATATAATATAAAAAAAATTATATTATCTATTTAGACCACCTTGAGAGCTATCAACATATTCAAAAAATGTCACTTTGGTATATTCATTTTCTGTTTTTGACTTTTGAGAGTTATCAGTATATTTGCAACAATTGTCCGGTTTAGCAGTTAGCAAAATTGGATGCAAAATAGAATCAATTTTGCTAGTTCAGAAGTAATAAAATTACGCTCCTGCGACACTTCACTTGTTATATAAATTTCTTTTCTACTCTTTCGGCGGCAGTCATGGGACCACTATTTTCTCATTGCCCGAGAGAAAATCAATATTTGGGTAGTAAAAATGCATTCTGAGTGTTTTGAGCGTGCAAAATTATACGCATGCCTTGGACATGGAATTAAAGAGGAAGATGTCGTGACAACTCTAACCCCTCCCCATTTAAATGTATCACAACAATTTGTCTCCCTGCAATCTTGTTGGTGTTTAAATAATTGAGTTGAGACATTAGTTATGACTTTAAGCAGGTGTTTGATTATGATTATTATGATTTTCAAGATGTATTAATATCCTGTTTCCATAAAAAAATCAAATACAATTCTGCAAAAAAAATTAATGCACAAAAGCATTGAAAATAAACTTATAATGTAACACCGCGCGATACGCGGGCGCTTTATAATATATTTACAAATTATTATGCATAGTTTATTTAAAACATTGTTAAATTTATCTAAAAGAATATGCATACTTTTAACATTTTCCTACTTTCAATTATGCGTTTACAACATTTAAGTAATTTGCACCAAAG
Source organism: Sambucus nigra (assembly GCA_949130495.1). Taxonomy (NCBI): domain Eukaryota; kingdom Viridiplantae; phylum Streptophyta; class Magnoliopsida; order Dipsacales; family Adoxaceae; genus Sambucus; species Sambucus nigra. The sequence continues at coordinate 2,340,936 of CASBWL010000485.1, forward strand.
TACATTTTTTAAACTCTTCATACGTGACATATCAATGCATATCCTCCAATCATTACCCCCAAGTAATAAAAATAGTGCCATTACAAAAAAATTAAACCTTTTGATTTAATTGACTAGCATAGACATATTATAGAATAATTCATTAGAGTTAAAATACAATATTATAATAATTGTAGTTGTACTGTAGGAGATAGAGGAGAATGAAATAATTACTACCCTACTAAGAAGATAAAATATTAACATTATAGCCCTAAGCGGTGGTTAATCGCACACACTAAGATTTATGAAAAAACACATTTACCAAAAAACAAATAATGCTAATAAAAATTAGGAGAAAATATTATAGTCAATTCAGGTCACATGTTTGTAACAACCCGCTCAAAATAATAACGGGTGGCCAGCCCTATACTACATTAAATCAGGAGTTTCAGATGGTCCAGTCTCAACATCAACTGTCGGTACTACATAATATATGACTAACTACCCGATATCATATAAACGAGATGTTAGAATTAAAAGAAAATGTGCAACAGACAACAAACCAACAGTATAACACTACTAATAAAGGAAAGAAAGATGCATGAAAGAATAGTGATAAGTGAAATACTAGAATAAAAAGAAATAGGTAACTACAACCGAATATACCACAAGGAAATAAACCCGAATAAGCTGTCGGGTCACAGCCAATACAATAACTGAAATGGAATAAATGTAAACATATATAAATATCCCTTGGGTATAAACCCGATACACAACATGAATCCTACCTAGATTTTTAAAGAAGTAGGAAGCGACTACAATCTACATCCCGCAATGGTCCGCACCCGTCACGGCTCCCAATACTCTGAATAGATGGTCATCCGGCATCCATGCGGTAGGACACCTGTAATAGTATATATATATATACATGCAGGAGAGAAAAGTAAACGGGTAAGAGCCCGAGTTGTGAAAAATATTTAGCAAGTGTGTTAACCGTGCATAATAAATATCGGTTCACTTATTTCATAATTAAAGTGGAATCGCACTCTCGTGAAACCCCGACTCACCTCTCATCTAACGACGCACACCTATTCGCGTCCTAAAATTTAGTTAAGTTACCCCACCCAAGGACAACCTAACGTACCATAGGCCCAGCCTATACCCACGAGATCGGCCTTCCTATCATAACCCTAGAATCCACCCCTTTACTAATCATACTAGATTATGTTTACAAACAACTATGCCGTAATAGGCTTAATGGATTCCGATTTATAATTTTATTCAATTATAACTCTTAATACGTTACCCATATATATTTGGGGTTAAATCATATGATTTAATTTCTAAATAACGTGCATACAATTTATTGACAAAACTTCTCTCCAATCTCATCACTGCACTACGTTTCGTGCGTGGGGTGTCTCGCAAAGCAAAATCCAAACAAGGAATTACCCCGTTACACTACTCCTTGACAATGTCGATCCTAGAGATCCATTATGCCATACATACAATATTATACTACTACAACTACTAAATCTAGATTACTATATAAAACAACTTAAAATATCCAATAATATCCTTGGGATGATGTAACCGAAATATTCCTTAAATGCGATACATCAACCCCCAATTATCTAGTACACCATAATTATCCAAGATGTACTCCAACAAAATTCTATATCCTTTCATCTATAGGATATATATATAAATATATATATAGGCATTTTATTCTAACCATATATATATATATCGTCATCCATACCCATGACCAAGTGTACATATCATATCTGATGTACAGTGGCCATGCACATAAATATACCCGGCTGTATATAGCGCTGATAAACTGCACCATGCTATCATCTTCCCAGTGCCCGGCTCACGTAGCAAAACTGGGGACCACCTGGTGGGGATCAACGACACCCACCTCGTGATACACTCACACACACAACTTCCCGAGAAGAGTCCATAGCTCCTAACCGGTCAATGAGACGAGACATACCCACCACGTCCCACCCCAAAAATATAAATCACATAATAACACACTGGACGACTATGACCTGGGGAATATCCACACCCTTCTCCTTAAGCCAGGATGCTCACCCTCTGTGCGAAAACTTCCCAATGATAGCATGAGCGGGGTATGCTTAACCAAATAAGTATATATATCATTCACATGCACAATATATACACATCCACATGATCCCATCATATGATCCAATATTAAACCATCACATAAAGTTTAAATATTCACAACATAAATATATCCATATATTCATATCCATACAGATACATATACATATATTCACATATCGATATATCTATATATATACAAACTAACCCTCGTTCATATGTATAAGATATATGATCTCGGCTATAAGTATACATAATCCTCAATATACAAGCCGTCACCACAAACTCATTTAATTTACCTCGATATGTGAATACAATCCCTCACTTGAAGCATATTCATCCATTTCTTTCCTATGATGAATAATCTCCCAAAAATACATGTATATATCTAGGATTAGGGTTATCACCCAAGTTTTAGTATAGGAAACCGTCACTATACATTTCATCTATATTCGAAAGTACATAATTATCTTTAGTACTATTTGACCATTGGCCTATACATGACTAGTAGCCTATAAATCTCAACTTATCCCAACTTCACTTCAAGTGTTGGAATTCCAGTGGTTAATTCCACATAATTATATATAACTATCCTGACTAGAATTTATGCCACCGCTTATTCTAATCGATAGTACGATCCAAATCGTTCCTAATCTCACCTATGGTTCGATTGATCTTATGAACCCTTACTCCTATTGGGTTACCGATTGTTCCTTAATTTTAAACATTTCTAAGTCTACATGACCCCTCTCTCTCATCAGTCCCCAAATCTTAATCTCAATAGAATCCTATTTACTATAAGGATTTGGCACTACCCTCGGCCTACAATTTCATATCGTACTCTCACCACTCTCTCTCTAAGAGTTCTTAACCTCCCAGCATATCTATGCTTACTTATGACCTCAAGCTACAACTCCCGTCCTCACTGAGATCCCCCACTATGCCTCGGAATATTCATTTTTCATACCTACTTAAGAAAAAAGGGACTATCCCTACCATTTACAACCAATCCATTATTTCCCACCTCCATCATAGTAGGGTAATCCACCAATCAATCCAGTCCCATATATCTTTCCTTACTAAAAGAGGCACCCCATCCTCCTAAATCAAGTTAACATAGGCCCCCAAGCCCCTATTCGACCTAGGGCCCCATTCCTTTAACCTAATATCATAACCCTCCATAATAAGCCCATTAAGAAAGCCCCTAAGAATAAAGCCTCAAAAGAAAAGGGAAAGAAAGAAATCCCAATTTTGGGCTAAAAACAGGGGACCGGTCGACCGGTCCCAGACCCCCGATCGACCGCGGGTCCAAAATTTTGCCTACGAAGAAATGCAGTAGGCTTTTTCCTTAAGGCGCGGTCGACCGACCATACCAGTTATCTTGGCCGATTTTCCTATTTTTAGCAAACCCTAAATCCTCGAACACCCAAATATCATCACCAAAACTCCCAAATCTTTAACCCAATAATATTCTTAACATGTAAACTCATACGACATTTCATCCCGACAATTTATACGTCATTAAACCTACGTATAAACAATCAAATTTCCATTTTAATACCCAAAATTTAGGTTTTGTTATTAATACCCAAAATTCCATTTCTTTAACCCACAAATTATGAAATGAAATACACAAATGACTTATTTAGGAAGATTAAACACTTGCCTCAGATTTGTAGAGGTTGGATCGTCCTCATTATCGCGTTTGCGCCGGAATCTCCAAGCTTTTCTTCCTCTCTCTCTTCTTTTCTTCTTCTTTCCTTCTTCTTTCTCCCTCTAGGGCTTTTTCTCTCTTTCTCCCAAATGAGAAGGTTTCATCCGTAAGCCTTTAAATCCTTTAAAACAGTAAACCCCAATTTTAATTGTTAATACACACTTTAAATGACTCGTTTACTCTAATTCGAGTCAAACTGACTTAAAAACATTTCGGAGCCGAAATAAAACCCAATGACAGTCATTTTGACTATCTCGACCCTTCCGGGATCGATGGTACCCTCAAAATCAGCATCCAGAATACTTTGAAACGTTCTCTATTTTTGGACCTCAATTCCCAAATTTTAAAATTCTCCAATTTAATTAAATTTTATTTTCCCAAAAAATTAATTTCCCAGTCTCCAAAGTCAAGGGTTGTTACAATGTTATGTACAACTGATGTGAAGCACAAATTGGTTTTTGGTGAAAATGTAATTCAAATTAGGTCAGTTGCCATTATTCATATCAAAAAGTTCCAACAAATTGAAAACGTGGAAGCATAACAAAAACATGGGACCTAAGAACTTTCTTTCATGAGTATTGTTTTTGTGTAACTCTCTTTCACCCAAGTAAGAAATGGAAATACATGTTAAGGATATAATGAAATTGAAGATTCATAACTAAAACGTGGAAGGAAACCAACGTTTACACATTTTAAATCCAAGTACAAACATTCCGAAGTAATCAAAAGTATTTAGGTAATTATACTAAACAAAAAATAAGAAATTACATCCAGGTTAAACATACAAATTCATGTTGTTTTTGGGAAAAGGTAAATGATGATTGTAGTGATAGATACAAACAAAAATTAAAGGTAACCAAAATATTAATCACAACTATAGAACTAAATTTTCAAAAAAATATATTTTAAATCCAAAACCCAAGCACTTTTGCATCGACCTGAGATTAATATTCGAAAGCATTTAAAATTAAAGCCAAAACACTTTGCAATTCCAAATAAAATCTCGGACATCAAGCCCACGTATTATATATAACAAAACATTTAAAAATAGTTTTAACTTAAAAAAAATTCATCGGTAATAGCTATACAACAACTATAGCCCTATTAATGAACTACCAATAAAATATGGTGACAGGAAACAAATCATTGCTCCCATTTCATTTCACAATAAAAATTTCAACAACAAAGAACCAAACACAGGATCTACTAGCTACATGTAAAAATTGCAAAAACATAACGATCAAATCAGGGACAAAAGGATCAAAAGCAATAAAGTTAGAAAAAATATTACAGAAGGAGAGAGTACCCTAAGGTAGCTGAATGATAATTTTTTTATTAAGCAAATCGATTGATGTGCCTAAAAGAAAGAAAAAACTCAAAATGTGATACTGACAAATAATAAAAAGAAATTATATTTAAATTTGCATATAAAAACCTCTTAAATGAACCCAAAATCAATAATTAGAAAACAAATAAACCTTATCGGTTCATTTGTTTTGAATAACCTGCGAAAGAATAAAATAGAAGTCATAAGTAAAATGAGAGAAAATGGAATGAGTTGAGAGAAAGCAAATCACTTGCCTGAGAGGAGAGGGAGTTGGGTGCGTTAATATGAGAGGAGGGATGAGAGAGAAAGGGAGAGAATGGAGAGAGAGAGAGAGAGAGAGAGAGAGAGAGAGAGATGGAAACGTTTAGGGGAACAGATGTTAAAGTGGAAAACAAATTAGGGGGGAGAGAAAAAGGTAGATTTGAAATTCATATTTTCACATATTAACGGAGGGGGCTCATCCCAACCCTTAAAATATGTGTGAGGATGTGGCACTAATGTCAACCACTAGTGTACTTTTACATTTTGTAAATTCATAAACTTAACTATCATATTACACACACACATATACACACACACAGATATATATATATATATATATATATATATATATACACACCCACATATATGAAAGTAGAAATATAGAATCAATAAATAATCAATAAAGGACATTATATATACATATATGATGTGTAATTGTTGTAAAAGGACATTATATAACAAATCAAAGTTGAAATATAGAATCAATAAAGAAAGAATGGGAGCCGAATAACAATAATGGTAACATTTATATTACAAACGAACCTTAGATTTGTTTTATTTGTCTAACTTATATTTATTGCATCATTCTATAAGTGATAGGTTGAAAACTGGTATTTTTTCATAATAGCAACACGAATCTAACTAAAAACTCACCACGCCCAATCAACCATGATACAATCAACAAATTTTTTGTACTAAAAAATCACCAAACCTAATAAACCATAACACAATAACAAATTTTTAAAACCACTTCTGCCAATTTCCTGGGCATCACAATAGTATGAAACATCATTCAACATATTCTATGATGCCTGACAAGGCATACCTCAAGTAATTTGTCCGTGGACCTCTCATAATGGTATATGCCTAACAACGATAAATTGGGGTTAATGGACAAAAAAAATTAATATATAATATTTTATTTGAATTACTTATAATTAAAAAAAATGACACACTAACCAGTTGCAATTTGGATTGAAAACATATGTTTTATTATTAGTATAATATTGGAACGTGAAACTGATTTATAAAATTATGAATAATATGTCCTAGCTAGTAGTAATACCGTTATCATTGTATGATTTTTCAATGCGTGGTTGTTTCAATGAAGTATAGTGATCACTATCTGTTATGTCGTTGTGACTACTGAATAATACTATTCTTAGAATTGGAGTCATATATATACTTTTATTATTTTGCAAATGTTTGTTACCAGAGTATATCACTTGGTACAACCGATTTGGTCATATACACACATCATATGGAACCAAAGAACTAGATTATAGATGAAGCATTCTTTAGCAAGGAATGCATCATAAAAAAATGTGGATATAATTAAAGGCATACAATTGATTCATATATTTTTTGGGGCATATATTCAATATAAGGCTTTAACACAAATGTGTTCATGTTGCATCAGGTACATTACTAAATGAGATATTTAATATCTCAAAAATGGAAGTCCTTGAGTTAGAGTATAATTTTTTCTCTGGCTATCTTCCATCAAGCATGGACCTTTGGCTTCCCAATCTTGAAGAGCTTTACCTAAACGACAACAATTTCGTAGGTATAATTCCAAGATTTGTTACAAATGTTTCTAAGATTTCAATTGTTAACATGAACTTTAACTTATTCACTCGATCAAGACCCAATTCATTTGGTGATTTAAGCCTCAAGTGTATATTGGAGTTACGTGATAATTATTTTACCAAAGAATCTTTGACTACAATATTGAGATTTGTCACTACTTTTAACAAACTGCTAACAATTGGAGGCGTTGTCTATAGCAAATAATAAACTAATTGGAATCTTCCCAATGTCAGTTGGTAATTTATGCACCTCTTCAACTATTGGATGCATCCCATGTGACACCCCGCCTATTTAACCACGGTTGATCAGTCATTTATCAAAATAACCAGGAATCTCATTTGGCTCATTCTTGCATCACTATAGAAAACTTTTTAAATTACTAATCACCTATGTTAAATCAAGTCGGTGTCAAAATTTTATATTTTATTAACGTAACAACAAGAGGAAATAGAAATATAATAACTCAACCATCCACACAAAAATATATATGAGTCTGAATCATCACATGGTAATAGATAAATAATTAACACCGAATAAACCACCGGTTCCAAAATAAGTATCCAAACCATAAGTCTACATAAGTAAAATTGGATACAAATACAAAGTCTAATAAATAAAACTGAAAGATTGTAACACCTGAAGGGGAAACGTGCCAAAATGGAATATTGAATGACACCCTAATCGAGAAATCAATAACTGAAGTGTCTCCAAAAATCTTGCAAGCCTCCACAAGTGCTACAGCTATGCATTTCTGAAATGAATCATCAAGCTTGGTTTCCCTGTGGCTGGACATCTCAAATATTTTGGAAAATATTTTTGACACAGGTCAGTGCCCAAAACCTTTTGAAAAGTATTTATCAAGGTTTTAAGATGCAGCGATTAAATATGCATTAACATTTTTCATATTTAAGAAGATTTTGCACTCTCTTGAGATATTACTCACCCCTCAACTACTATGAACACCTAACGCTTACCTTCTAACCCAACTAGTTATACTAACCCCCTAACTAGTCTCATTACATATCTTTCAATCACTTTGCTCTATCCCGAGTACTTACTCCCTTTGGTTTCTAAGTTATTGTACTCATTAACGTAGTTAATTATTTCCACTTTAATTGGTTATATAACATTCACACTAGTTATGTAAGTATAATGCATTCACACTTTATATAGTTAACCCATTTATAATTCTCTACTCTATTATATACGTATAATTATACTACAACTATCACATATATGTCGCATATAATAATCATCCTCCTGAGTAAAAACTCACTGGAGGTTTGTCTCTGCAACGCTATCATATCCTAGGTATACTCACTCTAACCCGGTTACCATAAGTCCATTAACTCACACTGAAATAGTTAAATAAAATTGCAAACGTAGTAGAGGCGGTCATAGTCCCCGAGAATGTGACCGAATCTACCCAAAACGTCTCACCTCAAAATAAATCACAACATAAAATATCGGACGCTATGACCTGGGGATTATACTCTCCCTGCATTCAGTCGCTAGGGGATTCACCCACATCACACAACCTCCTATGATAACACTAGAGAGGTATGTCTTTACGTAAATATCACACACACCTCTCTCTCTCTCTCTCTATATATATATATATATATATATATATATATATATATATAGTCTCTATACCCGTATATATATAAACACAAATCTGGCTAACCCATGCCTATTGACCACAACACTTGCCTACTTTCCCGAGTCTACCACCCGACTCTTCATTACATTTGAATTCATTAATTAAACTATTAACCCAACTTAACCCTTTTAGACTACTTGGGCCCTACCCACAATAACTCATATACTAATCGCTCATGAATTCGACTCTCTCAATTCATTTAAAACTATTATACATAAGGTGTCGTTCTTACCATATTTAACCCAATATTTAAATTACCTGATCATTCCTAGAAAATTAACTCTCTTTCTAATTATCCCAGATATTTATTCACTTGATGCAACTGATTTCTAACTTCCTTAAACTCCCCGAAAATCACCAAACAATTCATTAACCCAAACTCAGAAGTGCTAGAGAATCGAACCGATTTGGTCCATATGCGAACCGATTTACGTACCTAGAAATCCGAATCGGTTTGGTCTTTTTGCAAACTAATTCGCCGCCCCAAATAGCAAACCCAAACCAACATTTTTAATCCAAAAATTAAACTCAAACCTCATTTGTATGATCATAAACCTTCATCGAATCATATATATATAACTAAAACGGATGATTATAACATCACCAAATCATCTAAGTATTAAGAATATGGCTAACAATCAACAATCAATTTGTTGAAATGGATTTATATCAAAATCTCTCAACATAACCCTAGGTCCAATTCGTAAATCCGAATTTAGAGCATTTAGCCCATATATATATACCATATTTGAATTCCCAGTCAGTATAAATTGTCTGCAATCATCAATTTATAATTTGAATAGTACAGGAGATTTATTTCATCCCATAATCCCCTTTTTTTTCATAAGATTACTTTCCCAAAAATGTTTTTCTACACCTACCATGATATGAACATGAATTTTCTGCAATTTAAATTGAAAGCAAGTTAATCACTTACATTTCTATGTTAGTAGGGTCTGATTACACGCTGTAGAAGACGAATTGATGACAGCACTCCCAAATCCCCTTTGATTTTAGCTCCTAAATCTCTCATCTTTTCTTCCTCCTCTATTCTCTCAATATCTGTGGTTTAGAATATGAATTATGGTTGCCTTAAACTCTTAAACCTAGGCTTTTAATCCCCAATCCCGAAATTAGGCTAACGGGCCATGTCTAAATAACCCAAATACCCCCGTGTGGGCCCGGTCATGTCTAAAAAGGCCCTAGGACCCAATTACCACCCCTACGTACACTCTTTTAACTATCTAAACCGATTCGGAATCAACCGTGACCTCAAAATCCTCATTCGAGTCAGTGTACAATAATTTTCTATCTCGACCTCATATACTCTACACGCGACTCCTGGTTGAGATGTAACACGGTCACGTCAATGTTACTCGCTATGACATAAAATATTATTTTACTACTCACTTAGTAATTGTATTCCTTAAATATTAATATTCATCTTTCTTGATTAATATTTTAATAAACACGTAATATTTAATTTAATTAAATTATGACACACGTGTAAATAAAAATAATCAAATTAATTATATTCTAAATTCTCATAAATACGGGGTGTTACATACTTCCCCCCTTGCAAAGAAATTTTGTCCTCAAAATTTGTATATAACCAGTACTAAAACTTTGGATCCTTACACTCAATGCATCTGAACGTATTCAAAGTTTACTCGCAACAATATTTTGATGATTCCTTTATACAAACGCCAACGATACCATTTGGACTGAAGGTCTACTCACTACAAACACATATTAGTGACAAGTTCATTCAAACTCTTACGTAACGATATATACCCTTATGCTTAAGGTCTTACCTATACGATGATACATAGAACTATTGTGAATCTGCCAATAATACTTCACAAGGTGAGCATATACCTCACTAGCACTATTACATCTATGTTGGAAAAGGCCCCGCTTCTATATGTGATAATTTTTTTTCTTTCCAAATCATGTGACTCCCTTCATGGTAGACACCTGCAACAATCCCTGACCACCCTTGCAAGACTTCAAAATTTCATTCGCAATGACATAACTCTCACTACGTTCCTGAATGTACGAAAATGAAATAGATTAACTCAATCCCTGTCGACGGACCATGAATCACTTCGGGTCTGAGAAGCTTCTAATTCCCCACTTTTAACCAATCGAGGGGTGGATGATAAGATCTTCATATGAAGCCTAAAAATGCATTTTGCAAATAACATTATACTATGAGTCCTCACATATAGATCTATAGCTCTACTAGTTGTAATTAGTACTCCCAATTTCTTAAAATCCAAAACACGTATTTCTCGCATTCTCCCATATCTTAGTCACCTTTGTCTTTCAACCACCTGCCTATAGGTGACACGTCTAGCTCAAATCATAACTCCTTCCATGTTGCCTCATGACACTCCCTATCAGAGACGGGACTCGAGAGTAAATAACAATTATCCCATTTTGGTCAATCCATTCTACAAACCCGAAGGAAATCCTAAACTCTCTGCGATTTTGATTATCCAATGATGAACTTTATCAGTCTGCATATCCCTTCCGTCACTAGAATCATCAATCTATTATGAAATTATGGTTGACAATCTCAGACCAAACTTTTCCATCCACGAATGGTTCACATGGAGGCGACTTCACTATTTTTTACTCAACATCAATCCCCATGCTAAATGTTTCACGTCACATGGAACACCTTTCTCTCCCTTTCGGGGATATACTAAAAATCACTTCCCTTGTGTTTTCTCCAAAACTGTAGACTTCTTGGGCACTATTTCATTTGGTAGAAATCAACATCTTCTATATGCGTAAACTACCCTAGGCATTTGACTAAGTGAGACTCCGCTCTATTTTCCCAAAGTTATAGGGACCTCGTTTGTCAAGGGATATCTTTTTACATGTTCCTCCACCGTCTTCTAACTCACCTCGGTTGTTATAGTTCTCCTTGATATACACCTAGCGGGACTATCTCCTTTTATCAAATGAAGTTTAGTCCATATAACAATTCCACCTATGTTTCTAACTGCCCTAGTGGCATATTTTCAAAACACTCATAACCACATCCTCTTACCTCGGACAATATTGGAAGTCAAAGTAACCGGGGAACCCCACACCCAATAACATGTGCATATTTACACAAACATCACTATTGATGTAAAAAATTAGACTATCTCTAATTTATTTAATCACAGATAAAAATATAAATAAGACAAAAAGTTTTAAAGTGGTTCAGCCTTGAACGAATGGCCTACGTCCACTGTTTGTATTATTGTTGACTGTTTAGGAACTCTCGAGGTAGAATTATTCTCAAGAAATTCCGATCCCTTTACAACGAGGATGATACAATGTATTTATAGCCCTGAGGCTGTACATGATAAAGGATCATACATAGCTGTCCAATAAGCGTATACATCTGTATGATAATAATCAACATTTAATGCGCATTTAATACTCTTAATTGTCTGATAATAAATGCTCTGATCGAGGTGCAGCTCGGACCGCTTAAGCTGCTCGGACAACCTAAGTATCTCAGTATCCATGAGTTTCTCGGTGCGGTAAAGTTCCTCAGAGAGCACATACTGCTCGAAGTGTTTAAGTTGGTCGGGGAAATTGAGTTCCTCGAAGTCAAGGTATAGTTCAGAAATGTTTGTTATTGCCACGCAGATTGACATGTGTCTCCACTTAATTGAGCCATGTCAGCAGACTAAATTTTGTATCAACAGAAGCCCCCAATGATTCACAGTTCGAGACTGAGGAGTGTGGAACATTCTTCTCGAAATATGGCGGGATTAAATGGTCATCCTGAATTTTAGGAACGTTTTCTTTGCATTTATTTTTTCTTTTCAAATTCATAAAATCAGACTTTTCGAATTTTCTTAACTGCTTCGATCTCCAAGCCCTTTTTGTCCTTTTAGCCGCCGGTAGCGTAAACGTCTCTATTTATAATCATTATTTTTACCTTTTCCCAAGGTAAGGTATTTAAGCATTGTAGAAAATCATATCGTCTTTTACTTTTTCAAATCAATATCTTTGAGTTTACCATTTTCTCTCTCTCTCTCTTGTGTGTTCATCCCTTTCATCGTTCGTTGTCAACAGATTCATCCTTTTTCTTTAAGATCTTCTTCCTTCTCTTTCATTTCATTTATTCACCATGGTTTACCTTGTTGAGTCGCTTGATAAGTTTCGCTCTGATTTCTCTATTCCTTCATGGGTTGTTCTGGAGGAACTTTCTGATCCTTCATAGTATTTCATTTTGGCTGAGGGACATTGGTTCCCCAGCCTCTTTGTGGCTGAATGTGGCTTTTCTTTTCCCCCAAACCCTTTGTGTCTGGAATTCTGTCAATATTTTGACGTGGTTCCTGCAAAAATAGCCCATAACACATGGAGAATAGTTAATGGAGTTCATAGATTAAATCTGATTCACGGAACTCGTATAGGAATTCCAGAAATTATGTTTTGTTATAGATGGGCTGTTGGTGACAACACTTTTTATTTAAAAACTAGGTTTTTAAATAGGGTTCTAGTAGTCAATCTCCCAGATGCCAATAGGGATTACTTTGAGCACTGCGTTGTTATGAAAAATTGGCAACACCCTCCACTAACTGAAAATGATGTGTACCAGGGTCCTAGATGCCCTCCCTATGGCAATGGGATAGGTTGTTTTTATTTTATTTTATTTTTGAAATTATGCTTCCTTTGTGTTTGATAAAATGTGTCACTGATATTTTAATTTTGATTTATTTGCAATTGATAGCAAGAGAAAGTCTCCAAAAGAGACATAAGTTAATTTAAAACATCTGAAACTTATCTGGGGTTTGTATCAGACTGTTGCCGACGAGCATATCAGATCAGCTTCATATTTGCTGCAGTATAAGAGTTACACCTCATCTTTTGCTGCTCGTCCTGTGATAAGTGACGTAGAACCAGTACCAGCTTCTGCAAGTTCTTCACCTGAGTCACATATTCCTCTGAGTGAAAGAATGAAGAAAAGAAGAGCTCCTTCCCTCTTCGAGAAATCTGCCTCTGTTACTGGAGAGGCAAAGAAAAATAAATATGATGTCCCAGAAGAAGGGATAAGAAAGATCGATGCACCTCCTCCGGCTGCTCCTGTGAAAGTTACCGAGAAACCCCCAGTGGCTCTGAGCAAGGTCGCTGCTCCAAGCGAGGTTAGAGTCATATCCCCGACTAAGACTACATCCTTGGTCGAGACCGTTGATGCTCCTCTGAGGAGGCTGAAGAAGAGCTCCTCGGTTAATTTGGCTGAATCCATCTCTCAGCCCCCGACTACTGGAAGTGGTGTTCCCACTTTTGTTTCCCCGAGCTCTGCCATGAGCTCAGTGAAGTCTTGTATCATTCTCAAGATCCAAGGTATTGAAGAAAATCTTTCTCAGGGTATGGTTACCACATTAGCTGCTCGTCATATTGCTTCTATAAGTATTATTGTCCTAGACTTTCATTTTTCTCTTGTTATATCTTTGCACCGACTTGCTGTTATTTTCTTTTCCCAGTTGGTAACCTGTTTTAATACAATTTTGAAGAAGGATGAAGATATTAAAGCTTCAAGCTCCTCGTCAGGTGTAGAGGAAGCTTTGGTGGGTCTGACGCAGTCTCTGAAGGATTCTCGTCAGAAGTATGATGATGATAAAGCTACTTGGGAGAAGAAGCTTAATTCCATCGAACAAGAGAAAGATCAGGTTGTTGAGGTCTCCAAGGGGTTAGAGAAGAAAATAAAAGACTTGGAGGAGAAGAATAAAGAGCTCGAAGGGAAGCTCAAAAATGCTAGGGAGCTTGAAGGTAAGCTCAAAGCTGCTGAGGAAGAGTTAGGCAAACTTCGGTAAGTAAGTTGTCAGAAGGAGGAAGTGGAGAATAAATTGAAGGCTACCGAGGAACTTCTATCCGAGAAGCTTTCCTCAGAGAAGGTGAAAAGAAAGTTAGTCGTGAAAAAGTCCTTTAGTGCTGCCATAAGGGTCTAGTTGCCATGATGTCGCAGGTGGAATATGGTATCCTTAAGTACTTTAGGGATGGATGGGTCGCTGCTCTGAAAGAGCTGAATGTTAATGAAAATTCCAACCTGTTTCAGCAACACATCCCTGGCCCCCCTCCAACTCCTAAAGAAGAAGAAGAGGACGAAGCTGCCTCTGAGGAATCCTCCATGGCGATGGGAGATCAAATTTCTCATCCCACAGTTGTCCAGTCTTCCTGCGAGCAACTTCAACCATCCATTATTTCAAATGAGCAGCTTCCAGCACCCTCTGAGCAACCATCTGTGCCATCCGAGCAACCTACCTCCTTGTCCTAGCCTCCCGAGAAAGTTTTGGGAGACAAGGAGAAGGTGTAGAGTTGTTCAGATTTTTCTCTCTGTTTATTTTTGTCAATTGTAATTCTAAACTATGTACCTCTCTTTTATGATATAATAAAATTTGAAGTTTTGCCTATTCATATTGTTGTTTCTCTTCCTCTTGCTCCTTATTGATTCTTTCTCTTTCTTCTTTTTACTAGTTTATGGCCATGATGGAATTGCTATCTGCTCATGATCCAAAATTATTGAGGCAATGCAATGATTACTTCAGAGTTGGTCACACAATTATGACTGAAGCTCAAATCATTGATATCCTCGATCAAGATGCTTCAGAGCAAGTAGTCGAAGCCTACCAGTACTTAAAGTGTCTTCTCGGCCGGGCAGTGGCTAATAATGTAGCATATTATGACATGATTGAAGACCTCCAAGGCACTCTCGAGGAGCTTCAACAGTAATACAAGGAATCTTCAGCCCTCTTACACCAAGGATATGAGAAGAAGTATCAGCAACTGAATGCTGATAAGGGATATAATAAATTATTTGCTGCTTATGAAGTGAGGGAGAAAACTTTGAAAACCGAGGTCGAGGAGCATAGGCAGATAGCCAAGTTGTTGGAGCAGGAAAATAATAACCTGCGAGGAGAAGTATCCCAGCTGAGATCTGCTACCTCTACCTCAAATTATTTGGTCCCTGTAAACGACGATGGATTATCCTTCTTGGAGGTTGAAAATGCCAATCTGAAAGATGAATTAGAAACCTTGAAGAGGATTGGGCCTTCTACCTCTACTCGGGGATGAGCAAGAGCTTCTCGGGGATGAGTAAGAGCTTCTCGGATTCCTGTCTAGGAACAAAGAACTCAATCGGCACTGGAGAATCAAGCCTTCCAATTGATGGCAAAAAACCAGGCGTTGGCTGAGATGTCCAAGAAAATCATGAATCTGGACGAGCACCTCTATGCTCAAAAGTCTGCTTTGGAGAGTAAAGAGCTCTTCGTAAAAAATCTGCACGAGCAACTGGAAAGGTTGACTTATCAATTCCATAAGCAACCTAGAGAATTTTGGATGGCTGGGTATAATGAAGCCCTCTATCACCTCGATGATCGGATTCAGTAATCGAACAACGAGGGGTATAAGCAAGGATGGTTAAATGCCTTGGGCGTGATACAATTAGAATAAGGTCATTATTTGTGGGACTACCATAATCCTGGATTGCTCGACCTACCAGTGTCACCATTCAAACTTGACATGAACTGGATTCCTGCTCGGGCAATCCCTCAGTGTTTGATTTCCAAATATCTTGGCGATTACAATCTCCATTCCAATGCTGAGATATCTCGCCCAGAGCACCTACTCAACCGTCCATCTGTGATGAACATTAGGATGCTCAAAGACCTTAATTTCATATATTCCCCTTATGCCTTAGATGATCCTCTTGCTGGCGAGGAACCTGTTTCAAAAGCAGAGGGGAAGAAACCAATAGAGTAGGAATCTTGATGTAATGATTATTTCATTCTCAGTGTATTTTGTTTTGGATTTAATAAAAAACTTATATTTTTCTTGGCCATCTTGATTGCCATTGTCTTGTAGATATTTTTTAAAACACTTTAAATATGTGTATCTGTTAAAAGATAACAACATTGTGTTATTTGCCGATCAACTAAAGTTGGTGAAACTTATGGTTGACTATCTTAAATTGATGATAATCGTTTGTCGACCAACTAGAGTTGATGATATTTTGTTTCTCGACCAACTTGGTGGTAATTTGAAATGTTTCAAGTATAAAAAATTTTTCTTGATCACTTTTTAATTCGAAGCCATTAGCTTACTTTTATCACATACTCATGCTTTGTTTAATAAAAATGTTTCCGACCAACTGTAGTTGACAGCTTCTTATTCCCGACCAACCTGAGTGGGAGGATTTTCTTCCCAACCAACCTTAGTTGGTAGTTCTGGTAAATAGTTTTTTATGCCCGACCAACCAGAGTTGGTGGATATTCTTCCCAACCAACCAGAGTTGGCACTTTTCGGAAATATTTTTTATCCCGACCAGCCGGAGTTGGTGGATTTTCTTCCCAACCAATCGGAGTTGGCACTTTTGGGAAATATTTTTTATTCCCGACCAACCGGAGTTGGTGGATTTTCTTCCCAACCAATTGGAGTTGGCACTTTTGGGAAATATGTTTTATTCCCGACCAACCGGAGTTGGTGGATTTTCTTACCAACCAACCGGAGTTGGCACTTTTGGGAAATATTTTTTATTCCCGACCAACCGGAGTTGGTGAATTTTCTTCCCAACCCACCAGAGTTGGCACTTTTGGGAAATATTTTTTATTCCCGACCAACCGGAGTTGGTGGATTTCGCTGAGCAGTGTGTAACATTAGTATTCCGCAAAAAAATTTCAATAAAAGGAGAGAATTGGGTAGAATATTCACATTTTATTCATACTGATGAAACAGCATTACATGAGAGTTTATATTACTGATAATATTTGTGCAGGTGTTCTGCATTCCATGCATTCTTAAACTCCTCCCCCTATAAAGTTTCTATTCTGTAGGTTCCTGGTCGAACATCTTCTGTAACTCGGTAAGGTCCATGCCAGTTCGCTTCCAGTTTATTGTGCTTTTGAATCACTTTCTTTAGCATATAGTCTCCTTCTTTCAGGTCGCACTTCTTCACTCTCTTATTGTAGAACAAAGATGTTCGTTGCTTGTATGCAGCATTCCTGATAGCTGCTTCTTCTCTAACTTCTTCGAACATGTCCAAATCTAACATTCTCATTAATTCGCCGATAGGGGAGTTGAAGTTCAGTACTCTGTGTGTTGGAAGACCCAACTCGGCAGGTATAACAGCTTCACTTCCAAATTCCAGCATATATGGAGATTCTCCAGTTGCTGCTCGGGGGGTAGTATGATAAGCCCATAGTACTGAATGTAGCTCGTTGATCCAGTTTGCTTTTGCGTCATTCAGTCTTTTCTTCAAGCCATTTAGCAGTGTTCTGTTTGTCACCTCAGTTTGTCCATTGCTTTGGGGATGGCCTGGTGCCGAGTGGATTTTCAAGATATTTGACTGATGGCAATAGGCAGCGAACTCCTCGTTATCAAACTGGGTTCCATGGTCTGTGATGAAGGCATGAGGAAGACCATATCGACAAATGATGTTCTTCCAAATAAATTAGTACACCTTTTCATACGTCATGTCGACAAGAGGCTCGGCTTTTACCCACTTAGTAAAATAATCCACTACGACAGTGAGATATTTAAATTTTCCTCTGGTCGTTGGAAGTGGCCCGACCAAGTCAATTCCCCACATGGCAAATGGCCAAGGGGAAGTAATTGGTGTCAACAATGCTTGGGGAGTTCTTCGAATGTAGGAGAAGCGCTGACACTTGTCACATTTCTTGGCATAGGCAATACAATCAGCCCTCATCGTTGGCCAGTAGTATCCTTGCGTCATTATTCTTTGCAAAAGCGTCTGACCTACTACGTGGGCTCCACAGGATCCTTCATGGACCTCTTCAATCAAGTCCTTCACCTCGGCGGGATGTACACACCTCTGCAAGCCAGCTATGATTCCTCGTCTGTATAGAATACCATTAGTTAGTACATAACGAGAAACTTTAAACTTCAATTTCTTGGCTGCGAGTTTGTCGATCGGTAATTATCCCTCCTCAATATATGCCGTGATGGGATCCATCCAAGATGGCCCTAAATCAAGGGTAATAAAGTTTATCGTCAGATCTTCTTCTATGCTCCGACCAGCTATAACTTCAATTGGGATTGTTCTTCGTAGCTCGGTACGAGTAGCCGATGCTAATCGAGCTAAAGCGTCTGCTCTTGCATTCTCCATTTTTGGTATTCTGACCAGTTGAACAGTAACAAATTCCGATACCAAATTCATCGCCTTTGCATGGTATTTAATCATCAACTCTCCTTTTGCTGCATATACACCGAGCATTTGGTTTATAATCAATTGGGAGTCACTGTATACGATTACCTTCTCTGTATTCATGGTTTTTGCCAGACTAAGACCTACAATCATCGCTTCATATTCGGCCTCATTATTAGAAGCTTCAAATTAAAAGCGCAGAGCATATTATATATCGACCTCATCTGGACTTTTCAGTACAATCCCAGCTCCACTACTTGAGGTGCATGATGAGCCATCCACATACAGGTTCCATATAGGTATTTCGTCCTCAAAATTCTTATTGGACAAAATTCCTCGATGGAATATTTGTTGCTCTTTTATCTCCATTTCTACCACACTTCGCTGCTCGCCGAACTTATCCTCTTGCTCTCCGACCAACTTAAGTTGACCGGGGTTTAAATTTGATGATCCTGTAACATCCACAGGTTGGTCGGTGTTCATCTTTTATTCCTCGGGGGTATCAGGATAAGTGAACTCTGCTATAAAATCTGCTACTGCTTTCCCTTTCAGTGACGATCTAGGCTCATAAATTATATCATATTCACCGAGTTCTATTGACCAATACATCAATCTCCCTAATTTTTCTTGTTTATGAAGAGCTTTCCTCAACGGCATATCGGTATATACGACTATGGTATGAGCCTGGAAATATGGCTTCATTCTTCTACTCGCTTCGATCAGTGCTAGTGCCAACTTTTCC
The DNA here is from genome assembly GCA_949130495.1 of Sambucus nigra. Lineage (NCBI taxonomy): Eukaryota > Viridiplantae > Streptophyta > Magnoliopsida > Dipsacales > Adoxaceae > Sambucus > Sambucus nigra. The sequence continues at coordinate 2,360,516 of CASBWL010000485.1, forward strand.
AGCTTTGGATATCTGATCTCTGCTCCTCGGAAGGCCTTACTAGTGTAATAAATTAGTTTTTGTACTCCATCCTCTACTCTTATTAATGCCGAGCTAACTGCATTTTCTGAAACTGCCAAATATAAATACAATCTTTCTCCCATCACTGGCCAGGATAACAGTGGAGGTGCTCCCAAATATTTTTTCAATTCTTGAAAAGCTTTCTCGCATTCTTCATTCCATGCAAAAGTCTTTCGGATCGTTTTGAAGAATGGGAGGCATCTATCAGTTGCTCGCGATACAAACCTGTTAAGTGCTGCTACTCGCCCTGTAAGACTTTGCACTTCTTTCTTCATCGTTGGAGATCGCAGCCCTAACAGAGCTTTGATCTTTTCAGGGTTTGCTTCAATTCCTCATTGATTGACAATGTACCCGAGAAACATGCCTTCTCGTACTCCAAATATGCACTTGGTCGGGTTCAACTTCATTTGGTATTTATCTAGTTGATCAAAGGTCTGGTCTAAGTCAACTAGATGGTCAGCAGCTCTTGTACTCTTTGTCAGCATATCATCAACAAAAACTTCCATATTGCAGCTGATTTGTTCTTCAAATACCTTGTTCATCAGCCGCTGGTATGTCGCACCTGCATTTTTCAAACCAAAAGGCATAACATTATAACAATAAGTTCCCCAAGGGGTAATGAAAGAGGTACTTTACCTGTCTTCAGGTTTCATTTTAATCTGGTTGTAACCAGAATAAGCATCCATGAAACTCAGCAGCTCGTGTCCCGAGGTAGCATCCACTAGTTGATCAATTCGGGGCAAGGGAAAATGATCCTTTGGACATGCCTTGTTGAGGTCGGTGAAGTCTACACACATTTTCCATTTGTTGTTCTTCTTTTTCACCATTACTACATTTGCTAGCCAGTCTGGATATTTAACATCTTCAATAAAGCCAGCTTTCTGGATCTTCTCGACCTCCTCCTGTATAGCTTGGTTCTTCTCAGGGCTGAACACTCTTCTTTTTTGCTTCACTGACTTGATCTCCTTATTCACATTGAGCTCGTGGCATAAGAAATTTGGGTCTATTCCGGGCATATCCTCATGACTCCAAGCAAAAGTTTGTTTTCTGCTTTTTAAGAAACTTATCAATTCATGTTTTAGTGAGGCATGTAACGACGAACCTATCTAATTGTTCGTTCAGGATGCTCGTCGTCCAGAATGATGTTTTCAGTAGCTTCCACCACCTGACCTTTCACGAGTTGTGACTCGTCTATAGGATCCAATGTTTCAATTTCTGCACCCTCATCCACCTGATAGATAGTAGTCTTTTTCCTAGATTCCTCCAGTTCCTCCTGCTCGGCAGATGAATAGTAGCATTCCCGAGCTACTTTTTGATCACCCTTCACAACTCCTACTCCAAATTTGGTAGGAAATTTTAGGCATTGATGTACCGTAGATGGTACTGCTTCGAACTTCTTCAATCCTACCCTTCCCATGATGATATTGTAGGTTGATTGAACATTCTTATCCATCACGAAGAAGCGTACTCCTTCTGTTCGACAAGTAGGCCATGTACCAATTAACATATCCAACTTGATCGTCCCAAGTGGAAAAACTTTCTCGCCAGCAAAACCGAGGAGGAGCCTATGATAAGGCTCCAACTGAGACAACTTTAGATTTAAGCTGTCGAAGCACGAGTAGACCATAATATCAGTCGAGCTACCATTGTCAACCAGTACTCTCGAGATCATCACTTCCTTCATTCTCATTTTGATCACCAATGGGTCATCATGAGGATACAGCACACCTGCGAGGGCATTCTTGGAGAAACCTACGACCAATTTTTCCTTGTTTACCTTCCTCGGGCGATCATTTTCAGCCAAGTTTATTCGTTGAATATATGAACAGGCTTGAGCCTCGTTGAGGTAAGCTTTTCTTTCTGCAGTAAGGTCTCCACCTCCTGCATCTTCACCTGTAATAACATTATAATCAAATGATCCAAAACGTATTGAAAATACCTCACGTTCTGGCTGCCTTGGTCTTTTCGGAAGATCGGGGTCGTCTTCTGGATCATCTTCATGGTCTCTTTTCTTATTCTCCTCTACTCGACGAGGAGATATAGACCCCTCTCTTGCCCGGTCGTTGTTTCTTCTTTCATTTCTGCGATAAACATACTTTGCCAGTTTTCCTCGTCTAATGAGTTCTTCGATCTCGTTCTAAAGAGCTATGCAATTTTTGGTCGTGTGGCCATGATCCTTGTGGAACTCGCAATATTTGGCCTTATTCCTTTTGTCAGGGTCTGACTTCATTTTCTCTGGCCAGTTTAACTCCTCACTGTTCTTGATTTCTTCTAGAACATGGTTGATGTCTACCTTCAAAGGAGTATAATTTTCAAATTTCTTTAATACCTCCCATGATGGCTTTGTTTTTGAGTGCTTGTCACCACCATTGTCCCTATGCTCTTTCTTTTTGGCCTTATCAACCTCCACCTTGATCTCTTTGGTATCCATATTCTTCTTTGCATCCATTGCCTCCTCGGCATTCATGATCTTGGCCGCTTTTGCCATCAGTTCTGACATGGTTCTGGGTGGATCTTTAGCCAAAGTGTAGTACAACTTGTTGGGCAACAACCCACTCATCAGAGCAGTAATCGCTATTTTTTCCTCATAATCGATAACTTCGAGTTTCTCTTTATTGAAACGAGTTATATAATCCCTGGTGCTCTCACCTGCCTTTTGTCTAACACTTAACAAGTGTGCTACTCATTTAAACGGTTTTGCTCCAAAACAGAAGTTTCCAATGAAGAGTTCGGCCAGTTAAAAGAAAGTTGAAGTCTTACCCCGAGGAAGATTGTCGTACCATATTTGAGCAGATCCTGTAAGAGTTCCCGAGAATGCCCTGCATCTCATCTCATTTGGCATAGCATAGATGTCAGCAACAACTTAGTATTGCTCTATATGAAGGACAGGGTCAGTTTTTCCATCATATTTAGGAGTAACAACAGGTGCTTTGAACTTTGATGGTGTGGGAAAATCCACAATTGCTTGGAGAAAAGTTCTTTGTAGAGGATTCTTGGCCTTGGCCATTTCCCCTAATCTATCCTCCAACCTCTGAATGGAGCCTTTCCACGCATCATTTCCTTCCTCGGGCCTATTGGTTCGAGCAACTGATCGCGTGGATGTTACTTCTTGGGATCTATCTTGTCGAGCAGCTGGTTGTGATTGGGCAGAACCCTCTCTTAAATCAAATGGTCGTCAAAAGTTTCTCGACACAGCCTTAGGAGGATTTTTATTATTCCTAGGGCCCAATCGATCAAAAGGAGAGACCCTACTCAATCTTTCCAGTGCAGTGGTCCTTTCTGGAGAGAGAGTGACGTGTTGTTCAGTATCTGTGGCTCATACTGACGAAGTTCGACCCGATTGATAAGAAAAATCTTCAGATTTATCAGTGCGATGTGAATCGCTTTGCTTAATGCGTGAAGAAAGTAAACGAGTATTTCTTTGACCACGTCGTTGTCCTGAATAGGTTGATGCTCCACCTTGGATAGTTTGCATGAGTTATCGCATTGTTTCCTACATGGCTGTCTGGCCTTGAGCCAAACTGGCCATGATTCCAGTCAGATCTTGGATATTTGGAGGAGCGGATGGATTTGTGGGGTTTCCAGCGTTTCGATTGCTGGATTCAGGATTGTCATCCATTGATGATGATTTGTTTTTGGTGAAAAATGAAAATTACAGTCGTTTTCCCACAGACGGCGCCAATCTGTTGATGTAAAAAATTAGACTATCTCTAATTTATTTAATCACATATAAAAATATAAATAAGACAAAAGGTTTTAAAGTGGTTCAGCCTTGAACGAATGGCCTACGTCCATTGTTTGTATTATTGTTGGCTGTTTAGGAATTCTCGAGGTAGGATTATTCTCAAGAAATTCCGGTCCCCTTACAATGAGGATGATACCATGTATTTATAGCCCTGAGGTTGTACATGAGAAAGGATCATACATAGTTATCCAATAAGCGTAACATCTATATGATAATAATCAGCATTTAATGCACATTTAATACTCTTAATTGTCTGATAATAAATGCTCTGATCGAGGTGCAGCTCGGACCGCCTAAGCTGCTCGGACAACCTAAGTATCTTGGTATCCATGAGTTGCTCGGTGCGGTAAAGTTCCTCGAAGAGCACATACTACTCGGAGTGTCTGAGTTGGTCGGGGAAATTGAGTTCCTCAAAGTCAAGGTATTGTTCAGAAATGTTTGTTATTGCCACGCAGATTGCCATGTGTCTCGACCTAATTGAGTCATGTCAGCAGACTAAATTTTGTATCAACAATCACAAACGTCACATACATAACATATTTATCTCAAGCTTAGCCCTCGCATTCTCAGTGTGATCATATCATATGGGTATTCTCGATCATCCAATAAATCATAATTTTATCCTTTTCGAGATTGCCCCAACCATCAACTTGCAGTGCAAAAGTTTTCTCAGTGCTTCCTACATAACACTACCCAGCTCCACTGGCCTGATATCGTATAATAACTCTTAGCTCAAGGTGTTTCTCTACACGTTCAATGATTAACATTTAAAACTGATGCCCTAGCATCGAACAAAGCTTCTCCACTCCCGATATTTTTTAAGGTTCATGCGTGAAATGTCCCCCAACGACACTCAAAAAGAACTTCCACCAATGCACTATCCCCTAGCATTATCTGTCATTGAGTTTTGTAGGCCCCAAGCGTATAGTTGGGACAATCAAAATCATGTCCCTAAATGTATACATCTAAACATCGTATCCCATGTCTCTGAAGGAGTCACATAATACTGCGCTCGTACTATCACTAAGTTCCCAGCGCTAAATTGATAACGAGCCCTATCTCTCTCTGCTCGACGGTAAACCCGGTATTCCCTGAATCGCATTAGTAAAGTTCCTACGCATTGGGATTGAATAAAATGAGACAACTATACACTCTAAAGTCTCATCTACATTACAATATAGATGCGAGGTAGATCCTCTTTCAGTTGAAACATCATAAAAAAAACATCCTGCCCTGGAGCAGCGAATACGATAGCCTTGTTGTAACTGCCTACCATCATTCAAACCATCGCTAACCAGACCATATGCAGGATAACATCATTATCAAATAACATATCTCAAAATGAGCAAACCCACTACAGTATATCCTCTGAGTCTCCACACCCGCTCCCCTGCAAATGTAACCAAAGAGAGCCCAGCTACTCAACGGTAACTATATACAAACTACCGTACTATTAACGATATATATATATATATATTAAACCCATTTCACGTGCGAATCTAGTGCTAACAAACTATGATGACTCGCTCGTGTCACCATAAACATACCCCATTCACCCTAAGATAAAACTCATACTTTCAATTTCCAATAGCACTGGCGGTTCAAATGGTTCCTGGACATAACACTCTCGTCCCAACTGAACCAAAAACTTCTACAATTATTGCCCCTACTAGGAAACTAGCTCCTGCCCATAACTCGCTACGGACAAAATCAATACAGGTGGCCCTACTCTAGACACATATGATACCTTTCTATGTTACCCCCTGTCTCTATACCCACAAGCTTTGTCGGGATTATCCTTCTCTCGAACTTGGTAGTCTTAGCATCTATTGCTACCCACATTGTTGCTTTGGCTCTACTGGCTCTGTGGAACCTACTGTTGGCCCTGACAACCCTGACCGAATATGCTATCACTCGGTAGGAATTCCATTAATCTAAATCATTTAATTGGGCTCCCTGCTGGGTATTTCCCTATGGCGTCTCACTAGAGCCAATAAATTCATGTCTTACCCTCTAAGATAGATTCTCCAACTCTCTTGGCTCTCTTCACATGGAAGCACTAATATATACATTGTAAAAGCATGGCATTAATGCGAACTGCACAGGTGGTGCAAGCCATATTTCCCATAAGTGATGGTTCTTCTACACATGAGCCTATTATCCCACTTAAGGACTCCTTTCTATTCCGTATCATCTCTTTCGGGTACGAGCTTCGCTAAACGAGTGACTTCTTTCTCACAATCGCCCTCTGTCTTCTCCTCTTGTGATAATTAAAGAAACTGCATTTTCCTCTATATCTAAGCATAAGGTGAAAGAATTTGTGGTCATACTGCACTTGGAATTTCTTGATTATAATAGTATCTCTCTCATTGTCAGCTCTGACTCCCACCACTGCCACAATGCTCCTATTAGTTCAAAAGTTGCAAAAATTTGTTTCTGAGTGCCACTGCACTCCGTCGTAGGAAATTGTCTTAGGATTTTCTCTTTCCATTGGCCTATCATATTTTTGCACTTTTCCCGAACTCTTACGCATGGCCCTTTCGAAAATCCCATCTTACTCTCTCCCTCACCGACTGCACTGAGTGAGTCTGAATTTGTGCCATCATCTTCTATGGTGGTACTTGAGAAAACTACTGCTCCCTAGTGGTTATCACGACATCCACTGCCTAAACAATAGCAGTGGTGACTTCTACTGTGGTCACCGCCCCCATAATATTCTATGAATCCAACTGGGCCTCTCCTCCTATAGTCCTCCTAACGGACCTCACTAGTCGTGATAGAGGAATTCCAATCGAACTCGTATATAATTCAATAAATTACACTCAATAGCAGGAGAACGTAAGTCACATTATGAATCGACAGTCCTAAGCATAAGGCTCTATACCAAAAAAAAGCAACGCTGAATACATAGTAAGCTACACAGATCCTATGGACTCTAGAACTTGATGCTCTAATACCATCTGTGACACCTCACCTATTTCAATCATGGGTGATCAGTCATTTATCAAAATAACCTGGGATCTCATTTGGTTCATTCTTCGCATAACTTTGAAAAAACTTTTTAAATTACTCACCACCTATGTCAAATGAAGTTGGTGCCAAAAATTTATCTTTCACTAACGTAACCACAAGCAAAAATAGAAATATAATAACTCAACCATGTACACAACAATATATAAGAGTCTGAATCATCACATGGTAATAAATAAATAATCAATTTCTAATAAACCATCGGTTCCAAAATAGATATCCAAGCCATAAGTCTACGGAAGTAAACTGAATCCAAATCTAAAGTCTCATAAATAAAACTGAAAGACTGTAACAGTTGAAGGGGAAACATTCCCAAATGGAATACTGAATAACATCCTTATATAGGAATGAATAACTAAAGTATCTACACAAATCCTGCATGCCTTCACAAGTGATGCACCTACGCATCCCTAAATTGAATCATCAAGCTTGGCATCTTTATGGCTGGACACCTAAAATGTTTTGGCAAAATGTTTTTAACACGGGTCAGAACCCAAAACCTTTTGAAAAATATTTAGCAAGTAATTAAGATGCAATAATTAAATATGCATTAACACTTTTCATTTTAAGCCTGTGTCGCACTCTCTTGAGATATTACTCACCCCTCAACTACTGTGCACATTTATTGCTTATCTTCTAATCCAACTAGTTATACTACCCCACCAAACTAGTCTTGTTACATACATTTTTATATCACTCTACTCTATTGTGAGTACTTCCTCCCTTTAGTTCCTAAGTTATTTTACTCATTAACTTAGTTAATCATTTCCACTTTAATTGGTTATATAACATTCACACTACCTATATAAGTAGTTCATTCATATTTTATATATTTACCCGTGTATAATTATCTACTCTATTATATACGTATAATTATACTACAAAAATCACACATATGTCGTGTATAATAACCATCCTCCCGATTAATAACTCACTAAATGCTTGTCTCTACAATGCTATCATATCCCAAGTATACTCTAATCCGGTTACCACAAGTCACTTAATTCACACCGAAATAGGTAAACAAAATCGTAAACGTAGTGGAGGCGGTTATAGTTCTCCCAGAGTGTGACCGAATCATACCCAAAACGTCTCACCTCGAAATAAATCACAACATAAAATAGCGGATGCCATGACCAGGGGATTATAATCTCCCTCCATTCAGTAACAAGGGTATTTCCAATATTTATAAAAAAACTTATATATATACTATCTCCATACCCATATATATATAAACACTAATTTGTCTAACCCATGCCTATTGACCACCACACTTGCCTAATTTCCCGAGTCTATCACCCAATTATTCATTTAATTTGAATTCATTAACTAAACTAATAACACAAATTAACCATGCTAGACTACTTGAGCTCTAATCACAACAGCTCATATACCAATCGTTCATGAATTTGTCTCACTCAATTCATTATATATTATTAAACATAAGGTGTCATTCTTACCATATTTAACCTAATATATAAATTACCCGATCACTCCTGCATAATTAACTCTCTTTTCAATTATCCAAAATATTTATTCACTTGATGTAACTAATTTCTGTCTTCCTTAAACTCATCGAAAATCACCCAAACAATTCAACAACCCAAACACAGAACTGCCAGAGAATCAATCTGGTTGTTCTATATGCAAACCGATTCGTGTACGCAGAAATTTGAACCGGTTTGGTCCTGCTATGAACCAGTTCGCTGCCCCGAACATCAAACCCAAACAAACATATTTAATCCCAAAATTCGAATCAAACCTCATTTATATGATCATAAACCTTCATCAATTCATATATATAACTAAAAGGGATGATTCTAACATCACTAAATCATTTAAGTATTAAGAATATGACTAACAATCAACAATCAATTTGTTCAAATGGGTTTATATCAAAATCTCTCAACATAACCCTAGGTTCAGTTCCTAAATTCGAATCTAAATCATTCAGCCCATATATCTCTACAAGATTTTAATTCCATGTTAATATAAATTGTCTACAATCATCAATTTATCATTTGAATATCAAAGGAGATTTATTTCATCCCATAAGCTCCCACTTTTCATAAGATAACTTTCCTATAAATGTTTTTCTACACCTACCAGGATATGAACATAAATTTTCTGCAATTTAAATTGAAATAAAGTTAATCGATTTCCTTTCTATATTCGTAGGGTCTATTTACACATTGTAGAAGACGATTTGATGAAAACACTCCCAAATCCCCTTTGATTTTTGATTCTAAAGCTCTCCTATTTTCTTCCTTCTATTTTCTCTCAATCACTAGGGTTTAGAATATGAATTGTGACTGCCTCTGACTCTTAAACCTAGGCATTTAATCTCCAATCACAAAATTAGGGTAACGGGTCAAGTCTAACTACCCCAAATACCCCTGTGTTGGCCCGCCCACGTCTAAGAAGGCCCTGAGACCCAATTACTATCCCCGAGAAAACTATTTTGAGTATCTCGATCCATCCAGAATCAATTGTAACCTCAAATTTATCATCCAAGTCACTCTACAATAATTTCCTATCTCGACCTCATCTACACGCGACTCCTAGTTGAGATGTAACACAGTCACAACAATATCACTCGCTATAATGTAAAATAATTATTTACTAAGCACTTAGTAATTGTATTCCATAAATATTAATCTTTATCTCTCCCGATTAAGATTTTAATAAACACAAAATATTAAATTAAATTAAATTAAATTCCGACACACATGTAAATAAAAATAACCGAATTAATTAAATTCTAAATACTCAAAAATATGGGGTGTTACATCCCAATGCGAAATAAACAAATTAAAAATTAGTGCAACTAACTGCACTAGTTGAGAAAAAAATAAACTATTCTATTGGCACAGTGAGAGTAGTAATCCTACTTATTTACTTTCAAATGACTGAATAAATTACCATTTATGGTAAAGTTGCCAACTGAATCTTTCAATCAACATGTCCAAATTAACCTTTATTCGAATAAAAGTTCACGAAATTTTCAATTACCTTTTCATATTGCCAAGAGTAACCTACAGAAAGATGATGAAAGAGTTAAAGCATAAATAAATTATTCAATTCTAAAACTAAAAATTTAGAAACTCTTAATTTTCCTCTTCGTATACATATATGCCCTCATCATGCTGAGTATAATCATCAGACAACTTAAAAGAATAATAAAATTCTTTTATTCTAAGTTAAATGTTTGGGAACTAGGAACGTTCCTCCATGAGTTTTGTTTTTGTGTAATTGTCTTTCACCCAAGTAAGAAATGTCAACACATGTTAACCATATAATGAAATGGAAGATTTATAATTAAAAAGTGGAGGAAAACTAACTTTTACACATTTTAGATCTAAGTACAAAAATTCCAAATTAATCAAAAGTATTTAGGTAATTATAATAAACAAAAAATGAGAAACGACATTCGGGTTAAACATACATATTCATGTTTTTGGAAGGAAAAGGTAAGGGATGATTGTAGGTAGTGATAGCTACAAACTAAAATTAAAGGTAACCAAAATATTAATCACAACTATATGCTAAAGTTCCAAAAAAATAAATTTTTAATCCAAAACCCAAGGACTTTTGCATTCACCTAGATTAATATTCGTAAGTAATTAAAATTAAAACCAAAACATTTTACAATTCCAACTAAAATCTCAGGCATCAAACCCAGGTATTATATATAACAAAGATTTAAATCACAGTTTTAACTTTAAACTTCATCAACAATAGCTATACAACAACTATAGCACTACTAATGAACTACCTATCCTATATAGTGACAGGAAACAAATCATTGCTCCCATTCCTTTTCACAATTCAATTTTCAACAACAAAAAACCAAACACTAAGGTAGTTACATGTAACTAAAGTATTGAAAGCAAAAAAATTACAAAATAGTATAGAATGAGAGAGTATCCTAAGATAGCTGATTGAGATATTTTTTCATTAAGAGAACCGTTTGATGTACCTGAAAGGATAAAAATCAAAATACGATACTAGAAAATAATAAAAAGAAACTCTATTTAAATTTTGCATATAGAAAACCTCTTAAATGAACCCAAAAATCAATATTTGGAAAACAAAAAAAAAGTTTTCGGTTCTTTTGTGTTAAATAACATACAAAGAATAAAATAGAAATCGTGAGTAAAAAGAGAGAGAATGAATGAGTTGAGAGAAAGCAGATCACCGGCCTGAGAGGAAAGTTAGTCAAGTGCGTTAATTTGAGAGGAGTGAAGAGAGAGAAATTTAGTGAAAGAATAGAGAAAGTGTGATGGAAATGTCTTGGGGAACAAATGTTCAAGTGGAAAATAATTTAGGGGAAACGAAAAAGGTAGATTTGAAATTCAAATTATGAAATGTTAACGGAGGGAGCTCGTCTCAGTCCTTAAAAAATGTACGAGGATGTGGCACTAATCTCAACCATATTATATATATATATATATATATATATATATAGAGAGAGAGAGAGAGAGAGAGAGAGTGAGAGAGAGAGAGATGATATTGATGTGTAATTGCTGTAAAGAGAACATTAAATAACAAACCAAAGAAGAGACATAAAATCATTAAAGAAAGAATGGGGGCTACACAACAATAATGGAAACATTTATGTTAAAAATGAACCCTTGGATTTTTTTATGTGCCTAACTCATATTTGTTGCATCATTGCATCATTCTATCATTGTACTGTAAAAAACTAGTATTTTTTCGTAATAACAACATGGATTTAACTAAAAACTCACCACGCATAATCAATCATAACATAATGAACAAAAAATTTCTACTAAAAACTTAACATAACACAATCAACAATTTTTTTCCTACTAAAAACTCACCTCACCTAATGAACCAAGAAACAATCAATAAATTATTACACCCACCTCCACTAATTTCCTTGGCATCACAACAAATATAAAACGTTGCACGTGATATTTTATGATGCCAAACATGACATACCACAAGTAAGTGGTCCCTAGACATCTCACAATGGGTTGGGCTTACCAACAACAAATTGGGGCTCACAGACAAAAAAAATAATAAAAAGATAACGCACTAACTAGTTGCAATTAGGATGGAAAACATCATTTTTATTATCAATATCATTTTGGAATATGAAACTGATTTATATAATTGTGAATAATATATCCTTGTTAATAGTAATATCGTTATCACTATATGTTTTTTCAATACATGATGGTTTCAACGAAGTATAATGATCACTCTTTGTTATGTCTCGTAACAACTAAAATAATACTATTCCTATAATTGGAGTCATATACTCTTCTTATTTTGCAAATATTTTTTTACCATAGTTGATCACTTGGGTACAACCAATTTAGTCACATAAAGACGTCATATGGAACCAAAGAACTAGATAAGGCATGAAGCATTCTTTACTAAGGAATGCATAAAAAATGTGGATATAATTAAAGGCATACAATTGATTCATATATTTACTTGCGGCATATATTCAATATAGGGCTTTAACGCAAATGTGTTCATTTTGCATCAGGTCCATTGCCAACTGAGATATTTAATATCTCAACAATGAAAATCCTTTTCCTAAGCTCCAATAACTTCTCTGGCTATCTTCCATCAAGCATGGGCCTTTGGCTTCCCAATCTTGAAGAGATTTACCTATACGCCAACAATCTTAGTGGAACAATTCCAAGTTCTATCGCAAATGCTTCTAAGCTTTCATTTGTATCCATGACCGACAACTTATTTACTGGCTCTATACCGAATTCATTTGGTGATTTAACCCTACTGAATACATTGGAGTTAAGTGATAACTATTTGACCAAAGAATCATTTACTCCAACATTGAGATTTCTCTCTTCTTTAACAAATTGCAAACAATTGGAATACTTGTCAATATCAAATAATAAACTAAACGGAATTTTCCCAACGTCATTTGGTAATCTATCCACCTCTCTTCAAGTATTGCAAGCATCCCAATGCAAAATAAAAGGAAACATTCCTATTGGAATTGGAAACTTGAGTGGCTTATATGCCATTTATTTAGACGGAAATGAGTTAAATGGATCCATCCCAACAACATTTGGAAGATTAGTACGTCTACAACATGTAGATCTTACACAAAATAGACTACAAGGATCCATCCCAAATGAACTGTGTATGTTAAAAAACTTGGTAGACCTTTTATTAAGTGATAATCAGTTCAATGGGTCAATACCGAAATGCTTGGGAGAAATTGTATCTTTAAAATTGTTGTACATAGACTCCAACAAATTGACTTTTATTCCATAAACTTTATGGAAATTGAAAGATCTTCTGCGTCTAAACGTATCCTCAAATTTGCTAAGTGGAAATCTGGAATCGGGTATTGGAAGTTTGATAGCTATAAATATAATTGACTTATCATGGAATCAGTTGTCAGGGGATATCCCAGCCACTATTGGAGGTGCCCAAATGCTAAGTTTCCTCAACTTGTCACATAATAATTTTCAAGGATCTATTCCTCAATCGATGGGCAATTTGATAAATTTAGATTCCTTGGATCTGTCAAATAACAATTTATCTGGACTGATTCCAAAGTCTTTGGAGGAACTGAGGTATCTAACAAACTTTAATGTCTCTTTCAATAAATTAGAAGGAGAAATTCCCAATAAAGGACCGTTTGCAAACTTCACAGCCCAGTCATTTATGCAAAATGATGAACTATGTGGTGCACCTCAGTTACAAGTTCAACCGTGCAAAGACAAAACTCATCGACGGTCAATAGAAAAAGTTATGTGTCCATTAAAATATATTTTACCCTTCATAGAAGCAGCAACGATTGCAGTTGCCCTAATATTTGTGTTCACAAGACACACAAAAAGGAAGATGAAATTATTGGCCCATAAAGATTCATTGCCTCTTGCGTGGAGAAGGGTGTCTTACCATGAACTTGTACAAGCGACAGATGCATTTTGTGAAAGTAACCTACTTGGTATGGGGAGTGTAGGTTCGGTGTATAAAGGAATACTTTCAGACGGGATGACTGTTGCGATAAAAGTTTTCAATTTAAATCTAGAAGGAGCATTGAAGAGTTTTGACGTTGAATGTGAGGTAATGTGTAACATTCGTCATCGAAACCTTATCAAAATCATCAGTAGCTGTACGAACTTGGATTTCAAGGCCTTGGTTATAACTTACATGCCTAATGGGAGCCTTGAGAAGTGGTTGTACTCTCATAATTATAGTTTAGACATTTTTACACGGTTAAATGTAATGATAGATGTTGCAACTGCCATGGAATACCTACATCACGGCTATGAAACACCTATTGTTCATTGCGATCTGAAGCCTAGCAACATCCTTCTTGATGAAGATATGACTGCACATGTTGCTGATTTTGGAATTGCAAAACTCTTAGGTGGAAAGGAATTTATTGAACAAACTAAGATACTCGCAACAATTGGGTATATGGCACCAGGTAATGTATAATTATTTTTTTTTGATAATTTGTATGGTCTCAAATGTTCTATAAGAATTAAATTCTATTGATTAATTTATATATCATGAATGTTTGTCTTGTAGAATATGGAACGGATGGAATAGTCTCTATAAGTGGCGATGTCTATAGTTATGGTATCGTATTGATGGAAACATTCACACGGAAGAAACCAACCGATGAATTGTTTTCTGATGGGATGAGTTTGAGGAGTTGGGTTCTTGAAGTATCTTATGGTTCAATAATGAATCATGTTGATACAAATTTCATAGAAACAAAGGATGAATATTTATCTGCCAATAAGCAATGTTTGTCATCCATTTTTGCTTTAGCCTTGGAATGTTCTACAAATTCACCGACGGAGAGAATCACCATGGAACGTGTTGTGGCTAGACTCAAGAAAGTTAAGAGCACTTATCTAGCAAATACAAGAATGAAATCGTGACAAAGGTAGATGATAATAATAAATATAATGTTCACTACTGTTTACTATATTTAATATTTACATATCAGTATCATGCTTTTAAATGATTAAACTTCCTCTAGTTTGAAATCTCTTTGAGTTGTTAAACAACATAGTTGAGTCATACTCTAGTTTCATATGGGGTTAGGAGAATGCTATTGTATCCCATAATTGTCACTAAAATAGATTAGAAAGAATTTTTTTTAAATGAAATTTATTTATATACAAGGAGGAGAAAAAGTCTCTCCTATGGCTCTTACAAGAGCTAATGAAAATAAAAATAAAACAGAAAACATCCTATGAAAATCTTCGACATCTTGAGCGAGATGCAGAAGGCCTTAAATTATATTTTAGAGCCGATTTCTCTTATTTAGATAAGTACAGAAAATAGTCTTTTTTATTTGCCACTCCAATCACCATGTCTTGATTGATAGAACTAGAATCTATAGTGTCTCGTAAGGGCTCAAAGGAGTTACTAAGAGTTGTGTTATGCATAAAATATTTATTTTTCTGGCATTTTTTCCCAGCCGAGTCTTCAATGAGTGGGATATCGACATATGAATTAATTTCATGACTAGAATCAGTTAATTCTTTCCGCACTGAATCCTCATTTAAATTTGGAAAAGGCACCGCCTGATTTAAAAATTCCTTATTAAATGATTCCATATATTGACCTTTATTATCTTCCGGAATTGTTGTCTTTGTCATCTCATTAAACGTGTTTTCCTCCTCAATGTATTTTGCTCCAAGACTTTCATCAGGAATATAGGACTGTTTGTGATATTCCTGACTTCCCTCATGTTTGTTGTTACCTCTTTCACCGGAGCTACTACCTGAGACACCACGTTTTAGATGAACCACCTGATTTTTTACAGAATTTTCGGCCACCTCCTGAGCAGGTATTCCATCACCAACATGTATGCCCTTTTTTGCCAAAAACCGAACACGACCTGGGTCCAATTGTCCATTATGCGAAACAGCAAAAGCAGTGCATGGAGGCGCTGCCACTACACTAGTAGACCTATTCAAAGCAACCTTGATATTTTGACTATTTTTTATAATCAATAACTGGTAGAATATTAGAAGGTGTGTCAGCTTTTATCAGCCACTTTTTTGAAAGGTTCCTGCATTCCCTAACAGTGTGGCCAATGGTTTTACAATAGTGGCAAAAACTTAGTAGGGATTCATACATCAAAGAGACAAAAAAACAGCCCTGATCTCTTTCATCAAGGAGTTTATCAAGTGGTTTATTATTCATATCAACTTCCACTAAGACCCGAGAATAAGAACCATACGAACGATCAAGAGCGGGTTTGTCAATTCATAATGGGATACCAATACCTCTAGCAATTTGCAAGAGAAGTCTTGGATCCCAGTACTCTCGGGACAATCCCATGAACCTAATACAAATTGTTGCAGTAAAAATGACATGATTTTCTGGATGAAAATCAGGTATCCATTCAAAAAGTTTGAAAAAAGCCGTATATAGTTTATAACTACGAGGAGACCAGACATTGTTCATGTCTGTGGATGAAGTAGAATGAAGATTGTAATAACCCTTACAAATATGAGTAAGAATCCAATCATTTTGAAGCTTCCAAACACTGGTGAGATGGAGTTTTAATTCCTCATGCTTTCAAGGTTTATCACCTTGGCAAGAACCAGTCTTCCAATTAGGCTAGAAGAGCTACACTTCTTTATGACTTCCAGATAGACCTCATCAATAAGACGAACAGCTAATGTGTCCGCACATTGGTATGTGGCAGATAATGGCGGTAGGGTTGGAGGAGATCGAAGAGGTTGAGAAGGAGGAGATTTTTTGTTGCCAAGAACTTCCGCAAAAGAGAGTTTTTTTTTTAATGTACATCATGAGCATGAGGGCTAAGAGGAGTGCACACGTCATGGAAAGATTTGGGATCTAAGATCCAAGAAAGAAGGACATCTTGAATCCATGAGAAAAAGAGATGGGACGATATTAGAGAGAGTGAGAGAAGAGCTTCTCTCTCTAGTCCATTACCAACAACGATTACATTAGATTAGAAAGAAATGTAATCTTTTAAACCAGAAATCAAAAAGGAACTCAATAAAGATACCTGGCCATAATAACAAAAATTTTGCACCCCAAGTGTCATACATTTAAGTTGTAGTCATTTGAACAAATTAAGTATAACTTTAAACTAATCACAACGTCAAATTTTAAGTACTAAAAGAATGCCTTACTTCACTCAATGCATGTGCAATTTTATAAATAGTCATTTGGCTTGTGACCCCGATTTATAAAAGGGTCATTACATTCGGTATTGAAGTTTCAAGTATTATCACTCTTGGTACCATTTTCGTTTTTTTACGTATTTTTACACTATTTGTGCGACACTTTTTTTTTCTCAAAAGCGTAACCAAAAATGAAAGTGTAATTTTGATGGGAATCCATTTTATTTTTCATTGTATTTTCTATTCTTAGTTCTTTTTAGGTATTTTCTCTCATTTTTTTATAAATAAATGAATTTATTAAAAAACCAATCGCTAAGGGAGCGAACCCGTATACAGGAAGTATACAAATCAAGAGCAACACAAGAAAAACCAACTAACCCACACCGACATCTGACTCACAAACCCCCCAATTACACTCCAGAGTGGAGCTCCTCCATAAACCCAAACAGATCTTGAGTCGTGACGGAGATCTTCCCTTTTGACCAACTGAGCAGGGTGCTTATGAATAGACCACGAAGTCTTGAGGGCGCCATCTGAATCCCTTAGAAGAAACGAGCGTTTCTCTCCTTCCAAATCGTCCACATAATATAGTGAGGGAGCATACGCCAGATTCGATTGTCTCCCACCCACCCCCTAGGAGGGTTCCACGCCTCTAAAAGGGCCCTTACGGACACAGGCATAACCCATTCAGTCCTAGTAATGGCCAGAAAAATATCCCACAACCCTCTCGTTACCCTGCAATGTAGAAGAAGATGGTTGGTCTTCTCCTCTTCCTCCTTACATAACCAACATCGGCTAGCCAGTCAATATCTTCTCTTCTGCAGACCTTCCATAGTCAAAATTGCATGTCTAACCGCCGTCCAAACAAAGAATCTCACCTTAGGAGGCGCCTTCACCTTCCAGAATTTTTTCCAGGGATAACGGGCCCTGGGGATACCCCTGTCACTCAGAATAGTATAGTACCCCCTAACCGTAAATGCCCCATATCCACTCCCCTTCCACCTCAACGTGCCTTCCTTAACCGCCAGACGGGGAGCCGAATTCAACCACTCAAAAAACACATCCGCCTCTTGGAGTTCCCAGTCCCATAACCTTCTTCTTAGCTGAGGTCTCCACGTGGCATCAACATCGCTAACATTCCAGTGATCGAGCACCGAACCGTCTTGATTCACACCTAGGTTATAAATACCTGGAAACAAGTCCTTAATAGTCCCATTCTTTCCCCATTTATCTATCCAGAATCTAATCTTATCCCCTTTCCCTAAAATAAACTCAGTATTTCTAGAATAAGCCTGCCACTCCCTCGCAATATGCTTCCACAAACCCACTCCATGTGCTAAGGCCCCGTCCCCCGGCCTCCACCCCATCTGTCGAGTCCCCCACCTCGCTCCGACTACCTTTCTCCATAATCTATTTTCCTCCCGAGGAAATCTCCACAGCCACTTCCCAAGAAGAGCTCTATTAAAAACCCTCAAATTCCTCACTCCTTCCCCACCCTCCTTAATGGACTTACAAACCTCCTCCCATTTAACTAAATTGTGCTTGAAACCATCCTCAGTACCTCTCCACAAGAAGTCCCTCATGAGTCTCTCCATTTTTTTACACACGATCTCAGGTAACGGTAAAATGGACATGTAATAGGTTGGCAGACTGGATAAGCAACTTTTGATAAGCGTAAGACTACCCCCTTTAGATAAAAACCCATTCTTCCATCCTGCTAGTCTCTTTCTCATTTTATCCAAAACAGGGTCCCAAATCGCCTTGGAATTATACTTGGCTCCAAGAGGCATCCCGAGATATGTACTAGGGAAGTTCCCTCTCCTGCCACCCAGTATACTAACAAGCACATCCACATTACCCGCTCCCCCAATAAGAATCAACTCACACTTCCCCGCATTGATCTTGAGCCCGGAAACCGCCTCAAAACAAATCAGCAGAAGCTTCAAAGCACGAATTTGACTACATTCAGCATCACAAAAAATTATCGCATCATCTGCAAATAGAAGATGGGTAACCGTAATCAAACCTGTGCTCGCAGATCCAAATCCGAATCCCTTAATCCACCCAGTCGTAACCACCCTACTCAACATCATACTAAACCCTTCCATTACGATGATAAATGGAAAGGGGGATAATGGATCGCCTTGACGAAGCCCACGCAAACTAGGGAAAAAACCCTCTGGAACCCCATTAATTAGCACCGAAAATCTCACCGTAGAAATACACCTCTTAATCCAACGACACCAACGCTCGCCAAAACCCATCCTTCTTAGTAAGTAAAGAAGTAACTTCAAATTTACATGACCATACGCCTTCTCAATATCGAGCTTACAAGTAATGCCAGGAGTCCCACTTTTAGACCTACCCTCCACACACTCATTAGCCACCAAAACAGCATCGAGAATCTGCCTCCCACCCGCGAATGCATTCTGAGACTCCGAAATCAAAGGATCAATAACCTTCCTGAGTAAAACCGACAACACTTTAGCTAGAAGCTTGTACATACTCCCAATCAGACTAATCAGTCTGTAGTCTCTAATGTCAATAGAACCCCCCTTCTTAGAGATTAGAGTGATGAATGTCACATTTAGCCTAGGAAGAAAATAACCCCGATCATGAAACTCAGCAAAGACAGCCATCACCTCCGTCCTGACAACCGACCACAATTGCTGAAAGAAAGCCATCGTTAATCCGTCTGGCCCCGGCACCTTATCCCCGCTCATAGACTTAAGAACCTGTACAACCTCTTCTTCAGTGAAATGACCCACTATAGCCTCAGCCTCGGACTCTTGAATACTTCCCATCCCAACCCCATCAAGAGAGGGACGCCACTGTTCTTCTTCCCGAAACAAATCCTCATAGAACTGAGCAATAGCCCCCCTTACCCCTCTCTCTTCTTCGAACTCAACTCCCCCTACAGATATTCTCCCGATATGGTTACCCCGCCTATATGAGTTTGCCACTGAGTGAAAGAACTTGGTGTTGGAATCCACTTCCTTCAACCACTGAACCCTCGATTTCTGTCTCCAACTAATTTCTTCTTGGATTAACCTCTTCCCCACTTCTTCTTTTTCGCCTCTCCCCCTCTTCTTTCCACCTCTAAGAGTCCGATTCTCCCTTCTTTCTCATCTAACCTCCTCACCTCCTCCATATAGCACGCTGTGACCTGACGCACCTGACCGAAAATCTCTCTATTCCACCTTTTAATATCCTCTTTAAGTAAACCTAGATTTATAGCTAATAGAAAACTGGCATTCCCCTCCACCTCGTACCCCGCCCACCACAAGCTCACCCTCTCCGCAAAATCATGCTCCTTGCCACATGTTCTCAAATCTAAAAGGAATTCTCCCTCCCTCCATCCTCCACACTCAAGAAAAATAGGACAATGGTCGGAAGTGACTCTAGGAAGGGTAGATTGTATTACCCCTGGGAAATGCTCCTCCCACCTCTGAGAAATAAGAAAGCGATCTAAGCGTGACATCGACGGCCTGACCCTGAAACTGGACCAAGTGAAGAAGCCCCCTTCAAGAGGAAAGTCAATCAGCTCCATCTCATCGATGAAATCGTTGAACTCCCTCATGTATCTGCATTCTCTACCTCCGTTACTTTTCTTCACTTCGATTCTCACGACATTGTAATCCTCTCCCATTCACGATGGAGCATCCCACACCCTACTCACTCCTGCCAACTCCTCCCACAACTCCCACCTGCTAGTATCCTCCACTGGCTCGTAAATTCCCGAAAAACTCCAAATGAAATCATCCTCCACATTTTTAAAGAGACAAGCTAAAGACCAATTCCCCTCAAGACTCTCCATCAAATCGATCACTGCTGAATTCCACAAAATCACCACCCCTCCAAAAACTCCCGCCGCATCCAAACTAACCCATTTGATCCCTCGCCCTCCCCAGATAGTCCTAATGCAATCATCATCCATAACGTTCATTTTAGTTTCTTGTAAACACAGAACGTCTGGCTTCCACCTCAAAATAGCACCACCTACTATCCCCCTTTTGTTGACATCGTTCAGCCCTCTCACATTCCACGAAATAATGCGTAATTTCATTAAAACACTCTACCTCTTATAGATCTCCCCTATTACCCTCCCCCCTCTCCCTCTGAGCATCCTTCGCCCCCTCTTGTATTTTTTCAAATAAATCCCTCACCACACTCTCTAGTCCCTCAAAAATGACTCCTGAATCTTTGGTAAACGGTCCTAGCAAATCCTCCCTCCACCCCACCGGGTCTTCTATCCACCCTTCTTCCTCACGACATCCCATACTCTCCTATAGTCTCGAAATTTCTAAATCCACCCAAAGTTTAGAATCAATTAATTCATCAAATTCTGAGCCTCCTCCCCCTTCTCCACGCCTATCTAAAGTAGCCTTCTCGCTCGCCACAACTACTGTCTTGCTACCCATCCCTGATTCCCCATTGAGTTTCCTATCCATTTTATCCTCTTGTAAATGCCCCGTTTGATTTAAACAATCCCCCCATCCCCCCCCCCCCCCCCCCGTGTGATATTCCCGCTACTTTCTTTTTTTCCCATCTTTCCCAGTGTTCCTAAGAGCCTTGATATTTTGAAGTCGTAACATAGCATTACCAAGGAAGACATTTTTTTTCCATTAATTTTTTTATTTACCACTTCTGACCCCCCCCCCCCCCCCTTTTTTAGACCCTCTTATGAGCCACTTGAACACAAGAGTCAGCATTTTTCTCTCCTTAATTAGCCTCCACGCATGTTTGAGAGTAATTAGGCATTCTTATATTTTTAGTTAGTCATTCTTAGTCATTTTAGGCTATTACTTGATTATCAAGTAACAATCCACCTATAAATAGCTTTTTACTCTTCATTTGAAAATGACCTCCAATTCTTGAAATATAAGAACTCTTTTGTTTCTCTCCCTAGAAATCATATTATCTTGATTTTTAGGTCATTGACGTGTAGTTGACGTCAAATTGGTATCCGAGCGAGGTGTCGTTCCCCAATAGGTGTTTTAGTGTATTGGTAATAAAAAAAATCGTGCACTACTTTCGATGGATCCGAAGAAGACGACTCGATTTCAAGACAAGATTTACCATGAGTTATGAGAAATTAATCAAGAATTGAAAAAAATGACCCTTCCTTAAATTTTCAAAAAAATATTTTTTCCCCACAAGTCTTTGCGCAAATTTTTTGAATTTCTCACGCGATTCTCCAATTTTGCATGTTCGAGGACGAACTTTTTTTGAAGACGGGCAGAGAGATGGGAATCCATTTTATTTTCATTATATTTTTTATTTTTAGTTCTTTTTTAAGTATTTTCTCTCCTTAATTAGCCTCCACGCATGCTTGGGAGTAATTAAGCATTCTTATACTTTTAGTTAGTCAGTCTTAGTCATTTTAGGCTATTACTTGATTAGCAAGTAAGTATCCACCTATAAATAGCTTTGTACTCTTCATTTGAAGATGGCTTCCAATTCTTGAAATATAAGAACTCTTTTGTTTATCTTTCTAGAAATCATAATGTCTTGAGTTTTAGGTCATTTACGTGTAGTCCACATCAATTTTTCCTACAATATATACAACTTTAACTTATGTTAGTATTTATAACATTACAAAATGTACAGGAGTGTTTTTTTAATTTGTAAGCTTTCTAAAGATAATATGTCACTAAATTGTTGCAAACAATGAAAATAGGCCCCAAAGTGTAAATAGTAAAAATTTGGACCCCAAAGTGAATTATGATGAACTAATGGATCCTCATGTATAATCATAACATAGATACGATCCAACTGTTTACATTATGAATATATATTTCTTCAGTATAAGCATATATTTAAACCTAATTATTTATCTTAATGTGCTAAGTATGTATGGTTAGCTTTCCCACCATAGAAATTTGTTAGAGGCTACTATTCGATTTTGTGCGGAAGTGGGAACTCTAGAGCTCATTTCCTTTGGAAGAATATTTGTAAGGTTAAAGCGTCATCTAATGTCATATTCTTTGTGTGGACTACAGCGAGGAAGGCCATTTTGATGCTTGAGGGGTTGCAGAAGAGGAGTCTTCGTATGGATAGTCATTGTTGGTTATGTAAGGTAGAAGAGGAGAAGACTAATCACCTCCTCTTACATTGTGGGGTGACGAGAGGTCTGTGGGACATTTTTCTTGCTCTTACTGGAATCAATTGGTTTATGCTAGGGATTGTTAGAGATCTTTTAGAGGGGTGGAGACACCCGTGGGGTTGGTAGGGTGATAGGCGGGTGTGGAGTTTAGTTCCTCACTGCATCGTTTGGACGATTTGGAAGGAAAGGAATGCAAAATGTTTTGTTGATTACGACACTGCGCCTTCGAGACTTCGTTACCTGTTTTTGGGCACGCTTCTTAGTTCGTATAAGGAAAGGCTCTTTGTTATGACTCAGAATTTTCTTGAGTTCATCGAGGAGCTCAACTCAGCCTTGCAGTACGGATTTATGTA
The DNA here is from genome assembly GCA_949130495.1 of Sambucus nigra. Classification (NCBI taxonomy): domain Eukaryota; kingdom Viridiplantae; phylum Streptophyta; class Magnoliopsida; order Dipsacales; family Adoxaceae; genus Sambucus; species Sambucus nigra. Next base: position 2,383,949 of record CASBWL010000485.1, read on the forward strand.
TTGGCAGGGTGTGATCGTTTCGACTTTCTTGTTAGCATTATTTTTTGCATGAATACTTCCTTTATACGGGTTATCTCCCTTAGCGGTGGTTTTTAATATCATTTATTTTTCAAACAAAAATCAAGATCCATAACTAAACCGGAAATCAATATAACATAACACAATTGAGATAATTTGCCTACATTAAACCAAATAAATTATGTCAAAGAAATATAACATAACCTACTTGCATTCATTTCCACAAAAATGAAAAAATTATCACATAAAGCAAAAAAAAGAACTAAAATTAGGAAGTGTGGAGATAGATAGATAGATAGAGAGAGAGGTATTTAAAATTAGTAGCTAAGTCATAGGTAGATTCAATTTTGCTTTCTTCCACCAAAGATATATTATTAGCATCAAAATTATTCCTACCAAATGCTTCTTGTTTCCCACTTTAAATTCACCTTAACTCCCAATGCTTCTTGATATTCTTCCCAATTTTTATTTTCTTGAAGATATGCGCAAACTTTTCATTTCTTATCTTTATCATCTTAAATTATAAATTTCCTTACATGTATATATATAAACATATATACAGTTTATTATTTGTGTGTGTGTGTGTTTGTGCACAAATGTGATATTGCACTTTATTTATATTTTTGTTACAATTTCCAATTGGTGATAATGAGGTTTTGAACATTCTATTTTGCAGCCTCTGCTCCTGGTTCACCTCCTAGTATGAGTTTCGGTATGTTTTGTTTTATCAAATGAAAATGCTTCTGTTACATTGGCATGATTTGTATAAAAATAGAATTCTAGGTTAATGTATATACAAAAAAACTTATAAATAATGTAATATGCCTTTTTAGTCCATCCCAATTTATACTCGTGCATCAATAACGTAATGGAATGGAGGGTGATAAAGTGAGAACCATGTCGAGATGAGAGTCTCAACACTTGGTATGATTGAAACATGGACATAACGGGTGTTGCTTCATAATTAAGTTCTTAAAGTCCAATATAAACATGAGTAGGTGGGAATTAAACATATATTAATGAGGCAGAGAGGGGCATTTATAGTGAGGTTTCATGTATTTAGGGACATTGGATCTTGGAATGGTATTATTGGTAGTAATGTGTAGTGTCAGGTGTTTTGAATGAGTAGTGACCCATTATATGATAATGTATCAACGGGGTTGTTTAGGCTAAGGTGACATAAAAGGACATTTAGTTTGCAGGCTTGTCAAAGGGGATAAAGTCAATTGATGTTTGAAATGATTTTATTTTTTAAGAATTTAGGTGTGAATAAAGTCTCGTACTCTTACAGTTCTTGAGAGGGTATGAGACATGGGACCTACTCTTATGGTCACTTTCAGTTTATATCAATTCATACCTAATGTGATTTTTCCTTGTGTATTTGTGTTTTTATCTTCGAGTTATGACAACCCTCTTATTAAAATAAGAGGTGGCCAACCCGATACTCCAATAATTACATGAATCATAGATGGCCCATTATTAGCTTCACCGTATAACAGTAAGTTTACGAGATAACCACCAAAAAATTTTGAAAACGTATTGTCAAAATTCATCTTGTAGGTTAATGAAAAACATTTAAACAATCCAATTGAAAAGAAGGTGGATATAAATAAAGACATCCGTATGATCAATAATCAAGGACAACAAAAATAACTGAATAAGCTGTCGGTTAACAGACCCTTACAATTAGGTTACACCGAGTATTCAAGTACAATATCACATTATACAATACAAGTACAAAGCTTGAGCAACACGGCTGAATGTGTAACCGATCATAACTAGAATACAAAAGGATGGAAGCGTCTATATCAATTATCCTGTAACATCCGTAAGGTGTTATAGCTCATGGACACTGGGATAGAAAAGTCAATACGGGCATCCTTGCGGCGGAGCACCTGGGCGAATATAAGATTCATATAAAATAAAGAGACCTAAACGGGTCAGGGCGCGATTTACAATAGATTCACAAAGTGAATAAAGTGCATGACAGTTATGAACAATTTATCATTATAAATAAGTTTATCTCTCCCTCGACAAATAATGATAAGAATTTTCCCCTCTCAATCTAAAAGCACAACCTAGCGAAATATCAACGATAATGATCAATAATCATGGGTGCATGAGAATATGGATAAAATCTTAATTGATGAGATTACATTTCCGTTTTACATAATTTCACTTCATCGTTCCTTTTCTCATTAGGAAACCTATTCAAATCAATTTATTTCAAAAAGAGCTTAATCATTAACAAAGTCCCACTTTATTACGAATGGTTATATTTCACAACATATAACAATTCTAAGACCATCCTTCCGGGTTTCCCCACTAGATGAGCCCCTAAATAGCTATCATCTTCCAGGGCCTATCATCCTGACAACCTTGGCATCCTACCTCGCGTGATGTCGGGAAGCGGACATATACCTTCGACAGTGAGTCATAACCACACCCGAAATTACCTCACTTCGAACAATAATCACACAATAAATAATAACGGATCATATGGTCGAGGACTATATTCACCCTGTATTCACTAGCCAGGGGACTTTACCTCATGTGCATAACTTCCCCTATGATAGAATTTAGAGAGGTGTGTAAAAGAAAATTATCATTCACATGTTATTCCAATTTTAAAATATACATTAGGTCTTTATCCGGAGCCATAAGTGTTTAATGTTATCACAATAAACTTCAACGTTTAATAAACCCCCAAATTAGTCTCCGAGAAACAATGATGTTACTATGAGCCACCAAGTATAGTATACCTCATTCACGTCTCTAAATTTCCCCAATTATATGATCCTACTCTTCCCCGGTCTCAAACTAGTTTACACAAGAAAAAGCTACTCTAAAATCTATTAATTAATCCCCGAGATAGGCCCAAGTATCCCCGTTCAACTATAGAGTAGTCATATACCTAATATAAGTCTCTAATACACTTTATTTCATCCTAAGAGAAAGTTCCTAGGTCCTAAACCTACAAGAAAAGGGTTACAAACTAAGTTAGAAAAATATCCCAAAACATCAAGAATTCCGAATCGATTCCCCCTGGCCAAATCGATTCGGTCTTGAAAGCGAATCAATTCGGATAGGCCGAATCGATTCGGTCAAGAGGAACCAACATTTTTCATACTACCAAATCGATTAGAATAAGGTGAATCAATTTTCCCAACACTGACCTGCAGCCTACCCCTTTAGCGAATCGATTCGCCTGGGCCAGGATGCCCAATTTCGACTATGGAGGTTAATACCCTAACTTTTCCCAAACTCATTTCTCATACATTATTACCCACACCAACCCTCATTAATCCAACCAAAACACTCTTATATACATACCAACTACTATAATCCACACAATAGTTATCTAAGACAATGTTTAAGGGTTCAAACGGTACAAATTCTTTAAAACCCATATTTGTTCAATTAATTCCAATAAACAACTATCACTACAATTTATTCACCCTAAATCATATATTACCAAGTAAGAAACTTGCCTTAAGCTGAAATCTCAGATTTCCTTCCGGTAGATGCAAGATCAAACCCAATTTCCTCAATTCTCCTTCTTTCCTTTCTTTTTCTCCACAATTCTCTTCTTCCCTCTTTCTCTTTGGGTTTAGGAAGCATACACTTGAGAAATAAAAGGGTTGCAAGACTTAATTGTGCCCTTGGCATTAATTCCCATCTTTAAATGTTAATACACCATTAAAATAACCCGTAACTACATAATTAAGTCATAACCTACCTAAAGTGCCCGGAACCTAAAAAAACCATATGGCACTTATTTTGACTATCTCGATTATTCTGGGACTGACCGCGCCCTCTAAATTGGCATCCGGAATAATATAAATCATTTCAAGTTCTAACTTCATTTTAAACCATAAATGTCCTTTAGAGCACAACGACACAATAAAACGCAATGTGATGCTATTTACATGCACTCAATAGTAAATATGCAAAATCTTGTCAATATTATCTTTTAAATCAATTAAAATAATATTTACTTCATTATCCAATATTTTATATAATTACCTCACATGGTAAATCAATATAGAATAAATCACTCAAAAGTAAGGGTTATTACATACTCCCCCCCTTATAAGGAAATTTTTCCCTCAAAATTTAGGTGTACCTTGTAAAAAGAGATGTGGATACTTTTCTCGCATATCGTCCTCACGCTCCCAAGTTGGCTCCTCGACATTGTGATGCCCCCATTGGACCCGAACCAAGGGCACCACTCTAGATCTTAGCCTACTCTCCCCGTGATCTAAAATTTCAACGGGTTGTTCTTCGTATGAAATATCGGGCTGCAATTCGATATCATCTAAAGGGATGTGCCGGTGAGCTCCTTTACACCTCTTGTACTTTTTCAAGGATGAAATATGAAACACATCATGAATCTATTGTAAGTGTTCCAATAAGGCGAGTTGATAAGCTATTGGGCCTACTTTAGGAATAATGGGAAAAGGGCCGACATAGCGCGGCGCAAGATTTCCTTTCTTCCCAAATCGCTTTATACCCTTCATTGGCGAAACTCGCACCAAAACTTGATCTCCAACCTCCAACTCCACATGCCTTATATTCACATCAGCATAACTCTTTTGACGATCTTGAGTGATTCGTATGAGATTGCGAATAAGTTCAATCTTTGAAGAAGTATCCTGGATCATGTCAGGACCAAGAAATTTATTATCCCCTACTTCTAACCAACAAGTAGGTGATCTACACGGTCGGCCATATAATGCTTCACAGGGTGCCATCCCGATAGTGAATTGGTACGAATTATTATAAGCAAATTCGACCAAGGGAAGGTATTGTTCCCAATCTCCTTTGAAATCAAGCACACACATTTTGAGCATATCCTCTAACATTTGATTGATTATTTCCATTTGCCCGTCTATTTGAGGGTGATAAGAGGTACTCAACTTCAATTCGGTTCCCATAGCTTCTTGGAAACTTCGCCAAAAATGGCAAAAAAAAAATTTATCTCGATTGGAGACTATATTAATGGGAACCCCGTGGAGTTTAATAATCTCCGCAATAAATAGTCGGGCATAACGAGCAGTGTAGTAGTCTGTACGTACCGGTAAGAAATATGCTGACTTGGTTAAGCGATCAATGATAACCCAAATGGAATCATGATAGCTTTGTGACGTTGGCAATCCCGTGATGAAATCTATCGAGATTCTTTCCCACGTCCATATCGGTATTTCTAAGGGTTATAACAATCCCGTCAGTTGTTGATGATCTACCTTCACCAGGCGATAAGTAGTACATTGGTGAACAAATTCAGAAATGTCCCATTTCATTCCCGCCCACCAATATTCATGACGCATGTCTTGGTACATTTTGTCCACACCAGGATGTACCGCAAACTTGGACCCATGAGATTCTGTCATTACGGCCCATCTCAAATCCCCTTCGTTCGGGACAATAAGTCTCCCTTAGAAACGTAACCCACCCTTAGGACTTATAGAGTAGGATTCCACTCCCTCGGTTAATAATTGGTGCTTAAAATCCTGACAATCTTTATCCCTTCCTTGATCTTCCACAACCCTTTCCACTATCGTAGGTGTAAAGGTCAACACTGATATAAATGCCCTTGCAACAGCATCCTCTTGGTTAAGTTCTTTCCATTTAGCCTTCCATACCAGTGCTAACTTCCCCTCAGGTTTCCGACTCAACGCATCCGCCACTACATTAGCCTTACCCAGGTGATAGTGAATAACAAATTGATAGTCTTTCAGAAACTCCAACCACCGATGTTGTCGCATATTTAAATCCTTCTGTGAAAATAAAAATTGCAACAATTTGTGGTCCGTGAAAAGATAAACTTCTCACCCAGGAGATAATGTCTCCAAATCTTTAAGGCGAAAACCACTATAGCAAGTTCCAAATCATGTATCGAATAATTATTCTCATGGGGCTTTAGCTTATGAGAAGCATAAGCAATAGCTCGCTGCTCTTGCTGTAGCACTCCTCCCAACCCTTGCAGATATGCGTCCGTAAAGACCAAATATTCCAACCCTAGCCTCGGTAACGCAAGTACTGGAGCAAAAATCAACTTATCTTTCATCTCGTCAAAAGCTAGTTGACAAGAATCATCCCAAACAAACCTCACTACCTTCTAAGTTAAATTTATCAAAGGTCTAGCAACCCTTGATAAATCTGCGGTAATAGCCAGCCGAACCCAGAAAATTGCGAATCTCTGTAGGTGTCATGGGATGACCCCATTCCCTCACCGCAATAACTTTACTCGGATCTACCGAAATAGCTCGAGCTGTCACAATGTGACCTAAAAACTGCACTTCCTGTAGCCAAAAACCACACTTCTCAAACATGGCATACAATTGATGATCCCTCAATGTCTACAGGACCAACCATAAATGTTAGCATGGTCGGCTTCAGTTTGAGAGTATACTAGGATGTCATCAATAAACACAATAACAAACTGGTCCAGGAAGTCTTGAAACACTCTATTCATGAGGTCCATAAACACTGCAGGAGCATTGCTTAGCCCGAAAGGCATAACCAAAAATTCATAAGACCCATATCAAGTTAAAAATGCAGTTTTGGACACATCTTGTTCTCGTATCCGCAGCTGGTGATACCTCATCCTCAAATATATTTTAGAGAAGTACGACGCACCCCTAAGTTGATCGAACAAATCATCAATCCGAGGTAGTGGGTATTTATTCCGGATGGTAACTTTATTCAACTCCCGGTAATCTACACACAACTGGAGGGAACAATCTCTCTTCTTCACAAACAATACAGGAGCTCCCCACGGTGATGTACTATGCCTAATAAACCCCTGTTCTAATAACTTCTGAATCTGATATCTTAACTCCATCATCTCAATCGGAGCCATACTGTATGGAGCTCTAGCAATCGGCCGCATTCTCGGTGCTAAATCAATCACAAACTCAATCTCCCTACTTGAAGGTAAACCTGATATCTCCCATAAAACATCTCTAAAGTCTCTAACAACGGGAATCGACTCTAAGGAAATGACTATATCAGGAGAAGTCTCGTCCGCAATGCAATACAAATAAGTGCTACAAACTCTCTTTAAACGAGGCATAGCCACTAAAAACATCTTTTGACCCGGAATGGCAAAGACTATACTCTTCCCATAACAATTTACTATCGCACGGTACTTCACTACCCAATCCATACCCAGGATAACATCATACCCGACCATATCAAGGATGAGTAAATCGGCCTCAAAACACAAATTACCAAAATTTATTTCTACTCTTTTACAAAAAAAGAAAATAAGCGAACCATCACCCATAGAGGACTCGACACTAGTGAAAGTACTTTCCACAGATTTAATTAACTCCATCGATTGAGCAAAACTTCTAGAAATAAACGAGTGTGTCGCACCCATATCAAACAATACATGACCCATATGCCCACAAATGGAAAACTTACCCTCAATAGCTGGCGGCACTAGCGAGGCTTGAGGAAGCATAGCATCCTGTATATGGTAGACACGCCCATACTGTAATTGTCCCTGTTGTGGAGGGACAACTGGATTAGGAAGTGGTGGCGGTGGGTGTGCCTGCTGATGCTGTGGAATTCTAGGAAATTATCTCCATTCAACTGCGGACATGATTTCCTATAGTGACTCAGGTCTCCACATTGAAAACAATGACCCGCCATATTTTCTTGATTTCGGCCCCTATTATTTCTGAACTACCCAAAGCCTTGGCCCGGATGGCCTCGACCCCTATTGTTACCTCGACCTTCCTGGCCTACCTGCTGTTGTTGTTAGGCACCTTGACCATGCCTGAAATTACTGCCACCGAAATTAAATCTGCCGAAACATTATCTTTTGGACAGATCCTCTTGTTGGGTCCCTTTTCTTTTGTTTACCTCCCACTGATTAGGACGACGGTAGTTCTCCCCCTCCTGCACCATTGCCTCCTGGCTTGCTCACTTGCCCCATAACTAAAACTTTCTTACTTCCTAGTACATGCAACCGATGATCTTGACAATGAAGTAATGCGGCATTCATTACATCCCCGAATGTTTATAAAGATGGATTTCCGAGAAAGTGTTGTCGTATTCTCCAATGTAAACCTCTAATAAACTTTGATATTCTCCTCTCCTCCAGAGTTACCTAAAAAAACCTAGCTAAACGAGTGAATTCCTCCTCGTACTCTGCCACTGAACGTTCACCTTGAACTACATCTTGAAGTTTCCTCCTCATTTCCCTTTGGATCGCTGGAGGAAAAAACTTTCGATCAAACAAAACCCAAAAGTCGGTTATAGTCATAGAATCTCTTTGTTCTGGCGCGGTCATAGACTCCCACCAGTGTAAGGTTGCTCCAACTAGTTTAAAAGTAGCAAGGATTTTCTTTCGTTCCTCACTACAATCCATAATGCGAATATGGCGCTGCATATCCTTCTTCCATTGGTTAGCTACTATCACGTTGGAACCACCCTGAAATTCTGGGGGATGACCCTCCAAGAAAGATTCTCTTACTCTTTCCCATGGAGAAGGTCCCGCAGGAGCTTGTACCTCCCGAACCCTTTCTTTTTGGGCTTGGGGAATTTACTGAACCATGGCATTCATTGCAGCATTAATTGCCTGGGTGACAATATTAGCTACTTCAGCGACATTTATAGTTCCTTGCTGTGGCGGTGGAGGACGTACATCATCTTCTACAACTCTATTTCTTCTCACAGGGCGACCTCTCTTAGGCGGCATCTGAGATGAGGAAACAACTGAATTAGAATACCATTTAGAAGAATTTATCTTTGCAGAAGATCACAAATATAGGCAAATAAACAATCCTAACAATAAGGCTCTATATCAAAGAACGCTACGGTAGAACGTGACAAGTCCGCATAGATCTTAGAGACTCTAGAACCAGATGCTCTGATACCATCTGTGATAACCCGCTTATTAAAATAAGAAGCGTCCAGCCCGATACTCCAATAATTATAGGAATCATAAATGGTCCATTCTTAGCACCACCGAAACCACCAAAATTTTTAGAAAATGGATTGTCAAAATTCATTTTGTAGGTTAATGAAAAACATTTAAACAATCCAATTGAAAATAAGGTGGATATAAATAAAGACATCCGTACGATAAATAATCAAGGACAACAAAAATAACTGAATAAGCTGTCGGTTAATAGACCCTTACAATTAGGTTACACCGAGTATTCAAGTACAATATCACATTATAAAATACAAGTACAAAGCTTGAGCAACACGGCTGAATGTGAAACCGATCATAACTAGAATACAAAAGGATGGAAGCGTCTATATAAATTATCCCATAACATCCGCAAGGTGTTATAGCTCATGGACACTGGGATATAAAATTCAATACGGGCATCCTTGCGATGGAGCACCTGGGCGAATATAAGATTGATACAAAATAAAGAGACATAAATGGGTCAGGCCCCGATTTACAATAGATTCACAAAGTGAATAAAGTGCATGATAGTTATGAACAATTTATCATCATAAATAAGTTTATCTCGCCCTCGACAAAGAATGATAAGAATTATCCCCTCTCAATCTAAAAGCACAACCTACTTAAATATCAACGATAATGATCAATAATCATATGTGCATGAGAATATGGATAAAATCTTAATTGATGAGATTCCATTTCCATTTTACATAATTTCACTTCACTGTTCCTTTTCTCATTAGGAAACTTATTCAAAGCAATTTATTTCAAAAAGAGATTTATCATTAACAAAGTCCCACTTTATTACGAAGGGATATATTTCAAAACATATAACAATTCTAAGACCATCCTTCTGGGTTTTACCACTGGATACGCCCCTAAATAGCTATCATCTTCGAGGGCCTATCATTAAGACATCCTGGGCATCCTACCTCACGTGACGTCGGGAAGCGACCATATACCTTCGACAGTGAGTCATAACCACACCCGGAATTACCTCACTTTGAACAATAATCACACAATAAATAATAATCGGTCCTATGGCCGAGAACTATATTCACCTTGCATTCACTAGCCAGAGGATTTCACCTCATGCGCGTAACTTCCCCTATGATAGATTTTAGAGAGGTGTGTAAAAGAAAATTATCATTCAAATTTTATTCCCATTTTAAAATATACATTAGGTCTTTATCCGAAGCCATATGTGTTTAATGTTATCACAATAAACTTTAACGTTTAATAAATCCCAAAAGTAGTCTCCGAAAAATAATGATGTTATTATGAGCCACCAAGTATAGTATACCTCATTCACGTCTCTAAGTTTCCCCAATTATATGATCCTACTCTTCTCCAGTCTCAAACTAGTTTACACAAGAAAAAGCTACTCTAAAGTCTATTAAATAATCCCCGAGATAGGCCCAAATATCCCCGTTCAACTATAGAGTAGTCATATACCTAATATGAGGCTCTAGTACACTTTATTTCATCCTAAGAGAAAGTTACTAGGTCCTAAACCTACAAGAAAAGGGTTACAAACTAAGTTAGACAAATATCCCAAAACAGCAAGAATCCCGAATCGATTCGCCCTGGCAGAATCGATTCAGTCAAGAGGACCCAACATTCTACATACTACCAAATCAATTCAAATAAGCAGAATCGATTCGCCCAACATAGACATGTAGCCTACCCTTTTAGTGAATCGATTCTCTAGGGGCGAATCGATTCGCCTGGGCCAAGGATGCCTAATTTTGGCTATGGAGTTTAATACACCAACTTTTCCCAAACTCATTTCTCCTCCATTATTACACACACTTACCCTCATTAATCCAACCAAAACACTCTTATATACATACCAACTACTATAATCCAAACAACAGTTATCTAAGACAATGTTTAAGGGTTCAAACACTACAAATTCTTTAAAACCCATATTTGTTCAATTGATTCCAATACACAACTATCACTACAATTTATTCACCCTAAATCATATATTAGCAAGTAAGAAACTTTCCTTAAGTTGAAATCTCAGATTCTCTTCCGGTAGATACAAGATCAAACCTAGTTTCCTCAATTCTCTTTCTTTCCTTTCTTTTTCTCCACAATTCTCTTATTCTCTCTTTCTCTCTAGGTTTAGGAAGCATACACTTGAGAAATAAAAGAGTTGCAAGACTTAATCGTGTCCTTGGCATTAATTCCCATCTTTAAATGTTAATACACCATTAAAATGACTCATAACTACATAATTAAGTCATAATCTACCTAAAGTGCTCAAAACCCAAAAATTCCATATGGCACTTATTTTGACTATCTCTACTATTTCGGGACTAACTGCACCCTCTTAATTGGCATCCGAAATAATATAAATCATTTCAAGTTCCAACTTCATTTTAAACCATAAATGGCATTTAAAACATAACGACCCAATAAAATGCAACGTAATGCTATTTACGTGCACTCAATAGTAAATATGCAAAATCTTGTAAATATTATCTTTTAAATCAATTAAAATAATATTTACTCCATTATACAATATTTTATATAATTACCTCACATGGTAAATAAATATAGAATAAATCACTCAAAAGTAAGGGTTATTACACGAGTGTGGTATTTGAGTTTATCGAAGTCGCCCCTTGCACTTATAGTGCTTCCAAAGTGTTTCACTTTGTGTGTGCTTTGTGAAGTGATGTTCTTTTGTAAGTAGGTGTCGAGAGTAATTTTCAACATAAACCTACCGTTGTATAGTATTTTTGTGTTATTTTACTTGTTCATTGATGTATTTTATATATACCTAGGGAATGTGGTGCGTATAATTCAGACCTAATCCCACTTCTTTAATCCACCAAGTATTAGGCTCAATCATTTATTTATTTATTTTGTAGGCTACAGTTGAGGGGCCAAACATAAAAAAGTTATCTGGAATTCGAAGTATACAATATTTTTATTATCTTTTTATTCCCCATTTCATAGACTAGATGATTGTATAATGTATTTTAATTCTGACTTTTTGGTGGTTGTATGACTATAGTTATCGTGTGGTGTGGATTTATGTCTGTGGGAGGCATGTTGAATGCAGAGTCTCCTTATTTAAAACTTGCAGCAAGTTTTGGAACTTATATTTGAAATAAACATAATTCGATAAAGCTCTAAGTAATTTTCACTTGGATGTTGAGCTCATTGCACATAAGAATCGCCCATTAAAGTCTTAATGATGTTGTCGGGTCTGAAGAGGGTTAAAATATTCAAATGGGCATCACATATCACTATGTGATGTGCTTGTCTTTAAAATTTATAAAACACCGCTCGAACATTTACACCTTGTTTTTTCTAGTATTTCAAGCCCTAATCATCTTGCAAATTTCTCTTTTGGACGATGAAAATTCTCGAGACAATTTGCATGTTGGGGGCATAAATACTATCTTTTAAATAGTTGGTGAAACTCATCATCTTCATGCACTCCACTCACGCAACTCCAACCCACCCTCCATTAAAGTTATTTCTCTAACCACTTAATAATCATTACACTCCCTAAGTTCTTTCCCAACTCGAATTCTTTATTTTTGTTTTAGTTTACTCTTCTCTTAGTCAATTTCTCATAAATTGAAATCATTGTAATCTTTGCACTTCTCTCTTCTTTCATTCAATCATGCAATATTACAGAGAGCATTAAGGTACTAGATGATAAAATTCATTTTCTCCCTATAAATCTAATTTTATTCTAAGCCTATCATAAAAGGGTTTCAGATTGTTAGATTTCCCCTCTATCTCCCTATATCCCAAATTACAAGTTCACATTTGAAAGTCAAACTTTGACATGAAATTGAATTTTAGCATAATTGATGGAAAAAAGTACAACTTACTTGGATATAGTCGAATTTTCTTCATGGATATTTGAAATTCAGTTGTACTTGTGACGTACAAAATAGAAGTGTAAGGACACAAATTTCCAATTGAGTCATTTGTAGTTTTGGCTCAATTCTAGAAAAAAACGTTTGAGTCATGGGATAGTGTTCTTGTGTATCCTTCAAGCCTATGACAAGTTTGCGTTGAGGACGTTGCGGCCTACTTATCAAGAGAACATCATCGCCGAGTTTCAATGCCACAATTCTCGTCATCAACATCATATTTCAAGACTCCAAGGGTATGAATGCTTTTCTATATTTGTAGGAGACTTGGAATAATTATTATTGGGTGTAATGTTTATTTAAAATAAAGTTTCTGGGCTTATAATTGAAAACCGAACATTCTGGCAACTGGAACTTCGTTAGAAGGTCGTTTGAACGAGATTTCTGGTCGGGAAAATTTTTGGTCGTTAGGGAAAAATTTTGGCAGTTTTAACCCATTTTTTCACTACTTTGTTCCACTATCTTTTGACAGATTTTAAACCTACTTAAGGATAGACTTTTTCCAAAACTTTTGCAACATGTTTGAGAGATTTTTTAGAGCAAATATTTCCAAACAAAAGTCTCAGTTTTCATGTGTCAAAATTAATTAGAAAATCCTCTTATACACATGTGTTTACACTCATAAAATTATTTTATTTACAATTCCAAGTATTTATACATACATATATATTAGCTTGGAGTTATTTGGCACCGGGTTAACTTTTCTACCCAAGAAGAAAAGAGTTTGTGATTGCTTCTACATCTCTCAAAAAAGAATAAGCTTTTGTTTTTATGCGGGATTCTCACATGATGAAAGGCACCATGTGTGGTTGATGGTTGCTTGGTCTCAATTGGTGGACGCCAAGGTTCCGGTGGACTCCAGGATTATTCGCTAGGCGGAGGTTGAAGATGGAAGAAGCGCGTCTAGGCTTGAAGGGAGTCTAGTCAGTTGTGTAAGTCCTCTTGTCGAGTCTTTGTAAAATTCATATCATACTTAGTGAATTTGTTAGGCCGGGGTCGTCCGAGGTTTCTTCCCAATTTGGGTTTTTCCTCGTACACCGTCGTGTTATGGGATTATGAATTTATTTTATTGATGATACGAGAAATCGGCCATAGGGCGTTCTCATACCAGCAGATCAAAAGCTATATGTGTGTGTGTGTTAAACAGGTAAAGCAAGCAAACGGAGAAAAGACAAGGTATAGAGTGGCTCAGCCTCAAAATTAGGCCTACATCCACTGTGTTGCTCCATTCTCATTATATGAGTTGTTTTGTACAATATAACTGTGCCTAAAGAGGCGTACAATTATGATAATAAAGGAGAATACATGATGATTGAGTATTTCGGTCTACTGGGGTGGTAGCTGCGTTGTAGATAAATGGCGTCCAAGTCGTATGTCGGGGTTGTGTGGAGGGAATCGGTATTGGAGAGCCTACCTCGGGCGTGTGGAATTGATCCCTCTCTCTTCGAGGTGTGGTCCTCTATTTAAGAGGAAGTGAGTTGAGTCACATGACCTGAGCACGTGGCGTATACCAAGTCTGCAGTAGTTGTGGATGAGGGGTACCGCGTACCCTAAGGTGGGGTGCTGCGGCCTCTGATGGAGTGGGTCGCACCCTATGGGAGTTCTGGCCGCGCCCTGAGTGTGGTACTGGCCGCGGCCTGTATGGCCTGAACATGCGCAACTGTTGAAGAATACTGCCATGGCAGGGTGCTGTATTTGTACTATCAATAAGCCCCCAAGCCGTAGTGCTAAGGGAGATATATTGGGACTGCGGCTTAGTAGCCTATGTGCCGCGGTGCTTCCAAAGCGACAATTCGTCTTCCGCTCTCCCTTGTATAAATTGTTTTTGGCCGTGGACTTCATTACGTTTCCAAAACTTTTGAGAGAAAATTGAGAGCGAGACTCTGCACATTCCTTCTTGCATATTCCGGCGACCTTCCGAGGCGGTGTATGGCAGTTCCAGGTGGTCTATAGCTGATCTTTGTGACTTTCTTCATTTCCAGGTGATTTTTCGACCACCATTTATAGTTTTATTTCCTTTTGATGCTTTTCCTGGTTCATTCGCTAGAAATCTAGGGTTTTATTTGTTCGTTTTGCTTTTCCCACATATGCTGCATATGAAATACATATAACTGTTCTTGATGTTCATAATCGAACACTCCGTATTCTGTGGGTTTGATCCAAAAAATGATGAGATTTAGGTAATCACTTGTTTAGGATAGAGGCCGCGGCATGGTAAGATTTCAATAATCGTCTGAACTTACAATTCTGCGTCATACCGTGCTAAATGGCCGCAGTCCCTCAAACTATCATCCGCGGCATCAAATCACCCCCTGGTAGTCTAGGAATAGCCTTAAAACTTCCATGAAACCAAGACATCCATGTTAAATAACTATAGCTGCTGCTAAAGCAGAGTGTACTGAAAGTTTAGGAATGGCCGTGTCCAGGAATGCCCTAAAAGCAATTGTCTTATTACCGCGACAGCCTATGTTCCTCTGCTGACATGGAGTTTGCCGCGGCCTAGTTGGGGCAATACCATCTCGACATTTTTAATACTTAAAGATACCCTTCTGCGACTTCTTAGTCTTACAAACCATACTGGATGCGGCGCCTAACTGCGAACTCTACTTTTCAGGTACTGCTGCAGCTATATGAGCTTTGACCCAGACGAGTTCCTGAGAGGCTTTTGGGCAAAGCATTTTGGGACTTCTCCCCCCGAGCTTACTTTCGTGCCTCCTCTAAGATCAATAGGCCCTTGCAAATTAAAAGGTTGCCCAAACTGCATCATACTCGACTCAGACTCCGTGAACTCCGCATCTGGGAAGGTTTTCCAATCTCCGTTGATGGAAGAGGAAGCCAACTCAAGTACTCATCTCATGGGGGAAGGAGATATTACCGCGGCTGCTAGAAATAAGCCTGGAGGTACATCAGGGAGGGCTCAGAGACCCTTGGCCGCGCTTGATATCCGCAGCTCAGTGACCCAAAATTTGGTTGAGCAAGTGGCCGAGGCCTTCGAATTTCCAGAAAATTTGATGTGTTTAGCCCCTACCGCGAACCAAAGATCGTGCACGGTTCTATCCGATGACGGAATTTTCTTCCCCCTATACGCGTTCATTTACGGGCTGCGGCTACCTGTCCGAGTTCCTATCCATCGTCCTTTTCAGGCGAGGAACCTGGCCCCCGCACAGTTGGACCCTAATGGCTGGAGAGCCATTCTCGCTGCAGTTGTCCTTTGGGAGAAGTTGTTCAAAAAGGACATCACTCCCGCGGAGTTCTTTCACTTCTACCGCCCAAAGGAAAACTCAGTAAAGTTCGCGGGCTACTACTACTTTTCTAGCCGTGGTAGTGACGAGACCCTTTACACTGGGAGACCAACCAGTGTGGAAAATTGGAAGGGGAAATATTTCTACATCTCCGGCGAAGGCTGGGAGATGCACCCCGAGGAGAATGAAAGAGAGAGAGCATATAAAATGCCGCGGAAGTGGGGGTCTCCCTCAAAATTAGGTATAAGATTATAGCCGCGTCCTTTTCGTTTCACATGTAACTTCCACTAACTTGAATTATCTTTTCTTTCTGCAGCCCTTGGCAATTTGCATTTTAACAAGCGACAGGAAAAAAGAGTTGCTGAGGTTGCGGAAGTTCCTGCTGAGCACAAGAAGTTTAGCATACTTGTAACGTCGGCAACTATATTTGAGGCGGGATTTTTCCCAAACAAATCCATTCCTCAATAAATGGGCACAGAAGGTAATTAACTGTGCCATTATTTTTATTCCGCGACCGTTTCTTTCCTTGAACTCGTGTTATTCTTTTTCAGGTGAAGAGGTTGACAGGGACCTGCTAGCGGCGCAGCTGGCAGAGATGGATGAGGACTCGGTCGTCTTGAATAATACTGCGCGAAGTAGAAAGAGGAAGAGGTCCAAGGGCAAGGGACCTGCCGCGGCCCCCTCTGGAGATAAGGCTATTGATCCTGCCGCGGATCAGGTGGTTAATGATGAAAACCCTGCGCATAATGAATATTTTGATGATGACATAGGGGAAAAATTAGCCGCGGCTGGCCTGATGTCAAATGAAGTCCCCCTTCAATCATCCTCTCCTCCACCGCCAACTCTAGTGGCGGTTAATGCGAACTTACCACCTCCTCAATTCCGTGGAGAGTTTGGGCCTGACGGTAGACCAAGGCCTCAATTAAGGCAGCCTGACCCCAATTCTTCCTGGGACACTACCGCAAAGGATGCGCGGAGAATGAAGCGAGCCTTGGATGCCGCGGACCTTGACAGGCTGGTTGGAGAAGATCATAAAAATCTGGAGGACTGTGGCCTCCATAGCCTTCTGAGGGTATGTACCAGTTGTCATTTGACTTTGCATCCCATATTTTTCCATATTTTCTAACGTCTTTTCCTTCAGGCCGCGGGTGTGATTGTGGTCCAGAAGAGGAAGTACGAGGCCTTGTATAGGTTGAAAGAGGCCGAGAAGAGTGCCCATACCGCGGACTTGCAAGATTCACGGACTTCTTCTTTTGAGGCAGGGAAAAAGTCTGGTGCCGCGGCTCTTCAGGCAGCCCATATGGATATGGAGAAGGCCAACAAGGCCAGAGAGGAAGTGGAGGAGAATTTTAATCAAGCCGCGGAATCTCTGAAATCCTCACAGGCCCAGACAGCCGAAGCCGCCCGTGTTGCAGAGATTTCAAATACCAAGCTCGCCCTACGCTAGCAAAAATATCAAGAGTTGGAAGATAAGTTTGCTCAGAAGGATGAAGCTCACGCCGCGGCAATACAAAAGTTGGAGGTTGATCATGGCGACGCCCTCCAGCTAGCCATAGATCATGCCGTGGAGTCATTCAAAGGCTCCAAGGATTTCTTCCTTATCAACAACAAGGCATACCTCCGCGGCTACCAGCAGCTGCGGCAAAGATTTATCCGGAGGTTCCCTGAGGACAAGGAGGAGGTCCTTTCCTGGAAGTTAAGTGATGTCGAACATCAAGAGAGCATCGCTGAGCTTAAGGCCGTGGCAGAAGAGAGAGAAAGGCTTAGGGCAGAGGCAGAGGCAGCGGCTGAGGACGGAGAGACAGAGACTGCCGTGGGCGGATAAGAGGCTGGTGATGATGATGACGCAGCCTCTTAAATTCTTAATTTCTGTTGCATCATCAATATAGGGCTGCGTCCCTCCTTTTTGTAATCTTTAACTTCTGTTGTGGCTGCGGCCTCCATTCTGTAATATATGGCTATTAATACAAAGGCTGCGGCCATATTTTTATCACTACGATTGACTGCTTAATATTCCTTGCTTTTCTATATTGCATGTTTTACATTGCCTGCTATAATGAATGATTGCACGTTACTGCCTCATTACTGAAAATGCGTCCGCGTCTCGATAGACATCACATTTCAAGTCCGTGGAGAGAGGTCGATTTCGTCGTTTGATTTTCTGTCGATGTCTGCGCCCACACAAATTGTGTTGAATCATCAAGGCAGCTGCGTAGAAGCCGCGACCCTTCATTATGCCGCGTCATGCAAATATCTTCACTTGATTTCTGTGGCCTTGATTTCAAGGCTGGGACTTGCTGATTGCAGGGGTCCCCAGCTACCTTCATTGCACCTGGTTGTCTGAACCGTTTATCTTTTGTCATCCCCTAACCCACATGGAACATGTAGTGAGCTCTTTCCTTAGACTTGGTGATTTGATGTTGTGGCTTTCTCATGCTTCAAGATATTAGTGCCTTAGCACTTTCATGAATGAATGGCTCCTAGAGCTCTGCAATCATATCGGTGGTTTGCGGCGTACTTCGAGTTCATCTGAACAAGGTACCTCTGTAGACATATGTTGGTGTTTCCAAGTCTTCTCGAGCTGGGTCGTATCACCAATCCCTAATATGCGAGACGCTATCAAGCCTCTCAAGGCTGGGTTATGTTATTAAGCCACCCACAGCTAATATGCAAGACGCTATCAAGCCTCTCTAGGATGGGTTATGTTATTAAGCCACCCACAGCTAATATGCGAGAAACTATCAAGCCTCTCCAGGCTGGGTTACATTATTAAGCCACCCACAGCTGATATGCGAGACACTATCAAGCCTCTCCAGGCTGGGTTATGTTATTAAGCCACCCACAGCTGATATGCGAGACACTATCAAGCCTCTCTAGGTTGGGTTATGTTATTAAGCCACCCACAGGTAATATGCGAGACACTATCAAGCCTCTCCAGGCTGGGTTATGTTACTAAGACACCCACAGCTGATATGCGAGACATTATCAAGCCTCTCCAGGTTGGGTTATGTTATTAAGCCACCCACAGCTAATATGCGAGACACTATCAAGCCCTCCAGGCTGGGTTATGTTATTAAGCCACCCACAGCTGATATGCGAGACACTATCAAGCCTCTCTAGGCTGGGTTATGTTATTAAGCCACCCACAGCTAATGATATATATAAAGCCATCCCTGGTTAGATATTGTAAGCCTCCCGGCTCGATGACGCATCCCAAAAGCTAAGAACGGGCATTATAAGCCCCCGTGGCTAATGTCGCACTCCGAGAGCAGAGAATTGGCATTGTTGGTCCTTGTGGGTAAAAAAAGCTCCTTGAATCCTCGGATGCTTTTGCGAATATGGTCATCATATGATAAGATGTAGTTGCTCATTGCAAGGGGAACTTCTGAGCTAATGAAGGTCGTCATCCCTCCATAAGTGCATCTCGAAGTAGAATAATCCTTCGAGATAATTTTGTTATTCTTCCTCTGGAATCTGTTTAAGACAAAAAGTCTTTTTGTGATATAGCAGATTATGAAACCAAGAGAAATATCAGATATGGCAAAACTTGCTAGTTCATATATTTATATATATACGCTGCAGCTAATGACTTTGTTAACAAAACATAAAGTCTTGGGTATTAAGGCTACAATGAGCTTCATAAAACATAAACATAAATAGTTGAAATTAGAAAGACTAAGGATGAGATGCGACATGCAGCCTCTGCCAGGTCTGGCTGAATCCCTTATGCATTCTTCAGGAATCGCTGCAGCATCCCTTGCCCAATTAGCCTTTCAACTTCATGCTTCAGAGCATAGCATTGCTCTGTGTCATGGCCATGGTCCTGATGGAATTTGCACCAGGTAGCTTTGTTCCTCTTGTGGGGTGGAGCTCTCAATTTTTCTGGCCACCTCAAAATCTTGTCCTCATTGATGAACTCCAAGATCTCTTCAATCGGGAGGCTCAACTGAGTATAGACACCCGACTTTTTCTCTGATTTTTCAGCTCGCCTTTTTTGACCTCTGACGGTTGATTCCACGGTTTCATTTACTGTCGCGGCAGGCAAGGCTGGCTTTATTGTTTCCTCCACTTCCGCGCCTATGTTTTTAGATGCCGCGGCCTCTAGCATTAGCACCCTCTGAGTTAGAAAATTGACCAGGGTCTGAAGTGAGGCGTGGCTATCGTAGAGGTGATTAAGGTGATTGTATAGTTGCACAATCTCATCCTTGACTTCTGCACTCCGGTTGGATTCTCCTTCCATCTCTGCTTTTGTTAGTCTTTATAAAGTATACAAAATCTGAGACAAAACTAACCGAAGTGAGTGATCACAGAAGTATCTGGAAGGGGGGGTTGAATTGCTCCATGATTATGCTGCTGAGGCTGCGGACAGTATGGCACATAAGTGCACTACCGCAGCCTTTTAATGTTATTCACCAAGGTCGATCAAAAGGCCACTCAAATTCCTCCCACGATGATTTTGAATTGTTGTGGTAGGTCCGCACCAGTAGGGGTCGCGGCATGAGATACTGTTGACCTTACAGGACGCATCCTTGTCTGGGCAGGGGAGAGATCCCAAGACAGGAGCTGATATTTTCTCCCCCAACACGCGAAGGAAACCTATTAGGGTCCATTGATGAGAGAATTTCCTTGTGGTGCGCAATATGGCACAACTTCAATGGTAACCCCTAGATCATAGGTAGATGACAACAAAAATGGGAGTAAATATAGCCCTTCCCTAATCATCCACCTTTTTGGGACTAAAGTCCACCACGTATTTTAGCATTATCTAGATGGAATGATATCACAGGGGTATGCAAAATAGATCCAAAGCCATTAAATGAAGATCCAAAGGCAGATCCAAAAATATGAAATACCCGTTAAAGGGGGCGAATATAAAGCGGAGCCCAATAACCAGTAACCGACTCGTGAGCAGATGATCCAAAGGACCCTCAGGGATCGAATAAGGTGTTTGAAGAACTCATATATGCAGAGAAACAAGATCGAAATATCTCGTTCCCACAGACGGTGCCAAACTGATGATACGAGAAATCGGCCAAAGGGCGTTCTCATACCAGCAGATCAAAAGCTATATGTGTGTGTGTGTGTGTGTTAAATAAGTAAAGAAAGCAAACAGAGAGAAGACAATGTATAGAGTGGTTCAGCCTCAAAATTAGGCCTACATCCACTGTGTTGCTCCATTCTCATTATATGCGTTGTTTTGTACAATATAACTGTGCCTAAAGAGGCGTACAAGTATGAGAATAAAGGAGAATACATGATGACTGAGGATTCCGGTCTACCGGGGAGGTAGCTGCGTTGTAGATAAATGGCGTCCAAGTTGTATGTCGGGGTTGTGTAGAGGGAATCGGTATTGGAGAGCCTACCTCGGGCGTGTGGAATTGATCCCCCTCTCTTCCAGGTGTGGTCCTCTATTTATGAGGAAGTGAGTTGAGTCATGTGCCCTGAGCACGTGGCGTATACCAAGTCTGCAGTAGTTGTGGATGAGGGCGTGCGGCCCACAGAGTAAGCAGCGCTGAGCTGTTGGAGGGGTACCGCGTACCCTAAGGTGCGGTGCCGCGGCCTCTGATGGAGAGGGTCGCACCCTATGGGAGTTCTGGCCGCGCCTTGAGTGTGGTACTGGCCGCGGCCGTATGGCCTGAACATGCGCGACTGTAGAAGAATACTGCCACGGCAGGGTGCTATATCTGTACTATTATTTATCTTTTGCAAAAATCACCTAGAACGCATGCTTAGGGTAATAAGATAAAATTGGGTTTAATTTGCAATCTTGATTAAAATGGTGATTGTTTAATTATTTGTGTAAGTTTATTTTAAGTTAATTTAATTCAAGTTCGCAGTAAATTAATTGGATAATATTCTTACCTAAATTGTTAATTTTGATAATTAAATTGACTTGGTTTGAGTGAATTTACAATGTGTGTGTGTGTGTGTGTGTTTACTTTAATTCACTTTGTTGTGTTTAATTTTAATTTGTTTTAAGAAATTAAAATTTATCTTTTGTGTGTGTTGTATTGAACCATCCTTATTTCGCATTAAAGGAAATTATATTTTAAAATTTAAAATTGGGGGCCCCATCACGCACTTTCAGATTAGTATCAGAGTCAGAGCGTTAAATTATTGCATTAAGGTCTTTTTAAATATTTTGGTTAAAAATGGAATTTTTTCCATTTTCAAAATTTCCTGTTTTCGATGGTTCCAACTACGCGTATTGGAAAGCGCGTATGAAATCGACACTAAAATCTATCGATGAGAGGGTTTGGTTGTTAGTCATTAACGGGTGGTCTCCACCTACATATTTGGTAAAAAATGAGCGTGTTCCCAAACCCGCAGATAGATGGAGTGAGAATGAATTTAAACTTGCAAATTTTAATTTCCGAGGTTTAAATGCCTTGTTTAGCGCAGTCACACCGGATGAATTCCGACGTATCATGAGGTGTGAAACCGCTAAGGAAGCTTGGGATATATTACAACTCACTCATAAGGGAACTAGTGTCGTTAAGGCTTCTAAACTCCAAAACCTCACCACTCAATTTGAAACCATCAAAATGAATGAAAAATAAACTTTTGATGAATTTTATGCTAGACTTTTCGATATAGTAAATTCATCATTTAATTTGGGAGAGAAAATACCCGATGACCGCGTAGTAACCAAAATTTTAAGGTCCCTACCCGAGAGATTTATCCATAAAGTGACCGTTTTACATTCTTTAACCACTTTAAACTCTACCAAACATGAGGAACTTGTAGGTGATTTACAAACTTAGGAATTAGATATGTTCCCCTCCAAAATTGATAAGGGCATTGCTTTGAAAGCCCGAAAGGAGGAAAAACTAGTTGTGGTTGATGAGAGTGATAGTGACTCGGAAGATATGGCTATGTTTACTAGGAGGTTTCACAAATTCCTTAAATTTAACAAAGATAAATTTAAAAATGATTTTAAGAAATTTGAAATTTCTAAGCATGACAAAGCCGAAAAGATCCCTAAAACTTCTAATGAAAATTTAAATAGGGACGAGTAAAATAGGTGTTATGGTTGTAAAAGGTATGGCTATAGGGTTTTTGAATGCCCCACTAAACTAAGGAAAGAGGGTAAGAAACCTATTTCATATAATGCCACCCTTAGTGATAGTGATAAGGAAGAGGGGCCCGCTTTCCCCATTAAGCGCAATTTTTTCGCATTCATGAAAAGTCATGTGAGCACCGATAATGAATCTTTGCATGAAGATATACATTT
This sequence comes from Sambucus nigra, assembly GCA_949130495.1. NCBI lineage: Eukaryota > Viridiplantae > Streptophyta > Magnoliopsida > Dipsacales > Adoxaceae > Sambucus > Sambucus nigra. The sequence goes on from CASBWL010000485.1 coordinate 2,407,280, forward strand.
ACATGACTCCTCCGAGGCATTTGTTTGTGAATCCCCAAAATATGATTGTTGTGAGAGTGGAGAAGAGAGAGAGATTGAAAGTGAAAATCAGGTTGATGTGAGTGAACTTCAATTTGCATTTCAAGAATTATATGAAGAATCTATTAAATTAAAAAGAGGAAATTTGAAGTTAGAAGCTAGTTTAAAAGAGTGTGCCAAGGTCGTTGATGAGAGTGCGTTAGTTGATGACCTTAGGACACGAGAGAAAGCTCTTCGAGAGAAGCTTGAGTAAATAGAAGGCGAGAGAGATAGCCTTAAGGGCTTAATGGAATCGTTGAAAAAGGAACTTCTCGCATTTGAAGAGCACAATGGTTTATCAGAGTCTCACATTTTAGATTTAGAAAATAAATTAAAAGAATCTAGTAAAGTCAAATTTGATTTGGAGTGTCGTTCGGAGAAATTAGATAAAATATTAGGAAAAGTCCAAATTAAAAATGACACGTGTGGTTTAGGCTTCGATTCTTGTAACCATTCCTTTATTAAAGCCAAAACCAATTTTTTAGGAGTATCCTCTAGGAACAATGTTAAAGATCATTTCTTAGGTAAATCTTTTTATCCGAGACTTTAGGTGTTCAAATTGTCGTCGAAAAGGTCATCTTAGGAAATTTTGTTTTGATCTTAAATGAGGTCCTAGAAAATCCCACCGTAAGGCAACCGAGGTAGCCAAGATTCCTATGTCCCGAGATCGTCATTCATCATTAGTTTGGGTTAGGAGATCCGACTTGGTAGCTTTAGAAAATGGGACTTTTGATTCTCTTTTTCTTTCACACGATACATCCCTTGTTAAATCTAAAGGCTGAATCTGTTAGTTGTTTGCATACTTTAGCTTTTGTGCTTAATGCTATATTATAATGCTCATTGTATGCTTTTTTTTATCATTTTCTAGTCATTGCTTTATTATATCACTTGCTAGAATTATGATCTTTATTTATCTTTTGTATTATATTTCTTTCATTTTAGTTTGCATTAAATGAAAAATACAAAAAGACTTTTGTTTGTCATTTGTATTTTATCTTATAAGATATTTAAGCTTAATGAAAAATACAAAATGATTTTGTTTGTCTTTTGAGTAAATATTTTTTTTGGTTAAAATTTTTCAAAAACTCAAAAAGTTTTTGTTTTGTTTGTATTTTAGTTTGACATACTTTATGTGGCATATACTTGTGTTTGAATCCCTTATTTTTCGCTTCCATGTGGCTAGAACTTTTGGTTAAGATTGTCAATCCTTAAAATGTTCTTTACTATGTTTGCATGGAGTAGTTGGATTTTGTGTTGCCTAATGGATTCACTTTTTATATGCTTCTATTCACCCATGCATGAGCTCATTTGAAATTTAAATATCACATGTATATTTGAGTTAATCGAGATGTTCTCCCATTAATTTAGCCATCTACATTTTTGCTATGACTATGGAGGATTTGTGCATGTAATAACTGTTTCCCGAATTTAAAAAATGAAAAATATGTTTATCCAGTGTAGTAGTTTATCAATGGAATCGGGCTATGAACGACTAAATTACTTTATGTGAAAAGCCACCATTGAATTTTAGACCTTAAAAATATGGCATTAAAAAAAATATTTGCCAAGGCCAAACTAGTTTAGTTAATATGATCAAAAGGAAAATAAAAGAAAAATTATGAGGAGTTTGGTTGGATATATTAACGGGTTTGCACAATGACTTTGAATCCTAGTTAAACTTATACTGTCATGACTCTATTGGTTTGTAGAATCATCAAAATTCTAGGCTTGTATGCATTGTATATGTTTGTTCATTGAGTTCAATTTATATTCTCACATGAGGCTATATCTAAATGTGATAAAGTTTTGCAATCAATTGAGAACTCCGTGAACATGTTTTAAGTGATTCAGTCTAAATTTAATTGTTACTAGTTCATACCCCTACACTTCCGTTTACCACATGTATTTGGACACACTTTTTCCATTCAAGTGTGAAAAGCATAATGTATTTTGTGTCATGTGTGGTGTTTATACCTATATATATGTGTGCGTGTGTTAGTAATATTCATTATGTCCACATATATATGGTAATTTTTTTAGTCTTTGCCTTGCTTGCTAGTCCATTTATGCTTTTAATTCATAATTGATAGCTATCTTATTGCATATTTTGGTTTATATCACATGCTTAGTATCGTTTGTATCAAATTGGTATCATTTTTCTTGCATCTTAGTTGATAACCTTTTTTATCTGTATGGATTAGTTATGATTTTGTTGCCCGTATGCTTTCATGCTCTTATCACCTTACGCTTCATCTTGATTTATTAATTCTATCACCTTTGTCTATTCCTAAACAAAAAGGGGGAGAATGGTAGGGGGAGAAATGGTATCTAATCCAATTATTATCGTATCTTAGTTTAGGAGATTTAACTTAGGGGGGAGGGAGCGTTATCTTCTTAGGTTGATCATAGTTAATAAAGGAAGAATTATTAATTTAGGGGGAGTAGTTATTTTACATGCATTTAATATTCTTGATATTCCCTATGCGTTTAATAGTTTGCTTAAGTGTGCAGGAATTCTTCTTAGTGGCAACTTTCATCTGGAAAGATACTGATCCTTAGGACTTGAGTCAAGTTTTCTATTTTTAGGTGGGATATTTTTTAGTCTAGTAGAGCTTGACGGCCCTTTAGGATTTTGTTTTGGTTTTTGTCCCGGAATAGCCAAAGGGGGAGATTTGTAAGGATACAAATTTCTAATCGAGTCCTTTGTAGTTTTGGCTCAATTCTGGACAAAAACATTTAAGTCATAGGATAGTGTTCATGTGTATCCTTTAAGCCTATGACAAGTTTGCGTTGAAGACGTTACGACCTACTTATAAAGAGAATATCATTGTCGAGTTTCAGTGCCACATTTCTCGTCATCAACATCATATTTCAAGACTATAAAGGTATGAATGCTTTTATATATTTGTAGGAGACTTGGAATAATTTTTATTGGGTGTAATGTTTATTTAAAATAAAGTTTTTATAATTGAAAAATGAACATTCTGGGATTTCATTCGATATTTTCGTTCGAACGAGTTTGTCGTTCGAACGATTATTTCGTTTGAATGATTTTTCCAACGACTTTTCCCTTTTGGACATTGGAACTTCGTTAGAAGGTCGTTCGAACGAGATTTCTGGGCGGGAAATTTTTTGGCAGTTTTAACCTATTTTCCACTACTTTGTCCAACTATCTTTTGACAGATTTTAAACCAACTTCGGGATAGACTTTTTCCAAGAGTTTTGCAACATCTTTGAGAGATTTTTGAGAGCAAATATTTCCAAACAAAAGTTCCAGTTTTCATGTCTCAAAACTAATTAGAAAATCCTCTTATACACATGTGTTTACACCCATAAAATTATTTTGTATACAATTCTAAGTATTTCTACATACATATGTATTAGCTTGGAGTGTTTTGGCACCGGGTTCACTTTTCTACCCAAGAAGAAAAGAGTTTGGGTTTTCTTCTACATCCCTCAAAGAAGAAGAAGCTTTTGTTTTGCTGCGGCATTCTCACATAGTGAAAGGCACCATGTGTGGTTGATGGTTGTTTGGTCTCAATTGGTGGACTCCAAGATTTCGGTGGACTCCGGGATTATTTGCTAGGCGGAGGTTGAAGATCGAAGGAGCGCTCCAAGGCTTGAAGGGAGTCGAGTCAGTTGTGTAAGTCCTCTTGTCGAGTCTTTGTAAAATTCATACCATATTTAGTGAATTTGTTAGGCCAGGGCCATTCGAGGTTTTTTCATGATTTGGATTTTTCCTCGTACATCGTCGTATTGTGGGATTGTGAAGTTATTTTATCTTTTGTAAAACTCACCTAGAACGCATTCTTAGGGTAATAAGATAAAATTGGGTTTAATTCGCAATCTAGAATAAAATGGTGCTTGTTTAATTATTTGGGTAAGTTTATTTTAAGTTAATTTTGATTCAAATTGGCACCAAATTAATTGGCTAATATTCTTGCCTAAATTGTTTAATCTTGATAATTAAATTGACTTGGTTTGAGTGAATTTATATTGTGTGTGTGTTTACTTTAACTCACTTTGTTGTGATTAATTTTAATTTGTTTTATGTAATTAAAATTTGTCTTTTGTGTGTGTTGTATTGAACCATCTTTATTATGCATTAAAGGAAATTATACTTAAAAATTTAAAATTGGGGGCCCCATCACGCACTTTCAAGAAGGATGAGCTCTTAATTTTAGAAGGGGGTAATATTAACTCTTGGACAAAATTAGAAAGTTCAACCATTACAACCCACCCTATCGCACTAACTACGCGTCAGACTTTGACAACGAACCTCTAGCGGTAATAGATAAAAAAAAGTATATTGACTTGACAATCAAAATTAGAAAATATCCAATTACTACCTCGTCCCAAATTAATAGACATAATTTTAGGGTAAAAAATTTATGGAAAGTTTTTACTTCCTAATTTATCCTCCTAAAATTGGTTAATACCTATGAATTAAGGGTGCATATGGTTCGATTTGATTCGATTTTGCTACTAACCCAATAATCGAACTGGGATTGGTCGGTTCCAAATTTTTGGAACAGAAAGAAAACTGGTCTTGTGTAGAACCAAAACAAATCGAACCAACGGATTATTGGCGAAGTTATCATTACCTCACATTTCAGATATTGAAATAAAAAATTCGTCTTCATCATTTCGAATTCATTTCCCATTGCAGATTTTCTATACCTTAACATCAATTTGATAATAAAAAAATTTGAAGGAATTTTACACTTAAATGTCAAAGATCAAGAATAAAGCTCTAGAGTACATAAGAACGGCTAAAGAACAGTGTTTCATATTATTAGGCTCATAACAGAAAGTACAACTACTTGTTGGAACCCAATCTACCAATATAATGACTATTACTATACACTATTACCTAGTAAAGAAAAAAACCTACTCAATTACTAAAAATCAAATGAGAAAATTAATGTATAATAGTAGTTAATTAAGCCAACTAGACATGTACAATATTCATTGTTATGTCCCCACTAATTTCTTCAAGTTCATTTGCTATAGGCAAATTTTAAGTGTTCAATATAAACCAAAGGAGAAGAAAAATAAAGGAAATGACACTGCCAAAAATCTACAGATTTTTCATCTGTATAGTTGTCAGTGAATGTTTATAAAGATCATATTGAAACATCATCAGAGTACCATCCAAACTATACAAACAAAGTTTTCTATAAAGGGGAGTAAAAAATGACAGAGGATTTACAGAGGGGGAGATCAAAAGGCATGAAATGCTTCTTCGTTGGCTTGGTATATAAAATCCTTTGGCGGACATTTATCAATCTTTCCAAGCTATTTTGGTATAGGCGAATCATTATTTTTCTATTATTTTTTAATTGAGTTATTTTTAAAAAAGTAACTCAAATCTAAAATTATTAGAGCTTTTCGTTTGCACAATGATTTTATATAAATTTGTTGAAAGATAGAAAGATATAAATTGCAAACACATATACCACAAATTACATAGATATGTTACAATTGAAAAGAGAGTTATTATGAGAAAATACAAAGATAAATGGTAACGATCCAACAAGTGAAAATTACATAAATATAATTTAAAAAATGAAAGGCATATTAAAATTCAAGACATGTTGTTAGATATAAATACATATGCATAAAGTCTCGGTCATAATTTCCATTAATCAATTCACAAAATATCAAAATTGTTAGGCAAAAAAGAAAATGGAAGAGGATTTACAGAAAGTGTGACCAAAAGAAACAAGGAGGTAAAAAGGTAAATGTGTTGGGGCTTTCGTCAAGACTTGACAGTTAATGGGACGGGGGGTAGGATTGGATTGCACGGGAAAATAGGGATAAAATAGTAAAATATGTACTTTCTACCATTTTCATGTTTTTAATAAAATAAAATATGATAGGTAGTATTAGAATTGCAGGGACAGGCAATCTGTGTTTTTTTTGTCAGTTCATGCCGCCCTTTGAGTTTGGTTTGTTGTATTTAATTTTTTCGTGTTTATGTTAGTTTAGTCATTTTTTGCCAATAGGACTAAATTTCTAGTTTGGTGTCTTGTATGTGTATTTTGGTATGTAAAAATAAGTAATAACTTTAAAGTTAATAAATTGCACTTTTAGCTTTCTTTACACTTTGTATCAAAATCTCCATGGGATGATGTGAACATTTATATGAATTTATAAGCAAACAGCATCACATCTATACAAAGAATTTAGAAATTTTAATAACATAGAATTGGAATTAGATATTAATCATAGAACTAATGATATTAAAGTTGAAATCTATTTTTTAGTATAGGTTAACTGGTACAATAACACCACCCTCTCTATACAAGCTTAATGTGTTATCAACTCCCAGCCTTACAAAATTGGTGTTTAGTTGTCAAACAAAAAAATGAAAATTTGAGATACATCTATGAGAAATAGTATCATAAGTAGAAGATCATGTGTGTTAATGGTAAACACCAACAAGGACTATACACGTTTCCACATTTGTCTTTATTAGTCTTAAATTTGGAAAAGTGGTACCCTCCTCGTGATACTATTTCTCTACAGCTACCATAAAAGTTATCAAACTATTAAATGCTCTAATTAAAAAATAGAATTATCTCAATATGTTTTTTTATAAATATCGAAACTAATTTTTAATTGGGTTATTTTGACCTAACCCCCACTTCTTACTGTTATTTGACTTAACCTCCACTTTCCTAATCTCTTTGACATAACCCCAAAAATTTTAACACCATCAGAAGTGTATTGAAAAGTCTAAATATTCTAATTAGAGTTGACCCCAAAAATATTTTTTGACCAAAACACCCTTATTTTAAACAATACTTCCTCTCACTTAATCTTCTTCCCCAAATCAAACCTAATTTTTCATCAACCCTAAATTCATAAAATTAAATCAAACTAAAAAAATACCACCGTCCCAAATTAATAGTCTCAATTTGAAAATGACTATTTTTAAGGAATATATTTTATCAATTTTATCTAAAAAAGAAAAGCGAATATTAATTTGGGGCATCCCATAATGAAAAGGAGGACTATTGATGATGGATTATGTAACAAAAATTGACTAAACAAAAACTTGATTCTCTAAGATGCAGCAACTTCAAATGGAATGTACAGGTGCTATGAATATCAAAAGCAAGTAATCATATATTTCCATTGGGAGGGATTATTCCAAATGGTAAGCTCTATAGTGTGTTTGCATATTAATGTCCATGTGTCCTTTCTTTAACGTGTGTACTTCATATCTTGTGAAGTACCTGTAGTTATAGACCAAAAGAGTAAGAGAGTTCCCTTATTTATTCTCCATATGTCCCTTCTTTAACATGTATACTTCATATCTGGTGAACTACATGTAGTTGTAAAACAAAAGAGTAAGAAAGTTCCCTTATTTCCTCTCGCTAATCTTTCTACGTTATTTATCTCAATGGGAATCAAAGAATTGGAGGTGGCGGTGGTACTGGCAGTGGTGGTGGTGGTGGAAAGGGAGAAAATATATAATGACAAGAAACACAGTGTGCTTGAGGCGACCCGAAAGGGGACAGTGATTGTAAATTTAGGAGATTACAAGAAACATAGTGTGCTTGAGGTCCCCGGAAGGGGACAATGATTGTAAATTTAGGAGATTACATGTGTTAGGGAACATTTTGTCACATTATCAAGATTCAAATCGCATAGTAATCATGATGTATATTGATGACACGTGGCGCGTGGTTGTGCTCCCGGGAGAAGACTATCGTTTTTTTCTATTTTTAGTTGAGGATATTATTGTCATTTTCTTTTATTCTTAGTGTTTAATTAGTTTTCAAATATGTTTGGAGCTAATTAGTCAATTTTAGTTATCAGTTTCCCTTTTTAATCTTTTGGGATCTTAGCTTGTTTAGCAAGTTAATCTCTCCTATAAATAGGTCCCTGACCTTCATTTGTAATTAGACTTGAATATTGAAAAAATAATATAGAGAGAGAAATAAACTTTTCTTCTTAGTTTAGTTTTATTTTGTGTATTTAGTTGGTGTATTGTAGTTAGTATTTGGTGTGTAGTGTAATAGTAATGCTTCCGCATTCTTGATTCACATCAATTGGTATTAGAGCTGCGTTTGTTCTTGGTGGTGAGCTGCGTTTGTTCTTCGTATTCGTCGTGGTGCGTGAAGTGGGTATCGAGTTGTGATTCCAACTCAAGCAACCCTTCAATAAGGTGGATTTATAGATGTCCAAATGGGAATTGGGTGGATGGAAACCCTAAATTTCATCACCGTCAAAAGGGGGAATACCAACCTTTTTGCCCTCCTCCACCCCCACCCTCCACCATCATCTTCATCCACCTCCATCTCCTACCACCACACAACCACCACCATGTCTACATGATTCTCCGTCTTTAATTTTATTTTTCAAACCCTAACCTTACAAACCAAACCCTAGCCTCCTTTTTAACCAAAAACAGCCCCACCCCATTTTACCCCATTTTCCTTTTTTCCCCTCATTAATGCCCAACAATAATCAAAATCCATAAAAATGTGCTTCCCTACTCCAATCCAATCCCCTACCCCCTATTTGATCTCAAATCCAATCAAAATTGGTCTTAGGGCCTATTTGTGACACAACATGACTTCCATGAAAAAAATGTGTCCCACGTGGGGATCCATTTTTCTCACTATATGCCATTTTGGGTCCAACTTTCCCGAATGTCGCCGTTTACGGTCCACTTGTTTCGCCATCGTACTCGCAAAGCTGCGATTGCCGGAGTTACCATCTGGTCAGATTCAAGGGTCCATAGCACCAAGTAGCAACCATGTGCTTGTGGTGTCAAGGAGGCGGATATGATTGTCAGTTTTTTATTGCTCGGACTTCATAGAGGGATATCGCCGGGATTTGGATTTTTTAGCCCCATTATTGATGAAGTTCATACACCATCAATTGGAAACTAATCGAAATTATCGAAAAAGCTCGTCCTCGAACATGTAGGGTGACTAATTCCAGTTGGGCTGCCCACTTTTCCATAATTTCGATTGAAGTCCGAAGTTTTTCTTGGTTCATATCATGTGGCATTGATGAGTCACCCTACACGCTCGAGGATGAGCTTTTTCGAAGACAGGGAGAATAATGTATATTGGTGACACATGGCACGTGGCGGTACTCTCGGGAGAAGACTATCTTTTTTTATATTTTTACTTTAGGATATTATTATCATTTTCTTTTATTTTTAATGTTTAATTAGTTTCCAAATATGTCTGGAGCTAATTAGTCAATTTTAGTTATTAGTTGCCCTTTTTAATCTTTTTGAATCTTAACTTGTTTAGCAAGCTAATCTCTCCTATAAATAGGCCCTTAACCTTCATTTGTAATTAGACTTGAATATTGAAAAAATAATATATAGAGAGAAATAGACTCTCTTTCTTAGTTTAGTTTTATTTTGTGTATTTAATTGGTGTATTGTAGTTAGTATTTGGTGTGTAGTGTAATAGTAACACTTACGCATTCTTGATTCACATCAAATAAATGTAAGGTTAACGTGCTAAATAACCCCCTTGAACTTCATTTTTTTTTTGCAACAAACCTACTGAATTACTTTCAATCAAGAAACTCCCCGGAACTATGCATATTGTTACAAAATTCTCTTGTGTTGTTAAAAGTTATGGAAAAGGAATATTTTCAACAAAAGTTAGTACAGGGGTAATTGAAAAGAGTGAGTTCAGGGGAATATTTTAGCACTTTTGACATAATATAATTATAGGAGACTGGGAACTTTAGTATTAGTTTAGTCAAAATATTTGCACGATATTCAGTATGTTATGTGTTGATCTCATAATATAAAATCTCAGTAATCTGAGATGGCATTTCTATCTCGCTCTTTCACTCACTTTTTTTACTACCAGCTGAACTCCAAGTTTTGGTGGATTCCAATATTTTGCTGGTGTTAACTGCGAGTTTTGAGTATTATGCCTCATAACGTGTTGCGTTGCTATATCACTACAGCTCCACCATTTGAAGGGAACACAGTCAATATATGACAGTCACATTCATGCCACGAAAAACTGTTACAATAGCTTTAGCAAGTCTGCATATAAGAGGTACAAAAAATAAGATCTCACTCCCAATTCTTGTACAACTTTTAAGTTACCCAAAAATGTCAAAAAACACGTGAGTTACAACCTCACCCAAGAAAAAAATACTTTAGGGTAAAATTTATTGAAAACTCACATGAGATTGAAAATCAACAAGAAAAACAATCATCAACAAAGGTCTGTCCAGCTTCTCACAAGTTTGATCAAACATTTGACATATTCAAATAACCCCCCTCTGTTTTGCGCCGTTCTCACTACCTGGTCAGAACAGAAGAACAAAGTCGAGAAGGATTCCTGAAATAAATCCTCCAATATTTGAGAAATTATTTACACGGTTGCCATATAAGACGGTTTATTATTACAATGTTTTACTTTGGAATAATCCCATTATTACCAATTACAAATGCAGTCCAATCAAAAGTCCTTCGCATCTCTAATTTTAATTTTCTTTAAGTCTGAATATTTTCCCAAATTAAAATAGTATTCAGTTAAGAAGAATTAAATCAACCATCATGATAACTAAGAAAGAGTAATATCCCTCCTCTCTCCATCATGACTCATTAAAGAGAGAAAAAATAGAGTAAGAATAATGGCTGCAAACATTTTACCAATGAACTTGTGTATGTCTACAATTTTTTGTTCTAAATTTGAATTCATTGAACACTAAAATGGCATCCATGTCAAAATAACACTTCACTACACAGGTCAAAACTATAGCTATAACACTCTCAAGACCATATAAGATTGCACTAGTCCTATGCTTGCGAGACATTGGTGAACGAAAATACTCTGAAGTAATTGTTACCCGAAAACGTTAATGTCAAACAACCAGTACTAACCTTGGTCTGGATTAATCATATAACTGCAATGAGTATATCCTCTATTCTAAAAGGCCCGTCTAGGCTTGAGGCTTGAGAGAAACGCATCGCCTACGCCTTATTCTTGGTAAAAGTCTTAAGGCACACTTTTGTTTTAAAAAACAAAGGATTAGTTGACAAATATTGGTTATGGAGCATGAATATGAGAAAGATGGCTACCAAACATATAGATATATTTTCAAAATTCAAGGTATGTACTATTTTATTATATTAGTAGCCTTGGAATAATTAAAATAATAAAAAAATGAAAAATGCCTTTTTACGCCTAGGCTCCTAAGGCTTGAGGCTTGACCTCTACGCCTCGACCACGCCTCACTCCTTTTAGAACCTTGAGTATATCATTGTTATGGTTCCACTAAAGTGAAAATAATTATTTCGTAACAAAAAATGACTAAACAAAAAGTTGATTCTATAAGAAGAAACAACTTCAAATGGAATGTACAGCTGCTAGGAATATCTAAAACAAGTAAGCATGTATTTCCATTGAGAAAATAAACAATGATAAGAAACACGTGTTTGGGGCGCCCCGGGAGGGGATCAGTGTTGTAATTTTAGGAGATTACATATGATGGGAATATTTTTTCATATTATTTAGATACAAATCAGAATAGTAATCGATGTAATGGTAGCGTGCAAAATAACCTCCTTGAGGTACAATTTTTTGCAACCAAACCCCTGAATCAATTTCAATGCTAGAAACTCCCCTGAGCTATGCCTTTTATTACAAAGACTCCCTTATTTGTTGCTACAAAGTCCTCGAAAAGGGATATTTCAATAAAATGCCGAGTTCAGGGGGGTAATTGAAGAAAGTGATAGTTCAGGGCAATATTTTAGCAGTTTGACCTTGAGATAATTATAAAAAATTAGGATTTTTAGAAATATTTAGTCAAATTAAATATTTGCGCAATATTTGGTATTATATGTACTTAGTCTCATCCTACTAAAAAAGTGCAATCTCAATAACTTGAGATAGCATTTGAGCAATTAATTATTGGAGTTTCGGTGGATTCCGATATTTTTAATAGTTTCCTGTGATTTTTGAATAGTATATCTCACATTGGGTTGCTATATCACTGCAGCTCCACCATCTGAACAGAACACAGTCAACATAAGGACACGAGCTACAATACTTGTTCACATTGATGCCATGAAGAACTGCTACAATAACTGCAGCAAATCTGCATACAAAGAGGCTCATAAGACACCATACATAGGAAATAGGAAGAAAACAACGTGTTATTTAGAGTTTGACTCCCAATTATTGTACAACTTATCAGTTACTCCAAAATGTCAAAAACATGTCAATTACTTACAATCCAAACTCAGAGTTTTAGCGACACTTTTTAAAGGTCTTTGTTAACTTTTGTGACATTTTTGGGGTGTATATCATTTTTTTTATTGAATTTGTGCGGATAACTGAGAGATGGAACAAAAGGGGAGGGTACAAACTTCAAATATGCCCCCCCCCCTCTCAACCCCAAAGAAAAAGGATTATTGACTTTACCCGTCGACATAATTAGGTAATTAGTCACGCCGCGACACATTTATTAATTAGACGACCCACCCCCACCCCCAGGGTTTGCCATACAACAAAATATACACAACGTACGTGTGGATTGATGACATGCGGGTATGTATGCTTATTAAATGTGCATGGGGGTATGTCTAAATACCAAATTGTCTTGGGGGTAAAATGTTCGCCCCAAGAAAAAAAAACTTTGAGTGTAGTATTTATTGAAAACTCACAGTAGACTGAATATCACAAGAAAAATAATCCTCAACAAAGGTTTGTCCAGCTTCTCCCGACGTTTAACCAAACATTTGACATCATATTCAAATAACCCTCCTTTGTTTCTTTGAGAAGAACGAGATTAGAGATACAAAATGCAATAAAAAGAAGAAATTAACGGCACAGTTAAAAAAAAGGGTTAATAAGAGAGGAATGTACGAGAAAATCTGGTTAATTTAAGGACATTTTTGGTGGAAGATTATCGGGGTTTATAAAGGTTATTTTGATTAATAGTCCATCTTTATGATCACTTTAGAGTTACTCTCGACTTTTTAATAAATTTGAGTTTCACTCCATTCATCGCTTTTATGATGTGACTTTTTGCAACACGTTTAATCCTTTTGTGTTTCTTTGGGGAATCAAACTCAAGTTTGTGTTAGAACGGAGGTCACACGCAAGTGAACACCATAGAGGGGATGTAACCCGAAGTAACCCTTAACTTGTTAAGCAGTAACTGAATAGCATAACACTAAAAGATAATTGAACACCTCAAAAGAACAGAAAGACAACAAAAAACTTATGATTTTGCATACCCCATTTCATCTAAACATTGTTGGCTTCATTTTGTTACCAAAAAATGAAGGAAATGAAAGAAAGTAAGAAATTAATTTTATCTCACTAACTATATGAATCCATTTGACCGAGAAGCAGAAAAAACATGTTTAAAACTTACCAGTAGGCTTTTACAAAGGTAAACGAACTACAGAGAATTAAATCAGATTCAATATAAATAACATTAAGCAATAACTTTTTGTCCGATTATTTTGCACGTCTCATACTATAAATACCACTATGCAAAACCTTTTTCTGCAATTTACTGAATGAACAATTTTGCTAACATCTAAACAACAATATAACATGAAAAATGAATACAAAGTCAAAGAGGGAAATCAATCGACGAGATGAAAACTGTTCATAATGAACTAGAAATTTAATTACATCACATTTCCCTAACTTTCTCAGCAACCAAATTGTGGTAATAGAAGAAACCTAGATGAAACTAAGCAAAATCAACTCAACCATAAAAATATTCAGCCAATAAAATTCAGGACATGAACAAGTACACAAAAACCAGATAAAGAAATCAAGATTCAACAAAAAACCACAGATGGATCTATGAATAAAAAAATGAACCAAAGAATAAAAAATGAACCATAGAAACAATCTGCAAACACCTATATTACAGTACATGCATACATACATACATATATATATATATATATATATAGAGAGAGAGAGAGAGAGGATTGAACACAAAAACCAAACATATAAATCGAGATAAGAGGAAGACTGTTCACAATGAACTAAAAATTTCAATTACATTGCATTGTCCCAACTTTCTCAGTAACTAGAAATTATGTAAAACCCATATAAAGAAGCCATGATTCAGGATAGAAAACATTTGAGAAACAAAATAACCATATAAGATCTTTTGCTAAACCCTAAACTACAAAATATATACACACATATAATAAGCCAAACAGAGAAATCAAGAATGAATAAAAATTCCTAATAGAGAAATCAAGATAGAAGAATAAAAAGACTGTCCACAATGAACTCTAAGAAGCAACAACTTCAAATGGAATGTACAAATGCTAGGAATATCTAAAATAAGTAATCATGTATTTCAATTGGGAGGGATTATTGCAAATTGCAAACTATATTTAACAGATGTGCTTCATATCTTGTGAAACACCAGTAGTTTTAAACCAACAAAGTGAGAAAGTTTATTCAGTTTGTCTTCTTGATCCATCTATTATGTTTATCTCAATGGGAAACAAAGAATTTGAGGGGGAAAATAGAAAATAAACAATAAGAAGAAATAATGTACTTTAGGCGCCCCTCAAGGGGATCAGAGATTGTAAATAAAGGAGATTACATTTGTTGGGAATATTTTGTCATATTGTCTAGATACCAATCAGATAGTAACCGATGTAAAATGTGAAAAATAACTGTTTCAAATTTCAATTTTTGACAATAAACCCCCCGAGTTACTTTTAATTCAAAAAATCCCCTGAACTTTGTATTTTGTTACAAAGGTTCCCTTATGTGTTGCTAAAAGTCCTCCGAGAGGGATATTTGCAACAAAATGCAGAATTCAGGGGGATATTTTAGTACTTTGGCCTTGAAATAATTATAGGAGATTGCAACTTATAGTATTATTTTAGTCAAATTCAATATTTGGTATCTATGTACTTAGCCTCATCCTAATATAAAAGTGCAATATCAATATAGCATTTGGGTAACAGATTATTGGAATTTCATACTCCCTCTTTCTCACACCTTCCAGCAAAGGAATTCCAAGTTTCAGTGGATTCCAATATTTTTATTTGTGTCAACTGCGCTTTTTTCGAGTAGTATACCTCACAATGGGTTACTATATCACTGTAGCTCCACCATTTGAAGGAAAAACAGTCAACATATGGACACCAGCTACAATACCAATACTAGATCGCATTGATGCCACAAAGAACTGCTACATAACTCCAGCAAGTCTGCATGGGAGGCCCCAAAAATAAGATCTCATATCATAAGACATCATACAGAAGAAAACAATGTTCTCTTTTGAGTTTCACTCCCACCAGTACAAATTTTGAGTTACCACGAAAATTAAAATAAAAACCTGAGTTATAACCCCACCCCGGGGTTTTAGAGACTCTTTTAAAGGTCTTCGTGAACATTTGCAACATATTTCGGGGTGTAACTCATATATTTTTTTATTAGGTTTGTGGAAATAACTAAGAGGTGGTACAAAGGAGGAAAGAGGTACAAACATCAAATAACCTTACCACCGCCAAAAAAAGAAAAAGGACTATTGACTTTGCCCATTGACATAAGTCAGTTGTTAGAACTACCCCTGCACCTTCATTAATTAGACCCCCTGGTAGTCGTACAACAGAATATATAAGTTGGGCATTCTCCCAGTGGATAAAGTCAGTAAGAAAAGCGTCCATGGGGTGAGCAATGTTGTCTTCCCCAACACTCTGAATATAATTATCCGGTAGGGGTTGAACGGATGGCTGGATATAATCATGAACGCTTATTTTTGTTAGAAATGGGTGGGATGGCTGGGCATAGCTTCCACCCTTATGGGTGCTGTTACGAGTGGGTGAGCATAATCTTGTTCATCATTATTATGTGTTAGTGGCTCCGGTGGTTGCTCATCCTCTTGTGGATCAATCTTCCCTTTGATCCGGCAAAGAACATACTCTTTGTCAGTTGGCAAAATGAACTCAGTCATTCGCCAGCTTTTGTCGTGCTTGGAGCCTTCGTTGTGATATCTCAGTTTTCGTTTATCTCGCTTATTATTCATCTTGTGGGTTTATTGGCCTTTCCTGGTGCCCTTGCCCTTGCCCTTGCCAACGGTTCTTTTAATTTAACTTCCTTTTTGAGAATGCATCTGCAAGCGAGTGAAGAAATAGACACTTTGGTTGTTGTTGTTGTTGTTGTTGCACCTCTCAAATATGGCATTTAGTTCCTCCTCATCGTACAGGTTCCTTTCCCTCACAAGATGTTGGAGGACGGGATCTGATAGGTGGCCCCGTGAGATCTTTTGGGAAAGCAACTTATATATTTCTTCATCACTGGGGTGAAATCTAAGCCCCAGTGGTGGATTGAAAGCCAAACGACCCACAGATGAACAAGGATGAATGGTGTTCATGAGTTTAACCAAATTGACATGTGGGTACCGTTGACATGTGGGTATGTCAAATTATTAAGCATGCATGGGGTAATGTGTAAATACCAAATTATCTCGGGCATAAAGTCAACCCCACCCCAAGCAAAAAAAAAAATCTTTGGGTATCATTTATTGAAAACACACAGTAGACTGAATGTCACAAGAAAAGCAATCCCCAACAAAGGTCTGTCCAGCTTCTCCCAAGGTTTAACCGAATCTTTGACATCATATTCAATTAACCTTCCTTTTTAATGTGCCTTTATTCATAGACGAGGGCAGAACATGAGAAAAAATCCAAGAAGGAAACCCGATATAAATCCTCCAATATTTGAGAAATTGTTAATATAAGGTAGCAGTCCTCGGAGAAGATTAATTGTCGCGATTGAGAAAAACGCGATTAGAGATACCAACTATGACAAAAGAGAAATTAAAGGCATGGTCAAAAAGGGTTAATAAGAGAGGAATGTAGGAGAAAACAAACGTTTATTTAAGGACCTTTTTGGTGTAAAAAATTTCCAGTTTCGGATAAGCCCTGAAAGCATTGCACCAAGCAATCCAAATAGTGCCCTAGATGAAGCAATTGATCTTCTGTCTTGATGAAATAGTATGGCAACAAAACTTCCACTAAAAGCAGACGGTATGTAATAACTCCAATCCTCACTAATTATAAAAGGTAAAACAAGAATGACAAGCATTGTATTGAAACAATTCATTGTCCAACTAGAACCTTTTTTAAGGTAAATTGTGAGAAACCTCTGGAACAATCACACTACTATTGATTTTGCAATTATTCCATTTTTGTCACATTTATTGTAATTTTCACCCATATGAGTCACTACAAGGGTGGCAATCAAGTTGTGTGGTCTTACAATGGGTTCGTGCCAAGTACTAGTCAACACTAATTCAGTTGGTTTAGTTAAGAGGTTATTTTAAGTTACACACCCCTTGTTCATTTTACAACACACTTCAGGTCTTTTATGATGCTTTTGGGGGTCAACCTCAGATATTTTTATAAGTTTTGGGGCAATTCAAAAAGGTTAAAAAACATGGGGGTGTAACGCAAAACAATGTCAAGTACCCAACACCAGTACGATTAAATTATTAAATGTAGTATTCAGGTTCTTACGCTTAATCTGTTAATCACATAACTCACTACAAGCGAGGAACCTATAATATAGGTATTTTCAATTGTTAATACCATTAAGTTAAAACTTCTCAAAATGTTTAAAATTCATATAACGTGATATAAATAAGGAGAAAGAGTAACATAATTTATTTGTAGAACACTAGTTAAACATGTTAGTCATGTCATAGTCAGGTTATTCGATCTAGATAATAACCCTATCTATTTATTGTTCGTGCTAATGTGTCATGGCATAGATGTGTTCGTGTCAAGAAATGGGCAACTCAAACTCGTTAGTTTCATGTTGGCTTAGGGTCGTGTAATGTAAAAAATTGCCACCCCTAACTCAAAAGGGATACGTAGAGTGTGGGTGTAATTCCAATGTTTTTATAGCTTAAGGGTCGTGTGCAACACTAGAAGGGTGTTTGCAATTGGAGCGATAGTTTATGGATTCAACTGTATGTTTGCAGAAAATGAAATGAGAAAGGATAAAAGATTTACATGTTCCAAAGTCTTGTTCTAAGTGAATTCCAACAAATATTACACAGCAGAGGTTGATGATAAGGTGGACAATCCCAAAGTGCAACCATGGGCTCGCCGCTTGTGAAAATACACCACATTTCATGGTGTTTTGTCAAAAATGAATATCGGGGTTATTTTAGTTTGATGATTTGATAATCATTTGAATTCCATTTAAACAAACATTATATACTAATATTATATTTCGTCTTTTTAAATAAGCTAATTGAACCCACAGACACAATTGTGAACAATATAATCAATACCAAAAGCATAACTCACAAGCCTTACCAAGATTATGTGGATTAATTTGAGTTGCACCCCATTTTTATGATAACTTTGGAGTTACTCCTGATTTTTTATTACAATTTGAGTTGCACCCATATTCATCACTTTCACGACGTATTTTCCCACACATTTGATCCTTTCGTGATGCTTTTGTGAGTCAAACTCAAGTTTGTGTTAAAATGTTGGGAGTAACATTAAAGTAGACACGATAGTGGGGAAGTAACTCAAGGTAACCCATAACTTGTTAAGGAGTATTTGAATAGCACAACACTAATAGATAAATGCATACCTAGAGAGAACAGAAAAACAACAAAACATCTATAATACTACATACCCTAGTTCATCAACATTACTGGCTTCATTGTATTACCAAAATAATGAAGGAAATGAAAGAAAGTAAGAAATTTATCAATTGTCTCGCTAACTTAATGAATCCATTTGATCGAGAATCACAAAAAAGCATGTTAAAACCTTTACCAATTAGGCTTTTACAAAGGTAAACGAACTTCAATGAATTAAATTAGATTCAATATATATAAATAACATTACGCAATAACTTTATCTAGTTTTTGCATGTCTCAAACTACAAATACCACTATGCAATAGCTTTTTTGCAATCAAAATGAAATATGATTAAGGCAAAAGATTCTCAAAAATTCAATGTCCCAATTGACCCAAGGCATTGTATCACATTCAAGGAGGACCCCCCTCCCCCCCCCCCCCCCCCCCCCCAAAAAAAAAAAAAAAACATAAAAATGATTATAAAATCAAGTGAGAGCTGAAAGAAGGGTTTTGGAAATCTGTTGAAAATAATTAGTTTTAGCGACTCTAATAAGATGCTGAGGGAAAAAAAATGTACTCAAATTTGGGGAAAGTAACCCCAAAATACACTACAAACAATTCAATTATGTACACATCTAAAGAATAATATAAAATGAACAATGAATACAAATTAAAGCAGGGAAATGAATAGACAACAAGATGAAAACTGTTCATAATGAACTACAAATTCAATTACATCACATTGCGAAATTTTCTCAGCAACGAAACCATGGTAATAGAAGAAACTCAGAAGAAACTAGTCATTAAAATTAACTCAGTTATGAAAAGATTCACCCAATAAAATTCAGGACACGAACAAGTACACAAAAACTAGCGAAGGAAATCAAGATTCAACAAAAAATCACACAGACAGATTCATTAATAAACAAGTGAACCATAGAAAAATCTGCAAACACCTGTATTACAATACATATATATATAGAGAGAGAGAGAGGTTCACAAGTGAACCAAAATAATGAACATTTTAATGAACCTAATAAAGACATTAAAAAATAACTCAATCAATTTAATTCATTGTTGTAATTGATCCGCGCCAGCGGCAACGACCATGCATGTGGCACACATTTTTTTAATACACAAACACACCGGACAAACCTTAACCCCCCAACCCCCTCCCCCATCTGCCATAACTATAGCAGGCGACCCATTAGCCAACCATGAAAACCAGCACCTGCTGACAGAGGTGATACCCGGTTTCCTACCCCACCATCACCCGCCGGAGACCAAACCATGGCAGCCCCTCAACCATCTCCGACCTCTCCACTGCCTTATAGCGACAACAACAGCTCCATAGCCGCCACCTGCCAAAGCTCCGGTCAAGAACCATAATCTGACGACCAGTTGCTTCCCATTTCTCCTACCTGGCCAAACCCATAAACCCCCGACCCCGCAAACCAACGAAGTCAGCTACCCTCCAAAATCCAAACCCATTTACCCCCTTAGCACCCCCATCTTCGGCCATGGCCCAACCAAATCCCCAAGACCCGTTCCTATTCGATCTTACCCGGTTCCAACTCCAACTTTCAAACCCTAAAAGAAATGGGAACCTTATCTTCCTTAAGCCTTGCCACCTGCCAAGCTCCAAAGATCTACTTTTGGAGCTTCTGATGGCAGATGATGGGGTGTATATTAAAAAAAATACATGTGTCACACGCTTGTCCGTTATCGCTGACGCGGACTAATTATAGCAAGGAATTAAATTGAATGGATTATTTTTTAATGTCTTATTAGGTTCATTAAAATGTTCATTATTTTGGTTCACTTGTAAACCCCTCTCTCCCTCTCTCTCTCTCTCTCTCTCTCTCTCTCTCTCTCTCTCTATATATATATATATATATATATATATATATATATATATATATATATTTGGACATAATTTCCTTTGGTCAAACTGAATAGGAAAGCTGTCTTTCAAAATTTTCAACAATCTTTTTGGCCAATTTTGATTCTGATGTTTTTGCCAAAATTGGAAATTTAGAAAACATTAACAAATTCCAAAAATAAAAAATTAGAAATGTTTTCAAAAAAAAATATAAATTCCAAAAAATAAGAAAAAATTATAATTATTATTTTTGGGGAGGGGGGGGGTGAAAAAAGTTCAGAATTTTTTTTACAAGATGGATAGAGTAGTTTTTCAGAAAAAAAAATTGAGGAAAAGCATATTTTATTCCGATTTTTAAAAAAAAAATTGGAAATCAAAAAATCAGAATTTGGCAAGTGAAAACATCATTCAAAATCAGAAAAAATCAGATCGGATTTTGTAAAATCGAAAGTTCTAATACCAATTGTTGTGCATACACCTAACACTACAATCAACCAAATAGAAATGAAATATAGTCGAAATCCGTTATGAACAAAAAAACACGAGACAGATAAGAGCCTTAATATGGCTCGCCCATTGTAAGTTACACCCACATGAGGGAAGAGATTATTTTCACTTCCAGAATAACCCATGTTTGAAAAAACACATCTCAGTAAATTCACTCCTTGGTACATAGATATACACTTTCGAATCCTACCAAAATAACTTTCAATAATAAGAAGTTTTTTTCTCCGAGATGATTGCTGCAAATTTATTTCTCCTTCTCTTTGATATACATAATACAACACACACTGGTACATATTAAATGGTATATTTACTATTCATGAGGCATCCCACAAGAATTGATCCAAAGATGAAGTGACCTAAGAAAATTGTTGCCTAACCATGTCAAAGAACTGGATTAACCGATAAGCCACATTTTCAATGAAACCAATCCAAAACTTCACAATCAATGAATATCCCATATCCAACACCCATATGAGATAAACCCGACACAAAGTCCGGCAGAATTCACCTCCTCTTTTATTTTTGAAGCAATAAAGAATAATGACGAGGAAAATATAATTGACTCAAGAATCAATAAAGATTTACAAACTCAAAATAAAAATTACTTTCATTATTGGCAACCAAGAAATAGTCAACATGGACTATTTCTTTTAATCCAAATTCTTTACCAAAGATGTCACCGAATAGTCAACATGGACTTAAAATATGCCAGATAAGACAGTTGATTACTACAATGTTATATTTTGGAATAATTTCATTATTACCAAATAACAAATGTCGTGTCCAATCAAAAGCCTCTCGCATCTCTAATTTTAATTTTCTTCTAAGTTTCAATATTTTCCCATATTAAAGTTGGGTTCAGTTCAGAAGAATAAACTCAATTATCATGATAACTACGAAAGAGTAATACCCCCACTCCCCATCATGATTGATTAAAGAGAGAAAAAAAGACAGTGAGAATAATGGTTATAAACACGTTACACTATACAAATGAACTTGGGTAATATCTAGAATTTTTGGTTCTGAATTTGAATACATTGAACACAACAATGACAACTATGTCAAAATTACACTTCACTGTACAGTTCAAAACTATAGCAATAACACGAGCATATAAGATTGCGCAAGTCCTCAATATTGGCTTGTGAGACGCTGGTGAATAGAAAATCTCTGAACTTGTCGTTGTCCGAATATGTTAATGTCAGATGGCCAGCGCTTACCATAGTCTGTATTGATCACATAACTACAATTACTATATAATTATTATGCTTCCACTAAAGTGAAACATAGCTATCATGTAACAAAAATTTACTAAATGAAAACTTGATCCTCTAAGAGGCAACAACTTCATATGAAAAGTACAGATGCTAGGAATATCTAAAACAAGTAATCATGCCTTTCAATTGAGAAAATAAACAATGATAAGACTATGTGCTTGAGGAGCCCTGGAAGGGGATGATTGATTGTAAATTTAGGAGATTATGTATGTTGGGAATATTTTGTCATGTTAGCAAGATACAAATCAGATAGTAATCGATGTGATTTAACATGCAAAATAACCCCCTTGAACTTCACTTTTTTGCAACAAATCCCGTGAAAAACTTTCAATTGCAAGAAATTCCCCTGACCTATGCATTATGTTACAAAAACTCCCCTATGTATTGCTAAAAAGTCCTAGAAAAGGGATATTTGCAACAAAATGCAGAGTTCAAGGTGTAATTGAAAAAAGTGAAAGTTCAGGGGGATATTTGATCACTTTGACCTTGATATAATTATTAGGAGATTGGAATTTTTAGTATTATTTAGTCAAACTGAACATTTGCGCAATATTTGGTATTCTACGTACTTAGCCTCATCCTAATATAAAAATGCAATCTCAAATATCTGAGAGCATCTGAGCAGCTATGAAATATCAAGTTTCGGTGGATTCCAATATTTTTAGTAGTGTCAATTGTGATTTTCAAGTAGTATACCTCACAATGGATCACTGCAGCTCCACTATTTGAACGGAACACAGTCAACATAAGGACACCAGCTACAATACTTGTTCATATTGATGCCATGAAAAACTGCTACACTAACTCCAGCAAGTCTTCCTACAAGAGGCCCCTAAAATAAGATCGCATATCATAAGATACCATACACAGGAAATAAGAAGAAAACAACAGGTTATTTTGAGTGGCTCCCACTTCTTGTACACCTTTTGAGTTACCCCAAAATGTTAAAAAACATTTGAGTTACAACTTCAACTCGGAATTTTTGACAGTTTTTAAAGGTCTTCGTGAACTTTTGCAACATTATTTTTATTAAATTCGCGGGGTAACGGAGAGGCAGTTCAAAGGGGGGGATTCCATACAATATAAAATACAAAGGGTAAGGGTGGTTTAATGCACATGCGGGTATGTCTAATTATTACACATGCTTGGGGTATGTCCAAATACCAAATTGTCTCGGAGTAAATTCAACCTCCCCCTCCCCCCCCCCCCCCCCCCCAAAAAAAAAGGAAATAAATAAAAATAAAGAGAGTAAATTTTATTGAAAACTCATAGAAAACTGAAGATCGCAAAAAAAAACAATCCTCAACAAAGGTTTGTCCAGCTTCTCCAGAAGTTTGAGCGAACGCCTGACATCATATTCAAATAACCCTACGTTGTTCTGTGATTTTCTCCCTAGTTGAGGGTGTAACAGAAGAACAAATCCAAAAAGGAATCGCGATATAAAACCTTCAGTATTTGAGAAATTGTTTACATCATGTAGAAGTCCGAGGAGAAGATTAATCGCCACGGTTGAGAAAAATGCAAATAAAGCTACAAGCTGCAATAAAAAGAGAAACTAAAACCACAGTTAAAATAGAGTTAATAACAGAGTAATGTAGGAGAAAAAGTGGTCAATTTAAGAACCTTTTTGGTGTAAAATTTCAAGTCTGGGATAAGCCCCAAAAGCATAGCCCCAAGCAGTCCAAATAGCAGAGCAGAGGAAGCAACGGATGATCTGTCTTGAAGAAATAGTATAGCAACCAAACTTCCACTAAAAGCACATAATATGTAGATAACACCAATCCTCACTGATTATCAAAGGTAAAACAAGAATGTAATACAATGAAAATGATTTCTGTCCAACTAGCACCCTCATTTGGGTAATTGCGAGAACCCCACAAAACTATCACACTCGGTGCAAATATCTTCCTGAACTATTAATTTTGCAAATACATTGAACCACCACATTTATCGTAATTTTCCACATATAAGTCGCTACAAGGGTGGAAATCAAGTTGTGTCGTGTTATAATGGGTTCCCTTAATCTTTTTTACCGCTCATTTGAAGATTTTGTGATGCTTTCGGGGATCAAGCTCTGATAGTTTGAAAATGTTTGGGTAACTCAAAAGTGGGAAAAAAAATTAGAGTTTCAACTCCAAACAACCCTTAATTAATGGCATCATCTACCCAACACAATCACAATTCATTTATTAAATGTGTTACTTGGGTTCTTAGGCTTAACCCGTTAATCACATAACAAAGTATAAACAATTTATTTTCTTTGTGAGGCTCACTACGAGTGAGGCACCTATGGTACAGGTTTTTCTTCAATGATAATACTATTAAGTTAAAGTTTCTCTAAAGGTATAAAATTCATACAATGCGATATAAATGAGGAGAAAGTAACATATCATATTTGCAGAACACTAGTTATACAAGTTATTCGTATCATATCCCCGTTATTCAAGGTAGACACTAACCCAATCTGTTTATTGTCAGTGTTGATGGGTCATGTCATATATAGTTTCATGTCAAGAATTGGCCAACTCAAGGTCGTTAGTTTCATGTTGGCTTTGGGCTGTGTTAACTAGTAGTGAAAATAATTGACAACCGTAACTTTAATATGTATACATGAGGAGAAATACAACATTTTTATCGCTTAAGGGGTTATATGATACACTAGAAGGGTTTTTGCAACTGGAGCGACACTATAGGCATTTTATTGCATTTTACCCCTTGTATTTGCAGAAAATGAAATGACAAAGGATAAAAAGATTTAAAAGTTCCAAACTCTTGCTTAAGTGAATTCCAACAAATATTACACAGGAGAGGCTGATGATGAGGTGGACAATCCCAGAGTACAACCACGGGCTTGTAAAAATATGCCACATTTCATGGTGCTTTGTCAAAAACGTTTTCCAAAGAGCCCCAATTCCATCTAGCGTGCAGTAAAAAATAAATGAATATCGATGTTAATTTATGTTGATGATCTGATAATCATTTGAACAATTCCCTCGAAAATAATTTTGTTACTCTAACAATATATTTCATCTTGTTCAAATATGCGAACTGAGCATATGGACACAGTTCTGAACATTGTAATTAATACCAAAAATGTAACTCACAAGCCTTATCAAGATTATGTGTGTTAATTAAAAGGTTATTTTGAATAGCAACCCATTTCTATGACCACTTTGTAGTTACCCCCGACTTTTTAATAAAATTTGAGTTAGACCCCCATTCATCACTTTCACAACAATTATTTCTCCTTTTGTGAAGCATTTGGGAGTCAAACTCAAGTTTGTGTTATAACGTTGGGGTTAACACTCAAATGGACAAAATAGTGGGGATGTAACTCGCCATAAACCTTAACTTGTTAAGAACTATCTGAATATCATATTACAAAAGATAATTGCATACCTAGAAAGAATAGAGAAACGACTGAACGCCCATGATTTTACATACCCCATTTCATCTTAAACATTGTTGACTTCATTGTATTAGAAAAAATGACGGAAAAGAAAGAGAGAAAGAAACTAATTTTGCCTCGCTAACTATATGAGTCCATTTGACCAAGAAGCACACAAAACATGTTTAAACCTCACCACTAGGCTTTTATAAACATAAACAAACTCCTGGGAAGTAAATCAGATTCAATGTAATAACATTACGCAATAACTTTTTGTCGAGTGTTTTGCATGTCTCAAACTATAAATACCGCTATGCAAAAGCTTTTTATGCAATTTACTCCACGAACAATTCTGCAAACATCTTAAAAAAACTTACATGAATATGTTTTTTTAAGGAAAAGATAATCAATTGAATTCTCGTCTGAAAGAATAATTCATTTCTTAGAATAATGACAAAACTCATCACAAACTATCCTAGTAAAAAATACATCATTTGTCTATATAATAATAAATCTCCTCACAAGTCCCCTTTAAAATTTGCAGCCAACTAACAAAATTTCAAAACGTTGACAGTAGTAGAAAATTGTGATTCCAACCCACTTCACTTGTTCAAAAATCTTCCACATAAGCCCCAATCACCCAAAAAAAGGAGGAAAAAGAAATTAATTTCCAGTTGCACCTTGAGGACTTCCATCTATGGAGAAGCAACAACAAAACTTGCCCTCACTGAAATTTTTTCCGCTTCTTTTGTTCAGTGCAAGGGGAAGGATTTTACCTATTGCTGATAACACTTCTTGGCGAGAACAACAACATTCAGTCCTCTTCCATAGGCACAATCCCAAATATCAAATCTGTCTTCTTCAATCATATAATTCGTCATGGAAACAGGAGAAGAGATTGACATAAGATCATCCTCTTTCTCCCCACGATTGCGGCTATTCTTTAGCTCCCTACATATTTCAGGTGTAATAAATTTATGCCATTGTTGTTCGACAAGTGTATTAAGGTTAAGTTTATCGTCCTTCCTCAGCTCGTTTTTGTACCTTTGCACAAACGCGAGCAGCTATTGATGCCATATCACCGGCATTGTCCTCGAGTCCCCAAGGAAATAGATCAAATGTGCAACCATAGCATCGAGTACTCGATATGGCAAAGCATATTTCTTCTTAATTATCATGTTTATAAAATAACTTCTTGTGCCACAGTACTTCATCTCTGCAAGTTTCAGTAATGCAACACTTGAATGAAATGGAGTAATGGAGACCTTCTGAACAACGCTTCCAATAATGACAATTTCCCTCCGATTGCAAGTCCTTATTGGAAACAATATTACCTTATTGAAGGCGGATGGTTTGTACAGACTTTTTTCGAGCTTGATAAAGGGCAAAATGTAGCCTCTTGTTCTTTCGGATATCTTCTCTGACCTGGGGAGTAATACTAGCTTGTAAAAGCGTTCTGCCTTCTTCACACCCAAATTGGAAGCAAAGATTCTTGTGGCTTGGTAAATTTCATTTGGTGACCATTTCTCAGGTACAAGACTTCCTCCCAATATATGGTTGAAGGTAGGTGTTTGAAAGCTTTGGTATTTTTCCAGATGTGTATTTGTTTTAAAGTTCAACAACACCCTTGTACAATTCTAAGATGGAATCATCTAATTTGTGCAACAGTCTCATTTCTGAAGAAAATTGTGCATCTTTTTCTTTGATCTTCTCGACAATAATGTCCACAAATGTGCGTTCAGGACAGGCATCCTTTGACAAGAATGCCTCAAGAAGCTTCGCATCTTCCTCATCAATATCTTCGTCATAATCAGCGTATTGGCTTCGAGTCTTGGAAAATCCGACAAATTGAACAACATCATCGACATCGGATTGGGCTTCATTAGGTGGTGGTTTGGAGAAGACGATGTTTTTAGGGTTTTGAGCTTCGATCTCATCTTGTATCTCCTTCTGCTGAATTAGAGCCTCCTTCAATATCTTGGAGCTCAATCCTGATGATATAAGCTTTTATTCTCCCTAGTGTTTTTTGAGAGCTTTAGTTCATTTGTGAGAGACTGATTTGGATCCATCAGTGATGAAGGGTTCTGGTTTTTGGTGTCTGCTTCGTTTCCTCGGCATTGTTGGGAGAAACAAGTAGGCAGTTTTAGTTGCAGGCACTCTCTACAACCCTAGACTTAAAAGGTTAGATGAATATGAATACAAAATCAAAGGAGAGAAATTAATAGACAATAAGAAAATTGTTCATAATGAACTACAATTCAATTACATCACCTTGCCCCAACTTTCTTAGCAACCAAACCATGGTAATAAAAGAACCCTAGATGAAATTATGCAAAATCAACTCAATTATAAAAATAGTCACGCAATAAAATTCTGGACAAGAACAAGTATGAAAAAACTAGCTAAAGAAATCAAGATTCAACAAAAAAATACATATGGATTCATAAATAAACAAATGAACATTGACACAATCTGCCAATTACAATACATACATACATGCATACATACATAAACATATTTAGAGAGAGCGAAAGGGAGAATTGAACATAAAAACCAAACAGAAAAATCAAGAGAGAAGAGGAAGAAGGCTCACAATGAACTAAAAATTCAATTACATTGCATTGTCTCAACTTTCTCAGTAACCAAAAAACCCAACTATAAAAACAATGATTCAAGAGAGAAAAATTTGCTTAACAAAAGCACCCTTTAGGTTCTTCAGCTAAACTCTAAACTACAATATATATACACACATATGATAAGCCGAACAAAAAAAATCAATAAGGAATGACAAATCTTAACAGAGAAATCAAGATAGAAGAATAAGACGATTGTTCACAATGAACTCCAAATTCAATCACTCCACATTGTCCCAATTTTCTTAATAACCAAACCGAGATAAACCTATGCAAAACCCTGTTGGAAATTTAATAAAGAGAAAAACACTTTTTAACTCACTATTTTGCTACAACTTTGATTCACACACAATAAGAAGAAGAAGAGAAACTTGTTTCTTTATTGATAACTTTCTTACTTGATGTCTAACACTTACAAGGATTCTCTATTTATACTAAAATGGAATGAACAAACACCACACATTATATTAAGGGAATTTAAACATAAACCACACACTTAAGTCTAGCTAGTTGTAGGAGGAGTCATCCATTATCTTCTTGCTGAAATGGATGATGAGTCATTTTCATTATCTTCACCTAACTTAGAAACTTCTATGGGTTGGTCCTTTAAAGGAAATAGGTTGGACTTCCCTCTAATGGATTTGGGCTTGAAACACAAGTTTACAAATCAACATTCCCCCTTAAACTTGTTTTATAACACTTAGCAAATTTCTTAACTTCGCAAAGTCTTCAATCCTGAGGGGCTTAGTGAAAATATCTGCAATTTGATCTTGAGATTTCACGTACTCGACTTGAACATCCTTTTTTGTGATGCACTCCCTTATGCAGTGATAGCGAATATCGATGTGTTTGCTTCGATCATGGAATACTGGATTCTTTGCTAAGGCAATGGCTGACTTGTTGACGATAAAAACCTTTGTGGGCTCTTCTTGTGTTAAGCATATCTCCTTCAATACATTTCTAAGACAAATTGCATGACAAACACATGAGGTAGCAACAACATATTATGCTTCACAAGTGGATAATGTGACAATCGGTTGTTTCTTCGATGTCCATGTGAAAGAAGTATGTCCCATGAAAAATACAAACCCAGTAGTGCTCCTTCGATTATCTATGTCTCCACCCCAATCGCTGTCGCTTTATCCAACAAGCTTGTAATCATTAGAAACTGAATAGAACAGGCCAAAGTCAATTGTACCTTTCAGATAGCGAAGAATTCTCTTTGCGGCTTTGAAATGAGTGGTTGTTGGGGTTTCCATGTATCGACTTACAAGTCCAACTGTATAGAGGATGTCAGGTCTTGTACAAGTTAGATAGCGCAAACTTCCAACCAAACTCTTGAATAAAGTTGGATCTACGCTTTCGCCTTCGTCATTCTTCGATAGCTTAGCTCCGCACTCCACTGATGTGTTAATTAGCTTGCAGTCATTCATCTTGAACTTCTTAAGGATCTCCTTTGTGTAGCCTTCCTGTGAGATGAAAATTCCATCTTCTTGTTTTTTAACTTCGATACCAAGATAGTACGCCATTAGCCCAATATTTGTCATCTCGAACTCTTTCGCCATTGCTTTCTTGAAGTCATTGAACATGTCTGGGTTTCTTCCGGTAAAAATCAAATCATCCACGTACAGGCACACGATCAAAATATCTCCGTCTTTGATCTTGATATATAAAGCGTGCTCGTATGGACATTTGTTGAACCCATTATCTTGAAAGTACTTGTTAATACGACTATTCCACGCCCTTGGTGCTTGCTTTAACCTATAAAGATCTTTCTTCAGCTTCAAAACTTTATCTTCGTGTCCCTTTGATACATATCCCAAAGGTTGCTCGATATAGACTTCTTCTTCAAGTATTCCATTTAGAAATGCAGATTTACATCCAACTGATGAATCTTCCACCTGTTTTGAGCTACTAGGGAGATAATTAATCTCACAGTTTCTAAGAGGGAAACAGGAGCAAATACCTCATCGTAGTCAATTCCATCTCTTTGATTATATCCTTTTGTGACTAGCCTCGCCTTGTGTCTTTCTATTTCTCCCATAGCATTCCTCTTCATGTTGTACACCCATTTAACACCGATAGCCTTCTGACCTTTTGGAAGTGAAGCGAGTTCCCAAGTGTCCTTCTTCTCAATGGCCCTGATTTCTTCGTTCATCGCGTCTCTCCACTTCTTATCTTGTCCAGCTTCTTGGAAGTTTACTGGTTCACAATCGGCAAAGAGATAGAAGAGTGTAAGATTATCATGTCTTTCAGTTACCTCATAGAGATCCCGTAGACTTCTTGTTCGGGGAACAAGCCTTTCATTGAAACTTTCACTTGACGATGGTGATGAGTCTCCATGAGTGATTGATGTTGGTGAGGTAGGTGGAGTAGTGGTCTCTTGTTAAACTTCTCCTTCTTGCTCTATCATGGTTTCTTTATTATCTTCTTCAAAATCAGGAAAGAAGTTGAAATCATCTATATCTGAGCCGAAATCAAATTCTCCTTGTTCATCAAATATCACATCTCGGCTAATTACAATCTTCCCATTGTTAGGATTGTACAATTTATAACCTTTATAGTTGTTGTCACAGCCAATGAAGATGAACTTCTCGCTTTTGTCATCAAGTTTGGTTATTCTATCGTCTGGTACATGTACATGGGCTATGCTCCCAAAAACTCTAAGGCGGGAGATACCCGGCTTTCTTCCACTCCATGCTTCTTACGGTGTCTTTCCCCAAACACTTCTTGTTGGAGATCGGTTTGACAAGTAGATGGCACATGCCACTGCTTCCGCCCAAAATTCCTTGGACAGTTTCTTGCTTTTGAGCTTACTCCGAGCTATGTTGAGGATAGTTCGATTCTTTCTTTCCGCTACTCCGTTTTGCTGAGGGGATCGAGGAACTATCATTGGTCGACGATTTCCATTTGCTTCACAAAACTCTTGAAATTCACTCGAAGTGAATTCTCCTCCTCGGTCAGATCTCATTGCCTTGATCTTACGATCACTCTCCTTTTCCACGGCAGCTTTGTACTTCTTGAATATTTCAAAAACTTCTGATTTCTGCTTCGAGAAATATACCCAGGTTTTTCTTGAAAAACCATCAATGAAGAGAAGGAAATAATTACTTTTACCAAGAGAGCTTGGCTTGATCGTACCGCATACATCGATATGGATTAGCTCGAGTGGATTCTTAGCTCTTGAGTCTGACTCCTTTGGAAAGATTTTTCTGAATTGCTTCCCAAGTAAACATCCTTTGCACAGTTGGTCAGGGTGATTAATGCAAGGTAAGCCTCTCACCATTTCCTTCTTGGATAATAGCTCCAATCCTCCAAAGTTGAGAAGCCCAAATCGAAGATGCCATAGCCACGATGCATCTTTGTAACATACCTTTAGACACTTTGCAACATCATTTTGAATATTCAAAGGGAACATTCTATTATTTGACATTTGTACCTTGGTAATTAAATCTCCTTTGTCATCTCTTATAAAAAGACTACAATTTCTCATATGGATATCATAGCCTTTTTCTAAGAGTTGACCCAAACTCAAGATGTTGCTTTTCATATTAGGCACATAGTAGACACTTGAAATGAATTAGTGACTACCATCTTTTGCGCGAATAAGGATGTTACCTTTTCCTTTCACCGATATTGTGGAATCATCTCCAAATGAGACATTTCCACTTACTGACTCATCCAACTCCACGAACATGTCTTTCCTTCCACATATGTGATTGCTTGCACCGCTGTCAAGAAACCAAGAATTTATTTGGCTACCATCAGTCTCCTTCCGTGCTAAAAGAAGAAGATTTTCTTTCTCAATTGTCCTCTCCTCTGCATAATTGGCCTTCTCCTCAACTCTATTGCTGGGTGCTCTGCATTCTGAAGCATAATGCCCAAACTTCTGACAATTATAACATCAAACCTGAGATTTGTCATACCTCGAATTCGGATTGGTTCTTCCCCGACCTCATGTTGAACTTTCCCCTCTATTTTAGTTGTTATTCGAATTGTAGTTATTGTAATTGTAGTTGTTAGAATTCCAACCTCGTCCACGTCCCTAACCTCGTCCTCGGCCACGACCTCTTCCACGTTGGCTTCTATCATTGTAGAAACTTTCTCCTTCTTTGTCGGATAGAGTTCCGACTTAAGAAGTTGTTCCACAATCTCTTGCTTCTTTTTCTTCTTCTTCTCTTCGTATGCTTGCAATGACCCCATTAGTTGTTCGATTATCAACTCATTCAAGTCTTTGGTTTCTTCAATCGTCGTAACGATGTACTCAAATTTTCGATCTAACGAGCGGAGTATCTTCTCCATGATCATCACATCTTCTAACTTCTCGCCATTTCTTTTTAATTGATTTGAAACAGATAAGACTCTTGAAAAGTAGTCGGAGATAGACTCGAACACTTTCATATGTAGAGATTCGAAATCACCTCTTAATGTTTGAAGTCGAACTTTCTTCACTTATTCGGCTCCTTTGTAAGAGGTTTGCAATTTCTCCCACGCTTACTTAGAGGAGATTGCACTTGAAATCTTCTCGAAACCATCATCATTTAATGCTTGATAGATGAAATAAACAGCTTTCTTGTCTCTCTTTCTTGAGTCTTTCAAACTCTCCTTCTGAGTTTGGTTTAAGACAGCTTCATTTTCTGGCTCACTATAACCTCTCTCCACGATTTCCAAAACATCATGTGCACCCAAAAGTGCCTTCATTTTAATACTCCAATTATCATAGTTGTTGTTGTTGAGTATCGGGACTTGAAAGGATGCCATACCATCATTTGCCATAATTCTAGTGAGAATTTGGAAATTTTGATTGCGCGGATGGATCCGAAACGCCCAAAAACCTTAGGAACAATGCGGACCAAAAAAAAATCTGGTCAAAGCCAACAGTCAAAATCAACGGTCAAAGTCAACATTTAGTCAACAGTCAACTTTTGGTCAAGGCTCCACAACTCGGTCAAGCAGCTCAAATAGGCTTCACGGCTTAGTCAACAGGCTTCACGCCTCGGTCAACTCGGCTCCAACTCGGATGATTTGGCTAACTCGGTGAGTTAACTCACTTTTTGGCAGCAACGTTCTGGTGACACGTGGCGGCGCTTCAGACATCCGATGGGGATGAATCTGGCGGCGTTGGATTCGTCTCGTCGAGAGCTTCGATTTGATACGCTATAGCGTATACTTCGAAACAAATTTCCAATCTCGCTCTGATACCACTTTGTTGGAAATTTAATAAAGAGAAAAACACTCTTTAACTCACTGTTTTGCTACAACTTTGATTCACACACAAGAAGAAGAAGAAGAGAAACTTGTTTCTTTATTGATAACTCTCTTACTTGATGTCTAACACTTACAAGGCTTCTCTAGTTATACTAAAATGCAATTAACAAACACCACACATTATATTAAGGCAATTTAAACAAAACCCACATATTTAAGTCTAGCTAGTTGTAGGAGGAGTCATTCATTATCTTCTTGCTGAAATGGATGATGAGTCATTTCCATTATCTTCACCTAACTTAGAAGCTTCTATGGGTTGGGCCTCTAAAGGAACTAGGTTGGACTTCCCTCTAATGGATTTGGTCTTGAAACACAAGTTTACAAATCAACAAACCCAACTCAATTATGAAAATATTCACCAATTAAAACCCAGAACAGGAACAAGTAAACAAAGTATAGCTAAAGAACCAAGATTCAGTGCCCCAAACTTTCTCACCAACCAAACCGACGAATTAGAAGAAACACAGATGTAACTACTCAAAACTCAACTCAATTATAAAAACTTTACCCAATAAAATCCAGAACAACAACAAGTACATACATCACAGCTAAAGAAATCAACATTCAATGGAGACCCAATTTTCTCATCAATCAAACCAGTGTCATAGAAGGAAACCAAGACCAAACTATGGAAGACCCAACTCAATTATGAAAAAGATATACCTGATAAAATCCAAAATAGGAACAAGCACACTAAAAGGAGCTAAAGAAATCAAGATTCAAGAGAGTGACCCAACTTTCTCAGCAACCAAACTGATGAAATACAAGAAACCTAGATGGAACAATGCAGATCCCAACTAAATTATGAATACAGTCCCCCATTAAAACTCAAAACTGGAACGAAACATATAAAACACAGGTAAAGAGATCCAAGTTTCTCATCAACCAAACAGGAGTAATACACGAAAACCAAATAAAACAGGCAATGTAAGTAATATATGAACAGATTCACAAAATCTGTCTAAAGAAAAAAACATATCCAAGGTAATGCACCAAAATCCATCAAAAGAGTTCAATATTTAAGATAATGCACCAACTTTCTCATCAACCAAGCAGTACAAGAAAGCCATATAAAACTTCTCAAAACCCAACTTAGTTATGAAAACATTCGCCCAATAAATCTTAGAACAAGAACAAAACCCTGCTAAAGAAAACAAGATAGTAACCCAAACTTCCTCGGCAACCAAATAGAGGAAATAGAAGAAACCAAGATAAAACCACTCAAAACCCAACTCAATATTGATAACATTCACAAAAACAAAACCCAGAACAAGAAAAAACCCAACTAAAAAATCAAGATTCTAGAGAATGCCCCCAACTCTCATAGCAACCAAACAGAGGAGATACAACAAACCAAGATAAAACCCAAAACCCAACTCGATTATGAAATCGTTCACCCAATAAAACTCAGAACAAGAACTCAAGATTTAAGAACATACCGAACTTTCTCAGCAACCAAACATGGGTAATAGAACAAACCCAGATAAACCTAGTCAAACCCCAACTAAAGAAATCAAGATTTAAGAACATACCCATCTTTAATAGCAACCAAACAGATAAAACCAGTCAAAACCCAACGTAATTATGAAAACAGTCTCCCAATAAAACCCATAACAAGAAAAGAAGAAGGAGAAAAAAAAGAAGTTGACTCACGCTGAAGCCGATGGGCCAAGGAGTAGATTTTCGGACAAAGGCTGAAAAAACCTTCCAAGAGGCTTGAAAGAACAATCTCCACGAGAGTTTTTCCAACAATCATTAACAAGCATGGTGAATGAAAATCTGAGAAAAATGCGATATAAATCCTCCAATATTTAAGAAATTGTTTACATAAGGTAGTAGTCAGAGGAGAAGATTAATCAACGCGATTAGAGCTACAAACTGCAATAAAAGGATAAATTAAAGACACAGTTAAATTGGGTTAATAACTTAGGAATGTAGGAGAAAAAATGACTATTCAAGGATCTTTTGGGAGTAAAATTTATAGTTTAAGATGAGCCTTGAAAGCCCAGTACCAAGCAATCCAAATAGTGCACTAGAGGAAGTAACTGATGATCTATCTTGGAGAAATAGTATAGCAACCAAACTTTGACTAAAATAAGACAGTATGTAGATATCTTGACGAATGTAATACATTGTATGACGATTAGTTTTCCAACTACACCCTCGCTAGGTTAAATTTCGAGAAACCCCCAAAACTATCACACTAAATGCAAATACCTCCCAAAACTATTAATTTTGCAAATACATTGAGCCATCACATTTATTGTAATATTTTCACATAAAAGTCTCTACAAGGGTTGGAATCTAGTTGTGTCGTGTTATTTTGGGTTCGTGTTGAGTACTAGTCAATACTAATTCGGTCGATTTAATTAAGGGGTTTTTTAGTTACACGCCCCTTAATCATACTTATGACACATTTGAAGCTCTTATGATGGTTTTACATACCCTAGTTCGACTAAACAATATTGGCTTTATTGTGTCACAAAAATAATGAAGGAGAAGAAAGAGTGAGACATTTTTGTCTCACTAAGTGTC
The DNA here is from genome assembly GCA_949130495.1 of Sambucus nigra. NCBI lineage: Eukaryota > Viridiplantae > Streptophyta > Magnoliopsida > Dipsacales > Adoxaceae > Sambucus > Sambucus nigra. Next base: position 2,443,431 of record CASBWL010000485.1, read on the forward strand.
CATTTGACGACACCAAAAACATGATTTTGTCTTTACCAATTCAGATTTTACAAAGGTAAATGAACTTCATACAATCAAATTAGATTCAACATATATATATATATATATACCATTACGCAATAATTTTTTATCGAATGTATTGCATATATGAAACTAAAAATACAATTATGCAAAAACAATGCAAGAAACTCCCCTTAAATGCAAGAAACTCCCATGAACTATGCATTTTGTTACAAAGACTCCCCAAAAAGGGATATTTGTAACAAAATGTAGAAGTCAGGGGGATAATTTAAATCTTTGGCCTTGATGTATTATAGAAGATTAGGATTTTTTAGTATTGTTTTATTCAAATTAAATATTTGCGAAATATTTGGTATTTTATGTAAACATCCTAATATAAAAAAGAAATCTCAAAAATCAGATATAGCATTGAGCAATTGATTATAATATTCCATACTATGTCTCTCTCTCTCTTGCTTTTTCTACTCCCACCTAAGGAATTCCAAGTTTCGATGGATTCTAGTATTTTTACAAGTGTCAACAATAATTTTTGAGTAGTATACCTCATAGTGAGTTGCTATATCAGTGCAACTCCACCATTTGAAGGTAACACCGTAAGCATAAGGACACGAGCTACAATATTTTTTCACATTAATGCCATGAAGAATTGCTACAATAACTCCATAAAGTCTGCAAACAAAAGGTCCCAAATATAATATCTCATATCGTAAGACACCATATAGAGGAAACAAGAAGAAAACAACTAGTTATTTTTTAGTGACTTTCTTGTAAAACTTTTGCGTTACCCCAAAATGTCAAAAAACACATAAGCTATAACTCCAACTCGGGGTTTTAACGACACTTAATAAAGGTTTTCATGAACTTTTACGACATTTTTGGGGGTGTAATATGAAAATTTTTCACTGCATGTGGGGGGATAACTGAGAGGTGGTAGAAAATGGGGAAGGTGAAAAGTATTGACTGTACCCGTTGAGGGTAAAATTTTTAGAGTAAAACTTATTGAAATTTAGACACTTTGAGGGTAAAAATTATTGAACATTCACAGAAGACTGAATTTCACAAGAAAAACAATGCTCAACAAAGGTCTATCCAGCTTGTCCCGAAGTTTGATTGAGCGTTTGACATCATATTCAAATAACCCTCCTTTGTTTTGTGCCCGTCTCCCTAGCTGAGGACAGAACAGAAGAAGAAATCCGAGAACGAATCCCGATATAAATCTTCCAATATTTTAGAATTGTTTATACAATTAACAATTACAATATGGTGAGTGATTTAGATGATGATGTTGATTTGGTGTTGGAAATGATATTGTGGAGAAAACATGGACTTCTGAAAACAAATGTGTTTTGGATAAAATCCACTTTGGAGGTAAGAATTTTATCATTTTAACTTTAAGAAGGTTTTATTTTGATCAACACAATGTTGATACCTGTTAGTCTATTATAAAAAGATAGAAAATCAAAGTCAGCTTTTCAACATATTAGAACTCCTTTATTGACACCAAAATTGGCCCAATCCTAATAAATATGGCTATCTTTAGAGAAACCACTAGTGAACCCACTATTTTATAAACCCCAAGCTTTATCATAATTAACTAGGTGTGGGGATAAATAAAAGGATAACCAATTGGTTGTGGCATTGTATTGTAATGTGTTTGTCTTGGCATATATGGTTAGAAAGAAATTCAAGAATTTTTTAAGATAGGAAGGTTGAGACGGAAGAATTCTAAAATATAATTCATTTTGTTTCAAATTTATGGGATTCAATAGATAAAGCTTTGTTCGGTATGGGTATTTCCAGCATATAGCATTACAGGAAAGAAATAATTGTATAAGGATTTTGTATGATCTTAGCTTAAAGTGACCCTCGTCATTTTGTATGATCTTAGCTTGTCCACCACTAAAATATTGAATTGCTTAACAAGGGTCATATCTTACACACATGTCAGGAAACTTACCATCAAAACCTAAATCAATATAACGAAACAATATAATATAATCATCATGCTACACACGTGTCCACCACCAATGTACGGTTATGTATTATCTGACGCCTTTGTCTCTTTGAACACACGACTACTCATGTCAAACATAACAATCAAATGGTAAGAATGGTCCTCGATACTCGCTAGCCAATAATAAGAACCATTCAAATATCTGCCAGAGGCACCCAAGTCAAAGGTTATAAGACTAACGGAATCCAAAACAGAGTCATCGATCTCCAGATGTCTCAAAGACTCATTACAATAATTGTGTCATCAGTGAGATAAGACTCATCCCATAAGGACTTAATAAAAACCACCTTGTAATCGATTATCAAATGGTCAAGGCCAAACCCAAATCATACATCATAATCATCCTCTTTTATAAGTCATATAATTTTTATAAGTGTGAACACATCCCAATAACCATATAAATAAACCCCATAAATTCTACATGAGAGCTTACACCCAAAGCCATCAAAACCCAAAAATCTACCCTAAGCACCCAAGGGTTTCAAAGATTAATTCATATTAAAAAATTTCACAAAAAAAAAAAAAACAGTTCCAAAATTTAGTGTCCACTTTCTCTAATTAAGTTACTAATTGATTTTAATCAAAAACACGTGATTAAGGATTTAGACGACACTTAAAACACATAATACTAAAGGAAAGGAATAAAGTATTCATGCCTGGATAAAATTTAATTAAGAAAATTGATCTTAAAGATGCATTCTTCTCAAAAAGTTGATAAAGATCCGTTATTGACGCGTCTTGAGAAAACCCAGTTAATCTTGGCAAATCTTGGTTGAAACTTTGAAGAAAATTGGGGCAAAGGTTTCTAGATGGAAGAGAAATATTTTGGAGAAGTCTTCTTGAGGAAGAATTATGGGAAAAGTGATTTGAAAGACCCATCCACGGATTAGTTTTAATTTATAATGATTAGTAGTCCTAAAGCTAATAGAATTATATTTACACTAAAAAAAATATTTCGCCCCGTTAGCCACGGTCCAGGACCGTGAGAAATGTTTTTTTTTTTCATTTTGACTCCGATTTGAATTTCGATTAAAATACAACCTTTCAATATTAAAACTCAAATTTTAAGTTCCAAAAAAAACAATTAAATTCAAACATTTTATTTTACTCTAAAAAATCCAAATTAATCAAATTAAATATGATATAAAACTACGAGGTGTTACAGGAAGCCCATCACACAGATATGTGCAGTGGGAGGTATTATGGGAGAGCCGAGAGTAATAATTATAGGGGTATGTGAAGCCCCATTAGGTGTTGATGTGCGGGAGATATCAAAGCAGCCCCCAACCCGATACAGGAGGAGATAGTGGGCAATATGGGTCTTATGATACACCTCCTTCAAAAACGGGACACAAGGATATATTTATCCTATGTTTGATGGAGCTTTAAATCCGGACACCTATATAGAATGGCTCAATGCAATGGAGAAGGTCTTCGAGTATAAGAACACCCCTAACCCCAAATGTGCAAGCTAGTCTAGTGGCTACGAAATTTCATGGGAACGTTGTTATGTGGTGGGATGACTTTGTTTAGGTAGGGAAGAAAGATGAGAATGGTCGATCAATTGAAGACACACTGAAAAGAGGGAGGCATTTTAACCCCACTGTTATGAGGGAGAAATATGTTCGCACGGGTATAAATTCTCTAGATAGTCTTGATGTCTATCACAGAGTACACGAAGAAGTTTAATTTACTATGCACTCAAGTCGAATTGAACGAGACTAAGGAAAATATAGGCATTACTTTCATGGTATATAATTCACTACCAATCCTAATGAAGTCTCCAATAAATTTCATCCCTACAGCAAGTGGTGAAGTACGCTTTGAAGGTCGAAAACTACTTCGGGGCACTGGCCCTTAGCAATGGAATGGATACTTCAATAACATTGAGGGCACCCAAGCCTGCAGACACCCCATCCCTGGCCAATGCAAGTTCACATGCAGTGCAATGGGGGATAGGATGATAGAATTTAGAAAGGACAAGCTCACCATCCTACTCACCAATGGGGCGGAGAGATAAAAGTCGCTTGAGGGAAACGTGCAACGAAAGCTTTTATCTACCAACTTCGTGCCACTGGAAAACTAAAGGATTTAACAATTTTCCAGATTATATTTAATTAAATAGAAACAAAAATGCCCAATGTTTAATATATACATGCTACATACAGAAATAAAAGAGAATTCAGATCAAAAGTGATCCCTACAAAAAAAAGTCATGTATGTATACTTAAATGAATAGAAATAATTTTTACCACTACCAAAACCCAACATTAAACACAAAGATAACTGTCCCAATTCATCTCTACTGAACTGTCCTAAATCAAATATATCTTTTTAATCCTTTCAAGGATTTGTTCAAAGTACAAAATTCATGTTTAATTGATGTAAACGGCTACATGACTTTGAGTGCATTAATTAATAAATATTTTTAGTGTAGATATATACTTTCAGAACCAATAAAATATAAGAAATAGACACATTTAGACCAATTTTACCTGGAACATTGGTCGCTCTAATACGTGGTACGCGTATGTGGTATGTTGCTAAAACTATTAAGTGGTACGGTGGGGTAGGCATAACTGAGAAGTCGCTTTTCTTCTCATTATTTCTTATATTGAAGTGATAATTCTCAATATAATCATTAATAGCTAAAATAATCAATGTTATAATTGGGATCGCCACATTTAGAAATTTGGAAGATGAATCGACCTAGTTTCTGGTATTACAACCCTGAATCGCGATAGGTCTATACTGATCCCATTGATTATAGTCTAGATATCTATACGCATACCTCGATATACACATACACGACATATGTCTCAATTAAGGTACAAGTTTGAAATCAATTCAATCTTTAAAAATGTCTAAGACAAAAATAGCCTAAAAAATTGTAGATCTGAAAATCCTAAACAAATATTTTTTCCATATCACAAAACCTCCAGATCCAAAATTGAGGGAGATGACCAACCAAAATTTCCAATACGCACTACATCAACCACATTTCAGAACCTTGTTTGTTAGATTATGTTCAAGGTTAAGTTGGTATGTCACACTTTTTATGCACAGTAAAAAGACTTGCGAAGTTTAACCCAGCTATGAACAGTTCTAAGTTGGTTAAAAATCGATTCCAAATTTGGCATGTTTTTAGACGGTGCCAAATTATCCCGCGTGAAGCATGCATGCTTGGCAGTTTTGGCGTAGTGATTAAGAACTAAAGGGACAAATCATTATTTATACATCCTTGTGGGTTCACTTTTATTTTCAATTTTGAGTCCCATTTATCTGCTATGAAAATATAATTGAGCACCAAAGGGAAGTTTTTTAAGTTGGAACCTTTATAACCATTCACCTTAGAGAGACGTTTCTACAGCTAGAAGAGCACGATTATAGAAGTAGACTATAAGAAACTAAACAATGGTTAATGTTAATACAAGGGCTCCAAGAATTGAGTGGTGAATATATAACATACACTGACGAATGTAAATGAAAACGATTTTACTTTACTAGTGGGAATTCATACGAATTTTATTTATGCGTGACTGTAAGGGAGAGGAAGTTATTATTTTGCAACTTTTAGGTCATGTACCGAAAAAATGAAAAAAGACACCATTTTAGTATATGTGTTAGTATACAATGAACTTTGGGTCTCAAGGGACCCTTAGCTGCGGAATACGCCTCAGCACTACAGAGATTGAGGTTCCTGGGGGGGGGGGGGGGTGTTATAACTGAGTAAAATATGTGCATATATAAAGGCTTTAGTAGGAATGTAACATGTTTTATCAAGACAAACACATCGGCACATTAATAAAAAGAGCATCCCTTCTATATAAAGCCCACAAGAATACCGTCAGGCAACAATGGGAATGCCTCACAATTTAAGAATTATGCCAATGCCTCCATACCAAGAGAAGTAATATGACTAGTCTTATCTTGAAAAAAAAAATCAGATTTGGACCCTCTCAATGTGGTTCATCCCTACTAGTCAATGTTGGGATGCATATATACAAAGATACTAGATATTATCATTTTATGATTAAGAAAGTTATGTTTGAACTATTTAACATTGATATAAATTTAGTAATAATCAACAGCCAGTAAAGCAAAATTATTTTTTCAACATAATAGAATTTTTTTACTGAAACCAAGATTGGCAGAATGCCAACAAACATGGTTATCTTCAGAGAAACCATCCAAACCCATTATTTAATGAAGGCATATTAGAGAAGTATTTCTTGATTATATTAAAAAACATGGCCACCTAATTACCCTTCCATAAGATCATTACAAACCAAGATGTATCACTTATAATATATATTTTTTTAAATAAATAAATAACCAACTGTTAAATAAATAAATTAACCAACTGATTCAAAATTAGAAGGTTGCCTTTGGTGGATTTGTTAACTATCACAACATCCAATAACAAAACTTACGCTCAACTGGCATATTAGAGAAACACATTTTAAAATAATGAATGTAAATATATGTTTAATACCCCATAATTTTAATAATCTTAAATGAGGGATTAATTTAATTAAAATTGGAAAATTAATTAGAGATTGATCCGGGTTAAAATAAATATTAATTAGCGAGATAAGGGTTAAAATTTATTTATATTGAATATTACTTAGTGAATGAGTAATGATAATGATGAGAAAATACTAAAATTGTCATGAGTGAGAAATACGACAGTTACGATAAATGTAGTCGAGACGCGCATGTCAATCGTGTCAGGACTTAATTTGAGAAATAAAATTTAATTTCACTTTTGGTATTTCATATGGTCATTTCGAGTGCACCAATGCATCCGGAAGGGTGAAAGTAGCCAGAAAATTCTACCGGAGGGTTTAGTTTGGGTTTTAGAGCACTTTTAGGCCAAATTGGCACTCCGGAGGGATATTTCGGTCTTTTGAAATTTAGGGGAATAAAGGCCTACGAATTTTAGTAGTGTAAATCAGATTATGTGTTGGGGAAGTTAAGTTTAGAAACCGCACAACCAAAGGGAGACCATAGGAGGAAGAGGACAGTAGAATTCCAAGACCAATTCACAAGTTCTTGCACCAAAATCATCGTACTCGCGTAGATGGGGGAGAGAGGACCATGGCCATACGATTCTTATTTTTAATGAATCAGACCTACCAAAAGAGGCAAGTGTTTATCTTGCTAAATTATGTGCATATGTTATCCATGTTAGAGTAGACTTGAAGAAATACCCATGTATCTATGAATTAAATGTTAAAATTGGAGAATTAAATTAAGTCTTAGTTAGGAATTGCATGTAGATGAAATTTTGAAAAAATAGAGGAAAAAATCAGACTTAATGGATGGAAAAAATCTGGACTTTTAGGTTTATGAACATGGAAGAACATAAAACTAGGTTTCTTGATGATAAATATGAATTAATTGGTTCTTGGGTAGAATTCTTGATGTTTTGCTAATATTTTTACGTTGGAAATAACCCCTATATGTCTACGTGATGTTTGGAAAGCTTGGTTTTTAATTTAGTAAAGACCCATTAGAAATGAGTTAAGAAAATGGTTGAAACTCGTAGCTGCATAAGGGAAGGAGACGATCTTAGATACAACAGAGTGGTTCGCCGTACCCCCAGGACCGGTTCGGAATATCCATCACTTACAGTCTCGTCTTTTTGTTTAAATTTTCTTAGATATTTGAGTTGATAATTTTTTCCCAATTATAGATAATACAATTTTGAAATTTGGGGTAGACTGGGATGTAATTTGACCTCACGAGAATTTTAGTGGGTTAAGTAGAATATGAGCTAACTAAGGTAATTATTTAATGTTAAATAATATTACGGATATTTAAATTAACACGGAGGTTACGAGTGAACCTAAGATCAGACCGGTGGTAAAGGGACAATTTACCTACTGAAATAGTTTGATGATTTTTTAGAATATTTCGAATAGTGAGGGATGTTTGAGGTGTACGATGAGAAGTATAACTTGAATTAATCAGTACGTAGAATATTAGGGGGATATATATATAATACGTATGGGAGATGTATGATAGGTTTCATGTATACCTATACTAATGAAATAAATAGGTAAATTTTGTGAAAACCTATTGTATGTTTTATTATTTGTATGACATACCTAGGTTGCTTGCTATCAAGGGAAGGTTTCTCTTCATGGACGGTCTTTTCCTGCTGAGCCCATTGGGAAAATTTTAGACTTGTACCTAGAATATAGAACCTTAGGTACTTTCTATCTGATAGTAGTATAGTTTCAACGGTTGAATGGGAGCGTAGGTATGTACGTGACCCATTTGGATGGGGACTATGTTCGCCTCCAATATATGTGATTTGTATTTATGGTTCGAGAGAGATACTAAACCAGTGGGGCTTTATTTTGTACGAGAGGTACTGGGATATGATTGAAGCGTATGCATGAACCAGGAGGTCTCAGCCTAAGGGTACAGTATATATATATATATATATATATATATATATATATATATATATATATATAGAGAGAGAGAGAGAGAGAACATAAATATAATGACATTTAATATAAATCTTAGATGTGAGTAATTAACTATAAAATGAGAAATTTATAATGGTCTCAGGGATAGGAAGAATGAAATAACGTATTGTATGGACGATACGGGCAAATATTACGAGTCAGTTATGTAGTAGTAGATTTGGTTTGGACTAGTTAGGTGGATTAGCATAGCTAGGATGGGTTAAATCTACACGTCAGGTGTGCACATTGGATGAGAGGTGAGCATCTCAAGTGATAGCACGTAATCCTAACATGTATATAATATTTCCTAATTTTTCATTCAAACACTTGCTAAAATTTTAAACTATTTTACTTGGGCTCTGGCCCATTTCCTGTCAATTTCTATTTTTTTTTAAAAATATTTTAGGTGCGCAGCCACAGGGACACCAGGCTTAGTAAGTTATATCTTTTGGCATGTTGCAGCTGCTATGGAAGTTGCAGGTCCTTAACATTAGACGCCTCAGTATTTCTTATTTCTTCATTTTGAGCAGTTATTTCATTTCATTCGGGTATGTTGCCCATTTCTGGTTAGACATTTTCAGAAATATTGGATTTTGTTTTATGTGGCAAATTGTAGAATAATTTTATTATGGATAACTGTATTTTTATTTCAGACTATATGATGTATTCCAGACAGACTCATTTATTCTATTGTCTTATCTATCATATGGTTGATGATGGTATGGTGAATGGATTATTATTGTAAATTGGTTTCATGTTAACTAAAAAGTTAAAATTTGACACCAACTTTTCAAATAGTAGGTGGTTAGTAAATATAATATATTTTCTACAGTGATGCTAAGAATGGACCAACTGGATTTTTCGTTTTAATTTAGTAAAGGCCAGATCACTCGGTATTCAATTGAGCGGTGTGTCACATATGCTATCAGAGCATCAGGTTCTAGAGTCCTTAGGATCTGTGCGGCTTATTATGTTTCCAGTGTAGCGTTCTTTGATGTAGAGCCCTATTTTTTGGACTGTTGTATACTTATTTGTGCATTTATGTCTTCAGATATTTAAGATATTTTGAATTATGAACTGATGAAAATTTCTTTCTCCTTTCAGATGCCTCCTTGACGTGCCACACGATCCACCCAGAGGCATAATCGGATCCTCAGTCGGCCCTAACCTAGGTTACCATGCATGCTACAGAGGTTGCAGCGTTGGTTATAGTTACGCAGCAGGCCCTACCTGAGGCACATGTTGTGGCACCAGTGCAGGCACATGCTTTCCCTTCTATGTGGGAGCGAGTTAGGTATGCCTTCCAGAAGGCATATCCTTCAGAGTTGTCAAGGAATTCTGATGTATTGTTGCCAGCCAATGGAAGAAAAATATCCAATGGCACCTAAGGATGTATGAATGCACCGATGTTCAAGGACAAATTCTAGCTACGTTCAAGCTAATTAGGGGGGGCACTACAATGGTCGGAGTCTATTACCACCGCTGAGGAGAGAGACATTATACTGATACAGGGGTTTTGGGAGCAGTTTGACCACAAGTACTTCCCGTCCTCTGTTCAGACTGAAATGAGGCAAAAATTATTGGTTCTGACTAGAGAGGGTAGGACAATTATTAAGTACAAGGATGATTTTATGAGGTTGATAAATCTCGTGCTAGTGGAAGTGCCTACTGAAGAAAAGAGGATTCAAATGTTTATGGATAGCTTGACTTGGACGATTCGGCAAAACCTATTGGGTAACCTTTCTTTACGGAAGTCAACAGAGGTGTTAAATGCTGCCTTGTTACATTGCCAAGACCACCACTTCTATCTTAAGGGGAGAAAGCGAGGAGGAGAGTTTGGACACCAGGGCAGGACTGGGGGTGGCAGTGCTAGTGGGGCACCATCAGCTTAAAGTCAGTCTAGGCAGGGTGAGCAGAGTTCCCACTAGGGGGACCCTGTTAAGCGATTCAACTCCAGTGATTCCATACAGGGACATGGAGGTTTTGGTCAGGGCCATCACGGATAACTGAGTCAGTCGGGCCACCAGGGCCAATAGAGTGCATAGCAGGGCTAATAAGGCCAATTGAGGGGGTGGCAATGGCCAGCAGGGCCAAGGACAGTAGGGTCAACGAGGATGAAACTTTATTGGGAGGTATTTTACAAGTGGAAGGATAGGCCATAGAAAACAGGATTGCCCTGAGAGGGGGAGGACCTCGTAGCAGTAGAGGGTGCTCGTCAGGAGGAACAGAGGCATATTTTTCCAGCTGCCCTTCCAGCACCAACAAAGATGCCAGTTATGCCAAATATTCCAGTTATTCGAGCAACTCTACTCCACTAGGGACAGTTACACTATCGGCATGTGTATAACGGCCACCAGGCAGTAGTTCCTCAGGCCCCACCTGTAGTTGAGGGTATGTTTTTTAACCATGGTACCTTGGGGTGCATTTTATTTGATACTGGGACCTCCCGCTCATTGGTAGCCACTAGGTTTGCACGAATCATGGGGTTACTAGATACGGTAGATAGTACTATTACATGTGTAGATTCTCCATTGAGTAATGGGTCGTTGATATTCTTTATTTGTCGGGGTGTGAGTGTAGAGATTGGCAAACCAGTTTTACATGCATATATGCTTGTCTTTTACATAACGGGGTATGACACTATTATAAGCATAAATTGGCTTGCTACTTATAGGGCCATGATTAACTGCTACAGTAGGAGTATTGTGCTTTCTATACAAGACCAGGAGATGTTTTTAGTAGCGGTGCCTCGTCAAGAAGGAGGGTCGTCTACCCACTTATATTACAAAAAGGAGGATACCTCTAAGGGGGTATTGATTCCTCTGGATTTGATTTTGGTCATTAGCGAGTTCACTGATGTGTTTCAAGAGATACTGGGATTACCACCCAGTAGGGAGACTGCGTTTATGATAGGCTTAGCGTCCGGCACTCGACCGATAGCTCGTGCACCCTACTGTATGCTCCTGCGGAGATGAGGAAGCTAAAGGATCAGATCGAACAACTTTTAGTGAAGGGTTTCATCCAAAGGAGTACCTCGCCTTGGGGTGACCCAGTATTATTTATGAAGAAGAGAGATGGGTCATTGCGATTATGTCTTAATTATCGAGAACTAAATAAAGTCATGATACGAAATAAGTATCCTTTGCCTCGAATCGATGACCTGTTCAATCAGTTGAGAGGAGCAACCTACTTCTCTAAGATAGACTTGAGGTCGAGGGTAACATCAGTTGCGTATCAGGGAACATGATGTGTCTAAGACTGCCTTTCTAATGAGATATGGATCCTATAAGTTTCGAGTTATGCCATTTGGGCTGACCAATGCTCTAGCAGTGTTTATGGACTTGATGAATAGGGTATTTTGAGAGTTCTTAGATGAATTTGACATTGTCTTCATAAATGACATCATGATTTATTCCCAGACTAAGGAGGAGCATGCCGAGCACCTGAGATGGGTTTTACAGACACTGCGTGAGTATCAATTGTATGCTAAATATGAAAAATGTGGATTTTGGCAACGAGAAGTGCAATTTTTGGGACACATTGTATCTGAAAGGAGTATAATCGTGGACCCAAGTAAGGTGTCAGCGGTGAGGGAGTGGGGACAACCCATGACACCGATGAAGGTGCGTAGTTTCATGGGGTTAGCCGAGTACTACAGGTTGTTTATTCAGGAATTCTCGAAGATTACGGGTCTATTGACTAACTTAACTCATAAAGGGAGATCATTCACATGGGATAACGCTTTTTAGTTAGTCTTTGATGATCTGAAGGACAAGTTGACTTCATCACTTGTGCTAGCACTGCCCATGCCGGGAGTGGAGTATCTAGTCTTTACTGATGCGTCCCTATAGGGACTCAGAGGTGTACATTAGCAGGAGGATCGGGCAATAGCTTATGTTTGTCGCAAGCTTATGCATCAGGAGACGAATTACCCCACCCATGACTTGGAGTTGGCAACACTCGTGTTTGCGCTTCAGATTTGGAGACATCTGTTGGGGAACAAGTTTTGCTTGTTCACAATTCATAAGTCATTGTAATACTTGTTCACTCAGAGAGAGTTGAATATGCGCCAGTGCAGGTGGCTAGAATTTGTGAAAGATTATCAGTTTGTGATCCAGTATCACCCAGGGGAGGTGATAGAAAAGACTTTTGCGTGTATATTTTTCTTACGTCGTTGCTTGAAAAGTCATTCTAATCAAAACCTTAAAATACCTACAAAATATAATAATCTCAAGTCTAGAGGTAAGTAAGGGTATCAATCCACTTTCAAGGTTGTAAAGCAAATGAAACAAATTCAATTGTAATTCACTTTTTATTTTCTTTTTGTGCTTTTTCACTTTTCTAATTTTTTTTTAGCTTTTCAATATTAAAACAATATGGTGAGGTGAAGATGAGTTAACTAATAACTTAAATGAAAAGGGGTAATACAACTAAAATAAAAGTATAAGAAATATAAATTAGTGAGTGAGAAGTAACTAAATGAGAGAAAATATTCAAAGGATGGAAAATCCACCCTCAATTCACACAAATTTATCTAACTTGCACTATTTTAATTTCGTCAATTTCCAAAATATTCATATAATTCAAAAGTTAGTTCTCATTACACTAATGAATTAATGGAATATTATTTTAGAAAAGTAAGTTGAATCCCCACAAGCACTACTCTAAATGAATTAAAATGAATGAAATAAATCACCCGCTAGGATCGATTTACCAAACTAATTTTAATTAAACAAAGTAAAAACAAGACTAGATAAAAATTATACTAACATTTAAATCAAGTGATAAGCCTATCTCTAGTTTGAATCAAATGATCAAATGGAAATACAATTTTCATTCCTTTCTCAAGGATGATTTTCCATTTCTCAATGTGAAAATAAGTAGGAATTAAATTTACTAATCAAAGGAAACTAACAAAATTAGAATTTACAACTAAATCAAATTGGATTCATGAGGGTTTCAAATCATCCCATAAATGGGTTGATTAGCCCTCCATAATCATCATCGAATAAAAATTAGAATCAAATAAGAGCATAAATGAAAATTAGAGAGGAGTAGTCAAACCAAAATTGCCTTTAATTGCGTTAACTCTTCAATTCTTCCATCATCTCAATTAATTACAACACTCAATTTATTGACTTTTTTAATCTAAAAAAAAATGAACTACTAAAAAAAATAAAAAAATGGTGTTTCTCTATCTAATTCTCTCTCTAGGGTTTTTCTACCCTTTATTCCATCCTTTTAAAATGGTCTTCAACTCTCTTTAAATAGTAGGTGTCTTGGAGCTAGGGTTATTTTTGGGAATGGGTTGAATGTGCATGGAAATGGTGAGATGTGAGGATAAGTGGTAGAAGGAATAAAAATCTGATTTGTTAAAAGGGTATTTTGGTAAAAGGGGGGTAAGTAGGTAGTTGGGGGTATTAAAGGGAAAAAAGGGTATAAGTGGGTTTAAGTGGCTCATGGGTTTATTGAGTTTATTATTTGGTTTCGGTTTGGCAGTTGAGATCGTGGCTTGGAAGGGTCTTCTTTTATTTTTTCTTTGGTTTAACAGACACGGAAAAAATGGAATGGGTATTTGGATTGTAAGTGGGCTGGTCCAATCGGGTTTAGGTGGTTGCGCCAGCGGTTGGCCGCCGCCGATAAGGGTAGAAGGAGAGTCTAGGTTTGTGTCCGCCCGAGTTTAGAGGTTGGGTTTCGGGGTGGTAAAAAGGGTGGCCGCCAGGTTTAAGGGCCGCCTGGAGCGGGGTGTTGAGCAAGTGGTATTCCAGCGGCTTGGGTTAGGACGCCATCGGCGCTGGTAACGGAGAAGGTCCGACCGGGTCAGTCCCCGCTGGAGGAAGGTCGGGTGGTTCACTGGACAATACAGGCAGCAGGGGATGGAGGGGTGAGCAGGTCACCGGGTTGAACGGAGTTGGCAGAAGGGTCGTCGCCGGAGAAGGAGGAGGACGCCGGAGGCTCTAGGATCGACGGGGTCGCGGCTAGGCAAGGCGAGGGTAGAGTTGCCGCCGACGGTGGGTTTTGGGTACAGGCGTGTTAGCGATGGCTCTGCCCGGATTTTGGGTTATGGCAGGTGGTTGCTACCGGGTTGGTCTCGAGTAGGTATGAAGGAGGGAAGGAGATGTGATAGAGTAGAGAGATGTGTTGGGTTTTTTAGTTATGGTGGTTTTGTTAATGGAGGTTAGTGGTTTGGGTTATGGAGGTTTTAGGAGAGAGAAAGAATGTTGGGGAAGAAGATGGGATGGGTTGTGATAAGGTGTAATGGAGGTGTAGGGGATAAGGGTGAGGCTTAAGGATTTGTTGGTGTGTATGTGAATGTGTATGGGATTTGTGTGTGTGTGTGTGTGTGTGTCATTTGTACACCTAAAAAATAAAATAAAACTAAAACTAACTAAAAATAAAATAAAACTAATAAAACTAAAAATCTAAAAATTAAATTCCTATTCTAAAAATAAAATAAAGAGTCAATTAAAAATGAAACTAAAAAGAAATAAAAAAAATAAAAATAAAATCTAATAAAACTAAAATTAAAATCCTAAATAAATGTAAACTCAAATAAAACTAAAAAAAATAAATGAAATCCTAAAAAAAAATCTAATCCTAATAAAAACTAATAGAAATCAAAATAAAATAAAATTATACTAATAAAAATATAAAAATAGAAATTAAAACCTAAAAATTCTAAAATAAATCTTAAAAATAAAATAACTCAAATTAAAAATCTAAAAATTAATTAAAAAAAATACAAAATGAACACGCACAGGGCTCGGGGAAGACTAAGGCTAGGATGGGCTAGGTTAGGGTCACGGGATTGGGTATTTAGCTCCATATTGCGCACAATATCCTTGAAATACGTGTTTGAACACTGGAACGCACAATTCAACCTACAAAATAAACATTTAAGCGCATAAAACCTAAATTTCCGAGAATTAGCAACTAAAGTACGTCTATTCGGGGTATAAAATATACAGTTTTGGGCGCTTATCAGGAGGCTAACGTAGTGGTAGACGCGTTGATCCATATACCATTGGGTGAGGTGGCTGAGGTGTGAAAGGCAAAATGGAAGGAGCTGGGACATCAGGATAGGGTTGCCATATCCTTCATGTCAGTTATGACCCTTACATCCCAGATTGTAACGAGGGTGGTATAGGCCCAGACAACGGATCCGTTTTGTGAGAAGAGGATTCGACAACTTTTAGTTGGGGGAGCAGAGTCTTACTCAGTGAGTTTCGAGGGAGGCTTGCGCTTCAATGGGAAACTGATTATTCTTGAGGGGGAGGATTTGTGACATGCTGTGATGACAGAGTCGCATGGATATCGATTGATGATACATCCTGACGGTGATAATATGTACTAGGATATGAGGCGGTTGGTATTGGTGGAGTGGGATAAAGAGAGACATTGCCGAGTTTGTCTCAAAGTGTGCTAAATGTTCGCTAGTAAAGGTGGACCACCAGAAGCCCGCGCGGTTACTACAACCGTTTGATATTCCTACATGGAAATGGGAGAACCTTTCCATTGATTTTATTATCAGGTTGCCTACTTCTCAGAGGGGTCACAATTATATATAGGTGATAATGGATCAGCTGACCAAGGTAGCCCACTTTACGCCTGTCCACACCACGGTATAGTACGCCCAGTTATTCATTGCTGAGATAGTGAGATTACATGGGGTGCCCCTTGATATTGTGTCCAATAGGGACAAGACTTTTGTGTCTCAATTTTAGAAGTTCTTTCAGGAGGCCATGGGTACGGAGTTGAGATTGAGTACGTCGTATCACTCGCAGATGGATGAGAAGATTGAGTGGACAAATCAAATGCTGAAGGATATGTTATGTATGTATGTCTTTGATTTTAGGGGAGGTTGGGAGCAGTACCTTCCACTGGTGGAGTTTGCGTATAATAACTCTTCTCAATTTACTATTGGTATGGCCCCATTTGAGGCATTGTATAGTAGTCCTTGTCGTTCTCCTGATTGTTGGCTAGAGGTGCGGGATAGTAAGCTACTCGGGCCAGAGTTGATTCAGGACACTTCTGCCAGGATTGAGATGATATGGAGTCGCATACAGGTAATCCAGGACAGGGAGAAAATCTACGTTGATGCTAAGCAGATCTTTTCCGAGTTTAATGTGGGGGACCAAGTGTTGCTGCGAGTATCTCCTATGAAGGGGATAATGAGATTTGGGAAGAAGGGGAAGTTGGCACCGAGGTACGTGGGTCCACATCCTATCATCGAGAGGATTGGATCGGTGGCATATAGACTTGGTTTGCTGGAGCACCTACACCGTATTCATGATGTGTTCCATATTTATTCACTGAAGCGGTATCTCCGGGATAAGTTGGCTCACACTCACATTGCATTGGAGGAGATTGACTTATAGCCTGATAGTTCATATGAGTAGAGACCAGTGACTATCTTAAACCATAGCGAGAGGATATTGAGGTCTAAGGTAGTTCGACTCGTGCGTGTCCAGTGGGAGCATCATAATGTCAAGGAGTATACCTGGGAGCGTGAGGAGGAGATCCACGCTTTTTTCCGGAGTTATTCTTAGTAGGTATACTTTTCTTTTCTGAATTTCGAGACAAAATTTCGTTATTAGGTGAAAGTATGTAATACCCCATAATTTTAATAATCTTAAATGTGGGATTAATTTAATTAAAATGGGAAAATTAATTAGAGATTGATTTGGATTAAAATAAATATTAATTAGCGAGATAAGGGTTAATATTTATTTATGTTGAATATTACTTAGTGAATGAGTAATAAAAATGACAAGAAAATACTAAGATTGTCATGAGTGATAAATACGACAATTACGATAAAAATAGTCGGAACGCGCGTGCCAGTCGTGTCGGGACTTAATTTGAGAAATAAAATGTAATTTCACTTTTGGTTCTCCATATGGTCATTCCGAGTGTGCTAGTGAGTCTGAAAGGGTCTAAATAGTCATAAAAGTCTAGACAGGAGATTAATTTGGGTCCCAGGACACTTTTAGGTCAAATCGACACTCCAGAGGGGTATTTCGGTTTTTTAAAATTTGGGTGAATAAAGACCTACGAATTTTATCAGAGTAAATCAGATTATGTGTTGGGGAAGTTAGGGTTAGAACCTTCACAACCAAAGGGATACCATAGAAGTAATAGGATAGTAGAATTCCAAGGCTAATTAACAAGTTCTTGCACCAAAATAACCATAGTTGCGTAAATCGGGGAGAGAAGACCACGAACATACCCTTGTTTTTCACCAAATCAGACCTACGAAAAGAGGCAAGTGTTTATCTTGCTAAATTATATACATATGGTATCGATGTTAAGTTCAAACCTTTTAATAGATAAATGTTAAAGCTCATGACATAAATATAAACCACCCACCCACCCCCACCTAAAAAAAAGAATAAATAATTCCCTGCAACTGCTCATTTGGCATCCCACTATTTATCTCTCATCTTAGACATGCAAAAGATTTAAAGAAATCCTGAAGTATATTAGACAAATTATCAGGATCTCCTCTATTGGTTGCAAGCCCAAATGCATCGCCAGATCTTGTTTCCTTGACTTCCCACATTCCTCATTTCATGGGTATAATGATTATATAAGACCAGTTATGAAGAAAGAGCAAAGATGAAACACTGATTCTTGATCCAAAGGCCAAGCGATTTCACGAAAAGGCTGTGTTCAACAACAGATAAAGGTGTGGATTACATACATAGAAACAAAAAAGAAAAGAAAAGAGAAAAAATAGTTCCCTCCAGTTACTCATTTTACTTCTCATTATTCATCGTTTCTCCTCCTAAAACACACAGGATTTTAAAAAGACTTTAAGTATATTGGACAAATTATCGAGATCTCCCCATTTGACTGAAGCTATGATCTCCTTGTAAATAAATGCCCAATTGTAATGGACAATCTCATTTCCTTGGATTCACACCTTTCTAATTTCATGGGTATTATGATCATACTAGACAAGCTATTAAATGAAAGTACAGATGAAAAAATCGTTCTTGTTCCAAAGGCCAAATGACTTGAAGACTCATAAATGTGGTCTAATGGTAAAAATTTGGGTCCTTCATTACGCACACATCAAAAAAAATTACCATCAAACCCTAAATCATCATAATGAAACAATGCAATATAGTCGTCGTGCAACACAAGTGTCCACTAAGGGTAAGGTTTTGTATTATCCGATACCTTTATCTCTTTGAGAATTTGACTACTAATGGAAGATATAACTATCCTACAGTAAGAATGGTCCTCGTGACTTTCCAGCCAATAATAAGCTACATTGAAATATGTGCCAGAGGCACCCATATCACTGGTTGTGAGATGAACGGAATCCAAAATAGAGTTGGGGATTTCCAGATATCTTAAAAGACTCATTACCATGGAATAATAATAGATTAACTAGACTAGAGGCACCCATATCACTTGAATACATTGAAATCTCTTGTAGCGGGGTTCCACAAAACCACACATAAGCCATTATAGAAATAACAACCTGTGACAAGAAATAATAAACAAGACTGATCATACTAGATAAATCAGGGAGAATTTCAACATAATCAAGGTACCGATGTATTACAAGTGTTTCTTCAGGGAACAAAGCAAAACGACATTTACCAGTTTCGAGAATGTAATGCATAGAAAATAGATGAGCCGTTTGATTATTGTGTTAATTCAATAAGTGATTGCTAATAAATGCAGAGATTTTGATGAGAATGTACCAGTACTTTCACACGCACTTGAATTGCAGCACTGATTTTACAAGAAGTCTTGATAGCATCTCAATCACCATGTGATGTGAATCAAGAATGCGGAAGCATTATTATTACAACTGCACACCAAATACTAGATACACAACACTAAATAACTACACGAAATAAAACTAAACGAAGAAAATGAGTTTCTCTCTATATATATTCTTTTTGACAATATTTAAGTGTGATTACAATTGAGGGCCAAAGGCCTATTTATAGGAGAGGTTAGCTTGTTATACAAGCTGATACCCAAAAAGACAAAAATGGACAATTAATAATTAAAAATGACCCATTAGCCCCAAACATACTTGGAGACTAATTAAAGACTAAAAACAAAAGAAAATGGCAATAAAACCTAAACTAAAAGTAGAAAATAAAAGATAGTTTTCTCTCGAGAGCACAACCATGCATCACGTGTCTCTACGGATCATCATACACATCATTCTCCCCGTCTTTGAAAAATCTCATCCTTCAGCTTGGAGGGCGACTCATCAATGTTACATGATATGAACCAAGAAAAGCTTCAGACCTCAATCAAAAGTGGGCAGCCTAACTTGAATTAGTCTTATGTGTATGAACCTCATAAGTAATGGGTCTAATAAACCAAAATACCGGCGATGTCCCCCTGTGAAATCTGAGCGACCAAAAATTGATGACCATATTTTCCTTCTTGATACCACAAGTACATGGTTGCGACTTGGAGTAGTGGACCCTTCAATATGACCGGATGGTAACTCCGTCGACCACACCTTTACGAGTACGAAGGCGAAACAAGCAAACTCTAGGCTAAGACATTCCATAAAGTCGGACCCAAAAATGGCAAATAATCAGAAATGGGCCCTAAGTGAGACGCATTTTTCATGGAAGTTATAAGTCATGTCACAAAGAGGACATGTGACCAATTTTGATTGGATTTGAGGCTAAATAGGGGTGGGGAATTGGATCAGAGTAGGAAATACCATTTTTGTTGGGTTTGATTGTGGTTGGGGATAAATGAGTGGGGAAAAGGGGGAAAATAGGGTAAAAATAGGGGTGGGGCTAGAGTTATGGTCTTAGATCGTTCTTGATGGATCTTGTTTTTTTTTTTGGTGTGGGGGGGGGGGGGGGGTGTTAGGGTTTATGGGAAGCTAGGAGATGATGTTTTATTTATATGATATGGTGGTTGTGTGGCGATAGGAGATAGAGTTGTAGGAAAATGATATTAGAGGGTGGTGGGTGGAGGAGACTAAAAGGGTTGGTATCCCCCCTTTTAGCGGTGATGGAATTTAGGGTTTACATACACCCGATTCTCATTTGGATATTTATCAATCTAAAGATTGAAGGGTTTTCAAATTTTGAATCACAACTCGATACCCACTTCATGCACCATCACAGACATCAAGAACAAACCCAACTCGAATACCAATTTGACGTGGACTACACGTCAACGACCTAAAACTCAAGACTATGATTTCTAGAGAGGAACAAATAATTTGTTATATTTCAACAATTGAAGAATATAATTCTTTAATTATTTCCATTTCTTATATATATATATATATATATATATACTAAGAGGTTCATAAGCGAACATAAAAGATGAACATTTTAATAAACATTAACAAAAAATCACCTAACACCCAATCAATTGTAATTCCGTTATTATAATTGGTCAGCGCTAGCGGAAATGGACACGTGTGTGAGACGCGTGTCCGTTGCTACTGGCACGTGTCATACGCGCGTCCGTTACTGTTCGCACTGACCAATTAGAACAAAGGAATTGAAATTGATTAGGTATTAGGTGTTTTTTGTTAAGGTTCATTAAAATGTTCATCTTTCATGTCCACTTCTGAACCTCTCTCTCTCTCTCTCTCTCTCTCTCTCTCTCTATATATATATATATATATATATATATATATATATATATATATATATATATATATATATATATATATATATATATATATATATATATATATATGTATGTATATATAAACACACACACACACTAGCGGAATGCCCGTGCCTGAAGGCATGGAGAAAATTTCCAAAGTACATAATTGTATAACGGAAAAAATTTCCAAAAGTACATAATTGAAAATGGCAAAAATTTCGATCCCCAATAAAACTAAGTGTATTTTTTAAAAAACATTGGCCATAATATTATTTATTTATAGGACTATCTACCCTACTTAACAAATAATAAATAGTCCAGTATAAAAAAAACCATTAATATGAAACCGATCAAGTTTAGAAATCTTATGTGGATTCAATCAAAATCATGAACATGATGTGTCCCACTATAAACACTAACACCAATATCAACATCAACACTTCATAAAAGTATAATTAATGATATAAGAAATCCTAAACGAATTAAGGGACCCAAGTAAACGATTCATGTACTAAGATTTATGTCTTAATAGAAGGTAAAAACTCATGTCCTAATAGAAGGCAAAAAGTCGAACCTTACAAAGATTAAGAATAAAACTCCACTCCACTCTACTATTTCAAAACACATTCGACGAATTCCAGTCTAACGTTCGTTAGAAGTACAACTTAAATTTGATATTAAACTTGGACTAAGCCTTTGGTAGGTGGATGTTGCGATAACAATTTCACCTAGAAAGTTAAGGAGAGCCTTAGAATCTCTCGTCTTGAAAGTTGCTCTGTCATAAGAGAAACCAGATTCTTTCGCAGTCTCGAACGTGCCGACCCACAATCGCTTTTAGTGTCGAGCGGAGTCGATATGGTACTCATTTAGTTTTTGGCTAACCTCAAATATTTAGTACACATATTTCATGCTTCATGACCTGTTAAACAAATAGACCAAAGAAACTAAGAAAGCCTATATGGAAAACCACAACCACTAACTATACCACTGACTAAAAACTATTCAAATGCAAGTAATAATTCACCCACCTGATTAAACAGTATGAATTACATTGTTTTTTGTATTTATAGTTCCAAGTGAATAACTAGTTGTCATAATCCTAGCATCTATCGTATAATGGTTTTGAGCCATCAGATCTTATGTTCCGCATTCCCACATTCTCCAAAGGCATGTAAACTACAGTTACATAACACATTTGTCATTATCCAATATATTCCATCTCAATTGGAGAACAATTACTACAAATTAATTTTCAAATTTTTGACTTAATAAAGCGAGACATTGAGGAAGCACTTTATGTTTCCATCCCAGTACCTCAAGAGTTGAGCGAGTAATTCTGTAAGGACATATTTCTCATGTCTGTTATCTTACATTTATGTATGTCATACGCCGCTACATTTGGCTCGTCTCTACACGATCTCACACGATGGCCTCAATCCAAATTCTGGGAATTAAGCATTCATCATCTCCATCATGTGTCCCACATCTGCCTCAATGATTTCACGTTCAACGATTTTAGGGACTTTATGCAAGTGGTACGCAAGAGAAGTCAATACAGTGAAAGAAGAAAAGATATGAAAGTTCAAGGGAATTTTGGTAATCTTACAGCCATCTTTTAGAGGTTCGGTGAACTATAAAGTTGAATAGCTCACCACATCAAAGATACTGGAAGAAACGACACCTGAATCCGAGCTACGATGAAGAAGTTATGGCCCTTTGAAAATGGAGAAAATTCTAAGAAAAAGACTTGGAAAAATGATGAGTCCTTTAAGCCCCAAACCAGTGAAGTTTTGCGAACCGAAGGACAAACCGGTTCGGGGGCAAACCGGTTTATGGTACACATAAACCGGTTCAGGTTACTTGACGCTGGCAAGAGTCACAAAGTTTTAAAATTCATTTTGGATTCCTATAAAAGATAACTTTGGGGGAGTTATTTCATAAGACTTTGAGAGGCAATTTTAAGAGTTCTAATTGCTCTAGTCTTCATATTTTGGAGTCCCAAGACTCACGTTTTGATTCACACATCCTTGCCAAACCATTGTGAATCCATTTTGAAACCCAAGAACACAACCTTGTGTTTTTTCAACCTTTGTGGAGAAGCCGTCTTCATTCTTCATTGCTGCTCGCTTGGAGTTCCCGAGGGAGATTCCAGCCGTCGACTACAGAACCGACACCTGCGGGTATTTTTGTGTCATTGTATTTTCATTATAATTTGTGTAATCGTATCTTACAAAATTATAGTGAAAATAAAAGGTTTTGCCCCTTTGGTGGATTTTTCCTCACATGTGTGTGTTTGAATGTTCTTGCATGATTTCATCTTATTCAATCACACCTAAATGCATGTTTAGGATTGAATTTGGGAAAAATGAATTTAATTAAATAATCTCTATATCTGAACGCATGCGCACTCCTTTCAAATTGGTATGAGAGCCAATTACACAATTATACCGTGTAATTTTACCCTAATTTTTTCTAAGATATCAATTTTCTGAAAAATTAATATTTGAAAAAGAGCGTGTTCAATGTAGAAGTTATATAATAAAATGCCAGTTTTTTACAGGAGAAACTATGCATACTGGAAAGCTCGCATGAAATCTGCTTTAAAGGTCATTGATGAAAGAGTCTGGGTTTTAGTTGAAAGATGGTGGACACCTCCCTCCATCACTGTAACGTAACTAGTTTAAAATCTGTCACTGCTTGGACTGAAGAAGAATTTAAATGGTGTTCTTTTAATTCGAAGGGTTTAAGTGCTATTTCTGAATCTGTCACTCCTGACGAGTTCAAACGCATAATGACGTGCACCACGTCAAAATAGGCATGGGATGTTTTGCAACTTACCCATGAAGGAACTAATGCTGTCAAAGAGTCTAAATCGCAAAATTTAACAACTCAATTTGAAACAATCACCATGCTTGAGTTTGAATGTTTCGATAAATTTTATGCTAGACTGTTTGATATTATAAACACTAGATTTAATCTTGGTGAACACATTCCCAATGCTAGAGTTGTTAAAAAGATTCTTAGATCACTGCCTAAGCATTTTATCCCTAAAGTCACTGTGTTAAATTCTATGGGTAATTTAAATACGCTTAAATTGGAAGAACTTGTAGGAGACTTACAAACCCATGAAATTTTTATGTTTCCTAAATCTGTCAAGACTAAAGATAAGGTAATTTCACTTAATGCCAAGGAGAGAAAGAGTGAGGGGTCGACAAGAAAGAGGGTAAAGTCATCTAGAAAACGGGAAATAGAAATGTCAGATTCTGAGTCTGACTTTGATTTAGATGATTTGGCCCTGTTTGCTTTAAATTTTAAGAAAATTCTCAAATTCGAGAAAAATGGTAGTTTCAAAGATAAAAAGAATTTTGAGAAAAACAAGAAAAATGAAAAGAATTTTAAGGACCCTCCTAAGAAAGACAGTGAGAGATGCTATGAGTGCGACTGTAAGGGTCATAGAGCTTTTGAGTGTGCTACTAGGCTGAACAGAGAAAAGGGTAAAGTTGTTCTTAATGCTATCCTTAGTGACGATAGTGAGGTCGAGTCGGTGGACTCTAGAGAAGAGTCACCGCATAAGTGTAACTTCATCGCATTCATAGATAGTCATGTGATTACTTCTAGTCCTCCTTACGACGATGAGGATGCTGCTTCACAGGGACACCTCGACAGTGAGAGCAATGTAAGTGAGGGGGAGGATGATGCAAATGAGAGTGAGAGTGATCTCCAACGCTCCTATGCTGAGTTATATACCGAGTCTTTTAAAACCAAAGGGTGTAACAAAGCGTTAGTTCTTTGGATCACTGCTTTAGAGAAAGATGTAAGACTGTTTGGAGAGAGAGAGACTTGATGTGAGAATGAAAAAGAGATAAAAGACAAACTTGAGAAGATAAGATGTTTTGAGTGCGATGGGACAGGGCACAAGAAATTTGAGTGTCCCACTAGACTTAGGAGAGGGAGAAAGAAAGTTGCCATACCCACTACCCTAAGCGATAGTGAGGATGAGGACGGAGATGAAAGTGTGATTCGAAAATCTTTTAAAAAGTTGTTTATCGAGACCATGGAAATAAAAAGGTCAAATAGGATCCTAGGACTTCGGATTTGTGAGTTGACGGAAGAGAATGATGAGCTAAAAAGGGAAAAATGTGACTCTATCAACACGGTGTCGAGTCTGACGACACGTGTATCCCATCTCGAGGATGATCTCAAATAAGCACGGGAGGTCCAAGTCCCGTTAGAGAATGCATTTGAGAAGGTTGATAAGATGGTTCCCTATCCCATTTTGAATGAAGTTGGAAAAGGTAATGACGGTGTATTCACTATTTTTTATGCGCCCGAGCCTATATCGACTTTGGTGAGTGAGTCTCATGGGTGCCCGTCTAGGAAAGCTCATCCAAAAATTCTTCCTAGACCGGTTTATGTTTGCTCCCACTACAAGTAGCGAGGACATCTTAGGGAGTTTTATTCTAAGTTATGTTTTGTGCCATATCATGCCACTTCACACGTCCCTGCACATGCACCCGTTCATGATACTTTTCTTGCACATAACGATAGAGAGTTTGCACATATTCGCGAGAAAGTGAAGATTTTGATCAAGACCACACATGATCTTATGGAGTTGGTTCAAAATATGTCATCATCTTTGGAAAACTACACCGCTCTTCCTTGTTGAGGTCTTGACATGTGTGCTAGCGTAGGGTGTTCTACATGATGTCTCTTTTGCCTTATGTACCATTAGTTTGTTTTGTTTTCTGATTTTTCTATTTTTTTAAAAAAATGCAAAAATATTTTTGTATTTTTTTGCACCTTTTATGGATGAGCATTTAAGATAGCCAAGTCACACATTTCAGTCCATTTATCCATGTGACTGTTTGATAGTGATTTGAGACGCTACATCATTGCATCCATGTGCTTTACATTGTTTGGAGTCTTTGAGATGTGATAGTGATATCTTTCTACATGTTTGGCTCCTTATCTCCTTTGTTGCACACATTCACAGTTTTATTTGATTATTGTACTTGTCTATCACATATTGGCTCGAGTGTTTCCATCTCAATTTTGTCTATACAACGTACAATATGCGATAAAACTTGATAAGATTGGAACGCAGTAAAAACTGTTTGGTGAAACTGTGTGTTTATTTGAAAATGGGGAATGGCTGCGAAAGGTTCATTTAGCCTTTGCGAATACTAAGCCACCATTAAAAAATTGAGTAATTTTATTATCAGGGGTCCAAAGAGGTTAAAAGAGCCCGAAAAAAATTAAAGGCAATAAAAAACAATTCATGCCAAATATGGGCCATTAGGTTTCACCATCAATTCTCCAAAGTTTGAGAATTTAGATCACCTCTATTCAAAATATAAATATGAGGGGGTTTGGTTGGCGAATTTAAACGGGTTTGCACTTGCTTGAAAGTCCTGAAAAAACATGAAATCGTTTTGGACGTTATTGGTGTGGAAATCACTTTGAGCTTTGATTTTTTTATTTCATTAAGTCAATGTCTCTTATTCTTTTAACACCAAAGGAAGATTTTGAGTTCATTCGTTAGGAGTATCTGATATTCATCATACACATATGTCATGTTTGTATGCATGGATTTTCCTATCGAATTTGATCACACCCATACATTTACGCTATCATCAACTTGGTTGTTTTGTGTTCGTTCATGGTGTGTTTCTGCGTTTGTATATTTTGTGTGAAATTTTTGAAAAATTCAAAAATAGAAGTTTCTTTCCTTATGACATTCTCCATGTGCATTTATTTTTGCTTCTCTTATCTGTCTATTTGGGGACATTATAAAAAGGGGGAGAAAGAATCATCATATGATGGGGGAGTTTTTAAAATTTGAGATTTGTCATATGCTTTCATCATAAATCGGTATTCATGTTTATCTCATTTTAAACTCGATATGTCACTTGGTATTTTCTTTATCTCATGTGTGTAGGTACTATATTGATGATCTCTGAAATGCACACCCTGATGAGAAAAGCTTTGAGACTTTTGAATATTTGAAGATCAAACGATGAAGACTTATTCATTTGTACCTTTCCAGTTTTGGGTTCATGGGAGGGTAGATTTGTATTGGAAATTTTGTTATTTGATAATCCAGATTTTTTATGTATGTACCGGCATAGACATAGGGGGAGGTTTGTAATGACATATTTCTCATGTCTGTTATTTTACATTTGTGTATGTCATACGCTGCTACATTTGGCTCATCTCTACACGATCTCACACGACGACCTCAATCTGAATTCTGGGAATCAAGCATTCATTATCTCCATCATATGTCCCACATCTGCCTCAACGACTTCATGTTCCACGATTTTAGGGACTTTATGCAAATGGTACGGAAGAGAAGTCAATACAGTGACAGAATATAAGATATAAAAGTTCAAGGGAATTTTGGTAATTTTACAACCACCATTTAGAGGTTCGGTCAACTAGAAATTTGAAGAGCTGGCTGCAATGAAGATACTGGAAGAAACGGTTCCTCAATCCGAGCTACGGTGAAGAAGTTATGGCCCTTTGAAAATGGAGAAAATTCTGAGAAAAATACTTGGAAAAATACTGAGTCCTTTAAGCACCAAACTAGCGATCTTTTGCTAACTGAAGGCCAAAACAGTTTGAGGGGTGAACCGATTCGCTGTACACCCGAACCGATTCGGGGTACTTAACGCTGGCAAGAGTCCCAATGTTTTAAAATTCGTTTTAGATTCTTATAAAAGCCAACTTCGGGGGAGTTATTTTATAAGAATTTGAGAGACGATTTTAAGAGTTCTAATTGCTCTAGTATTCATATTTTTGAGTCCCAAGACTCATGTTTTAATTCACACATCCTTGCCAAACCTTTGTGAATCCGTTTTGAAACCCAAGAACACAACCTTGTGTTTGTTCAAACTTTGTGGATAAGTCGTCTTCCTTCTTCATTATTGCTCACCTGGAGTTCCCGAGGGAGATTCCAACCGTTGACTACAGAACCGACACCTGCGGGTATTTCTGTGTCATTGTATTTTCATTGTAATCCGTGTAATCATATTTTATAAAATTATAGTAAAAATAAAAGATTTTGCACCTTTGGGGGATTTTTCCTCACATGTGTGTGTTTGAATGTTCTTGCATGATTTCATCTTATTCAATCACACCTTGATGCATGTTTAGGATTTAATTTGGGAAAACTGAATTTAATGAAATAATCTCTCTATTTGAACACACACACACTCCTTTCCATCTCTCAAATTGTAACTTAATCTGCTAGCATCCAAGCACGGACCTCCATCCATCCTGTTCATTCCACAATATTCATAATGTCAAATTTATATATATTTTTAATCCAAAATTTAAAAATCTACTGAAGCAAAAGTAAGGAATGCACTTTTCCCCATCTTAAAACTGTAGTTATAGTAGAAACCCCCTCAACTGTCTTATGTGAAGAAAACAAAACTTAAACAATGGGTTTTGTTGCATATTATAATATAATATGAATTTTTAAATAAAAAAATTATTTATCCGAAAATATTATTGATTAATAAAATTAAATCAATGAGTAGTAGAACATTAACTGTACATATGTGATAATCTTGGAATGGTTATAAGATTGTGTAGCAAAAAAGAAGTTGAAAACTGGTTTAGAACTGATGGACTTGAATTAAAAGCAGTAATTGATTTTAAAGAATAGTTAGATTTGTTCTCATTAAAACATGAAGAATATGACCGAAATTTTTAGCAGAATACTTACATGATGCTTTATTCCCAAACTTAAATGAAAGTAACAATATTATTCATAAATGCATCAAGTCTCTCCTGTTAAATTGCTCCATATTCTAAAATAATTAAAAATTAAAGAATGAAAAGATGAAAAGATGAATTCAAAATAAATTATACTTTGCAGATTTGTTTAAAAACAAACACCAAAAACTGGAACAAAAAACTATTTGAGAAAAAAATCAACAAAATAACAACTTTCTTACATAAGAAACATACCATAGTTTCAATATCAACTGAAGCCTAAATTCAGATCTCCATATTAAAATTAAGAATCCCTAAGAATCATAGCATATATTCAGATCCACATAATCAATTAAGGGTTTTGTTGGTGTTAGAGGGTGAGAAATATTACCTGTGCATGTGAGAGAGTGGTAGTAAAAGAGGGCAGTAGTAGAGCTGGGCAACAGCGGAGAAGGGTGACAGGTGGAGATGGGCAGTAGCTTGTAGCTGAGGGAGGTTTAAAATCTAGGTAGGCTGAACCGAATGAATAAGGGAACGGGAGGAGAATGGGGTAAGGGTTTTTTATGTCACCAATTTGTTTATGATGTAGTAGATTTATGACACGGGAACATACGAGACTCTTGGATTTATATAAAAGTGAAAATGTCCGCCCTTGGATTCATATTACTGTAGTACAACAGTAAAACATACCTAAATAACAATTGTTTAGGTGGAAAGTATAACAATCAGTGGCGTGGAAAATGAAACTGACGGACGCTGTCGAATCCAATGATAAGAATGAAAACGGCGGGATATGCCTCCTTGACTTATATAATCTCCTTTAATACTTGTGATGAATCAGTGCACCAAACATGGGAAACTTCCATTACCTCGGATCCAATTTTAATGGATGGTTTTTCCCCTCTTACATCCCACGGATCCCAGCAGTACAGAGCATTGAGCGTGCCGGAGCTGACCTAACATCTTCCTCCCACCGGAGCTGACCCCTGACAACAAATGTTCAAGTCTTTACTTTGAAATTCATCAAGTATTCTATCTTCTAAAGAATCGAATTCATCAAGCATTGAACGATAATAATACAATGACATTCAACTATCATCCCCAAGAACGAAATTTGTAGTTAGAGCATACCTGAGTTCCTTTATAGTTAAATCCTCGTAGTGATTCCGTATCTGAGTCAAAACCTTAAGGGAAGGAGGTATCCAATCCTCCTCTTCCTTATCTCCGCAATCAACAATCTGAATAACATTATCATTTTCATGTTCCTTCTCAGTAGCTTATACTCATAGTAGCAGTGTAAAAAACATTAATCTGGACATTTGAAACCCGTGTATTCAAAGAAGTGAAGAACGAATTCTCGTCGACCTTCATACACAATGTGTCCCTCTGAGATAATAATAATATCAACAAAGAGATTGTATGTTTCAGACAGCGGCTGCAGAAGAGAGATTGGAGCAGTCTTGTTGAAGATACGAACTGATTGTCTGATTGACTTAATGATCCAAAAAGTTGAAACACTATCAAGACCGGTTGATATGTTATCCATGAAACCTTACTATGTTAGCAGGCTTGTTTGTTTTACACACGGGTAGTGAAATCATAATTAAATCATCCCCTTCGTTACTCATGTAGAAGTCAATCGATTCACTGCCACATGAAAAGAAATCAAATTATTCCAGTCCGTGTGCCAAAGATAATAATATCGACAAAAAACAAGATAAGATATCACGATAAATTAAAAGCCTATAGTAATATATAAAGGACAAAAATTATGTCTGAATCTTTACCCAGATCAAATCTTATATATGACATCATTAAAAGGTGGTAATTATAAAAAAAAAAGTCATATAGTAGTTATATAGCAGCTAAGATAACAGTTATGTAGCAGCTATATAGCAGTTATATAGCAAATACATATCAACTATGTTTAATATAGCAGTTGTATAGCAGTTATTCACATATTTCGTGTTTCTCAAACAATATTTTCCAAACTTGCCAACAAATTTTCAAAGTTTAATATAGAGCATATATAGCGCAGCAGGACATGAACATATTGAAATTGTAGGGCGGATAGAAGATAGGGCATAAATATTTACCAAGAATAAGGGCGGCATCTTAGCTCACGTTCAAAGAAAACCCTATATAAAAAAATTATAGAGCATATATATGGCATATTTCGATTAAAAAATAATAACACAATCAACATTCAAAGAAAAGGCTACAATGAAACTCGATATAAAAAATTAAAGTTTAAGAGTGATAGATTTTCAAAGTCATTTTAAGGGGTGTGTTTGTGTGTGCGTGTGCGTGTATGCCAACTTGAATATCCTACACATATAATCTCATCTAAGAAAATTTATATCATATTTCCAACCTCCGGGTCCTTGAAAACAAAATAAACTACAAACCTATTCCACATGAATACATAGTTCAATTCTTACCATCAACCGTGGTCAAAGAAGCTCCCCAAAGAATAATATGAACTTTTCAAAAAACTTTCTTGTTGTTGCTGTTAGAATTAAGCAGAAACAAATGGTAGATGAGATGTGAATCAAACTACATGGTGGTTTGCTAAGCGATTCTTACATCCCATCATAGTTGTGGAATGAATAAATTAAAGTATAGAAAAAGAAGGGCATACTCTTTATGTCTAATTTATTAGGACTTTTCTTTGGCAAAGACGTAACAATCTTCTCTGCAGGTTTTATTGATTCTTTTTGTGTTGTGGGTTTTGATCGGTTTGATGCACGGATCATGCAGAACAGGCCATCCTCAGTAAGAAAAGCATTATTGTATAGCAAAATAATAGTGCAGGAATATTAATTAAGGGTGGAAAGGAAATGAGAACTGATAATAAGATATATTAATGTGAAACAACAAAATCAATCTCTTTAGCTTTAGAGGATTTTCATCCCTCAATATCTTCATCGCATAGGAGATAATTCTGCATACCAGCGATGTTAATCTCATATCAACAGCATTAAGTTAAACCAAGAAAAGAAATTTGAGCTGCACAACATGACCGTTTTCTTGCTGACAGATCAAGTAACATGACCACGGTGGTGCTTAATCAAAATCATCAACTTCTTCTCTTTCCAAACTAAAATTAAAAACACAAACATATTTCATGATAAAGTGAACATATAGATACAATGACATATCTGATTGAACAATCTAGTAAATAAGCAAGGAATTGACAGAAACAAATTAGATGTGTAGCTATCATGGCACTCTATATCATCAAGAGAAAAAAGTTTATGTCAAGAATCTAAACATATAGTTGTAGTGAACCGCAAATCATGGTTTGAAATAAACTCCCTAGACAAAGAAAAAAGGTTAGATTATCTCATCGACAACCAAATATAGAGGTATATTAACAAAAATGATGTACCAAACCAATTACTATTCGTCTTGAAATAACACCATCCTTTTTCAGATGTTTAAGTCACAATTTTTCTATAATGACGAACAATTGAAGTCACTAAAAGTGTTCGCTAGATAATATTACATTACATTAATAAAAATCTAGGTCTTAAGAACATATGTTTTAAAAATGTATGTGCACATAGAAATAATAAGAAAAAAATGTATAATGATCATTCTTAGTTTTACCGGGATGCATGTAGAACATGCCCCCATCACTTACAAGTTGAGAAAAACATCCGTAGTGTTGCAACAATGTAGAACCTATATAGATCGTTAAGTTCTAATTTAATCACAAAGCAGAACAATTCATATTTCAATAAAATCGAATGCTAAATTATTACCAATGTATGCTAATCACGTCCTAGTAAATTCTAAAATACATTCAAAATAGAACCAAAGAATTGCAAAAATACTCCAATATTTCTCACCGTTATTTAAATTTAAAACAAAAATAGGAGGAAAGAGATAAATCCCTAAAAAGTATATCATACAAATAGAGAACACAACGATATAGAGTAAGACAACATTGGGAAAGGAATTTCCAAGATCTTTTAGGGTTCTTTTATTCATGATCTTTTTTTTTTGTATTGAGTTGGTTGTTTAAAAAATGATTACTTGTAGATATTTACCATAACAAACCCAAATCAGTATATCACCATAAAAAAAATTCTAATTTTCTCAAAAACTAAATGACGAAACTAGAAAAACTCTTCATGTCATTGAGTCTCAATTGTGGTTTATTATTGGTCACCCAAAACCCACCGGTATATCACTATAACAAACCCAAATCAGTTAAAAATTAAGAAGATTTCATTTCAATCCGAAATAAAATTTGGGAAGTAAAGTCAGATCATAATTTGTTTACAAATAAGTTGTATCATAATCAAGTCAATCATAATTATAGTCAATAGCTAAGATGGGTGCAGAACAAAAATAGGGATCTGTTAGATATACAATACGAGTAATTTAGGAATAAAAAATACATCATTTGTGAAATTGGGATAAGAAAGTAAAATGTGATGAGAGAAAATGAGATCTTAGTCTTGGACCAAAATAAGCTCTATTTCAAAAAACCACCATATAATGTAACCCATATTCCTCCTACAAAAACTAAAGATACAGATAAAAACATGATAACCCAAAGTTTTAACTCTATCATTATAAATTATTTAAATTAAAAACATGATAACCTAAATAACCCAAACAGTAAGAAAATGCACACATAGTAAGATACATTTAAAAAAAATACTCACACAAAGATGAAAGACAACATAAATTGCAAAGAAGCTACAAATTTCTATTAATTTTGAAATTGGAAAAAACCCTAAATCTCATCTCAAAATTTCAAGTAAACCCTAATGGTTGTGGTGTCTTATGTTAACAATGCATGACGGTGGTCATCACATGAAAATAAAAGTCACCATTCTTCCTGAGCCATTCCGACATCAGTGCAAAGATCCTAAAAATCCCCAAACTTGTAAACCCATAGATCAAACTGCAAATGAAAAATACCTAAACATGTAAACTCAACAATCAAATGAAAAATAAAAGATCAGAGTTTAGAAGTAGCAAATGGAGATAGATAAACATGCTCACAACATTTGAGACATATTATATAGAATACTCACCTGAATTGTAGAAAATCTTTTGACAGTTTGTCATTTTGCCTCCTACGTATATCACAAAACCCACAGACCATAAATCTAATAACCAAAGTAGTGATCTTGAAAATACCTTGAGAGGGGGTTACCTTAGATCCGACGACAATTTGGGGAGTAGTATCATTACATCTGTAAAAAAGAGGATATAGTTACATCAGTGTGAAAGGGGATGAAGATGAAGAGATCATAAAAACCCTAATACCCACAACCATGAATCTAACCTCAAACAAACACGATTGGGACTGTAAAAAACCTTCAACAAAAGGGGATGTAGGAAAAGAGATACCTTTTTACGTGAAGAGATGGAATAACCCTGGTGGGGCTAGAGATGGAGAGAGAAAGGGGGAATTCATTCAAGGGTTCGTGGGCGGGAAGATTTTAGGTGGGTCAGAGTAGGGTTTTGAATTAAAGTGGTTTTGGGATGACGTGGGATGATGTAGGAAGATGACTCCATTTTTACAATTAACCAACTTTAACATATTCATTATGAATATCCCATGTTAATCTCAAATTTTAGCTTTTATTGTGAACCCTTGGATATTCATGAATCTTCAAAGTTGACTTCATCCTAGCCTATAATTAAGTTATCAACTTATTGAATAGTAACCAAACCTTTACTCCTTATATATATATATATATATCTTGAAGAAATATTTTAAAGGAAATTCATATAATTCACAATTTTAAACAATTAAAAGGGCATGTACCACTTTCAAAAGAAAAAATGCCAGGTTGGGTGTTTTGGGTAGGCTTGAAGAGGAATAAATGTGAATATTTAAATTAAAGTAAACGTGGGACAATTATGTTGGGCTTCCTTTTAAACTATTGAATTGGATTTATCTCATCCATTGATCTGCTTATGGGCCGATCATGTTCAAACTCTCTGAGTGCTAATGGCAGTATTGTAATTTTTTCAGTGTAATTAACTTAAAGACCATAAAAAATTCATTATTTCAATTTTTTTGCAAAATACTTTTTTGAAAACTGAAGTCGTGATATTATTTTCATTAGTTGACTTCATAAGATGATATAGTAGGATTTCACCTTAAGCACAGACACTCTCCCGAGTCATATCGTATATCATGGATCAAGTCCGTGCTTCATGAGATTTCACTCATATTGTATATCATGTATATAATCTATGCTTCATAGGATTTAACTAACTATGATCAAGAAAAATCACATTAGTGAACCATACATAATTATTTCACTAACCCATGTAGAGAAATGAATAGTTAGGGAACTAATTTTAAATGCTAAAAATGAACAACTTCCTCCATCCTTTTCATCCACACATCATTTCACACATTTTGCATTATTGGATATCAATTAAAATGTAGTTTGTAATGAAGATGACCCCAATTATGAATGGTGAAAATGATTACCTCAACACTCAAAATGCAAACAAGACTAATAAATCAAAAGAAAAAATATTAATTTCAAACGCATATTTAAGGCTAAGTTTCAACTTTGATTCCAATTTTAACGCACTGCTCACTTCTCAAGAAGCATTATAGAACATATTAATACATTTATAGTGTCTATAATAAAAACACTTAAACAAA
Source organism: Sambucus nigra (assembly GCA_949130495.1). Taxonomy (NCBI): domain Eukaryota; kingdom Viridiplantae; phylum Streptophyta; class Magnoliopsida; order Dipsacales; family Adoxaceae; genus Sambucus; species Sambucus nigra. Next base: position 2,478,946 of record CASBWL010000485.1, read on the forward strand.
GAGATTTTTGAACTTCTCAGAACTTTAACCATGTCCAATGAAGGATTCTGTTACAAACTATAAGTTTTGCGGCTTATGAAAAGATTATCCAAAATGTAAGTAACCTAAAGATTGTGTTAATGGAGGTACTGTAAGAGCCACCATTAAGTACTAGGTCATTAACATGAGAGGGGGAGAAGAAACAATTGAAAACAAACAACCATAGTAGTACAACACTAGACAATAGTTAAAAGCCAACCCCGAATAGTACAAAACTCAGCCCAAGCTTTGAGGAGATTTTAACACAAAGGAATTCAACAGAAATTCTCATTTCGGTTCAGACAAATTTCATATAAAACCTTCAACCAAGGAAAACCCAATTGCGTCTACTTTTGTCGACCTAGAGTTTAAGAAAGTTCTAGCAAAACCGTGTAAATAGAGATCTCATCATAATTCCTCTGGGCAGCAACTCTTACCTCTCATTTGAATAACCTTTGGAACGCCATGGGTAAAGTATACATTATAGAGTTGGGCCACAAGTACTACCTCTTCAAATACGACGATCTAATTGTCCTTGACAAAGCTCTAACCAGGGGTCCATGTGTGATTGGTGGACATTACCATGGTGTTCAAGGGTGGAAAGTGATGTTCTAACCATCCAAATCCACGCTCACCATAAGCATGGGTCCGAAGTCCAAAACACCCTCTTGAAATTTATATGAGAAAATCCTTTATTCCATTGCCATGTGCATAGGAAATCAGCTCAAAATAGATTTTAGTAGCTTCTGGGTCATGGGTGATTGCTACAATAAGAGATATGCTACCTAAACATGATAGTACAGGCAGAGAAAGAATTATTTCCTTAGAAGAAAAGGTTTCAATTATCTTACTCACTTTCCCAACAACCAAACTAACATTTAGCACACAATAAAAGGCTAACAATAACCTAACCCCTAAAAAGAAAAAATGAAGTATCATAACTTAAAATGAAGATTTTAAGACTAATCTAGAGATATAATAGATTATTTAGTTATTAACTTTAAAGAAAAATAAATAAATCTATAAAAAGAATCTCCAAAATTTGTAATTTCAATCTACAATTCACACTACTAGACAAACACATGGCTCTTAAAAAATTGCTATTTAGCCTGTAAGAGAAGATGATAAGACCATTATTAAGAAAATTAAACACTAGTGTGCTAAGCTTACTTCTTAATGATTCACAACTGAAATAACATTAATTATAAATAAAATCTCAAAAAATTAAAATGCCTTGTTATTTTAGACATTCAGAAATATAAAAAAAATGAGGAAAAGATAAAAATGTACTAAAAGTTACAATAGTTGCAAATCCCTGAGTTTGATATTCTTAGAGAACCTGAAAAGTATGGTAGATCATTTAATTCAACATTTTAGTGCGAACAATCAGGAAAAGAATTTGAGATAATATTTGAATGGAAAAGTAGAATCCATGTGGCCAACCCCATACGATAGGATCAAGGCTAATACGATGATGATGATGATTTGAGTCAAATGAGGCATATATAAGAGATACAGAATACTAAAACTTCTAGGAATAAAAATTAAACATCAAAATTATTAGAAAACAGGGGCATGAGAGAGACCATTTTTTATCACTTTCCTCATACACCCCTTCTAATCAAGGGAAACATCTTAAACACACAAATATGTATGAAGAGAAGAATAATGAATATGATTTATACTTCTAAGTTGAAAGGGGTTCGCAGAGCATTTTTTATAATGGTAATAATCAAGTAACTTAAGAAATTACTTTGTGTATATGACTAAACAGAAAAATAGTGTAGCCTTTCACGTTCGTCCCATAAATTGACCCACATTTTGTCCTACTCGAACATGATTGACGACCGAAGTGGTGATATATTGCTGCACACATCTATAATATTTGAACAAACATGATCATAATAAATAAATAAATATATGATAAAAATATTGGCCCATGAAACCCACAAAAACTGTATTAACTAAGACTTTAGGGAAAACTACAAGTACCTGATTAATAGAATCAAGTTGTGTTTAGGAAATTAAATTACCAGGGTCTAAGGAGTCAAAAGTCTACACCTGATTTTTGAAATTACCATTCTTTTATACCATCTAGTCATGTAAAAATGTTTCCCCACAATCTGCTAAAATGATATAATGATGCGCCTTGAAAAAAATATTTGGCATGTTAAGTAGATGACTAGATAGAGATTTGATGAATAAATAAGCAAAACTTATAACACCTCAAGTAAAGTCAATATGACCAAAAATGGATATGCTGAATGATTGAATAAACAATTTGGCATGCTAAGTAACTAAAAGGGGGCTCATTGATAAATAGAACTATTTTTCGCATTTATAGAAAGAGATGGAACAAGGATTTAGACAGAGGGAATGATTTTAGGAAAATAAAAACTACATTAAAAAATTCTTTTAGTAAAAACTCCTCCACTATTGGGTATATTAGCAGTCAGAAGTTTTATCTATCAGAACTTAATTGTCTTGTAAAATTATAATTGCAGCTTCACAATTCCTGTATAATTGGTAACATATTCTGCTAAAACACAAAATCTCATGTGTTTCTTAGAGTCTTAACTCTCTCCACCAGTGTTAGTTTATTTATTGAATTTGTTTTAATGAAGGGCACTTCATACGAAACTTAAAGGATGAAATATAGAACAACACTCACTTATACAAAGTATGTTCTAAACAAATTTGTTACCTTTTTGGTGAAATAGATTACTCATTTCCAATTTCAAATGAATATTGAAGAATGCACTTAACCAAATTAATGTATATTTTTGGATGATATGTGGTTTACAATGTCTGCAATCAACTTCACTGTGTGAAATTGAGTACGAGGAGGCATTAGACTATCTGATATCTGAATTCGAGTTCAAATTTTATCATAACGTTGAAAATAAAAGAAGATTAGAATATGGTGGCGCGGTGCAATTACTTCCTGGCCTTTCATATGTGTAAACACCACAAAAATACAATAGAATAAATAAAAAGGCAATAAAATTAGACGTGACGTGTCAAAAATTCCATTAGCATTAAAGTGAAAAAGAAACAAAATTTATAAATATTTTTAACTATATTTACCACAGTAATTAAGACCCAAACAATATAAATGCTTATAATAATAACCAAAATGAAATTTCAACACCCAAAACTCATTAAAATTAAGGCTTGTTATGTAATGATAATAAAAAAAGCATTGTTAATTATCACAAATCATGTATAGCCCAACAACACAGGCCTCTATTTAAATTAGAACAAGCAAAAAGTGACAAAGTATAACTATCACACTATTTAAACTTCACAATGAAAGTTGTGTAATAATTTAATATCCATAACTCGTAATAAACTGAATGCAGTTCAGTGGTAAGCGAAACATTCTTGAGTCAAAGGAATACATAAGAATCTCACTTTTAAATTAATAATAGTGGATGGGAGAGTGTTCCTTTATACGTATTCTGTATCTTTGCATAGTCGTAGTCAGAAAAATTATGCGAAAACAATACATATAAATCCATGATAGAAATACACCCAAGTATAATTAACAAGAATGAATGCGAGAAAAATCGGGAGGAGAAGAAGCCTAAAATAAGGAGAATCAAAGCGTAAATGATGTGATTCTACGATTGCGGAAGAGTTATTATTACATTACACAACAACAATTAACTACACCACAACAACAACAACAACAAATAAAACCAAACTAAAGACGTGGGTTTATTTCTCTCTCTATTCTCTTTCTCAATATTCAAGTATGTTTACATTGAGGGCCAAGGGCTTATTTATAGGATAAATGTACTTGGTAGCTAAGTAATTACCCAAAAGACTAAAAAGGAAAACTAATAATTAGAAATGACCAATTAGTTACAAACATGCTTGGAGACCAATTTAAAGACTAAAAATAAAAGGAAATAACAATATTACCCAAACTTAAAAATAAATAAAATATTTTCCTCTCCTGGGAGCACAACCACATGTCTCTATGTATCACAAAACACATCATTCTTCCCGCCTTAAAAAAAATTGTTCTTGAGAGTGTAGGGTAACTCATTAATTCCTCATGATATAATCCTTAAAAAAATTCAAACCCCAAACAAAATCAACAAAAGTGGATTACCCAAACTGGAATTAGGCCCATTCGTATGAACCACATCAATAATGGGTCTAATAAACCCAAATCCCAACGATGTCCCTCTACGAAATCTGAACAACCAAAAAATCTAAACCATGAGCACATACTTGCAACTTGTCTTGGCGGACATTTGAATTTGACTGGACGAAAACTTCGGCGATCACACCTTTGCTAGTACGATGACAAAACAGTGGACTGAAGGCGGTGACATTCCGAAAAGATGAACCCAAAAATGGAAAATAGTTAGAAATGGATCCCATATGGGATGCATTTTTCATAGAAGTCATGAGTTGTTTTACAAATAGGTCCAAAGACCAATTTGATCGGATTTGAGGTCAAATGAGGGGTAGGGGATTGGGTCGGAGTAGGGAAACTTATTTTTTATCGGGTATTATTGTGGTTGGGCATATATGAGCAAATAAGGATGAAAATAGGGTAAAAAGAGGTGGGGATTATTTCTTGGTCGAAATAAGGGTTTTAGACTGTGGGTGGGGTGGTTGTCCGAGGTGAGTTCGGTGGGCTTGAGGGGTTGCGGCTCAAATCGGGGGCCTAGGAGGGTGGGCCAAAAGCGAAAAGGTGTGGACGAAGGCTCTGGATAGTGAAAGGGAGTTGTAGAGGATAGGGTTAGGTCATAGGAGGGGCGGGGGAACTAAGGTTAGGGGTTAAGGGTTTTCTGGGGTCAGGGTAGGTAGGGTTCATACTAAGGGGCGGTCAGAGATGGCTAGTGTAGCTTTTGGGTGGGGTTCGGTGAACCCGATGGGGCCCATGGAAGTTGCCACTGGTCGACCAACTGGGTGAAGGTGGTTGTGGGTTTTTTGGGTTAGGGTTAGGATTAGGGTTAGGGTTAGGTTTAGGGTTAGGATTAAGGTTATGGTTAGGTTTAGGGTTACGGTTAGGGTTAGGGTTAGGGGTGAGATAGAAGACGGTCTTTCATTTGAACGAAGTGGTGGTTGTGTGGAGGTAGGAGATGGAGGTAGAGGAAGGTGGTGGTGGAGTGTGGGAGGTAGAGGCTAAAAGGATTAGTATGCCCCAATTAGCGGTGATGGAATCTAGGGTTTCCACCGACCAAATTCCCATTTGGACATTTATCAATCAAAAAAATGAAGGGTTTTCCAAGTTGGAATCACAACTCGATACCCACTTCACGCACCACGATGAACACCAATAGAAAAAGCAACTCTAATATCAATTTGATGTGTATCTACAAATGTGAAAGCGTTATTATTACACTACACAACAACAACAACAAATTAAACAAAACAAAAGAAATGTGTTTTTTTCTCTCTTTAGTCTCTTTCCGAATATTCAAGTGTGTCTACATATAAGGGACTATTTATAGGAGAAAAGTTACTTGGTAGCCAAGTAATGATCCAAAAGACTAAAAAAGAAAACTAATTATTGAAAATGACAAATTATTCCCAAACAATCCTGGAGACCAATTTAAAGACTAAAAATAAAGGAAAATGACAATATTACCCTAAATAAAAATAAAAATAAAAATAAAATATAGTCTTCTCATGGGAGCACAACCACGCGCCATGTGTCGCTATATATCACAAACACACCAGTAAAGCTACTTAGCAAGTACAAGGTAGACATTTTAATGAGATAATACATAATTATTGCATTGAGTGCATGTGAAAATTATTGAATATAGTTAGACACTCACTCTAGCTAACCAAGTCATATTTTCGAATGCAATGTTGATTATTTACCTGAATAAATTAAACTATACTTGAATTAATAATACAGGAGAGTTGAGATTACATTTATTTTACTAATATTGATATCAATATTTGTGTGAGAGCTTCTACTAATTCCGCTTCGTACATGATAAAATAATAACACCTACACCATAAATTTCTTATATTAGCAACTCCTCAACTGTCGAGTATTTTACAGTTTATATATTAAAACTCACTGTCTCGTAAATTTATAATTCCATCTTCACTATTCTTTCTTTATCAGATCACGTTTCGCTCGTGTATATATGGTGATCGTATCCGTGAATTAACACAGAAAAATCAATGGAAAACATTAAACCTATTGGATGAATCGATATGAATGAAAGAAAAATTGAGCTGGTGTCAAAACTGTAGGGCATGAACAACGAGATGGAGAAGAGAATAAGGAACAATAGATCAATAATGAAATGCAATCGCAAGGGAAACCAATCTGTTGTGACATTAAATACTGCCACCCTTTGTCTATGGGGCCAATGGCCATGGAAGAAGGTAACAAAAGTTGTGGGAGCTCCCCCTAGTGAATGAAGCCAACAGAACTACCAAGGGAAACTATGAGACGAATAAGGGCAGCCCATCCCACAACTTTACCAGCATATGATGCTTTTAAGGTCAGGCAAAGATGAAGGCAAGAAAAATGTGAAGGAAAACATCCTATAGTTTTTTCGGCACAACCACCACAATCAAAACACAAGCCCTTTTAGGGACAACCACCCATAATCGAGATCGTTCTTAGCGATTGGTTTCCCTTCAAAAAGGTGGGACATCAACGAATCGACTCTCGCTCTAACGGACCCAAACACTTAGGTAGGGATCGAAATATTGGTGGTAAAAGGGTGGTTATTTCAATCGACACCAGTTACATGGTCAATTGTGAGTGAGAATCCGAGGTGGGCTTCACCCTTTCACTATTGATGACCATATTTTATCGCCATAAGTTTACCATTTTATCGTGAGGGGAAGCCTAAGAGTGATTCATCATTCACCCCCATTTTACGAGCGAAGGTGCTTATGTGTAAAGAGATGGGGAGTATGGTACACGATTGTCCAAACCGATTAAGAGGAGATTCTCATGTGTCCAACATATCCCTAGTGTAGAAGGGACTTGTGGGAGGTATTACGGGGTAATCGAGGGGAAGAAATATAGGGGTGTGTGAAGCCTCATTGGGTGGTGATGTACGGGAGATATCAAAGCAGCCCAACTCGGTACGGGAGGAGGGAGAGGAAAATATGGGTCTTATGCCATGCGTCCTTAAAAAAGGGAGTCCATGAGGATATCTTCATCCTATGTTTTGTAGGAACTTTAATCCAATCGCCTATATATATTGTCTCAATGATATTAATAAGGTCTTAGATACAAGAAAACCACTCGACCAAAGTGTGGCAAGCTAATGGAGGCAAAATTTCAACGGTATGTTGTCATGTGGTGGGATGACTTTGTTCGAAGTGGGAAAGAAAGTGTAGAAGGGCCAACGATTGAAGAGATAATTAAAAATGGCATTTTTCACCCCACTCTTATGAGAGAGACTCGTTTGCATGGGTGCAAGGTCTCTTGACAAGCTCGATGTCTGTCACAGAGTATACAAAGAAGTTTAATTTTCTATTCATTCAAGTCAAATTAAACGAGAACACCACAAAAATGATGGGATATTAGTTTTATGGGCTACAATTTCACTACCAATCCGAATGACGTATCCAATAATTTCATCCTTACAATAACTGGCGGAGTATTCTTTGAAGGTCGAATACTACTTCAATACACTAACTCTTAGTAATTGAGAGGATACATCAATAACATCGAGGCACCCAAGCCTGCGGACACCTCATTAGACTAAACCAAGTTCACATGTAGTGCAATGGGGCATATGATGACAGGATTCGCATAGGAGAAGTGCACCATCCTACTCACCGATGGGGAGGGGATGGAATGGCCTCTTGATGGAGAGGTGCAACGAAATATTAGATCTCACGAGTTCGTGCCATAGGAAAACCAAAGGGGTTAAAAAAATTTCACATTATATCTAATAATGCATTCATTTACTTAAATAGAAACAAAAACACCCTAGTTCAATTATATACGTGCTTACATTCAAAAAAAGAGAATTTAAGCCAAAAGTAATTCGCACAAAAAAGGCATGTATGTATACATAAATGATTAGATAATGTTTATGAATAGAAATAATAATTTTTACTACCACCACCACCCAACATTGAACACACACAGAACTGTCCCAATTCATCTCTACTGAACTATCCTAAATAAAAAATATCTTTTAATCAATTCAATGATTTGTTCAAAGTATAAAATTCATGTTCAATTCATGCAAACGTATGCAAGACCATGGAGTTCATGGATTAAAAAAATGAGTGTAGATATTTTCTTTCAAAATCAGTAAAATATAATAAACAAACAGATCTAGATCAATGTTATGTAGAATGTGGGTCAATTTATTACGCAGTATGGTACGTTGTTAGAACCAGGAAGCGGTGTGATAAGGGTAGGCTTAACTGAGAAGTCATTTCACTTCCCATTTATTATGGATCCTGAATCAACCCTATTTTGGATTGTAAGACCCCGAATCATGGGTGTAGTGATCCCAGTGATTACGGACTACATATATACACTCATCGATATACACATATATGGCATATATCTCTATTAATGTAGAGATCTGAAATTAATTAAAACTTAAAAATATATGTCTAAAAGTAAAACAACTTTAAAAATCATAGAGCTATAAATCCTAAAAGTAATTTCTTTATAAATATCCCATAAAACAAAACCTCCATATCCAAAATTGGAGTTATTAAATACTAAAATATTTAATTTGATAAATTAATTTAACTGGGTCTAATTATATTAAACTAGCTTAATGAGTTTAATTGATGACCTATCTAAATATGGAAATAAATACGTTCGATATTCACTTTTATATGGTATAAATTGTTGGGTCATGAGTTATTATTGATTGTGTGGGCTTTTGTCTTAAAGAAAAAAAAATCTAGCTACTAGGGGGTATAACCTACTTAGTGTTGATAGGCCTACCTTTTCATTTATTAGTGTTAAAGTACCTTTTGCGTGTTCCTAGGGCATCCAATCCTTAGAACATATCCCTATAATATTTCTCATTGAAATTCGCCACCGAAACCAAATTTGGCAAGTATCTCACTCATCCTCCCAAGGCCTTACACTAGGTTCTCACCTTTCCTTTCATTTTCATCACATGTCTCATAAGGGGGAACCTGCTTAATAGTTGGTCCCTTCTCTTTTGGTTTGGCAGGTCCCATTTGCCTCATTGGAGGCATCAAACAACATTTTCCTTTAAATTGGCAAGCAATATATTAAATCTTGCTGCATTTTTGAGTTTCAGACAATTTGGAAGGATTGTTCCCTATTTTTTTTCTTTCGACCACTCTTTACTTTTTGTTAGCCGTGAACTAGTAAAGGTAAACAACTAAATTTACATACTCGAACTATTCTTAATAAGTCCCATTATGATTTAGTCATTTAATAAATTTGGACTCCAATATTTTTACTATTATTTTTCCTTTTCAAGAAAACTTAGAGGCATATTTAAGGAGACTTCAGAAAGGATTTTTCACCACCAATTAAGAAAGAAAATTTCGGGTAAAGTCGAGAGGAAAATAGTTTTCTACTCTTCTCCTTTTATATGTGTTAATGCTTATTTCACCTCAATTAAGTATATGGAATTAAATTATTAGAAGTCCTTATTTTTAACTCGGCCAAGATAAAATGAAAACTTGAGTATATTAGTAGGCCGAATATAATTCTTGTATGAACATTACTCCATGACAAAGAAATGATAGAAATTAGACCCTTAGAAAATTTTGTTAAATAAATCTCAATTAATGTTGAACGCCTTAGTAATACCCTATCTTTTATTAGTAGTACCCTCTTTACGCATGTTTCTTCTTATTATAAACAACTATGGAAAAAATTGATTATTATCCATATGAATTATGAAATAACACGGGGAAATGATAGTGAATACTTGACATTCATGAATGTACTTTATTTGAACAATTTCGTTCGCATATTCGTTATGTGAAATTTTATATGAGAACTCATGTAAATCCTGAATTGAGATATTGTTAGATAACTTACCCTTGATTATTGATGGTTTAAATTACTTTTTATGATGATTAGATTAGATTAGTTAAGGTAATATCATCAATAACATAAATCCCTAAGCACGCCTTTTTTTATAAATTACACTAAACAATTTCCTCCTAACTACTACCCTATCCATACGTAAGTGTATCGGGGGGTTGAGTATTTGGATTTCACTTCGGTGAGACTTCCCACGCACAGAGTTTAGATACGAGTAGGAGTGACAATCTCAATATCTAATAAGACTTATGTGCCTTCAATTTCATGCCTCCCACTTTAAATTACTTACTTAATGTATTATAATCCATTTGCCTTTTATGAGATTATGCATTATGTGAAATAAAGTCGTTATAGTGCAAATGGGTTAGAGTATCTGTGTTAATTGGGGTTTCAGTGTTTTTATTGGAGTGAATAATTATTCTTAGGAATGTCTATTGTAAATGAACATGTTATATGGAAACAAACGTGGAGATACCTCGAAAGTGTGCTTTATAGTATGATATATTTCTCTCGGCCATACGATGTGCTGTATGCACATATTCCCACCCATAACAATGACAGGTGGCATCGAGATGAGTGATATAATAAGTTAAGTTTAGCGCATCACATGTTTGGAAGATGGGCAAGATGAAGGGGCACATGTTTGTTACGTAGTATGTAATTTATGTTTAAAAATAATTAATAAATGGGTCTGAGACTTTTTATGTTATGTTGTGATTTGTATACTTTATGGGGTGAATAATTAAATAATGATGTGGGAATATTCTATTCATTGTGAGACTTCGACTATGGGATGGGACATTCCACTAAATTTAATATTGTGACTTTATTCATCACTATATATTACTAATTGAGTTGCATAGCTAAATTACTTGTTAGGGTTTTAATCCCCTTTTTATGGAAAATATGTGTGAAGGCGGGACCCGAGACTTTGATTGCCTTGTCATCAAATTAGCGTAGTATATACTTCATCTCAGGACCTTCAGCTACAGAGACATTATAGACCTCTCTCTTTATGTTACCATTTACATCTTTAAAATCCCGACTTTTTGGTATTGCTAGTGTTTTATTGTGATTTAGTTGGCATGTATTTATTTATACTTCTGGTGAAAAGCATGTATGTGTTCAATAAAAACACTTTTTCTCTTAGTTTTGATCATCAACACTTTCATTTATGTTGAAGGATTATCACTGTTGATACCAAAATTTACATGTTGACGTGGTCGAATCATATAAAGACACGTATCCAATTACATGGCACCTACAGATATTCCTACAATAACTTTAGCAACGAGAAACTCTACTTCCCCGATCAAGTCAGACACTCCGAGTAATATGTGTACTCCGAGGAACTTCATTTCTCCGAGGAACTCCACTGCTTCGAGAATCTCCTGAATGTCGAGCAACTAAAGCGGTCCGAGCTGCATCTCGACCATAGCATTAATTGCCAGATAATCAACAGTTCTACTATTCATTGAATGCTTATCATACAGATGTATACGCTTAAGGGGCATTAATTGTTTACCCTTTCACATGTACAACCTAAGGGCTATAAATACATTGTATCATCCTCATTTAAAGGGGACCGGAATTTCTTGATCGAACCTGAAATCGAGAATTCCCAAACATTCGACAATAACAGAAACAGTGGACGTAGGCCATTCTTATAAGGCTGAACCACTTTAAAAATTCTTTATCTTATTTAGATTTATCTGTGATTAAATAATTAGAAGCAATCTAATTTTTTACATCAACTGATTGGCGCCGTCTGTGGGAATCGACTGTTATTATCGTTTTTCACGAAAAACAATTCATCATCAATGGCTGATAATCCTGAATCCAGCAATCGAAATGTTGGAAACCCTCCAAATCCATATGCACCTTCAACTGTTCCAGATCTGGCTGCAATAATGACAAATCTGGCCCAGGGCCAGACCGCCATGCAAGAAACCATGCGGTAACTTATACAAACCCTTCATGACGGTGCACCTGCCCATTCAGGACAACGAAGTGGTCAAAGGCAACCCCATTTACTTTCTTCACGGTCCAGGAGTACTAATTCATATCATAATGAGGAATCTGATGATTTCTCTTATCAGCCTGGGCGAACTTCATCAATACGGGCCACATATACTAAACAACGTATCACTCTCTCTCTAAAAAGAACCAGTGCCCTGGAAAGATTGAGCAGGGTGTCTCCTTTCAGTCGATTGGGTCCTAGGAGGAATAGAAATCCACCTAAGGCCATGTCGAGGAGTTTTCGACAACCATCAGATCTAAGAGAAGGATCAGCACAATCACGACCAGCTGCTCGTTAAGATAAATCTCAGGAAGCCATATCAGCTCGATCAATTGCTCGAATCAATAGGCCTGAGGAAGGCAATGATGCGTGGAAAGGCTCTATTCAGAGACTGGAAGATAGATTGGGAGAAATGGATAAGGCGAAGAATCCCTTACAACGAACATTTGTTCAAGGGACACCTTTTGTCCAGGCCACTGTGGATTTTCCCACACCGTCAAAGTTCAAAGCACCTGTTGTGACCCCCAAATATGATGGAAAGATAGATCCTGTTCTTCACATAGAGCAATATCAAGCTGCCGCCGACATCTATGATGTCCCCGATGAGATGAGATGTAGAGCATTCTCGAGAACTCTTACTGGATCTGCCCAGATATGGTACAACAATCTTCCTTAGGGTAAGATTTCAACTTTCTTTCAACTGGCCGAGTTATTCATTGGGAATTTCTCTTTTGGAGCAAAGCCAGTAAAACGAGTAGCGCATTTATTAAGCGTTAGACAAAAAGCTGGTGAGAGTACTAGAGACTACATAACTCATTTCAATAACGAGAAACTAGAAGTCATAGATTATGAAGATAAGACAACGATCACCGCCTTGATGAGTGGGTTATTGCCCAATAAGTTGTATTACACCTTGGCTAAAGATCCACCCACAACGATGTAAGAGTTAATGGCAAAAGCGGCCAAAATCATGAATGTCGAGGAGGCTATGGCTGTGAAGAAGAATATGGATAAAGAGACCAAGGTGGAAGTCTACAAAGCTGAGAAGAAAGAGCATAAGGGCAATGGGGGTGACAAACAATCCAAAAATAGGTCGTCATGGGAAGTCTTGAAGAAGTTTGATAATTATACTCCTTTGAAGATGGGTATCAACCACGTCTTGGAAGAAATCAAGAATAATGAGGAGCTAAAGTGGCGAAAGAAAATGAAGGCAGACCCTAACAGAAGGAATAGGGAAAAATATTGCGAGTTTCACAAAGATCATCGCCATATGACTAAAAACTGCATAGCACTCCAGAATGAGATCGAAACACTCATTAGACGAGGAAAACTGTCAAAGTATGTCGATCTTAGAAATGAATGAGGAAACGATGATCGAACAAGAGAGAGGTCTAGATCTCCTCGTCGAGCAGAGGAGAACAGGAAAAGAGATCATGAAGATGATACCGAAGATGACCCCGATCTTCCCAAGAGGCCAAGGTAATCGAAACGTGAGGTATTTTCAATACGTTTTGGGTCATTTGATTGTAATGTTATTACAGGTGGAGATACCGGTGGAGGATATCTTACTGTAAAAAGAAAGGATTACCTCTGTGAGGATCAAGCTTGCTCATATATTCAACGAATAAATCTAGCCGAGGAAGATCGCCCGAGAAAGGTAAACAAGGAGAAGTTGGTCATTGGTTTTCAAAGAACGACCTTGCAGGTATCCTATATCCTCATGATGATCCACTGGTAATCAAAATGAGAATGAAAGAAGTGATGATTTTGAGAGTTCTGTTAGATAATGGTAGCTCGGCAGACATCATGTTCTACTAGTGCTTCGATAGTTTAAACTTAAAGTTATCTCAACTGGAACCTTATCACAGACCTCTCCTTGGTTTTGCTGGTGCGAAAGTTTTTCCACTTGGGCCGATCAAGTTGGATATATTCATTGGTACATGGCCTGCTTGTCGAACAGAAAGAATACGCTTCTTCCTGATGGATAAGAATGTTCAGTCAACCTATAACATCATCATGGGAAGGGTAGGATTGAAGAAGTTCGAAGAAGTTCCATCTACAATACATTAGTGCTTAAAATTCCCAACAAACTTTGGAGTAGGAGTTGTGAAAGGTGATCAAAAAGTAGCTCGGGAATGCTATTATTCATCTGCTAAACAAGAGGAATTGGAGGAGTCGAGGAAAAAGACTACTACATATCAAGTGGATTAAGGCAATCAAAACATTGGATCCTAGAGATGAATCTCAACTTAAAAAAGGTCAAGTGGTGGAAGCTACAGAAAATGTCATTCTGGACGACGAGCATCCTGAATGAGCAACTCAAATGGGTTCGTCGTTGGATGCATCAATAAAATAGGAGTTGATAACTTTCCTAATAAGCAGAAGGAAAACTTTTGCATGGAGTCATGAAGATATGCCTAGAATAGATCCAAACTTCCTATGTCATGAGCTCAATGTGAATAAAGAAATCAAGCCGGTAAAGCAGAGAAGAAGAGTATTCAGTCCCGAGAAGAATCAAGCTATACAAGAGGAGGTCGAGAAGCTCCAAAAAGCTCGATTCATCGAAGATGTTAAATATCCAGACTGGTTAGCAAATATGGTGATGGTAAAGAAGAAAAACAATAAATGGATGATGTGTGTTGATTTCACCGATCTCAACAAAGCATGCCCAAAGGATCACTTTCCATTCCCCTGAATTGATCAACTGGTAGATGCTACATTGGGACATGAGCTGCTCAGCTTCATGGATGCTTATTCTGGTTACAACCAGATCAAAATGAAACCTGGAGACAGGGAGAGTACTTCTTTTATTACCCCTAGGGTAACTTATTGTTATAATGTTATGCCTTTTTGTTTTAAAAATGCAGGTGCAACATATCAGCGGCTGATGAACAAGGTCTTTGCCGAACAAATCAGTAGCAATATGGAAGTCTATGTCGATGACATGCTGAAAAAAAGTAGGAAAGATGTCGATCATCTAGTTGACTTAGGTCAGACCTTTGATCAACTAGACAAATACCAAATGAAGCTGAACCCGACGAAGTGCATATTTGGAGTAGGAGAAGGAATGTTCCTCGAGTACATCGTCAATCAGCGAGGCATTAAAGCAAATCCAGAAAAGATCAAAGCTTTATTAGGGCTACGATCTCCAACGACAAAAAAAGAAGTGCAAAGTCTTACAGGACGAGTAGCAGCGCTCAACAGATTTGTATCCTGAGCAACTGATAGATGCCTCCCATTCTTCAAAACACTCCGAAAAACTTTCGAGTGGAATGATGAATGTGAGAAGGCCTTTCAAGACTTGAAGAAGTATTTGGGAGCACCTCCTTTGTTGTCCAGGACAGTAATGGGAGAAAATTTATACTTGTATCTGGCAGTATCAGAGAATATAGTCAGCTTGGCATTGATCAGAATGGAGAATGTAGTGCAGAAGCCAATTTATTACACAAGTAAGGCTTTCCGAGGAGCAGAGATCAGGTATCCAAAAATGAGGCCATAATTCCAGGCCCACACCATAGTCGTATATACCAACATGCCATTGAGATAAGCCCTTCATAAACTAGAGAAATCAGGGAGATTGATGTACTGGGCAATAGAACTCGGCGAATATGATATAATTTACGAACCCAAGTCATCGCTTAAAAGGCAAGCAATAGAAGATTTCATAGCAGAATTCACCTATCCTGATAACCCCGAGGAGAAAAAGTAGCTCGCCGATCAACCCGTGGAAGTTACAGAATCAACAAACACTGGCTCAGACCAACTTAGTTTGGTAAAAGGGCAAGTGGATGTGACAGGATCATCAAATTCGAGCTCAGACCAACTTAGGTTGGTAAAAGGGCAAGAAAATATGGTCGATGAAGAACAAGAAAAATCAGGGGATGGCGAAAAGAAATAACAAATATTTCATCGATGAACTCTGTCAGAACAGAAATTAGAAGACGAGTTGCCTATCTGGAAGTTGTATGTAGATGGCTCATCTTGTACCACAGGATGTGGGGCAGGGATCATTTTGAACAGCCCAGACGAAGTCGACATGAAATATGCACTACGATTTCAATTCAAAGCTTCCAGTAATGAGGCTGAGTATGAGGCCATGATAGCAGGTCTTAATTTGGCAAAAACTATGGAGGCGCAACAAGTGTTGGTCTTCAGTGATTCTCAATTAATTATGTATCAGATGTTGGGAACATACGCTGCTAAAGTAGAATTAATGATTAAGTATCATGCAAAGGTGATGGAGTTGGTATCAGAATTTGTTGTCGTTCAGCTGATCAGAATACCAGGAATGGAGAATGCAAGAGCAGACGCATTAGCCCAATTAGCATCAGCTACTCGTACCGAGTTGTGAAGAACAATACCAATTGAAGTGTTAGCTAATCGAAGCATAGACGAAGACCTGATAATGAATTTTATCACCCTTAACTTAGGACCATCTTGGATGGATCCCATAAGGGTGTATATCGAGGAAGGAGAGTTACCAATGGATAAGCTCGCGGCCAAGAAATTGAAGTTTAAAGCTGCTCGGTATGTATTAACTAATGGTGGTCTGTACAAACGAGGAATTATGGAAGGTTTGCAAAGATATGTACATCCCTCAGAGGTGAAAGAATTGATTGAAGAGATCCACAAAAGGTCCTCTGGAGCTCATATAGCAGGTCGTACTCTTTTACAAAGGGTAATGACGCAGGGATACTACTGGCCAACCATGAGGGCTGATTGTATAGCCTATGCCAAGAAATGTGACAAGTGCCAGTGTTTTTCCTCCATCAGAAGAACTCCACAAGAACTGTTGACACCTATCACTTCCCCTTGGTCATTTGCCATGTGGGGGATAGATTTGGTCGGGCCACTGCCAATGACCAGGGGAAGGTTCAAATACCTCATCATCGCAGTAGATTATTTTACTAAATGGGTAGAAGCTGAGCCCTTTATCGACATGACTTACGAGAAGTTATATCAATTTGTCTGGAAAAACATCATTTGCAAGTATGATCTTCCTCATGCATTCATCACCGACCATGGAACGCAATTTGATAATGAGGAATTCGCTGCTTATTGCCATCATTCCAACATTTTGAAACTCCATTCAGCACCAGGTCATCCCCAAAGCAATGGACAGACTGAGGTGACAAACAGGACACTGTTAAATGGCTTGAAGAAAAGACTCAGTGAGGAAAAAGCAAATTGGATTAACGAGTTACAGTCAGTACTGTGGGCTTATCATACTACTCCCCGAGCAGCAACTGGAGAATCCACATATATGCTGGCATTTGGAAGTGAGGCTGTAATACCTGCCGATTTGGGTCTCCCAACACACAGAGTGCTGAATTTCAACTCCCCAGTCAGCGACTTAATGAGAATATTGGATTTGGACATGCTCGGGGAGGTTAGAGAAGAAGTAGCAATTAGGAATGCTTCTTACTAACAACGAACAACTCTGTTCTACAATAAGAGGGTGAAGAAGTGCGACCTAAAACAAGGAGATTATGTGTTAAAGAAGGTCATTCAGAAGCACAACAAGTTGGAGGCAAACTGGCATGGACCATACCGAGTTACAGAAGTTGTTTGACCAGGAACTTACCGAATTGCAACTTTAGAAGAGGAAGAATTTAAGAATGCATGGAATGCTGAACACTTGCGCAAGTACTATCAGTGATGTAAAATCTTATGTAAAGCAGTTCCATCAGTATGAATAAAATGATGATATTTTGCCAGTCTCTCTCCTTTTATTGAAAGTTTTTGGGGGAATACTAGTGCTACACACTACACTGCTCAGCAACAACAAAATATCCCTAAAAATTCCAACTCGATTTGGTTAGGGAAAGACATTCCTAAAAATGCTAACTTCGGTTGGTTAGGAAACCATACTCCTAAAAATGCCAACTCGGTTTGGTTAGGAGGCAAAAATACCCCTAAAAATTCCAACTCAGTTTGGTTAGGGAAAGACATTCCTAAAAATTCCAACTTTGGTTTGTTAGGAAACCATAATCCTAAAAATACCAACTAGTTTTGGTTAGGAGGAAAAAATACCCCTAAAAATGCCAACTCGGTTTTGTTAGGGAAAGACATTCCTAAAAATGCCAACTTCGGTTGGTTAGGAAACCATACTCCTAAAAATGACAACTCGGGTTTGTTAGGAGGCAAAATATTCCTAAAAATGCCAACTAAGGTTGGTTAGGAAGAAGAAAGTATTTCTCAAAAAATTCCAAAGTTGGTCGGGAAAGAAAATTCACCAAGTTATATTGGTTGAGAATCAAAAGATGACAACCCTTGTTGGTCGAAAACATTTTACAAATATTGTAGAGACCAAGTTAAATTTTTATTACTTGTGACTTTTAATTAGTCGAGAAGCAAAACATCATTATTTTTGGGTCAGCCAAATGACTATCACAAATTTAATCTAGTCGACAACAAGTTTGAATCAACTACAGCTGGTCGACAAAATACATAATGTTGTTACGTTTTTAACAGATATGCATACACAAGTGAAAAGTGTTTTACAACTGCAAGGCAACAACAATCAACATTTACAAGCAAAATAAATGTCTTTCATTAAATCCAAAAATATAGCACATTGATTATGAAATGTATAAATAACCATTACATCAAAATCCCTATTCTATTGGTTTCTTTCCTTGCGCTTTTGAAACAGGTTCCTCGCCAGCAGGAGGATCCTCCAAGGAAAGGGGAGAATTGATGAAGTTAGGGTCTTAAAGCATTCTGATATTTATTATAGATGGTCTATCTAATAGGTGCTCGGGACGAGATAACTCTGCATTTGAATGGAGATTATAGTCACCGAAATACTTTGAAATCAGGCACCGAGAAATGGCCCGAGTAGGGATCCAACTCATGTCAAGCTTGAAAGGCGGAACTGGTAGATCGAGCAGCCCAGGGTCATGGTAATTCCATAAATAGTGACCTTGCTCCAATTTTAGTACACCCAGAGCGTTCAACCACCCCTGTTTGTAGCCTTCATTGTTAGCATTTTCAATACGAGGATCTAAGTGGTAAAGGGCTTCATTGTAGCATGCCATCTAGAATTCTTGAGGTTTTTTATGGAATTGATAAGTTAATCTCTCTAATTGCTCGTGAAGGCTTCTGGAAAAAATCTCTTTATTCTCCAAAGCAGACTTCTACGCAGCAAGTTGCTCCTCCAAACTCTTAATTTTCTTGGACATTTCAGACAAGGCTTGATTTTTTGCCATCAACTGGAATGCTTGGTTTTCCAACGGTGATTGAGTGAGAGCTTCTTCAATAGTAGGCCGAATAACTCTTGGTCGACCCCGAGCAAATGGAGTACCTTGTTCCTCAATAGCATTCAGAGAAAATCTTGCTCGACCTCGAGAACCTCTAGGTCGTCCCCGAGCAGGAGTAGAAGGACCAGGTCTTCTCAAAGTCTCCAATTTTTCCCATAATTTAGCGTTTTCAACTTCCAAAAAGGAGAATCCCTCGTCAGTCACAGGTACCAAGGAATTTGAGGAGGATGCAACAGACCTCAACTGAGCTAGTTCCTTTTGCAGATTATTATTCTCTTGCTCCAATAGCTCAGCGATTTGC
Source organism: Sambucus nigra (assembly GCA_949130495.1). Taxonomy (NCBI): domain Eukaryota; kingdom Viridiplantae; phylum Streptophyta; class Magnoliopsida; order Dipsacales; family Adoxaceae; genus Sambucus; species Sambucus nigra. Next base: position 2,498,556 of record CASBWL010000485.1, read on the forward strand.
CTGTGCTCTTCGACCTCTGTCTTCAAAGTTCTCTCTCTCACTTCATAAGCAGCAAATATCTTTTCATGTCCCTTGTCAGCAGCGAGTTACTGATATTTGTTGTAATATCCCTCATGCAAAAGAGCTGATGATTCTTTGTATTGCTGCTGAAGTTCATCAAGAGTACCTTGTAAGTCTTTAATCATTTCGTAATAAGCCACATTATTGGCTACAGCACGATCAAGAAGACACTTCAGGTATTGATAGGCCTCAACTGCCTGTTCTGAAGAATCTTGGCCAAGTATGTCAATAATTTGTGACTTATCCAAATCAGTATGACCTGCCTTAAAATATTCATTGCATTGGCTCAGCAGCGTTGTGTCATGATCACACAACAATTCCATTCTGGCCATAAACTAATAAAGAGGAGAAGGCAAGAGTTAATAAGAATGCAAACAGAGTATCAACAACATAGATGATCAAAAATGCGAGTTTTATTACATCATAGAAAAAGAGTACAAAGTTCAGAGTACATAATCCAAAAGAAAATAAAACAAAGACAAATACCAAACAACTTCACACCTTTTCCTTGTCTCCCAAAACTTTCTTAGGAGGCTGGTACGAGGAGCTAGGTTGCTCGGCGGGAACAAAAAGTTGGTCGGCAGGAGCAGAGGCTTGCTCAGAGGGGGCAGGCAGAAGTGGAAGCTGCTTGTTGATTGGCTGGATAACTTGTGGGGTAAGGATTTGATCACCCACAATAAGGGAGGTCTCCTAGGAGGCATCTTCATCCTCTTCTTCATCCTTGATAGTTGGAAGGGGAACAGGAATATGTTGTTGAAATAAGTCAAAACCCTCATCAACCTTCACTTCTCATAGAGCAGCAACCCATCCATCTATGAAGTACTTGAGACTGCCATACTCTACCTGCGACATCATTCCAGCCACCCCCTTATTCCATCCCTTATCCCAGCCAACGCTGAAGGACTTCTTCACAGCCAATTTTCTTTTCACTTTTTCCGAGGAGAGCTTCTCGGATAGAAGTTCATCGGTGGCCTTTAATTTTCCTTCCACCTCCTCCTTCTGACGATTTACCTCGCGAAGAAGGGTTAGTTCTTCCTCGGCAATTTTGAGCTTGTTCTCAAGCTCATCAAAATTCTTGAACTTTTCGTCAAGCTCTTTATTCTTCTCTTCTAAATTTTTCACTTTGCTCCCTAACCCCTTGGAGACTTCAGTAATCTGAGCCTTCTCTTCCTCGACCAAGGCCAGTTTCTTCTCCCAATCATCTTTGTCCTCATCATATTTCGGACGGGAGTCCTTCAGAAACTGGGTCAAACCCACTAAAGCTTCCTCCATACCAGACGAGGAGCTAGAAGCCTTGATTGCTTCATCTTTCTTCACAATTGTGTTAAAACAATTCGCCAACTGGAAAAAGAAAATAACGACAAGTCAGAGATATATGTAATAAGGGAAATAAGGAAAGTTCATAACAAGATAAACTTACTGAAGCAATATGGCGAGTAGACAAAGAGGTGAGCATATACAGAGCAAGATTTTCTTCAAGTCCTTGGATCTCGGGGATGATCCTAGTCTTCACCGAGCTCCTAGCAGAGCTCGGGGGAACAATAGGAGGAACACCAGCACCACTAACTAGGAGTTGGGAAACGGTTTTAGTTAAATTGACCAAGGAGCTTTTCTTCAGCCTCCTCGGGGGCACAGGAACAGCTTCAACCAAAGAAGAACTCTTGGTCGGGGAAATGGTAATCACTTCCTTGGGAGCATCACTCTTGCTCGGAGCCACTGGGGGCTTCTCAGCAGCCTTCTTGGTTGCAACAGAAGGAGCAGTATCTATTTTCTTTGTCCCCTCTGGGACATCAAACTTATTTCTTTTCGCCTCTCCATCAAAGGAAGACTCCTCGAAGATAGTAGGAACTCTTCTTTTACCCATTTTTTGACTCAGGGGAATGTGAGATTCAGGAGAAGAGTCTTCAGGAACTGACATCGGTTCAATATTACAGATAACAGGGCGAGCAGTAAAAGAAGATGTATAGCTCTTATACTACAGCAAGTATGAAGCAGACCTAATGTGCACGTCTGCAACTATCTGATGCAAGCTCCATATAAGTTTCAAGTGTTTTATGTTAACTTCCGCCTCCTTTGGGGATTTTCTCTTACTATCAACTGCAAATAAACACACATGGAAATATCAGTCACACATTTTATCAAACATAATGAAAGCATAATTTCAGAAATAAAATAAAATAAAAATAACCTATACCATTGCCATAGGGAGGGCATCTGGGACCCTGATATACTTCGTCTCCAATTAAAGGGGCATGTTGAAAATTTTTAATAACAACCCCATGTTCGAAATAGTCCCTATTAGCATCTGGGAGATTGACTACTAAAGCCCTATTTAAAAATCTAGTTTTTAAATAAAAAGTATTATCCCCAACTGCCCATCTATAACAGAACATGATTTCTGGAATCCCTATGCGAGTTCCATGAATTTGGTTGAGCCTATGCACCCCATTAACTATTCTCCATGTGTTGGGGGCTATTTTTGCAGGAACAACATCAAAGTATTGACAAAATTCTAAACACAAAGGATTTGGTGGAAAAGAAAATCCACACTCAGCAATAAAGAGGCTGGGGAACCAATGTCCCTCAGCCAAGCAAAAATAATCTGAAGGCTCAGATAGTTCCTCTAGAGTTACCTAAGATGGGATAGAAAAATCAGAACGAAACTGTAATACCCCGTATTTTTATGCTATATTAATTTGGGGGTTTTATTAAATTTAATGAGAGTGAACTATTTAATAAAAATCCGGAAATTAATTATGTTGTAATTATTAACGTGACGAGAGTTAGTAATTATATAAAATTGTCGAATATTACTAATGAGCATAGTAATATATGATATGTGTTATATTAAAGGTCACGAGTGAATGAAATGTCAATTTTGAGAAATTTTTATCGGGACGCGCCCGTGTCGCGTCGGGACTAATTATTGAGATATAAAAGTAAATATTTAATAATTTATTCGTATGCTCGTTTTGAGTGCGCCAACGCTTCCGGAAGGGTCGAGATAGTCAGAAAAGTGTACCCGGGGGTTTAGTTTGGGTCTCGGGATGTTATTAGGCTTAATTAGTGACCCGGGAGGGCATTTTGGTCATTTTACAAAATAGGGTAATTAAACCCACGAATTTCAGCCATCCTTAGCATCCATTTAGTTTAGCCTTTTAGGGTTAGAACATTCAGAACCCTAGAACGGCCATTGGAGAAGAGAGGAGAGAGCTCTCAAGGTGATTCAAGGCCAAAAACACCGCCATTTGCACCACCGTCACCACCAATGCGTAGATCGCGAGGAGGAGAACGCAACCACACCAATATCAGCAGGAAACCAGACCTCTGAAATCCCAGGCAAGTGTTTAACTTGCGTATTTTCGTTGGTGCAATATTCATATTAGTGTAGGAATGATTAGGAGTGTAATCTATGGAAGAAAACCTCAATTTTGATAGGGATTTGCATGTAGAAAGCATTATAACCATATTCTGGAAATATTATGTGAAGTAGATGATTAACCCACGAATTTTTGATGATATGTTAGAAGGAAATTCTGGAGAAAACTAATTAGAACAAAAGTTAAGAAAACATTAGGGTTCTTGATGTTTAAATGAGATTTTGGGTTGTTTAACCATTTTTAATGATGGATATACGCATGCTTAACGTTAAAAACATCTGGAAATATGTTATTATGTTTGTAGTAGGATTTTAGGGACGATTAGTGTTGGAAAATATAGATTTGGGTGAAGAATTTTGGTAAAACCCGTAACTGCGCTTCTGCAGGATTTCGCAGACCTGCTTGATCGATCGATCTAGCCTAGAGCTTCGATCGATCGAAGAGTCGATCGATCGAGCCCCAGACCTCGATCGATCGACCCTTCCAGGCAGACTCTTATCTCCCCTTGTTTAAATAATTGAACATGATTCATCGTGAAATAATTTTTGGGCTTTACGAATAAAATGTTTTGGGATATAGGAGAGATCTGTAGGACATATGATTAAGTGTTGAGAACTTTCTTATGAGACGATAATTGTATTTTAGGGTCAATTATTTAAAGAACGAGGAAACAACGTAATTCAAGTGAGAGATTACGTCAAATACTTACGATAGTGAATAGACGTTTACCTACTGATTTTGCTACTTGGATGGATAGAATCCACGAGTGTCACGTAACTAGTGAGAAAACCCTTCTAGTTAAGGTTAGAGACGAAATCTTATACGTAATTATAATAATGGGAAATTAAGGATAAATGTTGTGACTATGGGTAACGAGAGGAACCTATATTAATATGATGAAATGGGTATATTTATATGATTGTGTGTACATATATTATATACATGTGAAAAACGTACCCGCGCTACCTGCTATCCCTAAGGTTACCGCGCTGGGACGATCTTATCCTGTGTTGCTTTATAGGGGATATTGATTCGTACCCTAGAAGATAGAGATCCTAGGTACGGGCTATCAGATTGATAGTCGGACGGTCCTAAGAGACGTGTGGGTATGTACTGACCTCTTGGACTTGGAATCTATGCTTAGCCTCAACGTTGTTTTGTTTATGTTAATACAGTTCGAGATTGATTCTGAACTTGTATTTCCCTTTGTGTGAGCGATACGGGGATTGGATAGCAGAGTATGCCCGCACCATAGTTTAGTTGGGTTGCTGTTATATATATATATATATATATATATATATATTATACGAGTAGTTAATATATATATGAGGTTATAAACTTTAAACTGCTTACTGTGATTTGATAAGTAGAACATAGTCGTTGACGCAATAATAAATACTTGTTTTGTGAAAGTATGAGAAGACACTGGGAAACTTTATAATTTAATGAAGCTAAAACGAGAGGAGTGCTACAAATTGAAAGTAACCTTTTTAAAATCTTAACATCGTTCGGTTTTGAAAACTTATGAGTAAGTTAAGATAAACTAAATTCTTTGGGAAGGTTAGTACGATAGGCGTGCACCTTAGAAGAGAGGTGAGAATTCCTCTAGAGAGTGTCGAACTAATATGTTGTTGCATTGGTCTGTATCAAATTAAATTACTTGCTAAACAAATTTTAAATCATACACACTTTTGGGCTCTGACCTGTTTCTTCTCTCTCTCTCTCTCTTGTATATATATATCTATTACAGGTGCCCAGCCACAGGGGCGTCTTGCTTAGGATCTCTTGGAAGGAACGCGCTGCAGCTTAGGTGGGAGTTGCAGGTCTCTTGATTAGACGACTTCGTTCATTCAGATCCACTCTTAGCATTTTCATTCTGATGGGCATGTGTAGCCCTTTCTCTTATTTAAATATTTTGGGACATTGTTATTCCAGCAATTTCATAGTTTTGTGATTATGGGATTTTTATTCAGGATGAATGTATTACTTTATATCATCGCATGTTGACATTCGTTGATGGATGTTTTATCCAGGTTTATTATGGTGTGAATCTTATTTATTGAAACTCTGTTAATAAATAAACAAATATTTTTCTTTAAATAAAATTTGGAAAGTAATGTTTAAACTTGGTTTTGACACTTAGCTTAATTATTTAGGGTGTTAAATTGGAAAATTTATTTTTGCGACAGTGATGCTAAGAATGAACCAAACTGTTCACCTTGATTTAATTTAATAAAGGAGTGATCGCCCGGTATTTAATTAGGCGGAGTGTCACAGGAATTTCTCAAGAGATTCAATAAGATAAACCATGATGAATAAAAGAAATGAAGAATAAGGAAGAAGATTTTACAGGAAAAAAGGGGGATCTGTTGACAACGAACGATGGAAAAGATGAACGCACAAGAGAGAGAGAGAGACAATGGAAAACTCGAAAACATAAATTTGAAAAAGTAGAAGATGATGGGATTGTCTGCTATGCTTAAATACTTTGCCTCGGGAAACGGTGAAGGAAATGATTACAAAAAGAAAAGATTACGCTACCGGCGACTAAAAGGATAAAAAATGCGCGAAGATCGAAGCGGTTATAAAAATTCAAAAAGGCTGATTCTGCGAATTTGGAAGGAAAAATAAATACGAAGGAAACGCTCCTAAAAATCAGGAGAATCATTTAAAAATTGCCATATTCCGAGAAAGAATGTTCCATACTCCTCAAATTTCGAACTCTGAAACATTGGGGGCTTCTGTTGATACAAAAATTTACATGCTGATGTGGACGAATCATATGAAGACACATATCCAGTTACATGGCACCTACAGATATTCCTACAATCACTTTAGCAACGAGGAACTCTACTTCCCCGATCAATTCATACACTCCGAGTAATATGTGTACTCCGAGGAACTTCATTGCTCTGAGGAACTCCACTGCTCTGAGAAGCTCCTGAATGTCGAGCAACTAAGGCGGTCCGAGCTGCATCTCGACCATAGCATTAATTGCCCAGATAATCAACAGTTCGACTATTCATTGAATTCTTATCATACAGATGTATACGCTTAAGGGGCATTAATTGTTTACCCTTTCACATGTACAGCCTAAGGGCTATAAATACATTGTATCATCCTCATTTAAAGGGGACTAGAATTTCTTGATCGAACCTGAAATCGAGAATTCCCAAACATTCGGCAATAACAGAAACAGTGGACGTAGGCCATTCTTATAAGGCTGAACCACTTTAAAAATTCTTTGTCTTATTTAAATTTATCTGTGATTAAATAATTAGAAGCAATCTAATTTTTTACATCATTTTTTCAAAATCTTTATGTCTATTTGTCTTTAATTTCCCCATGCTAAGAATGATATTATTTTACTTTAGTATTGTGAAATGTTTTAATATTTGGACTTGATTAACATAAGTATTAAATCACACGAGGTATTATAGTTGGTATCAGCGAATGGTCTTAGGCCTGAAGGGTTATAGGTTTTCTTAGACTTTTGCTTAGCATTGTTTATTACATGCCTTTCCTTGTACTCGTATTTTTGATGTGTTACTCATAGGGTTCTCATTTTAACTTTTGTAGATGACACCTCGTAGGAGAGTTCGTCGGGATAGAGAGCGAGTAGTGGAGGCTGAGCCCGCATCCCCTGCACTACTAGCACTCGCCATGTTGCGTATGCCAATTCCTGATGCCCAGGGACTATATCAGTTCGGTGCACAATAGTTGTCCAAACTAATTATCCTGGCTGTTTAAGCAGGTTTAGCGATAGCACAATAGGAAGTGCCTTCCATGGAACCACAACTAGCAGTATCGGCCACCCATGGATGGGAGAAGGCATGGGGAGCCTTCATGAAGATTAGCTCGTTGACATTTGAAGGATCTACTAATCCAATTATGGCGCAATAGTGGCACCAAGACATCGAGATACAATTGAGGTTGGTGACTTGTACTGAGGTACAAAAGCAGCTACTAACAACTTTTTGCATTGTCGGAGATGCCTTTCAGTGGTGGGAGTGTGTGATTATGGAGGATGGAAGGTAAAGGTTGACCTATGATGATTTTGTGACCCATTTTGATGCTAAGTACTTACCACCATTCGCAAAAGAACAAAAGAGACAGAGTTTGTGGTACTAGAGCAAGGAGCTCGTACAGTGGCCAAGTAGGAGAGAGAGTTTACTTTATTGTCTTATTTTTCTTGAGACGAGACTAACACGTAGGAAAAGAAGACGAGGAAGTTTATCTGAGGATTCATGTGGCCTATTAGACAGGTTATCTGGGGGAATTCGAATTTTACCACCTACACTCAGGTGGTAGACAGCACATTGCTGCATTGTCAGGATCACAGGGATCACAAGAGGAAGATTGAGAAGGTGGGCTAATTTAATGGGCCCAAGACTGAGTCTAGCACGGGTGGAAACAAACGAGGTGAGCCCGACAAGTCGGGCCAAAGGTAGTGGAGTCACATCAAGTTAGGCCAGCTGAGGCATCCACAGCATCCCCAGGAACCCCACAAGGAGGGGGAGGGGCAACAGCAACTTCAATAGCATAGCTAAAATGGGACACTCACTACCCCATTTGATGGTGTATGTTTCAAATGTGGTGGTAGGGGACATATGTTTCGAGTTTTCCAAGTGGAGGGATATAAGGGAAGTACCGTCATGGCCATTAGGGCCAAAGAAAGGTCCACCAAGGCCACGGTCACTATGTGAACGACCAAGGGCAGGGCCAATAGGGATTTAGGCCCCAACAACCATAGTATCAGCATTCGCAGCCACACCAACCACCGCAGGTCTCGGTGCCGAGGCTACTGCCATTAGCAGCACTACCGCTCCATCAATTGTGCAGCAGAAGCCCCAGCTTCATCATCGAAAAGTTTATCAGTTGAGACAGCCCTAGCAGGAGGATCAGAGGTAGATCCAGGCAGTGGAAGGTATGTTTTATGTTTTTGGCACCTTGCCTAATGTACTATTTGACACTAGTGCTACACACTCATTTGTATCTCATAGATTAATGGAGACTTCATGTTTACTACTTAGGTTTTGTGTTTGAGTCCTATCATTTTCTACATCGTTAGGTGTGTCTACATGCATTTTGGAGGTTTGCTATGATGTGGGGATCTATATCGGTAGGTTATGTTTTCAGACCAATTTGTTGATTTTAGACACCCACTCTTATGGTGTAATATTGGGTGGACTGTTAGTTAGATATATTGTAAGGACACAATTCTCCGATTGAGTCTTAATGTAGTTTTGGCTCAATTCTGGACAAAAACATTGGAGTCATAGGATAGTGTTCAGGTTTATCATTTCAATCCTATGACGTGTTAGTTGAAGACGTAGCGACCAAGATATTAAAGCTTTATCAAATGCCATGTGTATTGTGCCTCGTTTCTACGTCACCAACATAGTTCCCGTAACAACCCAAATTTTTTAACGACTATTTTATATTATTTTGCCCGATGGGATAATTTTATAAAATAGGGGATGTTGGAGTAAATATTGTTTCCCGTAATATTAAGGGACAATATTTACTATGTTTTTTACCGTATGAAAAGGTAAAGAGCCTCATATTGTGTATTATCGCGTCGTTATATTTAAAACGACGGTTATGACTCATATTTAATTTGGAGTATAATTAATAAAATAAAATGAATATAGAACATAAAATTTGTTCACGTTATCCCGAATGCCAAAATAGGGGGTGCGATTATTTTTAGAACAGTCGAGATAGTTGAAATAAGTGCCACGTTATATTTTTGGAGTTTCGGGCACTTTTGGGGTGTTATGACTCAATTATGCAGATACGAGTCATTTTAGTGGTGTATTAACAATTAAAGTGTGGAATTATGTTTTAAAACCCGTATAAGTTCCCTCACCCCTCTTATTTTCTCATTTTTCATGTTAGAAGCCAAGAGAGAGAGAGAGAAGAGAGAGTTGGGAGAAATGGAGAGAAAGAGAGAAAATGGAAGATTTGAGCCGGAATTCGTCTCTACCGGAAGAGGATCAGAGACTACGAACCTCGAGGCAAGTTTCTTACTTGCTAGATATTGATTTAATGTGATAAATTTGCATGTATAGTTAATTTTGGAGGTTTAAACCATAAATGAGTTTTTGGTTGATTTTGGTATTAAATCCTTAAATCTTGTAGATTGTGTGGTTTGAGGTTTTATATGGGTTTCTTTTGGTGTATAATTGTTGGGGTAGTGTTATTAGTGGAGGGAAATGAAGAGAGTAGAGGATTTTGGGCTTTGAAGAAGAAAGGTTTTTAGTGGATCTGATAGGCGCGGTCGACCGCGGTCCCAGGACCGGTCGACTGGTCATGCCAAAACGAGCTGACTGCTTTCTTTGGTAGGCAAAATCCTTAAGGGGCGGTCGACCGCGGTCCCCTTACCGATCGACCGGTCCCTATTTTTCACTTTTATTTTATTTAGTTTCTTCTAGCTTCTTTAATTTATGATAGGAGCTTAGGAACCTTCCTTTGGGAAGTACTTAAGAGTCCTAGAGGGTTGTTATGGGTAGACAAATGTCGTAGGATAAAATGGGATGATTGGGCTTACCCCGAGGGCTAGTTGTTTAGGTTAATGTGTGTATAGAATTGGAGATAAAATACGAAAGTTGAGACTCTTGGGAGATACTCCTTGAAGGAGGCTTACATTGAGGGTTTATGAAATATTATGAACTCTTGGAGACTAGTTTGAGGATTTCGGTGCTTCGGGTCTTAACTATTAACAAAAACATGACACTAAGAATAAGAAAAACATATGATAATAGGTGGTATTAATGAGTAAGTATAAATGACTTTGAGAATGTAAAAGTGGAAGTTTTCAAAATGAAAAAGTAATGATTTTCATAAGTGTTAACTTATGGTTACACACCTCCCTAAATCGCTATCATTAGGGAAGTTGTGTACGTGTGGTGAAGCCCCCTGACTAATGAACGCAGGGTGGATATAGTCCCTAGGCCATATGGGCATTTATTATACTGCGCTGGTTAGGAGATTCTGCGTGTGGTCTTGACTTTCCCACAGGCAATATGGCCGCTTCCCAACGTTGGTAGGTTCCCAGGTTGTCTTGTATAGATAGGCCCTGGAAGATGATAGCCATTTAGAGGCGCGTCCAGTGGGGAAACCTGGAGGGACAGTCTTAGATTATTAAAGCAATTCATGATAATGAATTGGCTTTAATTACATTTCCTGGATGGAAGAAGGGAAATGGGATATATGGTACAAAAGTATTTTTATGCTAATAAAAATGACTTTTGATTTACACTTCCTGGATGGAAGAAGGGAAGTGGGATTTTATGAAAAAGTTTAAAGCATTTTTATGTTAATAAAACTTGCTTTAAAAATGTATTCTTCCTGGAGGGAAGAAAGGAAATAAAATTGGTAAAGAAATTGTATAAATGAAATTAATTGGTAAACATTTGATTAAATGTTCTACCATTTATGTATATTCCTAAGAAAGAAATAGGAATGGTACATAAAGAGTTATGGGATTGAAATGGTAAACATTTGATAAAATGTTGTACTATTTATATATGTTCCTAAAGAATGAAATAGGAATTCTACTTTTAGATGGTAAATGGATTTAGTTTTATTTCCGTGAGTAGTTGTAGATGATATGAACACACTTACATATATATTAATTATGTACTTGGGGTCTAATGGATCTCAACGATCAACCTTGCCTAAGTAGTAGTGTATCAGGGGGGTTCCTTGTTTGGATTTCGCTATGCGAGACACCCCACGCACGAATAGGGCATAGTGTTGAGACTGGGGATAGGTTAGCCCTTAGTACTTTGGGTTAACTGTAAAATCATCATGATATTGCACTAGGTTGCTTTTAGACTGAGAGGTGAGAAATATTACTGTTAATTGCGAGAGTATTACGCACTTAACTGTCATGTATTTTAGTCACATGGGAATCATATCAACCCGGGACCTGAACCGTTTATATTTCTTGTTTTTTCATATACTACTTGCCGTAGAGGTGCTCTACCGCATGGACACCCGTATTTACATTTCCATTCCAGTTGTTCGAGAGCTACAGCATATTGCGGATGTTGTAGGTTACTTGTATTAGACGCTTCTTTCTATTGTACTCTTGTTATGTTCAGTATATTTAGTCGGGCGTGTTTTGCCCAAGGAATTGCACTCATTCATTATATTGTAAATATTGAACTGTAATACTCGATGTACTATTTGTATTGGACTGTTCACCGACAGCTTATTCGGTGATATTTATTATATTTTCATTCGCTAACCATTGATTTTTGATATCCATCGTTTTAATAAGGGGTTTGTCTAAGTATTTTTCTTTTTTTTAAAATATTTTTTAAATGACAGCCCTTTTTCTAAAATGATTGGTGGTTATCTCGTACTATTATTTTAATCGACAGTGATGCTGAGAATGGACCATCTATGATTCCTGTGATTATTAGAGTATTGGGCTGGCCACCTATAACTTTAGTAGGCGGGTTATCAAAGTTCCATTGCTCCTAAGGTATGAATGCATGTTAAATATATATAGGACCTTGGAACAATATTTATATGGATGTAATTTTATTTTAAACTGTTGTGTATTTTCAGAAGGTTACTTTAAAACTTTAAAACAAAGTTTATGAGCTAAAAATAATATTTTATAAATTTTGAAAAGTCATTCGATATTGTCATTCGAACGAGTTTGTCATTCGAACGAGAATGTCGTTCGAACGAGGTTTTGCCAACGAGTTCCCTATTTTGGCCACTAAAATGTTGTTCGAATTGCCGTCCGAACGAGAATGCTGTTCGAACCAAAATTCTGACGAGTTTTCTAACGAGCTTACTTTTTATCCACTGGAACTTTGTTAGAAGGGTCGCTCGAATGAGATTTGGCGGGAAGAGTTATTTTGGTAGTTTTTGACAGTTTTCCTACTTTACCCACTTCCTTTCCCCACTATCTTTTATCAGATTAATTAAGTGCAGGAACCAACATATTGAAGATAACTTTTTCATATTATTCCATCTCCTATAGAGAGTTTTGAGAGTTCAATTTTCCAAGAAAAAGTTCATGTTTTGAGCATCTATTTGTCAAGAAAAATTCATTAAACACTCTTGTTTTCACCCATATTGTTTATTCCAAGTTTCAATATATATATCATTGCTTGGAGTGTTTGTCACCGAGTTTTACTCTACCATTTGAAGAGTTCATTTGGGTTTCCTTCTACATCGCACAAAGAAGAAGTTCGTGCTTTGGCTGCGACATTCTGATAGGCACTATATGTGGCTGACGGTTTGTCCTAAAGCCTCATTGGTGGATTTCAAGGTTCCGATGGAGTTCGGGATTGTCAACTAAGCGAAGGTCGGTACAAGAAGGAGCATCGGGGCTTGAAAAGAGTCGAGTCGAGTGTTGTAAGTTTTTTTCTTGTACTTGTAAAATACCATACTTAGTGGACTTATAGCTAGGACCGTCCGAGGTTGTTTCCCGTTTGTGGGTTTTTCCTCGTACATCGCGGTGTAGTGATTTATTTGTTTATTTTATCTTGCTAAATTCACATTAGATCCATGCTTAGGTAAAAAGATAAAATTTGGTTTAATCACTACTTCTCTAATTTGGTGCAAAATTAATTTTGGGTAATGTTTAATTAATTTAGTCCAAGTCATTTAATTTAATTTGATAAAATTTGGTTCGGCCTAAAATTGCAAAAAGGATTCATTAATACTGTTAGGCAAATTTCTAGGACTTGGATTGAACTGATTTGGTTTAAGTGAAAATTGTATTTCTTGTTTAATTAAATTTCACTTTGTGTTTCGTTTAATTTTAATTTGAAATAAATTAAAATTTGTTTATGTGTTGGAACAATCTCGCTTCCGCATCCCTAAAAGGAAATTGTATTACTTTTTGGTAAGATTTTAAAATTGGGGGTATTCATGACTTTAAAATTGGTATCAGCGCCAAAGAAATAAATTACTTTGTTAAGATCCTAAATATTTTTGACTAAAATGGAGTTTTCCCCGTTTTTTAAATTTCCTATTTTTGATGATTCTAACTACGCGTATTGAAAAGCGCGAATGAAATCGGCACTAAAATCTATCGATGAGAGGGTTTTGATATCTGTCGTTAACAGGTGGTCCCCACCTACACATTTAGTAGATAATGAGCGTGTACCCAAACCCGTCGATAGATGGAGAGAGAGTGAATTTAAACTTGCAAACTTTAATTCCCGTGGCTTAAATGTCTTATTTAGCGCGATCACACCGGATGAACTCCGACTCATTATGACGTGTGAAACCGCTAAAGAAGCTTGGGATATTTTACAACTCACTCATGAAGGTACTAGTGGTGTTAAAGCGTCAAAACTCCAAAACATCACTACTCAATTTGAAACCATCAAAATGAATGAAAAAGAAACTTTTGATAAATTTTGTGCTAGATTTTCAGATATTGTTAATTCATCTTTTAATTTGGGAGATAAAATACTTGATAATCAAGTAGTAAAGAAAATTTTAAGGTCCCTACCCGATAGATTTATTCCTAAGGTGACTGTATTAAATTCTTTACCCACTTTAGCCTCTACGAAATTAGAAGAGCTCGTAGGTGATTTACAAACCTATGAACTAGACATGTTTCCCTCCAAAACTGAAAAGAAAATAGAAAAGGGCATTTCTTTGAAAGCCCGAAAGGAGGAGAAATAAGTAGTAGAGAGTGAAAGTGATAGTGACTCGGATAACATGGCTATGTTTGATAGGAAGTTTCATAAATTTCTTAAATTTAATAAAGATAAATTTAAAAATAATTATAAGAAATTTGAAAAATCTAAGCATGACAAAGCCGAGAAAATCCTTAAAACTTTTAATGAAAATTTAAATAGGGACGAGTCAAATAGGTGTTTTGGTTGTGAAGGGTATGTCCATAGGGCTTTTGAGTGCCCCACTAAACTAAAGAGAGATGGTAAGAAGCCTATTTCATATAATGCGACCCTTAGTGATAGTGATAAGGAAGAGGGAACCATTTCCCCCACTAAGACCAACTTTGTGGCTTTTATGTCTAGTCATGTGAGTACCGATAATGAATCTTCTCATGAAGATATAACAACCCATGACACTTCTGAGGTCAAAGTTTTTTATTCCCTTATTTTTTATGGAAGTGAGAGTGAAGAAGAAAGAGAGAGTGAAAATAAAGAAGAGGTAAATGTGAGTGAACTTCAAAATGCTTTTCAAGAATTATATGAAGAATCTATGAAATTAAAAAGAGAAAATTTGAAGTTAAAAGCTAGTTTAAGAGAGAGTGTCAATGTCGTTGATAGGGAGTTGGTTGAAGACCTTAGGACACGAGAGAGATCTCTTCGAGAGAAGTTAGAATATATAAAAGGCGAGATAGATAGACTTAGGGGTTTAATAGAATCCTTGAAAAAGTAGCTTCTCGAGTTTGAAGAGAAAAATGTTTTGTTAGAGTCTAAATTTTAGAATTAGAAAATAAACTAAAAGACTCTAGCAAAGTCAAATTTGATTTGGAGTGTCGTTCGGAGAAATTAAATAACATATTAGGAACGGTCCAAATAAAAATGACACTTATGGTTTAGGCTTCAATACTTGTAATGAATTAACTCATAAAGTCAAAACCAATGTTTTAGGAGAATCCACTGGCAAAGATTTTAAAGATCAATCCTCAGGTACCAATTTTTGACATGTTTTTACTTGAGCACATTGTGGTCTAAAAGCTCATCTTAGGAAATTTTATTTTGATCTTAAACGAGGTCTTAGAAAATCCCAATGTAAGGCAACCTAGGTAGCCAAGATTCCTACACCCCAAGATAGTCATTCGTCATTAGTTTGGGTTAGGAGATCCGACTTGGTAGCTTTACAAAATAGGATTTTTGATTCTAATTTACTTTAACATATGCTTCCTCCCTTGATAAATCTAAAGGTTGAATGTGTTAGTTGTTTGCATATTTTAGCTTTTGTACTTCATGCTAACTATATGGTTATTTAATCATTTTCTAGTCTATGCTCCATGCTTAATCACATGCTAGAATTATGACTTTTGTTTATCTTTTGTATTATACTTCTTTCATTTTAGTTTGCATTAAATGAAAAATGCAAAAAGATTTTTGTTTATCATTTGTATTTTACCTTGTTAGTAGTCTAGGCTTTATGAAAAATACAAATGATTTTTATGTGTATTTTGAGTATATATTTTTATTTTTGATTAAATTTTTTTTCAAAAAACTCAAAAAGATTTTTATTTTGTGTGTATTTAGTTTGACACGCTTTATGTGGCATATACTTGTGTTTGAATCCTTCTTTTACGCTCCCATGTGGCTAGAACTTTTGGTTAAGATTGTCAGTCCTTAAAATGTTTGTGACACCTCGACTAATTAAATATCGGGTAGCTACTCCTTTATTAAATTAATTCAAAATGCCTAGTTGGCTCAGTTAATAGCATCACTGTCGAAAAACATTTTAAAGATTACTAACCACCTAGTATTTAAAAAGTAAGTGCCAAATTTTATTAAATCTGATTAACATGCAACAAGAGTAATGAATAACTAAATAACACCATTCATCGTGCTGAAGTAAAACGAATAACCATCACAAAATGTAAATAAAACCTGGAGGAAAAACTCCTCAATACAAATCCCACAACTGATAAGTAAACTGAAGTAAATAACTAAAACTGAATACTGAGGAATACATGCTAGAGTCTGGAAACTGAAATGTAAAAATGTCTAATAGAATTGGGCAACATGCCCTACAACTGATAGATAGTGACTCGGGAATCCAAGAGGTAGGAGCGTCTACATGCAAATCCCTGTTGCTTCCACAAACAGCTACAGCTCGTCACCTGAATGAGAATCCTATGCTTGGTGTCCTTGTGGCTGGGCACCTAAAATGGTTTTACAAGAAAATATATTTGAAAGCAAATGGGTCAGAGCCCGAAAGTGGAAATCATTTTTAAAAACCTGCAAGTGCTTTAAAAACATTTAAACCATTAAATGCAAAGTACATGTTAGGACGTGCACTCACATTAAATTCTCACCTCTCGACTAACTGTGCACTCCTAACGTAATTACCCATCTATATCGACCCATCCTACTAGCTAACTGACAACATAACTAGCTAGCCTGCCAAAGGTTCTACCCATATTACTCGGTTCCATTTATTATAACAACGCTCGTAAATAAATAGAGGTTTAACGTAAACTTAGTTACTAAATATGCCATTGATATAACTATCAGTTAACTCATTAACAGTCTCGGAACATTACCGTAATTATATTCACAACATTAACATGAAGGTTCCCATTAAATTAAGCGTATATTATTCACATCATAAATATACGACACAAGCACCCCGAGAACTAAGCTGCGGCGCACACATACTCTGCTATCCATCCCGGTACATCACGTACATAAGGATTACATATTCCGAATCTCTCAGGAATAGTTTACCGATAACAACATCACAAATAATGGAGGCGAACACAGTCACCATCACATGGGTCACGCACATACCTACGCTCCCATGATCAGCGGACTTATTAATATCACAATAAGTCTTTCAATGACCTATGTTCATCAAGGTACCAGTCTATATCCCCCCCGTAGGCACACAAGGATTAGAGGGTCCTAAGCGAACGTAACCTCCCCCGTGATAGCAAGTATGGTAGGTATGTTATACACATAAACTATATACTAAGCATTCACACATCTTAGATATCACCACTTTAATAAGGTATTTTCTACATCATTATACCATTATTCCAAACTTATATATTTCAAGTCTCCCGTTAATATAAGGTTAAAATTGCCGACACGTCTCACGCCGTAATCCCTTATCCTTAAAATCTATCTTAAATAGACTATTAAGTTCCCATAATTCCCACATATGACATCTTTATACCTAAGGTCTTTACTTCTGCCCTAAACCTTATTTCATTAAATTACTCAATTCTACACTATTAACCCAAACGTTATCTCACTTAACGAATTTCAATAATCTAGAATAATTCCTCGAATTGTATTCTAATTAAAGTCCACTATAATAATCACACCTACTGGTCTTCCTCAAGGTTGAGGGTATTCATAAGGTCTACAAACATATTCTCCGAGAGTTTCCACCATTAAAATCAAATTAAGGAATATTTCACTCATTATGGGAAGGTCGATCGATCGACCTATGAATGTCGCTCGATCGATCTAGTCGATCGATCGACTGATGAATGTCGATCGATCGATCGAACAGGTATGGCTACGGACTGCTTCATTTTGCAGATTTTAATCCATCCCAAAACTAATTTCTAACGTATGATTCTCAGATATAACGTCATAGTAATGCCATATAACAATCCTACAGTATTACTAACGTCCATAAATCAATAATTCAACATCTAAAGGCTACATATGGATCAATCTTCATAAAAACCTAGTTTTTCCAGATTTTCTCAAGAACATGAACCCTAACATAATATCATCATCAAATCCCAGAATTTAATTCGTTTTTCTTTCACCCAATCATGTATTCGCATCAGATTAATCGTCACCAACTATTCTACATGCAATTTATCCTCAAAATTCAGACCTAAGTTCAATTAATCATGGGTTTTCATTCATCTTCCAATAACAATTATAAATCTTCAATTTGCTAACATGGAAAGAACATTTGCTGAAGTTAAACATAATTAAACTACTTGCCTTGGTTTGATTTCGGATTTGGTGTTGATTTGATGAAGAATTTCTGCAGAATTCCTCTATCTCTCTCCTTCTCCAAGCTCTCCTCCAATGGTGGCTCAAGGTGGCTAGTGTTTGGTTTGAGGGAAACTTATGAAAACCTAATATAATAAACCTCCGTAGCTTGTTGGGTTAATAAGGGTTGGTTGGGTCAATCCTTATCAGATTACAACTCTCCATTTTCGTCACTTTTAATTACCCAAAAATACCAAATTACTAAAATACCCTTTATGGTGCCGGGATGGCCTAAAAATACCCCGGAACCCAAACTATACCCCCGGCTAGTGTTTTCTGACTATCTCGACCCTTCCGGACGCGTTGGCGCACTCAAAACGACCATACGGGTTATAGATTTTTAATTCACTTTTATTATTAAAATATTATACCGTGACGCGGCGGTCCCACGCGTCTCAACAAAAATTTCTAAAATGCCGTATATAAATCTCACGACAAATTTTCAAATTCCAAATTCATATATAATCATATATGCACATAATCAAATACTAACTCGCATCACATTAGTATTAAAACCCGGATTAATTTCCAATTAATACAACAATTAATTAATTAATCCCATAAATAAATATAGCCAAAAGTACGGGGTATTACATACTTCCCCCCTAATAACTGAATTTCGTCCCGAAATTCGAAACTAGAAAGTACCTGCTAAAAACAGCTCTGGATAACGTTCGCGCATCTCATCTTCGTGCTCCCATGTGGACTCCTCGACATTGTGATGTCGCCACTGAACACGTACTAACGGGACTATCTTTGACCGCAGTTTCCTCTCGCATCGGTCCAAAATAGCAATTGGCCCCTCTTCGTAGGAGCTATCCGGCCGGAGATCGATGTCCTCCACAGCAATGTGAGAATGAGCCAAATTATCTCTAAGGTATTTCCTCAGCGAGGAAATATGGAACACGTCGTGAATCCGATGCAAATGTTCCGGTAACCCAAGTCTATACGCAACCGGTCCGATCCGCTCAATAATAGGAAAGGGCCCCACATACCTTGGTGCCAACTTCCCCTTCTTCCCGAAACGCATAATCCCCTTCATAGGAGATACTCTGAGCAGAACTTGGTCCCTCACTTTGAACTCTCTGAAAAACCTCTTCGCGTCAGCATAACTCTTCTGCCTGTCTTGAGCTACCCGAATGCGACTACGAATCAGCTCAATCCTTGCCGAAGTGTCCTGAATCACTTCCGGCCCGAGTAGTTTGTTGTCCCCCACCTCCAAACAACATGCTGGGGAACGACAAGGCCTACCGTACAGTGCCTCAAACGGAGCCATGCCAATCGTGAACTGATAGGAGTTGTTGTAAGCAAACTCCACCAGTGGAAGATACTGCTCCCATCCACCCCCGAAGTCAATAATGCACATGCGTAGCATGTCCTCCAACATCTGATTAGTGCGCTCTGTCTGCCCATCGGTCTGCGGATGATAAGCCGTACTCAACCGCAATTCCGTGCCCATTGTTTCCTGGAAACTCTCCCAAAACCTCGAAACAAATATCTTGTCTCTGTCAGACACGATATTCAGAGGCACACCGTGAAGTCTCGCAACCTCTGAAATGAAGAGCTGGGCATACTGTCCCGCAGTGTAGTCTGTTCTTACGGGTAAGAAGTGAGCGACCTTGGACAACCTGTCCATAATTACCCAAACGGAGTCGTGACCCCTCTGCGACGTAGGCAACCCCGTGATAAAGTCCATGGATATGCTCTCCCACATCCACACCGGAACCTCCAACGGCTGTAGCAATCCTACTGGTCTCTGATGATCCACTTTTACAAGCTGACAAGTGGCGCATTTCGAGACAAACTCAGCGATATCTCTCTTCATACCGCTCCACCAATATTGTCGTCTCATGTCTTGGTACATTTTGTCCCCTCCGGGATGTACCGCGAACCGTGAGCCGTGCGACTCTGCCATCACATCGTGCCGTAATTCCTCTCCTTCCGGAACTACCAACCTTCCGTTGAAGCGTAGTCCCCCGTCTGAGCTGACGGTATAGGACTCGGCTCCCTCTGCAAGTAATCGAACTATCTGCTCCTGACAGAACGAGTCATTAGCCTGTGCTCGTACTACCTTTGTGACGATCTGTGGCGTAACAGTCATCACAGACATGAAAGATCGGGCCACTGCATCCTGGTGTCCCAATTCCTTCCACTTTGCCTTCCACACCTCTGCCACCTCATCTGCTGGCCTACGGCTCAACGCGTCTGCTACCACGTTAGCCTTACCCGGGTGGTACTGGATGTCGAACTGGTAGTCCTTCACAAACTCAAGCCACCTACGCTGCCGCATATTCAATTCCTTCTGCGTGAACAAATACTGTAGTGACTTGTGGTCCGTGAACAGCTGAAACTTCTCCCCCAAAAGATAGTGCCTCCAAATCCGTAAGGCAAATACCACTGCTGCCAACTCCAAATCATGCGTGGGGTAATTCTTCTCATGAGGCTTAAGCTTACGGGAAGCATAAGCTATGGCCTGTCTCTCCTGCTGCAATACACCTCCCAGTCCTTGCAAAGACGCATCGGTGTAAACCAAATACTCAACTCCCGGTCTCGGCAATGCTAACACAGGTGCTGAGGTCAATTTGTCCTTCAACTCATTGAATGCCAACTGACAGGCATCACTCCAGATATAGGGAACACCCTTACGAGTAAGATGTGTCAAAGGACCTGCAATCTCCGAGAAACCCCGAATAAATCTCCTGTAGTATCCTGTTAAGCCCAAGAAACTACGAATCTCCGTTGGTGTCGTGGGCTGTCCCCACTCCCTCACCGCTGACACCTTCCCCGGATCGACAGATATTCCCTGGTCGGAAATAATGTGACCCAAGAACTGGACTTCCTTCAGCCAAAACCCACATTTCTCAAACTTGGCATACAACTCGTTCTGACGAAGTGTCTGCAAAACCTGCCTCAAATGCTCGGCGTGCTCCTCCTCCGTCTGAGAGTAAACCAGAATGTCATCAATGAAGACAATGACAAACTGATCTAGGAAATCTCTGAACACTCTGTTCATCAAATCCATAAACACTGCTGGAGCGTTGGTCAAGCCGAAAGGCATAACCCGAAACTCGTAAGAACCATATCTCGACAAGAACGCAGTCTTCGAGACATCCTCCTCCCTGATACGCAACTGATGGTATCCTGACCTCAAGTCAATCTTCGAGAAGAAAGAAGCTCCTCTCAACTGGTCGAATAGGTCATCGATTCGAGGCAACGGATACTTATTCCGTATCGTGACCTTATTCAACTCTCGGTAGTCCACACACCATCTCAGTGAACCGTCCCTCTTCTTCACAAACAAAACTGGAGCGCCCCAAGGTGAGGTACTCCTGCGCATAAAGCCCTGCCCTAACAGCTGCTCTATCTGATCCCGTAGCTCTCGCATCTCAGCTGGAGCCATACGGTACGGTGCACGTGCTATAGGTCTCGTACCCGGTAGCAAGTCAATAACGAAGTCTATCTCTCGACTGGGTGGTAAGCCTGGTATCTCCTGGAACACATCTGAATACTCCCTGACAACCGGGATCGAATCCAAAGGAATCACAACCTCCTTAGAGGTATCCTCCTCAATGTAATACAAATGAGCGGTCGATCCTCCCTCTGGGCGAGGCATCGCCACTACAAACATCTCTTGCCCCAGAATGGCAAAAACAATGCTCCCGCTGAAGCAATCAATCATGGCCCTATATGCGACGAGCCAATCCATACCGATGATCACATCGTGAACGTGCATGTCTAACACTAACATGTCTGCAGGCAATACCAAACCACCAACCTCTACCCCCACTCCCCGGCATATAAAGAAAATAAGTGACCCACTCCCCAATGGTGAGTCGACACACGTCACTGTGCTCTCTGCCGTAGCTAACAATCCTAAAGCTTTCGCGAAGTGTGTAGCAATAAAACAATGTGTAGCACCCGTATCAAACAATACCCGACCCATAGTGCCATGGATAGGAAACGTACCCTCAATCGCGGGCGGTGCCTGTGGAACTGCAGCCTGGTTGACGTTGTAGACACGTCCATACTGTAGCTGCCCTTGCTGAGGTGCTGGAATAATCTGCGGCGGTGCGGGGAGAGCGGCGGGAAACATAGGCCTCTGTGGCTCCTGGCGAGCACCCTGCTGCTGCTGTTGGGCCCTGCCCCTATCAGGACAATCCTGCTTCTTATGGCCAGTCTTGCCACAAGTGAAGCACTTCCCTGGGAAGTTCCCTCCTCTCTGCCCTTGCTGACCCCGGCCCCGGTGGCCGTTACCGTTCCTCCCTTGGCCCTGCTGGCCCTGGTGAAACTGCTGCCCATTCTGCCCCTGTTGGCCCTGCTGACCGTTTGGACCCTGTTGGCCCTGACAGAAACCTCCCTGTCCCTGCCTGTAGTTCCCTGACCGGAACCTCTTATTATCCCCTTGCTGCGAACCCTGCTCAATCTGTCTCTGCCCCTGACCAGATTGTGCCCCGTTGGCACCCTGTCCTCCAGTCCTGCCCTGATGGCTAGACTCTCCCGACCTCTTGCCCTCGGCCATATGAAGACGGTGGTCCTGGCAGTGCAATAATGCAGCGTTAACCACATCAGAATACGTGGCCAACGATAGGTTCCCTAGCAGATGTTGACGGATCCTCCAATTCAACCCATTGGTGAACTTCTCTATTTTCTTCTTCTCTGTTGGAATCTCGTCTGGAACGATATTCAACAGGTTTGTAAACTCGGCCTCATACTCGGCCACTGTCTTGCCTTCCTGCTTCAGACTCATCAGCTTTCTCCTCATCTCTGTATGAACTGCGGACGGAAAGTACTTGCGGTCAAACCGCACCCAGAACACCTGAATCGTGAGGGTATCCCTCTCCTCCGCGGTGGTAATGGACTCCCACCACTGCAGCGCAGATCCCACTAGCTTGAAAGTAGCTAGCACTTGTTTCTGAACATCAGTGCACTCATGCATCCTCAAATGCCTCTACATGTCCTTCCTCCATTGGCTCGAGACAACCACATCTGAGCTTCCTGCAAACTCTGGCGGATGCGCTTTCTGAAAAGCGTCACGTACACGCTCCCAAGCAGACGGGAATGCATTAACCTGGACTGGCGCGGCAACCAGCGCCTGAGGTGGTGCCTGCTGAATCATGGCAATCGCGGCATTTACCGCTTGGGCTACTATAGCAGCAACTTCAGCGGCGTTCATCATGACCTGAACTGGAGCGGGTTGGGGTTCGGGCGTTGCATCCCTGGGAACTCGTCGTGCACGTCGTGGAGGCATCTGAAATAAGAACAAAGTTTATAAGTCTACAGTCATAAACTTTAAAATAGCTGAAGAACGAAGCGTACACACAAAAGAGTACAACAGCCCTAAAATATAGGGCTCTATATCAAAGAAACGTAGCGGAAACATAATAGCCGTACAGATCCTAAAGGACACTAGAACCTGATGCTCTGATACCACCTGTGACACCCCGACTAATTAAATACCGGGTAGCTACTCCTTTATTAAATTAATTCAAAATGCCAAGTTGGCTCAGTTAATAGCATCACTGTCGAAAAACATTTTAAAGATTACTAACCACCTAGTATTTAAAAAGTAAGTGCCAAATTTTATTAAATCTGATTAACATGCAACAAGAGTAATGAATAACTAAATAACACCATTCATCGTGCTGAAGTAAAATGAATAACCATCACAAAATGTAAATAAAACCTGGAGGAAAAACTCCTCAATACAAATCCCACAACTGATAAGTAAACTGAAGTAAATAACTAAAACTGAATACTGAGCAATACATGCTAGAGTCTGGAAACTGAAATGTAAAAATGTCTAATAGAATTGGGAAACATGCCCTACAACTGATAGATAGTGACTCTGGAATCCAAAAGGTAGGAGCATCTACATGCAAATCCCTGTAGCTTCCACAAACAGCTACATCTCGTCACCTGAATGAGAATCCTATGCTTGGTGTCCTTGTGGCTGGGCACCTAAAATGGTTTTACAAGAAAATATATTTGAAAGCAAATGGGTCAGAGCCCGAAAGTGGAAATCATTTTTAAAAACCTGCAAGTGCTTTAAAAACATTTAAAACATTAAATGCAAAGTACACGTGCACTCACATTAAATTCTCACCTCTCGACTAACTGTGCACTCCTAACGTAATTACCCATCTATATCGACCCATCCTACTAGCTAACTGACAACATAACTAGCTAGCCTGCCAAAGGTTCTACCCATATTACTCGGTTCCATTTATTATAACAACGCTCGTAAATAAATAGAGGTTTAACGTAAACTTAGTTACTAAATATGCCATTGATATAACTATCAGTTAACTCATTAACAGTCTCGGAACATTACCGTAATTATATTCACAACATTAACATGAAGGTTCCCATTAAATTAAGCGTATATTATTCACATCATAAATATACGACACAAGCACCCCGAGAACTGAGCTGCGGCGCACACATACTCTGCTATCCATCCCGGTACATCACGTACATAAGGATTACATATTCCGAATCTCTCAGGAATAGTTTACCGATAACAACATCACAAATAATGGAGGCGAACACAGTCACCATCACATGGGTCACGCACATACCTACGCTCCCATGATCAGCGGACTTATTAATATCACAATAAGTCTTTCAATGACCTATGTTCATCAAGGTACCAGTCTATATCCCCCCCGTAGGCACACAAGGATTAGAGGGTCCTAAGCGAACGTAACCTCCCCCGTGATAGCAAGTATGGTAGGTATGTTATACACATAAACTATATACTAAGCATTCACACATCTTAGATATCACCACTTTAATAAGGTATTTTCTACATCATTATACCATTATTCCAAACTTATATATTTCAAGTCTCCCGTTAATATAAGGTTAAAATTGCCGACACGTCTCACGCCGTAATCCCTTATCCTTAAAATCTATCTTAAATAGACTATTAAGTTACCATAATTCCCACATATGACATCTTTATACCTAAGGTCTTTACTTATGACCTAAACCTTATTTCATTAAATTACTCAATTCTACACTATTAACCCAAACGTTATCTCACTTAACGAATTTCAATAATCTAGAATAATTCCTCGAATTGTATTCTAATTAAAGTCCACTATAATAATCACACCTACTGGTCTTCCTCAAGGGTGAGGGTATTCATAAGGTCTACAAACATATTCTCCGAGAGTTTCCACCATTAAAATCAAATTAAGGAATATTTCACTCATTCTGGGAAGGTCGATCGATCGACCTATGAATGTCGCTCGATCGATCTAGTCGATCGATCGACTGATGAATGTCGATCGATCGATCGAACAGGTATGGCTACGGACTGCTTCGTTTTGCAGATTTTAATCTATCCCAAAACTAATTTCTAACGTATGATTCTCAGATATAACGTCATAGTAATGCCATATAACAATCCTACAGTATTACTAACGTCCATAAATCAATAATTCAACATCTAAAGGCTACATATGGATCAATCTTCATAAAAACCTAGTTTTTCCAGATTTTCTCAAGAACATGAACCCTAACATAATATCATCATCAAATCCCAGAATTTAATTCGTTTTTCTTTCACCCAATCATGTATTCGCATCAGATTAATCGTCACCAACTATTCTACATGCAATTTATCCTCAAAATTCAGACCTAAGTTCAATTAATCATGGGTTTTCATTCATCTTCCAATAACAATTATAAATCTTCAATTTGCTAACATGGAAAGAACATTTGCTGAAGTTAAACATAATTAAACCACTTGCCTTGGTTTGATTTCGGATTTGGTGTTGATTTGATGAAGAATTTCTGCAGAATTCCTCTATCTCTCTCCTTCTCCAAGCTCTCCTCCAATGGTGGCTCAAGGTGGCTAGGGTTTGGTTTGAGGGAAACTTATGAAAACCTAATATAATAAACCTCCGTAGCTTGTTGGGTCAATAAGGGTTGGTTGGGTCAATCCTTATCAGATTACAACTCTCCATTTTCGTCACTTTTAATTACCCAAAAATACCAAATTACTAAAATACCCTTTATGGTGCCGGGATGGCCTAAAAATACCCCGGAACCCAAACTATACCCCCGGCTAGTGTTTTCTGACTATCTCGACCCTTCCGGACGCGTTGGCGCACTCAAAACGACCATACGGGTTATAGATTTTTAATTCACTTTTATTATTAAAATATTATACCGTGACGCGGCGGTCCCACGCGTCTCAACAAAAATTTCTAAAATGCCGTATATAAATCTCACGACAAATTTTCAAATTCCAAATTCATATATAATCATATATGCACATAATCAAATACTAACTCGCATCACATTAGTATTAAAACCCGGATTAATTTCCAATTAATACAACAATTAATTAATTAATCCCATAAATAAATATAGCCAAAAGTACGGGGTATTACAATGTTCTTTACCATGCTTACATGGAGTAGTTGGATTTTGTGTTGATTAAATGGATTTTATTTTTATATGCCCCTATTCACACATACACGAGCACTTTTGAAATTTAATCGTCAGATGTTATATTTGAGCTTTGTGAGGTGTTCTCCTACCCATCCTGCCATCTACATATTTGTGACCTAGGAGGACTAGTGCATGTCAAAATCGATTGCACATGGGATTTGTGAAATATAAAATATTATATATTAATGTGCATGAGGAAGGGCTCCGGAAGGAATTATTATCCTTTGCGAATAGTAAGCCACCGTTTGAAATGGACCTAAAATAAATACGTGGTCCAAAGGCCTAAAAATAGAATAATGGGAAAAATTATTGACTAGGCCTATTTTTATTTGATATATTCATTCAAATATATATGCTTATTGAGGGATGTTGGATGGTATATCAACGGTTTGCACAATGTTCGTCTGTCCTAGTTTTACTTTCAATGTCATGACTCTATTGGTTTGTAGAATCGTCAAAATTCTAGGCTTGTATGCATTGTGTATGTTTGTTCATTGAAGTTCAATTTATATTGTCATATGAGATTATATTCAAATGTGATAAAATTTGCAATCAAATAAGAACTCCGTGAACATGTTTTAAGTGTTTGAGACTAAATTTAATTGTTACTAGTTCACACCCCTACACTTCCATTTCCATATGACACATTTTTTCCATATGAGCGTGAAAAACTTATTTTATTTTGTGTCATGTGTGGTGTTTATACCTAGTACATGTGAGTGTGCGTTAATCATAATTATTATGTACTCATAAATGAGGTGTTTTAAATTTGTCTTTGCCTTGCCTTCTAGTCCATCTATGCATCAACTTCATTATTGGTATCTATTTTGGTGCACTCTTGTTGATATCACATGCTTAATACATTATTGGTATCTATCTTGCATCTTAGTTGGTATCCTTTATTCTTTATATGTATTAGTCATGCTCTTGTTGCCCATATGATTTCATGTTCTTATCACTCCAAGCTTCATTGTGTTATCCTTTGTCTATTCCTGAACAAAAAGGGGGAGAATGATAGGGGAAATGGTATCTAATCCTATTGTAATCGTATCTTTGTTTAGGAGATTTAACTTACGGGGAGAACGCTATCTTCTTAGGTTGATAATAGTTGATAAAGGAAGAATTAATTTAGGTGAAGTACTTATTTTTTAATTGCATTTCATATTTTGATATTCCCTACGCGTTTGATAGTTTGTTTAAGTGTGTAGGAATTATTCCAAATGGCAACTCTCATCGGTAAAGACATTGATCATTGGGTCTTGAGTCAAGTATTGAGTGGAATATTTTATGTCTTTTTTTTAATAAGAAAAGATGATTTATTAATAACCAAAAAGGAGAAAAAGCCTCTCCTAGTGGCTCTTACATGCGCTAAAGACAAATAAATAACACTAAAATTTACGAGATCTTGATCGAAAAGAAGCATGCCTTAAATTATATATTAGAGCCGATTTCTCCTCATGAGATAACATCGGAAATCCCAATTTATAATTCTTGGTTCTACTCTTTTGAGTATTGCCGTACTCCAAATCATCTTCCATGTTGCCTAGGATATCGAAGGAATTGCTAATTTGAGTTTGAAAATTTATATTACCAGATTTTTTAGAAATCGAATCTTCAATAAAAGCCCTAGCTTTGACGGAATTTGGATTTATTCCTAAATCAAATTGGGGGAGCTCCACATATAAATTCATTCCGGGATTGGATAAATTTGGTATGCCTTCTAGAGGGGGCATTTCATCTTTCGAATTTGACTTGTCAGTCTCAGTATTGACGTTATCCATTGTAAAAGAATTTTTATTTTGTTTCCCAACAATCTGAGCTTCATTATTCAAATTATCACTCGTTTGCAAAAAATCAGGGCTTTGTATTTCTTTTTGAACGGGATCCACCTATTTTACCTTAGTCATAGGGGCAGCAGTTTGATCGTTTTTATTTTTTGGGTTGCTAGATATTGAAATATCATTATCCACGTGTTGTTCTTCAAAAATCAAAGTCGTTTGCGAGATATTTGCTCCATTATATTCGGAGATTATAGCGGTCTGTTTGGGAAGCTCCATTATATTAGGGATGTTTTATGTCTAGTAGAGCTTGATGTCCCTTTAGTATTTTAGTTGATTTTTGTCCTAAAATAGCCAAAGGGGGAGATTTGTAAGGACATAATTCTTCGATTGAGTCTTAATGTAGTTTTGGCTCAATTCCAGATAAAAACATTTGAGTCATAGGATAGTGTTCAAGTTTATCCTTTCAAGCCTATGACGTGTTAGTTCAAGACATAGCGGCCAAGATATTAAAGGTTCATCAAATGCCGTGTGTATTGTGCCTCGTTTCTACGTCACCAACATAGTTCCATTGCTCCTAAGGTATGAATGCATGCTAAATATATATAGGACCTTGGAACAATATTTTTATGGGTGTAATTTTATTTCAAATTGTTGTGTATTTTGAGAAGGTTACTTTAAAACAAAGTTTCTGGGCTAAAAAAAATTTCATACATTCTGGAAAGTTGTTCGATATTATCGTTCGAACGAGTTTGTCATTCGAATGATAATGTCATTCGAACGAGCTTTTACCAACGAGTTCCCTGTTTTGGCCACTGGAATATCGTTCAAATTGTCGTTCGAACGAGAATGTTGTTCAAACGAGAATTCTGACGAGTTTTCTAATGACCTTACTTTTTATCCACTGGAACTTCATTAGAAAGGTCGTTCTAATGAGACTTCGATCGATTTAAAATCTCATTCGAACGAGATTTGGCAGGAACAATTATTTTGGAAGTTTTTGACTGTTTTCCCACTTTTCTCACTTCCTTTCCCCACTAGCTTTTGTCAGATTAATTTAGTACGGGAACCAACATTTTGAAGATAACTTTTTCATATTATTCCATCTCCTAGAGAGAGTTTTGAGTGTTCAATTTTCCAAGAAAAAGTTCATGTTTTGAGGTCTATTTGTCAAGAAAAAATCATTAAACACTCTTGTTTTAACCCATATTATTTATTCCAAGTTTCAATACATATATCATTTATTGGAGTGTTTAGCACTGGGTTTTACTCTACGTTTGAAGAGTTCATTTGAGTTTCCTTCTACAATCCAAAAAGAAGAAGTTCGTGTTTTAGCTGAGGAATTCTCATATGGTGAAGACACTATATGTGGTTGACGGTTTTTCCTAAAGCCTCATTGGGGGATTCCAAGGTTCCGGTGGAGTTCGGGATTGTCAACTAAGTGGAGGTCGGTATAAGAAGGAGCATTGGGGCTTGAAAGGAGTCGAGTCAAGTGTTGTAGGTCTTTTGCTTGTACTTGTAAAATACCATACATAGTGGACTTATGGCTAGGGCCGTCCGAGATCGTTTCCCGTTTATGGGTTTTTCCTCCTACATCGTGGCGTAGTGATTTATTTGTTTATTTTATCGTGATAAATTCACATTAGATGCATGCTTAGGTAAAAAGATAAAATTTGGTTTAAATCACTACTTGTTTAATTTGGTGCAAAATTAATTTTGGGTAATTTTTAATTAATTTAGTTCAAGTCATTTAATTTAATTTGATAAAATTTGGTTTGGCCTAAAATTGCAAAAATGATTCATTAATATTGTTAGGCAAATTTCTAGGACTTTGATTGAATTGATTTGGTTTAAGTGAAAATTGTATTTCTTGTTTAATTAAATTTCACTTTATGTTTTGTTTAATTTTAATGTGAAAGAAATTAAAATTTGTTTATGTGTTTGAACCATCTCGCTTCTGCATCCCTAAAAGGAAATTGTATTACTTTTTGGTAAGATTGTAAAATTAGGGGTATTCGTGACTTTCATATAGAGCCCATATAGATTGTAGTGGTCAAACTATCCTTTTTACTATTCCAGGGTAGTTGATGTATGTTGTATCTATGCTGAGACATTAGGGTGAGGCTATTACCCACCTATATTTCATTGATGAATAAAGTTCAAGAGGAGTCACCATGTCACTAGATTCGATTCTGATTGTCAGAGACTTTCCTGATGTATTTTAAGGAGGTTCCAGGGTTACCACGTGCTAGAGAGATTGAGTTCGTGATTGATTTGGCCCTCAGTGCAACACCGATTACTAAGGCACCCTAGCGAATGGCTTCTATGGAAATGAGGGGGTTAAGGGAACAAATCAAGGAGTTACTGCAACAGGGTTTCATTAAGCATAACACCTCGCCTTGGGGATCCCCAGTGCTTTTTATGAAAAAGTGAGATGGTTCACTGAGATTGTTTATCGACTACCGTGAGTTGAATAAGGTAACAATAAGGAACAACTATCCTTTACCAAGGATAGGTGATTTTTTTTATCAACTTCTGGGTGCTTCATTCTTCTCAATGATTAATTTGCATTGCTCTAATCATCAACTGAGGGTACGAGAGGAGGACGTGCCAAAAACTTCCTTTTTGACTTGTTATGGTTCTTATGAGTTCAGTATCATACCATTCGGTTTAACCAATGCCCCTGATGTATTTATGGACTTCATGTGAGTTTTGGCAGCGAGAATTTCAGTTTTTAGGCCATATCGTCTCCGAGATGGGATTGTCAGTGGATTCGAAAAAGGTGTCAACTGTATCGGATTGAGGAAAACCCACTATGCTTACGAAAGTTCACAACTTTCTGGATTTGGCCAAGCATTATCGAAGGTTCATTAGGGGTTTTTCCAAGATTGCAGGACATTGACTGAGTTAACTCAGATGGCAATTCAGTTTTTATGGACCGAGAGATGTCAACATGGCTTCGAATCTCTCAAGGAGAAACTGACTTCAGTACTGGTTTTGGCTCTACCTAGGAATGGGGTTGAGTATTTGGTATACAACGATGTTTTCTTACAGGGACAAGGTGGAGTGTTAATGCAAGAAGATCGTCCTATTCCCTATGACTCTCGGAAGTTGAAACACCACGAGGATAAATATCCGACTCATGATTTGGATCTAGGAGCTATAGTATTCACACTACACACTTGGAGATATTACTTGTGGGGCGAGAAGTTCAAACTCTTTAGTGATCATAAAATTCTTTAGTACTTTATTTAATAGAAGGAATTGAATATGAGACAACGTCGATGGTTTGAGTTCATTAAGGACTACCAATTTACTCTCCAGTATCATCTAGATAAGGTTAATGTGATGACGGATGCCTTTAGTTGATGACCTAGTTGTAGTTTGTCATCTCTCCAATTAGTCGATGTGGGCTCAGTTTAGGTTGTTGGCGAGTTAGATGATGTGTTTATATGAATTCTCATCGTGACTCTTGACATCATAGTGTGGGTGATATGAGCACAATTAGATGACATGTTATGTAAGGATAAAGTGGCTGAGCTAGTAGCCACTGTGGTGACTTGTTACATTACTGGGTCAGACGGTGTTCTACGATAAAAGGGGAGACTCATGGTCTCATAAGACGATGAGTTTTGTAGGGCCGTCATGCAGGAGGTCCATGGATTTCAGTTTTTGATACATCCCAGTGGGGATAAGATGTATAAGGATATGTGGAGACATTATTGGTGGTCTAGGATGAAGCGGGATATTACTACATTTGTGTCCCAATGTAGCACTTACCAAATGGTGAAGGCGAGTTATCAACGACCATAACGGAAGCTATTGCCTTCGTATATTCCCGAATGGAAGTGGGATATCATCTCGATGGACTTCATTATTAGATTACCCATGACACCCAAACAACATTATTCTATTTGGGTTATTATGGATGCTTGACGAAGGTTTTAGATTTCCTCCCCGTGCGCATGGATTTCACGTCCGAACAATATGCACCATTGTATGTGGTTAAGATCATACGATTTCATGAGGTGCCATTATACATTATTCTATATAGGGATCCGACTTTTATGTCATATGTTCTGGATAGCTTCCGGAGAGTTATGGGGTCCGAGTTGCACTTGAGCACTTCTTACCACCACCAAACAAATGGACATATGGAACGAGTGAATCAGACCTTAGAGGATATGCTTCATACATGCCTTTTCAACTTCAAGGGGAGTTGGGAGGCCCGCCTACCATTGATCGAGTTTGCCTACAACAACAGCTACTAGAAATCCATTAGTATGGCACCATATAAGGTGTTGTATGGATGACCATGTAGGTCATCGATGTGTTGGTTGGATGTGGGTGAGAGCAGTATTTTGGGCCCGAGTTTGTTTAGGAGACTTTAAGAAAGATCAGGGTGATTTGTGATCGGATCAAGACAGCACAAAGCAGGAAAAAGAGTTACGTAAACTTGATGAGGGATGATGCGATGTTTTACGTTGGGGACCAGGTTCTCCTCAAGGTGTCACCTATAAAGGGAGTGATCGTTTCAGGAAAAAAAGGGAAGCTGGCCTCGAGATACATTGGGCCATTCATGATCAAAGATCGCGTTGGTTTACTCACTTATTTTTTAGCCTTACGTAACCATCTAGCCCTGGTACACAACGTATTTCACGTATCGATGCTTAGTAGATTCTTACGGGGTAAAGCCGCCAATCAGCACATAGACTTAAATGACATCCAATTAGATGACAATGTCTCATACACTGAGGAACCAACACTTATCTGAGACCGTAGGGTTTAGATTTTGAGGACTAAAGAGATTCTTTTAGCTTGCATTCTGTGGGGTCACCATAGTGAGGATGAGTCCACCTGGGAGCTCGAGGATTTAGCGAAACAGAAATACCTGCACTTATTTGACACATGTATGTGTTATTTAATATGAATTTCGAAGACACAATTCTTTTTGTTAGGGGGCGGGGGAGGGGTGGGGAATGTAATAACCCACTAAATTTATATTAAAAAAACACTTGATTTAAATTTTAGTAATTTAAATGTTCTCAATAACTTGGAAATTTAATTTATAAAGCATATGGAAGTACATTGGAGTTATTAAATACCAACATATTTAATTTGATAAATTAATTTAACTATGTTTAATTATATTAAACTAGATTAATGAGTTTATATGATGACCTTAATAAATATGGAAATAAATATGTTATATATTCACTTTAATATGATATTAATTGTTTGATCGTGAGTAATTATTAATTGTATGGACGTTTGTTTTAAAGATAAAAATCTAGTAGCTAGGTGGTATAACCTACTTAGTGTTGATGGGCCTACCTTTTCATTTATTACTGTTAAAGAATAAATACCCTTGTACGTGTTCCTAGGGAATCCAATAATTATAACATATCCCTATAATATTTTTCTTTGAAAGTCGGCATCGAAACCAACGGTGGCAGTAAGCTCATTCATCCTCCCAATGCCCTACACTAGGTCCTCCCATTTCTTTTCATTTTTAGCACATGTCTCATAAGGGGAGGCCTTCTTAATAGTTGGTCCCTTGTCTATTGGCTCCTTAGGTCCCATCTGCCTCACTAGAGGCTCCAAACAACATATTCCTTTAAATTGTCATGCAATATATTTAATCTTGTTGCATTTTTGAGGTCCGAACATTTTGGAAGAGGATTGTTCCCTATTTTTTCTTTCTACCTCTCTTTCCTTTTTGTTAGTCGTGCGGCAGTAAAGGTAAACAACTAAATATACTTACCCGACCTATTCTTATTATTTAATAAGAACCGTTAGGATTTAGTCATTTAATAAATTGAGTCTCCAATATTTTTACTATTACTTTTCCTTTTCAAGAAAACGTATAAGCAAATTTGAGGAGACTTTAGAAGGGATTTTTCCCATCAATTAGGAAAGGAATTTTGGTTCACGTTGCGAGGCAAGTAGTTTTCTACTCCTCTCCTTTGATATATGTTGATTCTTATTTCACCACAATTAAGTTTAAGGAATTAACTAATTAGAAGTCCTTATTTTTAATTCGGCCTAGACTAAATGAAAACTTGAGTATATTAGTAGGCCCAATATAATTCTTGTATGAACAATACTTCATGACAAAGAAATGATAGCAATTAGACCATTAGAAGATTTCGTTAAATAAATCTTAAATAAAGTTGGACCCCTTAGTAGAGTAGTACCCTGTCTTTTATTAGTAGTACCTGAGCTACGCATGTTTCTTCATATTATAAACAACCGTGGAGAAAATTGATTATTAGCCGTACGAATTATGAAATAAAGAGGGGAAATGTTATTGAATACTTGACACTCATGAATGTACTTTATTTGTATAATTTTGTTCGCATATCCATTATGTGCGATTTTATATGAAAACTCATGAAAATCTTGACTTACGATATTGTTAGATAATTTACCCTTGTTTATTTATGGTTTAAATTACTTTTTTGTGATGATTAGATTAAATTAACTATGGTAATAGCATCAGTAACATGAATCCCTAAGCATACGTTTATATAAATTACACTAAATAATTTCCTCTGAACTACTACCCTATCCATATGTAAGTGTATCAGGGGTGTTCCCTGTCTGAATTTCACCTCAATGAGACGTCCCATGCACGGAGTTTGGATATGAGTAGGAGTGATGACCTAAATCTCTAATAAGACTTATTCGCCTTCAATTTCACGCTTCCCACTTTAGATTACTTGCTTAATGTATCCCTTTGCCTTTTATAACATTATGCATAATGTAAAATAACGTCGGTATAGGGCATATGCGTTAGAGTATATGGGTTAATTGTTGTTTGAGTGGGTTTTACGTAGTAAATAATTATGCTTAGGAATGTCTGTAGTAAATGAAAATATTATATGGAAAAAAATGGGGAGATACCTCGAAGGTGTTCTTTATAGTGTGATATATTTCTCTCGGCCATGCAAATACCAGATGGTGCCAAAACACGAGATATGAAATTTATGACCTATTGTTATGTATGCGTATATTCCCAGCCATGTGAATGACCGACAGCAGCACGATGAGTGATATAATAAGTTAAGTTTAGCATACCATATGTTTGGAAGACGACCAAGATGAAGGGGTACATGTTGGTTACGTAATATGTAATTTACGTTTACAAATAATTAATGAAAGGGTGTGAGACTTATTATGTTATGTTGTGATTTGTATACTTGATGGGGTGAATAATTATATAATGATGTGGGAATATTCTATTCATTGTGAGACTTCGACTATGGGATGGGTCATTCCACTAAATTTAATATTGTGACTTTATTCATCACTATATATTACTGATTGAGTTGCGTAGCTAAATTACGTGTTATGGTTTTAATCAACTTTTTATGGAAAACAGGTGCTAGGGCGGGACCCCATACTTAGATTTCCTTGTCATCAAATTAGCGCAGGATATACTTCATCTCAGGACCTTCGGCTACAGAGACATTATAGACCTCTATCTCTTTATGTTACCATTTACCTCATTAGTCTAGGCTTTTTGGTTTGGCTACTGTTTTATTGAGACTCAGTTGGCATGTATTGATTTAGAATTCTGGTGAAAAGCATGTATGTTCTCAGTAGAAACACTTATTCTCTTAGTTTTGAATCTTGAACACTTTCATTTATGGTTAATGATTGTCACATCTTTTTTCGAAATCTTTATGTCTATTTGTCTTTATTTTCCCCATGCTAAGAACGATATTATTTTACTGTAGTATTCTGAAATGATTTAACGTTTGGACTTGATCAACTTAAGTATTAAATTACATGGGGTATTACAGTTTTCCCTAGTCATGATTACCGATAACATATTTATATCCTCAAGAAATAAATAGTTCAAAAGAAATCTATAAATTCTAAACTCCAAACAATTTAAAGGGAACTAATAAGCCTTGAGAAATATTTTTGTCTTGTATTTCAAGTTTTCATTTTATTTGTAAATTTCATTTCAATAGAATAATAAGAAAAGTAGGGAAACACGTTCACAGTTTAGAAATACACCATTATTTTTTATATATATTTTTTCAATATTTTGAGAGTCAATGTGTACTTTAAAGAATGACAGGGGCCAAATTAAAATTTAAAAAGAAGATGGGGGTCATAGTGAAGATTATAAAAATTTTATGGCGAAAAATGTAATCTATAAAGAGTGTTGGCCATGCCATTTTTTCAATATTATGGATGAAAATGAAATTTTCTAAGACTTTGGGGGTCACATATGAAATATACAGAAGTCAATGTCTAAATGTAACTCAAAAAGATATGTGATGTTTTGATAATTGGTTGACAAGATGTTAAAGTAGTTTTGAAATTTTTTGGAAAATAAAAAATTGTTTTCTATTTGTGAAAGTATTGAGTTGAACACATTTTATAGTTTATCATTTCAAAGAAATTTAGAGAAAGTTTCTAGGAACACTTATGGACTATTTA
Source organism: Sambucus nigra (assembly GCA_949130495.1). NCBI lineage: Eukaryota > Viridiplantae > Streptophyta > Magnoliopsida > Dipsacales > Adoxaceae > Sambucus > Sambucus nigra. The sequence continues at coordinate 2,535,411 of CASBWL010000485.1, forward strand.
GTAGTGGAAATTAGCTTTGTTTTCTAGAAACTAAAAACATTCCAAATAAATTATATTTTACCTCTCAATAATAAGAAAAATGACATTTTACCCCTAAATAATAAAAATCTTATTTTAGAATATTACATTTTAACCACTAAATATTAAGAAAACGGACATGTTAAACATTTTATCCTTGAAATTTTGTGTAAATTACATGATGAACGTTAAACTTCGTGTAAATTATATCTTACCCTCAAAATTTCAAAAAATTGTATTTATAAAAATAATGGTATATTTTTTAATCAATGAACATGTTTCCCTAGTTTTCTAAGTTTCCTATTGAAAATGAAATAATAGAAACAGACATAGAAAACCTAAAATAGTTTCCACAACTAAAATATTCTCTTAAAAGCATTAAACAGTGGAAACTAAGCAAATCCATTTCAGGAATTTAGAATTAACCAACACATGGAACCCATTTAGAATTTAAATGTTTAATCCCTCAATCAGTGCCCACAATTAAAGACATAAATTAGATATAAAAATTTAAAAGAATCCCCCCCCACCCCCGAAACACTCCCCCCCCCCCTGATAAAATGCATGTATACATATTGTTTTAGAATATTACATTTACCCCATATATATTAAGAAAAATGACATGTTAAACACTTTATTTGAATTACATTCTAACTGAAATTTTATGTAAATTACATTCGTCCGTTAAACTTTGTGTAAATTGTATGCGACCCTCAAAATTTGAATAATAAATTATATTTATTAAAATAATGGTATATTTGTAATCAATGAAAATGAAGAATCAATTACCAAAAAGTGCCTCAAACATTTTTTATACAAATCTTTTATTTTGTTCAAAAAAGTCCCTCAAACACCCATATTTAACCAATATTCTTTTATTTTTAAAGGTCCGAGCTAGCGGCATTCCCTCCCCACCTCCCCCCACTGTCGGAGCTTAGGCAACCCTGACCGAAGATCCTTTTTTTTAGTGTTTTTATGTGTTACAAGAATTTGCACCATTACCAATAATATTTAGCAAGACAATTTATTTTTGTTGCCAAAGGTACCTCTTTAGCAACAAATTCTTATTTATGTTGCCAAAAAACAATTTTACATTGTACTTTTAGCAACATAAAATAAATCTTATTGCCAAAGGTTGAAATTTTAAGCGGGAAGCTAACAAAATAAAAGGGGGGGGGGGATTATTTTAGCTTTTAGCATCATAGTTGTTTGTTGCCAAACATGACTTAACTTTTAGCAACAAAGGAAATTGTGATGCCAAAGGAGTTTTATATATTTTTTAAATGTAAAATACCAAAGTATATCAAATTATACCAAAAAAAAATCGATTGTCTTCTTCCCCCCCAACCCACACCCACCCACACCACTCTCTCACCTGCGAAACCCTACCCTCATCAATCCCTCTCTTTTGTCGATGCTCTCTTTTATCTTCTCCTTCGCAGGTTCCCTCTCTCATCTACCCGTAATCTCATCTACTTGCGAAGCTTGGTGTACCGCTGCTTACGAAGGTATTAACTTGTTCATTTACAAAGGTTCAGTCCCGTAATCTCATCTTTTCCTTCGTATTCTTTATTGCTTTCAATTTGTATCATTACTTCATGTTTTCAACCTATGAACTTTTTGGTACAAAATAAAAAGGCTTAGACTAAACGTGTATTCAAAAATGTTCAAGGGACTATTTGGTATATGCCCCATCAATGAACGTGTTCATATTTAATATGAAAAATAGAACTACATCAAGAAAACAAAAAACAGTTTCCACAACTAAAAGATTATGTTAAAAGCATTAAAGAGTTGAAATTCAGCAAATCCATTTCAGGAATTCGAAATTATGCAATACATGGATCCTTTGTAGAATTTAAATGTTTTTAAAATAGAAAAATATTTCAATCCCTCAATTAAAACCCACAAATAAATTAGATATAAAAACTTAAAGGAACCCCCACCCAATTATTTATAACAGAATGTTCGATTGGTTCATTCTTAGCATCACCGTCGAAAACTGAAATCCAATTAATTACCTAACATTTAATTAAGCTAGTGTCAAAACATTTTCCAATTTAATTTGAAACCAATTAATTCCATAAATTTCTGAACATTGAATTATAAACCATACACCAGAAATGAATGCTGATTGAATTAAATACTGAATAATTAAGACTGGATAAAGCCTTCTAGTTCAAAGTCATAAACAAAACCATAATAAATACTCAATCCAATAGAAATGAACTACAAAGGAACTGAGTACAATCCCGCTAATGAGGATGAGCGACACCTGCCCGAAATGAAATATCTGAACTAGGAACTGAATAAAATGAGACATGCGTCTAATCTCAATAACCCGCAACTTCCACAACAGTCGCAGCTCGGAAAACCATCCCAGTATCTAGAATTGGTGTCCCAGCGGCTAGGCACACACACACACACACACATATGTATATATATATATAGCAAAATAGAGAATAACTACAAGAAACGGGTCAGAGCTCGAGGTGTAAAAATGGTTTAGCAAGTATTTAAAACTAGTTCTTAAAACAAATCATATACACATGTTAGTTATCGAACTCTCATATGAGTTTCACCTCTCATCTATTGTGAACGCCTAACGTACATCTAGTCTTCCCCTAGTTATACCTCCCATTCTAACTAGTCAGAAACCATACTAATACTAACTATGCTCACTAGTAGTATTTCCGTATCGCCCATATAATACGCTATTCAGATAGTTTATCTCACATACAGTTTCATTATTCACCGTTTGAATGGTTAATCTTTTATCTACTAAGATTAATTATTTTCTCATTTCCATTTTATCTACTATTCTCATAAAGTAGAAAGTTACCCAAATACACTCATACATATATATAGTCTCATCATCCCTATATATATACATTAATCATGCACCCTTATGTTAAGACCACTTAGTGCAATGTAATGATTATTATTATTACCAAGTCTATTAATTTCACACAGTAGAAATATTCACAAGTTCACACACACACACACACACACACACACACATATATATATATATATATATATATATATATATATATATATATATATATATATATATATATATATATATATATATAGTCACATCATCCCTATACGTATATATATACTAATCCTGCACCCCCGGGCTAAGACCCATTAGTGCACCTATCGAGAAAATCCTGCATCCCCGGGTTAGCACACATTAATGCACCTATCAATAATAATCCAGCACCCCCAAGTTATCACCCATTACTGCGCCTAACAATAATCATCCTTGTACCCCCGGGTTATCACCCATTAGTACACTTAACAATAGAGTTTCTGCACCCCCGAGTTATCACTCATTACTAATGGGTGATAACCCGGGGGTGCAAGAATCTTATAGTTAAGCACACTAATGAGTCATTAGTGTGCTTAACTATAAGATTCTTCCACCCCCGAGTTATCACCCATTAGTGCTCTTTACAATAATATCGCATAATAGACATACACATGTCCTATTAACATTTATATGTTTTTCGCCAACCTAAATATATACTTCTCATACGTATTTTAATCTCAACACTACGTATAGTATAAATATATAGATTACTATCTCTCTCGTAATCTCCAAGGTATATTCTCTCTACACCCAAATAATTAAAGTATTAATTCTCACAGACTTTTTCCCGAAATTCTGTCTTGCTTAAGTTTACTATCGGATATTTTCTCTTACTCCAAGAAACTAATAAACCCAAATTTAGACTCAAAGAAAAATACCAAAAATTCCCTCTGTCGCTCGAACCATATGGCATGTCGTTTGAACGACTGCCACGTATCGCTCGAGCGACTTCGCACGAGATGCCATCTCGCTCGAACGGCTTCGCGCGAGATTCCACTGTTCGTCTTCCTGCCTAGATTTTCAGCATTTTGAAGCTAAAAACCTCTAAGATTCAACACCCAACGCCTCATCATCAATACCCATCCACACATAAGAGGTTATAAATCATTCCTAACATCCTAGGATCATTAATTCGTCATCAATCATCATAATTATATAAAATCCCCAAATTAATTCACATGAACCCTAGTTTCCAAAATTCTAATTGAAGAACCTAATCAACCTAGATTCGTTCATCAATATATATGATTCAATTTCATGATTTATCCTCTACATACATGAAGGAATATCAACAACTAATTAACCCAGTCCTTAATCATAATTTAAATCTCCAATTTTCACCCAATTAACATGTAAATCATGATTAATTTTACCTATTCTAACATTAGTACGATTATTGCTAGAAGAAACTGAGTAAAAAACACTTGCCTCGAATATGACGGTCTGATCCGTTGGTGATGTTGGTATATATGCATTCCTCTCTTCTCGATCTACGCGTTAGTGGTGGTGGTTGTGCAAGGTGGTGATAATTTGGCCTTCCCTCTTGGAAATATGTTCTCCCTCACACCCTCTATGGTCGTTCTTTACTTTCTGTGTCTCCCAACCCTAAAGGAATTTTATTGGATGATAAAATAACTCCCAATTCTCATCCATTAATTAAACCCAAAAACACAATTTACCATAATGCCCTCTCGGGATGCAGGTTAGGCCTAAAATTACCCCGGGACCCAAACTAAACACCCGGATAGACTAATTTGACTATCTCGACCCTCCCGAACTCAATGGCGCACTCGAAATGAGCATACGAGTTAATAAAAATAATTTATCTTTATATTCCATTCAATTAGTCCCGACACAACTCACACCCGTGTTAGACTTAAATTACCAACATGTCGTATATTAAATTACAAACCTACCGTATATTACATATCACACAGTAATATTCAATAATTATCAACAATAAGTATTAACCCTTGGCACGCTAGTTAATAATTATTTTAATCCAGATTAATAACAAATTAATTTCTCGCATTTTAATTTACTTAATCCAACGACCATAATTAATCGCATACTTATTCCCATAATAATAATAATAATTAATCACATAATTATTTAAATCGTCAAAAATATGGAGTGTTACATACTTCCCCCCTTACAACGAAATTTCATCTCGAAATTCGAAAAAAGTATACCTGGTACAGACAACGCTTTAAAAACATTGCGCATCGTATCCTTGTGCTTCCAAGTAAGTTACTCCGTATTACCCATATAGTACGCTAACTAATACCCTCAATAATGAACACTTCACATGTGTTTGTTTTAAACTCCAGGTTACCCTCTCATGTAGGCTCCTCCCTAAGCCTTAGTGTTTAAGTTTTACTACTTAAACTTTATTTTAGATATTCCCTATCTAGCCTTCTATTATTTTCCCCTTAATAGATTTATCCTCTTTTCATATACATACGACTTCATCTCGTGTCGTTCATACAAGTAAATTGGTTGTGAAATATATATTTCACACACAATATATACGATAATATCAATTCTTCTCCGACATTTGTAATCATAACTGGTCCCCACCTTTAACTATCACGTAGGATAAAAAAAAAAGTTTACCGTGCCATACCTTTACTGGCACCCTCCCCGAATGTGAACTTATAGGAGTTATTTGGACACAAACTCCACTGGTGGAAGGTACTGCTCTCTTCCTCCCCTAAGATCTCGGGGTCCATATAAAATTTTCTCTCCCGCATCCGATTAGACCGTTTGTCCTGCCCATCCCTCCATGGGTATTAGGCCGTACTTAATCACATTTTAGTACCTATAATCTCACCATCTCAGCTACATGAGACGATCTTTGGGGATACTCTCCCATTCTTTAGTGGAAGAAGCCCCTAATGGTTTCGAATTGTCCACCCTTTTTTTAACAGTCAGGTGACCCACTGCAAGACTATCCTTGCAATATTACCCTACATCGTAACCCTTCACCACTGTTATTTGTATCCTGATACATTTTGTAATTCCTGAATAATTTCATTTAATCTTGAAACGTAAGTCTCTGACAAATCTTAGTGAATAGGCTTCGCCTTACCTGACTACGTGTTATTGAATTCACATGCTAACCAAAATCCACTGCCTGATCCAATTACCTAGGGCGCCCATACACCCTATGCCTCGCGCATCATAATATAAATGACATGTAATTTTCCTACTTCAATTCTTGCACACTGGGTATGCTGATGTAGTAGGGGTGCACTCAACCACCCCACTAGTCATAACTTATTCAGTCCTTTAATGGCATCATTGCTCTAATCTGAATGATACTAAGGCTAGGCGAATCTATTTGCCTTAAGTTATAAAAGAAATTTCAACTCTCAATTATATTCTTTTATAGGTACAATAAACAACGTACAAAACTAACAATTATCGACAAAATTTCTCTCCACTCTCGACGTTAGATAGTTTCATACGTGGGATGTATCGCAAAGAGAAATCCAAAAAACGAACCCCCTGATACACTACTACCTAAACTAGTAGGTTTGTTGAAATTCATAAGGCCCTCAATCCATACTCTATACCTCTCTACAATCTCCGTATGTTGACATAAGAGTTTGCTCGTCCACTCTCATGTCTCTAAACATAACATAAAGCATAGTGTTCTCACTATCCCAGGTACTCAGCGCTATATATATATATATATATATATATACAACGAGCTCTATCTCTATGCTCAAAGAAGAGCACAATGAATCCTGAGTCTCCTCAGTAAAATAAATTCCTACGCACCAAAATCACATATAACTGGACAACATACTCGCTGAGGCCTATAATACCAGGAAAGTTTTCATATATTCTTATATATGGGCCCAAACCTATTTCAGGTGGCGCCACACAATATAAAGATTTCTCCTCCCTGAGTAACCGGCGCGACAGTCATATCACTACATTTTTTACTATCGTTTAACCATACGGTAATTGATCACTACACATTACCATAATAAACTCTACTAAAGCTAACTCAAGGCAGTAGTAAATTATAACAACAAAACATATTCTTAGGTCCCACCCGGTTCACTCACGAGCAATCATCAAAATGCCCTGCTAACAACGAGAAATACATTTATAACAAGACTGTTAAAACGAACGTTCCCACTAAACTCAACCCGCACTCAATGTTTAGGGTTTCTAATTTACATAAAAGTTATGGCACTCCATGTCACTAGAATTAATCCTTTACTCACAAGGAAGAAACAAAGCCTCACCAGTCTCGCCAAATCACAAGTTCTCATCACGTGGCTTCCATCACGACCCATGAATATCTACAACTGTCATACATCCTAGGATTTCATCCTATATTTGTCCCCTCTCATCATGCACAATTTATTCCATCATGTGGGTTTCGCGCCCATTATTGAAACGTTGACCCAAACTCTCTATGCCTCAATTATAGCTTCACTTAACTCCCGTTTACATCCCGAGCCCCGTCGACCATGACATACTGTATGTATTAGGAGGACTCTACTAGTCGTGCCTGAACTCGTCACTCTCGGGTTATAGGTTTCTCGGGCCTAATTCTCTTGGCCCAAAATTCTTTCGTTGGGAGTCTCGCTCCTCCAGTTGTTATGCCTAATTGGCATGGTTTACCATTTTTAATCTTTTCGGTCTCACTTCTCAATTGTGGACACATTCAACACTTGTAGTTCTACTTTCTTCACATAGGGAAACTTCACGAGCCATTTCCTCGTCACTGGTCCCAATGACCATTTTAGAAATGTCCTTCTCCCGGAGTGGCAGTCTCAACTCACTATTGTTCTTCCGTTGTCCCTTTGGCTACACTAGCTATTCGGAACTATTGTTTGCCTCTGTAGCCCTGATTGACTTCTTCGTCCTCTTGATACTCCCTTCTCTTGGAAGCGTTAACAGTATCATACTAATGTATGATCTTAATGACCTCGACACTAGTCATCCTAGCCGTATTTCCCATTCATATTCGTGTTCTACTCACAGGTCCTTTATCAACTATAAACCCTTTGGATAATTTATATCCCTTTGCCAGGTACGAAGCTCGATATTCAATTCAATCGTTCTCTCATGATTGGTCTCTATCTTATCCAGTGTGCTAAACGTTAAAATTTCACTCGCATTTTGTTACCACATCGAATGGAAGACCTCACGATCAAATCGTACCCAAATTTCTCTCTAAATTTCAAACACACTTCCTCATATATGCTGATTGCCTCTAATCACTACATGATGCTCCTAAGAGCTATATCTTTTAACTCCAATTTAATCATGAGTGTCGTCACACCCCACTCTATGTAATTGCCTTCGGATTTTCTACCTCCGTTGGTCTGTGACACTTTCTCTTTTTCTTCTCCACATTTTCACCGATGTTTTTTCAAAAGAATTCCTTCCATTTTCCTCTTATCGATTTTTGATAGGTGGTCCTGAAAATATTCCACCGTTATCTATGACTGTGCCCTAGGAACCCACTATTCTAGAGTGGTGATTTCTATTATCACTTGCTTAAGTAACCCTCATGGTGATTTTTGTCACGATCACTCTTTCCTTATTACTCTATGCCTTATGTTGGGTTTCTTCTTCTCCTGCAGTCCTTCCTACGGCCCTCGCTGGTCGTCCTATACTATGTGGTGTTCGAAGCACGCACGATTTTAGATAATGATATTCCTCCATTATGATACATAGAAGGAGAACGTAAGTCGCATACGTAAAGGAACACAATAATCCTATAATAAGACTTTCCATAAAATAACGTTACGCCGAAACTTAATAAGCCGCACAGATCCTAAGGACACTAGAACCTGATGCTCTGATACCACTTGTGACACCCCGTCCAATTAAATATCGGGTGCTCAGTTCTTTAAAAAATTTATAACATCACGTTCGATTGGATCATTCTTAGCATCACTGTCGAAAACTTAAATCCAATTAATTACCTAACTTTTAATTAAGCTAGTGTCAAAACATTTTCCAATTTAATTTGAAACCAATTAATTCAATAAATTTATGAACATTGAATTATAAACCATGCACCAGAAATGAATGCAGATTGAATTAAATACTGAATAATTAAGACTGGATAAAGCCTTCCAATTCAAAGTCATAAAATAAACTATAATAAATACTCAATCCAACAGAAATGAACTACAAAGGAACTGAGTACAATCCCGCAAATGAGGATCGACGACACCTTCCCGAACTGAAATATCCGAACTAGGAACTAAATAAAATGAGATAAGTGTCTAATCTCAATGGCCCGCAATTTCCACAACAGCTGCAGCTCGGCAAACCATCCAAGTATCTAGAACCGGTGTCCCTATGGTAGGCACCTGTACTAATACATATATATATATATATATATAGCAAAAGAGAGAAGAAATATAAGAAATGGGTCCGAGCCCGAGGTGTAAAAATGGTTTAGCAAATATTTAACAGTGGTTCTTAAAACAAGTCTTATACGCATGTTAGTTATCGAAATCTCACATGAGTTTCTCACCTCTCATCTATTGTGCACGCCTAACGTACATCTAGTCTTCCCCTAGTTATACCTCCCAGTCTAACTAGTCAGAAACCATACTAATACTAACTATGCTCACTAGTAGTATTTTCGTAACGCCTATAGAATACGCTATTCAGATAGTTTATCTCACATACTAAGTTTCATTATTCACCGCTTGAATGGAATATTTTATCTACTAAGATTATTTCATTTCTCATTTCCATTTTATCCACTATTCTCATAAAGTAGAAAGTTACCCAAATACACTCATACATATATACAGTCTCATCATCTTTATATATATACACTAATCCTGCATCCTTAGGTTAAGACCACTTGGTGCAATGTAATGATTATTATTATTACCAAGTCTATTAATTTTACACATTAGAAATATTCATAAGTTCATACATATATATATATATAGTCACATCATCCCTATACATATATATATACAAATCATGCACCCCCGGGGTAAGACCCATTAGTGGACCTATTGAGAAAATCCTACATCCTCGGGTTAGCACCCATTAATTCACCTATCAGTAATAATCCATCACCCAGAGGTTATCACCCATTAGTGCGCCTATCTAGAGAATCATGTATCCCCGAGTTAACACCCATTAATGCACCTATCAATAATAATCTAGCACATCCGTGTTATCGCCCATTAGTGAGCCTAACAATAATAATCCTTGTACCCCCGGGTTGTCTCCCATTAGTACACTTAACAATAGAGTTTCTGCACCCCCGAGTTATCACTCATTAGTGCGCTTAACTACAAGATTCTTGCACCCCTGGGTTATCACCCATTAGTGCTCTTAACAATAATATCGCACAATAGACATATACACGTCCTATTAAGATTTATAGAATCAAAGAAAAATCCCAGAAATTCCCTCTGTCGCTCGAACCAGATGGCATGTCGTTTGAACGACTTCCACGTGTCGCTCGAGCGACTTCGCGCGACTTCACGCGAGATTGCACTATTCATCTTCTTGTCGAGATTTTTAGCATTTTTCACCATTTTTTAACTTAAAAAACTCTAAGATTCAACACCCAACGCCTCATAATCAATACCCATCCACACATAACAGGTTACAAATCATTCCTAACATCCTAGGATCATTAATTCGTCATCAATAATCATAATTATATAAAATCCCCAAATTAATTCACATGAACCATAGTTTCCAAAATTCCAATTAAAGAACCTAATCAACCCATATTCGTTCATCAGCATATATGATTCAATTTCTTGATTTATCCTCTACATACATGAAGGAATGTCAACAGCTAATTAACCTAGTCCTTAATCATAATTTAAATATTCAATTTTCACCCAATTAACATGTAAATCATGATTAATTTTACCTATTCTAACATGAGTATGATTATTGCTAAAATAAAGCAAGTAATAAACACTTGCCTCGAATATGACGGTCTGATCCGTTGGTGATGTTGGTATATACGCGTTCCGGTCTTCTCGATCTACACGTTGGTTGTGGTGGTTGTGCATGGTGGTAATAATTTGGCCTTCCCTCTTGGATAATTGGTTCTCCCTCACACCCTCTATGGCCGTTATTTCCTTTATGTGTCTCCCAACCCTAAAGGACTTTTCTTGGCTGATAAAATAACTCCCAATTTCATCCAGTAATTAAACCCAAAAAGATCATTTACCATAATGCCATCTCGGGAAGCCGGTTAGGCCTAAAATTACCTCAAGACCCAAACTAAACACCAGGGTATACTAATTTGACTATCTCGACCCTCCCGGACTCGACGGCGCACTCGAAATGACCATACAAGTTAATAAAAATAATTCCTCTTTATATTCCATTCAATTAGTCCCGACACGACTCCATGCGTGTCAGACTTAAATTACCAACCTGTCGTATATATCACTTTCGGCAATTTATCAAATTTCATAATTCCATATTACATATCACACAATAATATTCAATAATTCTCAACAATATGTATTAACCCTTGGCACGCTAGTTAATAATTATTTTAATCCGAATTAAAAACAAATTAATTTCTCGCATTTTAATTTACTTAATCCAACGACCATAATTAATCACATAATTGTTTAAATCCTCAAAAATATGAGTTGTTTCAATTTAAATGTATGCCGTTGTTTTATTTCTTCCCTTCCTTAATCCTGAGGTTCTAAAATAAATATACAAAAATACCTCCATACGAAGAGAGAGATGGAGAGAGATACCTTAAAGAGGGGAACCAACGCTAGATTATATATATATATATATACACACACACACACAATCAGGCTCCTGTGCGAATTTAAGTATGCAGATGAGCTATCTTCCAAATAAGTCTTTGGACCACTTTGTCTTTTATGTACCACCTTTAGGGAACTTTTCATTTATTGTCTTTTTCTAAGGTTTTATTGGAATAGAAATTTCTACCCCAATATTTTCTAGAGTCTTTTAAACTTATTTTAAAGGGTAATGTAATCTGGAAGTCGAAGCGTGGAAGTTTCAGGGCTACTTCTTCGGCTTCTTTCATCACGATCGTACTATAATTCGGAATAGTGAGGATTATCTATATAATTAGTTTCCTCATAGTGTTTTGATATTTCAAGAGGTTTTGAAGGGAAATACTCTAGTCTTAAATATCTTATGCGTTAATGGGGTTTTATCAGTCTAGTTTCTTTATATATTTGATTCCAATGTAAATTATGTTATCTTCTATAAATTTTTCTAATCGTTGTCATCATAGGACGACAAAAATCTACGATGCTTTCTAGGGGCAGATGTCTCTGCGTATTTAAGAAGAGGACGAATTCCTCTTGATCTAATTAAGGTAGTTCCTGTTTTGGATAGTCGTTTGCGTCTAATAAATTTTAATACGTCTATAGTATATTCAAGTATTCTACTATATTCTTGATATTTTTTTAGTCTTGAAAGTTCTTCGGCAAAATCTTCAGTTCTTAATTCTTGTTTGAAGAGATCACGGGTCCCTCTTCTAATTATTTATATTATAGGTAGTTCATGTGTTAACCACTCAATAATTTGGTCTATATATATGTAGGTACCTCATCCGTATTTTAAAGTAGTTTCTATAAGTAGTTTATCTTTAGTATTTATTAGAGTCCACTCTTTGATTTCGCTTGTTAAGTCTTGATTTTTTTTATTAACAATTGCAAAAAATTATGTAGTAATGTGGATGCTCATACAAGTGTTTATGAAATTTAATAATAATATTTGAAATATCTAGGGGTTTGGTTCGAGTTTATACATTCCTTTTGATCTGTAATTCCTTTATCTTCTTTCAATCGCCTCTTCAGTTTGTTACTATTATTCTCCGATCCGTGTCTCCTACAACTCTCTTTTTTTGTGTCGCACCTTAATTCAATTGTTTGGCATTGGACCCGTTTCTTTCCTGTATCCCACCACACCTAACACCCACTTGGCTAATGTCTCATGGAAAATCGCCACCGAACGGCGGTTCAACAGTATAACACCTACGTGATACACCAGAGGTTCCACACAGTAGTCCTCTATGAACAGAAAGTTTGAGACGTTTGGAGAAATATAACAATGTAACAAAACAGATTTTAGGAAGAGAAAATACTTTTATTTCATAACATTAGTATATACAACTCTCCACTAACTATGAGAGGTTTACTCGCTCATATACATATTATACTATCTCTTACTTATTGAGCTTTGTCACTCTGGTTTTCTATATCTTTCTTATTTCCTATATCCTCCATTTACGCTAGACTCTCCCTTTAATAATTGAAGGGAACATGCAATTGATTGGCAATCGCTGGCTCAAAAGCTAACTAGTTAAAAGCAAACATAATAATTTAAATCTAATAATTTGGCCAGGTCTTTGTCCGAGTTTGGTATCTTGCAAATAATTTACTTTGGTGTCCCCTGCAGGTCAAGTCTGGTCTATTGTGGAATGCAAAATAATTTTGACGAATATTTTCTTTATAAAAGGCATTATAATGAGTGGGAATGTAAATTATTGCATCTTATATCTTTAATAATTCATTGAATATGGTGGGGCCCTTCTCTGTCACGTGTGTTTCTTCCCTTGTCATTTCTGCATTATTTTTGTGTAGTAAAGCATTTTCGAAGTATTCATCAATGAGGCCTACCACTCTAATGTTGGATGATAAATATATTTCTACCATTTATTTGGATTTCTTTTTTAGTCTTCCATTGAATGGATTGTCTTCTTGGATGATCAGGTCTTCTTTTCGGATTGCAGTGTACCATCTTACTTAACTTGTCAATTACTCCATGATTTTTATTATTTCCATAACTTGGGCAATCCTAAGTTTGGACTTGTCAAAATTGAGGTCTTTAGTTTCATATTTAGATCGAATACTAATGTCTTCAAATGAATAAGTGGAGAATCTAATGAGTGTAAATCCTTCAACTCTCATTCCTCTACAGGAACTTGGAGCAATCTGGTAAATTTTGGCAAACGGGGGAACAAAGTCTTCTACCTTCTTGGTAAGCTCATTGACTATTTTTTCAAGAGCAATAGAGTCTTCTATAGTCTATATATAGACGAGACCAATGAACCCATGGTGTGCCAAAGTTATATGTGCCATATCTATTTTTCAGAAAAGCTAAATTTTTAGAACGTATTTAAAGAAGCCCTTGATCATTAAGGCATCTCCACTAATCTGAGATAATAACATATTGAAATGTTCAATAATTCTATTACTCTCTTTCTAACTGTCTTTTGAAAATGAAAGATTATTATGACAAAATGGTATAAAAATCTTAGTCTTAAAAGTCTTTTGTTTTAACAAAAATTATCAACTCGTCTTATTTTGGAGGATTCTCTAAGAGTCCGAGCATACGTTTGAGTCTATGGCAACATTTACCAAATTCTACTTTAATTCTAACCATAGCTTGTTATTTACATTCCACCATAGGGCGTCCATCAGAGTATTTTCATCCTCTGAAAATTATTGTCCATATTTTAAGAAGTCTGGGTATCTTTGGTCTAGTCTATATTGGGGAAAATACATTTTTCCTATGAGTTTATTTTAGGAAACAATTTCATTTCTATATTTTTCGGGAGGAACTAGAATATCATCAAAGATTTCCCAGATTGGTCTTTCTTAAGAGTCTTGAATATGAGTAAATCTTTGCGTCATGCCAGCATTTGGTTTTATGCTTCTAATATAGTCTACAACATCTTCTCTGTTTAGTCTATTTGTTCCAGAGGAACTCATGATGTCTAAGTCTTTCTATTTGCAATACAAAACAAGAGATAACATTTGCGTTAGCAAACATAGGTTATAGATATGATGTTCGGAATAGTATTTTTGCTTTTGTTAATATGTATAATAGAGAAGTCATAACCATTAACCAATTATTGCCATATAATAAGTCTATTATTCCTTGATTTGGATACGTATAAGTCTCTGAATTTTACTTCATAAGAAGAATCAGTATAAATAGTAAAATGTTTAGGTCTAAGAAGTAACATATATTTTTCTACAACCCTTACTATGGCTAAAACTTATTTCGCATGGGTTGTATATCTTGTTTCTCGATTAGTAAAAGTTTCAGAACTATATCTACAAAGTTTCTTCTTTTTATTTTGATGATCAATGGCAAAGCAGACTGCTTCCCAATGTTTATCAGAGGCGTTTATTTCTACTACAAACTGGTCTTCATCATTAGGCAATTCCAGTAAAGGAATATTCTTGACTGCTTCTTTGATTAGTCTAATAACTTCAAAATCATCTTTTGTCCATTTAAAAGCATTAGTTTTATCAGTTCCTTTTAATTTGGAAGTTAATCTTTGTCTTTTTGAAGCTAGTCTTTAATAAAGTTTATATCATAATTTAGTAATCCTAAGAACGATTGTAAGTGTTTTCTATCTTTGAGTTGGTCTGGAAATTCAAGAATATTTTTGGTTATGTGTTCGGATAAAGATATTTCTCCTTTATCGATATGCATTCCCACAAAGTCTATTTCAGTCTAAAATAATTCTATTTTATTTTCAGAAATAATAATTTCATGTTTATCTAATTCTAGAATAGTCTTCTAAAGATGGTCTACATGTTCTATATCAGTGTTGGTGGCTATTAGAATATCATCTATGTAAACACGACAAAATTCTGAATAAGATCTAAAAATATTATCTATACGTCTTTGGAATACTTGAGGGGCATTCAAATATCCGAATGGCATTACTAACCATTCATATTTTCCTTGGGGTACACTAAAGGCTATCCAAGTTATACTATATGGATTCATCTTTATTTTCCAGAAGCCTAATTTGCAATTAAACTGATTAGATTATTCTTATCTGTTATTTTATAAGAATTAAATTCACAATTCTTATTAAGATGTCTAACCATACATCTTTTTCCTCTCTTTCATTCAGACTCATTTTGAACGTAGAAGGCAAGGCTATTATGCTTACTTTTTATTTTTCTAATAATGCCTAGCATAAAAATTTCATCTGTGTCTTTTTTGAAGTGTTCTCTATCTTCTTGTGAATATCCTTTCTTATAGGTTCCGCCATTAATAGTGGTATCTGGGTTAATAGGGATGATTTGCAAATAACTTTGATCTTTGTTCCACTTAGCAATGGGATTTTCTCCTAAAGTAGGCTCTGCTAATTGCCTAATATTTTTTTCCATCTTCTATATCCATTTTCTTTTGTTTGGATATAGCTTGAACCTTTAATAAGGTTTGTTGGCCTTGATCTAAAATGTCTTATTGTATAAGCGGTATTTTCTTATAACATTTTTGGTCTCGACACTTACATTCTTTTTGTAAGGGTTTAGTTAATTCTAGGGCTTATTGTTGGTTTGTATCCCTAGGTCCACCATGCTCAGCTGAAGAACTCTGATAGGTTGTTTGTTTATAATTAGGTTTGACCTGCATAAAATCAAAAGCCCTCTTGTGATCAAGTAGAGGGACACTAATATTAAACTCTTCTTTATCAGTGATTAATATCTTATCCTTATACTGAGTATAAGGATGGTATTTACTGATAACGTGTTGTCCTAAAATGATGTTTCCTATGAAACTAGGATGACGATCCATTATCAAAAATTGATGATTTAGAGTTTTGTTAGTCTGATTTCCTAATTTAAAATAAATTGGAATAGTCTGAAAATATAAAGTAAATTGTTCTTCATTAGCTACCTTAACATGGATCTCTTGATTATTGTCTAGAAAATAATCTTTAGGATAGGAATTATCCTTACAAATACTCTCTGAGTATCCAATATCTATAAAGGTTGAGAGTCTTGTAGGATAATCTTCATGTTTTATGAATAATTCCACAAAACAAGCATGTGGTTTAGTATAAATTCCTAAATTATTCTTTTCTAGAATAGAAATTCCTTTTTTAAGGTTTATCTTTGAATTTAAATGATATTAAGTCTTATATACTACTATCAAAGCAGCGTTCTTCTAAATCATAGGAAATTCCCTTTCCTTTTAAGTATTCATTTTCTTGTAATCTCTTGGCTACATTTCTATTAATGTCTTGCTAATATGTGTGGTGACAAATATCTCAACACAAATAACAATGAAAGACAATCACCATGAAAAGAAGAACAACAAAAATCACAATCACACAACACAAAGATGTACGTGGTTCAGCAAATTGCCTACGTATATGGAGAGGTCTACTATTAGATTAAGTATCTCTCAAGAGAATCTTTTCTATATGCCCTTTACCCCAGGCCAGGGGTACAATATATATTCCATAAAAGAAACAGGGGCACTGATAACCAGCCCGTTAGCCACTATCCCCTAAATAACTCCTTCGAGATTTTTGGGGATAGAGTGGGTCAAACCTCAATTCCAACTGTTATCTAGAGCATCCCATAATTTGGGTAGAACATCTTTTATTTTTAATTAGGCTTTACCCGGCTACTCTCACGGGCCTAAAAGATAAAGAAGGTACCCACAATTGGCCCTAAAATTTGAGGGTCAGAACTTGGGCTAAAAATGTTAAACAAAGATTTCGATTCCTTCCAGATGGCATTGTTGTGAATTATAAAAAAATTGGGGTGAGAAACATCTCTTTACTGGAGATTTAGGCAGAAAATCCTCTTCGATCAGAGTTCACCATCATTGGAAGTTTTAAACTGTTGAGTTGGACGATCATCAACATCGTTTCAAACTCTTTCCATTTTAAATTGTCTCTTTCTCTTCCAATATTTTTTTTCCTTAGGCTTGTTGTTCATCATCTTCAAGCTAGTTTCTATCCCTCGTTTTCATATACCGGTGGCCTTGTATCGTCTCTGGCTGACCTTTGCTGTGTAAGTTTCTAATTCTCTTTTCTTTCGCATTTCTTTATTTTCTACTATGATTAGGGTTTGTCTATGGCGAAGATAGACAACAAGTCTCTAGTTGAATTTAGGAAATGCTACAATATCCCCAACTGGTTGAATATTGAGTGTGCCTCTATTCCTCGTAATGTTAGAGACATTGAGGATGGGCACTGGATTCACGTTCTTTTGGTACCCCAGGGATGTTTAACTTTTCCACCAAATCATCTCTTCTTACATTTCTTTCAATTTTTTGATATAGTTCCAACCCAATGCTTTCCAAATGTCTGGAAGATTGTCAATGGTGTTCATTAATCACTATATTTGGCTTGGTTGAATTTTTTTTGTTATTCCTTTTCTCGTACTAGTTCTGGTCTTCTTTATTTTAAAGCGAGGAGTCCGGATAGGGTGTTGGTAGTTAACCTACATGATTCCCATAAAGATTATTGGGTTGAACGATTCATAGCTAGGAACTGGCAGTTCCCTCCTCAAGTTGGAGGTGCGAGGTACACGAGGCCTCGAATTCCTAATTATGGGGAGGAATATATAGGTTGTTGGTTAATGTCTTTGTCTTTTCATTGCTGTTATAATGTGTTCTTCATTTAATATTTCCCCCTCTTTTTTTATTACAGTTAAGTCCAAAAACCAAGAGCATCCTATCTAAAATATTCGTGCTGCTGAGCTACTTAAGGCATGGAATATAAAGGACTCCATTGTAGAAGGTGAACATTCGAGGTCCGCTGCCTTCTTATTGGAATATAAGAATAGTACCTTCAGCTTCATCGCCTATCTGGTAGACTCTATTCCTCATCTTGATATCTTAGAGGAAGAAGAAGAGGAAGAAGTTTCTCTTCAACTTATCGACCTAAACGAAGAGGAGGAGAGCACTTCAGAGTCCGACCTTGTTAGAGGTGGTGGTGAGGCAGGATCTAGTGAGGAAGAGTCCAGCGAGGAAGGTTTAGGTAGTGAAAGGTCAGTCGAGGGAACTTTCAGCTCGGAGTCAGGTTTAGAGAGCTCGATCAAGGAGGACATGGCTCCCCCAAGGAGGAAAAATTTAATCATAGATAATGATGATGATATTCTTCTATCGCACAAGCTAACGATGCAAAAGCATGGGTCTGGGGATATTGCTTGTGGTTCCTAGACCGCATCACATGAAAAAGAGAGGAAGAGGAAAGATTATGAGTTGAGGAGGGAGAATGGGAGAAAAATAGAAGAAGAGAGAAAGAGAATGGATACTAGGAATAATGAGAGATAGGAAGAGAGGAAAAGAGAGGAGGCGAGGACAAAAAAAGAACAGGGTGTTCCGGTCCCTGTGTCTGTCCCAACTGAGGGAGCCTCTGTGGCTTTGACCCCTCAGCTCACTCCTGCGATACTTGAGAGGGCAGTTTTGCCAATGGACCACGAGCGGTTATAAAAAATGGGACTTGACCGATTAGCCCTAAAGGCAAGTCATGGGCTTGCATGGGTAATTTTATTCATTCTTTCCTCTATTTATTGTAGCTCCTCTTATATTCTTTTTACTCATATTCCATATGTCTCCACAGTTCTTGTTTGACTACATCATTCTCAACCGAGCCATGACGATCTAGCGAGGAGGAATTCTGAGCTCAAAGAGAGCTTGAAAGTTGCCAGTGAGGCTCAGAAGTCTTCTGAGCATGCTATTATAGAGTCTAAGGCCTCTTTTGATAAGGAGAAGGAAGCAACAACCAAGGAACTTTGGGATTTGAGAGATTCTTATGGCCTGGTTGTGACAAGCAAACTGGTAGTCATTGAAGAAAATAAGGTGCTCGTCGAGGAGGTGGCAAAGCGGAAGTCCGAGGCTTTCTCCATCAAGGAGAGTTCTTACAATGATGGATGGGTGGCCGCATATGACGATGCCAAAGTTCAAATTGGTTATATTAGTCATTCTAACTTTAAAAAGGGTTGGGATTGGGCTTTGTTTTCTGTCAGGGTGGCTACTGATTCCCCTCTCTTCGATGAGAACGACCCAGGTCCTAAACCATTTATAGAAGATGTGCCTACTACTTTTATTGAGGAAGGGGTTCCATATCCTCGAATTCGTGAAGGTCTCGTTGCTACTAATGCTTCTGTTGATCAAGGAGTAGGACTTACTTCAATTGAGGGAGATGTAAGTGGAACTAGGACAAGCGAGTCCGCTGCTCATAAGGGAAAAGAGCCAGGCTCCTCCGAGAAGGTCTAGGTTGCCAACTAGTCTCCTAGGATTTCCCTTGTATTTTTGTGTTCCTGTCTTTTCTTCTTTCTGATCAATGTACTTGTACCCGACTTGTGTCGATATTAATGAAATGAAGAAATTTTAGATTTTTACACTTGCTAATATGTTTACTCTTCGTGCCTTTATGGTTTGTAGTTTGTTGACCTTAACGAGTATATTCCTGCTACCTCTCGCTTAAGCCAAATTCTTGGTACCAACGTGAGCGACATCAAGGAACCAGGACTACAAAGACAAACCCTAGTTGATTGCCAAGTTAAAAGATTGACTTGCGTAGATGGAGGAGGTCAGTGCCTCTATTCAGGAAGAAATGGATACTCTGAAGGCTAAGCTCGTGGATGCCTCAGAGATCAATCAAGTTAGAGAAATCCTACAATAGGAGAACGATGATCTAAGGAGGGAAGTCGCACTGCTCAGGGAAAATTCACCGAGCATTACCCCTCATGTCATATGAGGTTCTTATTCGTTAACTTAGCAGCGAGTTATGCCTTATGACATTGGTTCAGCTGAGGAGATTGCCGAACTGTGGGGAGATGCTTGTAGCACGTACGTGATATCCATTGGGCTTCAAAGGGATGTCACTCTACTGAGGCACTTATTCAACAAAAGTCATCGGTAGGTGTGGGAAGATGGGTACGATCGGGGTTGGACAGACTCTTCCACAAGGTTAAAGGAGTTCGAGGATCTATCCTTTATCAGAGGGTGGATGAGTGCCCTTAAGGAGTTACAAGTGCCCAACAACTCCATCCTTTGGTACATGAACGAGATTACACCCTCATCTTTGATCCCAAATCCATTCAAAAGGGATGATCGATGTATCCTAATAGATAATATTTGAATACATCTACTAGAGCCAAGATCAGACGATGTCAAGGAGGAATTTACCCCTCACCCAAATGATGGTCGAAGAGCGCGGATAGCTGATTACCTTGCGCATCGACGTGGTCCTCTTTAGGGTTCGATTCATTTTGGTACATGTAACTGTTTGTACATGGAATGATGTAATAACATATTTATGTTTTGGCAAATTGTCGACTAAGCATGTGTTTTTTTGTTTTATACTTCATTGATTTCATCTTTTATTGTCGAATGAATATCCCCCTAGTCCACTACACTTTATACATACCATTCTACCTTTCTTTACCTTTTAGGTTGTGTCATCACATTGCCGTAGTCCTAAGTTATGCAATGATGAGGATATACCTGGTGAGCGGATAATCCATTTGAACAAGATTTTTTAGCCGAACTATGTTGGCGGCTAATCCTGGGTTGGCCAAATTGCCTAAGGTCCCCTGTAGGGCTTTATTTATTATCGGGGGAAAACTAGGAGGGTAATTATGTTTGTAACAAAGGCCTGAGGAGGGTTCTTATATGTTAACCCTGTTAATGCTTTAACCAATGTGGTGCAATGGGCTAGATATAGGATCGTTTAGCTGGAGTAAGTTGACCAACTTACTGTAACCTGTGATCTCTATTATGCTTATTAAGAGTGAAACCTATAACTTAGTAGGGATGCATATACTAAAATATATCTGAGAAAATACTACTCATAGAATGCCAAGGCCAATAAAATTTTATTAATCAGAGTCGCAAACAAATAGCAACATTAAGTTTGTAAAATAAAAATTTGCCTAGGAAAGAGAAATTTAGAAGTAGAGTTTCTTCAGGTTGGCTGCATTCCAAGCTCTTCGTATCTCCTTGCTCTCCAGCATTTCCAAGTGACAAGATCATTATAGGTCATCCCTCATCATCCTGAATGGTCCTTCCCAATTCGGTCCTAGCTAGCTATCTAATGGCTTTATAGCGCTGCCAACTTTTCTTAGGACATAGTCCCCAACATGGAGTGTCCTTGGATTGACTTTTCTATTATATTGCTTGGCTAGAAATGCTCCAGCGTTCCGGCATTGGTCAATCAAAGTGGTCCTCGTGGTAGGGAGACCAGCTTCCAATGGAATAACTGCCTCCATTCCATATGTGAGTGAAAACGGTGTCTCTCCAGTTGCTTGCCTCGGGGTGATGCGATAGGCCCAGAGGATGTGGGGTAGTTTGTTTACCCATGCTCCCTTAGCTCTATCTAGTATCTTTTTTAGTCCATCGATCACTGTTTTGTTGGAAGCCTGAACTTGACCGTTGCTTTGAAGGTATTCCACAAAGCTGAAGTAGTGTATGATTTCATGGTCGATGTAAAAGCTTTGAAAGAGGCCACTCTCGAACTGTTATCCATTGTAAGTGATGATTGTCCTCGGTATCTCGAAGAGAGTAATGATATTTCTCCATATAAACCTCATCATGTCTGCATCTTTGATGTTCGCCAGTGATTCTACCTCTATCTATTTGGTGAAGTAGTCTCTGGCGACCAATAAATACTTTTTATTTCTGGCAGCAGTTGGCAGAGGGCCTATGATGTCCAGACCCCACTGGGCGAAGGGTCACGGGCGGGTTAGTGACTTTAGGTCACTGGCGGGCTGGTGGACCATAGGTGTGTGCATTTGTCATTTCTCGCACTTTCGATCGTAGACTCCAGCATCCTTCTGCATGTATGGCCACCAGTATCCTTCCTTCATTGCTCGAAAGGCTAGCGACCTTCCTCCTATATGACTTTCATAAATTCCTTCATAGAGTTCATGCAAAATTTTCTCGGTATCCTTTGGGTGAACGCATTGAAAGTAAGGGCCAGTGAAAGATTTCTTATACAACTTGCCCTCAGGGGATAAGTAGAAGCGAGAAACTTTGACTCTTATCTGATGGGCGGCCTTCTTGTCACTGGTCAGTACGCCGCTTTGTAAATAATCTATTATGGGGTCCATCTAGCTGGGAGCTTTCTTAATATGGAGAACATGATCGAGAGTTAGTGGTTTGGTTCTCTAGTTGATGCTCGATTGTGCAAGGAAATTGTTCTCCTTAAGTCAGAGTCAATCACTAAGGTTATAGTTGCCAGGATGTTGGCATGGCTGTTTTATTCCCTATGAAACTATTGAACATTGACGCGGTCGAAGTCGTCCATTAACCTTTTCACAATGGCGAGATACGTTGCCATCCTTTCGTCATTTGTGTTGAAATCTCCACTTATTTGGCTGGATACCAGTTGTTAGTCACTAAAAACTTGAAGATGTCTTTCCCCAAGAAACTGTGACTTATGTATACCAATAAAAAGTGCTTTGTACTCTGCTTCATTATTGGAGGCTTCAAATCCAAGCCTGATTCCTTGCTCAAGCAAACTATTTTCGGGGGTAACTATCACGATGCCTATTCCTCCCCCTCTGGAATTAGAGGCTCCAATAACATATATGTCGCGCCCTGACTTGAGTAAGTTAAAATCATCCTTTTATTTAGAGATAAATTCCTTTAAACATTGCTTTACTTTCAATCTCTCGGGAAAAATACCATAAGATTTTTTTTCCTTGTGTGGATGAAAACATAACTATCTTTACATGTAACTTATAAGTACTAAACAACTTTACATACCAAAGATCCTTAGTTTAACATTTACACAAAAATATTCTTGATGTTTAAACCATACTAGATGTCCTTCACTCCCCCGTTTTAAGGTCCGAACTTGGCAGTGAACTCCAAACGACCTGAAACATAACATTGTAGGAGTGTAAGCAACACAAGCTTAGTGAATGACCATATTCCACATATATATCCAATTTAAATAACCATTTTTATTTTCTAATGTTATAACCCAATAGGAATTGTGTAACTCTCGCCAGCGTGGACCCGCTAGTCCAATTAAATCCCAGTTAATGGGGAACACAAATTCCCATAATTAGGCCCGAGTACAACAAACCTTCAAATTGGATTAATGGGGACACTGCATCCTTGGTATGGTAATATTTCATAGGACAGGACACTCATCTTAGATTTTGTGCTAAGATTAATACCAAACTACTTCCTTTGTATGGTAGTATTAGCTGCTTCCCCACCTAACAAGTCAATGTCATTAGTATCTTAATACACAGACTAACATCAAACCCAATAATACATCACATCATTTGGTCAATCAGAAATAACTAAGGAAGAATTAAATATGATACTTCACATTTCTATAACACTCAAGTAATTAGGTTTCTAACACAATTTACGAAATTAAATTACAAATTCACTAGACAAAGTTATGCCCATTTTATTACAACCTTTTCCAAATCGTTTCTCAAGAAAAACAGCAACACAACTTCAACTTCCAGGATTTTTCATAATTTTAATACAATATAAATTTCCACGATATTCCACCCAATATCAGTAAACACATTTAACAATACAAAATTAATGTTTCATAATTTTTAGGGCTCATTTTCTATGTCGAGCAAAACTGGTATGCATTCTTGCTCCTTTGGAGCAAATTTTAAACCAAAACTTCAAGCTATCACCAAAGATTCATTCCTTGGTATTTTTACACAATTTTCGGATATTTTATAAATGTATGAATCTATTTTCCAACAATTATTCCATGATTTACACTATTTTTAGCACAACTAGGTCGATAAATAACATTAAAGCATAAGTTAACATTTTTAAGCATACATAACCTCCACCTTGAGTATCAATCATGGAAACATATAATAAACATGTTAAACATATATACACATCAAAAACTTGAATTTACTAAATTAGAAAGCATCACGAGGAGGGAATTTAAATCATGTTAACTTTAAAGTTAACATTTATGGTCCTAATACACGTTCTTACACATGTTCTTAAACCATCATTGTTCCAACACAATTTAACAACATGGGTATTGTTAAAATATTTATCCAAATCAAAAGTAAAAATATGCCAAGTGTAGAACTCATACATATGACCAACTTTAATAAAGAAGTAATTACCTTATGAGGATTCCTCGATTTATAGAAATTTTCCAAAGATTTCTTCCTTAACTTTCTTCTCTCTCTATCTCTTTAGGAAAAACTCTTGTTCATGGATGAATTGGCATAACAAAGGGGTTGTTTTAATAAGTTTAAGTAGGCAAACATAACCCACCCTCTAACCAATCAGAAAATAGCACATGGTGTGCTAATAAGACAAATATCACTTAAGGGATGGATAAATTTGCCCTTATTTCGTACTTTCGGTATAACTTCTCGTTCGAACATCCGTTTATCACACCATTTGTTGTGTAACAACCCTAATTCATATAAATACAAATTTTATATTTTGATTTTTTCCAAATCATAAAACTAGTACACCTAATTTGGGCTCGAAATAGGAAAATAATAATTTACCGAAAATCTCAAAACTACCACATTTGGCGACCAAACATTGCCAATTTCGCACCAACACCCTAATTTACTTTTATAACCATAATCATGCATTAGAAACCAATTTTATCATGCATTTAACCACATAACTACTCATATTATCTAAACATGTTATCCCCGCTCATAAGCTCGATTAGTATCTAATATAAACCACATATATATCACATGAGCATGCATCCCCTAAACATGATAATTGACATGTTTAACACAGATAACCAATTTATAAATAATAACTAATAACTTATACTTAATCATGTAATTAACCTTCCTAATCATGTTTTAGGGCCTTACAATTCTACCCCTCTTATAAAAATTTCGTCCTTGAAATTTAACGCATAAGAAACTTACCAAACATATGAGGATATTGCTTCTTCATGTTATTCTCTCCTTCCCAGGTGGCATAATCCACATTCTGACTTCTCCACATCACCTTAACTAGTGAAATGGTTTTACTACATAACACTTTCTCCTTTCGATCTACAATAGCAATGGGTTCCTCCATGCAGGTCAAGTCATCTTGAAGCTCTATCGGTTGTGAATAAACACAAGTGAAGGATCAGGAACATACTTACGTAACATCGATAATTGAAAAAACATCGTGTATCCGAGATAATTTTGGTGGTAATGCCAACTTATAAGCTACAACTCCAACCGTTTCACAATCTCGTAAGGGCAAATGTACCTGAAACTCAACTTTCCCTTATTTTTTAATCTCATAACCCCTCACCAAGGAAAAACACGTAGGAATACTCGATCACCTACCTCAAATTTCAATTCGTTCCTTCGATTGTCTGCATAACTTTTCTGTCTACTTTGCGCCACCTTCAAGTGATTATGGATAAGATTTTTCTTTTTAGTAGTCTGCTGTACAATTTCTGGCTCAAGTAGTTTTCGTTATCCTACTTCAGTCCAACACACTGGAGTTCTGCATTTTCTCCCACACAAAGCTTCATAAGGAGCCATCTCAATACTCGAATGATAGCTATTATTATAAGCAAACTCTATTTGTGGCAAGTGTTCATCCCAACCGCCCTTGAACTCCAATACACAAATTCGTAATATGTCTTCGAGTGTCTGAATTGTTCTTTTTGATTTCCCATCAGTCTGATGATGAAAAGTTGTACTAAATTTAAATTTAGTCCGCAAAGCTTGTTGTAAACTAGGCCAAAAGTGAGAAGTAAACTTTGGATCTCGATCAGAAATAATTAAAATAGGTGCACCGTGCAATCAAATAATGTCATCCACATATAATTTGGCATATCTAATTATGGAGTAAGTAGTTTTAATAGGAAGAAAATATGCAGACTTAGTCAACCTATCAACGACAACCCAAATAGAATCAAATCCTCGTGATGATTTTGGTAAACCTATAACAAAATCTGTAGTAACATGCTCTCATTTCCACTCAGGAATAGGTAAGGGTTGTAGTAAACCACTTGGCTTCTAATGCTCCACCATCACCTGTTGGAAAACTATACATCTAGCAACAAAATCTACAATGTCGTGTTTCATTCCCGGCCACCAATAACATTCTTTCAAATCTCTATACATTTTCGTGATCCCTAGATGCATAGCATATAAAGAACAGTGGACTTCCTCTATAATTGTTCTTCTTAAATCAGGCACGTTAGGTACACATAAACGGTTTTCGTACATAATAATGTCATCATCACGAATAGAAAATTCATTTCCTTTACCGTTTTTCATTTTATCTCTAACTTTCTCCAATTATGTATCTCCTGCATGTGCTTGTTTTATCCAGTCTATCAACGTGGGTCTAACAATTAAATGTGCTACTATTCCGTAAGACTCATTCAAAGTTAATTCCACCCCCAATAAAGCTAACTCTCTCAGCATGTCAACTCGAATACAATAAATACAAGATACTATGCCTAGAGATTTTCTACTCAAAGCATCAACAACAACATTAACATTACCCGGATGGTGATGTATCATGAAATCATAATCTATATAATAAGTAGTAAGGGTGTTTTTAATGTTCATAAGTTGGAGAGACATTTTATGGTTGAGATTAAAGCCACCTAGACACAAAATGGAGGGATGAGATCATTTCCCCTATCTATATCTCACACGTCTGATATCTGCCCACGCAGGGCTCGAGAAATATTGATAACGTGATTTCATATTTAAACAATTTCACCCACTCTCTCTCTCTATCTACTTACATAATCCTACCCACTCACTCACAAATCCCAAACAATCCCACATCCCACCCACACACTCACTCGCATACTCTCTCTCTCCCTCTACACTTTCATAATCCCGCCCTTCACGCACAAACCCCATTTTCCATTCATCCAAAAAAATCTATTATTGCTGCAAAAATTCTATGCATTTATCAGCCCATCATCTCTCTAGATTACCATTTTTGTTGGAAAAAATGCACCACCAAGAAAACGGACCCCTCAGATTGTGTGGAAAAACGCACCAACAAGATCGGACATGAAGAAAAAATGCCCATCTTTTTTTATTTGCTGAAGGTTTTCTAAACCCGTTTCTCTCACAGATGTGGAGGTTCATATCTTCCAAATATGGAGCAAAGGTAACTTATGTTTTGATTTTGGTGTAGTAATGTGTTTTGGTATGAGTGTTAGACTTGCTGAACATTTTTTTTTTGCGGGTTCTGGACTCAAAGATCCCTGATCTAAACCCGTTTCTCTCACAGATGTGGAGGTTCAGATCTTCCAAATATGGAGCAAATGTAACTTATGTTTTGATTTGGGTGTTGTAATGTGTTTGGGTAGGAGTGTTAGATTTGCTGAACGTTTTTTTTGCAGGTTCTGACTCAAAGATCCCGGATCTTGAAGCATGGGTGTGTGCCACCTACTTGTAATACCCCGTACTTTTTGCTATATTTATTTTTGGGATTAATTAATTAAATGCGTATTAATTGGAAATTAATCCAGGTTAAAATACTAGCGAGATGTGAGTGGTATTTGATTATATGTGCATATATGATTATTTATGAATATTGAATTATGAAATTTGTCGTGAGATTTATATACGGCAATTTGAGAATTTTTTTGAGACGCGTGTGACCGCCGCGTCATGGTGTATTATATTAATTATAAAAGTGATTTGTTTTTTCTATTATCCGTATAGCCATTTTGAGTGCGCCAACGCGTCCGGAAGGGTCGAGATAGTCAGAAAACACTAGCCGAAGGTGTAATTTGGGTCCCGGGGTATTTTTAGGCCATACCGGCAATATAAAGGGTATTTTGGTAATTTCGTATTTTTAGGAATTAAAAATGACGAAAATTAGAGAAGTAAATCTGATTGGGAATAGACCCACTAAACCCATTAACCAACCCATATTAACCCATTAAGCTACGGAGGATATCAATTAGGTTTCCAACTTTCCCAAAGAAAACCCTAGCCACCATAGCCACTATGGAGAAGAAGCTTGGAGAAAGAGAGAGAAAGGGAATTCTGCAGAAATAGAGAGAGGAAATCAACACCAAATTCAGAGACAATAGAGGCAAGTGGTTTAATTACTTTTAAATTCAGAGAATGTTCCTTCCATGTTAGAGAATTTGAGAATTGATAATTGTTCTTGGAAGATAAATGAAAACCCATGTTGATTGGACTTAGAACTTGAATATTGAGGACAAAATTGCATGTAGAATCACATAGAGATGATTATTCTGGTATTAATGTATGTTGGATGTAATAAAAACGGATCTAGAATGGACAAATTGATGATTACTAATTTTAGGGTTCATGTTCTTGAGAAATTGGGGAATAGTGTAGAGATTTGTGATTTAATGATGTTTAGGATGAATTAATTCCTTAAAACATGTTAGGATGTGACTATATATGTTTAGGATTGATTAGAGACCTTAAAACATAGTTGGGACGAAGTTTAGAGGAGATTTGAGGAGTAGAAATTGGGTGAAAAACGATTTTGGAATTTCTGGGCTCGCAGCTGGTAGCTCGTTAGAAACCAACCTAGGTCGTTCGAACGAGCTCGTTCGAATGAGCTTCTAACGAGTTGACCATTCGCTTCTAACGAGGGGCATCTTCGTTCCATGATCTCGTTCGAACGAGATCTCGTTAGAAGGTACAGTTCGTTCGAACGAACTGGATCTCGTTCGAACAGTCTCGTTCGAACGAGACTTCTAACGAGCTGACAGTTGGATCTCGTTCGAACAGTCTCGTTCGAACGAGACTTCTAACGAGTTGGAAGTCTGGGCCTTTTTGGACTGTTTTGATTTTTGGAGTCCCGTAAACTTGTTCGAGGATATAGATAACTTTCCGATGATGATGTAATAATAGATTTGGGACATTTGGGTATTTATGAGAAGGAAATTATATACGAGAGTTAAATTAAATGGACGGTTTGCGTTGAGACGTGAGTGTCTACTACGACGTGAGAATAAATTATGGCGCGTATGATTATAAACCGGAATCGTATATAGTGTGTAAATTATATATTGGTACTAGAATGAGAATAGTACTACAATTAAACTACGGGATTACTAAGACGTGTGTTTACTTAGTATTGGTATATGAATTGTGTGTATGACATACCTACCATACTTGCTATCACGGGAGGTTTGCGTTTGCTTAGGGCCCTCTAATCCTTGTGTTTCCCAGATTTAGACTGGTTACCTTGATGAACATAGGTCATAGAAAGACTTATTGGGATATTGCTAAGTCCGCTGATCGTGGGAGCGTAGGTATGTGCGTGACCCATGGGATGTGACTGTGTTCGCCTCCATTATTTGTGATGTTGTTATTTGTGAACTATTCCTGAGAGATTCGGAATATGTGATCCTTATGTACGTGATGTACCGGGATGGATAGCAGAGTATGTGTGCACCGCAGCCTAGTCTCGGGGTGCTTATATTGTATATTTATGTTGTGGAAAATATACGCTTAATAAACTGGGAACCTTCATATAGTATTGTGTGTATAACTATGGAATAACATAGAGGGATAATCTATAACGAGTTGTATTACCTTTGTATGAGAACCTGAAGTACGTTAAGCCCTATTTAATTGAGATCGTTATAATGTTAATTGGAAACCGAGTAAAGAAAGGGTAGAATTTACAACGGTCTAGCTAGATAGTATGTCACTTAGCTAGGTGTTAATGTATTTAGATGGGTACTTGCGTTAGGAGTGCACAGTTAGACGAGAGGTGAGAATTTCATGTCAGTGCACGTCCTAACATGTACTTTGCATTTAATGTTTTAAATGTTTTTAAAACACTTGCAAGTTTTTAAAATATCTCCACATTCGGGCTCTGACCCGTTTGCTTTTCAAATCTATTTTCTTGTAAAACCATTTTAGGTGCCCAGCCACAAGGACACCATGCCTAGGATTATCACTCTGATGACGAGCTGTAGCTGTTTGTGGAAGCTACAGGGACTTGCTTTTAGACACCTCTATCATTTGGATTCCAGTTCCAGTACTTATCAGTTGTAGGGCATGTTGCCCATTTCTATTAGAGACATCTTTTACATTTCAGTTTTCAGACTTTGGTTTGTATTGTTTCAGTATTCAGTTTTTAGTATTCATTTCAGTTGTGGGATTTGGTTGCGAGGAGTTTTTCCTCCGGATTTATTTATATCTTGTGATGGTTATTCTATTATCTCTTTATGGTGATTGGTGATATTATTCCTTGTTGTTCTTTCATTGCATGTTAATCAGACTTAAATTAAAATTTGACAACTTGCTTTTTAAATACTAGGTGGTTAGATATAATAAAACGTTTTCGACAGTGATGCTATTAACTGAGCCAACTTGGCATTTTGAATTAATTTAATAAAGGAGTAGCTACCCGGTATTTAATTAGTCAAGGTGTCACAGGTGGTATCAGAGCATCAGGTTCTAGTGTCCTTTAGGATCTGTACGGCTATTATGTTTCCGCTACGTTTTCTTTGATATAGAGCCCTATATTTTAGGATTGTTGTACTCTTTTTGTGTATGCTTCGTTCTTCAGCTATTTTAAAGTTTATAAACTATGAACTTATAAACTTTGTTCTTATTTCAGATGCCTCCACGACATGCACGACGAGTTCCCAGGGATGCAAAGCTCGAACCCCAGCCCGCTCCAGTTCAGGTTATGATGAAGGCCGCTGATGTTGCAGCCATTATAGCCCAAGCGGTAAATGCCGCAATTGCCGTAGTTCAGCAGGCACCACCTCAGGCGCCGGTCGCCGCGCCAGTACAGGCAAATGCATTCCCGTGTACTTGGGAGCGTGTACGTGACACTTTTCAGAAAGCGCATCCGCCAGAGTTTGCAGGTAGCTCAGATGTGGTAGTCTCGAGCCAATGGAGGAAGGATATGCAGAGGCACTTGAGGATGCATGAGTGCACTGACGTTCAGAAGCAGGTGCTAGCTACTTTCAAGCTAGTTGGATCTGCACTGCAGTAGTGGGAGTCTATTACCACCATGGAGGAGAGGGATACTCTCACTATTCAGGATTTCTGGGTGCGGTTTGACCGCAAGTACTTTCCGTCCGCTGTTCATACGGAAATGAGGAGGAAACTGATGAATTTGAAGCAAGAGGGGAAGACAGTGGCCGAGTATGAGGCCGAGTTCACTAATCTGTTGAATATCGTTCCAGATGAGATACCGACCGAAAAGAAGAAGATTGAGAAATTCACCGACGGGTTGACATGGAGGATCCGTCAGCATTCGCTAGGAAACCTATCGTTGGCCACTTATTATGATTTGGTTAACGCTGCATTGTTACACTGCCAGGACCACCGTTTTCATATGGCCGAGGGCAAGAGGTCGGGGGAGTCTAGCCATCAGGGCAGGACTGGAGGACATGGTTCCAGTGGGGCACAATCTGGTCAGAGATAGGGTGAGCAGGGTTCCCAGCAGGGGGATAATAAGAGGTTACGATCAGGGAACTACAGAAAGGGACAGGGAGGTTTCCGTCAGGGCCATCAGGGTCCAAACGGCCACCAGGGCCAACAGGGGAAGAATGGACAGCAGGGCCAGCAGGGAGGAATAGTAACGGCCACCAGGGCCGGGGACATCAGGGGCAGAGAGGGGGGAACTTCCCAGGGAAGTGTTTTGTTTGTGGAAAGACTGGCCATAAATGTCAGGATTGTCCTGATAGGGTCAGGGCCCCACAGCAGCAGCAGCAGGCTGCTCGCCAGGAGCCGCAGAGGCCTATGTTTCCCGCCGCTCTCCCCGCACCGCCACAGATGGCAGCATTGCCACCCATTCCAGCAGTCCCAGTTCAGCAGGGGCAGCTACAGTATGGACGTGTCTACAACATCCACCAGGCAGCAGTTCCACAGGCACCGCCCGCGATTGAGGGTACGTTTCCTATCCATGGCACTATGGGTCGGGTATTATTTGATACGGGGGATACACATTGTTTTATAGCTACACACTTCGCGAAAGCTTTAGGATTGTTAGCTACGGCAGAGAGCACAGTGACATGTGTCGACTCACCATTGGGGAGTGGGTCACTTATCTTCTTTATATGCCGGGGAGTGGGAGTAGGGATTGGTAGTCTGGTATTACCTGCATATATGTTGGTATTAGATATGCATGTTCATGATGTGATTATCGTTATGGATTGGCTCGTAGCTTATAGGGCCATGATTGATTGCTTCAGCGGGAGCATTGTTTTTGCCATTCCGGGGCAAGAGATGTTTGTAGTGGCGATGCCTCACCCAGAGGGAGGATCGACCGCTCATCTGTATTAGATAGAGGAGGATACCTCTAAGGAGGTTATGATTCCTTTAGATTCGATCCCAGTCGTCAGGGAGTATTCAGATGTGTTTCAGGAGATACCAGGCTTACCACCCAGTCGAGAGATAGACTTTGTTATAGACCTATTTCCAAGTACGAGGCCTATAGCACGCGCACCGTACCGTATGGCTCCAGCTGAGATGCGAGAGCTACGAGATCAGATAGAGCAGGTGTTAGGTAAGGGTTTTATTCGCAGGAGTACCTCACCTTGGGGCGCTCCAGTTTTGTTTGTGAAGAAGAGGGACGGTTCACTGAGATTGTGTGTGGACTACCGGGAGTTGAATAAGGTCACGATACGGAATAAGTATCCGTTGCCTTGAATCGATGACTTATTCGACCAGTTGAGAGGAGCTTCTTTCTTCTCAAAGATTTATTTGAGATCGGGATACCATCAGTTGCGTATCAGGGAGGAGGATGTCTCGAAGACTGCGTTCTTGTCGAGATATGGCTCTTACGAGTTTCGGGTTATGCCTTTTGGTTTGACCAACGCTCCAGCAGTGTTTATGGACTTGATGAACAGAGTGTTCAGGGATTTCCTAGATCAGTTTGTCATTGTCTTCATTGATGACATTCTGGTTTACTCCCAGACAGAGGAGGAGCACGCCGAGCATTTAAGGCAAGTTTTGTAGACACTCCGTCAAAACGAGCTGCACGCAAAATATGAGAAATGCGGGTTTTGGCTGAAGGAAGTCCAGTTTTTGGGACATATAATTTCCGACCGGGGAATATCTGTTGATCCGGGGAAAGTATCCGCGGTAAGGGAGTGGGGACAGCCCACGACACCGACTGAGATTCGTAGTTTCTTGGGCCTAGCAGGATACTACAGGAGGTTCATTCGGGGATTTTCAAAGATAGCGGGCCCTTTGACACATCTGACCCGTAAAGGTGTGCCATACATTTGGAGTGATGCTTGTCAGTTGGCATTCGATGAGTTGAAGGATAAGTTGACCTCAGCACCTGTGTTAGCATTACCGAGACCGGGAGTTGAGTATTTGGTTTACACCGATGCGTCTTTGCAAGGACTTGGAGGTGTATTGCAGCAGGAGAGACAGGCCATAGCTTATGCTTCCCGTAAGCTTAAGCCTCATGAGAAGAATTACCCCACTCATGATTTGGAGTTGGCGGCAGTGGTATTTGCCCTACGGATTTGGAGGCACTATCGTTTGGGAGAGAAATTCCAATTGTTCACGGACCACAAGTCCCTACAGTACCTGTTCACACAGAAGGAGTTGAATATGCGGCAGCGTAGGTGGATTGAGTTTGTGAAAGACTACCAGTTCGACATCCAGTATCACCCGGGTAAGGCTAACGTGGTGGCAGATGCGTTGAGCCGTAGGCCAGTAGATGAGATGGCAGGGGTGTGGAGGGCTAAGTGGAAGGAGTTGGGACACCAGGATGCAGTGGCCCGATCTTTCATGTCTGTGATGACCGTTACACCGCAGATTGTCACGAGGGTAGTACGGGCACAGGCTAATGACTCGTTCGGTCAGGAGAAGATAGTTCGATTACTAGTAGAGGGAGCCGAATCCTATACCGTTAGCTCAGACGGGGGATTACGCTTCAATGCGAGATTGGTAGTTCCGGAAGGGGAAGAATTGCGACACGAGGTGATGGCAGAGTCGCACGGCTCACGGTTCGTGGTACATCCCGGAGGGGACAAAATGTACCAAGACATGAGACGGCAGTATTGGTGGAGCGTTATGAAGAGAGATATTGTTGTGTTTGTCTCGAAATGCGCCACTTGTCAGCTAGTAAAAGTGGATCATCAGAGACCGCCAGGACTTCTACAGCCATTGGAGATTCCGGTATGGATGTGGGAGAGCGTCTCTATGGACTTTATCACGGGGTTGCCTACGTCGCAGAGGGGTCACGACTCCGTTTGGGTAATTGTAGACAGTTTATCCAAAGTTGCTCATTTTCTACCCGTGAGGACCGACTACACTACGGGACAGTATGCCCAACTCTTCATTTCAGAGATAGTGAGAGTTCACGGTGTGCCCCTGAATATCGTGTCTGACAGAGACAAGATATTTGTTTCGAGGTTTTGGGAGAGTTTCCAGGAGGCCATGGGCACGGAATTGCGGTTGAGTACGGCTTATCATCCGCAGACCGATAGGCATACCGAGCGCACCAATCAGATGTTGGAGGACATGCTACGCATGTGCATTATTGACTTTGGGGGTGGATGGGAGCAGTACCTTCCACTGGTGGAGTTTGTTTACAACAACTCCTATCAGTTCACTATTGGCATGGCTCCATTTGAGGCATTATACGGTAGGCCTTGTCATTCCCCAGCATATTGGTTGGAGGTGGGGGACAACAAACTACTTGGGCCGGAGGTGATTCAAGATACTTCGGCAAGGATTGAGTTGATTCGGAGTCGCATTCGGGTAGCTCAAGACCGCAAAAGAGTTATGCTGATGCGAAGAGATCTTTCAGGGAGTTCCAAGTGGGGGACCAGGTTTTGCTCAGGGTATCTCCTATAAAGGGGATTATGCATTTCGGGAAGAAGGGGAAGCTGGCACCGAGATATGTGGGGCCATTTCCTATTATTGAGCGCATTGGACTGGTTGCGTATAGGCTCGGACTACCGGAGCATTTGCATCGGATTCACGATGTATTTCATATTTCCTCGCTAAGGAAATACCTTAGAGATAATTTGGCTCATTCTCACATTGATGTGGAGGACATCGATCTCCAGCCGGATAGCTCCTACGAGGAGGGGCCGATTGCTATTTTGGACCGAAGGGAGCGGAAGCTGCGGTCAAAGATAGTTTCGTTAGTGCGTGTTCAGTGACGACATCATAATGTCGAGGAGTCCACATGGGAGCGCGAGGATGAGATGTGCGAATGTTATCCAGAGTCGTTCTTATCAGGTACTTTCTAGTTCCGAATTTCGGGACGAAATTCTGTTATTAGGGGGGAAATATGTAATACCCCGTACTTTTGGCTATATTTATTTTTGGGATTAATTAATTAAATGCGTATTAATTGGAAATTAATCCGGGTTAAAATACTAGCGAGATGCGAGTTGGTATTTGATTATATGTGCATATATGATTATATATGAATATTGAATTATGAAATTTGTCGTGAGATTTATATACGGCAATTTGAGAATTTTGTTGAGACGCGTGTGACCGCCGCGTCATGGTGTATTATATTAATTATAAAAGTGATTTTTATTTTTATTATCTGTATAGTCGTTTTGAGTGCGCCAACGCGTCCGGAAGGGTCGAGATAGTCAGAAAACACTAGTCGGGGGTGTAGTTTGGGTCCCGGGATATTTTTAGGCCATACCGGCAATATAAAGGGTATTTTGGTAATTTTGTATTTTTAGGAATTAAAAATGACGAAAATTAGAGAAGTAAATCTGATTGGGAATAGACCCACTAAACCCATTAACCAACCCATATTAACCCATTAAGCTACGGAAGTTATCAATTAGGTTTCCAACTTTCCCAAAGAAAAACCTAGCCACCACAGCCACTTTGGAGAAGAAGCTTGGAGAAAGAGAGAGAAAGGGAATTTTGCAGAAATAGAGAGAGGAAATCAACACCAAATTCAGAGACAATAGAGGCAAGTGGTTTAATTACTTTTAAATTCAGATAATGTTCCTTCCATGTTAGAGAATTTGAGAATTGATAATTGTTCTTGGAAGATAAATGAAAACCCATGTTGATTGGACTTAGAACTTGAATATTGCGGACAAAATTGCATGTAGAATCACATAGAGATGATTATTCTGGTATTAATGTATGTTGGATGTAATAAAAACGGATCTAGAATGGACAAATTGATCATTACTAATTTTAGGGTTCATGTTCTTGAGAAATTGGGGAATAGTGTAGAGATTTGTGATTTAATGATGTTTAGGACGAATTAATTCCTTAAAACATGTTAGGATGTGACTATATATGTTTAGGATTGATTAGAGACCTTAAAACATAGTTGGGACAAAGTTTAGAGGAGATTTGAGGAGTAGAAATTGGGTGAAAAACGATTTTGGAATTTCTGGGCTCGCAGCTGGTAGCTCGTTAGAAACCAACCCAGGTCGTTCGAACGAGCTCGTTCTAACGAGCTTCTAACGAGTTGACCAGTCGCTTCTAACAAGGGGCGGTTTCGTTCCATGATCTCGTTCGAACGAGATCTCGTTAGAAGGTACAGTTCGTTCGAACGAACTGGATCTCGTTCGAACAGTCTCGTTCGAACGAGACTTCTAACGAGCTGACAGTTGGATCTCGTTCGAACAGTCTCGTTCGAACGAGACTTCTAACAAGTTGGCAGTCTGGGCCTTTTTGGACTGTTTTGATTTTTGGAGTCCCGTAAACTTATTCGAGGATATAGATAACTTTCCGATGATGATGTAATAATAGATTTGGGACATTTGGGTATTTATGAGAAGGAAATTATATACGAGAGTTAAATTAAATGGACGGTTTGGGTTGAGACGTGAGTGTCTACTACGACGTGAGAATAAATTATGGTGCGTATGATTATAAACCGGAATCGTATATAGTGTGTAAATTATATATTGGTACTAGAATGAGAATAGTACTACAATTAAACTACGGGATTACTAAGACGTGTGTTTACTTAGTATTGGTATATGAATTGTGTGTATGACATACCTACCATACTTGCTATCACGGGAGGTTTGCGTTCGCTTAGGGCCCTCTAATCCTTGTGTTGCCCGGATGTAGACTGGTTACCTTGATGAACATAGGTCATAGAAAGACTTATTGGGATATTAATAAGTCCGCTGATCGTGGGAGCGTAGGTATGTGCGTGACCCATGGGATGTGATTGTGTTCGCCTCCATTATTTGTGATGTTGTTATTTGTGAACTATTCCTGAGAGATTCGGAATATGTGACCCTTATGTACGTGATGTACCGGGATGGATAGCAGAGTATGTGTGCACCGCAGCCTAGTCTCGGGGTGCTTATATTGTATATTTATGTTGTGGAAAATATACTCTTAATAAAATGGGAACCTTCATATAGTATTGTGTGTATAACTATGGAATAACATAGAGGGATAATCTATAACGAGTTGTATTACCTTTGTATGAGAACCTGAAGTACGTTAAGCCCTATTTAATTGAGATCGTTATAATGTTAATTGGGAACCGAGTAAAGAAAGGGTAGAATTTACAACGGTCTAGCTAGATAGTATGTCACTTAGCTAGGTGTTAATGTATTTAGATGGGTACTTGCGTTAGGAGTGCACAGTTAGACGAGAGGTGAAAATTTCATGTGAGTGCACGTCCTAACATGTACTTTGCATTTAATGTTTTAAATGTTTTTAAAGCACTTGCAGGTTTTTAAAATATCTCCACATTCGGGCTCTGACCCGTTTGCTTTTCAAATCTATTTTCTTGTAAAACCATTTTAGGTGCCCAGCCACAAGGACAGCATGCCTAGGATTATCACTCTGATGACGAGCTGTAGCTGTTTGTGGAAGCTACAGGGACTTGCTTTTAGACGCCTCTATCGTTTGGATTCCAGTTCCAGTACTTATCAGTTGTAGGGCATGTTGCCCATTTCTATTAGAGACATCTTTTACATTTCAGTTTTCAGACTTTGGTTTGTATTGTTTCAGTATACCGTTTTTAGTATTCATTTCAGTTGTGGGATTTGGTTGCGAGGAGTTTTTCCTCCGGATTTATTTATATCTTGTGATGGTTATTCTATTATCTCGTTATGGTGATTGGTGATATTATTCCTTGTTGTTCTTTCATTTTATGTTAATCAGACTTAAATTAAAATTTGACAACTTGGTTTTTAAATACTAGGTGGTTAGATATAATAAAACGTTTTCAACAGTGATGCTATTAACTGAGCCAACTTGGCATTTTGAATTAATTTAATAAAGGAGTAGCTACCCGGTATTTAATTAGTCGGGGTGTCACACTACTTTTCCGTTTGAAATTTGTATTTGGCGTGTG
Organism: Sambucus nigra; assembly: GCA_949130495.1. Classification (NCBI taxonomy): domain Eukaryota; kingdom Viridiplantae; phylum Streptophyta; class Magnoliopsida; order Dipsacales; family Adoxaceae; genus Sambucus; species Sambucus nigra. The sequence goes on from CASBWL010000485.1 coordinate 2,574,307, forward strand.
TGCTTCCTACCCCTTGGATGAGTTAGTCTCTTCTCTGAACACGACCCTGTCAGTTCACGCTATCGAACAAGAATTTTTTTTTATTCTAAATTAGTATTTGGATTTATTAGTTTTCTCTCTAATTTACTATTTGTCTCTAATTTTCGATTTTGGATATAAAGTTAACTTTTTGGTTTCCGATTTTAGTTTGTTGTGAGCGGATTTTTTTATTTTTTGTTTTGGTTTTCGTTTTTTGATTTTAGTTTGTTGGATACAAAGTTAGTTGTGAACTGACATCCAAAAAATTTCAGGACACGAGACGCGGGGACTCGGAAGAGAGAAAAAAGGGATAAGTAAGAATTAAATGTCTTCAAAAAAGGATCAGTTTTTGAGCCACTCCTAGACAAAGGCGACTATGAAGAGGGTAGTCGGAGAAGATGGTGAATTTGGAATAAGGTAAGAGGCAGGTGATGTTTTCACTTTCAATGATATTAATCAATGTAGAGCTTGAGCTAGCCGCCTCTAATCTCGCCAACTCATGAGCAAGATTAGAGGTAAAAATTTGTTCTTTCCCTTTCCTTTTCCCTTTCCTTATCTACTAATGGTTGGGATGTTAATTTTTTACATGCGAGGGGTACTTTTGTACTTTTGTTTTTATTGGGTACTGGTATGTTGGCCTTGGCTTTGATTGTTTCTGTTAATTCATACATTTGGATAAGTGGATAATGATGATACGACTCATATTTCTGTTTATCTTTCTTTTCATTTTGTTGTTGAAACTTTCTTTAAAATTTTATGCATTCTTAACAATCGTGTGTACATATTGAATTTTTTTGTTTAATTTATGAACTTCTTATCACTCTAGAGGAATGAATTCTGTCAAATAAGGAAATGATATAAATGAATGGGGTGGGGGAACTGAGAAAAGAATTTTATTCATGTTCCTTATTTTAAACAAATTTTAGCCAGCTTTACTCTCGGCACTTCAGTGTTTAGTTTGTGTTTTAGTTTCTTTTGATCATGGTTTTTGTCTAATCAAGAAGAAGATCCAAGTAATCATGATGCTTTTGGAGATTTCAAAAATTATTAGGTGACTACGACTTATCTCCTTCCAATCCTAGATATAGTAGTACAAAAGTACATATGTAGCCAAAAAAATATCTCAAAAGATATGGTAGTTGTATCCTATGTTGCATAGTAAATATTATAGAGATGAAACTATTCACGGGAGGTTTTAAAATGGAAAATAAGTCATGAAATAGAAAATAAGGTTGTACTTAGTTTTTTAACATAATTTAAACAAAAAGTACATTTTGTATTCATATAAAAAAAACATATGGAACCTTTCAATGCCGTACTTACTTTTTGATTCATATACAAAAATTAATAAATAAAAAAATCTGTTTATATATAAAAAAGTGTACATAATGGTTTTTCCTCCATCTTTTCCATTGTGTCGTGCCATTACTTTTTAGTTACATCTTAAAGGGGGGAAATTAAAAAATGTTAGCATTGAATTAAATTAGTATGTATTAAACCGAAATAATTCAATTACATAATGTATTTACTATGTAAACTTTGTTTAAAAAAATGATCCTTCCATTGTGTTCCAAATATCATAATCTGGAAAGTTGTTCAACTAATGAGCAGTTCCTAGAAATGAATGAGCTATACAACTACCTAATCGAGTTAATGTAGAGGGCATTTACTTCACTCCAATAGCATTTGAATATTTAACCTTAAGGGTTAACTTGGATCCCTACATTTGACGGAAGTACCATGCAAAAAAGAGTAACTGATTGAAGTTAATCATGGAAGAAGACTGTGAAGTGACAAAAGTTGCTTCAACTTAAGGAGAAAAAATCATTCTTCCTACATTAAATGCCAACAATTATCTAAACTGTGAAATCAACTTCAATTATTGTTTTATTTACATACAACTTTTATTTTCAATAACTTTATATATATATATATATATATATATATATATATATATATATATATATATATATATATATATATATATATATATAACTTATGTGATTGTAATGATAGGTCACTAACAAAAATGCTCTTGGATAAAATTTCGAGCGTGCCATCGACACGAGCACAATTTTATTACGGGAAAAAAATTATCGTCGTGCAATCTACTATAGGAGTCATGACGCGCACAACATTGGAAATTATGACCAAATTTTCAAAATTACACTTTGTTCTGTTGGGGAACGAAATTTTTTCTGTATCACAATTACGTACTTTGGAAAAAATTTATCGCTTTGCGATTAAGATGGTTCGTGTAAGGGTTTTTCGTCAATGATTTAACATATTATGATGTATGGTCCTATCAATGATGTACACTTTCGAAAATTAGCATCGATTAAATAATTTTGAAAAAAATATCTGACCCTAAGAAAAATTGACCATAATTGATATTTTGGAAAATTATACTATAATACAAAACCTTTATTATTTGACCACACAATTCATATACAATAGAATTGTCATTGTGCCTTCAGGCATGCGCATGACTTTGGAAAGTATGAAGATTTTTTTTAAATTACACTTTGTTTTGTTAGGGAACGAAATTTTTTTCGTTTTGCAATTACGTACTTTGAAAATTTTATCCGTTTTGCGATTACGTACATTTTGAAAATTTTCAGCGTGCCTTCAGGCACGGGCATACCCTAGTCTTTTATAAGTTCCATCCAACTTCTTTGCCTCAAGTTCAAGTCTTTTTGAGTAAACAAGTATTTTAAGCTTTGTTGGTCAGTAAAAATTTCAGAACTAACAGCATATAAGTAATGTGTCCAGATCATTAATGCAAAAACTACTACAGCCAACACAAGATCGTGTGTAGGGTAGTTGTGTTCATGTATCTTTAACTGTCGAGAACCAAAAGCAATAACCTTTTCGCGTTGCATTAACACACATCCAAGTCCTTGATACGAAGCATCACTATAAATAACTAAGCCTTCTGTACCCACTGGGATAGTCAATACTGGAGATGATGTCAACTTACCCTTTAAATTTTCAAAGATTTTATCACAATCACCACTCCACACAAACTTGTTGTCCTTTCTGGTAAGCTTAGTCATGGAAATGCAATAGAAGAAAACATCGATATAAACCTCCTGTAATAGCCCGCCAATCCTAAAAAGCTACGTACCTCCATCACATTATTCGGTCTTTCCCAATTCAATACTTCTTCTACCTTCTTGGGATCAACACAAATATCATCAATAAAAATAACATGCCCCAAAAATACTACCCTGTCTAGCTAAAATTCACATTTAGAAAATTTAGCATACAATTGCTTCTCTCGTACGGTCTGTAAAATAATATGCAGGTGGTTTTCATCCTCATCCCTACTACGAGAATATATCAAAATATCATCAATAAAAATAATAACAAAAGAATCCACGTATGGGTGAAATATACGATTCATCAAATCCATGAATACAGCCAATGCATTTGTTAACCCAAATGGCATGACAAGAAATTCATAATGTCCATACCTGGAACTAAAAGCAGTTTTAAAAATGTCCTTATCTCTTACTTTCAAATGATGATATCCGGATCTGAGTTCGATCATGGAAAACACTTTGGCTCCTTGCAACTGATCGAAAAAGTTATCAATTCAGGGTAATGGGTATTTGTTATAGATATTTACCTTATTCAATTGACAATAATCGATGCACAGTCTCATGGTTCTATCTTTCTTCTTCACCGATAATATTGGGGCTCCCCACGGTGATACAGTAGGCCTTATAAAACCACAATCTTACAAATCTTGCAACTGTATCTTTAGCTCTTTTAATTCTGCAGGTTTCATACGATATGGTGCAATATATTTGATGCGGTGCCTGGTACCAACTTAATCGCAAATTCTACCTCATGGTCTGGTGCTAACCCTGGGAGTTCTTATGGGAAGACATCTGCAAACTCATTAACTACTGGTATATCTGATAGTTTTCTAGCTTATTGTCGTGTGTCCACCACATAGGAAAGATAACCCTGACACCCTTTCCTTAACAATTCATAAGATTTTGTAGCAGAGATCAAATATGTTGGAGTGACATTTCGTTCCCCAAGAAATTTAAATTCAGGTTCACCCGGTAATAGAAACACTACCTCCTTTCTAAAGCAATCTAAATATACATTATATGAGGCCAACCAATCCATAGCCAGTATCACATCAATGTCACGCATATCAAGAGGTAACAAGTCAACTAGTAATTCTTTTTCACCCACTCACACCACAGACTACCTATATACCCTCTCAATAAAAACCAACCCCCCATTGGAGTAACAATAGCTAAAATAGAATCTAATGATGATAATAGTTTATTAAGATGCAATAGATAAAGCAAAGACACAAAAGAATGCGTAGAACCAGGATCTATCAACACATAATCATCTTTATCACCAATACGAAGTGTACCTGTCACTACATTAGGCATAGCTTATGCATCTTGTTGCGTCAGTGCAAACACTCTGCCTTGGACTTGACTTTACGATATACCTCCTTTACCTCCCCTGGTGCATTCTGTGCAGAACTCATACCTCCTACTACCACACTCCCAATTGATGTTTTAGCTTCCATCATTGGACAATTCTTTCGTAAGTTCCCTAGTTGATGACAATGGAAGCATAAAGGTCTCCTATCAGCTATTGTACACTCCCGAGACATGTGCCCTTGACCACTACATCTAAAACAAAACAAGACCCTCGATCCCACCACATATATATTTTCTGACCGACTCATCTCGGTCCTTCCACCTCGAACCTGAAATCTTCCACGTGCACTTTTATTATTTTTAAATTCTTGGCCCTTAGGTACTCCTCGTGCTACACTCTGAGTTGAGGTTCCCGTCTCCCATCTATATGATCTTATACCATCATGTCTATCTTTCTTCGAGTGTTCAACTTTCATTTCTTTCATTGACTTTTCTAGCACCATGGCCCTATCCACCAAGTCCACATAATTTGTGATCTTCATATTAGCAACCATGATTTTTATATCTACGCTTAGCCTAGTTTGAAACCGATCACATTTACTCTCTTCCGTCCTTACCAAGTCAGGTGTAAATCTAGATAAGGATATAAATAAGTCTTCATACTCTACCACTGTTCGGTTCCCCTATTTCAACGTGATAAATTCTTCCTCTTTCGCTTTTATATAAAGCCTTGGGAAATATTTTCCAAAGAACACCTTCACAAACCTCTCCCATGTAATTTATGGAGGATTTATTGGAACCACTCCCCCCATTGTAGCAAGTAACCTTTCTGTTGCATCCCACCATAAATTTTCATCATCTTCTAACCGGAAGGTTTCTAATAAAACCTTTTGTTCATCTCGCACTTCCATCACCTTGAATATTATTTCCATCTTTCTAATCCACCCCTTTGTCACTAATGGATCAGTAGTCCCCGTAAATGCTGGAGGACTTAACTTCATGAACCTCTCATGCAATTTATCCCTATCACTGTCATGTATTCAGCCTCTTGCTTGTTCCACCAATTGTACCACATCATGTAATATTCTTCCAACATCATCAATAGATTGGTGTTGAACCTTTGGTTCATCCACTTCAATATGTCTATGTCCTTGCTGACTATTAGGTACATAGGATGCCTCACCCTCTACTCTATCATGCGGCTCGTGTGGATCCATCACTCACTGCAATCTAATTCACTTAAACAAATACAATAGAAATAATTTAATATTAAGATTGTTAGTCAAAATCCAGATGCATAACAAACTCACTTTCCAGTGTTCACTACCAATCTACACCCTCACACCCTGTCCAGAAGAAAATAACCACACTCGGATACCAAGTTGTCGTGCTCTGACTTAAATAAGTTAAACTCACCCTTTTATTTAGAGATAAATTCCTTTAAACATTGCTTTACTCTAAATCTCTCGGGAAAAATACCATAAGATTTTTTTTCCATGTGTGGGTGAAAACATATCTATCTTTACATGTAACTTATAAGTACTACACAACTTTACATACCCAAGATGCTTAGTTTAACATTTACACATAAAGATTCTTGATGTTTAAACCATCCTAGATATCCTTCACTCCCCCGTTTTGAGGTCCTAACTTGGCCGCGAACTCCAAACGATAGGCATACCTGAAACATAACATTATAGGAGTGTAAGAAACACAAGCTTAGTGAATGACCTTATTCCACATATATAACCAATTTAAATAACCATTTTTATTTTCTAATGTTATAACCCAATAGTAATTGTGTAACTCTCCCAAGCCTGAACCCGCCAGTCCAATTAACTCCCAGTTAATGGGGAACACAAATTCCCATAATTAGGCCCGAATACAACAAAACTTTAAATTGGATTAACGGGCCACTGCATCCCATAGGACCCACATGTCCTTAACATTAGATAAAGAACTCGCCAGTCCGTATCATTACATAACATCGATTAACATTTTTAATCATATGCATATGTTTCATAAATATAACATCACTCCCAAAAGCATTTTAACACATTTACGAAACTACACATTTACATATGAACATATAATCATCTATATTTCATAGGACAAGTCACTCACCTTGGATTTTGTGCTAAGATTAATGCCAAACTACTTCCTTGGTATGGTAGTATTAGCTGCTTCCCCACCTAACAAGTCAATGACATTGGTATTTCAATACACCGATTAACATCAAACCCACTAATACATCGCATCATTTGGTCAATCAGAAATAGCTAAGGAAGAATTAAATATGATAATTCACATTTCTATAACATCCAAGTAAGTAGGGTTCTAACACAATTTACAGAATTAAATTACGAATTCGCTAGACAAAGTTATGCCCATTTTATAACAACCTTTTTCAAATCGTTTCTCAAGAAAAACGGCAACACAACTTCAACTTCCTGGAATTTTATAGATTTAATATAGCATAAATTTGAATAATATTCCACTCAATATCAATAAACACATTTAATAATATAAAATTAATGTTTCATAATTTTTAGGGCTCATTTTCTATGTCGAGCAAAATGTCAAATAACTGGTATGCATTCCTGCTCCTTTAGGGCAGATTTTAAACAAAAACTACAAGCTATCACCCGAAGTTCATTCCTTGGTATTTTTACACAATTTTCGGATATCTTATACATGTATGAGTCTATTTTCCAATAAGTATTCCACGATTTATACCATTTTTAGTACAACTACGTCAAAAAAGAACATTAAAGTAAAAATTAACATTTTTAAGCATACATAACCTCCACCTTGAGTATCAATCATGGAAACATATAATAAACATGTCAAACATAAATAAACATAAAAAACCTGAATTTACTAAATTAGAAAGCATCATAAGGAGGGAATTTAAATCATGTTAGCTTTAAAGTTAACATTTACGATCCTAATACACGTTCTTACACATGTTCTTAAACCATCCTTGTTCCAACACAATTTAGCAATATGGGTATCATTAAAATATTTATCCAAATCAAAAATAAAAGTATGCCAAGTGTATAACTCATCCATATGACCAACGTTAATAAATAAGTAATTACCTTATGAGGATTCCTCGATTTATAGAAATTTTCCAAGGATTTCATCCTTAACTTTCTTCTCTCTCTATCGCTTTAGGAAAAACTCTTGTTCATGGATGAATTGGAGGAACAAAGGGGTTGTTTTAAGAAGTTTAAGTAGGCAACCATAACCCACCTTCTAACCAATCTGAAAATAGCACATGGTGTGCTAATAAGACAAATATCACTTAAGGGATGGACAAATTTGCCCTTATTTCATACATTCGGTATAACTTCTCGTTCGAACCTCCGTTTAGCACACCATTTGTTGTGTAACAACCTTAATTCATATAAATACAAATTTTATATTTTTTGTTTTTCCAAATCATAAAACTAGTACACCTAATTTGGGCTCTAAATAGGAAAATAACAATTTACCGAAAATCTCAAAACTTCCACATTTGGCGACCAAACATTGCCAATTTCGCACCAACACCCTAATTTACTTTTATAACCATAATCATGCATTAGAAACCAATGTTATCATGCATTTAACCACATAACTAGTCATATTATCTAAACATGTTATCCCCGATCATAAGCTCGATTAGGATCTAATATAAACCACATATATATCACATTAGCATGCATCCCCTAGACATGATAATTAACATATTTAACACACATAACCAATTTATAACTAATAGATAATAACTTATACTTAATCATGTAATTATCCTTCCTAATCATACTTTAGGGCCTTACAATATAACTTCCAGATGCATGATTCTTGTGGGACTTCTCTTAGATGACTTGTCTCGGGCTGATCATAGGGATGTTCCCCTATGAACTCAGCAATGAAATCGATGAGGACCTACCCCTTGATAGTATTCCTTGGTTCAAAATGAATATCAAATCTTTTGAGCTCAATCGACCATTTTAACAGTCGACCTGAGAGGTCTGGTTTTCCTAGTATAACTTTGAGGTGGTGCAAAATAACTACGAAGATGGAGTGGGCCTCAAAATTATGCTTCAGTTTTCTCGAGGCTAGCACTAGTGCAAAGGTGAGCTTCTCCAATGGCAGGTATCGCTGCTCGGCATCTAAAAGAGTTTTTTTGCATAATAGACTGGATGCTGGCCACCCTTGTTCAAACTTACTAAGGCGTAGCTTATAGCATGATCTTATACTGCAAGGTAGGGATCGCTTTCTCTAGGGATTACAAGACAATGGGCCTTGATGAGGTAGGCCTTAAGCTGTTCTAAGGCCCTCGAGCAACCCTCGTTCCACACCACACTCTTAGTTTTCTTCAGCAATTGGAAAAACGTCTGGCATTTTTTTGAAGATTTAGAGATGAATCGATTTAGGGGAGAGAGCAGTCTTGTGAGATTCTGTACATCTCTCATAGTTTGACGCGACTGAACCCTAGTGATAATATCGATTTGGTCAGGATTAGCTCTTCTACCTCTCCCGCTATTGATGTAAAAAACTAGATTTGATCTAATTAATTAATCACTGATAAATATGAGTAAAAAAATAAGACAATAGATTTTTAAAGTGGTTCAGCCTTAGTGAAATGGCCTACGTCCACTATCTTATATTACTTCGTGTCTTGCCTTGGTCTCAGTACGTTCTCTTATGATTGCTTCCCCTGCCATGAGGGTATTACAATGTATTTATAGCCCTTGGGCTGTCAGTTTGAATAGACTATATGCCATTATTAAAATAGGCATATACATATATACATGGTAAGTAATGATTGTAAAACAATAAACATTGAATCTGTCTTGGTCATTTGGTCTTCCCAATAAGTTGCTCGGAGTGCTAAGTTGCTCGGTAGGCTTGGTACTTTGAGTAGCTCGGTACTTTGAGTTTGTGCCATGTTAGATGACACATGTCTTCATATAACTGGTCCATATCAGCTGATTAATTTTTGTATCAACAGAATCCCCCAATATTTCACAGTTGAGGTTGGATGTGAGAGTGTGGAACATTTTTCCCAAAAGTTACTTGGGCATATTTCTCATGTATTGATTAATTTCAGAACTTCAACACTTGTAAAAATTTTCCACTTTGCGTAACAGTTTTGAGCGGGAAATGGCAAATTTGTAAGTATTTTGAATTTTGAGCGAACGCTTAGGTATTTGCATCTTTTTCCCTTGATTAGCTATCATAAACACAACAGATATCACGTGTTATCATTACTTTTCATGTTTTCCAAGGAATCGTATATAATGGTTGTAAAATCCGATTGTCTTCTATCTTTTGCTATCTTATTTCCAAACTCTTTGTCTTCTTGTGTCTCTTCTTATGAACGTTCTTTAAAGCCATCTGCCTTAGCTGATTCCTTAATATTCTGTAATAATTTCTTCTTTCTTTCTTCTTTCTTTATTTCAGTCATCATGGTTTACCTTATCGAATCATTGGATAAGTTTTGGGACTATTTTGAGATTCCTTCTTGAGTTGATTTGAAAGAACCTCCTTTCCCTTCTGATTTATTTTCTCTAGCTGAGGGACACTGGTTTCCCTCTATTTTTGTAGCAGAATGTGGCTTTTCTTTCCCGCCTAATCCCTCATATTTGGAATTTTTCCACTATTTTGATATTGTACCTGCAAGAGTAGTTCCAAATACATGGAGGGTAGTTAATGACTTACATAGGTTGAACCTAATTCATGGAACTCATTCTAGGGATTCCTGAAGTTATGTATTGTTATAAATGGGTCACCAGCGACACCAATTTTTTATTTAAAAACTAGGTTTTCTAACAGAGCTTTAGTGGTCAATATCCCAGATTCTAATAGGGATTATTTTGAACAAGGGGTTATGATGAAAAATTGGTAACACCCCCCACTAAATGGTAATGACTTGTACTAAGGTCCCAGATGTCCACCTTATGGCAATGGGATAGGTTGTTGTTTTTATTTTTAAACTAGCTCTATATTTGTTTGATAAAATGTTTGACTGACGTTTACTTTTCAATTTTATTTGCAGTTGACAGTAAAAGAAACCCCCTAAAGAGAGTGATATTAATTTAAAGGATTTGATATTTATCTGGAGTTTGCATCAATCAGTCGTTGTGGAGCATGTGATGTCTTCTTCCTATTTGCTGAGATATAAGAACACCACTTACTCTTTTATTGATCTCCCTCTTGCTCATCCTTTCATAATTGATCTTGATCAGGCTCTAGCATCTTCTTCAATTGTTAAAGAATCTTCTTCTGATTTGGGCAGTTCTATTGCTGACTTGATGATGAAGAAGAGAAGAATGCCTGATCTTTTTCCCAAGATTATACCTGGTGCGGATGGGACAAAGAAGAGCAAAGAAGATGTCCCAGCTGAAGGGAATAAGAAAAAAGATATTGCTCCATCTAGGGGAATAGTCATAGCTGTCAAGGAGGTCAGCAAGAAGCCCCCTATTACTCCAAAAGAGGCAGCATAATTGATTGAAGGGGTTCCTATTGTTCAAGAAGAGACAACCCCTTTAATTGAAGAGGCTGCTCCTTTGAAAATATTGAGAAAGGGGTCTTGTTGAGAAGACCATTGATGCCGTTGATCAACCTGATGGGTTTGATATACTTATTTGAGAGATGGTTTTCCAACATTCATTACTCTTGGCTTGGCCAAGAAATTGATCTGGTCTGGAACCCTTCCTGATCACAAAGCTACAGAGACTTCTACTCCTTGGGGGGAAGTCACTGACTTAGCAGCCCAATACCTTGCATGAGTAAGTGTCATTATACATGTCCTTTATGTTTTTAATTTTCATATTCTAACATGAGTTCTCTTCTTCTTGCAATTTTTGGTGTATTTCAATAATATCCTAGAGAAGTATGAAGCTATCAAATCTTATTTCTCTTCTAGTGAAGTAGAAGAAGCCATTACTGGGTTATCAAAATCTTTATAGAAGTCCCGACAGAAGTATGAGAATAAAAAAACTGCTTGGGAAAGTAAAATCAAGGCTGCTGAGACAGCTCAACAAAAGGTTGTAGAAGTTGCAAGGGAGGCTGATATAGCTCGGTAACAAGCTGTAAATGCTTCCAAGGAGGCATAAGAGAAATTAAGGGTTTCCGTTACTAGCAAAGAGGAAGCTGAGAGCAAGATTGAAGAGGCTGAATGACGTAAGAAAGAATTTTAACAGAAAGTTAAATCTGTTGAAGATCAACTTAAAGAGAATGTATGCTAACGATTTGAGTTGCATATTTTTTAATGGTTAATTTAATCACAATTTTTTATTTCCTCTTATATTTATGCAGATTTTACATCATATGGTCCCTCACTCCCTTTTATTTTTTTCTCTTCGGGTAAAGCCGTGGATATTAGAGAATGCAAAGCACTGATATTGTAGTGAAGGATAAGAATAATTTTGATTCTTATGTCAGATAATCTATCATTGATGAATTTATAAGAAATGAAAAAAACAGTAGTATACATTGAGGTGGACTATATTGAGAAAGATGGAAGATATCAGTAAAGACGTGATAGAAAGTATGCCGAAAGATTTAAAAAATAGAAAGAAGCCAAATTAGGTAATAAACGAACCGATCATGGTACTATTTTTTTATTGGTCATGGTGCTGGTGGTGATAGACATTTCATTATGTGTGCAAATATGATAGAGTATGAAAATATGATTTATTTTAGGAGGGTGGAAGATGAAAATAATTTTCCTAAAGGCAAAGTGTTGAAATATCGATCACCAGACTAAATTAGCGCTTCTTACACTAGAGGATCACAAGGATCTTGATAGGACATGTAATTATGTTAGCATTGCGGACCATGCTTCTATAGAAGTGGATATGTATCATTTTTGATAAATCACACCTCGATTTAGCATATAGACTTTTGCGAGGGAATGTAGTGTACCCGTATAATACTGCAGTTATACACTCGAGTACCGATGACTTTACTAATCCAAAGGAAACAAGGTTAATTGGACACATAAGAGATGAAAATGATCATAATTTGATGTCATATGATGTAATTATGCAAGTCATTAAAATAAATAACATTCGTGGGTTAAGTGGGAGATCCGGTGGTCCTATTTTCAACCAAACCGGACTAGTCATCGGAATGTACGAATTCATGTAAGTCCAGTTTGAATACCTAATTCCTCCGGATACTATTGAAATTCTGTAAGAGCTATATGGATCCCGTGAAACGAAGTCAAAAAAGAGAATCTCAAAGTAAAGATGAAATCTCATCGAAACGATTGCTTTGTGAGATGTTGGCTAACTCATAAATCTTAATGCAATTATTAAATTTCGTAACAAGGTGTTTTTCAGGAGCTCACCACACGTGTTTTGGGTAACAAGTCAATCTTTTTTTCATATTGCATTATTTTGTTATTGATTTTAAGCTTATATAATATATCGTTGAATTTTATTTTTTATCGGTATTAAGAGTCATTATATTGGTGTTTAATAACAATATGTTACCTAAGTCCACCAAATTCGTCTGTTAAATAACAATATATACTCGTGTTAGGAATGAGGATGATAAGTATGACTTGTACCTTTTAGTAGTTTTCGTGTAAGGAACTCAATTACTCGGATGAACTAAAGCGTGAGGGTGTTCGAGTGTCCCTAGTGATGTTACTCTAAGTTGCACGTAAAGGTTAGTGTAATGTTCCAATCTAATACCTGAAGAGTCCATAGTGATTACTCGTGAAATGTTCATTTCCTGGTGCATTGCCTTGCTGGAGCATGATCTGAGACCTACTTTGCAACTGTGAATCACTTGTACATTTAAGAGAGTGAGTTGTACCTTGGTTTTCTCAAAAGAGTGTGAAAGTGACCTAATGTACTACACCCATTATGTCTTGAAGTTCCCTACATGAGTGTCGATTTTCTTTATATTTGTTTCTCAAATGGACCAACTGAGATGATTTGAGTTAATTATCAATATACTTTTAATAGGAGTGTTTCTCATTTTTAATGCATGCTAATGATTTGAGTTGCATAGAGTAACATTTACTATTTGCCTCATTCTGAATTCCAAATTTGGTGGACTTGAACATTATATTGTTATTCAACACTAATATAACGTTTTCTTGATAACAATAAAAAACAAAATTCAATGATGTGGTATAAGCTTAAAATCAATAATAAAAGAATGCAACATGGAAAATGGATTGAATTGTTACCCAAAACATGCCTAACGAGCTCCCAAAGAAACACATCCTTGTTGTGGAATTTACTATTGACATCGAGGTCCATTAGCAAACTAACTTATCACAAAGCGATGCATTTAGATGAGCTTTCGTCTTTAATTTGACATTTTCTCTCTTTGGACTTCTCTTCTCGGGATCCACATAGCTCTTCCATAATTGCAATATAGTATCAGGCGGATTTGGTTAATTGGCTGGGTCTTGCTTGCATGCATAAATCCCTATGACTAGTCCAAATCGGTTGAAAATAGGACCACTGAATCCACCACTTTAAGCTAGACATGTTATTTCCTTAAGTAACTTGCATTCCGACACCATATAACATCAAATTTGGATCATTTTCATCTTTTATGTGACCAATAAACCTAATCTCCTCCGTAGTAGTAAAACCATCGGTACTCGAGTATATAGTTGTAGCATTGTACGGGTACACTACATTTCCATGCAAAAGTGCATATGCTAAGCCCAATGTTTAATTTATCAAAAATTCATCCCTACTCAACTCTATAAAAGCATCGTCCACGATGCTAGCATAATAACATGTTCTATAAAAATCCTGGTAATCCTCTATGGTTAGAAGCGTCTTGTCAGTGTGGTGATCGATATTCAACATTTCTCCTTTAACAAACTTATTTTCATCTCCCTCCTAAAATAAAATGTATTTTCATTTTTATCACATAAGAACACTTAACAAGAAGTCTATCACCATCGACACCACGATCCGTAAAAACATCAGTACCACGACTGGTTCGTTTGTTATCCAATTCAGCTTCCTTTTGTTTTTTAAATCTTTCTACATACTTTGTATCATGTCTATATTGATATCTTCCTTCCTTCTCGATATAGTCCACCTCGATGTATAATATCGTTTCTTTCATTTTTTTTATAAAATTCATCAATGATGGCTTGTCTCACATCAGAAGTAAAAATTATTCTCATCTCTACTACAAAATCATTGCTCAACATTCTCTAGTATCTTTGGCTTGACCTGAAGAGAAAAAAGGAGGGAGAGACCCTATATCATCCTATCCTTAGCTTAGTCTCCAATCTAATATTAGGCTATAAAAAATCCTAAAGCCTTTAGCTATTGGTATTGAATTATTTTTAGAGAGTTGAGTTATTCTAACGTTTGTGTGAATTCTTCTTGATTTTAATTGACGTGTTGCATCTAACAAGTTTAGTTGGGTGCTTTGCGGGACTATATACTTGGTATTGTAGATTTTTCTAGGGCTGGTATTTATGGATTAGGATGAGGAATGGTGTAAAATGTTTGGGTGTAATAGCTTGTTAGATCCTCTAGTATCTAGAGTCTTCAATTGTAAAAGGTTCGGCTGAGAGAGGATCCTCTGTAGTATCTTTGACTTCCAAACTTTCCTATGAATTTATTATTTGCTCACCCACTAATAATTTTTCACTCACCAATTTCATGAACATTAGCATATGTAGGTTGTTCAAATATTGTCAGTCTGGTTACCCAGCTATTAAGCAGGAAGAAAGATATAACTTCCTATTCGATAATCAGACTAGATGGTTTAAGAGGATCTACATGCCTTCAAGAACTGAAAGGGAGATAAGGACGTCAATGGAAAGTCATAAAAATAAGATTTTTGGACGTTTTTGCGATTTATGGGTAATCCGAAATGCTAAAACATCCTCTCCAGTAAATAGAAGGGCAATGCCCATTTTAATTAACAATCAGATGCTTTCAATTCTTAAATAATTGGTTGAATAAGGTAGCTAATTCAGATGGAACTTGGGAGAGGCTTGGTTATCTTAAATTCAATGCAAAGTTAAGAGACTCGTGCTCCAACAACTGAACCTATATGTGAAACAAAAACGTATGACGTTGTCTGATAATTGGTTAAATTAAATTCGCAAGTTTCTAAGTAAACCTTATTTAATTAGAGATTACTTTTAAAGAAAATAAAGTCAGCCCCTAATCATGCATCTAAAGTGCGCGTGTCAACCCATAAATAAATAACGCATGCGACACAAATTTAAGGAAAAATCCCCGCAGGGCAAAACCTTTTATTTCTAAAACTTTGAAAAGTTTAGAAGACCATTGACTTACATACAACCTGATAATTGCCCACAAGTGTAACACAATGTGTCTTCGTCAAACCTTCAAAGAATCGGATAGAAATATCATCGTCTAGAATTTCTCGTAGGAACTCTAGGTGATCAGCAATGAAGAAGAGAACGACTTCTCCACAAGGGTTGAACAATAGTAGAGCTATGTTCTTGGGTTTCAAAAAGGATTCACAAGGGTATGGCAATGTTGTGTGAATCAAAACATGAGTCTTGGGACTAAAAAATATGAAGACTTGAGGTGATAGAACTCTCAAAAACGTATTTCCAAGTATTGTAAAATAACTCCCCCGAGGTTGTCTTTTATAGGAATCCAAAACGAATTTTAAAACTTTGGGACTCTTGCTAGCGTCAGGTACCCCGAACCGGTTCGGGTTTAATGCAAACCGGTTTAACCCCAAAACCGGTTCGACCTTCGGTTTGAGAAACTTCGTTGGTTTGGGGCTAAAGATACACAACATTCTTCCAAGTCTTTTCTCATAATTTTCTCCATTTTCAAACGGCCATAACTTCTTCACCGTAGCTCGGATTAAGGTGTCATTTCTTCCAGTATCTTCATTGCGTTAATAATATCTTCAACATTTCAGTTGACTGGACCTCTGTACAGTGGCTGTAAAATTACCAAAATTCCCTTGGACTTTCATATCTTGCCTTATTTCACTGTTTTGACTTCTCTTGTGTACCACTTGCATAAAGTCCCTAAAATTGTGGAACATGAAGTCGTTGAGGTAGATGTGGGACACATGATGTAGATGATGAATGCTTGATTCCCGGAATTCCGATTGAGGCCGTCATGTGATATCGTTAAGAGACGTGCCTTTTGTAGTGGCATACGACATATACAAATGTAAGATAACGGACATGAGAAATATGTCCTTAAGGCATGTAAAGTATCATATATGGGTGCATGTGTGTCAGAGACACGTGTATTAGAAAAATGTGACACATAACCCAACTTAAAGCAAAATTCCTTAAGGTGTCCCCTCCTCTTGCAATGGGAACAAACATATACATGCCTAGGAACACCTCTCTCAAAAACTCTAGGACGAGCTCTCCTAATAGGAATGGGACTCCTAGGTGGGTTAGGGTGAGACACATGTGAAACTGTCAATAAAGTGGAAACTAGCTCGGGTGATAATTGGGAAGTAGAAGCACCGTCATGACTTATTCCTAACATATCACCTTTACCCTTAAGAACGACCTTTTCAACCTTCTTAGGTGCATTCTCAAACTTGACTTTGACCTCCCTGGAATTTTCGAGATCACTCTCTAGTTGGGATACACGTGTTGTCAAACTAGATAACGTGTTGGTCAAATCACACTTCTCCTTTCTCAAAACCTCATTCTCTCTCTCCAAATCTAAAACCCGATGACCTAAATCTCGATTATACTTATTTGTTTTCATGGTCTCGGTGTACAAATATCTAAAGTCCTTTTGGAACTCACTTTCATCTCCACTCTCACTGCCACTTTCTCCCTCAGTTGAAGAACACAAATCACCGTCATCGCTCTCGTGTGCACTCTCGTGAGACAAAGTCGGTGTGCTCACAAGACTAGAAAAAGCGACAACCATCCCATGGGCTAAATCTTTATTGGACTCATCTCCCTCATTACCCTCATAACCCTCACTATCACTAAGTGTGGCAGGCATAGCTGTCTTTTTTCCCTTTCTCCTTATCCTAGTAGGACACTCTTTAGCAATGTGCCATTTTCCCTCACACTCAAAGCACCTGATCTCATCCTCCTTGTCCAATCTTTGTACTCCACTTTCTTTTTATTTGATAAAAAAGATCTCTTTTCATTGGAAGAATTTTCTTTATTCATTTTTGAGAAACTTTTTAAAAAAATTCGCAAATAAGGCCATATCTTTAAAATCAAAATCTTCCTCAAAATCAGACTCACAAACTTTTTCTTTCTTTTTCTTAAAATGAGTCTTTAAAGAAATTCAATTATCCTTAGCCTTAATGGTTTTGGGAAACATGTCAATCTCATAGGTTTGAAGATCTTCTATAAGTTCTTTTAACTTAAATGATTTCAAATTTCCCAAAGAGTTCAAAACAGTGACTTTAGGAATAAAGCATTTTCGAAGAGATCTCAAAATCTTTTTAACTACACGCATGTTATCAATCACCTCACCCAAATTCAAACATGTGTTAACAATGTCCGACAAACAAGCATAAAAATTATCAAAGCATTCAGACTCAGATATGGTAATAGTCTCAAATTGGGCGGCCAAATTTTGTAATTTTGAGTCTTTAACTGCGTTCGAACCCTCATGTGTCAATTTCGAAACATCCCATGCCTCTTTAGATGTGGTGCACGTCATAATTTGACGGAACTCATCGGGAGTGACAGCTCCAGAAATAGCACTCAAACCACGGGAATTAAAATTAGACATTTTATAATCATCTTCAGTCTAGGCTGACATGGGTTTTAAAGAGGAGATATTATCAACGGTGACCATGAGAGGAGTCCACCCATTTTCACAGAGCAACCAAACACGTTCGTCAATAGATTATAAAATAGATTTCATATGAGCTTTCCAGTAGGCATAATTAGACCTGTCAAACGTAGGCATCTAATTATATAAGTGCTCCATAGGAAAAAATGCCAATTTTCACAATCTTGATTTAAAAAGGAATCAATATCACACAAATTATGCGGAAAATTGGAATACGCGATAAGTTAGCATAACCTTCTCTGATACCAATTTGAAACAAAAACGTATGACATTGTGTGATAATTGGTTAAATTAAATTCACAAATTTCCAAGTAAACCTTATTTAATTAGAGTCTACTCTTAAAGAGAATAAAGTCATCCCCTAATCATGCATATAAAGTGAATGTATCAACCCATAAATAAATAACGCATGCGACACAAATTTAAAGGAAAATCCTCGCAGGGCAAAACTTTTTATTTCTAGAACTTTGAAAAGTTTACAAGACCATTGAATTAAATACAACCTGATGATCGCTCACAAGTGTAATGCATGGTGTCTTCATTAAATCTTCAAAGCAACGGCTAAAAATATCGTCGGTTGGAATCTCCTGCAGGAACTCCAGATGATCAGCAATGAAGAAGAGAACGACTTCTCTACAAGGGTTGAACAAAAGTAGATTTGTGTTCTTGGGTTTCAAAAAGGATTCACAAGGGTATGGAAATGATGTGTGAATCAAAACATGAGTCCTCGGACTAAAAAATATGAATACTTGAAGTGATAGAACTCTAAAAAACGTCTTTCCAACTCTTGTAAAATAACTCCCCCGAAGTTGGCTTTTATAGGAATCCAAAATGAATTTTAAAACTTTGGGACTCTTGCCAGCATCAGGTACCCCAAACCAATTTGGGTGTACTACGAACCGGTTCGCCCCCGAACCGGTTAGACCTTCGATTCAAGAAACTTAGCTCGTTTGGGGCTAAAGATACACAACATTCTTCCAAGTCTTTTCTTATAATTTTCTCCACTTTGAAAGGGCCATAACTTCTTGATCGTAGCTTGGATTAAGGTGCCGTTTCTTCCAGTATCTTCATTGAGTTGAGATATTCAACTCTACAGTTGATCAAACCTTTGTAAGGTGGCTATAAAATTACCAAAATACCCTTGAACTTTCATATCTTGCCTTATTTCACTGTTTTGACTTCTCCTGCGTACCACTTGCATAAAATCCCTAAAATTGTGGAATGTAAGGTCGTTTAGGCAGATATGGGACACATGATGGAGATGATGAATTATTGATTCTCAGAATTCCAATTGAGGCCCTCGTGTGAGATTGTGAAGAGACGTGCCTTTTGTGGCGGCGTACGACATATACAAATGTAAGATAATGGACATGAGAAATATGCCCTCACAATATGGTAACTCATTTTTTTTGCCTTAACCCTCACTTTTTAATGTGATATTTTACTTAACCCCCACTTTGTTAATATCTTTGATATACCCCATGCACGAGAGGGTTATCTCAAAATATTGAATAAAAATAGGGGGTTAAGTCTAAAGACTTATTTGACTTTATCCACTCTTTATATGACATAAATTATATTTCAATGGCCAAACACAAAATAAACACCAATTCTAAGGAGAGAAACTAAGGATTTATAATATTCAAAATCTAGGAATGTTCTAAAATGAGGAGTACATGGGGTATTTATATGGGGGAAATACTTGTTAATCAAGTAATTACCTAAATGACTAAAAAAGACAATCATTAACAAAAATATACATAATTAGTCCTAAAAATGCTTGGAGACCAATTAAAGATATTAAAGGAAATAAAAGAATAAATATTAAAGGAAATAAAAGAAAAAAAATAAATGAAAACTAGTAACAAATATTAAAATTAGTAATATGCCCTAATTATGAACCCATTTCCATCATTCTCACTGACCCAAAAAAGTTTGTCCTCGAACTTAAAATGACAAATTGTAGTAGCCCGAGTCGCACCAAAAATGCTTGCCGAAATTGTGTCCAACCATACCACACGAAAAAAATATTTTGAAATAATTTGTCTCTTTTTGTATGAGGATTCATACGATCTTTCAGGGATCTTGGACTTTCTTGATTTAGGGTTTGGTTCCATAGGTATCTGGACAGGGCTTATGGATTTGTGGTAAAAATTTAAGGGAGGCTAGAGTTTGTAAGTAGTGGAGTGGATAGTGAATTGGGAGATGAAACCCTAGATTTGGATTATTGTGAATATTGGGTTTGATTTTGGGACAACGAGGCCAAATTAGGGTTCAAAAATTAGGTGGGGTTGATCGGAGAGGGGGAAGGTTTAGTTGTTCTCCTTGAGATAATGGTGGGGTCGTCGCATGCTATTGTTATAGGCGGTGGTTCCCTCTAATCAATGTCAGGTTCGATTGGGGGTTTTTCGGTGCCGACATGTTGCGCTAGATAGGTTTCGGCCTTTTTGAATGTTCCGGCTGATTTTCGGTGGTATTCGTGGTGGTGGCTTATTGAATTTTGGATAAGAGGAATTGGAATAGGGAATCAAATTTCTTGTTGAGTTCTTGAATGCTTCCTCACAATTCTTGAATTTCTTCTTCTTTTTGTGATTTCTTCGGAGCCATAGAGAATGTAACGTACGATTTATTGATAATTCAACACACCGATACACAAATACACCAATGTTGGAGCGACACTTGCTCTGATACTAATTTGACGTAAACTATATGTCACTGGCTAAAAACAAAACAAACACCAATCCTAGAGAGAAAAATTAAGAATTTCTTATATTCAAAGTCAAAGAATGTCTTCGAATGAAGAGTCCATGGGGTATTTATATGGAGTAAATACTTAGTAATCAACTAATTAACTATATGACTAAAAAATACAATCATTAACAAAAATATACATAATTAGTCCCAAACATGTTTGAAGACCAATTAAAAAACATAAAAGTAAACAAAAGAACTAAAATAAAGGAAAACTAATAACAAATATTAAAATGATTAATATGCCCTAATTATGAACCCATTCCCATCATTAGAATTTATATGTCAAATTAGACATAACCCCTATGTTGAGTGCAAAGTCAAAGGATTATAAAAATGAAGGGTTCAGTGAAATTAGGCATTAATATTTGGAGGTTAAGTAAAAAAGACCTTATTGATTTTAATAGGATATCCTAATACTATTGCAATTTTTTGGTGACTAGAGGAGTCACGATATTCAATTTGTAGTTTAGTAGCTGAAGAAATAATATCAGTTTATTTATCTTGTTTTTGAATAAAATGAAATTTCTATGCAACTTTAATAGTGGGAGTTTATGTTGTCCAGAGAACATGGTCCTCCAATCGTCTCGTTGTAAAAAAATAACATAGTTATACCTCGGCCCTAGGTCTGAGTTAGTATTTTCAACCATTGAGGCATTTCCAGACTTAATGTCATTGTTTGTGTAAGGGATGATGGGGTCGGAGGGAAGGGGGTTTTATGGATCCTATTCTAAATCCATGTGTTGCTCGGGCTGATGTATGTCGTCATCGGTTGTATATTAACCATTGTCTTCTCAGACATTTCCCACTATTTTTTATTTTGTAACGGTGTATGAGTTTTTAAATGAGATAAAAGTATTGGAATAACATCCCTCTGTTATTGTTAATTTGCGTGGACTACGGTCACATCGTAGCTATTTACTTATATTTTTGGTACAAATTGCGTGTAGTCTTACTGCTTGTTTGAGAGTTTTTTAGAGGAAGGAGAAGAAAGGAAAGGAAAGTAAAGTTTTATTAGGAGAGAAAGAAAAAGAATGGAAAATTTATAAGAGAGAAAATAAAGAAACAGAATAGAAAGGATTTAGGAAGGAAGATAAAATAATCTTCTTTTCTAGTGCTTGAAAGTTGGAAGGAAAATAGGTTTTTAAGGGAAATAATATGCACTCTTTATAAAACTTTCCTATCTCTCCATTTCTTTCCGATTTGGAAGGAAAGTTTTGGAGAGAAAGGAATGGAGATTTTTTTAAAAATTTTCCTTTCTTTTCTCTCCTTTTAAACTCCCAAACGACGAAAATGGCAAAACAACACTCTCTCTTATGTAAACTCCCAAACAACGGAAGGAAGCATAATTTCCCTTCCTTTCCTTTATTTTCTCTCCAAAATAAAACTCCCAAACAAGATTTTGTTCGTGATTGATTATGTTTTGTATATAACAATTTAGGGTCTTTTATGTTCTTGTGCATGTAGTATTTTCTATCCGGTTTGTAAATTTTGCATGTAGTTTTTTTGTCCACGTGTACTATGTGAACTTTGTGTGAAAATTGTTCGATTTTCTTTTGTGCTTCCAAGGTATTTTGGGGAATTTATGATATGAATTTGTTCACACTCAGATAATGGAACATTTAGATAAACATTTTGTAAAGTTATCTATAGTATGTATGCACACACACACACACACATATCAATTATGACGAGTTTCGTATAATTTGCAGTTTCAAGTTTTACATAAATTACCAGACATGCAAAATGTATGTGTTATAATTAGGTTTTCAACAGTAGGATTATAGTTATACATAGTGTATGTAATGCAGTTGGAATTGGGCGTAATAAATTGGATAGTAATTATGTGAATTCAGATTTATATTGTTTAGTCTGAAAATTGAAGATCATATGGGAGTTTTGAATAATAAAGCGTGTTGGTGGTGGTTTGCGTCGGAATGACCACATACAAAGGAGTGGGAATTTGGGATGCACAAGTGCTAAGGACTTAACTGTATATTTCCAATGATCATGGAGTTGCGTGTAATACCCCGTATTTTTATGCTATATTAATTTGGGGATTTATTAAATTTAATGTGAGTTAATTATTTAATATAAATTCGAAAATTAATTATGTTATAATTATTAACGTGATGAGAGTTAGTAATTATGGGAAATTTGTTGAATATTACTAATGAGCAAAGTAATATATAATATTGGTTATATTAAATGTCACGAGTGAATAAAATGACAATTTTGGAAATTTGACTCGGGACACGCCCGTGTCGCATCGGGACTAAATATTGATGAACAAAAGTGAATATATTATAAGTTGCTCGTATGGTCGTTTTGAGTGATCCAATAGTGTCCTTAAGGGTCGGGATATTAAGAAAAGTGTACCCGGGGGTTTAGTTTGGGTCTCTGGGCATTTTTAGGCCTATTTAACACCCCATGAGGGCATTTTGGACATTTTACATTTTTGGGTAATTAAACCCACGAAATTTCAAGGGTTATATCAGATGTCTAAGGTTACCTTCAAGGGTTAAAACAACTAAAGACAAGTGACGGCCATAGGAGAGGTAAGGAGAGAGCTCTCAAAGCAATCCAAGGCCCAAAATCCATCCGTTTGCACCGCCACCACCACAAACGCGCATATCGCGCGGGGAACATGACGCGACTTAATATTTGTCTCAAAAGTGCGTATTTATCTAGGCTCAAGTGCAAGCCTTGTCGCTCAAGTAATAACCCGGTAAGTCGGGATCGTCTCCACAGGGATCGAAATTGCCAAACAATAACAAGAAGAATTACCAAACCTTGAACTGATTTCTTAAAAGAAATAAAAAGATGATTTATTTGTGGAAAACTTTCTAAAAATTTACTTATGTAAAACAATTAGAAATCAACAACGAAACTTGGATTTAACAATTTAGAGAAAATTAGGGTAGGGTACAATCCCTCAATCCTTAACAAATTATCCTTTAGAATACTAGAATTATAAATCAAAATTCTTGATTAAATCCAGTCCTTATAATCTCTAAGCATTACATATATGAGGTTCAAGCCCGCATCATATGAAATCAAAGATCAATATAAAGCGGTGAACAACAAATTATACATACAAAGCATTCTTAAACATCCCAAGTACCTAGGGTAAGAGAGATTAAAAGATATGACAATGCATATATGATTTTCATTCACGATTCAATCAATATTTTCATTTATTTTCTAATTTTCCATACAAATAATTTGTATTAGGATTAAGTTCATGTACCCCAACCCTTGGGAAATTAGCTACTCATGATTTGGTTGAAAAACAAATTCACATATGAAATTATGAAACTGGAGAACATTGAAAGAAATTTTGCAAAAATTAAAACACAAGAGAATAGAATGATATTACTTGAATTCAGCACCAAAAACGGAATTGGGATTCAGAATACAACTAGGGTTCATGCAACTAACAAAGAAAATGGGAATTTGACCTAAAAATCTGACCTAGAACTCTCAACCCTAGCCTCCTAATCTCTCTTTTTTTTAGCCTCCCTAAATGATGTAGAGTTGGGCTTTTTATAGCACAAACCATCGAAAGTCGGCCTCAAACCCTGCTTGTGGAACAAGTTTCACAGCTACGCACTCATCAAATCTGCACAATAAATGGCAAATTAATGCCAGGATTTAACATGACCGGATCGGTCCGGGTATTAACCGGATCGGTCCGGTATCCATCGGATCGGTTCTTTTATTTTCTTCCGGATCGGTCCGGTTGTTCTCGGATCGGTTCGATAATTGCCTCCATCGGTTTGCCATCCATCCGGGGTGCACTGGACTTGACCGGATCGGATCGGTCCGACTCCTACCCGGATCGGTCAGGATCTCTTCTTCTTTGACTTTTTCCTTGCAGCTTTGACTGGCCATATCTTCTTATCTAGACC
The DNA here is from genome assembly GCA_949130495.1 of Sambucus nigra. Lineage (NCBI taxonomy): Eukaryota > Viridiplantae > Streptophyta > Magnoliopsida > Dipsacales > Adoxaceae > Sambucus > Sambucus nigra. The sequence continues at coordinate 2,599,177 of CASBWL010000485.1, forward strand.
TCCGATTTGAATGCCGTTTCTTCCTATGCTCTTGTGAACTCATTCTCTTCAACGTCCCTTTTGGTGTTACTTTCGAATTCTGAATGGAATTACACTTTTGCCCCTAGACATTTCTTGCTTGCAACTTTTCTTTTCTTTTGGATTCTTTCTTGCATTCCATTCCTGAGAACTTCATCCAAATTATACAAAACCTAGGGAATATTGTTAGGAATAGGCAATAGAGTGATATGGCATAAAAATGGCTCAATTACATTGTTCGAGATATTAAAATCACTAAATTAAGGGGCTAAATAATGAAGAATTTATGCTCGGTCAAATCCCCCTAACTTAAGACTTTGCACGTCCCGGGCAATGTAAATGAATCTAACCAACATTTATTTCTTTAAAACTTCTTTATTGCAATAATATTCCACTTTCGCAGGCACGCGATTGCATTTAGCATATGCAACAAGCCTTTAAACCTCTAGGTTACTCTAGTAGGACGAGTTTTGTCTCGTGAGGGTTTGCAGTGAATATACCCACAAAATTCTTTATTGACTCAAATAAATATCAAAATACTTAAAAATTGTATAATTTAAACTTTTCGTAAAATAATCACCATCAACTCATATCCAACTGTCTCAAACCATAGTGTGTGTGTGTGAAGCCAAAAATTAAACCTCAAACTTCCACCGATTGAGCATTACGTTACTTTTCGAAAATTCGTTTTGATTCAAATTCTTACGGATTGCACTCACAAACGAATCACTCGAATTGTGGATTTTTTCTCTCGGTATGCATGATATAAAGAGTAAATATAATGGACACAAATTCATGCATCCAAAATTGAAAAGAAGGAAATATATGGTGAAAGATCTCATCATCGGAATACAGTTATTAGGAAATGGGAACATCATCTCTAATTCACACCATTTAATCTCTCATATTATCTTTTCGTATCTTATCTCTCCATGCAGTAATTAATTCCGCCATTCGGACTCAGTTGGGACTTTTCGGGGTTAAAAGGTGTAAAGGTTAAAAATGGGAATGGATGGAATGTTCGGAATTGGAAAATTTTCTTATGACGTCCATTAGTGCTTTTTCGGACATTTGCTCATTTTTCTCTTTCTTTTTTCTATTTTCTTTTTTTTTCTTTTCTTTCTATTTTTGTTGAGCATATCTATTTTTTTTCTTGCCCCTTTTTATTGCACAATTTAGACTTACTTGATAAATTTTCTCAATTTTCACAATTCCGGGCTATTTGGGATTTTCGGGTTATCAAACGAAAAGATAAATTTTATTAGACTAAAATTGGGTTGCAAAAGGATAATTTTGTTTTTCACAACTTTTTATGGACAATATTTTTAGGTTAAACAAACGAGGGCCTACTTCATTGTCCAAATTGCTAATCACATTACCATATGCATCTCGAGATTAATTAAGTTTTAGAGATATATTTAGCACGAATTTCGAGATAACATTTCACACTTTTCCCATAACCGATCAAAATAAAGGATTGAGATCATCAACGACTTATTAAAACGCTGAAAAGAACTTTGAGTTAATCATAAACTCGGATTGATTTAAAAACTCATAAAAAAGTGAAAGGCTCAAAATCTCACTGGGTTGGACTAATCTCCACACTTATTCGTAAAGTCGTCAATTTTCTTTCAATTTCCATCTTCGGTCAATTTTGGCTTAGTGCAAATGATATTTAACAATTTGAGACTTCAAATAGAATAAAGGTGACATTTTTGAAAAATTTAAATTCCAATTTTTAATTATTTTGAACAAAAATATTTTTGGATTTTTTTTTTCAACATATATATATGAATATAAGCGAAGTTTTATGAATACGCACCTGTCATCCCCCCTAACTCAATGATTTGCATTGTCCTCAATCAAATAGATAAGAGAGATAAAGAAGACAACATAAAGAGTGCGATAAATAAAACAAGCCAACATCATATTAAGACTGTAGAGTACAAACAAACTGTGGAAACAACTGTGTAAGCAAAAATACAAACATAGATATAAAAATCCTAAAAAGGGAATGGGAGCCTAAGGGGCGGGTGGTGGATGGGAAGTGCCCGGAGCATTGGGATCATTGGGATTGTAGTAGTACGGAGGAAGAGGGGCCTCGGGTCCCGCCTGAAGACGGTGCAAGTCGGCCTGCATACGCAGGACTAAACTCATGTCCCTCTCGTAGGAGGACACATGAGCGTCAAATCGCGTCTCAAGAGAGAGAACGCGCTCATGCAAGACTGTATCCTCAGGAACGTAATCCGGATCAGCCGCTTCATCATATTCCTCCTCATCACCCTCCGCCATTTCCACGTCCTCCTCAGTGACGTTCTCCTCGTCATCGTCGTCCTCCTCGCTAGAATCGTCACCGTGCCTTGCACGGATTAGCTGAATTTGTCGCTCACTTCGAGTGCGGGACTCTTGTCCTAAAGGTTTAGGAAGTTTGACAAGATCCTGAGGTGGCGCAATCCCGGCATCTCGAAGCATTGAGGTAATGAGTCAACCATGCGGAAGAGGAGAGCGGCCCTTTTTATCATAAGTCACAAAAAGGATATCGGCATAAAATGTGCGGGCCAAATTGATTATGGTCGCCGGATCGAACAAATGATATATCATGGTGGCTTGGCGCGGCCGAATCGCTGAATCATTAGAAGTTTGCAAGATATTGGCACAAACAATATGGAAAGTGATGCGTGCCTTGTCGGACAAGCGACCGACGGGAAAGGTCTCGGTGGTCCAAACCGCACCGGGCTGGATCCGCGAGATACACACTTCTTTAGGGAGGACGGGATCGGGACTTGGATAGTCAAATTGGGCCGGAGTGATCACACCAAAAGACTCGAGCTTCTTTGCCACGAGATCAAGTGAAAATGGGATAGGTATTGAATCCACAAAGGCTTGGGACTCAAACTCAACGGTACGGACGAGAGATCCGTAGAACTGACGGACTTCATTTTCCCAAACATCCTCATATGGTTCATTAAAGAAACGACACCAGCCCCGGGACAGGAAAAGGGCTGTGACCGAGTTGGGCAGTTGATCCCACAACACTTGATGCTCGATATGAATTTTTCGTGTAGGGCTGAAAAACTTTCGGCACCAATTTACTTCTTGGCGGGAACGATACTCTCCATTGCCGTTAGGGAGAACTTCAATGTAGGTATATTTCTGGGGAGCAGCCATGAGTATGGAGGAAGGAGATAGCTATGGAGATATAAGAGAGAAGATAGGTGGAGGTGTGAAGAAAATGGGTAGGGGGAGGTATGTATTTATAGGTATGAGGGGGTGTAATGGAGGGAATGAAGTGGTGGGAAATGAGGGGACGAAATTTTGAAGGAAGGGATGGATTGGGTGAAGTGAAAGGGTGTGGATTGAAGAGATGGATTGAAGAGGTGTCTCTTGGGAATTTAAATCTGCATACACCGGACCGATCCGGTTTTGGGCACCGGATTGATCCGCCTCACCGGATCGGTTCTTTTATTTACCCAGACCGATCCGGATGACCGGATCGGTTCTTTTAATTTCACCGGACCAATACGGTTACTGACTTCCAGATTTTTGTTTTCTTCTCTCTTCTTCTCATCCTAGAATTGCTCAAACTCCACTCCAAATATGATTTTTCAACCTTGCATACTTCCAATTATCCTCACAACTCATTGATAACGAAACACTCCGCACCCTTTGAATTCTCAACCCTTAGAACGGACTCTAACCTATGACTTCTACATCGTATGACGCATATGTACAACAATCACCCCATACATGTCAGGGGTGCGACGACCTCACTCTCTTCTTTCAATCAATCCCCATAAATGGGGTCCGACAACCAGATTGTGTCGACTTCTTTAACCATGGACTCCAAATAAGGCTTGAGACGATGCCCATTGACTTTAAACGTGGTCCCCCCTTTCTCATCTATTAGCTCAACGACTCCATGGGGAAATACCTCTTTCACAAGCTAAGGACCAGACCATTGGGACCGCAATTTTCTGGGAAACAAGTGCAACCTCGAGTTGTAAAGAAGTACTTTTTGTCCCGAATGAAACTCTTTCTTCCGAATGATTCCGTCATGAGCTCGTTTCATTCGGTCCTTAGAAATTTTGGCACTTTCATACGCATCATTGCGTATTTCTTCCAACTCATTCAACTGAAGTTTACGTGTTTCGGCGGCTTTATCCATTTTGAAATTCACCCTTTTGATAGCCCAATACGCTTTGTGTTCGATTTCAACCGGAAGATGACAAGGTTTGCCATACACAAATCGAAATGGGGACATCCCAAGGGGATTCTTGTATGCGGTTCTATAAGCCCAGAGAGCATCAGTCAATCTAAGAGACCAGTCTTTCCTATTAGGATCATATGTCTTTTCCAAGATATTTTTGATTTCCCGATTAGCAAGCTCGGCTTGTCCATTCGATTGGGGGTGATAGGGGGTGCTAACCTTATGAACAATTCCATACTTCCGCATTAGTTTCTCCATTGGCCTATTGCAAAAATGAGTTCCATTATCACTAATTATGGCCTTAGGCATACCAAAGTGAGAAAGTATATTCTCTTGAATGAATTTTATCACCACCTTGTTGTCATTCGTCCTTGTAGCTATAGCCTCTACCCATTTGGAGACATAGTCCACAGCGACGAGGATGTATAGAAAACCAAAAGAAGGGGGAAAGGGCCCCATGAAGTCAATACCCCAACAATCAAACAACTCCAAGACTAAAATAGGGGATAATGGCATCATATCACAGCGAGTAATAGCTCCCATTCTTTGGCATCTATCGCAAGTCTTACAAAAAGCATTCACATCCCGGAAGATTGTGGGCCAATAAAGACCACTTTGAAGGATTTTCGCAGCAGTTTTATTTTTAGAAAAGTGACCGCCACATGCTTCCGAATGACATAATCGAATTACCCCTTGGATTTCCTCATCGGGTACACATCTCCGGATGATTTGATCAGCACAATACTTAAACAAATATAGATCATCATAAAAGAACATGCGTGACCAAGTAATGAACCTCCTTCTCTCTTGCGGATTCCAACTAGATGGAACAACTCCAGTAACGAGGTAATTGACTATATCCGCAAACCAAGGGAGAGAAGAGGTAGCAAATAGATTCTCATCCGAAAAATACACGTCTATGGGAATGGGATCAATAGGCACGTCGGACGAGAGTCGTGACAAATGGTCAGCAACGACGTTGTCTACTCCTTTCTTATCTTTAATTGAGATATTAAACTCTTGTAGGAGTAGGATCCACCTGATTAGACGGGGTTTGGCATCTTTCTTGCTCAATAGATATTTAAGTGCCGAATGATCAGTGAAACAAACAATAGGCGACCCAACAATGTAAGAGCGAAATTTGTCAAGAGCAAAAATGACTGCTAGTAACTCTTTCTCTGTGGTAGAGTAATTAAGCTGAGGGCCAGATAAGGTTTTGCTCGCATAGTAAATAACATGAGCTTTCTTATCTTTCCTCTGTCCAAGAACAACCCCAATCGCGTAATCACTTGCATCACACATAAGCTCAAAGGGAAGTGACCAATCCGGAGCTTGCATGATAGGTGCGGAAATAAGCATGCTTTTGAGTTTATCAAACGCTTCTTGACATGATTTATTCCACTCAAATGGAGTGCCTTTCATGAGAAGATTACTCAAAGGTCTAGCGATGGCGCTAAAGTCTTTGATAAACCTCCTATAAAATCCAGCATGGCCTAGAAAGGACCTCACATCTTTAAGTGATTTTGGCGGGGGTAACTTAGCTATTACTTCAATTTTTGCTCTATCAACTTCAATTCCCCTAGATGAGACTATGTGTCCCAAGACTACACCCTCGGTAACCATGAAATGGCATTTTTCCCAATTGAGGACTAAGTCTTTTTCCACACATCGGAATAGTACTCTCTCAAGATTAGCTAAACAATGGTCAAAAGATGAACCGAAAACGCTGAAATCGTCCATGAACACCTCAAGACCTTTTTCAATCATATCGCTAAAGAGACTTAACATGCACCTTTGAAAGGTTGCTGGTGCATTACATAACCCAAATGGCATACGTTTGTAGGCAAACGTACCAAACGGACATGTAAAAGTCGTCTTTTCTTGATCAAGAACATCAACTTCAATCTTATTATAACCGGAATACCCATCTAGGAAGCAATAGTAAGGATGGCCCGCCACTCTTTCAATAACTTAATCGATAAATGGTAAGGGAAAATGATCTTTTCGAGTTTCGGCATTGAGCTTTCGGTAGTCAATGCAAACACGCCACCCGGTGGTGGTACGTTGAGGTATCAATTCTCCCTTAGCATTCTCAACCACAGTCATCACAGATTTCTTTGGAACGACCTGAATTGGGCTCACCCATTTACTATCCGAAATGGGATAAATAATCCCAGCATCTAGCAATTTGATGATTTCCGCCCTTACAACATCTTTCATGGTTGGGTTTAATCGCCTTTGTATCTCACGCGAGGGCTTCACTTCTTCTTCAAGATGGATTTTATGGGTACAAATCAAAGGACTTATACCTTTCAAATCTGCTATGGACCAACCAAATGCACTTCTATGCTTTCGCAACACATCTAACAACATACCCTCTTGCCCTTTTTCTATATGGGAAGAAACCACAACAGGAAATGTATCATTCTCACCTAAAAAGACATATTTGACATGGGAGGGTAGTTTCTTCAACTCAAGACTAGGAAATCTATGTTCAGAGGGGACCATGGATATCTCCCTTGGAAGCAATTCTTAATACCTAGAAATCCAGTCGACCGCTCTCACACTCTCAAAACTCTCTTCCTCTTGTAACCAACTTTTCAACTCTTCCACCTCTCTCTCAAACTCAGTATAAGCACTCATTTGTGCACCACTTTGCACTAAGCACACTTTCAGCGCATCTCCTCCTATTATTGTCTCAATATTTTCATCCACAACTTCCTCAATAAGATCCACTTCAATAATCGCATCCTCATCACCCATTTGCTTAGCGACATTGAAAATATTAGTCTCGAGAGTCATGTTTCGAAAAGTGAGTTGCATTTGGCCATTCCGTGTATTGATCAAAGCATTAGAGGAAGCTAAGAACGGTCGGCCCAATATAATTGGAACATGATTTCTCCTATGGGGAACAGGCTCGGTGTCCCAAATGACAAAATCAACGGGAAAGTAGAACGTGTCCACTTGAACTATCACGTCTTCTACAATTCCATGAGGCACTTTGACTGTTCTATCCGCTAACTGTAGAGTAATTCGGGTAGGCTTTAAATCACCTAAATCAAGATTCTTATAGATGGAGTATGGGAGGATGTTTACACTCGCACCTAAATCAAGCAATGCTTTTTCCACTCTTGTTTCTCCTATGATACACGAAATGGTAGGTGCACCTGGATCTTTGAATTTTGGTGGAAGATCATTGAGAAGAACTGAGCTCATATTTTTTGCCAAGAAAACATTTTTCTTCACCTTAAGACGTCTCTTGACAGTCAAAAGATCTTTAATAACCTTAGCATATGCTGGAATTTGTTGAATAGCATCAAGGAACGGCAAATTCAATTTTACTTATTTCAACACATCCAACACCTCGGTACGCGAAGCACCTTTCTGGGGTGACTCTAAGCGTTGAGGAAATGGAGCAACAGTAGGCAACTTGACTTCAATTTCAGGTTCAACTTCCTGATCTTTCAATTCCTTTTCTAAGGGAGGTTTTTCAGACTCAGAAATTTCAGATTTCTTGGCAATCTGAGGTTCCACTCCATCATCATTCACCTTTGGAAATTTAGGTGTTAGATCAATTACGCGGCCACTACGAAGAGTAGTAACAGCTTGACATTGTTCGTGCAAATCTAATGATGTGGAGCAAACCGTGGGTTGACCCTGAAGAGGTGGTCTTTGGCCTTGGGCAGGAAGTTTACCCTTCTCTTGAGTATTCACTACAGACTGCAACCTAGAAATGTTAGTTTGCATTTCAGCGAACATACGCTCAAATTTTCAATCTCTCTCTTTTTGGGATTGGACGAACTAATTGAAATTATCCTCAAGAGATCTCCGAGGTAGAGCTACATAAGGACCAGGAGGTGGTACGTGCATAGCATTTGCCACTTGCTGAAATTGAGGGGGTTGTGGTAGAGTCATCTGTGGGTTAGGAACCATCCCACCTTGGGGTTGTCCATAATTGAACCAAGGATTCCTCCACGATTGATTATATGCATTCCCTTGCTGAGCATTATAATTTCCCCGAAAACCTCCTATCGCATCAACCTGTTCAGTGTACATGGCCTTGTATGCAGGAATAGTAGGACATCCTTCGGTAGAATGGCCTACATTACAAATGGCACAAACCTTCTCATTTCCGGCATGTACGGGTCCAGACACATCTCTCAATCGCATATCTAGCATATCTCTGAAATTCTTCTCCAATTGGTCAAATTTTCAATCCAACAAAGTGTCCTTGTCCAAGTGATAAATACCGGACGCAGCAGGAAAGTTGGACACTTGTCGATTTCTATTTTGACTATTGGGATCAGAAGTATCCCATGCTTGGGTAGTTTCTGCCACATATTTCAAATGAGCCTCAGCATCGCTCGTACTTAACTCCCAAAAAGGTCTCTCGCACATGGTTTGAACAAGTTGTTTAGACGCTACAGTAAGGCCTTGATGGAAAAATGAAATCAGATGATGAGGTTCAAAACCATGATGGGGGCACGCATTAACTAACTCCTGATATCTCTCCCAACACTTATCAAAAGCCTCATTCTCATTTTGACAAAAAGCTTGAATTTGGGTTTTAACAGAATTGGTTTTGTCTTGTGGAAAAAATTTTGAGATAAACTTATTTTGCATATCTCTCCATGATAACACCGAATTTGGAGGAAGGGACCATAACCAAGTTTTATCTTTATCCTTTAGGGAAAAAGGAAAGAGCTTCAACCGGATTACCTCTTGTGGACAAGTTTGGTCTCCAAATGTCTCACACGTATCTTCGAATTCTCGAATATGGAGATATGGTTTTTTCGACTCCATCCCATGAAATGTAGGAAGGATTTGGATCATTCCATTCTGAAAGTGGAACTGACCGGCATTATACGGGAGTAAAATGCAACCAGGGGTAACAGTTCTCTCCGGAAATAAAAGATCTTTCATGGGTTGATATGGTACATCATCCTCTCCAGCACCAACACCGAAACTACCATGATCCGACATATCGCTACCGAAAGGCTCAGAATTCTCACTCCCGGTTTGACTCACAGAACGACTTGTGATGGAATTATTAGGCGAAGGAGGTGGAACCCAAAAATGCGGAGACTCCGAATTTTCAGAACTGGCTTCGGCAATAGGATTTTCGTGAATTTGGGTAGGAGATGAATTCCGCATATAAGTACACAAAAGAAGAAATATTTTTTTTTTTTTTTTTTTTTTATGAAATCACTTGTAGATAAAAATAACTCTCTTGAAAATTTAACAATTTCGGATCCCCGGCAACGGCGCCAAAAACTTGACGCGACTTAATATTTTCCTCAAAAGTGCGTATTTATCTAGGCTCAAGTGCAAGCCTTGTCGCTCAAGTAATAACCCGGTAAGTCAGGATCGTCTCCACAGGGATCGAAATTGCCAAACAATAACAAGAAGAATTACCAAACCTTGACTGATTTCTTAAAACAAATAAAAAGATGATTGATTTGTGGGAAACTTTCAAAAAATTTACTTATGTAAAACAATTAGAAATCAACAACGAAACTTGGATTTAACAATTTAGAGAAAATTAGGGTAGGGTACAATCCCTCAATCCTTAACAAATTATCCTTTAGAATACTAGAATTATAAATCAAAATTCTTGATTAAATCCAGTCCTTATAATCTCTAAGCATTACATATATGAGGTTCAAGCCCGCATCATATGAAATCAAAGATCAATATAAAGCGGTGAACAACAAATTATACATACAAAGCATTCTTAAACATCCCAAGTACCTAGGGTAAGAGAGATTAAAAGATATGACAATGCATATATGATTTTCATTCACGATTCAATCAATATTTTCATTTATTTTCTAATTTTCCATACAAATAATTTGTATTAGGATTAAGTTCATGTACCCCAACCCTTGGGAAATTAGCTACTCATGATTTGGTTGAAAAACAAATTCACATATGAAATTATGAAACTGGAGAACATTGAAAGAAATTTTGCAAAAATTAAAACACAAGAGAATAGAATGATATTACTTGAATTCAGCACCAAAAACGGAATTGGGATTCAGAATACAACTAGGGTTCATCCAACTAACAAAGGAAATGGGAATTTGACCTAAAAATCTGACCTAGAACTCTCAACCCTAGCCTCCTAATCTCTCTTTTTTCTAGCCTCCCTAAATGATGTAGAGTTGGGCTTTTTATAGCACAAATCATCGAAAGTCGGCCTCAAACCCTGCTTGTGAAACAAGTTTCACAGCTACGCACTCATCAAATCTGCACAATAAATGGCAAATTAATGCCAGGATTTCGCATGACCGGATCGGTCCGGGTATTAACCGGATCGGTCCGGTATCCATCGGATCGGTTCTTTTATTTTCTTCCGGATCGGTCCGGTTGTTCTCGGATCGGTTCGATAATTGCCTCCATCGGTTTGCCATCCATCCGGGGTGCACTGGACTTGACCGGATCGGATCGGTCCGACTCCTACCCGGATCGGTCAGGATCTCTTCTTCTTTGACTTTTTCCTTGCAGCTTTAACTGGCCATATGTTCTTATCTAGACCTCCGATTTGAATGCCATTTCTTCCTATGCTCTTGTGAACTCATTCTCTTCAACTTCCCTTTTGGTGTTACTTTCGAATTCTGAATGGAATTACACTTTTGCCCTTGGACATTTCTTGCTTGCAACTTTTCTTTTCTTTTGGATTCTTTCTTGCATTCCATTCCTGAGAACTTCATCCAAATTATACAAAACCTAGGTAATATTGTTAGGAATAGGCAATAGAGTGATATGGCATAAAAATGGCTCAATTACATTGTTCGAGATATTAAAATCACTAAATTAAGGGGCTAAATTCTGAAAAATTTAAGCTCGGTCAGAACACAACCACACGAAATTCTTCATCAAACCAGAACTTTGAAAATCCCAGGAAAGTGTTTATCTTGCTTATTTTCGTTAATGCATCACTCATGTTAGTCTAGGGATGATTAGGATGAGTTTTATGGAAGAAAAAACCCAAATTTGAGATAGGAAATCTCATGTAGTGATGATTTGAATGTAAATCTGGAAACCCCTTCACATGTAGAGGATTAAACCACGAAATTTTTATGTTTTAAAAGAAGAAAATTCTGGCAAAGACTAATTAGAACCATGTTAAAGAGATTTCTAGGGTTCTTGAGATTTACATGAATTTTGGCCTATTAATCCATGGTTATTAATGGAAATTCGCATTCTTTACGTAAAATATGTATGGAATGGGTTTATACTATTAGTAGTACAAATTTCTGGGCGATTGGGAATGAAAATTTTGGATTTGGATGAGGTTATGTGAGAAAACCCGTAACTGGAAACTGCAGAATTCGCCATACCTACTTGATCGATCGAGCGAGCCTATAGCTTCGATCGATCGAAGGTTCGATCGATCGAGCCCCAACCCTCGATCGATCGACCCCTTCTGGCAGACTCATATTTTCCTGTTTAAATTAGTTGAATTCAATTTAATGATAAATAATCCTTGGACACCCTTATTAAAATGTTTTGGGAGATAAAGAAGACCAGTAGGACTTATAAATAATTATGGGACCTTTAATAAAAGACAAGAGTTGTGTTTTTGGGATATTTACGTGTAAGGGATGATGAAATTATTTATTAAGGGGAGAGACGCGTAAGATGGTTATGTTGGAAATTAGATGAGTACCTACTGAATTCTACACTTGAGAGGATAGAGTCCAGGAGTGCTACGTAATAAGTTGGAATGATCCCTTCAATTAAAGTAAGATATGAACGGTTATACGTGATAACTAAATAATGAAAAATAAGGACAATTGTCGTAATTATGGGATTTGAGATGTACCTAAATTGATATGGTAATATTAGTATAGTTATATGATTGTGTTTATCCATATACTATCTATGTGTGAAAAACGTGTCCGCGCTACTTGTTATCCCTGAGGTTATCGCGTTGGGACATTCTTATCTCGATGGGACCTTTATAGGGGATACTGACTCGTGCCCTAAAAGATAGAAATCCTTGGTACAGGCTATCGAATCGATAGTTCAGACGGTCCTAAGAGACGTGGGGGCATGTGCTATCCTCTTAGAGACTTGGAATCTATGCTTCGCCTCAATATTGTTTGTGTATGTGTTAATACAGTTCGAGAGTGATTCCGAACTTGTATTTCCCTTAGTATGAGAGATACGGGCATTGAATAGCAGAGTATGCATGCACCATAATTTTTATGTGGGGTGCAGTTAGAATATATATATTATACGATTATTTAATATATATATATATATATATATATGAAATTCTGAAATTTGGAACTGCCTATGTGTTATGGTAAGTAAGAAATGAATCTTGACTTCAAATTGGAAATACTTGTTTTGAAAAGTATAATATGACACTGGGAAACTTTATTAATAAATAAAGTTAAAATGAGAGCTTTGTTACTAAATGAAAATATCCTCTTAAACAATTATATTGTTCAGTTTTAAATCTTACGAGTAACCTAAGATAAATTAAACCATTGGGAAGATTAGTGCGATATAAGATAAGATAAACCATTTGGAAGGTTAGTGCGGTAGGTGTGCACATTAGAAGAGAGGTGAGAATTGCTCAAGAGAGTGTCGCACTAATATGTTGTTGGATTGGCCTGTAAACATTTTAAATACTTGCTAAACGAATTTTAAATCATATACACTACCGAGCTCTTACCCGTTTCTATTTCTCTTTCTCTCTTGTATATATATGTATATATTACAAGTGCCCAGCCACATGGGCGTCTTTCATAGGATCCCTTGGAAGGAGCGCGCTGCAGCTTAGGTGGGAGTTGCAGGCCTCCTGTTTAGACGACTTCATTTATTTGATTCCACTCCTAGGACATTCATTTAGTGGGGCATGTGTCGCCTTTCCATTATTCAGTTGTTTTATTTGGACATTGTGATTCAGTTATTTCTAGCATTGTCACTTTGGGATTCATTACTGTCTGGATGATTTACTTTAAGTTTTAAAGTTGGGATTTAGTTGTTGAATGTTTAAATTATTTGGATTATATGTTCCAGAATAATTGTGGTTTGATTCTTTAATATTGAATTTTACTAAGCATTTAAATCTTAGTTTATAAAATTAAATTTGGAAAGTAATGTCTAAAAATGGTTTTGACCATTAGCTTAATTAATTAGGGTGTTTAAATTGGAAAAGTTATTTTTACGACAGTGATGCTAAGAATGAACCAACTGTTCACCTTGATTTTAATTTAATAAAGGAGTGATCGCCCGGTATTTAATTAGGCGGGGTGTCACATTTCGCATCCCAAAAAGTTTAACAGGAGACTGAAGCGTGCATGCCCGTTACTAAAAATATAGGAAATTAGGCTATTACCCCTTGACTAAACTTTCGGCATAAATACAATCCCGCTGAATCTTTCATTATAGCTACACCGCTAAGAAATAGATCCAAAGAAAGATTATCTGAGTAATTATAATTCTGTAGTAATTTTATTCTACAAATATCCTATCATTATATCAACAATAGGATTTTAGTGATGCATAGTATAGTGTATGCAGTTGGAATTGGAGGCAAGAAATTGGATTGTAATGATGCGAAATTAGATTTGTGTTTTTTGGTCTCAGAATTGTTGAAGAATGTAAGTTTTCATATGAGAGTTTTGAAGAAGAAGACGTTTTATTGGTGGTTTGCATCGGAATGACCGCATACAAAGAAGGGGAATTTAGGTGCGTACAAGTGCCAAAAACTTAACCGTATATTTTCGATGATCGTGGAGTTGCGTGTCCAAAAAAGTTTGACGGGAGACTGAAGTGTGCAAGCCCCTTACTAAAAATATAAGAAATTAGGATATTACCCCTTGACTAAATTAAGTTATTATCTCGTTGAATATTTTATTAGATCTACACCCCTAAAAATTAGTTTTAAGGAGAGATTATGTCGGTGATTAATTATCACTGTATAGTAATTTTATTCTACTAATATCCTATCATTATACCGATAATAGAATTTTAGTTATGCATAGTTGTATGGAGTTGGAATTGGGGGCGATAAATTGGATCATAATGATGTGAAATCAGATTTATGTTCTTTCTTCTGAGAATTAAAGAAGAAGAATATAGTTTTTTATATGTGAGTTTTGAAGAAGAAGACGACACTTTGTTGGTGGTTTGCGTTAGAATAACCGCATATAAAGGATGGGAATCTAGGATCGTACAAGTGCCAAGTATTTAATCGATTATTTTCAATGATCGTGGAGTTCCGCATCCCAAAAAGTTTGACGAGAGATTGAAGTGTGAAAACCACTAATTAAAAATATTGGAAATTAAGCTATTATCCCTTGGCTAAACTTTCTTCATAAAAGCAGGGGCGAATACCCAATCAGTCCCATTTACAAAATTGGTGATGAAATTAGTTCCGTTAAATATCTTTTTTTCAAGTTAGTCCGACTCTTATATAATAATAATTATTTAACTAGACCTAAAAAACATGTTTTTTAAAACAATTACACCCTACCACTACCACCACCGTCACTAACACTGCACTGCCACCATTACTACAGTCCCACCACATCACCGCATCGTCACTACCACTACACTGCACCATTACCACCGTGCTGTCACCATCGCATCCAGCGAGCTTCCACTAACATCACCATCACCACAACGCTGCCAAAACCACCACCATCACTTCTGTCACCACCGCATCACTAGCCATAAAAAAAACCACCACCCTGCAATCGCTGCCACCACTAAGAAAAGTTGGCATTTTAGCCAAGATTACATAAACTGTAAATAGTTATTGTTTCTTTCTTTAGCATTAAACATTAATTATTTGTCTAAATGACACAAACAGTAAATGTTAATGTATGCATGTAAGTTACATGATGTAACGCAACCAATAAATATTTACTGTTTGCGTTAAATGTGTACAATTCGATTAAAAGGAGGAGAAGAAAATAACAACCACCACCACGATCACACATCCAACACAACCACCATCACCATTGATACCTATGAACCCTGAAATCTAGATATGAAGCAAAATAAATATTTACTGTTTGTGTAGATGATACAAATATTAAATGTTTATTGTTTAAATGTTTACCATTTGATTAGAAGTAGAACAAGAAGAGAACCACCACGACCATACGCAACCCCCATCCCCATCGACACATTCCAACCACGGCATTTAGATTTGATCTAAGTGATCAAACACAATGTACCACCATGGTCATATCTGAATACCACGCGCCCGGAGAAAGAGAGAGAGTTCAAAATTGGTAAAGGGTGTATTGGTAATGAAAAAACCGATCCCCAAAAAATATAACTAATTTTATTTCAATTAAAGGTTGATGGGACATATTTGAGTAAATGTAATTTGACAGGACTAATTTGTCTACCCATTTAGTAGATGGTACTAATCTATAAATTACCCTAAAAACAACCATGCTTAATCATTCCCTATATCTACACTCTAAAAAACAGTTTTGTGGAGAGATTATGCGAGTGGATATAACTGTAAAGTAATTTTATTCCACAAATATCCTGTCATAGGCTTTACTAATGTCGAACCTTCAAACCATGAAGCCATTTTGTCCTGAATTCTCTTCATATAATGTAATGACTCAAACTCCACCGTAATATTATCCATGATTTGTCTCCCATGAACAAAGGCTTTACGACTCTGAAAATAATCTCAAGTATGATCTCCCATAATCTGTTTGCTAAGACCTTGGCCATAATTTAGTATTCCACATTGCATAAACTAATCGGGCGATATTCTGTGGCTGAATGTTGGAGTTTAAATGAGAACTATATTGTTGTATTAGAAGAAGAAGTGAAGAAGAAATCAAGAGAGGTATTGTGGAGAAGATAATCTTTTTATTTTCAATGAATTGCGAGGTTCTAGCAGCTTAATACATATACAATAACAGGGGAGATGCATTTATTGTTATGTTGATTTTACTCCCCTATAACATAAAACAAGTAGAATAAACTTTAGGACCACTAAGGCACACATTAAAGGCACATTAATTGCCCTACAACAGCCCCTATAGCAGCCCCTACAGTAGCCCCTATAACAACTCCTATAGCAGCTATGCATTAATTTTAACACTCCCCCTTAATGCATTTGTTGAACACCCATCATTTCTCTAAGAAAATGAAATTTTTCCTTGGGTAGAGCTTTGGTGAAGATATCCGCAACTTGTTCTTCGGTCTTGACATATTTAAGTTGAATCTCTTCATCCTCCACGACATCTATAATGAAATGATACTTGATTACAATTTTCTTGGTGTGACTATGGTAGATGGGATTCTTTATCATGGCAATTGCGGATTGGTTGTCGCTAAGTATTATAGTAGCATCTTCTTGCTTTTCACCAACATCCTCTAAAATTCTTCTTAGCCACATTGCTTGTGAAGTTGCCAATGATGCCGACACATATTTGGCCTCAGGGATGATTGCGATATTGTTTGTTGCTTCTTTGATGCCCATGAAACTGCTCTAGAGCCAAAAGAAAATACATACCTAGAAGTACTTCTCATGTCATCAATAGAACCAACCCAATCACTACCACAAAACCCAAGTAACTTTATCTCTACATTCTTCTTATACATGATGCCAAAATCATAAGTTCCTTGGATGTACCTCAACACCCTTTTTGCAGCCCCAAAATGAGTTTGACTTGGCTTGTGCATGTGCCGAGACAATAAACTAGTAGCATACAGGATATCCGATCTCATAGCCATCAAGTACAAAAAACTTCCAACAAAACGTCTATAAATAGATGCATCAACCTCTTTGCTTCAATCTTCTTTAAATAATTTTTCATTCACCAACAAAGGCATAGCCACCGATTTGCAATTCATCATTTTGAATTTTTCAAGAAGGGTTTTAGCATACTTATTTTGGGAAATAAAAATACCATCTTTTTGTTGATAAATTTCAATGCCCAAGAAGTAATTTGGGTGACCCAAATCACCCGTTTCATATTTTTTCATCATGTCATTTTTGAAATCTTCAATCATTGTTGCATCACTACCGGTAAACACCAAGTCATCAACGTAAAGAGAGATAATAAGAATACATGCTGCCCCGCTTCTTTTGATGTACAAGGTTGGCTTGCTTTTACTTCTTTAAAAGCCTCGTTCATTAAAGTATGCATCAATCTCACTATACCATGCTCGGGGAGCTTGATTCAAGCCATACAAGGCCTTTTTTTAGGTTGTATACCTTCTTTTCCTCACCTTTCATCATGAATCTTTAAGGTTGGTCAATGTACACCGCTTCATTTAACACACCATTCAAGAATGCATATTTTACATCATGTTGATACAAAAACCAACGTTTTTGAGTGGCCATGGAAACAAGTGCTCTAATTGTGTCAAGCCTTGCCACGGGTGCAAATGTCTCTTGAAAATCAATTCCGAGTTGTTAAGAATACCCCTTTGCTACAAGTCTTGCTTTGTTCTTTTGGATTGAACAATCTGTATTAACCTTGCTTTTGTAAATTCACTTCACACCAATGACCTCTTTATTTGTAGGCCTCTCCATTAATTCCCAAGTCTTGTTCTTCTCAATAACCTAAATTTATTCTTCTATTGCAAGCTGCCAGACTTTTTCATTTTTAGCATCTTCAAAGGTCTGCAGTTCAGCTACAAAAAAATTACATCTAGCATACACATCATTTAGACTTCTTATTCTTCTTGGAGTTGAGCTTGGAGATGAGGAGTTTGAGCTTGATGGAGAACTTGAGGATGATTGTGTGATAACTTGATTTTGAGATTTTTTTTCTTTCTAATCCCAAAAAGCTTTCTCATCAAAAATCACATCTCTGCAAATAATCACTTTGTCCCTCTTCGATCTAAAGATTCTATAGCCCTTTGATTTTGAGCTATACCCCACAAAGATGCATATTTCACTACTTTCATCAAGCTTGTGTCTCACTTCTTTATGGACATAAGCAAAGAAAATACAACCAAACACCCTCAAGTGGTTCACACATGGTTTTCTTCCACTCCATGCCTCAAATGGAGTTTGATTTTCTATGGCGTTTGTAGGTCTTCTATTCATCAAATAAACCGTCGTATATGCCGCTTCGTCACAAAAAGTTTATGGCAGCCCTTTCTCATGTAACATGGATTTTTCCATTTCCTCAATGGTTCTATTCTTCCTTTCCTCCACTCCATTTTGTTGTGGAGTATACCCAACCGTTAGTTGTCTTTCCATGCCAATATATTCACAAAATTTATCAAACTCCTTAGAATTGTATTGTCCACCTCTATCACTTCTCAAAATTTTCAAGTAGTGACCACATTGTTTTTCAACTAGTTTGTGAAATTTTTTAAAAATGGCATAAACATCTCATTTTTTTCGCATAAAATACACCCAAGTCATCCTTGTAAAATCATCAATAAAGGAAATGAAGTATTTATTACCGGCATTAGAAGTGTTCTTCCTTGGTCCACACACATCGGTATGAACAAGCTCCAATGGTGCTTTAGCTCTCCATGCTTTCTCCTTTGGAAAAGGCTCTCGATGGTGCTTTCCAAGAGCGCATCCTTCACAAACTCCATTTACTTCTTGGATTCTTGGTAGCCCATAAACCATTATCTTTTGATGAAAATTCTTCATGCTTTGAAAATTCAAGTGCCCATATCTTCTATGCCATAGCCATGTGTCGTCAACCACATTCATCTTCAAGGACACATTATTTGAGTATCAAAAAGTGAGAGGAAAACTTCCATTCTTTTCCATATTGATTTTTGCAACAACTTGGCTTCTCCCCCATTTTTCAAAAATTCTGCATGAGTCTTCTTCGAAGAGAATAGTGTACCCATGTTTCGCAAGTTGCCCAACACTTAAAAAATTCTTCTCTAAATTTGAAACTAGTAACACATCTCGGATATACTTTGTTCCTTTTTCCGTTTCAATGGCTATAGTACCCTTGCCCTTTGTTTGGACTAAGGCACCATTACTCATCTTCACTTGAGAATTAGAAGAAGTATCCATAGAGGTAACAATATTTTGATCTCTCGTCATGTGATTACTACACCCACTATCAAGAAATCACAAATCATTTCTTTGCTCCGATGCACTTTGACAAGAAAAAAACATATTCCCCTCACATTCTTGTTCTTTGGTGAAGTTAGCTTGTTGGTTGTTCTTGAGCCGACAATCCTTTTGAACATGCCCAAATTTCTTGCAATTGTGACATTGCAGCTTTCCCCGGAACCAACAATTTTTATCAATATGGCTACTTCTCTGGAAAATACTACACTTTTGTTCATTAAAACTTTTATTACTTTCTCTTCTTTCAAAATTATTTCTACCTCTTCCTCGAGTGTTTCTTCCTCTTCCTCTTCCATGTCTTCCACCTCTTGAAGATTCACCTTTGGGTTGCTCAAAAAATGGTTTGGCCCGAATATTGAGCTTAGATTAAAAGGCACTCTCAACAAATTTTTCATAGTGTCTACTCAACCTTTGTTCATATGTTTTAATGGAACCCATCAATTCTTCAACACTCAAAGAGGCTATTTCTTTAGTTTCTTCAACAATGGCAATAATGGGGTCAAACTTTTTCGACAAACTAATCAAAAAAAATTCAACAATCTTTTGATCGAAAAGTTGTTCCCCATATGTTTTCATTTGATTCACAATATCCATTAATCTAGGGAAATAATCTTTCAATATTTCCACATCCTTCATCTTCATGTTCTCAAAATCTCTTCTTAAGGACTGAACTTTAATAGCCCTTACCTTCAAAGAACCTCTAAATTCTTTTTGTAAAATATCCCAAGACGCCTTTGATTTGTTTTCATTGATGATTCTTAGAAATATTGTTTCAACTAACCCCTATTGGATTAGGCTTATAGCTTTTGCATATTTCTTCTTATGCTCATTCAACTTTTTCTTTTGAGCTTCCGACAAAGCCATGATATCCTCCGGTTCATAAAACCTATCTCCAATATACTCCCATAAATCAAATGAAAGGAAAATGGTTTTCATTTTTATAGACCAGAAATCATAGTTCTCTCCATCAAAAATTGGAATGAAGGGTTGTTAGGTAACCATTTGGTTGCTAGAACTTGCCATAAATTTTTTGTCGCATTTTGTCGGATTTATTTTCTGGCCAGCAAAGAAAATACACCCATTGTAAGACCCCGTATTTTTATGCTTTATAAATTTGGGGATTTATTAAATTTAATGTGAGTTATTAATTTAATATAAATCCGAAAATTAATTACTTTATAATTATTAACGTGATGTGAGTTAGTAATTATGGGAAACTTGTTGAATATTACAAATTAGTAGATTAATATATAATATTGGTTCTATTAAATGTCAATAGTGGATAAAATGACAATTTTGGAAATTTGCGCGTCGGGACTAAATATTGATTAATAAAAGTGAATAAATTATAAGTTGCTCGTATAGTCGTTTTGAGTGCGCCAGAGTGTCCGGAAGGGTCGAGATAGTCAGACAAGTGTACCCGGGGGTTTAGTTTGGGTCTCGGGGTGTTTTTAGGCTTATTTAGCGCCCTGGGAGGGGATTTTGGACATTTTGTAATTTTGGGCAATTAAAACCACGAATTTTCAAGGGTTATATCAGATGTCAAAGGTTTTCTTATAGGGTTAACACAACATAAGATAAGTGACGGCCATAGGAGAGGAAATGAGAGAGCTTGCCAAGGTGTTCTAGGCCGAAAATTCACCCGGTTGCACTGCCACCACCACCAACGCGTAGATCGCACGACGGGGAACGCAACCACACCAAATTCGTTCACAAATTAGAACTCTAAAGTTCACAGGCAAGTATTTATCTTGCTTAAATTCTTTAATGCATCCTTCATGTTAGTCTAGGATCGATTAGGATGTATTTCATAGAAGAAAACCCATGTTGGAGATAGGAGATTGCATGTAGTAATGATATAAATTGAAATCTAGAAATTCCCTTCGTATGTAGAGGTTGAACCACGGATTTATGATGTAATAGGAGTAGAAATTCTGGTAAAAGACTGATTAGAACAAAGTTAAAGAAAATTCTAGGGTTCATGAAGTTTATATAAGTTTTGCCCTTATTAATACATGGTGATTGATGAAAATTCACATGTTTTACATAAAAGATTGTTAGTTTGGGTTATTAATGTTTATAGTAGGAATTTCGGGGAGTTTGGGTGTTAAGAATCTTAATTTGGTTGAGGTTGGATGTTAGAACCTGTAACTGTTAATCTGCAGAATTCATCATACCTGTTTGATCGATCAATCGAACCAGGAGTGTCGATCCATCGATCAAGCTCCTGCAATCGATCGATCGACCCCTCCTGGCAAACTCATATTTCCCCTTTTAAATTGTTGAATTCAAATTAAATGAGTAAAAATCTTTGGACATCCTTATTAAAATATTTTGGAAGATAAAGGAGACCAATAGGACTTATTAATAACTATGAGACCTTTAATCTAAGACGAAATTTACATTTTTGGGATGCTTACACATAAGGGCGATGGGGTTGTGTATTAAAGGGAGAGACATGTAAAATAGTTACGTTGGAAAAATAGATGAGTACCTACTGAATTCTACACTTGGGAGAATAGAGTCCATGAGTGTTACGTAGTAAGTTGGATTTATCCCTCAATTAAAGTAAGAGACGAACCGTTATACATGATAACGAAAGCTTGAGAAATAAGGATAAATATTATATTATGGGTGATGAAAGGTACCTAAAGAGATATGGTAATAGTAGTATATTTATATGAATGTGTTAATGCATATACTATATACGTGTGAAAATCATGCCCGCGCTACTTGCTATCCCCGAGGTTACCGCGCTGGGACAGTCCTATCTCAATGTGCCTTTATGGGGTATATTGACTCGTGCCCTAGAAGATAGATTTCCTTGGTACAGGCTATCTGATCAATGGTGAGACGGTCCTAAGAGACGTGAGGGTATGTGCTATCCTCTTAGAGACTTGAAATCTATGCTTCGCCTCAATATTGTTTGTGTATGTGTTACTACAGTTCAAGATTGATTCCGAACTTGTATTTCCCTTAGTACGAGTGAGACGGGGATTGGATAGCAGAGTATGCCCGCACCATAATTTTTATGTGGGGTGCTGTTAGAATATATATATATATATATATATATATATATATATATATATATTTAATTCTGAAATTGGGAACTTCCTACTGTGTTTATGGTAAGTAAGATATGAATAATGATTTCAATTTGGAAATACTTGTTTTGAAAAGTATAATATGATACTGGGAAACTTTATTAGCGAATAAAGTTAAAATGAGAGTTTTGTTATTAAATGGAATTTACTCCTTAAACATTTGAATCGCCAGTTTAAATCTTATGAGCAAACTAAGATAAGATAAGTTAAACCGTTGGGAAGGTTAGTGCGATAGGTGTGCACATTAGAAGAGAGGTGAGCATTCCTCAAGTGAGTGTCGCACTAATATGTTGTTGCATTGGCCAGTAAACATTTTAAATACTTGCTAAACAAACATTAAATCATTTTTACAATCGGGCTCTGACCCGTTTCTATTTTATTTTCTCTCTTGTATATATATGTATATATTACAGGTGCCCAGACACAAGGGCGTCCTGCATAGGATCCTTTGGAAGGAACGCGCTGCAGCTTAGGTGGGATTTGCAGGACTCTTGCTTAGACGACTTCATTTATTTGATTCCACTCCTACCATATTGATTCAGTTGGGCAGTGTCGCCCGTTTCCATTATCCAGTCATTTTATTGGACATTGTGATTCATTTATTTCTAGTATTGTCACTTTGGGATTTATTACTGTCTCGACGTTTTACTTTAAGTTTTAAATGTTGGGATTTAGTTGTTGAATGTTTAAATTATTTGGATTATGTGTTCCAGGATAATTGTGGTGTGATTCTTTAATATTGAATTATGTAAAGTTTTAAATCATTGGTTATAAATAGAATTTGGAAAGTAATTTCTAAAATTGTTTTGACACTTAGCTTAATTAATTAGAGTGTTTAAATTGGAAAAGTTATTTTTGCGACAGTGATGCTAAGAATGAACCAACTGTTCACCTTGATTTTAATTTAATAAAGGAGTGATCTCCCTGTATTTAATTAGGCGAGGTGTCACAGGTGGTATCAGAGCATCAGATTCTAATGTCTTTAGGACCTGTACGGCTTATTTTGCTTTCAGCTTAACATTTTTGCTATAGAGCCCTATTTTAGTATTGTTTTATTCTTGCTTTTACGTTTATCTCTTCAGCTATTTGAGATTTAATAATAACTGTAGACTAATAAATTTATTCAAGTTTCAGATGCCTCCGAGACGTGTACCAAAGGAAAGGCGTGCCCAAGTCGAGCAGCCAGCAGCTCCGGCTCAGGTACAATGAATGCTAATCAGCTAGACGCTATTGTTGCTCAGGCGGGGAATGCCGCACTAGCGGTGGTACAGTAGGCTCCACCCCAGATCCAGGCAGTGGTGCCAGTACCTGCACAACTTCCATCTGCATGGGAGTGGGCTAGCGATGCCTTTCAGAAGGCGCATCCCCCTGAGTTCTCGGGTAGTTCAGATATCATCATCGTCAGCCAATGGAAGAAAGATATCCAGCGGCATCTGCGTATGTATGAGTGCACAGACGTGCAAAAATAGTTGTTGGATTCCTTCAAGTTAGTGGGGGACGCTTTGCAGTGGTGGGAATCCACCACCACCTTGGAGGAGAGGGATACTATTCCGATTCAGATATTTTGGGAACGGTTTGATCGCAAGTACTTTCCACCCGCCGTGCAGACTGAGATGAGGCATAAATTACTGAACTTGAAGCAGGAAACTTCTATCGTTGCTGAGTATGAGGAGGAGTTCACGAGACTTCTCACCATAGTGCCAGATGAGGCACCTACTGAGGGTAAAAAGATAATCTTGTTTGTGGACGGGTTAGCTTGGAGGATCCGTCAGCATCTTATAGGAAATTTGTCTCTGAGTACCTTCACAGATGTACTCAATGCTACCTTCCTACACTGCCAGGATCACCGCTTCCATCTGTAGGAAAGCAAGCGAGCAGGAGAGTCAGGCCAGCAGGGCAGGATAGGGGGTAGTGGCGCTGGTGGAGCACTGACATCCCAAGGACCGACTCGTCAGCATGAGCAGAGTTCCCATCAGAGGGACCCTGCCAAGCGCTTCCGATCAGGTGATTCCAGACCGAGATTTGGGGGTTATAGGCAGGGTCAGCAAGGCTAGCAAGGCCAACACCGTCAGCAGCAGCTTCAGTAGTAGGGCCAACAGCGTTTTCATCAAGGCCAACAGGGCCAGTGGCGGGGTGGTAATGACCAACAGGGTCGTGATCAGCAGGGTCAGAGGGGAGGAAATTTCAAAGGCCGATGTTTCGAGTACGACAAGAATGACCATAGGCGCCAGGATTGTCCAGAGGGAGAGAGGGCCCAACAGCAGCAGGGTGCCCGTAATGAGCCACAGAGGCCACTTTTTCCAGCCGCCCTCTCAGCACCAGCCCAGGTACCAGCCCTACCAGCCATTCCAGCAGCTCCTGTACAGCAGGGGCAGTTACAGTATGAACGTGTCTATAACGTCCACCAAGCAGCAGGTCCACAGGCACCACCCGCGATTGAGGGTATGTTTCCTATCCATGGTACTATGGGTCTAGTTTTATTTGATACTGGGGCAACGCACTATTTTATAGCTACTCATTTTGCGAAGGCCTTAGGGTTATTAGACACAACAGAGAGCACTGTGACGTGTGTAGACTCACCACTAGGTAGTGGATCACTCATTTTCTTTATATGTCGAGGTGTGGGGGTAGATATTGGTAGCTTGGTATTACCTGCAGACATGTTAGTCTTAGATATGCACGAGCACGATGTTATTATCGGTATGGATTGGCTCGCAGCTTACAGAGCCATGATAGGTTGTTTCTGTGGGAGTATTATTTTTGCCATTCTGGGGCAAGAGATGTTTGTAGTGGCGATGCCTCGCCCAGAGGGAGGCTCGACCGCTCATTTATATTACATAGAGGAGGATACCTCTAAGGAGGTTGTGATTCCCTTAGACTCGATCCCAGTTGTTTGTGAGTATTCCAATGTATTTCAGGAGATACCAGGCCTACCCCCCAGTCATGAGATAGACTTAGTTATAGATTTATTACCGGATACTCGACCTATAGCACGCCCTCCATACCGTATGGCTCCGACAGAGATGCGAGAGTTACAAGACTAGATAGAGCAGCTGTTAGGTCAGGGCTTCATTGAAGGAGTACCTCACCTTGGGGCGCTCCAGTTTTGTTTGTGAAGAAGAGATATGGTTCACTGAGGCTATGTGTGTACTACCGGGAGTTGAACAAGGTCACGATACGGAACAAGTATTCGTTGCCTCGAATCGATGATCTGTTCGACCAACCGAGGGGAGAAACTTTCTTTTCGAAGATATATCTGAGGTCGGGGTACCATCAGCTACGTATTAGGGAGCAGGATGTTTCAAAGACTACTTTCTTGAAGAGATATGGGTCCTATGAGTTGAGGGTGATGCCATTCGGACTCAGAAATGCTCCAGCCATATTCATGGACTTGATGAACCGAGTGTTCAGAGAGTTCTTGGATCAGTTCATCATTGTTTTCATAGATGTGATTCTGATATATTCACACTCCGAGGAGGAGCATGACGAGCACTTGAGGCAGGTTCTTCAGACTCTACGAGAGCATCAGCTGTATACTAAGTACGAGAAGTGTGGGTTCTGGTTACGTGAGGTGCAGTTCTTGGGACATGTTGTTTCTGAGCATGGGATAGCAGTTGATCCAAGTAAAGTGTCAGAGGTGAGGGAGTGGGGACAGCCCACGACACCGATGGAAGTGCGTAGTTTTTTGGGGTTAGCCGGATACTACAGGAGATTCATTCGGGGATTCTCCAAAATAGCGAGTCCATTGACGAACCTGACTCGCAAAGGGGTACCATATGTTTGGGATGATGCTTGTTAATTGGCTTTCGACGAGATGAAAGATAAGCTTACTTCAGCACCACTCCTTGCTTTATCGAAGCCGGGTGTGGAGTACCTGCTTTACACCGATGCCTCTTTACAGGGACTTGGGGGAGTACTTCAGCAGGAGGAGAAGGCTATAGATTTTGCCTCCCGCAATCTTAAGTCGCATGAGAAGAATTACCCCACCCACGACCTGGAGTTAGCAGCGGTTTTTTTTGCATTGAGGATATGGAGGCACTATATATCGGGGGAGAAGTTTCGCTTGTTCACAGACCACAAGTCACTGCAGAACCTGTTCACTCAGCGAGAGCTGAATATGCGTCAGCGCAGATGGTTAGAGTTTGTGAAGGACTATCAGTTCGACATACAATACCATCCGGGGAAGGCCAACGTAGTTTGAGTCGTAGACCGATAGACGATGTAGCGGACATCTGGAAAGCAAAGTTGAAAGAGTTCGGTCACGAGGACGCAGTAGCACGTTCTTTCGTATATATCATGAAAGTGACACCCGAGATTATTATGAGGGTGATACAGGCACAGACCGCGGACCCATTTTGCAAGGAGCAGGTTGTACGACTTTTAGCTGAGGGTTATGAGTCTTATTATGTTAGTTCTGATGGGGTTTTGAGATTTAATGGGAGATTGGTAGTCCCAGAAGGAGCAGAATTACATCATACAGAGATGACCCAGTCTCACGGTCCCGATTTGTGGTACATCCTGGAGGAGATAAGATGTACCAGGATATGAGGCGGCAATACTGGTGGAGTGGGATGAAGAAGGACATTGCTGAGTTCGTGTCCAAGTGTTCTACCTGCCAGCTGGTAAATGTGGACCATCAGAGACCATCAGGGTTGCTTTAGCCATTGGAAATACCCACGTGGAAGTGGGAGAGTATTTCCATGGATTTTATTTCAGGGTTGCCTACATCACAGCGGGGGCCACGACTCTATCTGGGTGATTGTAGACCGTTTGACCAAGGTGGCTAATTTTCTGCCGGTGTGGACAGACTATACCATGGGTCGGTATGCTCAGTTGTTCATTGCTAAGATTGTCAGATTACATGGGGTGTCCCCTGAATATTGTGTCAGATAGAGACAAAATTTTCGTGTCGCATTTCTGGGAGAACTTTAAGGAGGCTATGGGTACAGAGTTGAGGTTGAGTTCAGCTTATCACCCACATACAGATGGGAAAACAGAGCGTACTAATCAGATGCAGGAGGATATTCTACGTATGTGTGTCCTTGATTTTAGAGGAGATTGGGAGCCACATCTTCCACTGATAGAGTTCTCTTATAATAACTCTTATCAGTTCACGATTGGCATGGCTCCATTCAAGGCTTTGTATGGCAGACCTTGTCGTTCCCCAACTTGTTGGCTAGAGGTGGGGGATGACAAGTTGCTAGGGCCAGAGGTGATTCAGGAAACCTCCGTGAGGATTGAGATGATCAGGAGTCGCATTTGGGTAGCTCAGGACAGGCGGAAGAGCTACACTGATATGAAAAGGTTCTTTCGAGAGTTTAATATGGGGGACCAAGTATTACTACGAGTATCTCCTATGAAAGGAGTGATGAGGTTCGGGAAGAAAGGGAAATTGGCCCCGAGGTACGTCGGACCATTTCCCATTATCGAGAGGATTGGGCCGGTAGCATATAGATTGGGACTGCCAGAGCATTTACATCGCATTCATGATGTATTCCACATCTCGTCATTGAGACGATATCTTCGGGACGACATGGCTCACACCCATATCGCGATAGAGGAGATAGACTTACAGCCTGACAGCTCTTACGAAGAGAGACCGGTGTCTATCCTAGACTATAGCGAGAGGAGATTGAGGTCGAAGGTAGTTCCACTTGTACGGGTCCAGTGGGAGCATCATAATGTGGAGGAATCCACTTGGGAGCGCGAGGCAGATATGCGCGAGAGATATCAAGATTTATTCTTACCACGTATGCCTTATTTTCCAAATTTCGGGACGAAATTCAGTTATTAGGGGGGAAGCATGTAATACCCCGTATTTTTATGCTTTATAAATTTGTAGATTTATTAAATTTAATGTGATTTATTAATTTAATATAAATCCGGAAATTAATTACTTTATAATTATTAACGTGATGTGAGTTAGTAATTATGGGAAACTTGTTGAATATTACAAATGAGTAGAGTAATATATAATATTGGTTCTATTAAATGTCAATAGTGGAGAAAATGACAATTTTGGAAATTTGAGTCGGGACGCGCCTGTGTCGCGTTAGGACTAAATATTAATTAATACAAGTGAATAAATTATAAGTTGCTCGTATGCTCATTTTGAGTGCGCCAAAGTGTCCGGAATGATCGAGATAGTCAGAAAAGTATACCCGGGGGTTTAGTTTGTGTCTCGGAGTGTTTTTAGGCTTATTTAGCGCCCCGTGAGGGCATTTTGGACATTTTGTAATTTCGGGCAATTAAACCCACGAATTTTGAAGGGTTATATCAGATGTCTAAGGTGGTCTTCTAGGGTTAACACAACCAAAGACAAGTGACGGCCATAGGATAGGAAATGAGAGAGCTTGCCAAGGTGTTCTAGACCGAAAATTCACCCAGTTGCAGTGCCACCACCACCAACACGTAGATCGCGCGACGGGAAACGCAACCACACCAAATTCATTCACAAATCAGAACTTTGAAATTCACAGGCAAGTATTTATCTTGCTTAAATTCATTAATGCATCCTTCATGTTAGTCTAGGATCGATTAGGATGTATTTCATAGAAGAAAACCCATGTTGGAGATAGGAGATTGCATGTAGTAATAATATAAATGGAAATCTTGAAATTCCCTTCATATGTAGAGGTTGAACCAAGGATTTATTATGTAATAGGAGTAGAAATTCTGGAAAAAGAATGATTAGAACAAAGTTAAAGAAAATTCTAGGGTTCATGAAGTTTATATAAGTTTTGCCCTTTTTAATCCATGGTTATTGATGAAAATTCACATGTTTACATAGAAGATTGTTAGTTTGGGCTATTAAAGTTTATAGTACGAATTTCGGGGAGTTTGGGTGTTAAAAATCTTTATTTGGTTCAGGTTGGATGTTAGAACCCGTAACTGTTAATCTGCAGAATTCGCCATACCTGTTTGATCGATCGATCGAACCAGGAGTGTCGATCCATCGATGCATCGATCGATCGAGCTCCTGCCATCAATCGATCGACCACTCCTGGAAAACTCATATTTCCCCTTTTAAATTGTTGAATTCCAATTAAATGAGTAAAAATCTTTGGACATCCTTATCAAAATATTTTGGAAGATAAAGGAGACCAGTAGGACTTATTAATAACTATGAGACCTTTAATCTAAGATGAAATTTATATTTTTGGGATGCTTACACATAAGGGTGATGGGGTTGTGTATTAAAGGGAGAGACGCGTAAAATAGTTATGTTGGAAAAATAGATGAGTACCTACTGAATTCTACACTTGGGAGAATAGAGTCCATGAGTGTTACGTAGTAAGTTGGATTTATCCCTCAATTAAAGTAAGAGACGAACCTTTATACGTGATAACGAAAGATTGAGAAACAAGGATAAATATTATATTATGGATGATGAAAGGTACCTAAAGAGATATGGTAATAGTAGGATATTTATATGAATGTGTTAATGCATATACTATATACGTGTGAAAATCATGCCCGCGCTACTTGCTATCCCTGAGTTTACCGCGCTGGGACAGTCCTATCTCGATCTGACTTTATGGGGGATATTGACTCGTGCCCTAGAAGATAGATTTCCTTGGTACAGGCTATCTGATCGATGGTCAGACGGTTCTAAGAGACGTGAGGGTATGTGCTATCCTCTTAGAGACTTGGAATCTATGCTTCGCCTCAATATTATTTGTGTATGTGTTAATATAGTTCGACAGTGATTCCGAACTTGTATTTCCCTTAGTACGAGTGAGACGGGGATTGGATAGCAGAGTATGCCCGCACCATAATTTTTATGTGAGGTGCTGTTAGAATATATATATATATATATATATATATATATATATATAATAAAGTAGGATGGTGTTTTTACTATTCATAAGTTGGGGACATACTTTATGGTTGAGATTGAAGCCACCTAGGCTAGAAATCAAGGGTGAAGATTAATTTGCACCTAAAACATACTCCACCTTACCTCATCCGACCCCCCAAACCCTAAGCCAGTTGCCTCCCTC
Source organism: Sambucus nigra (assembly GCA_949130495.1). NCBI lineage: Eukaryota > Viridiplantae > Streptophyta > Magnoliopsida > Dipsacales > Adoxaceae > Sambucus > Sambucus nigra. Next base: position 2,629,564 of record CASBWL010000485.1, read on the forward strand.
TTCTCATTCATCTGCATCGCCCCCTCTCCCCCCCACCCCCTACGCTCACGAACTCTCCCGTTTTGAACACAAACCCTCTCAACCTTAACACTCACCACCTCCTCCCTCCACCATTTCCCTACTCCTCCACCGCTGCTCTACCCTTCCACCACCGCTGCTCTACCCTTCCACCACCGTACACACTCACACATGCATACATGCAACAGGTATACTCATTTTCCAATTTTTCAATTTTGTTCATTTATATTGTTTATTTTTTTTCAAATTTATTATGTTTTTTTACAGATCTAATGCTTTTGGTTGGCAGATCTAAATATTTCAATAATTTCTTGATCTAATTTTTTTTATGGTTTTGGTGTTAGGTTTGCAAGGCCTCCTCCACTGATGCTCTACCCCTCCACCGCCGCACACACTCACACACGCACACATGCAACAGGTATACTCTTTTTCCAATTTTTCAATTTTGTTCCTTTATATTGTTTTAATTTTTTCACATTTATTATGTTTTTTTCCAGATCTAATGTTTTTGGTTTGTAGATCTAATGTATTTCAATAATTTCTTAATCTAATTTATTTTACAGTTTTGGTGTTAGGTTTGCAAGGCAAATACGAGAATGATAAATATATGGATTAAATTTGGGTAAGTTTTTGCAGTTACTACAAATCACATCTAGATGGGTACTACAAATATAAATATATGCTATGATTTTTTCAGTAACCATTTATATGGGTGATACAAATCACATTTAGATGGGATTTGATTTAGAGATCTGAATATATGTTATGATTTTTAGGGATTCTTTGTTTATTGACCCTTAGTTTAAATACGTAGATCTGATTCTCTTAGTTTATTGACCATTGGTATGATTCTTATGTAGATTTAGTTTCATATTTAGGTTTTTGTTTGATTATTTTGCAGTTGCTACTTTGGGTACCATTTCGCTCATGGTCCTTCTCGCAATTCGTTAGTGGTGAGTTTCTGAGTTTGATATAGAGATCTGAATATATGTTATGATTTTTAGGGATTCTTTGTTTATTGACCCTTAGTTTAAATACGTAGATCTGATTCTCTTAGTTTATTGACCATTGGTATGATTCTTATGTAGATTTAGTTTCATATTTAGGTTTTTGTTTGATTATTTTGCAGTTGCTACTTTGGGTACCATTTCGCTCATGGTCCTTCTCGCAATTCGTTAGTGGTGAGTTTCTGAGTTTGTGGTGGGGAGTACAGTTAACGTTCAAGGAGGTATGATATTCTAAATAAAAGTTTTATATTTAAATAAATGTTTCAAAAATGGAGTTCTCGGATTTTTACGGGATTCATGCCTTTTGGTGGTGCCCCTATTTCAAGTTTCATACAAGCTTGAATTTTCTTTAAAAAAGTTCTAAATGCATTTTTCCACACAGTTGGCCAAACTGATAAAAAAGTATAATGTAGTTCATAAAAGTATAAAAAAGTATATTGGCCCAGGTGTGCAATAACTGTCACTTTAACATAAAAGAAAATATATTGGCCCAGGATACTTATAACTGTGTAGGAACTTCATTAAAGCTTATTTAAATGCATTGTGTTTTCAGTTACTTTCCAAAGTTTTACACATTAATATTAGTTTAAGCTTTGAAAGTTAGCTTCTTAAAGTATTTAATCATCATCTTGGTTTTCGAAAGTATTTAATTGTTAGTTTACATTTCAAAGTTTTACACAGAATTGGTTATTTTCATGTATGATATTTGATGGGTGGTTGTGTTATGATTGGGATTTTAGTTTCATTTAGCATCGATTGATACTCAAGACCAAGAGCAATAGAAGCTAAAGAGAAGTGATAGATAATTTCAATTTTTTGTTGCTTCAATCACATGAATCTATGTTTATCGTTCTTCATGTTAACACTAGGAATCGTTTATATTTGGTATTAGTTTCTATGTGTGACTTGAAGCACGCATACAACCGAGGATAGAATCACACCTTTATGACTTTTGTCATGATTATATTATTTTATTTTTGCAGATCTAATGTTTTTTGTAGATCTACGTAGTTTGTTGTCAAGATATTATATTTTTTTGTTCTTCTATTTCTCACATCTCCATCTTAGTCCCAAATTTTCCTTCAGTTGAAACTTTCATGCTCTCTAACTTCGGCCGCACCTGTCAAGGCAACCGACACCATTGATTACCATTGCAGGTCTCTATATGTATTTTATTAAGTATAATTTCATTTAGTCTTCTCTTCATTAGGTTTGTTTTTCCACTAATTTGGTGTTTTTCACTTCGTTTTTCAACTAATTTGATGTTACAGTAATCGTTTATATTTGGTATTAGTTTTTATGTGCGACTTGAAGCACGCATATAATCGAGGATAGAATCACACCTTTATGACTTTTGTCATAATTATATTATTTTCTTTTTGCATATCTAATGTTTTTTGCAGATCTACGTAGTTTGTTGTCAAGATATTATATTGTTTTGTTCTTCTACTTCTCACATCTCCATCTTAGTCCCAAATTTTCCTTCAGTTGAAACCTTCATGCTCTCTAACTTCGGTCGCACATGCCAAGGCAACCGACACCATTCATTACAATTGTAGGTCTCTGTATGTATTTTCTTAAGTATAATTTCATTTAGTCTTCTCTTCATTAGGTTTGTTTTTCCACTAATTTGGTGTTTTTCACTTCGTTTTTCAACTAATTTGATGTTACAGTACCATTTGTACTTGCTCGCCTCTGTTTCTTCGCAGGTCTGAACTCCCCCCGTAAGATTTACTTTATCATTCTCTCCATTTTCTGTGTTATTTGCTTACTCTTCTGGATTTGAGATACAAAGATTAGTTGGATTATCACATAGTTTAATTATAAGTTCAGATGTTTGTTCACTATGATTCCAATTTCATATCTTTAATGACATTATATGCATTGGTGGCTCTAAATGATGACCACAAGAGATTCATTGAATCAAAGAATTATACAGAACTATAATCAAGCTCCTTTAATGAAAGTAAAAAAGAGCAGGTGCTTTGTAGAACTAATGATGTTAACATATTGAATGAAAGTACTACATTATCATCCTCGCAGCCTTCAACTTCAGAACATGAAGGAATGCCAATTTCTTAATAAGAGGATAATTAAGTGCTAACAGCGATGATGATCTGGATGTGGAGACAAGAAAAAAGGATAATCAAGTTCAAGTTAATCATCTCAAGATCATGCTGCATCATAAGGAATTTCAAACTAAAGTGGAAACAAAGATAAACAAAGCGCAGAATTATGGTGAAGGCGAGACTATAGAGGTGGCAGGTAGCTTCAATGGTTGGCATCACTGGATTAAAATGGATCCAGAACCATCATCAACACTACTCTTTACAAACTGGATTGGGACAAAAGGATTATAATTTCATGGACGAAACTCATTATGTCCATACAGAGGGAGTGTGTAAGCTTAATCACTCTCCGGGAATTCAGGTAGTTGCATTATCCTATTTTATGTTCTCCCAAAGTATATATAATTTTGTCAAATACTGATAAAATAGGAAGAGACTTCACTTATTATTAAACATGCCTCAATGTTGATTTTTTTCCTTGCATAAAACAGGATATCTTTTTGTCCATGGTGAATTAGGTGCATATTATATGGCATGAAATAAGCAAATTAAACTAATGGACCGGAGGGACCAAAGCTGGGAGGGACGGTTCAACAACCTGAAAAGCACCCGCAACTAGACTACGGGTCAGATCTTCTACGAACACCTTCACTGCATCACTTATCATCCCAATGTCAGTAGCATATCGCCTAGAACAGTACACAGCCACAGCAGTTGCTACCATACCGTATATATTGGTGGTAAGTAGATGTAATGGTGTAGATAAAACGGTCGCAAGGGGCCCACTAATTGTCAATACTGCCTGCCTACCCGCTCTACCCTAATGTCGTTTGATCAAGAACAAGCAGCCCTTCTTGGTAGTAAATGGCAAAAGATTTCTAGGGATTTGGTCAGCTGGGGAGCTTAAGGGAGGGGTGATAGGGGCACTAATAGAACCGATATGTATGATGGGGCAGCTTGGGGGATGAGGCTTATGAGTTTGTTGTAGAGGAGAGGTTTTTGAGCCATGATACGAGGGAGTTGGGTCTGCATTCGAATCAGCAATGTATGAGCAAGAGAGTGGGCTTGGGAAGGAGGAGGTGACAGATTTTTGATAATGATAGTTTTTTTGGTACAATGTTATTTTTGTAGGTACTAATGTGTTCGTTGGTACAATGCTCTTATTTTTTTTAACAAATCCAGGTAATTTTCTATGTGAACTTTGGTTTGGATTTCTGATAATAGGCCTAGATATGGAGACTGCTGCAGGTCATGGGTCTGCTATCATAGCAGGTCTGAAATATACTGAAATTGGTGAATCTGTTGTGACAAATAATAAGCCTATAGAGGTAGCAGATAATAGGCTTGAGTACGCAGAGTTTCCCACTGCCTTACCTCCAAATCATAATCATTTTTTGGCAACTTTTTTGTTCAAAACTGGTGCCAGAACTACTCAGGCCGGTGACCCAAGGATAAAAGGTTTTCAAAATAAAAGCCGAATCCCTAAATATTTGCCTAGATTTAATCCATGTAATTTTCTCTGTTAATTTGAGTTCAAATAAAAGGTCTAGAGTTTTTGTGATATGTTTTCTAAACATCTCCATTTGATCCATAGATTTAATTTTCTATGTTAACTTTGGTTTGGATTTCTTATCTTTTGCGAATATGGGTCGCTGGGTTTTTGATTTATAGGGTGGGGGCAGGGGAGAACTTAGATGGAGATGGGTGAAAGCAACGGTAATGCTTTGTGATTGAATTAGTTGCGTAAAATTGGCGAATATGTACTGAAATGGTTGCAATAGGTAATTCGTAGTGTAAACATGAAGTTGTATTTAGTTCATGTAATTAGTTGTACTGTTCTAAGTGACTATGAAGTAGGTAATCTTCAAATCAAATAAACAAATGTTGATTGTTCTTTTTCGAAACATCTATGCGATTAGTAGAGAATGTTGTTACTGCAGTCGGCTTATATGATGTTATTGTTGAATGTTCATTGTTCTATTTCAAAATAAAGTCTTGGGGAATTTCATCACTGAGTGTACTGCCAGCGTACTGCTCTCAACAAAGGAGTTTTCCCAAATGTATGCAAAGCGCTTGGCTGAACTTGCTATTGCTTAGGGTTTCGCCCAATTTTTATAATATATTTGTATTATTAATGGAACTTGAGCTAAGTTTTAGAAATTTGACCACAATTGAAATTTGACCACGGTTGATACTATAATTTCACCCCGAATGACACTTCGAAAAAATTTCTTCGTGTCTTTAAGCACAAGCATAATGTGACACGACATGAAATAGTATTTTTTTTACCAATCACGAATTATATCCAAAACATTTTTTTATAAATTGAAAATAATCTCTCGGCCAAAATAAACTTGAAATATTGTTGTTTACCTCTCTCGAACACAACCCAATGTTATTTTAACCAAAAATAAACTTGACCAAAATAAACACGACATGACACAATATGAGATTTTATTATTAATCACGAACACTATCGTTTTCTAGGGATAGCCCTATAAATATTGGATATTACGACCAATTTTTTTAAAATTACACTTTTTTTTGTTGGGGAACGATTTTTTTGCCTTTTTGTAATTACGCAGTTTGAAAATTTTGTCGTTTCGCGATTATGACTTTGGAAAATTTTCTCCGTTTCACGATAACGTAATTGGGAAATTTTTCGTCGTGCCTTCAGGCACGGGCATACGCTAGTATATATATATATATATATATATATATATATATATATCATACGAGTATTTAATATATATATTTAATTATGAAATTGGGAACTTCCTACTGTGTTTATGGTAAGTAAGATATAAATAATGATTTCAATTTGGAAATACTTGTTTTGAAAAGTATAATAAGATACTGGGAAACTTTATTAGCGAATAAAGTTAAAATGAGAGTTTTGTTATTAAATGGAATTTACTCCTTAAACAGTTGAATCGTTAGTTTAAATCTTACGAGCAAACTAAGATAAGATAAGTTAAACTGTTGGGAAGGTTAGTGTGATAGGTGTGCACATTATAAGAGAGGTGAGAATTCCTCAAGGGAGTGTCGCACTAATATGTTGTTGCATTGGCCAGTAAACATTTTAAATACTTGCTAAACGAACTTTAAATCATTTTTACAATCGGGCTCTGACCCGTTTCCATTTTCTTTTCTCTCTTGTATATATATGTATATATTACAGGTGTTCATCCACAGGGGCATCTTGCATATGATCCTTTGGAAGGAACGCGCTACAGCTTAGGTGGGAGTTGCAGGCCTCTTGCTTAGACGACTTCATTTATTTGATTCCACTCCTAGCATATTGATTCAGTTGGGCATGTGTCGCCCGTTTCCATTATCCAGTTATTTTATTGGACATTGTGATTCATTTATTTCTAGTATTGTCAATTTGGAATTTATTACAGCCTGGATGTTTTACTTTAAGTTTTAAATGTTGGGATTTAGTTGTTGAAGGTTTAAATTATTTGGATTATATGTTCCAGGATAATTGTGGTGTGATTCTTTAATATTGAATTATGTAAAGTTTTAAATCATTGGTTATAAATAGAATTTGGAAAGTAATGTCTAAAATGGTTTTGACACTTAGCTTAATTAATTAGGGTGTTTAAATTGGAATAGTTATTTTTGCGACAGTGATACTAAGAATGAACCAACTGTTCACCTTAATTTTAATTTAATAAAGGAGTGATCGCCCGATATTTAATTAGGCGGGGTGTCACACCCATCTCTTGATCTGAATAGGGCTCTGATACCACTTTATTGGAGTTTAAATGAGAACTATATTGTTGTATTAGAAGAAAAAGTGAAGAAGAAAGCAAGAAAGGTATCGTGGAGAAGATAATATTTTCATTTTCAATGAATTGCAAAGTTCTGGCAGCTTAATACATATAAGAAAACAGGGGAGATGCATTTATTGTTATGCTAATTTTACTGCCCTATAACATACAATAAGTAGATTAAACTTTAGGACCACTAAGGCACACATTGAGGCACATTAATTTCCCTACAGCAGCCCCTATAACAGCCCTTACAACAACCCCTACAACAATTATGCCTTAATATTAACACTGAAGAGTTATTTATTTATTTTTGAATTAAAGAAATAAGAGTTTGATTTATAGAGCTCAGATCCAACTATTTAGAAAAAAAAAGTACACAAATCCATCACATCAGACCCTATAGTGTCCCAATATTTCTGGAAGAACAGCGCTGGAAGACCGTCTGGCCCTTGAGATTTTGGAGGACCCATGTGCGAGATGTCATTTCTAACTTCTTCTAGGGAAACAAGACATATTAATCTTCTGTTCATTTCATCATCTATATCAAGTTTTGTCTTTACCTATTGGGGCCCAGGATCATCTTATTGTTAAAGGGTTAGAAGAAGAGCCTAATAAATTGCTTGAAGACGAAGAATTATATTGGCAACAATGCTCGAAAGGTGCTTGGCTTAAGCTTGGCATTGGTTTGTTTTAGCTCAACAAATAGAGTCACCAATGTGGTACGATTTTATACTTCAATTGAGGCTAGAAATGTACTCTCCAAAGAAAAACTCCTACTGCAGTGTCACCTGCCCTTATTCTTAATCTAGCAAGGAGCTAAATTTGTAGTACCATCTGACTACTTTTTCCATCTCTTCTTGAGAGCCCAAAACTGTCATAACCACTAGCCGTTTATGAACTGTAGCTCTGCATCTATGGACTTTAAATCAATATGTAGTCCTCATCACTCACATAAAGAACATCTTGAAAAAAACTTACGGGGAAAAGTGGCTTACGAATAATGAAAATGACATCAATGAGGGAGCAAGCAACATATCAACTGATCGATTGCCTAAGTACTCTCCATTGATAGCACGTCATATGTTTAGGTTGCGTCCGGTGTATACCAATTTAAAACACTACGCTGGCAACACATCACACGCTCGTATATTTACTACAGAGTTATCCTTGCGCATTTTAATATAATTTTGTTCAATTGTGCTATCATATATGGGGATGATGCAGCAAGTATGTGTCCAAGCAGTGAGCAATGTAATTGAGGGTGTAGGCAATTTGCATAACCAAAACCCCAAAGATACCAAAAAAATCATTCTAGAGGCAAATGGTTTGGCAAAATGGCAAGTTTGTTTGCTCCCGCAACAGTTGAATTGTCACCGGAGCGTTTTTTTTCTTTTTCTTAATAGGGTGGCACTTGAATTGCCACCCCATGAGAAAAAAGACAAAAGAGTAATGAAAAATTCTTTTCTATGCATTTGGCTATTCAAATTGAATAAAACTTTTGGAGATGGTCTAACAAAATTATTATTGATATAATATATTTTAGATTTTTGGAGCTGGATTCTATAAAAATCCAAAACAAAAGTAGCTGGTTTTTTAATTGTAAAAAGGTGCTCGTTCTTTATTTTGTTATATATTTTATTATTATGTCGTTCAAATGAGCTTATATTTTCATCACTTCTTCTCCTTCCAGGTCTCACCTGGTAATTTCCAATTGCATTGTTTCTAATGCAATGATTTGTGGTTAAACTTATGCCCATGCTGAAATTGCTAGAAGCATAGTTTGTAGATAGAGTATTTTCGGACCCCTGAATTTTTTTATAAGTTTCAGTGCTTAGAAAACATAAGTCCAATGGGTTTTGGCCTAGTAATAGTTTGGGAGCTACCATTCAGTAAGGGGAAAGTGAAAAGAACAATTCCAGTCATATATGTGTTTCATGCCCAGTTTTCATTTCGGATTGGGTAAGGAAGAAGATGTGAGTGGGTCAATTTTATATAAACCTATGTCTTCTTTCATTTTACGGTGTACCCTCAACATTCAATAACCAATATGACATTATTTTGCGTAGACAAACTTTGGGAAAGTTTGAGCACACACATCTTTTGTTATTTTTGAGAACGTTGATCAACCTATGAATCTGGCCGTGTGATGACCTAATGAGGATGGTCCATTTGTAATAAGACATGATGATATGGTGTTAGAACTTTGTGAATGCAACTTATTTCAATACATGCCCTCTCTCGGTCGCTCTAGTACAACTATTGCCGTAGGGAATGCAACTTATTTCTTTAATTTGGGATAATTTGTAATATCATTATAATTAGGATGGCGTATAAAAGGTGATTGGCTAGTTATTATTCTCAATAGTGATTTTCGCGGACTATAAATCGTTATTGTATGATTCATTTTCAGGTGTCATATTCGTCATATGGATGTCATATAAATAATAAAAAAGAAACTTGATAACATGACAAATTTCACATAAAGAATGCAATTTACCACAAGTTTGGATGCACATGGTTCTCAGTAGGGGTGGTAAACGGATCGGATACCATGTTTTCCATATTCGTATCTGCTATCTGAATGTACTATCCGTATACGTATCTGTATCGATATCCGCTCGGATAGTTAAAACAACTATCCATATCCGTATCCCTTTACATTATTTAGCCATCGAAAAAAATAACCATTAAAATATCCAATACAAATAAATATGTAACAAAATTACTACCTCCTAACATCAACAATTATGGATTCCATAATAATAGTATCATTCCATAATGATAATATTGCTTAAAGTCATCCATACTTTACAACCATATAAGCTTAAAGCCGTCCAAAAAAAAATAACAGTCACATTCCATGACAGTAGAAATAAGTATGCACCTTTTAGATTAATCAAATTTATTGAGAATGATAGCCTCATGGACCTTTTGCCTTCAAAACCTATTGATATTTTTATTTTAATAAGTATACATTTTTATTTTGTATATAATATACATGTTGTTAACTTCAGTTCTCATTACTATCAAAACTATCTCTTTACTTTTATGTTTCTCTCTTACATTCTTTTCTGTTTCTCTCTTACATTCTTTTCTGTTTCTCTCTTACATATATTTATAATGAAGGAAACTAACGAACAACCACATGGGATTTCTCTTACTTTGTACGAAGGATAAATGAAACGAAGTTAGTTTTTTTTTAGTGGAGTATATAATCTTTAGTCGGTGTATGTTGTGTATGATAAGGTGTATTGTAACTTTAGTGTAACTCCATGATAATATACCCAATTAAATAATAATACATGACATTTTATAATATACCCAATAAAACCATAACTTTAGGGTGTTTTTGTTTTGAGTGGCGTATGTATTTATTTTGTTTGGGAAATAAACGATTAAGATTTGTTTTAATATTATTTTATTAGTAATACTAATACTAATATTATTAGTAACATTTTAAACATATGTTTGACGGACACGGATATCTGGTAAAACGAATATTCGATAAAATGGATACTCCGGATCGAATACGAATTATCCGTGTCGGATACTAGTACTATCCGTATCCATATCCGTTTTCTCGGATATTTCTAAAGAGTATCCATATTCGTATCTGTTTTCATATTTTCGGATAAATATCCGCAAATTAAGATTCGAATATCGAACGAATGCAGATTTTTGAATATCCGTTTACACCCCTAGTTCTCGGTATCCCCCAAATAACCCATCCTAACTCTATTTCGTTTGTTTCGCTATAAGATGAACCTTCTCAAACCAATCCTAGTGGCTCTTTTAGGGGTGTTTTGCTTCAGTTCTAAATTTTTATAGAGCTATCAGGGTTAGTTTGATTCTAGGTCGAATTAGTGAGTTAAACAAACCCAAATCGTGTGCACCATAATCCACTAACAATATCCAGCTGTAGCCAAGTGTCATGTATGTCATATCAATGTCTCCATTAAATTGAAACCCTCTCCGTCTCAAATTAGGAGTCACAATTTGACTCTCAAGTTTTTGAACCAATGTTGACTTTTATGTCTGTCTGTCTCAGATAACTCCTTATTTTACATTGATTTGAGACATGCAATTCTTAATTTGAGAAGTAAAAAGGAAGCCCGACATACAATTTCTATTAGAAGTAAAAAGGGCCTCAAGTGGGTTATATACTAATTCAAGAGAACAGAGGCATTGGTTCTGCATTTACGTCATGACATGGCGACTTTAGCTGGTACGACATCAGATTTTGTTATGAGATTCCATAGGAACTAGGTGTATATTTAAGGTAAAATGACAATTGACACTAAAGTTTCTTGTTCTTTTTACAAATAATATAGGTAGTCTTAGTGTAACTGAATATCATTTCACTCTAGAGGACTTAGAGAATGAAAATATTTTATTTAATTAGGTATGTAGAGGAATTTTCTCACCCTCTTCTTTACTTTTGTTTCCTCAAATAACTCCTTTCTATCGTTTATATCGATGCATTTACTATATGATAATTATAGGAACCAATTGAAATCATAGAAGCTCTAGACATCAATCATCGAATGCTATCATATTACAAAGGCTTCAAGTGTGTTTCATTTGCTATTTCAGTTCATACCAATTGAAATCAAGTGTGTTTCATTGAAGCTCTAGACACATTTTTTTTGGTACCCAAAAAACATTTTTCTCCAAAACATTTTTTAATTTTGTTTGTAAAAAGATGTCAAAAATACGTTTTGTAAGACAATTCTTTGTATTTATTTGTACACAAAAAATTTATAAGTTTTTAAGACATTTCGTTATACATTTTTTTTTATAAAACGATTATTTGTATAAAAAAAATGTTCCGAAAATTACTGCTACCTTATATAATTTTTTTGAGCAATATGAAAAAAAAATCTGCATCATTATTTGAACATTGTCATATTTTCCTTTATTTTTTTATAGAATTTTAATCTTTTACCATATTTTTTCGTTTCTGAAACTATATTGTAACATTTACCGAAACACTAGGATTAAATTAAATAATTGCAATAAAATTAAAATATCACTAATATAAAACTAATAACATTCACCGTACATAAGAATATCTGAACATGGAACAAAATATCCTATCAAAATATAATGTCAAATAATATTGTCCAAAAATGGAAGAGACAAAGATTGGGGGAAAAAAGAAGCCCCATAAGTCTAGTCTCGTCCATAAATATCAAACATCCTCCTACATAAATTAAAATCAACAATCAGTCACTAATACGTAATTATTTAGAGATTTTATATAATTAAAAATAAAAATAAAATTAGTACGTTAGCAATATGGCAAGTCCGCCGCACTTCAGAATAATTAATCGTACAATGCAATGCATATTTAATAATGGTTTGAACATATCTGATTGGTACATATTGTTAATCTTATTTTTTTTAAATATATTTTTTTTGAGAATTTTTCTCGCTCTCTAAATAGAGTATCTCTACGTATCACCCGATACCGCGACCGAGTTGAAAATGGAGTGTCTGATACGGGGACCGATACCGAGACTTTGAACCATGGTTCACAGAACTTTGATATTGAGTTTTATCGTATTTCTATGCTATTTTGTGTCTGTTAGTTTTGTGTTAATATTAGATTGCATTTTGCTGCTTCTCCAAATATCATCCATCAAATCTGGTAAGATGTCAATTTGATCTATTTTTTCTTGATGAACCATTATAGTGCTTGAATAAAAACTTGAAAGTTTACCAGATTGTGATATAGTTGGAAGTCACCTGCTAATTCCTTCCTTGATTCCCTTTTCCCTCCCAAAAATTGTTAATTAATGCACATTTTTCATTAGTTCCCCATGTATTCCCGTTTTTCTGCCTTTGGGGTGTACGCCACTCGTCAATCCACGATCACGTTGCCAAGCTCACAAAAGTTATAAAAAATAAGGAAAAATGTAGAATAATATATAGATAGAGAGGGAGAAATGTAGAGATTAGGATGAAAGTAATAGGTGTAGAGAGAGTCTCGTAAGTTATACATAGAACTTGTGCGAATCGCCTTTATATAGGAGTTGGTGAATGTGGGTTACAATGGCATTAAGCTTCAACTTAAACTCTTAGACAATATCTCATAAATTCATAACTTAAAAACTCATCATAACTTATTAAAAGAATACAAAAAAGAATATTAAATAATTGATTATTTCATTTCATCAAAAATACTCTAACATGATGAACTAACGAAATTTGTGGGGCTAATATCTTTATCTGTGAGCTCTAAGACTATTCCTTTTCCCAGTCTTTGGGAGATATTTCTCTTAATTTGTATAATTTCACGTTTACTTGCTTGACTGAGTACCTTTGATAACTTATATTATTTATTTATGGCCAGTTGGTTGTGCTTATAGAGAAGCAGTGGGTGGGGCTGACTGTAAATTAACTTGTTCAGCAGGTGGGGCTGTCTATGCATACATTAACTTGTCATAATTGGATCAACTACCTTCTTGCTTCAAGCATTCACATCTCACACAAGAAAGAAACCAGCATCCCCCTTTCTATTTACTCTGTCTGCAGTAATTTATTCTTTCTTGCCTCTGCCAATGGCTTTGATCTTTCTCATTCGACTGATTGAGTTACTGTGTGATAAGGTGCGTGATTCCATGCTGTCGAACTTGGCTCGCCATGGGGGAATTGAACAAACTTAGCTCCACAAATAGAACAAAATATGTCCAATATTTTAAAGGTGCTGGTTGACGCAAAGGATAAGAAGATGGAGAACAACTCTGTGACGGAGTGGCTGGAAGATCTCAAGGATTTGGCATACGATTTGGATAACATAATTTATGAGTTGATCACCATATATATGCATAACTTGCATACGAATCCTCACGAAGCTAGCAGTAGCAGCAGCAAGATATGGAACTTCATTATTCCTACTTCTTGTACTAGTTTCACTCCTGCTCTAAAATTTAATTACAATATGCATTCCAAGTTAAGAGGAAATCACCAAGAGATTGCAAGATCTCAAAAATCAAAAATAATTTTTGGGTTTGACGGAGAAAGCACTGGAGATCAGGTCACACAGAACACGAGAAACGACTTCCCTAGTGGTTGAATCTTGTGTTTCGGGTCGCCAAATAGATAAAGAGAAGATACCTGAGTTATTCCAGTCCAGTGAAGAAGTATGTGTCATCCCAATGGTATGGGTGGGGTTGGCAAAACCACTCTTGCTCAGCTCGTCCACAATGACAAGAAAGTAGAAAGATGCTTTGATCTCAAGGGGCGGGTATGTGTTTCTGACGAGTTTGACGTATATAAGATAACCATCATTATTTTGGAGAAAGTGTCCGGCAAGGATTGTGACTTTGTGAGCTTAGCTAATTCTCAAGAGAGTTTGAATGAGAAACCCTCTAATAATAAAATTTATTCTCGTTCTGGATGATGTTTGGAATGAGAACGACAAGGAATGGGAACACCTTAGTATTTAATTTCTGGCCGGGGCACCTAGGAGTAAAACTATTGTTACAACCCAGCATCAAGGGGTTGCATCAAAATGCGTTCTCATTCAGTTCCTAATTTAGCGGATTCTCTCATCACAGAATTACCTGATTCAGTGTGATCTCTATAATTTGGAGACATTATCACTCGGTAGTTGAATCGAACTAGGTAAGCTACTTACAAGAATTTGAAACTTAATTAATTTGCGGCATCTTAACATCTCCGATACTCGAGACTTAAAAGAAATATCCTCAGGGATTAGTATCTTGAATTGTTTGCGAACATTATCAAAGATTGGTCTTAACAAGAGTACTATGTTGTGACTAACTGAGTTGAGTGGCTTATCTAATCTCAGGGGTCACTTACGATTAAAGGGATGCACAACGTTATGAATGCCCAAGATGCAGCGGAGGCCAATCTATCGCAAAAGCAAGGCCTCGGAGAATTGATGTTGACATGGAGAAGAGAAGTCAAAGATTTTACAAGAAAAGTGCTCAATTTTGAAGTACTACAAGCACTCAGACCTTCAACGAATTTGACTCAACTCTAAATTCATTTCTACGGGGGCATAAAGTTTCCAAGTTGGGTTGAGGGTCCCTCATTTTCTAATATAGCACACCTAACACTCGATGGTTATAAAAAATGTACGTCTTTGCAAGCAGTTGGACAGCTTGTGCATTCAAGGAATGGTTGGGGTAAAAAGTGTCTTGAGTTGTTTGGAGCAGATACGGTTGTTTCTTTCCCATCACTTGAAACCCTCATGTTTAAGGAAATGGAATGTGGGGAGTAATGGTCTACTAATTTGAGTGGCGTTGATGCAAATGTCAGAGGACTATTTCCTCAGCCTCCGCAAGCTTACTCTAAGTCGTTGCCCCAGATTGCTCATGGTTTCACTTCCAAGGTTTGAATCACTGGAAACTCTCGAGTTTGATGATGTGGAGGGTTTGTAAGAATTGTGTACCAATTTGACAAAATGTTGATGAAAGAGTAGGTGTATTTCCTAGCCTTCGGGAGCTTAGTATAATTTTTTCCCCCCAATTACTGAAGGTCTAACTTCCAATGCTTCCATATCTCCAGGTGTTGCGTATAAGGACCTATTGAGAGGTGGTGTTGAGAAGTAAGCTTAGGGTCACCTCAGCCACAACCTTATATATTTATAGTATTTTTGGGATTGATAAACGAAATGAAGGTAGTGTACAGTCTCTGGGAGCACTTGAAAGATTAGAAATTGAAAGATGTAACGAGTTAAGCCATTTGTGGTAGGACAAATGTTCATGTCAGAATCTTGGAAATCTGAGACGTTGAAGTGTTAGAGATGTGGGCAACTTGTATCCTTGATAGAGGAAGAGCACGCGTGGCCTTCTTATCTTGAAGATTTATAGATAGGAAAGTGTGGGAACAGACTCATGCTTCTCAGGTCCTATCTAGTGACAATATCAAGAGATGTGTTATATCAGAGCAACAACAAAGGCCATATGGAAAGCTTTTCTCATGTTGAATAGTTGTATATGGATGATTGTTCATTTCTGACGTGCTTTCCAAAAGGCCCGAAGCTACTCATCACCCTTAAGTCACTTAATGTTCTCAATTGCAAAAATCTGGAGGCAGATACAGAAGAATTTTAACTACTCAACGGGTCCTCACTTGAAAGGATAATAATTGATAAATGGATGAATCTGAAATACTTACCCGTGTGTCTGTTCACCTTTGATCATCTCACGACATTCTCTATGTGGTATTGTCTGGGCATAGAGTCGATTTCGGGAAGAGGTTTGCCTCCCAGCCCGAGAAAACTCAAAATCGGAGGACGTGAGAATCAGAAGTCATTGGGTGATGATGGTGATCAGATGCAAAGCCTCAATTCTTTGGAAGATATTGAAATCACATACTGTCCAAAACTGGAGTCTTTTCCTCAAGGGTTTTGGCCTCCCAGCCTGAGAACACTTCAAATCATTAAATGTGAAAATCTCAAGGCATTTCCCATTAATCAAATTCAAAGCCTCTGGATGTAGGGATTTATCCAAATCTGGAGTCCTTTCCTCGAGGTGTTTGGCCTCCCAACCCAAGCCACTTGTTTATTGTGAACATAAAGAAGCCCATCTCAGAGTGGGGCCTATAAAGGCTTCATGCGTCTCTAATATACCTCTGTATCGAGGGTATTACAAGTCTGTCCATAGTAGGCCTCCAAAACCTCACGTATGTTCAAGAGCTCCACATCTGGAATGTTCTGAGCTTTAATCTTTGCCTGACAATCTGCCTACCACAGTTGAACTGAAAATTTGGCGATGTCCGCTTCTGAAAGAAAGGTGTTTGAAGGACAAAGGAGATTATTGGCCCCTCATAGCCCACATTCCCTTCCTATATATCAGTCCATGAGATATGTGAATGAGTACCTAGTTATTGATCCAGGTTGGTATGTCATTCCTAGACCGCAACTCTTTAAATGCATGTGTGTGTGTGTGTGTGTCCATGTCCTTTAGAAAATAAAGAAATAATATTAATAAGACCACAAAATTTCCCCAATTCTTTGGCCATTTCATATCAAGTCCATCACTTGTAAACATGTTTTCAGTTTCTTTTTTGCTCCACAATCTCAAAACCATTCCAAGCATATCACCTTTGTGCAGCCAATGTTCTACTACTCATTCATTTCATTTTATTAATCAATAATATTTGGAGAAAAATATTTTTTTTATTTCAAAATTTATATTACAATATTGATTCTTACAACTAAATTTAATATAATTAACACGTACGTGTTTCTCAAACATATCCATTACATAGATAGACATATACAATGTAAAATAATGGTTAACTATGTTACAAATCAATTTAATTCAAAAACAATTGTGAGGATCCCAACATTCTTTAGTTCCAAGATCTGAAAATGCTTGAAATTGCTCACATATAGTTTTCTTAGTTACTTACGTATTAACTTAATAGTTTTTAGATCTCCCATCATCATTAATTTAGAATATCGATTTTATATTGCCTGCGCTAAACCCTCAACCACATGCAAACTATGAGCAATATTCCTTTTTTGCTGCTTCATTTATTATACAACTGTGGTTACTTTTTCATTTGTGAAATTTATATGATGTTTCTTTTAGCTGGATACCAGATGTTTATTTAGAAGCTGATGGTAAAGAGATTTGAGAATGATGGCTTCGTTTCTAACAAGATGACAAGGGAGACTTTATAATTTGGAAATAAAGAGTTTGACGGACATTCAAGATGCAAAGGACAAAATCCTAAGGCATAAGCAAGTACCCCCTTAAATTGTAAAGGACTATCCCATTATTCATTTTATAATCTACGTAGTACCATATTCTTTCTTTTTTTCTGTACATCAAATATGATATTTTCTGTCCCTCTCTCTCTCTCTCTCTCTCTCTCTGTACAAATAACAAACAGACTGGTCTTCTAATTGAGCTACATGTATCATTTCACTGGAGGCTCCTTATCCTTTTAGGCCTATTATAGGTACTCTCTGTGGAACCAAGTATCATTTCACTCTCTATATCTCAGCTAAAGAATAAGAAATAGTTCATTAATTACGTATGTAATTGCTAGCTAGATTTTGATTATCAATTAGCTGTTGAAGTATGCCAACTAGTCCAATCATTGAACATCCTAAAGCTCAGCTTGGCTCTGCATGTTTAATTAATTCTCACAAGAAAATTATCGATTTACCCACCCGTATGGTTTTAGAATCTTTTTCTTGGTTTTCAGATCATATTGACTAATTTTGCTATTTGAGTGACCATATGCAGAAAAAGGAAGCTATTGTTCCTAGCCTTATCAATCTTGTTCTGTTTTTATGATAAAGGCAAACATGAATTTAGATTGGATTTGAATCTTTTAATTTTTCTGATAGATCGCTTGAGGTCGGAGTAGGAATTGTGCTTATGATGGGGGAACACCTCGTTTTCCTTTTCAAATTCAAAGAACATGGAAGAGAAACAAAAAGTGGGCTGGTTCATGTTTTGTGTTGGGTCTGAACTTCAAACTACTTTAAAAGGTTGCTGAAAGCCTGCCCAACTGAGATATCCACTAAAAACATAATCCCTAAACTTAGTTTTGAGGGAACTATACTCTTATTTAGGTACTTATGGAGTATTCATTTTGGGTCTCCCAACATTATTATTTTATAATGTCAAATGTGTATTTCTTACCTTCTACGTGTCAGTTATTTTATAGATTCGATACACTCATGAGGTAACGGGATAACATCATAATTCGAACTTAGGTGATGAGCAACATTTATGTTTTAATAAAAGTGCCTCTTCCTTTAAATGACTGCTATTAGTTTCATCAATGACATTTCTTTTTCCTTTTTTAGCCAAAGAGAGCATCTATTATAGTAACAAAATAAGGAATTGTTAGTTTTATCAATGACATTTCTTTTTTCTTTTTTAGACAGAGGGCATCTATTATAATAACAAAATGGTGGAAAACTTTCCCTAATGTCTCACAATTAAAAGAAGTGAAAGCTAAATAGATCTCAGGTACATATAACTATGCAAATTTGCAATAGCTCAAACCTTTGCTTTGCAGTTCTGAGATTATCTTTTCTTCTAAGCTCAGTTTTCTCTTCTTTACTTTGAGATGGGAAAACTTGAAATTAGAGATCATCTAGATTGACCTTATAATCATTCTGTATAACTAGGCTAAGACACACAGTGGACTACCCCAAATGAGCTAGCACAATCATTAATACCATCAAAATTGTTTTCAAGTGGTGTCTTAATAGACAAATCCACCAAATTTTCTTTATGCTTGGAAGTAGGGACTTTTTGCAAACCAACCCTATCAACAAAGAAAAAATTATGTGTAGCCTGTATGTTTAAACCTCATAGTCTATAGAGACCGCCTTGCGTATGTGGCAAGGCATGACACACAAATGGCGGCCAAATCAAAGCAATTGAGTTAACAAAGCTGGAGAGAAGGAGAAGAAGAAGATCGAGAGGGATTTGGAGGGTGATAATGGAGGCACTGGTGTATACTCTGCTAGCTTGAAGAAGCATTTTATCTTAGTAGACAGTGAATGGAAAGAAGGCATAATGCCAGAAATACTCGATGGGAACAATGTGTATGACTCCCGGTATCTTACAAAGGCTTGAGGAGTTTGAGAGAGAAGGTCTTAGGGAGGAGGAAGGTGGAGATGCAGATTTGGATATGGACGATAATGAATTAACTCCAGAAGAGAAAATAGCACTGACTGAGATTAGGACAACATAGGATCAATTATTATTTTTACATTTTTACAAATATTTAATTAATAATTTATATTTTTAGACAATTATAACTCAAATTTTCAGTGCAACAATTTGGTAAAAAAAACAAAGGCATATTTAAAAACTTATTATACTAAAATTTAGGATAAATACCTCAATAGAGACCACATAAGCAAATCTTAATCCAAGAATTAATATAAATTAGCAATTCACCTCACCACTTGAAGCCTAAAAAAAATAGGAAAAAAATTAACTTATACTCTATACATAATATCAAAGCCCTAACATAAAAAAGGGCAAACCCAGTGCACGAGGCTCCCGCCACTGCGGGGTACTGGGGGTTGGATGTACGCAGCCTTACCCCTGCATACGCAGAGAGGCTGTTTCCGTGACTCGAACCCGTCAAACACTAACCTCAATAACAAAAAAAATTAATATTTTCTCCCTTAATCTAAATAACAACAAAATTTCACTCAATCGGAAGTTGAGACATGGGTACCCAATGCAATTGGCTGACTGAGATAATGAATTAACTCCGGGAAGGAAAGGCTGACAGAGTCATTCCTACTCTTAAACCCAAGCATTTGTTTTCTAGCAAGCATGGGATCGGGTTGACATCTATGTTTTGCAGGGAAGGTATACTCAAGACTGTAGTACTGGAGTTGGCAGTTGCTAATGAAAGCTTGCATCTTGCTTTGCTTAATACGTTTTGCAGTTATGTCTAGAGGGGTGAACTATTTTTTTATTTGCAATTTGAAAGATATGTTTTTTCTTTTTTGTTTTGAGAAGACAATTTTGGATGATGTTTAAGTTAATAATTTTCTCAGCAGATTTAAAAAAAAATATGCGAGGGTGGGGTCGTCATCCCCCGAACTTTTGTAAATTTCAATTAAGTACATATAATTTTTTTTTAGAAAAATTCCATATGGATATATAAAGTTAAATGTAAGAAAATATAATACAACCAATACTTTAAATGACATAAAAAACACGCTCGGTGCCTCACTTATTTATATGTTTCTCTTGATTGCTTATGTTAACCATAATTTCTTGTCCTAATTTTCTGTTGTACCTTAATTTATTGCCACAAATTTGTGTTGTGCGTTATTTATTGTGTTATCATGCGATAACATGTATTCCTAATGAGTTCTTTTACAGCGACTTAAAATTGGGATTCAAAATCGCGACTCGCTAATATGGCATGTCGTGATTGGTTAGTGCCTCTAACGTGGACTTACATTTATAATCAATCAATCAATGACAGCACACCATGTATTAGAATCCCAATTTTGAGTCATAATCAAGAGTTAGCCTATAATTTTTTATTCCGAATTAATGATTTAAATATTCTCTCTGTGCCATAGTATGATTCTTTATATTTGCACTACACCAAAATGGGAAAATTGTCACCTTTCAGCCGGCCAGCCTTGTCAAGGTTAATGACCGTGACAAAAAACACGCGTTTTATGTCACGGTCATTGACCTTGACACGGCCGTGACAACTAATTGTCACGGTCAATGACCGTGACAAGCCCGTGACAAATTTACTTGTCACGGACTTGTCACGGTCAATGATTGTGACAATTATTTAAATACTTGTCACGGTCAAAGACCTTGACACGACCGTGACAATATTTGCAGCAAAAACCATACCCCCTTCTTTTTTCCCTACCGCCGTTCCCTCCATCTCTCTCTGGACGCTGCTCTCTCTCTCTCTCTCTACTTTCAGGTCCATTTTCTCTCTCTCTCTCTCTTCCATTTATATATATATTTGTGTGTATATTTATGTGTGTATGTGTATATATATATGTGTGTATGTGTGTGCGTGTGGGGGGGGTGGGGCAGGGTGGGGCGGGGTGGGGCAGGGTGGGGGTAGGGGGTGGGGCAGGGTGGGGGAGGGGGTGGTGGAGGGGGGCAGGGGGTGGGGTGTGTGTGTGTGGTGGTGTGTGGTGGGGGAGGGGGGCAGGGGGTGGGGTGGGGTGGGGTGTGTGTGTGTGTGTGTGTGTGGTGTGTGGTGGGGGAGGGGGTGGTGAAGGGGGACAGGGGGCGGGGTGGGGTGGGGTGTGTGTGTGTGTGTGTGTGTGGTGGTGTGTGGTGGGGGAGGGGGTGGTGGAGGGGGGTAGGGGGTGGGGTTTGCATATAAGAAACTCAAAATAAATATTTGGATAATAATTGATAATAGTTGGATAATAATTGGATAATAATTGATATTTTCATTCAAAATAAATATTTCATTCAAAAATATTGGATCATAATTGATATTTTCATTTAAATTGATAATAATTTTATTCATGAAATTAATTCAATTAGGTAAAACCCATGATAATGAAATTTATGCTACAATTATAATTATCTCATGTCATAATTTTATTGATAAACAATATATGTAGTTGTCACGGTCGTGGTGGGGGGAGGGGGTGGGGGTGGGTAGGTGTGCGTGTGCGTGTGTGTGTGGCGGGGGGAGGGGTTAGGGGGTGGGGGTGGGGCACCAATTTAATAACTCTTTAAATATTTGGAAAAAACATAATATTACAAAATTAAAACGAAATGGTATTGACGGAACTTACACATACATTATAATATAGACGGAACATTTTTTTATCTGTACTATTAATTCAATTACTTCAATTAGGTAAAACTAAATGTGTACTATTAACATTTTTTTTATCTGTACTAATAACATTTTTTTTACAGCAAAAATGTCTCCTTCAGATGTTAAAGGCGAAGATGATGATGCTGTTTATGATGATGTCGTCTGGGTTCGGTGGTAGCGGAGGCGACGAGGGCTCCTCCGCCCCTAGGCTCCCCAAATATGGAAAATTTGGGATTACCGTCGAAAACAAGTCGGAGCTTTTAGCGAGATCCCTCGAGCTACTAAAGACGGTCATCGGCCCGGGGTTTATGAGTTGGAAGGAGGTGCCGTATGAGCTCAAGTTAGCTGTTTGGGCGGCACTACAGGTAATATTTATATGAATATTTCAATTTATATTTATATTTATATTTATATGAATATTTATATGAATATGAATATTTCAATTTCAATTTCAATTTCAATTTCAATTTCAATTTCATATTTATATTTATATTTATATTTATATTTATATTTATATTTATATTTATATTTATATTTATATTTATATTTATATTTATATTTATATTTATATTTATTCGCAACTAACATTGTATTTGTTGGACAGGAACAATTCAACTTGGATCCAAAGCTACGCGATTCCGTCTTGGAGCAGTTGAGGGAGCAACCCAAGACGTGGAAGAAAAATATGCGGACACGGTACTTTGGGAAAGACCGAGAGTCCATTATACAATGGCGCGGATCCGTCCCGCCCAAGGAGCCGATCTCATTGGCACAATGGCAAAAGTTCATTGACAATGAGATCGAGGATCGACAATTGGCATCTCGCCAATCGGGGAGGGAAAATCGGGCAAAAAAGACGGACGTTCACTACTCCGGCCGGACCTCTTACGCTGAGGTGGAGCATAGGATGCAGGTAAGATTTAATTTATCTATAACTACAAAAATATATTATTCTTCATTATTTTACTTTGCGGGGCCGATATTAATTTTACTTTACTTTATTTTATTTCAGGGGGTAGGGAGTGGGCCAGGGGGTAAGCCACATAGGATCGATACTTATGTGGCTCTTCGGACGAAGAAGTGGAAGGACAAGGAGGTGTCCCCGAGCGTCGCGGCCACAATTGTAAGTAATCCGACAGTTTAATTATTGTTAATTACGTTATAATTTTAGTTTACTTATTTTACTAATCATGTGCTTTTTGTCGTTTCAGGCAAAGCTTAAGGAAGTGCATGAGTCGCAGTCTGATGCCGACAAGGCATCTTTGTCCACAGACGCACTCAGCCAAGTGCTTGGCTCTGATCGCAAGGGGAGGACAAGGGGAGTGATCTTGCGGGTGGACAAATCTAGGATCATCGGATTGGAGACGAGCGACACCGGCTTGGCTCGAACGGTGGATTCACACGATGCGAAGCTGTCCCGTTTGGAGGCGACGGTCCAAGATATGTACGCATTCATGAACCGTACATTGGGTGGAGACCGTAAAGGGAAAGGGAAAGGGAAGGAGAAGGCGGTGGAGGAGGAGGCGCAGGATGACGAGGATGTGGACCTCGCTGCTTCATCACTGACACGTTCGTACTTCGACGATCCACTTCCCTATTTGACGCCCTCCAACAGACCATTGTCGACAATTGGTTGGCCGAGCGTGTTCATATTGGACGTATTTGATGGCCAGCGGATAGGGCGGGGGTTGAGGGACCCGAATATCGTCGAGGGTGGAATAGTCCATGGACGTGTGCTTCAAGAGATGGAGTCCAGGGTGCTCATCACGCATGTCATACCCGGGAAGGAGAACTCCCTATTGTGGTTGCGCAAACAATGAGGCACGACTTATATTAGTGGGTGCGTCAATTCGTATGTCGTGTGGCCTACTCACCTCCTCAGTTTTATCCAAGACATGTAGTAACATTATTTTTAAGTTTGTCCATTTTAATTATATTTGGATTATATTGTCAAGTATATTATTTTTACTTTGAATATTTGAACTATATCGTCATGAATATATATTTGCATTATCTTTAGTTTGTGTTGGATATATGATGTTTGGAACATGTACAACGTTGCTATAACAGGTACAAATATACTGCTGGGCAGTGGCGGTGGTCATACTGCCCAGCAGATTTTTTTTAAATTATGTCCAGAATTGTCACGGTCAGTGACCGTGACAATTCTGGGCAAGAGGGGTCACGGCTTTGTCACGGTTATAAACCGTGACAAACGTGTCACGGTCATTGACCTTGACACGACCGTGACACAAAACGTGAGTTTTTTGTCAAGGTCAATGACCGTGACACGACCGTGACAAAAAAAGTTGTCTCGCCTCGAAATGTCACGGTCATTGACCTTGACAAGTTGGATTTGTCAAGGTTAATGACCTTGACAAATGGGCAGATTTGGTGTAGTGTTGTAACTGATCTTTTATGATATTTTTGAATATTTTATATATTTACATGATTGTTTAATAATTGCATGTTGGAAGTATCTAATTCCTCCAAAACCTAATTGTAACCATAATTAAAACCACATACCCAATATTGGTGCTAAATTCCAACCCTCAAGTGAGTTCTTTAATCGACCCTCATGCAAGTTACTATTGTGAAGGCAAAAAATAGGATTATCTGGTGTTTGTGCCCCATTCATTCTTTGTAATTGAGTTTAACCCCTATAATTTTCATTATTTGGGCTTTGACTCCACAATTGACTTTTAGAGATATAAAAAGTGTCAAAGTAGTATTACCAAGTTTTTTTTGCGTCATTTTTTTCGTATGTTAAAAGAAATTTTGGGAGTTAAACCCGAAGAAGTGCAAATGTTAGAAACTCAAGGTCAATATCAAATAATTAATGGAAGTTAAAATCCAAATAACCCTACAAATTAACGTCTCATTAGGGGACAAATTTTAAACCTCAAAATTTCAAGTCCGAAAGATTTGCACGAGTATATAGGAATTGTTAATTGTACACCAAAATCTTGTCTTTATTTATAATGTTTTTAGTACATGACTTTAATTAAGTTAAAATAACACCTGATTGAACATTATTGTGGAATATTTTTAAGACAACTTCGCATTGTATTTTTAGTTTGCTCGAGAAAATTGAAGTTTTAATTGCCTTTCACCTAAAGAATATTGGATGGGTTGCTTGCTGTCAATTGAAGACAAAGTCATTGATTCTGTCTCTATTTGTATAACATTTCCACATAAGAAGACAGTCATTGCTTTTTTAGTTTGCCGGAGAAAATTGAAGTTTTATTGACATGAACCAAAAGAGTATTGGATGGGTTGATTATTGTCAATTGAAGACAAAGTCATGGATTCTCAGTCTATTTGTGTAATATTTCCACACAAGAAGACAAAGTCATTGCTTGTTGTTAATTGAAATAAATATATGACTACGTTAATTATAAGAATAAAACTTTGTATACCTACTTTCCTACCCATTTTTCATACTTACTGCATTCAAATCTTATACCTTGTTGTTGTGGGTCCTGTCAGGACATAAAGTACAACCTCTTATTGCCTTATCTTATTTGATGGTTATGAAAGTGAAATTTACTATGGGATGATGTGTCGTCGGTAAATGAGAAAAATAATATCCTCATCTCTTATGGCCCATTAGCAAGTAAGACTGTAGCAAGTAAGACTGAAAATATCAAATTACAGGGTCACCTCACCTCATTAGATCATAGGTTTACTCTCTAGAGGTCGTCAGTTCGATACCGTCCATGGCAAGGAGTCAAAGAGAAATCTCTGATAAGGTTGTTCTGGACCGAAGGGATTAGTCTTGTAGTACACGAAAACTGGTCCGACGATTACCCTTCTTTATAAAAAACAAAAATATTGAATATATTATATTTATTTTAATCTTTTTGTACACTTTTATACGTTAATTATGTGTGTTCATGATGTGTATTCTTTTTAATTTTTTTTTTATATATTTCATTTGTAATTCTATTTGACAATGTTTGATAGATGAGCATTGAATTAGTAATATTCTCACCATATCCCGAATTAATAGTCGACTATTTTTTTGGATTGTCCAAAATTAATAATTCACTTCCTTTTTTCGACACAATTAATGAACCATAGTCTCTAGCAAAATTACCTTCTCGACGATAAACTCGTCCTCTTCACAAAATCAGAACAAGAAGCTATTTTCCTTACTTTCTTTATTGAGTTCAAATGATTTCCATCCAGCTTGGAAGAACACTCTCTCTATTCGTTTCTGGTAACCTAATATATTGTGCATTTTTTACTTTGTTGTTGTGACATAACATGTTGTCCTAATTGATGATTTCATTATTATATTTGTGCCATAATTTGATTATTAATTCATTATTGAAACAAAGGTTGTCTCGTTATTTTTGAATATTCAAATAATTACATGATTATTTTAATTATGGTCATTTTTGAATATTCAAATAATCACATGATTGTTTACGAATTGCATATTGGAGTATATATTTTCTCCAAAACCAAATAATAACCATAATTAAAATAACAATCCCAATACTACTTTACGTCATATGTCATTAACAACTTATTTTGGAATAACTTCTGCTTGAACATTAGTGTTGAAGAAAGTTAGTTAAATTTGAGAATCAAAGTGCACATATAGTCTTAGAGTAGTGGAAAGTTTGCTTGATGTCAACTAAAGACAATGTCATTACTTCCCTATCTATTTGTTTAGAATTTTGACACACACTTGCACCCATGAAAAGCCATTAACACTAAGCTATTGATCCATTCATTATTTTAGTTCTAGATTTTCTCCTATTGATTTGCTCAATATTTGTTATTTAAATATTCTATTGATTTTTTAAGGTCTGTTGATATTTACGCAATATTATCGGGATTGATTATAATTTTCCTCCAGATTTTAGGTAACATTTTTATGGTGAATTCTTTACAATTTCTTTGAAGTCGAGGGAGATGAAGATGGATGTTCAAAATGAGTGTTTCTGATGGTGATGCAAAGGGAATCGACAATGTTCTCCAAATTTTATGAGAGGTATGCAAACCAACTGAAAGTGGGAGAGTGTCTTCAGATATAGAGGAGACTAGCATGCTAACAATTTTCTTGTCTTGTTTTCTCCATAGCACGGCTGCATTTTCATCAGTTGGACAAGGATAAGTTCCATTAACAAATCGAATAAAGTTTTGTCCACACAGAAAGGGATGGATTTGAGTTTGCCAGAAAAGATAATTTATGTTGGTAAGTTTTATGGAGAGATAATGGTGTGCATCGCTTATAGTAATTGCCTGTTGAGATGAGAAAATACCAGTTGAAGAGTTAGAGGATGAGACATTTGCCATTTTTTGGCTCTGATACATACTAACACAGTCATGTGACTTATATATATAAAGGAAACAAAGACAACAGTTGGTAGCAGGTAACTGGAGGTGGTTTCAGAAGTGGTGGGGGAAGAGGCCGTGAGGTGTGGAGCAATTGTGTGGGTTGTGGCTAATTGGGTCAATAAGCCTCGGGCATGGTCTTCAGACCACGCGACCTCTGTGTGAACCATAATTTCAAAATGAAGTGTCCCACAATATTTCATAAAAAATGTCAAGATGATTCGAAATTTCTTAGTAAAACCCATGTAATTTCTTTTATGAGAATGTGTTAGTACAATTACAAAATGGAAGCATTAAAGAAAATGGGATAGATTAATTACATTATTTATTAATTTAAACAAATATGTTCGCAAAAGTTTTGTTAGGTCTCAAGTATATCCCTCGCGTGAGTGGAAAATACAATTCCAGTAATGGAGTTAATGGTCGGTTTAAATTTGGATGAAATTAGAAAAATATTGTAATTTGAGAGCTTGATTTAGAAAATTTAATAATCATAGGCTGAACTCAACGAAAGCTACCACCATTCTTCAATGGATATATGCTATTAACCCTAAGGGTGTGTTTGATTGACTTGGAAAATTTTTCATGGAAAATACTTGTTTTGACTCACGTTTTGCATTTGTAGTACCTTAATTGTGAATACTTACGGTAAGAACCACACTCATCCACATTACAAGTGTCCATCTCAAACCTCATTTTTAGTGGAAAATATTTCTTATCCACCCACCAAAGAATTAATTTTCATGGAAAATAGAAAAAGTAAGAAAAAAAACTCGTACATTTTTCCACTCATTTTTCAACTTCTCATCCAAATGAACTATTTTCCACGCATTTTTCATATTTGCAATCAAACACACCCTAAAAGTTATTATTATTTTTGGTTAGAGACTAGTTTAACGACAAGTGAAAGAGTTGGCGCTTGCGTTCAATTAAGAAATAGTATAATAAATTCCACTTTTAACCCATATTAACCCTAAGCATGCAACTAGGTGTGATTGAAACAATATGAAATCATACACAAGATATTCAACACACAAAGTTTAAGGAAAAATCCCCCACAGGGGCAAAACCATTTGTATATCACTATAATTTGTAAGAACACGGCTTACAATCGGATTACACTGAAATACAAGTTTTTGACTAAGAATTACCCTCGGGTATCGGATTCTGTAGTCGCGGCTGGAATATCCCTTTCCAGTAGGGTTGG
Source organism: Sambucus nigra (assembly GCA_949130495.1). Lineage (NCBI taxonomy): Eukaryota > Viridiplantae > Streptophyta > Magnoliopsida > Dipsacales > Adoxaceae > Sambucus > Sambucus nigra. The sequence goes on from CASBWL010000485.1 coordinate 2,658,284, forward strand.
CGGCTGGAACTATCCCTGTCCAGTAGGGCTGCAATGAAGAGGAAGGAGCGGTCCACTTCACAAAGGGTTGAACAACAACAATGGTGTTCTTTGGTTACCAAACTTGATTCACATAGATACGGAAGATGTGTGAATCTAAAAACCTAGAATCATAGGACTCAATAGGTGAAGACTTTAGGGCTGATATGCTCTGAAAATCGTGGGAAAGTCTTAAGAAAACCAACTACTGATCGTGGTTTAAATAAGGAGTCAAAAACCTAAAAATTCTGCTACACGATCTGGCAGAGTTTATCCAGGGCGGATCGGTCCGGTCCCTTTAGGCGGATCGGTCCGGTGAACTGGGATCGATTCTTTTTCTGAAGACGGATCCATCCGGTTGTCATCGGATCGGTTCGGCATTTTGGCTTCATCGGTTCATTATGGATCCGGCGTATACTGGCCTCAACTAAGCAGGCGGATCGGTCCGGTCCCTTCCATAACTCTTAAGTCTTCATGGTATTTGAGTCCATTGATTCATACCCTTGATTCACACAAATTCCATACATTTGTGAGTCACTTTTGGTAACCCTAGAACACCATTGATGCTGTTCAACCCATGTGAAGTGGACCGATTCTTCCTCTTCATTGCTGCCCTACTGGAAAGGGATATTCCAGCCGCGACTACAGAATCCGATACCCGAGGGTAATTCTTAGTCAAAAACTTGTATTTCAGTGTAATCCGATTGTAAGCCGTTTCTCTTACAAATTATAGTGATATACAAATGGTTTTGCCCATGTGGGGGATTTTTCCTTAACTTTGTGTGTTGAATAATTCTTGCATGATTTCATATTGTTTCAATCACACCTAGTTGCATGCTTAGGGCTAATTTGGGTTAAAAAGGGTATTTATTATATTATTTCTTAATTGAACGCAAGCGCCAACTCTGTCAAATTAAAAACTTTGTCCAACATACTTGTATATGTCATTAGCCATAACACCGTTGCAAAGATTCAAAGTCCATTCATCATCAATGAAATCCGAAGATCAAAAACTGAAAGAGATACAAATGATAAAAGCTGCATCGTTTGTTCTGCAAATCTTCAGATCAGAAATCCCAACGCTTTTCTCATCAGGGTGTGCAACATGGGATTATCAAAAGATGTACCTACACACATGAGACAAAGCAAATACCAAGTGACGTATCGAGTTTGAAATGATATAAACATAAGCATATATATCAATTTAAGATGATATTCTCAGAATTTCAAAACTTCAAATCTCCCCCATAATCAGATAATTCATTCTCCCCCTTTTTATGATGTCCCCAAATAGACAAATGAGAGAAATAAATCAAGCAATCAAGTACCGGGGTGACACAAGGCATAAAATCACACCATGAATGAACATAAAACAATCAAGTCTGTGATAGCGTAAAAGAATGGGTGTGATCAAAATTCGATAGGAAAATCAAAGCATACAAGCATGACATATGTGCACGATGAATATTGGATATTCCTAACGAATGAACTCAAATGCTTCCTTTGGTGTAAAAGATTGGAAATATAAGACATTGACTATATCAAATCTACAAATCAAGGCTCAAAGTGATTTCTACACCAATAACGTCCAAAATGATTTTCATGCTCTTTCAGGACTTTCAAGGAAGTGCAAACCCATTTTTCTCATTCTCCAACCAAACTCCCTCAGATTTATATTTTTAATTGAGGTATACTAAATTCTCAAACTTTGGAGAATTGATGGTGAAACCCTAAATGGCCCATATATGGCATGAATTGCTTTTTATTGCCTTATCAATTTTTTCGGGCTCTTTTAACCTCTTAGGACCTCGGATATTAAAATTCCTCCATTTTTTAGGTCCTTTTTAACGGTGGCTTTTGCGCAAAGGGTAAGAATCAACTTTCGCAGCCCCTCCCCGTTATGCAATTTAACACACAGTCTCACCAAAACGGTTTTCACATGCATTCCAATCTTGTCAAGTTTTATCGCATATTGTTCATTGTATAGACAGAATTGAGATAGAAACACTCAACCCAATATGAGATAGACAAGTGCAATAATCAAATAAAGCCGTGCATGTGTGCAGTAAAGGATATAGGAGTCAAGCATGTAGGAAAATATCACTAATTACATCTCAAGGACTCCAATCAATGTAAAGCACATGGATGAAATGATGTAGCATCTCAAATCTCTACCAAACAGTCACATGGATATATGAAATGAAGTTGTGACTTGGCTATCTTAAATGCTCATCGATAAAAACAGAACTCTTTTTTGATTTTTCAAAAATTTTATCAAAATAAAATCTTTTTGTGCTTTTCTAAATTTTTTTTTAAAAAGAAAATCTTTTTGTATTTTTCAAGTAATATGAAGCAAAACAGCAAAAAAGAATAAACTAATAGTACAATCTAGCAATAGGCATCAATGATGTCATGAAAAACAACCTATGCTAGCAAACAAGAGTAGATCTCAACCGGGAGTAACGGTCGAGTTTTCCAAAGATGGTGACATCTTTTGAACCAACTCCACTAGATTATGTGTAGTCTTGATCAAAAACTTCACTTGCTCGCGAATATGTGCAAACTCTCTATCAAAATGAGCAGGCAAAGAATCATGAGTGGGTGCATGTGCATGAATGTGTGAAGTGGCATGATGTGGCACAAAACCCAACTTAGAACAGAACTCCCTAAGATGTCCTTGCTTCTTGCAGTGGGAGCAAACATAAACCGATCTAGGAAGTAATTTGTCAACAATTTTGGGATGAACATTCCTAGACGGACACCCATGGGACTCAGTCACCACGGTGGATATAGGCTCGGGAGCAGTCTCTAATGTGACTTGGACCTCTTGTGCTTGTTTGAGGTCATCCTCGAGATGGGATACACGTGTCGTCAGACTAGACACCGTGTTGGACAAGTCACCTTTTTCCCTTTTTAGCTCATTACTTTATACCTTTAACTCACGAATTCGAAGACCTAGGATCCTATTTGACCTTTTTGTTTCCATGTTCTCGATGAACAACATTCTAAAGGCATTTTGGATCAACCTATCATCACCATTCTCATCCTCACTATCGCTTGGAGAGGTGGGCATGGCAACTTTCTTGCGCTCTCTCCTAAGATTAGAAGGACACTCAAAGTTCTTGTGCCCTATCTCATTGCACTCAAAACATCTTATCTTCTCACGATCTTTCTTTCTATTTCTCTCTTTTCCATTCTCACAAACACTCTCTCTCTCTCCAAACAATCTTAACTCTTTCTCTAGGGAAGTGATCCTAAGGGCTAAAGCATTGTTTCGCTTCTTGGTTTCAAAAGACTCGGAATATAGTTCAGTGAAGGCATGTTGAAGATCACACTCGCTCTCACTTGCCTCATCTTCCTCCTCCTCACACTCTTCGCTCTCACTGTCGAGGTGTCCCTGTGAATCAGCATCCTCATCGTCGTGAGGTGCACTAGAAGTACTCACATGACTAGCCATGAACGCGGTGAAGTTATGCTCATGCGGTGACTCATCTCCCGAGTCCATCGACTCGACATCACTGTCGTCATTAAGGGTAGCATTCAGGACAGCTTTTCCCTTTTCACTATTAAGACGAGTGGCACACTCAAAGGCTCTATGACCCCTACCTTCGCATTCAAAGCATCTCTCACTGGCTTTCATGGGAGGATTTTTAAAATCTTTTTCATTTTTCTTTTCAAAATTATTTTTCTCAAAATTCCTTTTATCATTGAAATTTCCATTTTTCTTGAATTTGAGAATTCTTTTGAAATTTTTTCAAACAAGGCCAAGTTATCTATGTCAAGATCACACTCAGAAACAGACTCCAAAACTTTTTCTTTATTTTTCTTAAAATGAGTCTTTAAAGCAATGCCATTATCCTTAGCCTTAACGGTTTTGGGAAACATGTCAATCTCATAGGTTTGAAGATCTCCTACAAGTTCTTCCAACTTAAGAGCTTTCAAATTTCCCAAAGAGTTCAAAACAGTGACTTTAGAAATAAAGCGTTTTGGGAGAGATCTCAAAATATTTTTAACGACACGCGTGTTATCAATTACCTCACCCAAATTAAAACTAGTGTTAACAATGTCCGACAAGCGTGCAAAAAACTCATCAAAGCATTCGGACTCAGACATGGTGATAGTCTCAAATTGGGTGGCCAGATTTTGTAATTTTGACTCTTTAACCGCTTTCGTACCCTCATGTGTAAGTTGCAAAACATCCCATGCTTCTTTTGACGTGGAACATGTCATTATACGTTTGAACTCATCAGGAGTAATAGAAGCAGAAATAGCACTCAATCCCTTAGAATTAAAGGAAGACCATCTAAACTCATCTTCGGTCCAAGTCGTGACAGGTTTCAAATTTGCCACGTTATCAACAGTGACGGAGGGAGGTGTCCACCCTCTTTCAATAAGAATCCAAACCCGTTCATCAATGGCTTTTAAAGCCGACCTCATACGGGCTTTCCAATAAGCATAATTAGTCCCGTAAAAAACAGGCAATTTATTGTATGATTTCTCCATTTGAACACGCACTTTTCAAAAATCAATTTATTTCAAAAAATTGATATCTTTAGAAAAATTTTGCGGAAGAAAGGAATACGCAACAAGATAGCGTAACCTGCTCTGATACCAATTTGAAAGAGTTGGCGCTTGCGTTCAATTAAGAAATAATATAATAAATTCCACTTTTAACCCAAATTAACCCTAAGCATGCAACTAGGTGTGATTGAAACAATATGAAATCATACACAAGATATTCAACACACAAAGTTTAAGGAAGAATCCCCCACAGGGGCAAAACCATTTGTATATCACTATAATTTGTAAGAAAATGGCTTACAATCGGATTACACTGAAATACAAGTTTTTGGCTAAGAATTACCCTCGGGTATCGGATTCTGTAGTCGGGGCTGGAATATCCCTTTCCAGTAGGGTTGGCGGCTGGAGCTATCCCTGTCCAGTAGGGCTGCAATGAAGAGGAAGGAGCAGTCCACTTCACAAAGGGTTGAACAACAGCAATGGTGTTCTTGGGTTACCAAACTTGATTCACATAGATATGGAATATGTGTGAATCTAAAAACCTAGAATCATAGGACTCAATAGGTGAAGACTTTAGGGTTGATATGCTCTGAAAATCGTGGGAAAGTCTTAAGAAAATCAACTACTGATCGTGGTTTAAATAAGGAGTCAAAACCCTAAAAAATCTGCTACACGATCTGGCAGAGATTATCCAGGGCGGATCGGTCCGGTCCCTTTAGGCGGATCGGTCCGGTGAACTCGGATCGGTTCTTTTTCTGAAGACGGATCCATCCGGTTGTCATCGGATCGGTTCGGCATTTTGGCTTCATCGTTTTGTTATGGATCCGGGGTATACTGGCCTCAACTCAGCAGGCGGATCGGTCCGGTCCCTTTAGGCGGATCGGTCCGGTGAACCGGATCGGTTCTTTTATCTGAACCGGATCGGTCCGGTCAGGTCTGATTCCCAAATTCCCTCTTCTTTTGATCTTCGGATTTCGGATTTCGTTGTCGACGATGTGATCTTTTCAACCATCAATCTTGTAACGGCGTATGACATAACATATACATAAAGATGGACAAATTGTCCTTACAACAAGCAACCACCTTACTATAAACTTTTTATTACAGTGAAGTAAGGCATCCTAACCAAGTACCTTGGGCTACCATATTTTATAGGTACGTATAATTGTAGGAAATCACATATGCACAAATATTTGTATATAGATGTACAAAAGAATACATTCGTAAACAATACCTACATATTATTTTTTTTTACAAATAATTTGAAAAAATTATTTATCAATGGTTATGATAAAAAAAATTGTCAATTATAGTGAATATTTTCAATTTTATTTCTGAAAAATAACACTTAATTTGGGATTCACAAAAAAATATTTGTCTTAATTGAGAGATTGGGATTACAATTTTCAAATATTGCAACGCCCTGCTTGATACGGTACAATTTAAAAAAAAATGCTTCAATTTTATCGATATTAAACCATTAAATATGAGTAGGTAGCTTGAGTTTAAAAATTTTAACCTCTTAACATGTTATAATTTTTTTATGAAGAACTTTTATGATATGTGGAAACAATATTAATATGAATACAATATTAATCAATCTACATTATTATAAAAAAATCAATGTTATTATGCTACTCTATGTGTTGTTATTATTATAAATATAATAATAGTTATTATTATTATTATTATTATTATTATTATTATTATTATTGTTATTATTATTATTATTATTATTATTATTATTATTATTATTATTATTATTATTGTTGTTGTTGTTGTTGATATAATAAGTGTTATTTTATATAAGTATATATTAGTAATTATTTGCATGCATGTATCATTTGTTTGTACTAATATAATAATTCTATAAATATATATTATATGTGTTCAATATTTTATGTTCAGTATATATTATTATATTTAAGTGTGTATTTTATACGAGTGTATGAGTAATAATTCTAAGCACTACACGGAAACACCATAGAACATGTTATAAATATTTACATATATAAACACACGCAAGATCAAGTGAGTATCTATGTTGCGGATTGTTTTTTATAAATAACTAAAATACCTTACCCCTCCCCCTAGCAAAAAATAAAAAACATTCCAAAATTACTATATAATAGTACAAGAACGCCTTACATTATACATATTCATTAGTCTATGTTTACGCAAGATATTGTTTCCTTTCCAACCCCATCTTAAGCCAAACACACTTCACCTTGTCACAACACTTGTGCATTACCAACACAAAATAGAAGAAACATAAATGCAAACAACATGTACTAAAATGTTCACAAGAAGATATTAAATAGCTTTCCCTTCTAGGCATTGTGGTCCTTGAGTCATTCAGTTTCATATCCCCCAGTTCTGCAAAAAAAAGAAGGCAAGCGACAATCACCAAACAACAAATTTGGAAGTTTGGAAATAATATTTAGAAAAATATATATTTTTTTACCTTTTCTTAGTCATGTTGGACTTCAGGTTTTGCCTTATCCTATCATTCTTTGCAAATGTCTCACATTAACCTCTACAATCAAGAAGAGCCAATCTTTTGCTTGTATTAGAAATCGAAAGTAAGCATTTCTCCAAGTCCCTTTAATTATCAAACTACCAGTAACAATCCAAAATCCAACGATGAATCCAAGTCCCACGCTAATATAATACCCTATCTTTTCATACTTGTCCTCACTTTCATATTTAGCATAGTCTCGATCTCCACCATCTCCTCCAGTGGGTGTAAAGCACGTGGTTGGCAAGGGACTTCCGCAAAGTTTTGGATTACCCTCATAAATTGATGGATCATTAAAGGTTGCGAACTGGTTAGTTGATGGAATTGGGCCGGACAAATTGTTATGGGACAGGTTCAAATGGCTTAAGAAGGTCATATAGGTCATGCTTGGAGGAATTATCCCAGAAAGATTATTACATGAGAGGTCAAGAGTTTCCAAATTTTTTAAATCACCAATTTGGTCTGGTATCTTTCCTATTAGCTGGTTGCTCGATAAATTCAAGGTATTCAAATATAAGAGATTTGTTATCTCGTTAGAAATCACTCCTGTTAAATTATTACCCGAAAGGTCGATACTGTTTACAAGATCAAGTGTATTGTAACTGAAATAAATACAATATCTGCCCTTTAAAACCAACTCGAACTCCATTTCCATATACATATAATTCCGTTCATAATGAAAGGTTGTATTGAAACCACTTAGATTTCCCAAGCATGCTGGAATGAACCCTGATAAACTATTAAGTGCAAGATCTAAGACATGGAGTTTTGGAAGACGACAAAGTTCCTCAGGAATTTCTCCGCTTAAAAGGTTTTTTCTCATGCTTATTTCTTCTAAGGATAAAAGTCTTTCTCCAATCCATTTTGGCATGTTCCCTGAGAATCTATTATATCCTAGATCAAGTAATGTCAACTTTGTGCAATTTTTCAGCGATAAAGGAAGTTCCCCAAGAAGATTGTTGCTTCTTAGTTTCAGCACCACAAGCGAGGGTGAACACAATGAATAAGGAATGTAACCATCAAGGTAGTTATTGGATAAATCTATGGTAGTGAGTTGCAAATCCATCCAGTGGTCATGAATGTTTCCTGATATATAGTGTATTAGATGAAGTTAATATAAATGCAGTTGCTTTCTTTATATTTATTAAGTTAAACATAATAAAATGTATGCCAAATGCATTTAATAAAATCAAAACACTTTAGCTACCTGATTTATTTTTGGAAAATTTACACTTAGGTCCCTTGTTGACAATTTTTAAACATTTAAAGGCAATTTACTATTAGGTCCTCTTGTTATGCCACTAACGTGGACTTCTACAAGAAGAGAAGTGGACCTAAGTGTTTAAAATTTGTCAAAATTCCTGTTGTGTTTAAAATTTATTTGCGAAGGACCTAAGAGTACTTTCCCCTTTATTTATTTGATATTCTTGACTATTTACTGAAGCTTTTGTTTCCAGTCGTAATTAAATATTGTACCCTGATTTATAGCTACAAATTAGTGTTGTGCAATTTTTACATTGCTTTCGTGACCTAACATGTATCCCTAATTCATGATTTTGTTATTTTATTTGTACCATATTCTGATTGTTTATTTATTATTGAAACTAAGTTTTTATAGTCATTATTGAATATTCAAATAATTACTTAATTATTTACGAATTGCATATGGGTGTATTTATTTTATCCAAAACCTAATAATAATCTTAATTAAAATCGCAACCCAATATAACTTTACATCTTATGTTATTAAAACCATATTTTGAAATAACTTGTGCTTGAACATTAGTGGGGAAGATAATGTCATTAGTTTTAACTATGCTTGTTGTGACTAAAGAAAATGTCATTTCTTCTCTATATATTTGTTTAGAATTTCAACACACAGGTATACTAACTAGGGGTGTTCGTTGTCCGGTCCGGTTCGGTTTTGTGATTTTTTTCTGACGTAACCGACTTGGTCGGTCCTCTAAAAAAATGGACCGAGACCGGACCGATAATGTCGGTTAACCGACCCTAGTCGGTTCGATTTTTTATAGGGTCGGTCCGGTCTAACCCGTCGGTCTTCACATTAATGAATTACATCATTTATAATAATAAAAAGATCCCGAGTCTATTTTTTCCAAACATTAAAAATTAAAAAATATCAGAATTTGTAATTAAAACAAACCTATTATTGGATTAGATTATAATTTAAACTAATCAAATATTAAAATTATAATTTAAATTAATCAAATATTAGATTAATGCAATTCAAATGAAAACATTAAAGAAAATGGAATAAATTAATTACATTACTTATTAATTTAAACAAAATTTTCCCCTGAAGTTTTTGTTACATCTCAAATAAGTTAATCACGAGAGTGGAACTTGCAATTCCATTCATGGAGTTAATGGTTTGTTCAAATTTGAATGAAATTGAAACAATATGATACTCTGTGGACTTGATTGCAAACATTTAAACATCAAAGACTCAACTAAAACTACCATTTGGCGTGGAGGGACATATATGTCATTACCCCTAAAAGGTTTTAGCGTTATCGACTAGTTTAAGGACAAGAAATTGCCTTAGTTTCAAAACTTTTTCTTATGATGAAGTAATGCATCGTAACCAAGTACTTTAGGCAGGACCTTGGGACACCATATTATATGCACATATATTTGTAGAAAAGCACCCATGCACAAATATATGTATATAGAGGTGCAAATGAATATATTCATAAAGAATGCATAAATATCACACCTTTTTAAATATAAACTTAAAATTTTAAAAATAATTATTTATCTATGGTTAAGATAAAATCTTTTTCAATTATAGTGAATATTTTCAAATTTATTTAAAATTTATTGAATAACTATTATGTCATAATTATTATTTTGTAGGGTAAATACCCTTAGTCCCCGTTAACTATCACAAATTTACGGGTAACCACCTAAAAAGTTCGAACAAACTCACTTATTAACTACCAATTCATTGCAACTAGAAAACGGGTTGACCCATTTTTAATCTAAATCGACTAAAACCCCATCCCCAATTTAAAAAAGTCAAAACTAAAAACCAAAACAAATATAAAAAAAAATAACTCACCAAATCAAAATAAACTCAAACAAAACCATTTCAATCCTAACCCGTCAATACATCTCTCTCTCCAATCCTCCACCCAAAAACAGCCATCACCGCCATCATCGAAACCTCAACCTTCACCCTCCACAACCCAAACCACAACCTCCACCCAAACCTCGACCTCCTTCGCTAGAAGCCAGCCACTTCCACCATCATCAACCCCTCACCCACTTCCACTTCCTCCTAAAATTGTTTAACCACTGCAACTGTAAAACCCACCACCTACATCACCCACTTCCATTTCAAAATCAACTACAATCAAAGGTAATGAGAAACCCACATTCTTGCAGCTAAGAAAAGTAAAATAAAAAGAGTAATATACAAAAAGTAATGAGAAACAATTGATCGACTACAATCAAAATCAAATCTGGGAGCTAAAAAATGCTGAGTAATGACACACCCTCACACCATCATCACTAATTCATACCGTAACATTTATCACCAAGACGCATGCCACCAGCTCCGGCGTACGCGATTGTTTCTGATGCCACAAGCGACGATATTAGTTTGCGAATTCTCAAAATGAAACCTCGTTCCAAAAAGTCCCATAAATACTCTATATTTATATTATTACCTACTGAGAACTTTGGTGGTAGTTTTAACATAGGTTTCGACCATTTCTTCGTGGGAACGTTTGTGTCCTTTGGATTGGTCAGTGAGGGACGAGCGGGTGAGTGTGAGTGTTTATGGTTGTTTGTGGGAGTAGGCAGAGGGTGGAGGTGGAGGGGGTGACAGAGGGCGGTGGAGGGGGTGACAGAGGGCTACATTTTTAGGAGAGAGAGAGAGAGATAGAAGAGAATTTGGGTTTGAATCGTGAGGAGAGAGAGGAAGAGCTCTTGTTTTTTATATTTGTTTTGTTATATTTTTTAGTTTTGGAGTTTTTTTAAATTGGGAGAAGAGTATTTTAGTCAATTTAAACTAAAAATGGGTGGACTAGATGTTAGATGTTAGATGTTAAATGCAATGAGTTGGTAGATAAAAGAGAAAAGCTTTTGTTACCGGGTAAATACACCGGTTTTATTAACCGGATGATGTGGCCCTATGACATGGCAGCCACTCACCATTTAATAAGCCAAAAAATTCTATATATTTTTTGGCATATATATAACCATTATTTATTTTTACAATATATAACTTTTAAATTAAAAAAAAAAACTATGAGATGGAAGCCACTCACACCATTTAATAAGCCAAAAAAATCTATTTATTGTTATAATATATAACCATTATTTATTTTTACAATATATAACTTTCAAATTAAAAAAAAAACCAGTCTAATTAAAAAACATAAATACAAGTTGTTCTGACAATTTTTGACACGATAACCCGTTTATGGTAATAACCCGAAATGACCCGAACATGACACGATTCGCTTGTATAGATTTAAGAGTACCCAAAACTTACTCTCAACTCAAAATCAACATGACTCGAAAATGACACGACTAACCCGAATTGCCACCCCTATTATGTAAAAGAATATATATTAAAATTATATGTGTTAAAATACAACAAGACGACGCAAAATGATTTTTTTTTTACTTAACACAAACCAATTAAAAAATTACACAATGCGATTATGAATCTTTTATTTTTTAACAAACACGTTCACAATCCAAATTAAAACGTGATGCGACATTGAGTCGTACTTTTTTATACCGTTGGCGCTGACCATTTTTTACTATTAAAAAAAATTGTTTTACTATATTTGAAAAAATGGTCCGCGCCAGTAGTATGTATAGGCAGTCCGACCATCTATATATATCGCTGGCGTGTACCATTTTTTCTAATATGTTGGTCCACGTCAGCGGTATGCATAGGCAGTACGACCACCTATACATACTGTTGGCGCGGACCAACATATTAGAAAAAACGGTCAGTGATCGGTTATTGTCGTTAGCGCGGATCCGCATCGTTTAATAGATATGGGTCCGCGCCAGCGACACTAATAAATCGATTTAAATATTTTTTTTTATTTTGATAAAGTTTTTTTTAATTTTTCTGTAAAACTGTGGCAATACGCTGATATGACATGTTGCGATTGGTTATTGTATTATGAATGTGGGTCCACGCCAGCAACAATAACCATTTTTTTTGTTTTTTTTTATTAAAATAATCTTTTGTTTTTCATTAAAAACATCTTTTTGCTAAAAAAATGTTTTTCTTTTATTTTTGTCGTGTCATGTTATATGTGTCAATTGACACTTCACTGTATCATTTTACTTTTTGTTCTGTCGTTTTTTTTTATCCAATAATTTATAATACTTTGTCGACATCTGTGTCGACGTAACTTTTCTCAATAAAAGAATATGTTGTTTGTGTAATATTAACACAGTAAATATAAAAATATTAATTATATAAAATTATTTCATATATCATTGTCTGTGTAATATTAACACAATAAATATATCGGTTTTGTGAAATGTCATTGTATGAAAAAAAAAATGATGTTGACATGTTTCAAACTTATTTTTCTTGGTTAAAACCTTTTTTATTTGAAAAATGATAGTTGCATCGGTTTTGTGCATCGATTTTGTGCATTTATGTTTTTTATTTTTTGGTCAAACAGTGTTTTTTTGTTGCTAAAAACTGATTTTTTTTGTGTTAAAACTAGTTTAAAAAATGTAATTTGGTAAAAATAAAATCTTTTTTTTTTTTTTTTTTTTTAAAACTGTTTTTTTCTTTTTCTAAAAGCATTTCTCATTTTTTTTTGTAGAAAGCTACAATGTTATATACATTTTTTAAAAGTAAAAGGTATATATGTGGCCACATCAGCAACAATGGTATATATGTGGCCACCTCATGTAGTCACATCAGCCGGTTGGCTAAACCGGTGGGCTTAAGCCGGTACGAGTAGCATCGCTCTTAAGAGATTTGGATGATTGAAAAATGCTTTTGGTACAGGGTGAAAGCTACCGGATTAATCCACCGGCATATGTGGCTGCTGATGTGTCTGCCTTGTAGGAATGAGTAGGATTTTTTTTTGTGGATTGTTACAGTTGTCAATTGTTTTACCCTTTTTTTTTTAAAAACTATTTTTTAAAATTATATTATAAAAATGTTTTTTTTGTTATAAATTCTTTTTATTGTTAAAACTATTTTTTAAGAATAACTTTTTTCCCGTTATAAGTTGGCTTACTGTAAAAATTATTTTTCTTGAAACTATTTTTTTAATAACCATTTTGTGGTAGGATTTTTTTTGGGTTAAAAAATAATTTTATATATCAATTTGTTAACAATTGAGACATCAACGATAGGTTATTGTCGCCGGCGCGGATTCCCATCATTTAATGGATGTGGGTTCGCGCCAGCGACACTAACAAATCGATTTTAAAAACATTAAAAAAAAGATTAAGCTAAAATATATACGTTAAATACACGCTATATATAAATATTTTTAAAACATTTTTTGACATCACGTATATTTTTTGACAAAATTACTACAAAATTATACGTCAAAACATACATCGCGTATGTCAAAACATATACGACAAAATTATACGTCAAAATATACAACAGCGACCGGTTATTGTCGCTGTCGCGGATTCCCATCATTTAATGGATGCGGGTCCGCGCCAGCGACATTAACAACTTATGATTTTTTTTAAAATTGTTTTTTAGTGTCACTTTTTATCGCAATTGGTTAGTGTCGCTGGCACGGACCCACATCTCTTAATGAATGTGGGTCAGCGCTAGTCGCACTAATCAAATGCGATAAAAAGCGGCACTAAAAAATATTTTTTTTTTTAACAACTTAGGATTTTTTAAAAAAATAGATTTTTTTAGTGCCACTTTTTTTCGCAATTGGTTAGTGCCGCTTTATTTTTAAAACACCAATTGTCCCAATATTCTCTTATTTTTAACGCATTTAGTCTCTCAAACACCCATTTACAGAATATTATCTTATTTTTAAAGGTCCGCGCCAGCGTCAAACATTATTTTTAAAACACCTAATTTCTCAATATTCTCTTATTTTTAAAGATCCGCGCCAACGGCACGCCTTATTTTAAAACACTAATGTTTTGATGTTTAAGAGACACCAAATTTTTTCCCCAAACTTATATAATAAGAAAATGTATGAATTGTTAACATATTGATATATAAAAAATATTTTTTAACCAAAATTTTTTTTACCACAAGATTGTTATTAAAAAAATAATTTTTACACTAAAAGCATTCTTAGAAAATAGTTTTGAAAAACATTTTTGAAGAAAAAAAAACAGGAAAACAATTAAACACATGGAACACAAATGAAAAAACAATCTCTCTCCTACCAAGCCACCTCAGCCGGCCTCCTCAACCGGTGTAACAAACCGGTGCATCCACACCGGTACCATTAGCAGTCCTCTAGATAAAATGATGAGCTTGTCAGATATTTTTTTAGGGGTGACTTGCAAATTCGTAATAATTGAGGGATAGGTGTAATTTACTATTTTCTTTATAACAATATGTATATATATACTCGTATATTTTGACATCTTAATATTATTATATTAATATATTATATAATCTATAGATATAAGTATTAGTGTCTATAGAAAGTCTTCTGTAAGTAATTCTTAGGGTTACCATTTTTTTTAAATAGTTGCAAAAATGAGTTTTTTGATGAAACATTATGGATATGATCTCCACGACGAGAAGATCATCTCCAATTTTTTCATCAAAAATTAATAAAAAATGTTCAGATGAGATGATATGTAAAAAATGGTATAAATATTCATTTTCCTCTCTTTATATTTTGGGTATGTACCAGCTACTTGATTGATCTATTTTTTAATGGAACTTCATAGATATGATCTTCTCACTGTCGAGATCATGAAGTTTCATCAACAAATTCAATCGAAAAATGAGTGAGATGATCGCCAAAGTTTCCACAGTCGAAAATGCATATTTACACCTTTTTTTTTACGTATCGCCTCATCTCAACATTTTGTTTTTTGAATTTATTGATGAAAAAAATTGGAGATGATCTTTTCTCTATGGGGATCATATCCATGATGTTTCATCAACAAATTCATTTTTTTACTATTTAAAAAAAATGGTATATTCGTATTTATCACGTTCCTAATTAATTATCCATGATCATATCCATGATGTTTCCCAATCTTCTAATATTCGTATTTATCACGTTCCTAATTAATTATCTGATATTTATCAAGACCACATAATTGGGAAATTCATAAATTCGGAATTTAATATAATTAAAATTAAATAATTAATTTCGACACTAAATATTAATTTTCAACATGGGATATAACCAAATATATTTATAGAAATGATAACTAAATATAACAAAATATCTACATCCATCACATGAAAGGTTGCGAGTAGGTCCCCAATTATCGTACAGAATTAAGTATAATTCAGTGCTACATTTATGCTGATACTTAGGTAAAGAAAGCCTAAAGTACTTACCCAACGAGCCAGCCATACAAAAAGACGATGTTGAACATGGTAAATATTTAGATTTTATTATTTGGCACAAAATACAATGATGATGATGTCTAAGGGGGTGAGGCCAATTTTTAGGAGTGGCTTGATCGGAGAGCGTGGTCCATGCTTCATACGATGTTATCGAAACGCCAACAAAGGGTAGATCATCTTCTAAGAGAGGAAACCATAAGGATTATAATGAATTGGTCCTATTGACACCATTCTACTGCTACCGTCAATAAGGATTTGGGTTGGGGGAATGGATGTGTGTCATTAACAAAAATGAAAATATTTTGGCAATGAAGGAATGCCAGGTCTTCAGTTTTCAAGTAAAGAAATTTTCTATAGGTGAATTTGATAGAGAAAAAATGATGATCTTTGTGTAGGGAGGGAAATGTGGTTTATGTTTGGGCTTGAGAAGTGGTCATTTGAGTTGAGTTAGGGATTTCCGTGGCTGTCTTGTTGTGGTCTGATACAATGTGAAAGTTAAGGTTTTGTACGATATAAACAAGTCTTTTATACTAAATGAGTTACACCAAATGATAGAGATGAGGGAGAGAATAAGTTACAAATTGATAGCTATTCTACCGTGGTCTAGTTACAGTCGTTTCCTATTTTCTAGGTTGGTATGGGCTTGATGGAAAATACTTGGGAGACCCTTGATTGTGACTCAAAATTGGGACTTACGTTGACACGGCGCGTTGTCATTAGTTGGTCCCTTATATATGTGGGTCTGTGCTAGCGGCGCTAACCAATCGCAACACACCATGTCAGCGAGTCGTGATTTTGAGTCCCAATTTTGAGTCGCTATAGAATCACTCGGGTTTGATTGATATCCTTGATTGATTTACTGTATTTTTAGTCTACATAAAACAAAAAATATGGACCCTTAATTTGGCACGAAAGGTGTAATATATATTTTTTATTAGCTTTTAACAAAATATTATTTTCTTACAAACTCTTTTTTAAAATGATATGTTTTTACAATTTCATGATAATGATCGATAAAAATAGAAATCGTTCAAGGGATTTCATTTATTTTCAAAACTCTTTTTTATATATGTGTTTCATCTACTATAGTTACTATTAAATTGTCACTTACCAATTCAAGTTTTCCATATCTAATTTGAAAAACTGTATGTAGCCTTCAATTTCGGACCAAGGTCGAAGCCATAATTTAAACAGGGAAGGTGCTCAATTGACTTAGTTTGTTGGAGCAAAATTAGACCATTCAAAATTGTTAGCCAATTGATGTTCGTAAGTTTTGGTTGGGATCGGTTTGGTTTGGTTAGTGACCGAGAGAATATCACTCGCAAATGGCCTTTCGTCACTAGGTTTGTTTCAAAATTCAACTAATTTCAAAGTTCGAGTGTATTATTGCGTATATGGTTTTCTATTTAAAATATTTGGTTCGAGTCTACAAGGATTTGCATTTGAGCACCCCGTTCATTTTTTTACTAATATCCTAATCTTATATTTTTTATATTCAATTTTTGAAAATACCACCGTCATGCCAAAATATATTTGTCTCCGCAACGTGTCCCAAAAAAATACTCGCATGTCCCTTACTTTTCCAAATGCATATTTGTGTGTAAAAAAGGGGCAGTGTAGGATTCATTTGTCTGTAGCACATCCCATGTTTGACATGTGTCAAACTGGATTTGTTTCCTCCGTGAGAGTGTCAAGGCTTCATAGTTAGAGATAAGGAAGTGAATAAAATTCACACAATCTACATAATGATCGAATGCTTTCATGTAAATTAATATAGATGTTTAAATCTAAAAAAAATATTATGTTTTTCAATATATCTTTAAAGTGTCTTTATTTCATAGACACCTTGTTCATGATTTTAAAGCTCGGATAGTCTTGCACCTTTAATTCCCATTAAGGTCAATTTTAATGACTATTCACTTAAAAAACTCAGAGGCCATTTAATACAAATACAAATAGGGTAGATTTGTATTATTGGAAGGGCAATAGATGAATTTTGGCCAAAGTGGAGCATTTATATTCCTCTTGTTGAAAAACTTTATAAGATAATTTTTCATTCTCTAGTGCCATATTTTTTATTCATATTTGGAGAAGGACATTCCCTTGGTCGATATAGTTTGTATTTGTATTGAAATTTAACCATTCAATTACATATATCTGGATGAAAAAAATCATACCTGTTAAATCGTTGTGATCAAGGTATAACCACTTTAGCATAGTTATGTTGCCAATTTCTTTAGGTATGCTTCCACTTAGTTCATTCCGGCTCAAGCCTAAAAATTGGAGCTCACTACACTTGTGCAAATTTGGAGGGATTGTTCCATATAGTTGATTCCAGCCTAGAAAGAGATATTTTATTTTTGGGAGATTATCGCAGATATCCCCTGGAATACCTACAAAGTAGTAATAATTCAGACATAAATATTCTGTCGAGCTGTTTAATTGAAAGAAAAGAAATGAAAGGTTTTTGTAGAGTAAAAATACGGGTAATAATTTGGGTACAAAGAGATTATTCAAAAGTTACACAAACTAATGTGGCAGTGCGATATAGTATTGTCGTAACTCACTCCAAGACAGAGTACAATACTTTATTACACTATCACATCAGTTTGTGTAATTTTTTGTATAATATGTTTAACAACATGACATTTTCCTAAAATTAAATTATTTAGGTATTTTTATATCCCATTTTTATAGGTTCTATCAGTACAACACTGCGACAAAATTCTTTGTTTTTCCTTTCGTTTGTGACGCGACTACTTGTTGATAAGCAATCAAAATTGTTACATTTATATCCTAGATAGTTGCATTAAAATTGTAGGTCCATGTTAAACTTGACCTCATATAGTAAATTATTAATTTTGATGGTCAATGATAGCAGTTGCAGTTCAAATTTTAAATTCATGCAAAATTGGGCCAAAGTTGTGGTCTAAGGCTTCAAGTCAGAATTCCTCAGACCCAACAGATAATGGATACCAAGTAAACCTTGTACCTATTTTAGAATACCCTCTTACAAATGTGTTAACTTGCCTTAGAATGAGTCTCAAATTACGTGTTGTCTTTTGTTTATTTATTCTTGAATGTGATCATTATGTGGCTGTTCTAAATTCAGGGTCATTTGAAAATGCAAATTACGTGGTTCAAATGTGTAATGAAAGCAGGCCTTTAGCTATTATACCCACTATTTCGGTGCATAAAAAAATCTATCAGGTGCCTTTTGTAAAAGGTCAGTGTAATGAATCAAGGAATGAGGTGGTGCCCGCTATTCTTGAAGAAAAAAGGTGTTGACTGAGGATAAAAATGGTTACAATGAATTGAATACCAACTCACCTTTGTTGATAGTAGTGATCAGGAAATACTATCAAAGGACCCGGATGTGTTTTTATAGCAACAAAAAATTATGAAAAAATGGTTCTTGACTCAACAGAAGCCAATATACATAATCAGAATATCTCGTTAGGGGATATATCAGGTACTGAAGAGTCCTATAATCAGATGCCTCATATAGAGAACATTCCAAAATTGTCATGTCACACAAATGATTTTTTGCCAAAAAATGACGGCCCCGAAATTAATTTATACGCTGGGATTATAAAATATGATTTAGGAATGCCTACTAATTCTGCCAAAGCTCGAGCGGTTATTACTGACTCAATTGAGAGAAACTGAGGAAAAACTGAATATCAAATGGTCAATACTCAAGTTAGCAACTCTTCGATATTTTAAGAAACATTGAAGACTCGGAAAATCAAGATAAGGTGGAAGGATTTAAAAAAAAAGGTGGAAATAAAAAGGATTAATTCTTGTTATTAACTAATGAGGAGAAATCGTATTTTAAATATAATTTAATGCCATCTCCTTCTCGTTTAAGACTTCATAAACTTTCTTAATTGTTTTCTTTTTATTAGCGCTTGTAAATGCCCTCAGTGGAGGCTATTTCTCATATATGCTAATAAATTTATTTATGTTCTTGAAAAAAAGGACATATGATGCACCGACTCGACAGAAGATATAGATTACATCCCCACTCAAGATACGCGATACCCAATTTTTTCAAGATGTTGGATATAATACGTTAGGCATACATCAAATATATTTATTCATGAAATAAAAGTTAATTTGTTACATAGAAAATATAACTAGAAATACTTAACTTTTAAATTCTGAAATTTAACAGATAAAATTAGATATACATAGGTCCGCACTGATAAAATGAAATATACAATAAGATTTTTTTAATAAACATGATTTATTTGAACCCTTCGTCGACCCTCCTTCAGTCGCGAAAGGCCCCTTCAAAATCTATGTGATAAGCACATAAAACTGTCATATTTATATCCTAAATTTGCTATATTTAATTGTTAGTTATTGTTAATGAGTCATAAATTCTTATTTCTCTAGTTATACTCAGCATGATGTGAACATATATGTATACGAAGAGTAAAATTAAGAGTTTGTAAATTTTTAATTCTAGTATTGAATAATTTATTATGGTTTTAACTCTTTCATTATCTTCCTGTAGGTTACTTCTTGGCAATGTGAAAGAGTTTTTGAAAAATTTGTGAACTTTGATTTGAGTAAAGGCCGATTTATGCATATTGATTGAAAGATCCACTTGGCTACATTATCTTAAATGGTAATTTATTCAGTCATTTGAATGTATATAAGTAGGATTACTACTCTAACGGTGCCAACATAATATGTTTTTTCCTCAGCTATTAGAGCATCCACAATGGTGAATGCTCTCAACAGGTAACGTCACAAATCTAAAAGGTGTTTTTACCTTTCGTGATTGAATGTTTCCACAGAGGTGATAAGTAAGCATGCGTAGAGGTTTTGAGGGAAATAGTTCCTACGAACTACTTTTTATCGTAGGAAGTAAAATTACATTTCTTACGAATAACATTTGTATGTAGGAAATGATATGAACAAATGTTGTTCATAAGAACCCAAAATATAATAACAATGATTATTTATATTTGTTATCAGCTTCATTTGTTCATAAGAATTCCTACGAATAAATGAAGTTCATAGGAAACATTTGCAAATTCAGCAAGCGTTCAGTAACTAACTTTACAAAACCACTACCATTTATCCTACAAAATTTGTTGCATTTAATCCCCCATTACAGAGCTTTTTATGTGCAAACTAACAATTTCTTTTGTCTTTTAGCATCCCCATTGTGAATGGTCATAGAGTTAATTGCACTAATTTTTAGTTTGTTTATTTTGCATTGGGATGCATCCAATAGCTGAAGAGGTGGATAAATTACGAACTGACATTTGGAAAATTCCTTTTAGTTTATTAGTTTATTAGGGGCGGACTTCGGGGTGGCTTTGGTGGCCAGTTGTTTCCTAGGGGCCTTGCCTCCGGTGGACTTGCAGGCGATTTTCTTGGTGCGGGCCAGAGTGAAAAAGGATGGGAATTGCTAACAGATTAAAAAGATTGAATTACTGCGGTTGGGATGTGTAGGATCAATGTTATGTATATGAATACATGGAAATTAAGTGAGGTTTAAGTTGTAAACTATTTTTTTTAAATAAAAAAACTTTTACTTTGAGCTAATTGTTTACGTGGTATCTAAATGTTTCATGGATAACTAAACACAAAATCGGGCTAAAATATATATATGTTGATCGATTTTGTTAAAATAGCAAAAAAACTTATTTTTGGCGGATTTTTTGGGTATTCGTGGTATGTTTAGATACCATATAAAAAAATTTAGCTAATTTGTACATATGACATATGTTGACTAATCTGATTTATTATGACCGATTATTAGAAAATAACAAAAAAAAAAATTTTGGATGATTTTTTGGCTAGTTCCATGGATTATTTACATAGCATGTAAAAAAATAATATATATATATATATATATATATATATATATATATATATATATATATATATATATATATATAAATTGCTATTTAAAAAAATAGTTCTTAATTTACTGCCTTATTTTACATATGTATTTTTTTAAATTGCTCCTAAAGAGCATAAATATCATAAATAAAGGAAAATAGTGGATGCGTGAGCCCACCACCAAAGGGGTACATTGGAAGACCCAAAGAGAAAAAACAAATAACGTATCATTTACCCTTGCGGGTCTTTATATGAGTTTATGAAAGGTTAAAACTTCGCTTAAGTTTTTTGAAGCGGGCAACTCTGTACTTTTGGGCTTCCAACATAAAATGTCCCATTCTAGCTTCTTATCAAGAATGTTTCCATATTCATCCTGAATTTTTTGAAAGTCGTCCGCAATGGCTTGTTTAACTTCAACCATAATTTTGAAAATTTTAATGTCGCCCAATTTTTTATTGGTTCATCTTGCTCAAGTTGGCATTGTCACTCTTTTTTATGGCTTCGTTTTGGTTTTTGGTGCCTTTTGAATCACAAGAGCTAGATGGACCAGGGGAAAAAATGCTGCTAACTTGTTCGAATCGTTTTCTTTATTAAAATTACCCGAATGGTTTGGAGAGTGTGGAGATATTGAGGATCTATCCGTAAACAAAGTGGAATTTTTGGACACTATATTTGAGTCCTCATCACTGAAATAGCCAACCTATGAATTTTTTCTTTGAAAAATGTCGAAGTCAGAAGGTTGAGTTGAGCCATTGAGGTCTTTGGAGCTATCAATAAAGGAAAGGGATGGAACAAGTATTCCCTCCTCAAGAGGCGCATGAATTTGGGATAAAATTCCAATGTATGGCACAAATATATTAGAGGAGCAACCTAGGATCATAGTGCTAGGTGAGATATCAAGAGGAAATACAATTTTCCCCTTATCTATCCTTACTTTAGCAACTTTAGACTAACTAAAAGCCATATTGTCCTCTACTATCTCAACTAAAGTTTTGGCATTACCAAAGGCACATAAGATATTGTTGACAGGAGTGAGCTTTGTGCTGCCATTCTTGTTAGTTGCTCTTCGGTTTGGAGAGGACCCGTCTTCCAGCACATCCATGGATTGGAAACATCCAGCACAACCATGACTCTATGACCAGTCATGGCTTCGAGATTTCGAAGCTGCGAGTTGTGGTTCCCAGCGGCATGAGTTTTGGAATCTGGAGCGTTGTTGTGGTTTGGTTGGGTATCACTATCGTCACTAATTTCTTCAACCCGATGGGCTCCAACAGAGGCCGCCTCCCCAGACTTTAAATTGACTCCATTTTTATCCAGAAAACGAACTATACCTGGACCATCTCCATCAAACTGAGTTTCCTTTCGCTTCTTCCTATCATGATGATCTAATTTATCTTCATTTATGGATTTATCATGAACTTTGCATTTAACTTTTATCTCGATCAAGTCTTTTTATTTCTACTTTTTTACGCATGTGCTCAGTTTTTTATTTCTTTTTATGGTTGGTGATCAGCGTTGTACTACTAGAGTTAGGCCAGCAGCAAGCGATATCACTTGTAAAATACCTTTGTTTTGAATAAATCTTCAAAGTCATTGCTTCTTTATTTGTTCATAATTTCCACATAAAAAGACAAAGTCATTGCTGGTTTGTTTGAAGGCTGAGACGAGCTCCCTCCGTTAATATTTCGAAATTTGAATTTCAAATCTATTTTTTTTGTTCCCCCTTAATTTGTTTTCCACTTCAACATTTGTTCCCCAAGACATTTCCATCACACTCTGTTCTTTCACTCCCTTGCTCTCTCTTCCCTCCTCTCAAATTAATGCACCTGCTCTCAGGCAAGTGATCTACTTTCTCTCAACTCATTCCATTTTCTCTCTTTTTACTTATGATTTCTACTTTTTTCTTTTGCAGGTTATTTAACACAAATGAACCGGTAAGTTTTTTTTGTTTTCCAATTATTGATTTTTGCGTTCATTTAAGTGGTTTTTACATGCAAATTTACATGGAGTTTCTTTTTATTATTTGACAGTATCACATTTTTTTCTTTTAGGTACATCAATAGGTTCGCTTAATAAAAACAAATTCTCAAACATCTACCTTAGGGTACTCTATCCTTCTCTACTATTTTGTAACTTTATTGCTTTGGATACTTTTTTCCTGATTTGATCGTTATGTTTTTGAAATTTTTACGTGTAGTCTTTGGTTCTTTGTTGTTGAAAATTTTATTGTGAAACGAAATGGGAGCAATGATTTGTTTCCTATCACCATATATGATAGGTCATTAATTAGTAGTGCTATAATTTTTGTATAGCTATTGTTGAAGAATTTTAAAGTTAAATTTTTTTAATGGATTTTAAAGTTAAAACTGTGTTTCAAATGTTTGTTATATCTAATACCTGGATTTCATAGTTGAAATTGCAAAGTGTTTTAATTTTAATTTTAATTGCTTGGGAAGATTAATATCTAGTGGATGAAAGTATGTTATGAGAAGTCATTTTATCCAAACAAACCTTATTGTTTTTTCTGTTAGTAAAATCAGTTACAGATTAGTTAGAATTCTGTTATGATTTATGTTACAGTTCTATGCATATAAATATGCGTGTAGTCTCTACAATATTCTCAAGTTGAGGTATTAATGAAAAACAGTATTCTCTCTAATTCTATCTCTTACTTATTTCATTCTTCTTCTTTCTCTTGTCTTACTATATTTCTTCCTAAATTGAAGTTTCTCCATGAGGCAAAACTGTGGAGGAGATTGTGGCATTTAAACAGCTAACTAACTGACAATCGATGTTCATCCAAGTAGTATAGAGAGGATTTGGAGATTGATTACCTTCACAATCTATAATTTCTGGTTCTGGTTTATGGATTGTGCCATCAACATAACCAAGAAGATGGTTGGCACAAAGAGAATTCTTCATTTGATGTTGCGAGATCAAAAAATTTGAGGCATCCAATTTGATTGGCACAAGAGAGTTGAGATTTGAGACAAAGAATACTAGATGTGGTGGACGATTAAGAGAATTAGAGTTGATTGCCATGAAAGAATTTCAGAGAACTAGATGAAGAATAATTACAGGTAATGGAACTCCTGAAGCTACCTGTTATACTTAAGCCAAAACCTCATATGTATGGAGAGCTGCTATGTCAGATGAATTTGCTGCCTTGATGCATCAACAAACCTGGACTTTGGTTCCTCTTCCTCTTTATCACACTGCTATTGGATGTAAATGGGTGTATAAGATAAAAAAGAATGCAAATGGTACTATTGCTAGACGTAAGGCAAGGTTGGTTACTAAGGGATACCATCAAACTGAAGGTATAGATTACTTTGAGACCTTCAGTCCTGTTATAAAGCAACCTACTATTCATTTGGTTATTTCGATTGCACTTCATTTTGGTTGGAAGGTTCAACAATTGGATGTTTCCAATGCATTCTTACATGGTATTCTTGATGAAGAAGTATATATGATTCAGCCAGTTGGTTTTGTGGATTCTTCTCAACCTCAAGCAGTGTGCAAATTAAAAAAGGCTTTATATGGACCTGGTATGCTACATTCTCAAAGTTTCTTCTTGAATATGGATTCTCAAATAGCACAACATATACTTCTTTATTTGTTTACACGAAATCAGGTCATGTGGTTCTCTTATTGGTATATGTTGATGATATTCTCATCACTGGAAGTTCCTCACCTATGATTACATCTCTTATCTCCAATATGAAGTCAACTTTTGCAATAAAAGAACTAGGTTTACTTCATTATTTTCTAGGAGTTGAAGTTTCCAACATTGATGATGGGCTATTTCTGACTCAGTCCAAGTATGCTCATGACTTACTTCTTAAAGAAGGAATGGCAGATTGCAAAACTTGTATCACCCCATCTGCATCTAAGCTTCCAGCAAATGTTGACATGGCTCCCTTTTCAGATCCTTTTCTCTATAGGAGTTTAACTGGAAGTCTTCAGTATCTCACCATCACCAGACCTGATCTTGAATATGCAGTAAATTGGGTTTGTCAATACATACAAGCTCCTCTCAACCATCATTTTACTGCTGTCAAAAGGATTATCAAATATGTCAAACTCACATCTCACTTTGGGCTTCAATTTAAATCTGATCCTATATCTCTCATGGCCTATTCTGACTCTGATTGGGCAGGGGATCAATTGGATAGAAAGTCTACTTCTGGGAGTTGTGTGTTTTTGGGTCCTAACGTCATTTCTTGGTCTGCAAAGAAACAATCTTCAATGGCTAAATCTAGCACATAAGCGGAGTATAAGGCCTTATCTTCTACAGCTGCTGATCTAGTTTGGCTACATCAGTTATTAAAAGATATGGCTAATTCTATCTCTGGGATTCCTACCATTTGGTGTGATAACTTGGGGGCTCTCTCTTTGGCTGCCAATCCTGTCTTTCACGCTAGATCCACACATATAGAAGTTGATTTTCACTTCATTAAAGAAAAAGTGGCTTCTAAACAACTTAAGGTGGTTCATGTGTCCTCTATGGATCAACTTGCTGAATTTTTCACAAAGGTTCTTTCCATCTCAAGGTTCAAGTATCTCAGGTGTCATCTTATGACTTACTCATCCAAGGACTTCAATGATCAAGCTACTGCTGCCCCTAAGACGTCTTTAGCTTGAGGGGGAATGTTATGAGAAGTCATTTTATCCAAACAAACCTTATTGTTTTTTATGTTAGTAAAATCAGTTACAGATTAGTTAGAATTCTGTTATGATTTCTGTTACAGTTCTATGCATATAATTATGCGTGTAGTATCTATAATATTCTCAAGTTGAGGTATTAATGAAAAATAGTATTCTCTCTAATTCTATCTCTTACTTCTTTCATTCTTTTTCTTTCTCTTGTCTTACTATATTTCTTCCTAAATTGAAGTTTCTTCAAAGTGTGTTGGTCTTGGATGTAAAATATATATTTTTTGGAAAATTAGTTTGTAGCTGTGATTAATATTTTGGTTGTTGGGTTGATTTGTCATTTGAGAATAATTTTTTATTTATTTCCTTGCCATTTGTATTGCTAATACATTTGTGGTTCTTTCCCATTAAGATGTGTGGATAATTCTCTCTACATGACAAAACAAGGTGTCCTCAAGAGAGTATGTGTTTAATATGCCTTACATTTCAAAACAATGTTGTGTGCTTTGTTGGACATGAGCTGCTTGACAAAAAGGGAAATTGAGTATTTTAATTGTTTCAGTAGTGTTGATATAAACAATGACGTGCATTCATCCAGGGTATGAAAACTTATGGTGTAGGAGGTACTGAATGACTTTATTTGAATGGTACATGGTAAGCTGTGTTCATTATAATCATCACTTACCTCCCCCCCCCCCCCCCCCAAAAAAAAAAAAACACTTGAATTTGTATCTTCAACCCAAATACTGTTTCATGTTTTTCGTTTATTGTAAAATACATTTGATTACTTTGGAATTTTTGCACTTGGTTTTCTTCCACATTTTAATTTTACATCTTCAATTTTGTTATATGGTTAACACGTCTTTACATTTCTTACTTGGGTGAAAGAGAGTTACGCAGAAACGAAGCTCATGGAGGAAAGTTCTTAGGTCCCAAACATTTGACTCAAAGAGTAAGAGAATTTGTTATTCTTTTCAAGTATTCTAGTTATAATGAGCATGAGGTGAGCATACATGTATATGAAGGGGAAAATTAAGAGAGTGTAAGTTTTTAATTTTTGTATTGGATAATTTATCTTGGTTTAAACTCTTTCATCATCTTCCTGTAAGTTACTTTTTGACAATGCGAAAGAGTAATTGAAAAATTTGTGAACTTTGATTCGAGTAAAGGCCAATTTGTGCATATTATTGAAAGATCCACTTTACCACTTTACCCCAAAAGGTAATTTATTCAATCATCTGAATGTAATTCAGTAGGATAACTATTCTGACAGTGCCAACATAATAGTTTCTTTCTTTCTCATACATTACTTGCTATTCCAGTTAAATTGTTCTAATTTTTAATTTGTTTTCAGGCTCTAACATCCCATTATTTTTAGGTCCCAGTTACAATTTCTTGTAAACTGATAGGTACTCATTGTTTTGCAGCTTTGAAAGATTTGACATTTTCGGTGGATAACAACATAATAACAGAGAAGATACTTCATACTCAACTCTAAGATACATGCTCCATGTACTCTTTCTTAGCAATGGAAGCATATTTATTCAAGGTGCACAGGGCTGTCACCATTCTTTTTATTTTATTTTATTTTATTTTTTTCTTATCTAACTTTATAATATTCAGGGTATATACCTCTTGACCATTCCTACCTTGATTTTCTAGCCTAGTTTTTTTCCTTGTTTATTCCGTGTAATTTTTGTCTACTAATGTTTATTAAGTTACGACCAAATTGAAATGATAAATGGTATATTTTTTCATGATTACAATACTAATATTTACCCACCATCAATAGACACAATTCCTCTTTTTTCTTCTAATTTAATAGTTTCTGTTGGACGGTCTGTTGTATGTGTATTTCCTCTCTTGAATTCTTTTTAAATTGGTAGATCAAAATGTTGTGCATGAAATTTGGGTTTACTTTATTTCTTTGCTTATTGTTGTGGAAACTGGAAAGTAAGGAAAATTATATTTTTGTAAAAAGATCACTAACACTTAACTTAGGAGATGTTAGAGGGATTTGGGCCTAAAACTATAATGTAATTTTTACAACTTAAACAAGAGATGTTTTTAATTAAGTGTTACATTGTTCAAAACAAGCATTTTTAATTTAACTTCCCTATAAGTATAGTTCAGTATATATAAAAATTATTAGCATCCCCCGAAGGGCTGGAAGGGAGAGAGAGATTTGGAAATGGATCCCTCACTATATCTTTTGACAATTTGGAGGGAGAGAAATTTGAGGTGTTTTGAAGGTAAGGAAGTCGATTTACATGTATGATACCTATTTTTGAGCACTATGCTGATTTGGTATTAAGAAACCCATAACACTTCAATTCGTGCTCTTCTTTTGGTGCTTTTGGAGGATATGCATAGAGTTATGTACTGTAGATAGGTGTCTTGGGGGGGGGGGGGTGTCAAGGTATTTCTTATCCTCCCCTCCCCCCGTATACGGACGGTAGACTTCATCTCATTTTTCCTTTACTGTGATTTTTGTCATTGTGACTAGTTCTAAAGTTCTATGTTTATAGAATAGTACGTGACTTAAAAAATTAAGGGGAAAATACTCTTAGGTCCATCGCGAAAATTTTTTTGGCACTTAAATTCACTAATTCTCTTGTAAAAGTTCACGCTAGTGACATGACAAGTGGACCTAATAGCAAATTGCTCTTAAATGTTTAAAAATTGTCAACAAAGGACCTAAGTGTAAATTGCCCCCAAAAAATTTCATTATATAAAAATCCAGAAGTAGTATTTGTGTTGGTTGCATCTCAGGCGGGGAGTGTCTATTTGGAAACAAGTTATGATGACTTTCATGGCCATGCCAAAGTTAATAATACATGACATCCAGAGGGTACTATTCTTAAAACACAAAAAACAACCGTTTGTGTTATATGTTTTTCTATTCACTTATTGAATTTGTTAATCATCTTGATATTTTAGTTGTTTTGTTTAAAGTTTTTGGACTTTAAATTATTTATTGTTTCAAACTTGGATAGAATAAAATTTGGTAGCCCTAGTTGAATTGAAAGGTTTTGCTAAAAAATATTAAATTGGCAAAATAACACAAATTTGGCATGAATCCTTGATACAAAAGAGACAAAAATCTATAGTTGCATCTCCATGGACCTTTCGTTGCTATTTTTGTTGCTATATTCCATTGACTATTGACCTGATATGAATAAATTAATCCTAGAAAGGCAAATACATTGTTAGTCCATCTTTAAATTCTTACTTTTCTGTTCTTTTTTTTTTCTTTTAAATTGACGACATTATTCATATCCATTAGTTGGGCAGCTGGAACAGAAAATGTTACGAGGATACATATAGTAGGGGTCAAGTATAAACAAGTCCTCTCGCCCGCGGACCTAAAAATAGGTCTACATGGTGCGAACCATTTTTTTAAATGGAAAAAAAAAAGTGGTCGATTTTTTTGTATGGGTTTTAAATATTTCATGGTATCCCTAAAAAAATTACCTCAAAACAATCTTTTTTATGGTCGCTTGCAAACATTCTGATTCCATTCATTTAGTTATATATGATTCATCTTTATAAATAGATATATCTCTATTGTTTTGATGTCTTTCAGATGTGATGAGAAGGGGACAATGCAATCTTAATATTCAGACTTCGGAGTGATGTCTTTTCTCTTTAATATTTACTAATGGGTTTATGTCATTGATCTCTGGACATAAGATGGTTATTTTTACGACTCATTTATATATGGTGCCTGCATCTTGTTTCATCTCAATAAGGTGTGATAACAGATAACTACTAAATAAAAAACTTCACCTGTCAAACTAATTATATGTTCAAAGATGCAAATAAACTTTATATGCCTCCAATTAAGATGTGAATCAAGAGAATTATATCATCAAGTGAACTCTATTTTAACAAATATAAAGGAGTGCGTATATTCAAATATTATTAGTTAAATTCAATACATAAATGTGCTAAATATATTTTAATTGAAAATTCCATTAACAATTTTTGAAATATTTTTATCACATAATGTAAAATTACTTATTGTTTCATTTTTTTTACAAAAACGTATTTTATTTAAACTTTTTTCACATTCCACCTATGTGCACAAAAAGTATGGAAAAGAAAAATTATTGAAAAGATTGAAATTTGAAGCTTTAATAATTCAATCAATCCTGTTTATTTATGGAAATCGGTAAACCCGATTTTTTTGTAACCATGAATCTTAACTTTTAAAGATTCTTGATTTAACTTTTAAAATTGATTGAACTCATCGAAATATCCGTAGGGGCGTTCTTCCATCTTTTAGGCCTTCTCTCTAAACCTTAAACAACTCAAAACACTTGAACCCCCTGCTATATATGTTAGACATTGGTTGTTCTTAATAAAAGAATTTTCAACTTCTATAACACAAAATATGAGCTGTTGGAAACAGCTGTCGAAGACAGCTGTTAAAATGAATTGCAAAACTGAAATGATTATCTCTGTGTCCCACATCGAAAATCTTAACAAATTGAGTTGGGTATATTTATAATTTTTGTGAAATCAATGGGCAATGCTGCTACAACATGAGCATTTGTAACATAAAAAAAGTTGTTAGAATTAAAATAGGAATACACGCATTTGGAAATATATATATGTATATATACAGAGGGATCTTAAACGGGTGGCTTTTAACGGGTGCCTTTAGCGGGTCTATTAAAAAAGGAAGAAAGAAGGCATGAGTTTCAATTCTATAAGACAAAACTCATTGCTACACGTTGGATTTTAGAGCCTCCTCCTCTCTATAAAGTTGGCTTTTTCTAGCAGAATAATGATCCCAATGTGTATAAAGGGATTGCAATGTTGATTATCCATAATATATTAAATTAATATTTAATTAAGATTATATCCACAAAATTAATTAAGCAAACCCTTTAAATTAATATTTAACTTAAAAAACAGTGTTTGTAATATTTTTTAGAAAAATATTTTTTCAAAACTGTATTTTTTTATTAAAAAATAGTGCTTTATAAAAAAAATGTTTTCTATATAAAAACTGTTTTTTTATTTTAAAAAAAAAAGGCACTCCAAAAAACGTTTTGTCCAAAAAATATTTTCTATACATTATTTAATGGATGTGGGTCCGCGTCAGCGGCATTAACCACATTTTTTTTTCAAAAAAATGGTACAAGTTTTTAAAACCTATTTTATAAAAAAAATTCTTACATTGTTTTCTATAAATAGATATACAAACTAGGTTTTAAGCATTTTTGTATAATTTTTGTAAAAATGCCGCTAGCGCGGACACTTAAATATAATAGAATATTGGTTAAATGGCGCAGACATTTTACCAATATTCTCTTATCGCCATTTAACCAATATTCTCTTATTTTTAAGTGTCCGCGCTAGCGACATCCCCCTACCACACACACACACATACACACCACCAACATTCTCTTCTTTTTAAAGGTCCGTGCTAGTGTCATTCTCTTATTTTTTAAAGGTCATATTTTGAGTGTTTTTATGTGGTAAGGATTTTTTGGAACAAAATAAAAAGTCGGGGACTAAATGTGTATTAAAAAGTGTTTCCGAGACTATTTGATGTGTGCCCATATTTTTTTTGTAAATAATAACACAAGTTTTATTATATAAATAACATATAGTTTCTTAAAATTGAAGAATGTACTATTTTTTAAATAATATAAAAAAAATTCGACCTTTTACCTATTAAAAACAGTTATCTATTAAAAATAGTTAATAATAGTTTTTTCAAATTTAAAAATTGTTCTTTATAACTATTAACAAAAAATTGATAATGTACTTTCTAGTTTTTTTCTAATTGGATATATGAATTTTATAGATGTATATTCAAGAGATCCCAAATTTTAACAAAAAAAAACAATTAAAAAGTGAAGAGTTCTAATATTTCTAACTTAAACAAAGATCTAGCTTTAGCCACAAACGTGATCTAACTTTAGCAACAAACAATTCAACAGCTCATTATGTGGTTAGTCAAATGGTTTCATTTTTGCTTTTAGCAAAAACAAAGACCACGTGGTTAGTTTTGGTCAAAGAGGAAAGTCAGTGAAATGGGTTCAATCCCTTTTTTCCTAACTCCCGTTATTATGTCCATCTCTGGCACCTCTCTCTCTCTCTCTCTCTCTCTCTCTATCTCTCTATCTATATATAAATTTTAAGTTATTTTTAGTATTTATCAAAGTATTATTTATATTTATTTAATATAATAAAAAGATAAATAAATATTAATTGATTAAAGATTTTAAACCTAAAAAATGGAAGCATAAATAAAAAATTAAATATATTTTATAAATAGAACTTGAGAGAAACATGACATACCGTTTTTTTTAATCTCCATAAGTTAACATCAGCTTAAATGGAGGGTCTCTAACATAAATTAATATAAAATCAAAATATAATATATCAATCTCTAAATTAATCAATCACAATATACGTAACTTCGAACATTTTAATAAACATAGAACCCAATAATTTGAACCCTAAATTCAGATTTAACCCTAAAATTAAATTTAACATTAACCCTCACACTAATAATAGCAATGAAAATTAGATTCAATGCCATAAAATTTACCCTCATTGTAAAATCAAAATAAGTAAAAATAATGAGAGAGACACACACAGATATATGAGAGACTATTGTGAACTGGTGTCTACATTTCAAAGAAGGAGAACAAATGTATAGAAGGGTTAATATACTTATTAAAATTCATCCTACGCTTTTAAAATTTTGTATTTTACCCCTAGATTTTTCTTTTGGCACGTGTGTAATTTTTTTTTTTGAAAAAATCTGTGGGGGCTAAAGTCCCTACTCAGCCTCAAGTGGCTCCATTCCTATATATATATATATATATTCACCAGAAGAAACACAAGACCCTACACATTTATTTCATCTACTATAGTTATTGTTAAATTATCACTAAATAATTTAAGTTTTCCATATCTAATTTGAAAAACTCTATGTAGCCTACAATATGGGACCAAGGTTGAAGCCATAAATTAAACATGGAGGGAGATCAACCGAATTAGTTTGTTGGACCTGAATCGGACCATTCCAAATATTTGGTCGAGTGATGTAGGTTAGTTTTGGTCAGGATTAGTTTGGCTCGATCTCGACAATTAGATATGCATAATATATATTAAATTTAATTAGGAGTTATAATTTTCGACACAAAATTTATCATCACTTGAATACAGATCCAAGCTCCCAAGAATGACAATATAAACCAAAATCAATAATCAACATGCATGTTAATGTTAGATGTAAATTACCCAAAACAAGCCAAATAAAGTTGATTAGGTACTTATGTAAAAAAATAAATGTCATAATTTTATTTTTATTTTTGTATTTATTTTTAATTATTATTTGTATGATGCATAGTCAGATGAACTTTTCCATAACTTTCTTGTTGTAATTAACACTCATGATAGATGGTTGGAGTCATATATTTTTATTCTTATCGGCTTGGAGGACCACAATAAAATTTTATTTATGGCTCGTAATTTGTAAGCATTTGTGGCTTGGGATTTTCTCCAAGACCAATATTGACATGATCATAAAGAATGTAAATATAACACAATATATACATATATACAAGAGTATAGAAATAATTCTATTTTGTTGAGGGGGTCGTGGAAAGATCTGATAAAATGTGGCATGGCACCATACTTGATGAAATTATAAATTAATGAGTATTGGCTTATTGACTTCAGGTCGATATTCGATCAACGTGAAAGTTCAATTAAGATAAAGTTTTGGCCAGAGAAATTCAACACACAATTGTACACATTAAAATACGTTTACACTAAGCTACTCATTCATTCAGTATTTATGGATTTATGTTATAAAGTTTTTATGGAGGACTTTTATTGTATGAGGAAACAATATGAATGTAGCTTTAATAAAATAGGTGGCCTATTTTTTCTACCTCCCCATGTCAGATGAAAAAGAAGACTTTTTGGAGACTAATGGTGCTTTGGTTACTCCCAGTTTTGGGACTCCGCACGCTACCAAATCTGCGATCCAAGAGAATGAGGATCCTAACATTTAAGGTGGAGATTTGGGAGTTGTTCAACACTCAGATCAAAGAGTTACTGGTCTGCATATTTTTCTGCAAATGGATACAAACTCTAGTACGTTTCCTGCTATTGTATTGTCTCCACATCAACACTCAACCGCTTTCATGTCAGCTTTTGGGAGGGAATTTGGATGGCTCCATATCTCACGATATGGCCTCCACAGCCCTCTCTCACAAGCCTCATGATTTGAATGCTCTTGCCCCTCATTTCAAGCCTAATATAACCAATTCTTTGAAGGATATTTTTGATAAAATAAATGGATGGGTAGATTATCTTAGTGACAAGGATACAACCACCAAATCAAATTGTCCCATGTTATTTAATCATTGTTCCTATGTTCCATCTCACTCTCAATCGTTTGGGAATGAATTAGACAACCTGGATGATAATGTTGGCCCTAATACACATCCTAGTGGCTCAAAATTAATTAAAGCCCAAAAAAAGTCATGAAAAGGAAAGAGCGACAACGTCAACTCGAACAAGACGAAACCAATAACAATTATTGTATATATCGAACAAGACGAAACCAAGACGAAACCAACGTTAACTTTTTATTACTATTTTTTTTTAAAACATTTCAACTGTTTTAAAATGAGTCAATTATTGTATACTCTCCAATATAAATACATATTTTGAATATATATATATATATATATATATATATATATATATATATATATATACAGTCCTGCTCTTGTGCGGACTAGTTCGCAATTTAAGAATGCGGACTGGACATATGTCACCTGGCGGTGAGCCCAGAAAAGAGAGAGAGTGTGCCTATAATTTAGGCGATAATTTCTAAGCGCACCGTTAGGTGACATATGTCTGGTCCGCATTCTTAAAATGCGGACTAGTCCGCACAGGAGCATTATTATTATATATATATATATATATATAGTTTAGCCTATTTTTAAAAAATGGTTAAAATAAATTTTGTGTGTCATTTAAAAGAGTTATGAGAACATTAATAGATATCTCTGTAACTCTTTTTATATATGAAAAATGGGACGAAAATGAGCAAATGAAAATTGGGAGTAAAAGCGCCTATTTTTTTTCAAATGAACGAAATCGTATTTTTTTAAGGCACCGGCTATTAACACTCCTAAAATTCTTTCAACACTCCCTTTTTTTTACCAAATCTCAATCATGCCCTTGCATTTATAAAATTGAAATTTGCACTTTTTTGCTTTCAATTAGGGTCTGTTTGATTCAAAAGTGGGCAAAAGTTAAGATGGCAAAATTTTTCATGGGTAAAGTTTGCCTAGGGAAATTTTATCTAGTTTTTTCACACGAAGCTATCAAACAACAATTAGGCGAAATTAAAGTCAATCCAATTAGTTTTTTATTTAAATATTTTATAAAAAGTTTTCAAACAATTTTTAAAGCATTTCTAAAACAATTTTTAATCCACCCTGGCTTGGTCCAGTGGTAAGGATGGGCTTCACTCTGACCATAGGTCATGAGTTCGATCCCTCCCCACGGATACCTACCCCTGTTGGAGGGCTTTCTCAGGGCTGTGTGGTTAGGCGCACGATCGTGGGTTCGATCCCCCGCAGGGTTTACCAGTATTTAAGCGGGGCTCGTGTGTGAGGTGGACATGCACAGTGCCTCCCCTGTTTAGCTTGCACGAGGGAGTCCAAAGGGCTCGTTCGTGTGGAGGTTCAGGGTTATCAAAAAAAAAAAAAAAACAGTTTTTTTTTTTAAATTTGATAAAACAGTTTTTTAAAATAATTTTTACAATATTCGAAACAGTTTTTAAATTATCCAAAACAAATTTTAAACCTTTTAAAATAGTGTTTTTAATAGTTTTAAAACAAGTTTTTAATAAAACAGTTTTATAAAACATTTTTTTAAAACCGTTTTTAAATAGTTTTTAAAACAGTTTTAAAAACATTTTTGTAACATTTTTTATAAAACAATATTTTTTTTATAACAGTTTTTAAAACAGTTTTTTTTAAACATTATTAAAACAGTTTTTAAAATAATTTTTAAAGCAGTTTTTAACAACATTTTTATAAAATAACTTTTACAATATTCGAAACAGTTTTCTTAATTATTCAAAACTATTTTAAACATTTTAAAATAGTGTTTTAAACAGTTTTAAAACAGATTTTAATAAAATAGTTTTAAAACATATTTTTTAAACAGTTTTTAAATTGTTTTTAAAAACATTTTTTATAAAACAGTTTTTTATTTCAAACAGTTTTTTATTTCAAACAGTTTTATAAAACAGTTTGTAAAATAATTTTTAAAATATTTTAGCATAAAAATATAAAACAAACACTTGTAAGAAGTGGCAAATTGTTTGGCAAATAATTCTTCTCCAAATAGCAAAGCAAAATTTGCCCACTTTTCATGCATTAGAGGTGTTGTACATAGGCAAATGAGTTATAGGCAAATTTGTGAATCAAACAGATCAAAAAGTGGGCAAATGCCATATTTGCCCACTGATTTGACATTTGCCATGGCAAATGTGCGAATCAAACGGACCCTTAAAATAAATATTTATGAAAAATAATTAAATTTTTTATCTTTTTAAAAAAAATATATATATATATATTTTTTATAAAAAACTGTTTTTCATAAAAATTCTAAATAACACGATCACCACCCAAATAAAACGCAACGTGGCATGTAGTCGTATTTTTTTTTCATACCGCTATCGCAGACTATTTTTTACTATTTGAATAATAATTTATAAAAAAATATATTTTTTTATTAAAAATACAAAATGACCATTTTTTCATACCGCTAGCATTTGAAAAAATACAAAATATATTTTACCCAGTTATGATTTTTTTTTTTAAAACATTTATGAAAAGTAAAAAAAATTAAACAGATTTCTATTAAAACCAGGTTTTTATAAAAAAAATATGTTTTTTTTATTAAAAATACAAAATGACCCTTTTTTCATGGGGCATATACCAAATAGTCACTCGAACATTTTTTAATACACGTTTAGTCCAAGACTTTTTGTTTTTGCTCCAAAAAGTCCTTCACC
This sequence comes from Sambucus nigra, assembly GCA_949130495.1. NCBI lineage: Eukaryota > Viridiplantae > Streptophyta > Magnoliopsida > Dipsacales > Adoxaceae > Sambucus > Sambucus nigra. Next base: position 2,695,478 of record CASBWL010000485.1, read on the forward strand.
ATGCCGCTGAGGCGGACCTTTACAAGTAAGAGAATAAGGGACTTTTGGATACAAAATAAAGGCTTGGACTAAATGTGTATTAAAAAATATTTAAGGGACTTTTTGGTATTTGATCCTTTTGTCATACCGCTAGTGTATTAGAAATACGAAATATATTTTATACACACTACTGATGTGAACCATTTTTCCTAAATAGTATTAAGATTATTTTTAAAATAATAAAAAATGGTGCGTCAGCGGTATGTATAAGCGGTCCGATCACCTATACATACCGTTAGTGCGGACAAACATATTAGAAAAAATGGTATAGGTGGTCGGATCATGATCGTGTTAGTTAAAAAATAAAATATTCTTAATCACATTGTATAATTTTTTAATTCACTAAGGTCCTGGAACATGTCCCAAATAAAAGCAATAAGACATTACACACAGTCTTATTTTTCACCTAACTGGAACACGACTCAAATTAAAAGTGCCCGACATAATATGACCTGACACCAATATTATTTTTTCCCCCAACACGAATTCATCTCAAATAAGACATGGCGCGAACAAGACATGGTTTAGTCAGGACAAGACTTGTAAGTAAAAATTAATGGTAAATTTAGTATTTTCAGAAAAATGAAAAAAAAAAAGAAGAAGCTAAGAGACAAATTTAGGAAATATGTTCATGGAAACAGGGTCCATATTCTGTTGTGTATAAATGCAATCAATTCGGTAGCTATGGGAGAATGCCAAATGGGAAATATGTTCGCTGAAGAAAGCTAGTGGGTTCACAGGTGGGTGATCGGTCTTGGTCAAGAGTATGTTGTCGTAAGGTCATTGAGTTAGTGTAATAACCCTCTCTTCTGATAGCCAATTTTATATTTATTTACTATGGGTAGTAATTAATGATAAAATGATAGATGTTGAGTAGATATTAATTTGTTATGTCAAGGTCAATATTTACTAAAATGTTGTATAGTTACCCCGTGAGTAGATAAAATGTTCATGTTGTGATTTTTTAATGTCATAAGGATTTAAAATGATATTTTGGTTTATTATGAAACCGGAAGTAAAATGAGTTATAAAATTCCCAAATGATAATTTGGATAGTGTAGTTAGTCCCGGTAGGTGTGTGACAGTCAAAATAAGTGCCATATTGTATTTTGGCATTTCGGGCACTTTTGACTGGTTTTGGCTTAAATAGTGATATCGCGTATTATTTTTATCGCGCATTAGTTATTAGAGTTGGGCATTTTAGACTTATGGCCCGATTTAGTCTTGCTAAGACTTACTATTCCTTTTATGCCCCAAATTGTTATCTTAGAGAGGAAGAGAGAGAGGAAGAAAGCTTTGGAGAAAGAGAGAGATTGAAGATTTGGAGTTTGTTCTTGCTTTCATCTTCATCAAATCTGATCTTCCTACCTTGAGGCAAGTAACCTACTTGATCTTATATGATTTAAGTGGATTAAATTGAATGATTTGTTGTGGATTGTTAAGAATAATTTTAGTTAGGGTTTTGTTAGATTAATTGGGTATTTAACCCTTAGAAGTTGATTTGGATGATATATGGTATTGGAGATGATAGCTACATACATTTAGGATGTGTAAGTTGAATTAATTGAGGTTGGTTTGGTTGGTTTTGGGGTTTGGTAGAAATTTGGAGTTCAAGACTCCATAGCCATTCTTGGCTATTCCGCAGGGGCGAATCGATTCGGCCCCTTGGGCGAATCGATTCGCATAGATGAAGAATCCCAGGTCTTGTTATCCGAATCGATTCAGATTAAGACCGAATCGATTCGGCATTTGCAGAAACTAAATTTTGTTGTCCGAACCGATTCGCTTTCAGAGCGAATCGATTCGCTGGGGCGAATCGATTCGGCCCTTAGGGCGAATCGATTCAGTTCCAGCAGTTTTGGGGGTCTTTTCCTTTTGATTTTCCTCCTTATTCTTTAGGATTAGGACCTAGGAAACTTATTTAAAGAAGTAAACTTAGAGTCCTAGAGTAGTTATGGAGTTCGGTCGTTACCCTGGACTAGAAATGGGTTCATCTGGGGTTTATTTCGGGGAGGTTTAAAGTAATGTTAAGGCATTACTTCTTTTATTCAAACTTTTAGAAGTTTGGAAGTAAAATGCCCAAACTTGGAGATTTATGGGCTTATCAAAATTTATATGAATTTGGGGAATTTCTAGGATCATAATGATCATGTGGAGACCTAGCCTGGAATTGTAATTTGAGGAAATATAAATGATAATATTCGATGGGAATTAGGTTCGCATAAATGAACCCATAGGTGTTAAAGATGATAGGTTCAACTAGAATGAATCCCGTTGTTTAAATGATGCTAGGTTTAAATAAAAGGAACCAATCTCATGATTAATGGAAATGGAATTGATGATGAATATGATGATAAATGTAAATGTTAATTTACTGTTACACACCCCTCTAAATGACATCATAAGGGAAGTTCGCTCGTGAGGTGAAGCCCCCTGGCTAATGAATGCAGGGTGGATATAGTCCTAGGCCATGGGAGCGCTTATTGTTATTTTTTTTTCTGCGATGGGTAGGAGATTCCGGGTGTGGTCTTGACTACCCCGCAGGCTCATGGCCGCTTCCCGACGTATTTTGATAGGTGCCCAGGTTGTCTTATGTTAGGCCCTGGAAGATGATGGTCATTTAGGGGCGCGCACAGTGGGGAAACCCGGACGGGCGGTCTTAGATATCGTTATATGCATATGAATATAACTATATTTTCATCAAGTTGGACTTGATGGTTGATAAACGCCACAAAGAGCGTATGATGAATGCCATAAAGAGCATAGATATGTGCCATGAAGAGCACGGGAATAGAATATGTGCCATAAAGAGCACTTGATGTAAATGATATTCCTAATAAGAAATGGAAAGATAATATGGGAAGTTTTAATTAATGAATAGAAGTTATAACTCCTTGATTAAACCGAAAATGGTTTTATTCCTAACCAGGAATGTCAGAAGGAAATGGAAATTGTATTATTAATGAAGGGTTTTAAATTAAAGTGCTTTACTTTCAATTCTTGTTGTAATTATAGATAGCATGTCATTTTATCATCCTTATCATTCATGTATAACTATTCATATCCATCATGTTTTTTATTCTTCTGGTAATCATATAGAACCCGGCCCTGACCGGTTTACTTTCCTTGTTGTATATATATTATTGTATCCGCTCAGGTGCTCCACCGCAAGGACGCCCGACTTGACTTTCCCTAGTCTCCTTCACTCTCGACGAGCTGTAAGATTTTGCAGGTTATTACAGGATGTTGTATTAGACGCTTTCATTCTTGTTATTCTAGATATGATCGGGTCTTGTCACTCGGGCGTGTGGCCCAAACATTTGTATTTGATTAATGAATGTATTATGTAAGATATTTAAATTGTTGTACGTCGTTATGTGTAGCTGTGGACCGACAGCTTATTCGGTCCATTTGTGCACGTTCGTCTTAGTTGTATTATATTATCTTTTGGAACTCCACTTGCTTGTCAGATTGGGTTGCTTAGTTTAAATTTTCATAATCGCATTTTTAAAATTTTACACTTTTTGGCAACCCGTTTTCTGATTTATTGGGTGGTTTTCCCGTATACTCAGTTTATATTTGTGATGCTGAGAATGATATCCATCCATGATTCCTGTTATGTTTGAGTATCGGGCTGGCCACCCCTTATCTCGGATTGCGGGTTGTCACAGATGGTATCAGAGCATCAGGTTCTAGAGTACTAGGATCTGTGTGGACTTGTCTCGTTCTACCGTAGCGTTCTTTGATGTAGGGCCCTATGTTAGGACTTCTTGTTGTTGATGTTTGCAATCTTCTACAAGATAGATTGTTTTAACTAGTATTCTAATACTATTGTTCTTCCATCTCAGATGCCGCCTAAGAGAGGTCGCCCAGCGAGACGTATTAAGGTCGTAGAGAAGGAAGTAGGTCCTCCACCGCCACTACAAGGGACTATTAATGTTGCGGATGTAGCAAGCATAGTGGCTGGAGCGATAAATGCCGCCATGACCGTAGTGATCCAACAATTGCCATGGGCTCCAGGTGTTCAAGCTCCTACGGGACTTACTCTGTGGGAAAGGGTTAGGGAGTCCTTTATAAAGGGCAATCCCCCAGAATTCGAGGGAGGCACGGATGCGGTTAAAGCCAACCAATGGAAGAAAAACATGCAACGCCACCTTCGAATGATAGAATGCAGTGAGGATAAGAAACAAGTCCTTACCACCTTTAAGCTTGTCGGATCTGCGTTTCATTGGTGGGAGACGATGACCACCCCAGAGCAAAGAGACACCATGTCAATCACTGATTTCTGGGCCTTGTTTGATCTTAAGTATTTTCCTCCCGCGGTTCAGAGGGAGATGAAGAGGAAGTTGCAAGATGTAGTGCAAGGGGAGAGGTCTGTAGCGGAGTATGAAGAGGAGTTCACCCGGTTGGCGAGTTTTATACCAGATGAGGTGACTCCGGAAGAGAGGAAGATCTCGAAGTTTATGGGAGGTCTGAACTGGAGAATCCAAAAACACTTATTGGGTAACCCAGCTTTTCAGACTTTTGGTGAGGTTATGAATGCAGCCTTACTCCATTGCCAGGAGCATCGACTATATATGCAGGGTAGCAAGAAAGCTACTGAGATGAGGCAAGTAGGGAAGCTTGGAGAGTTTATTGCGAGTGGCAATAATAGGCACGGACAAGATGCTTTGCATCAGGCAGATCGGGGTGGCCCTAGAGGTAGGGGTCATCTGGACCGAGGCATTTCCCAGTTCAGGAATATCAGAGGTCGAGGTCGGGAGGACATGAAGGGACGGTGCTTCCAATGTGGGGAGGCAGGTCATTACAAGAAAGAGTGTCCTCAGATGATTAGGGGTCAGTTTCCTAGGGCTCCGCAACAGCCATATGTTCAATTTCCACCTCCGGTACCTATTATGGTTGTTCCTCCGCAACAGGGACAACTACAGTATGGACGTGTTTGTCATGATCCGGAGGCTATGCTTCCTCCAGCCCTGCCGGCACCGCCCGTTATTGAGGGTAAGTTTTTACTTAGAGATACGTGAGTTATATGTTATTCGATGCGGTTGTTACGCGCTCAATTGTTTTATGAACTCTTCTCAGACTACGGATTTAATAATATCTTCTGAGAGCATTTTTCATTAGTATCGAGTTCTATGGGTAATGGTTCGCTCATTTCTTTTGTTTGTATGTATGTAGGAATTTCTTTTATTAAATTGTGCTTGAGGCCGACTTACTCGTCCTTAACATGGTCGAGTATGATGTGATATTGGCATGTGATTGCTATGCCTTATCTCCACGACCAACAAGTTGAGTGGTAGCGTATAGGAGGGGTTCCTTGTCTGGATTTCGCTTTGCGAGACACTCCGCCGCATGAACACTTAACGATGTTGTGAGTGAAGATATGCTATTCCTCCCTTTTATTTTATTTTGGTTTATTAAATTATTGTCGGAAGTGGGATTGGAAAGTTTAGCCGAGAATCACGTAGAAGGGTGATTGATGGCTATTAAAGTGCGACATAGAAGCGCTGCATATAGTTTTCTCCTCTGATCGATGTGAGGGAGACCGAGGTACGAAGTCGAATTGAGACCTCGGGTTATGCCTTGATAAGAAGGCTATTTGATGAGATGTATATATGTTATAGGGCATATAACCCTAGGGTTTCACGAAGGGTGAGCGTTGAGTTGCTAATTTTTATTTAATTGATAGTGTGTAGCTGTAGAATCTTTTCGGTCCCGAACATGTGTCTTAGACCTGTACCCCTCGATGACTGACAACGCGAGGTAGTAGTGTAATGGGAGGGTTCCTTGTTTGGATTTCGCTTCGGCGAGACGTCCCAAGCACGAAACTGAGCAAATGTCGGAAGTTGAGGAAGGTCATGGGGGCTAGGGATATACTTAGCAATAGGTGTACGACTTAGATAGGGTATAGGTAGATAGACTTTAGGATTGTTTGGACGTAGGGTCTTTAAGTATGGGACGTAAGTTTAGGAAGGTTGCTGGGAGTTGACCATGACTAAGTCATGCGTAACCTCTAGAAAGGGATTGGTTCCATGTTATGAGAAGTGGGAGGATTTTGAGAAGTTGGTAGTTGAGGCCGAAGGAGATGAGGCCTCTCATAGTAGAGTGTTACAAAGGTAACGAATGGGTGAATTGATTCGTACCCCTGAGCCAGGTTGTTAAGCTCGAAGGTAGATTCCATTAGCAAGTCTCTGCCATGATGGGGAGTGATAATACTGGAGTATCGATTTATTGTTGATGCGCCTCACAAGTTTAAACTTGTAAGGAGTATTATCCCCTATTTAAGTTGAAGTCCATCTTGGGGGTGATCGCTGTATAGGAAGAGAGATGCTACTTCCTAGGCAGAATTTAGTCTTTCGTGCGAACAACATTTCATTGCAAGATGTCGCAGGAGGAAACAAGGGCGGTTAAAACCATAAATAAGCTGCTGATTTAGGAAACAGAACTCTGCTCTTTTGACATTGAGGGAGGGGTGCGTTCCCGTAAGAGAATTTTGTCCCGAACAAAAGGGACTTAAGTAAAGCAGATATGGAGAAATCACGCAGTTCTAACGTTTTGGTTCATCAAGGTAATGACGAAATGTGCTAAGTTGTACGTCGCTAGTATTATTGGCTGGGCATAGTAAGGTTGTTGTTGACACACCCCAACCCAATTACTTATAATTAAGTCTGAAAGTCAAAGTGAGTCAAACCATAATTAATCTAACCAAACCATAAACACGAGTTTTGATTTCAGAATCATCATTGTAAATCCATATAACTGAAAACCTTTTTACAACAGTACACTAGTCATATTTATACAAACTTTCCTGAATGATAATTTAACTTAATTACATCATTTACATTAAAACAAAATCTTTGTTTCTCCCGCTTCTTGCTAACCCAGACCGACTTCCTAGATTTGGCAGTGACATCGCATTACCTGAAAAATGTGAACATAGGAACCATGAGCAAAAATAGCCCAGTGAATGCATCACTACTAAACTACTGCATGAATTTAAATGCAATAAATCATGTCCATATACTTATGTATTTACTTATTCGGCTCATTCATAATGAATGACCAACTTTTCCAAATCATGATTCACATATCCTGTCTAAATAGACAATTCTCCCCCATTCCTGGTCGAGGAGCAACCCCTTGTCATTAATAGACAAATCTCCCCCATTCCTGGTCGAGGAGTAACTCCTCATTTCGGTAAACCGAAATGAACAATTGTATATTCATAACATTATGATCACATTCGTAACAGTATACAAATACATCATTCCAGTGAGTACACTCACCTTGGTTGGCAACTACGTATTCAAGTTTCCTTCTGGTGGAGCTGAACTGGGTTGATTAGACCTTACACCTGTCAATCCAACTAGATCAGTTCTCAACCTCAATCACAAATATTATCCAAACATAATTATGTAACTTTCCATGACTATACATCAACAATATAATTCCAATTAAGTCACATTCCATAAAATATAGGTAAAGGCAAACAATGATGTACATGTTGATAAAGTTACGGACATTCAACTGTAGGAAATACCTTATGAGTAATTTATAACCAAAGTCAAGTAAACATGAAATTATACTCCTCAATGTATATACACATGAAACATGTACTCAAATTACCCTTTGTAAGGACAAAATACAAACATTCATTCAAGGGGTACCCAGTATGGCCTGAAATTATGGTCTTACATACTTAACCATCCTATATTCCTAAATTGTACAAATACAGGGGTCCAACCTCATCAATATGAAAACATATATGAATATACTATCCAGTACAAGTGACGGTGCAATTTTTCAAGCTTCCTAGGGCAAGTTATGAACATTTCTCTACAACACAAGAAATCTGCCCTACAAGCTCCTCTATTGTTCCTTCAACTTCCAAGAATTTTCATAATTTTTCTCCAGCATAACTTTCCATGATTTTCAACCCATTTTCATTAGACATACTTAATCGTACAGAATTAAAATTTCATAATTGTTTGACTTCATTTGCTATCTCAAAATCTTGACTAAACTCAGGGCATACCAAAATGAAGTATAAAAACAGAAACCATGTACCAACTTGAAATCATCATTACGGCCTAACCACAAGGATATAAATTCTAAATTTCAGATATGATATGAATATATGAGTCTACTTTCATATCCAATTGGAATTTCTCAATTCCAGTAATCACACAAAGAGATATGCAAGTTTGAATACAAGGGGTTTCAATACAAAGCAATTTTAAGGGTTTCTACATTCAACTTAACATAAACTTACATCTAACCATACATACATATAAAGGGCTGAAACTTTCGTAAACCTATGATGATTTATATCATATAAATCAGTAATATAAGATAAATAACAAGAATTTCAATTAGGATTACCTTCAGGGCTTTTTACGTAATTTCCACGGATTTTTCTACACTTTTTCTCCTCACTTTTCTTCCTAAACTTCTACCTTCTCTTTCCTTAAGCTCAAAACCCTTTCATGGATGATTTTGGCTGAAGGATAAGTATATTTCAAGGTTATAAGGTCGGCCAAGGCTGCCTCCCAAGCCAACCAATCAAATTAAACCATTTGGTTTAATAAAAGACAATTTACCACTTAAAGGGAATTGACCAAATTGCCCCTTGTTCGTAATTTCGGTATAACTCTTCACTCGGGTATCCATTTGATGATCCGTTTGTTGTGTTACAACCCTAACTCACATGTCTTCAACTATCTAGTTTTCACCTCAAGTCATTTATAATGTTATAAAGGTCAAAACTAGTCTCTAACGGGAACATTTCTACCGAAAACAACTAAAATTTGTGTCTGTAAATAGTTCGACCTTTCGTGATTTATGAAAGTAGGATTATAATAAACATAATCACTTAACATTAGATATACTAATATCACATTATTCATATCACATAATATAAGCATGATTTAAATATAATTTATCATAATTATATTCGGGTTGTCACAACCTCCTCCCCTTAGAAAATTTCGTCCCCGAAATTTAATATAAAGGTCACTTACCAAACAAATGGGGATACTGTTTCTTCATGCTATCCTCCGTTTCCCAAGTTGCTTCTTTAACTCCATGGCTCATCCACATAACTTTAACTAAGTGAATAACTTTATTCCTCAACACCTGCTCCTTACGATCAATAATTTCCAATGGTTCCTCGATGTACGACAAGTCTTCCTTCAGTTCAATTGGTTGAGTTTTCAACTGATGAGATGGATCCGCCAAATACTTACGAAGCATTGATACGTGAAACACATCATGCAAACGGGATAAATCTGAAGGTAATGCTAATCTATATGCGAGGTTCCCAATTCTTTCCAACACCTCATATGGTCCAATGTATCTTGGACTTAGTTTCCCCTTTTTCCCAAATCTCATAACGCCTTTCCATGGTGAAATACGTAGGAATACAAAATCTCCATTCTGAAATTCCAATGGATGCTTCCTCTTATCTGCATAAAATTTTTTCCTGCTTTGCGCTATCTTTATCCGTTCCCGAATCATTTTGATCTTTTCAGTTGTCATATCTATCAATTCAGGACCCAAAATTTTCCTTTCACCCACTTCATCCCAACACAAAGGCGTTCTACATCTCCTCCCATATAAAGCTTCATAAGGAGCCATACCAATAGTCGACTGATAACTATTATTATACGAGAATTCCATCAATGGCAAATGATCATCCCAACTACCTTTGAAGTCAAATACACAGGCTCGTAACATGTCTTCTAATATTTGAATCGTCCTTTCTGATTGCCCATCAGTTTGTGGATGAAACGCAGTGCTGAACTTCAAACTTGTGCCCATGGCATTCTGGAGACGAGGCCAAAACTTAGAAGTGAATGTTGGATCTCTATTTGATACAATTGACACTGGTGCCCCATGTAAACGGATAATCTCATCAACGTACATTCGTGCATACTTGTCAACAGTGTAGGTGGTCTTAACTGGAAGAAAATGGGCTGACTTCGTCAATCGATCTACAATCACCCAAATAGAATCATGACCCTTTGGTGACCAGGGTAATCCTATAACAAAGTCCATCGTTATATGCTCCCACTTCCATTCCGGAATAGGCAACGACTGCAATAATCCTGCCGGCTTCTGATGCTCTACTTTCACTTGCTGGCATACTAAACACTTAGCTACGAACTCTGCAATCTCACGTTTCATATTGTTCCACTAGTAATACTCCTTCAAATCTCTGTACATTTTGGTACCTCCCGGATGCATAGAGTAAATAGAACTATGTGCCTCTTCTAATATATCCCTCTTTAAGGGTGGATCATTCGGTACACAAATCCTATTTTTATAACACAACGATTCATCATTCTTAATTTCAAAGTCACTCTCTTTACCATCCAGGACATCTTGTTTCTTCTTCTCAAGGAATGGATCACTGGTCTGCAAATTTCGTATGTGTTCGGCCAACAAAGGTCTCACTGTGACATGTGCTAATAATCCTCCGCTTTTTGAAAACTTCAATTCAATCCCCATTAATGCTAAGTCAAGAATATTTCCAACACGTGCACACCGTATACAACCAAGAATCCCTGATGATTTCCGACTCAAAGCATCTGCTACCACATTGGCCTTCCCAGGATGATGATGAATGGTACAGTCATAGTCTTTAATCAGCTCTATCCAACGCCTCTGTCTCAAATTCAGTTCTTTCTGTGTAAACAAGTATTTCAAACTTTGATGATCCGTAAATATTTCACAAGTTTCTCCATACAAGTAGTGTCTCCACAACTTTAAAGCAAAAACAATGGCCGTTAGCTCCAAGTCATGTGTAGGGTAATTTCGTTCATGCGTCTTTAATTGTCTGGAAGCATATGCTATTACCTTCCCATTCTGCATAAGAACACATCCTAAACCTTGAAATGAAGCATCTGTATAGATCACAAAAGACTCATTCCCACATGGAATAGTAAGTATAGGGGCTGAAACCAACCGATTCTTTAATTCTTTAAAACTCCTCTCACATTCTTCATCCCATACAAACTTCACTTCTTTACGAGTCAACTTTGTCAGTGGTAATGCTATTGCTGAAAATCCCTTAATGAATCTACGATAGTAACCTGCCAATCCTAGGAAACTCCTAATTTCTGTCACATTCTTAGGACTTTCCCATTCAACAATTGCTTCCACTTTCTTTGGATCAACATAAATCCCATTTCCCGAGACCACGTGGCCCAAAAACACAATTTCCTTCAACCAAAACTCACACTTACTGAATTTAGCAAATAATTTCTTCTCTCTCAAAATCTGCAATACAAGTCTCAAATGCTTCTCATGTTCCTCCATGCTACGTGAGTAAACCAACACATCGTCTATGAATACTATCACAAATGAATCAATGAAAGGGTGGAATACCCGGTTCATCAAATCCATAAAAATTGCCGGAGCATTAGTCAATCCAAAAGGCATCACCAAAAACTCATAGTGCCCATATCGAGTCCGAAAAGCAGTTTTGGAAATATCACAATCCTTCACTTTCAGTTGGTGGTAACCCGATCTCAAATCAATCTTCGAAAATATAGTGGCCCCCTGTAATTGGTCAAACAAATCATCGATACGAGGTAGAGGGTACTTGTTTCTAATGGTCACCTTATTCAATTGCCGATAATCAATACATAATCGCATTGTTCCATCTTTCTTTTTCACAAATAACACGGGTGCTCCCCATGGTGAAACACTAGGCCGAATGAAACCTCTACTTATCAGATCTTGTAATTGCACTTTTAATTCTTTCAACTCCGCTGGTGCCATTCTATATGGAGCAAGAGAAATTGGACCAGTACCTGGAACTAATTCAATAGAAAACTCTACTTCCCTATCGGGTGGCAATCCTGGCAATTCTTCTGGGAAGACATCAGAAAACTCTCTAACCACTGGTATATCTTCAACTTTAAGTGCTTCCTTACTAACATCAACCACATACGCTAAATACCCTGTACAACCCTTACTCAATAACTTTCTGCTCTTTATTGCTGAGATAAGACAATTAGGGACAACATTCCTTTCTCCTATAAATTGGAACTCGGGTTCACCAGGCAAATGAAATGTAACTTCTTTGCGAAAACAATCAATGGAAGCATGGTATGATGATAACCAATCCATCCCCAATATAATATCAAAATCTCGAATGGCCAACGGTATCAAATCAACATAGAAATCTCGTTCCCCCATTCGTAAGATACAATCTTTATAAACATGCTCAACCAGAATCACACTTTCCATTGGGGTAGAAATATATAAGGCACAATTAAGAAATGAACATGGTCTACCCAAATATGAAACAATATCTAATGCCACAAATGAATGCGTAGATCCAGGATCAATGAGTGAATATAAATCTTTGTTCGCAATAGAGAGTTTACCTGTAACCACTTCAGGTGTAGCATGGGCATCTTGCAGCGTCATTGCAAACACTCTTCCTCCTTCCTTTGATCCACTTGCTTGTCCTGTACCTCTTCCCCTGGTGGCACTTCCTGGAGAGGATCCTTTATGAGGCCCCACACTACTGACTGAAACTTCTCTTGATAGCATAGGGCAATTCTTTCTCAGATGGCCCTTTTGATGACAGTTGAAACATTCTATACTCTATAACTTTGGGCAATTTCTTTTTATATGACCCGATGACCCACAAAAGAAACAAACATTAGGATCTCTTTGTGCTGAAACTCCTGAACCTCTTCCACCACTAGCCTCACCCCTTTGCAAACTACTTCCACCTCTACCCTGTTGGAATTTCTGCCCTCCAAGTCTCGAATATTCTGTATCACTACCCTTTTGATAACTTGGATCGAATCTGCTTCTCTTTACACCTCGTTCTCGATTCCCTCTTGCTTCATTCACGTCCCTTTCGACTAACATGGCTTTATTCACCAAGGCTGAATAATTAACAGTCTCTAAAGCCGACAGCCTTGATTTAATAACTAACTCTAGTCCATCGAGAAATCGGCTACACATATCTTCCTCATTCCGGATAAACCTTGAAGCAAAACGAGATAAGGCTGTAAGTTTGGCTTCATATTCCCTGACTGTCATACTCCCCTGATTCAATAGGAAATATTCTTTCTCCTTTTGTTTTTGATACATCGGAGGAAAATACTTGTCATACAAGGCTTTAACAAAAGCATCCCATGAGATCACATTCCCGCCTCCTGGAGTAATCAACAAATGTTTCATGGCATCCCACCAGTACTTAGCTTCTCCTTTCAACATATACGTCGCCAAGGTTACCTGTTGATTTTCAGGCATCTTCATTACCCCAAAGATGAGTTCAATTTCTTTTACCCATACTTCTGCCTCTGCTGGATCAACTGCTCCTTCAAATGAGGGTGGGTTCATCTTAATAAATTTCTCATGTGAAGTACTTCTTTCTTCCCGGTGTATCACCTCCTCAGCCCTAGCCAAGGCTTGTGCCTCCATTTGCCTGGTCTGTTGTTCTTCCACATGAGCCATAAATCTAGCTTGTTGCTCTGCCATTAGAGTCATAGCACGTGCCATTTTTTGCATATCTGTCAGTTGTTCTGGCTCGGGTTCAACATTTATCTGAACAGGTTGCTCAACCTCCGCTTCTGCTGGAATATTTGAAGCCTCATCATCTATTCCCACATTCACATTCCCTCGTTCCATTCTCTTATATCTGTAATGAATCAAAGATATAACAACATGCAGATATACATATCTTTCCTAACATACTCGTTAGTATCAAATAAAATATATTTCTAACATTCACTGCCAAATCTAGACTCTTCTCACTCCAGAACCTCTAAAACCTAGGCTCTGATACCAAAAGCTGACACACCCCAACCCAATTACTTATAATTAAGTCTGAAAGTCAAAGTGAGTCAAACCATAATTAATCTAACCAAACCATAAACACGAGTTTTGATTTCAGAATCATCATTGTAAATCCATATAACTGAAAACCTTTTTACAACAGTACACTAGTCATATTTATACAAACTTTCCTGAATGATAATTTAACTTAATTACATCATTTACATTAAAACAAAATCTTTGTTTCTCCCGCTTCTTGCTAACCCAGACCGACTTCCTAGATTTGGCAGTGACATCGCATTACCTGAAAAATGTGAACATAGGAACCATGAGCAAAAATAGCCCAGTGAATGCATCACTACTAAACTACTGCATGAATTTAAATGCAATAAATCATGTCCATATACTTATGTATTTACTTATTCGGCTCATTCATAATGAATGACCAACTTTTCCAAATCATGATTCACATATCCTGTCTAAATAGACAATTCTCCCCCATTCCTGGTCGAGGAGCAACCCCTTGTCATTAATAGACAAATCTCCCCCATTCCTGGTCGAGGAGTAACTCCTCATTTCGGTAAACCGAAATGAACAATTGTATATTCATAACATTATGATCACATTCGTAACAGTATACAAATACATCATTCCAGTGAGTACACTCACCTTGGTTGGCAACTACGTATTCAAGTTTCCTTCTGGTGGAGCTGAACTGGGTTGATTAGACCTTACACCTGTCAATCCAACTAGATCAGTTCTCAACCTCAATCACAAATATTATCCAAACATAATTATGTAACTTTCCATGACTATACATCAACAATATAATTCCAATTAAGTCACATTCCATAAAATATAGGTAAAGGCAAACAATTATGTACATGTTGATAAAGTTACGGACATTCAACTGTAGGAAATACCTTATGAGTAATTTATAACCAAAGTCAAGTAAACATGAAATTATACTCCTCAATGTATATACACATGAAACATGTACTCAAATTACCCTTTGTAAGGACAAAATACAAACATTCATTCAAGGGGTACCCAGTATGGCCTGAAATTATGGTCTTACATACTTAACCATCCTATATTCCTAAATTGTACAAATACAGGGGTCCAACCTCATCAATATGAAAACATATATGAATATACTATCCAGTACAAGTGACGGTGCAATTTTTCAAGCTTCCTAGGGCAAGTTATGAACATTTCTCTACAACACAAGAAATCTGCCCTACAAGCTCCTCTATTGTTCCTTCAACTTCCAAGAATTTTCATAATTTTTCTCCAGCATAACTTTCCATGATTTTCAACCCATTTTCATTAGACATACTTAATCGTACAGAATTAAAATTTCATAATTGTTTGACTTCATTTGCTATCTCAAAATCTTGACTAAACTCAGGGCATACCAAAATGAAGTATAAAAACAGAAACCATGTACCAACTTGAAATCATCATTACGGCCTAACCACAAGGATATAAATTCTAAATTTCAGATATGATATGAATATATGAGTCTACTTTCATATCCAATTGGAATTTCTCAATTCCAGTAATCACACAAAGAGATATGCAAGTTTGAATACAAGGGGTTTCAATACAAAGCAATTTTAAGGGTTTCTACATTCAACTTAACATAAACTTACATCTAACCATACATACATATAAAGGGCTGAAACTTTCGTAAACCTATGATGATTTATATCATATAAATCAGTAATATAAGATAAATAACAAGAATTTCAATTAGGATTACCTTCAGGGCTTTTTACGTAATTTCCACGGATTTTTCTACACTTTTTCTCCTCACTTTTCTTCCTAAACTTCTACCTTCTCTTTCCTTAAGCTCAAAACCCTTTCATGGATGATTTTGGCTGAAGGATAAGTATATTTCAAGGTTATAAGGTCGGCCAAGGCTGCCTCCCAAGCCAACCAATCAAATTAAACCATTTGGTTTAATAAAAGACAATTTACCACTTAAAGGGAATTGACCAAATTGCCCCTTGTTCGTAATTTCGGTATAACTCTTCACTCGGGTATCCATTTGATGATCCGTTTGTTGTGTTACAACCCTAACTCACATGTCTTCAACTATCTAGTTTTCACCTCAAGTCATTTATAATGTTATAAAGGTCAAAACTAGTCTCTAACGGGAACATTTCTACCGAAAACAACTAAAATTTGTGTCTGTAAATAGTTCGACCTTTCGTGATTTATGAAAGTAGGATTATAATAAACATAATCACTTAACATTAGATATACTAATATCACATTATTCATATCACATAATATAAGCATGATTTAAATATAATTTATCATAATTATATTCGGGTTGTCACAGTTGTACTGCGTGGGGTGCCCTTGATTATAGTCCTGACTAGAATAAGACTTCCGTTTCTCATTCTTGGCAAGTTTCCAAGAAGTCATGGGAAGCGAATTATGGTTAATCACATCTTGTCATTTTTCCAGATGGCCAGACCAATAGAATAAGCCATATGTTGGGGCATATACTCCTTATATGCGTGCTTAACTTTAAGAGTAGTCGGGGACAATGCTTTCCGCTCGTTGAATTCGCCTATAAGAATTGGTGTCGATTCACTATTAGGACGGCGCTGTAGAAGAAGCCTTGTATGGTAGGCTTTTTGGATCTCCCGCTTGTTGGTTAGAAGTGCGAGATGATGAGTCTCTCGTATAACCAAGACCGACGAAAGAGCTCAGTCGATGCGAGAATAAGGCATCTGGAGTTTGTGGTCATTAGACCAAGTGTTGTGGTGAGTATCGCCTGTGAAGGGCATTATGCGTTTCGAGGAGAAAAAGGAAAACTTGCACCGCATGATGTTGTACCTTTCCTAGAAATGTTGCGGTGGGTCCGGTAACCTATTAGCTCGCTTTATCGAAACATTTTGCGGCAAGTTCATAATATGTTCCTTGTCTCTCATGCAAGGGAGTACGAGAGATATGACGGTGCCTCTAGGCACATTCCTTTCGAAGTAGATGCAATTGACGGTTCTTATTAGATGTAGTGGGTTGCTATCTTAGAGCGTAGGGTTACGTTTGGGATCGCTGGTAGTACCTTGGGGGATGAGTTCTATATAGTCAGCGTAGTGTCGAGAAATCGACGTAGGGTCGCGAGGATGACCTGCGGGAATAGTATTCGCACTTCTTCTTGCGAGGTCTACCTGATTTTTGGGGGCAAAATTCCCTCTTAAGGGGGGGGAGTATGTAATAACCCTCTCTTCTGATAGCCCATTTTATATTTATTTACTATGGGTAGTAATTAATGATAAAATGATAGATGTTGAGTAGATATTAATTTGTTATGTCAAGGTCAATATTTACTAAAATGTTGTATAGTTACCCCGTGAGTAGATAAAATGTTCATGTGGTGATTTTTTAATGTCATAAGGATTTAAAATGATATTTTGGTTTATTATGAAACCGGAAGTAAAATGAGTTATAAAATTCCCAAATGATAATTTGGATAGTGTAGTTAGTCCCGGTAGGTGTGTGACAGTCAAAATAAGTGCCATATTGTATTTTGGCATTTCGGGCACTTTTGACTGGTTTTGGCTTAAATGGTGATATCGCGTATTATTTTTATCGCGCATTAGTTATTAGAGTCGGGCATTTTAGACTTATGGCCCGATTTAGTCTTGCTAAGACTTACTATTCCTTTTATGCCCCAAATTGTTATCTTAGAGAGGAAGAGAGAGAGGAAGAAAGCTTTGGAGAAAGAGAGAGATTGAAGATTTGGAGTTTGTTCTTGCTTTCATCTTCATCAAATCTGATCTTCCTACCTTGAGGCAAGTAACCTACTTGCTCTTATATGATTTAAGTGGATTAAATTGCATGATTTGTTGTGGATTGTTAAGAATAATTTTAGTTAGGGTTTTGTTAGATTAATTGGGTATTTAACCCTTAGAAGTTGATTTGGATGATATATGGTATTGAAGATGATAGCTACATACATTTAGGATGTGTAAGTTGAATTAATTGAGGTTGGTTTGGTTGGTTTTGGGGTTTGGTAGAAATTTGGAGTTCAAGACTCTATAGCCATTCTTGGCTATTCCGCAGGGGCGAATCGATTCGGCCCCTTGGGCGAATCGATTCGCATAGATGCAGAATCCCAGGTCTTGTTATCCGAATCGATTCGGATTAAGACCGAATCGATTCGGCATTTGCAGAAACTAAATTTTGTTGTCCGAACCGATTCGCTTTCAGAGCGAATCGATTCGCTGGGGCGAATCGATTCTGCCCTTAGGGCGAATCGATTCGGTTCCAGCAGTTTTGGGGGTCTTTTCCTTTTGATTTTCCTCCTTATTCTTTAGGATTAGGACCTAGGAAACTTCTTTAAAGAAGTAAACTTAGAGTCCTAGAGTAGTTATGGAGTTCGGTCGTTACCCTGGACTAGAAATGGGTTCATCTGGGGTTTATTTCGGGGAGGTTTAAAGTAATGTTAAGGCATTACTTCTTTTATTCAAACTTTTAGAAGTTTGGAAGTAAAATGCCCAAACTTGGAGATTTATGGGCTTATCAAAATTTATATGAATTTGGGGAATTTCTAGGATCATAATGATCATGTGGAGACCTAGCCTGGAATTGTAATTTGAGGAAATATAAATGATAATATTCGATGGGAATTAGGTTCGCATAAATGAACCCATAGGTGTTAAAAATGATAGGTTCAACTAGAATGAATCCCGTTGTTTAAATGATGCTAGGTTTAAATAAAAGGAACCAATCTCATGATTAATGGAAATGGAATTGATGATGAATATGATGATAAATGTAAATGTTAATTTACTGTTACACACCTCTCTAAATGACATCATAAGGGAAGTTCGCTCGTGAGGTGAAGCCCCCTAGCTAATGAATGCAGGGTGGATATAGTCCTAGGCCATGGGAGCGCTTATTGTTATTTTTTTTCTGCGATGGGTAGGAGATTCCGGGTGAGGTCTTGACTACCCCGCAGGCTCATGGCCGCTTCCCGACGTATTTCGATAGGTGCCCAGGTTGTCTTATGTTAGGCCCTGGAAGATGATGGTCATTTAGGGGCGCGCACAGTGGGGAAACCCGGACGGGCGGTCTTAGATATCGTTATATGTATATGAATATAACTATATTTTCATCAAGTTGGACTTGATGGTTGATAAACGCCACAAATAGCGTATAATGAATGCTATAAGGAGCATAGATATGTGCCATGAAGAGCACGGGAATAACATATGTGCCATAAAGAGCACTTGATGTAAATGATATTCCTAATAAGAAATGGAAAGATAATATGGGAAGTTTTAATTAATGAATAGACGTTATAACTCCTTGATTAAACCGAAAATGGTTTTATTCCTAATCAGGAATGTCAGAAGGAAATGGAAATTGTATTATTAAGGAAGGGTTTTAAATTAAAGTGCTTTACTTTCAATTCTTGTTGTAATTATAGATAGCATGTCATTTTATCATCCTTATCATTCATGTATAACTATTCATATCCATCATGTTTTTTATTCTTCTGGTAATCATATAGAACCCGGCCCTGACCGGTTTACTTTCCTTGTTGTATATATATTATTGTATCCGCTCAGGTGCTCCACCGCAAGGACGCCCGACTTGACTTTCCCTAGTCTCCTTCACTCTCGACGAGCTGTAAGATTTTGCAGGTTATTACAGGATGTTGTATTAGACGCTTTCATTCTTGTTATTCTAGATATGATCGGGTCTTGTCTCTCGGGCGTGTGGCCCAAACATTTGTATTTGATTAATGAATGTATTATGTAAGATATTTAAATTGTTGTACGTCGTTATGTGTAGCTTTGGACCGACAGCTTATTCGGTCCATTTGTGCACGTTCGTCTTAGTTGTATTATATTATCTTTTGGAACTCCACTTGCTTGTCAGATTGGGTTGCTTAGTTTAAATTTTCATAACCGCATTTTTAAAATTTTACACTTTTTGACAACCCGTTTTCTGATTTATTGGGTGGTTTTCCCGTATACTCAGTTTATATTTGTGATGCTGAGTATGATATCCATCCATGATTCCTGTTATGTTTGAGTATCGGGCTGGCCACCCCTTATCTCGGATTGCAGGTTGTCACAGTTAGTGTGCAGGTGTGTCCGGAAAGTGGCAGTTATGTTGTGGGGAGGGGTGAGGAGGTAGGATGGCCCAGATCAACCACTAGATAGATGTAGTTATAATTGAAGAGTATCTTAATAACGGATGAAGGGATAGTGTGGAATTGGCAAGTGGGGAGTTGTATTGTTAGTGAGAGCGTGTGATAAGAGTGGTCACTGTTAGAGACATAGTGTAATTTGGTGTAATATATGAAATTAATGTTGACTTAGATATAAATTGGGGGAAGGGGACATTTTAATTGAGTGGGTTGTAACGTGAGAATTAATTGAGGGGTGGTAAGGGTGTGAGGGAAAGAGAGAGTTAGGTGGGTGTTGGTACTAGGAAAAATGGGTGAGGAAGCCTATGGAGTTATGGTGGATTTATTAACAGGAGGATGGGGACCAGGAAAGGGTGTATTGACAATGGGAAATAGAGACTCATCAAACCACACATGTCGAATAACGTAAAAACGGCCGCTAGTTAGGCTTAGACAACAATATTTATAATATGATGTACTATACCCTAAAAAAGACACACGGGGCAGAGTGGCATCTCATTTTATACACACTGCAGGGACGAAGTTGAGTAAAAAAGAGGCATACAAAAACTTGAGAAATGTATAATCTTGCAGAGATTTGAATAAAACTTGATATAATGATAAAATTCCAGTGACCGAGTATGGAATACAATCTATTACGTACAAGACGGTATCAAAATAATAATTCCAAAACCCTTGGGGGTTTTCTTTGGGCGAGGAGTGTGCGATAGGTTCCCACAATGTAGTGGTGGAGGTGCTCAACCGTTCCTTGTTGTTCATGAATATGGTGATAAAATATAATGGTATGTACTATAGCCTAGAAAGAAACATGAGGTGGAGTGGCATCTCATTTTATGTGCATTGGAGGGACGGAGATGAGGAAAACAGAGGCATCCAAAAACATAAGAAATTTATAATCCGGTGGAGAATTGAATAAAATTTGATATGGTGATAAATTTCTAGTGAACGAGGATGAAATCAAATATATTAAGTACACGTCGGTATCAAAATAATAATTCCAAAACCTTTGGGTACATTCTTTGGGCAAGGAGTATTCGACCGATTTTCAAAATCTAGTGATGGTGGCGCTCAACAGTGCCTTTTTGTTAATGAGTATGGGAATAAGATAATCCGTGGATACTTCCACATTTAGAAAAAAAATGTTTATTTTTCTATGTTTTCCTCCCAATTAGTTTGAATGGATTTAGTTTTAGTAGAAAATTAATGCTCAACCATCAATTGATATTTTTGAAGAATCTCAAACACTTCAGATTTTTGATATAAGGGATATAACCAAATATGTTTACAGAAATGATAAATTAATATAACAAAATATGTACGTCCATCACATGAAAGGGTGGGAGTAGGTCCCCAAGTGTTGTACAAAATTAAGTCTAATTCAGTGCTGCATTTATGTTGATACTTTGGTAAAGAAAGCCTAAGGGACTTACCCAACGAGCCAGCCATACAAAAAGACGATGTTGAACATGGTAAATATTTAGATTTTATATTTGGCACAGAATACGATGATGATGATGTCTAAGGGGGTGGAGTGTCTTGATTGGAGAGGGTGGTCCATGCTTCATACGATGTTATCGAAACGACAATAAAGGGTAGATCATCTCCCAAGAGAGAGGAAGCAATAAGGATTATAATCGATTAGTCATGTTGACACCATTCTATTGCTGCTGTCAGTAAGTATTGGGGTTGGGTGAACGGATGTGCGTCATTAACAAAGGTGAAAATATTTTGGTAATGAAGGAATGGCAGGTCTTCAGTTTTCAAGTAAAGAAATTTTCTATAGGAATTTGATAGAGAAAAAATGATGAGCTTTGTGTAGGGAGGGAAATGTGCTTTATGTCTGGGCTTGAGAAGTGGTCATTTGAGTTAAGTTAGGGATTTCCATGGCTATCTTGTTGTGGTCTGATACCATGTGAAAGCTAAGGTTTAGTACGTGGAGTGTATGATATATATATATATATATATATATATATATATATATATATATATATATATATATATATATATATATAGAGAGAGAGAGAGAGAGAGAGAGAGAGAGAGAGAGGTTCTCATGCATACTCCAGTTTGCATACCACTGGCGCGGACCAGTTTTGATAAAATAGTAAAAAAAATATTTTTGATGTAATTTTTTTTATAGTTTCTAAACATTTCAATAGGACCATAAAAAAAAATTCAACTCAAAATGAATTTTTTTGCTATTTTAAAAAAATCGGTCAAACTTTGTCAGTTAAAAACAACTTAAAAACTGACAAAATTTGACCGATTTTTTTAAAATAGCAAAAAAATTCATTTTGAGTTGATTTTTTTTTTATGGTCCTATTGAAATGTTTAGAAACTATAAAAAAAAAATCAGCCCGAAATTATTTTTTTTACTATTTTAAAAAAATGGTCCGCACGGAAGGTATGCAAACTGGGTATGCATGAGATCCTTTCTGTATATATATATATATATATATATATATATGCCTTTTATAGTAAATGAGTTACACCAAAGGATAGAGATGAGGGGGAGAATAAGTTACAAATTGATACCTATTCTACAGGAGTCTAGTTACGCTCGGTTCCTATTTTCTAGGTTGGTAGGAATTTGATAGTTATCCTTGATAGATTTACTGTATTCTTAGTCTATATAAAACAAAAAATATGAACCTTAATTTGGCAAGAAAGGTGTAATATATTTTTTTATTATCTTTCAACAAATTATTACGTTCTTACCAACTAGTTTTTACAATGATATGTTTTTATAATTAAATGATAATGATGGATAAAAATAGAAATCATTCAAGAGATTTCATTTATTTTGAAAACTCTTCTTATATATGTGTTTCATCTATTATAGCTATTATTAAATTGTCACTTACCAATTCTTATTTGAAAACCTTTATATAACCTACAGTTTGGGACCAAGGTTGAAGCCATAACTTAAACATGGAAGATGCTCAATCGAATTAGTCGGTTGGGCAAAAAATGGACCATTCAAAAATTTTAGCCGATTCTTGTTGGTCAGTTTTGGTTTGGATCAATCTGGGTTGGTTAGTGACCGAGAGAATATCACTCGTAAATGGCCTCTCGTCACTAGGTTTGTTTGAAAATTGAACTAGTTTTAAAGCCAGGGTGTTCTATTCCGTATATGGGTTTCTATTCGAAATATTTGGTTTGAGTCGACAAGGATTTGCATTTGAGCACCCCATTCATTTTTTTACTAATATCCTAATCTTATATTTTTTTATATACAATTTTTAAAAATACCCCTGTCATGCCAAAATATATTTGTCTCCGCAACGTGTCCAAAAACATACTTGCATGTCCCCAACTTTTTCAAATGCATATTTGTGTGTAAAAAAAGGGTAGTGTAGGATACATTTGTCTGTTGCACATGCCATGTCTGACATGTGTCAAATTGGATTTGTTTCCTCTCCGAGAGTGCCCATGCTTCATTATTAGAGACAAAGAAGTGAATAATATTCACAAAATCTACATAACGATCGAATGCTTTCTTGTAAATTAATATAGATCGGATGCTTCATAGTTATAGACTTGTTTCCTCCGCGAGTGTCCATACTTTCTTGTAAACTAACATAAATCTAAAATATATTATCTTTTTAAATATATTTTTAAGGTGCCTTTATTTCATAGAATCTTTGTTCATGATTTTTAAAGCTCGAACAGTCTTTGACCTTTAATTCCTACTAAGTTAAATTTTAATGATTATTCAATGAAAAAACTCATAGGTCGTTTAATACAAATACAACTCGGGTGTATTTGTATTGTCGAAGGGCAATATATGAATTTTGGCCAAATTGGAGCATTTATATTCCTCTTGTTGCAAAACTTTATACGATTATTTATCATTCTCTAGCGTCATGGTTTGATTCTCATTCTGATTAGGACATTCCCTTGGTGGATGTAGTTTTTATTTGTATTGAAATCTAACCGTTCAATTACATATATGTGAATGAAAAAAATCATACCTGTTAAATTGTTGTGATCAAGGTATAACCAATTTAGAACGGTTATGTTGCCAATTTCTTTAGGTATGCTTCCACTAAATTCATTCTCGCTCAAGACTAAATATTTGAGCTCCCTGCACTTGCCCAAATTTGAAGGGATTGTTCCATGAAGTTGATTCGAGCTGAGAAAGAGGTTTTCTATTTTTGGGAGATTGTCGCAGATATCCACTGGAATAACACCTACAAAGTGGTAATAGTCCAGATATAAATATTCTATCGAACTGTTTAATTGAAAGAAAAGAAATGAATGGTTTTTGTAGAGTAAAATTAAGGGTAATCATATAGGTACAACGAAATTATTCAAAAGTTACACTGTCACATCAATTTTTGTAATTTTTTGTGTAATATATCTAACACGGCATTTTCCTAAAACTAAATTCTTTATTTTTCCCTTCGTTTGTCATACGACTACTTGTTGATAAGATATCATAATTGTTACATTTATATCCTATATGGTTGCATTAAAATTGCAGGCCCGTGTTAAACTGGACCTTATAATAAATTATTAATTTTTTAGGTCAATGAGAACAATTGCAGTTCAAATTTTAAATTCATACAAAATTGTGCCAAAGTTGTTGTTTAAGACTTCAAGTCAAAATTTCTCAGACCGAACAGAGAATGGATACCCAATTAACCTTGTACCTATTTTAAAATACTCTCTTACAAATGTGTTCACTAGTTTTAGAATGAGTCTCAAATGCAGTGTTGTTTTTTCTTTCTTTATTCTTGAATGTCATTATTATGTGGATGTTTTAAATTGAGGGTCATTTGAAAATGCAAATCACATGGTTCAAATGTGTGCCGATAGCAGGCCTTTAGTTATTATACCCACTATTTCGGTTCATAACAAAATCCATCAGGTGCCTTTTGTAAAAGGTCAATGTAATGAATCAAGGAATGAGGAAGTACCTGCCCTGCTTGAAAAAGAAAGGTGTTGATCGAGGATAAAAATGGTTCCAATGAATTTAATACCAACTCACCTTTGTTTACAGCTAATGCGGTGGATATAATTTCAAAGCATACAAATGTGTTGATAGCAAGAAAAAACTATGAAAAAATGGTTCTTGACTCAACAGATTATATTATGATCAGAATAGGCTTTGGAATGATCTTGAAAAAAGGCATGGATTGTAATGAATTTTATAATAGTGTCTATATTTTAATTATACCAATATTTTTGTTTTCTTTATTATTATTATTGAAGGGATTGTTCCAAACAGTGTTGGGAGGGGGCAATGGTAAGGATGTTTGGAAGGTCTTGATAATGAGAAATCTATTATATGATGACGTGCCACCGCTAAATGAGAAAAATAATCTCTTATTCTCTTTTATGACCCGCTAGCAAGTAAAATTGAAAGCATTGCATTTATTATAAAATTTTTTGTTCTACTTTTACAATTTATTATTTTATTTCAAGATTTATGTTCTTAGTTTTTGATATATAGTTATTGATTCTATTGTACAGTTTATGATAAATGAACACTGAGTTAGTAATATACTCCAATCTTCTCGAATTAAGAGTTCACGATGTGACGACGAAGATCTAAATGTAAAGCTGTTGGAAGATAAGAACTACAGAGGGCTGGGAAATGGTCTCAATACATAAAAAAAAGTGAACATGACCTAAATCTTTGATGGAGAATTCTGCCCCTAGTAGTTTAATGAAGCGTTGAATTTGGTGGGGACCTTTATATTGTAATTAAAATGTCATCCACATAGATCAAGATGTAAATGATCATGCCGTGTGACATTTAGAAAATAAGATGCAATCAGTTTGGACCTCATAAATTGATGTTGAAGAGAGAGTTGCATGAGATGTTGGAACCATGCTCGTGGGGCTAGTTTTAGTTTGTACAATGAGCGGCGAAGTGGGTAAGTGGGGAATTATGTTATTGGTGAGAGCGTGTGATAAGAGTGGAATGAGCATAATTGGTGGGCGATTTGTGGCATTAATCTAGCTTATAAAAAAGGGTTGCATAAAAATGGATTCTCAAATGGCGATTTGGCTTGTCAATAAGGAGGCGACCAATCACTCGTACGCAACTATCATTGATGTCTACATTAGGATAATGAGAGACATTAAGGCTGATATTGTCCATGTACTTCGACAAACTAACCGTTGTGTTGATTTACTTTTGGAGGAAGGCCGAAATCAGGAAGAGGAGATAGTAAATTTGGGGTGACCCCTGACCAGCTGAACTAGGTGCTGGTGGAATAGGCTGCCAGTTTCTACATAATAAGGACACTAGTTCTTCATTTTTCTTTCCTAAATCACAAAAAAGATATTAAACCTATCTCTTGCCAACAACAACACCCAATTTATCTCCAAGTATGTCCTTAGCCCACTTTACCCAATGACCCCCTTATCCCATTATATATTAAAAAATCATACAAAATGAATGAAAAATAAAATTCCCAACAAAGTGACTACCTATTTTCACCCTCTTACACATTCCAAAAAAAACGCAGAAGGTAGAAATTTCATATTCCAGAGCAGAATCATATAAAAAAGGTAGAAATTTGTTGGTGGAATGTTAGTATCGTGCCTTATATGTTCTACTAGAAAGTATTTATGGATTTATGTCATAAAGTTTTTATGGAGGACTTTTATTGTATGAGGAAACAATACGAATATAGCTTTAATCAATTTATATTGTTATAAAAAATAAAAAATAAAAAATATATATTTTAAACTTGAAAGTAAGAAAAAAACATGACAATTTAAGGTTATCCCAAAAAAATTGAAAATAATGGTTTTGTTGGTAGCAAAACAATCAATAAAAAGGAAAACAAATAATGAAAATATAGGATATTTCAGAGGAAATATCCGATTTATCAAAGATTAAATATAAGTCTTTCATGAAAAAAATTTCCCTGGGCAAAATATGCCCATTCCTAGCCAATTTCCACTTTTCCTATCAAATGGTCTAATTTTTTGTCTTTTACAAATGTGCAATGCTAGACTACCGGGTCTTAACCCCGGGTTAGTACAGGGAGTGGATTTTTTTTCTTTTCTTGGATTTTTCTTTTCTTTTCTTGGTTTCTCGTGACATGAATGAGTTTTTTTAGGTTATTGGCTTTTTTTTTTTATATTTAAAAAAAGCTGTTTTATTAAAAAAAATTATAAATTAAAACAATGTATTGTTAAAAAAACACTATTTAGTACAAAAATTATATTTTTTTTGAAAAAAAATGTTTTAAAAAATACAAGTTAGTTTAATATAAATAAAAAACGTTTTTTTTTATATATTTTTAAACTGTTTTAAATAACTGTTAAACAGGTTTTTTATTTTTCAAAAAACTGTTAATGTAAATAATTTTTTTTTCTTTCAAATAACAGTTAAATAGTTGTAAATATAAATAACTATTAAACAGTTTTCGAATTTTAATATTAATATAAATAATAAAATCTTTTTTTTACATTTTAAACAGTTTTAAAAAATAAAAAAATTGTTTTAAATGTTTAAAATTAAAATAAAAAATAAGTTTAAAAATAAGGGGTGCTGTTAGCGTGGACCTTTAAAAATAAGAGAACATTAGGTAAATGAGTGTTCGATGTACTAAATGAGTTAAAAATAATAACAAAACAACAATTTCTTATTAGATTGTTTTATTAACGCGGACATTTAAACAGTTTTAAGAAATACAAAATTTGCTTTAAATGTTGTAAAATAAAAAAAAATTAAAAATAAGGGGTGGCGCTGGCGCGAACCTTTAAAAATAAGATAATATTGGTTAAATGAGTATTTTATGGACTAAATGAGTTAAAAATAATAAGAAAAAAACTTCTTATTAAAATAGTTTTTTAACGCGGACATTTAAACAGTTTTAAGAAATACAAAAATTGTTTTAAATGTTATAAAAAAAAGTTTAAAATAAAGGTTGCTGCTGGCGCGAACCTTTAAAAATAAAAGAATATTGGGTAAATGAGTGTTTGAGGAATTAAACAAGTTAAAAATAATTTTAAAAAAAATAAAAAAAATATGAATTTAAAAAACAACTATTCTAATAAGAATTTTTTTTAAAAATTATCTTTATGATCAATTACCAAAAAGTCCCTCAAATATTTTTTGATACACATTTAGTCGAAACCTGGTTATTTTATTCCAAAAAATCCCTCAAACACTCATGTATTGTCAAAAAAACACTATTTTACATATTTAAACCGTTTTTAGAAATACAAATATTGTTTTAAATGTTGTAAAAAGAAATATTAAGTTTAAAAATAAGGGGTGTCGCTGGGGCGGACCTTTAAAAATAAGTGAATATTGGATAATGGGTGTTTAAGGGACTGAATGAGTTAAAAATAATTAAAAAACAAAACAAAAGAATAATACTAGAGAATCCGAGAGATAGTGCCGGCGTAATTAAAAAAAAATAATTTTAAAAATAATGGGTGCTGTTATTATTGACCTGTAAAAATAAGAGAAGATTCGGTAAATGAGTGTTAAAGGGAATAAATGAATTAAAAATATTTTTTTTAAAAACAAACAAACTAATTCAAAAAACAATTCTAATAATTTTTTTTGTTTTTTATATTTTAAAACTAATTTTACATGAAAAATAAAAAAAAAAGAAAAAGAATTGTCCTCCATTTACTAACCCTCGGTTAACTCCCGGGTAGTGTATCATTTTTCTCTACAAATATGTTAACTTGTTTTAAAATGGGTCGAAAAGGATGTGATGTTTTTATTTATTTATTCTTGAATGGGATCAGAGTATGACTTCTCTATCTTTGGGTATTGTGGGTGAAGATCTTTTGGCCGAAGATGTAATCAGAAAGAAATATTTCCTGTTGTTGCCAGTGAAAATAGGCAGCCTACTTTCTGCCTCTATGTCAGATGAAAAAAAAGACTCTTTGGAGCCTAATGGTGTGTCGGTTAGTCCCTGTTTTGGGACTCCACTCGTTGACAAATTTGCCAGAGAAGAGAATGAGGATCTTATCATTTATGGTGAAGATTTGGGAGCTGTTCAACACCCAGATCAAAGAGATTTTGGTCTGCATATTCTGCAAATGGATACAAACTCTAGTACGGTTCCTGTTATTGCATTGTCCCCACATCAACCTCCCTCGTCATTCTACATTGGAACCGCATATCTTACATGGCATGCCAGCTGTTTCACTAACCTGCCTTACTTTGATTACTTTGGTTTTTTATTCACCCCAAGGTTTATATTTATAGGATTTCCAACACACAAAATGACTGAAGACAATTTTTTCTTCAAAACTTTTTGAAGAAAACCAAACTGCAATTAAACTGAACTTAACTAAATGCAGAGTGTTATACTTTTTTTAACATTCCATGTCGTGTAGCCAATAAGTCATTCTTAATGCTTATAAACCGTTTAAAAAATATATTTTTAATAAAAAATTATTGTTAATAGATATCTCTGTAACTCTTTTTATATATGAAAAAATGGTTAAAATAAATTTTGTGTCATTTAAAAGAGTTATGAGAACATTAATAGATATCTCTGTAACTCTTTTTATATATGAAAAAATGGTTAAAATAAATTTTGTGTCATTTAAAAGAGTTATGAGAACATTAATAGATATCTCTGTAACTCTTTTTATATATGAAAAATGGGACGAAAACGAGCAAATGAAAATTGGGAGTAAAAGCGCCTATTTTTTTTCAAATGAACAAAATAGTATTTTTTTTAAGGCACCGGCTATTAACACTCCTAAAATTCTTTCAACACTCTATTTTTTTTTACCAAATCTCAATCATGCCCTTGCATTTATAAAATTTAAATTTTCACTTTTTTGCTTTCAACTAAAACAAATATTTATGAAAAATAATTAAAATTTTTATCTTTTTAATAAAAAATATATATATATTTTTTATAAAAAACTGTTTTTCATAAAAATTCTAAATAACACGATCACCACCCAAATAAAACGCAACGTGGCATGTAGTCGTATTTTTTTTTCATACCACTATCGCGGACTATTTTTTACTATTTGAATAATAATTTATAAAAAAATATATTTTTTTATTAAAAATACAAAATGACCATTTTTTCATACCGCTAGCATTTGAAAAAATACAAAATATATTTTACCCAGTTATGATTTTTTTTTAAAACAGTTATGAAAAGTAAAAAAAATTAAACAGATTTCTATTAAAACCAAGTTTTTATAAAAAAAAATATGTTTTTTTTATTAAAAATACAAAATGACCCTTTTTTCATGGGGTATATACCAAATAGTCCCTCAAACATTTTTTAATATACGTTTAGTCCAAAACTTTTTGTTTTTGCTCCAAAAAGTCCTTCACCATGCCGCTGACGCGGACCTTTACAAGTAAGAGAATAAGGGACTTTTGATACAAAATAAAAGGGTTGGACTAAATGTGTATTAAAAAATATTTAAGGGACTTTTTGGTATTTGATCCTTTTGTCATACCGCTAGCGTATTAAAAATACGAAATATATTTTATACACACTACTGACGTGAACCATTTTTCCTAAATAGTAATAAGACTATTTTTAAAATAATAAAAAATGGCGCGTCAGCGGTATGTATAGGCGGTCCGATCACCTATACATACCGTTAGTGCAGACCAACATATTAGAAAAAATGGTATAGGTGGTCGGATCATGATCGTGTTAGTTAAAAAATAAAATATTCTTAATCACATTGAAAATACTAAATTTACCATTAATTTGTCATTTTTCTAAACCATGTCTTGTTTCGCGCCATTACAAGTCTAGTCCTATTTACCATTAATTTATCATTTTTCTAAACCATGGTAAATTTAGTATTTTCAGAAAAATGAAAAAAAAAAAGAAAAGCTAAGAGACAAATTTAGAAAAAAAAACATTGTTGTAATACTAGTTTATTCGATGGGAATTGGTTATTACCATATTTGAACTATGAATAATGTTTTACTCAAATATGAAGTTTTTAATTATGGAAGGTAGAATCAAATGGATGACAAAAGCATGTGTCTTTCATGCCAAATAAGCTCAGGCGGGCTCCAGGCGGTTCAGTAGGCGGGTTATATAGAATTGCTCTCTCACAAGTCTCATGATTTGAATGCTCTTGCCCCTCCTTTCAAGCCTTATATAATCAATTCTTTGAAGGATATTTTTGATCAAATAGATGACTAGGCAGATTATCTTAGTGACGAGGATACAACCTCAAAATCCAATTGTCCCTATGTTATCTAATGATAGATCATATGTTCCATCTAACTCTCAATCTTTGGGGAATGAATTAGACAAGCTCGTTGATAATGTTTTGCCCTAATACACATCCTGGTGGTTCAAAATAAACTAAAGCCCCCCCCCCCCCCCCAAAAGTCATGAAATAGAAAGAGAGACAACGTCAACTCAAACAAGATGAAACCAATAAAAATCTCGCGGATCTCGAGATTTTCAAGATTATGGCAGATGCAAAAAAGGAAATTGAAGAAGGTCTTCAAAAAATTCGTGATCAATGTGGAAATTCTCTAGATGGATGAATGGAGATATATGAAATTTTATCACCATGAATAAATTCATGACTTAGAAAAAGAGAGTGTAATTTAGAAAATGTGACTGGTATGGAGCGGGTAGTGAGAGATGTGATAAGGTCCTTAAATTCCGACTGGAGGCCTTTGAAGACATGAATATAGAATTCTGTCTGAGAAAGTGGGTGTCCAACTACCCTGAGTTCATCTGATATGGATTTAGCTTTGTGAAGAAATGTGGATGCCGAGTCATCTCCTTGACAGAGACGGTGTAGGTGCAAGTGAAGATTGAGTATGCGGGTGTCAGAGGGATAGGCAAGGGCGTCCGCTACAGTTTTCCATCTTGATGAGAGGTTTGAACGCCTACTACCCGTGGTATCATGTTGGGAGAGAGGGAGCAAATGAGCATGCTCACAATTAAGTTATCTTGTTGGATCCATGTAGCAGCTAATGATGGATCTGTAGGGCAGGGATAACTGCCATCAACATACAGAAAAAGATTTTGGCCATATAAAAATGGCTCCATTTGGGTTTTCCAGTGTAGATAGTTAATATTGTCCAGATTGAGAGACAAAGTGATGTGAGATTGATAAATGGTGGGGTGAATAAAATTCAGTGGTAGAATTTGAAAAGAGATTGGATCTCTGATACCATGACACACATTGAATAATAGCTTGAACAGTTTTATAGAAGGAACTGTATTTGACAAGGAGGTTTAATAAAGGTTAGCAAATATTTTCGTAGCAGGTATTTCAGTATTTATAAGTGAAGGAACCCATTGGGTATATATTGTTATATAAAAGAGATCAGCTTAACCACACGAGCTGAGCTACTGAACAGGAGGGACGTTTGTATTAGTTTGAATTTCAAAACATGCTGCTGGTGGTGGTTCCGTAATTGTAGGAGATTCAGCCGAATTGAGCTGAACAGAGGTTGACTTGGTTGATAGGTGGAAGATGAAAATGTAGGTATAATAGATGGATAAGTTTGATACTGGGTGAGGAGAGTGCGTGGAATGATAAGTGGGGAGTTGTGTCGTTGGTGTGAGGGTGTGATAAGAGTGGCCAATGTAGGAGATATTGTGGCTCTTTATGTAACATTTGAATTGGATGTTAACGTCACATGGATGCGAACAATTGTGGAGAGATATGTATGGGAGATATGGTAAAGAGCAATTACTGTCCGGGACATTTCATTGGAGTGGGATATTTTCTCTATCTCACTGTCACACTCCAAAACTCTCATCGTGAAGTATGGGATTCATTATGAAGTTTGGGTACGGGCAAACCTTGATACTAAAGGAAAATGGGTTAGTTCACTTTGATTAAGGCGTGCAGCTAGAACAAAGTGGTTATGCTATTCGAAGTTGTCAGATTGTGCGGAGCTGGGTTCTTTTCAATCATTTGGTAGTTAACGTCTACTGCTACCACTCTGGAATTTTTGTTAAGAACATATATAAGGAGGGGGGTACCTCCGAGGCAAAATTCGGTATTTAGCCATGAGCGCTCCTAGGCTCTAGACAACTTCGTGGGCATGTTGGGTTATCCATAATACCGAATGTGGGATTGGTAGTGCATGGATTTTGGGTTGTGATCGGGAATTTCTCGATCACACCTGTTATGCAACATCGGGTTGCATCGATGGGCTGAGTTGCTTATAATTTTAAGGTGGCATTGTCTTAATTCGCGGGTTGTTGCTAGTGGACTTCAAAGAGCAGTTATGCTTGTCCCAAAAACGAATTTGGGTAGTTTTCATGGGAGTTTCTGGGCTGGATAGGTGCAAAAATGGGTTTGCACCAATGTGGAACATGTGGGAGCATGAGATAACTCCTTGGACACCTGTTAGGATGCTGATGCAGCAGTTTTAGAGCAGTTTCATGGCAGTTTCGGGTTAAAACAGGTGTAAAAACGGGTATACATCAGTTGGACACTTGAAGATCATGGGTAACTTCTCTAGACACCTGTTGGAAGGATAATGCAGCAGTTTTGAAGGCAGTTTCGTGGGAGAAACCTGACAACATTTAATTAAGACACATGTCCTAGCAGTTGGGGTTGTCAACTGCATTTTTGTACCTATTTATAAGCATTAGTCCCTTGTATTTTTAGGCAGGCAGCCTTAGGACGAAATTGAGTGTTCCTATGTAATCATGGAGTGATTTAATAAAGGTTGGGAGTTGAGTTTCTGTAAATTTCGTGTCTATTGTGTGTGTGCCTCATATATGTGACTTGGTTTGCTATTTTGCTTGCTATAATCGTGTTAAAAGCAGGTCGTGTTGGTAAACCTCGTGTATTGGATGGCTGATCAGGTTTTGTGGGAGAAACTTGGTGCCTCACTGGAGTATTTCAGGGAAAAAAATATCCGTGTGATACTCACCATCGTTCGCAATTTCGATTTTGATTTTAATTTTTTTTATGTTCGTACTTGTCCTAAGTAGTTCTATTTTGGAGGTTCGTCACTCTCTCCCCCCTACCCCTTCAACTTTTTGAAAAAAAAAAAATAATAACTCGTGTTCATAGCGCAAATATATCAAGCCTTAAAATTGTAAGTACAGAGACTTGCATGAGTTGTTAGACACTATTAATTATATATCAAGATCTTATTTTTATTGTGTTTAACTTATTAGTATGGAGCTTCATCCCATACGTTAATCGTATGTGAAAAACATAATGCACATATAGTCAAGACGACTTGTCCTTGTATTTTCAATTTGCGTGGGGTAAAGGGAAATTTTATATTGGATGGGGTGCTTCTGTCAATATAAAATCATTGCTTCTTTGTCTATACGTTTAGAATTTCCACATAAGACGACAAAAGCATTGTTGCTTACTGTTAATTTTGAAAGAAACATATGGCTATGTGAATTATAATGATATAGTACAGTAGAGAGGATCGCAAGGTCTTGATAATGAGAATTCTATTGTATTGTATGATGACGTGTCACCCCTAAATGAAAATAATAATATCCTTCTATTCTTATGAACCACTAGCAAGTACGATTGAAAAAATTATATTTATTTTACATATTTTGTATACTTTAATATTTTTATTAACTTATTTCAAGATCTATATTGTTTTTATGTATATTTCCTTAGCAATTAATTTTTACAATGTTTGACAAATGAACATTGAATTAGTAGTATTTCTCACTACATCCCGAATTCAGAGTACAATATATTTTTGGGTTTTCCATATTTTAGAGTACACTTTCTTTTTTTGGACATAATTAAATAACCAAATTACAAGATATTGAACAACTATTGATCTTTAGTTATTGATTTAGTGTATCCTTAATCTATACAGAAAAAGAGGGCGAGTGACGCATATCTGTCTAGTTATTATATTTAAAAAAATGCAAATATCCCAAGCAGTGCAAATATTCTTTTTCCCTAACCCCTGGGGAGACAAGCCTCTACTGCCCAAGTCTTATTTTCATTGTCCCACTATGAAATCATACCAAAAAATCTAGTGCGTCTTTTAAAAACTTCACAATTTTAAAATGCCCAAAAAATCAAAAAATTCAAAAACTCCAAAAAAAATGGAATTTTTTTAAAAAAGTCAATTTTTTTTTCAAAATAAGTAAAAATTGAAATTTAGAATCCTTAAAAATTTCACTTAAATGTTTTGTTGTAAATCTCAATTCGTAAAAATTCCACGCATTAAGCCGAAATTGATCAAAAGCAGAAATTGAACGAGAATCGACGACTTAAACAAATTAATGTGGAGATTTTAGCCCGATGAGATGTTTTGTATGATTCCTCATTTCTGAGTAATTTAAATCAATCTGAGTTAAAAAAAATGCAAAATTTCCTCCAGCGGTAAAATCTTCGTTGATCTCTAAATCATTGTTTTAATCGGTTACGTAAAACGAGTGGAGATTTTGTTTTGAAAACGCCCCTAGGAGTTAGGCCATCGTTTGTTTACCAAAAGTATTAGCCATAAAAATTCCAAAAATATATTCAACTTTTGAAAATCCAAATTGTCCCAGAGTTGTGAAAATCGAAAAATTCTGAATTTTAAGTCCATGCGGTACAGAAAAAGGGCAGAAAAACATAAAAATGCTCAAATAAAAATAAAGATATGAAAAAATAGAAAAAAAATGAAATTAAAAAAGAAAAGAAAAGAAAAATGAGCGAAAGCCCGAAAAAGTACCAATGGACTTTCACAAGAAAATTTTCCAACTCCGAAAAATTTATGAAGTTCCATTAGTCCCTAAAATAACCTCAACCGAGGAAATGTCCTAAACTTGTCCGAATAATGAAATCGATTGCCGTGTGGGGAGATAAAACACAAGAATATAATAAAGAGATAACTCAATGCGAATAAAGAACGATATTTTCTCATTTTCCAATGACCATAATCTGTTCATGAGATCTTTTCACCATAAAAAAATTGTCTTTTAATTTGTGTGTGTGAATTCGTGCCCATTACATTTATTCTTGATTTCATGCACATCGAGAGAAAAAGTCATTATTCGAGTGATTTGTTTGTGAGTGCATCCCGTGAGAAATTGAATTAAAGAGAATTTTCAAAAAGTAACATAATGATCAATCCGTGAAAATTAGCGATTAATTACACACTCTGAAATTAGATTCATCAAATAAATTTTTTTGTGATTATTTTTATGGAATTTAAATTAAACAGTTTTTAATTATTTTGATTTTCCTTTGAGTCGTACCGTGTGGTACATAATGAATTTTGTGAATAAATTCACTACAAACCCTCGTGAGACACCACTAGTCTTACTAGGACAACCTATGGGTTTAACGGATTGTTGCATACGCAAAATACAATCGCATGCCCGCGAAAAAGGTATTACATCCCATACTCTAAGTCTTATTCATATAAGCTATGGAAGTTGGTAGATCTTGAAATGGAGCTCACCTATATTTGGAAACATGTCATGTCTTGGGTTCTCACACCCATGGGTAAATGCTACTTTAATGTTTGTTTCTCTAGTACCTCTGATTTGAATTTGGCATTATCTTCGGGTAGTTTTAAACTCTCCACTGGGTTTTTTAAAATAATTCCTTGGGTTCCTAACTTCATCCCAGAAATGAATAAAATCTCCACACCTGATATTTGGGTTAGATTTATGGGGTTGTGTCAAGATTATTGGGATCCACGGTTACTTCTGCAAATTGCAAGAGGTGTGGGTCTCCCCTTGCGTATTGATAAAGCCACCATGGACAGGTCTGTTGGCAGTTATGCAAGAGTGTTAGTTGATATTGATTTCTCAGTAAAACCATTTGATCGTATCCTTGTGGAAAGACATGATGGTTCTCTTTTTATTAACCTTATTTATTAGTCCTTGACAACATTTTATAACTATTGCAAGGTAGTTGGGCACTCTTTTAATGAGTGTAGAAACCTATAGAAAGAAGTCTATATTACTATGTCAAAAGAGAAACCCCACTAACCTGGAAGCCTGCAAGGAAATAACATTAATGATCCAAGTCATATTAGAATTTTGGCAAAAAATGATACCCAAGCTGGTAAGGGAATAAGTGCTCAAAAAGAGATTGGAGGATCATGTGGCAGCTCCGGTGAAATTAGTAATAATGGTGAGGAAAAATAGGAGCTTGTTAAATAGTCTGTAAATATTGGATCAAATGAAAAAGTGTTAAAATCTACAAGTCTACACAATGAAGCGTTACCTCCTGGACGAGTATGTTTTTTGGCTAAAAATGGAATATCTATTCAGATGGTGCCCGAAGAATCTTTTTCAGATGATGTTTTCGGTAATGGAATAATTAAGGTGCTTGCTAAAATGAACTATAAAATTTCCAATATCTTTGGTGAAAATCACTCGCAAGCAGTTAAGTTTTTTGAAGTTCAACACGTGAAAAATGACTTACCGCCCAACCCAAAATATCTGTATGGTCAAAAGTCTGGTCCTTCTAATAAGGAACAAGATATGCTTGTTCAAAAGTAAACACATGCCCTTGATTTTGTGCAAAAAGATAATAATTTATATGGAGATATCTCAGATAAAGAAGATAATTATGGTAATATGCCTCCTCTTGAGGACATCCCAAACATGTCATATGAAGGGCCCAAATTAATATATATGTGGATATTCCTAAGTTGGCAGACTCGGTTGTAAAAAGTTGTGGAAAAAAAACAAACTCAAATTACTCCAATGAGTAATTCTTTTAAGGTTCTAGGGAACATTGAAGATTTCAATAATTCAGTTTGGGCAAAAAAGGTTTCTCTAAAGAAAAATACGGAAAATTATTCCTTTTCGTATTTAACTGTTGAGGAAAAATTGGCTCTTAAACATAATTTAAGGCCATCTACCACTCGTTCGAGCTTTCATAAAGGTTCCTAATCTTATTTTTGTTTAGCCCTTGTAAGATCCCCAGGAGAGGTTTTTTCTCCTATTTTGTTTATAAATAAAATTTATTTCTTGAAAAAAAGTGTTATTCATAGACCCTATTTTTTTTATTCTTTTACATTGCTCAGGACTAGTAACTTTCTAAGTTTCCATATTTATCCCTTTAATTTCGGTATTTTTACGATTCTGAGCATCACATGTTCCTGGATGTATCTTATATTTATTAAAACTAACTTTTTGGCAATTATTTCATGTTTTACGTAATTCTCATGTGATTTATCTGTAAATCATACAATCGAATGGAAGAGAATAACCAAAACATTGAAAACAATGTGAGAAAGGGAAGTCAAGGGAAAAACGAGATTTTTTAGCCAGAACCCGGGGAAGGTGCCAACATCAAAGTTGAAGATCTCGAGTTCACGAGAAGATAGGAAGAAACGACACCTCAATTTGAGTTAAGTTGAAGAAGTTATGGGTGTTTGAAGTTGGAGAAAAGTCCAAGGGGTAAAACTTCAAATGAAGGAAATAAGCAAGTTAAAGTGCAATAGTCAAACCTAGAGACCGAACTGGTTCGATTTCTAGAGCAAACAGGTTCGCTTGGCCATGAGGGTTCGGTCCCAGGGTTTGGTTTGGTCTAAGGGTTCAATTTTCAGCTAGATTTTTTATCCTTTCCTAAATTGTTCCTTTTTTATCCCTTGGTCAATGTTTATCCTTTCCTAAATTGTAGCTATATTTATCGATAAGGCTCTCACATTATATTTTCAATTTTTTTAGTTACTTTTTAGTTTTATTTAATTAGTCTAGTTTAGTCTGAACTTGTTAGAATCGTATCATATCATTTGATTTTTGATATATGTAATAAATGAATATTAATTCTAAAATACTCTCCTACGTGGATACGATCCTTTACTTTCCTCTGTACATAATAGTAAGGAATTTATGTTTTGATTGAAAGACGGTTGACGCAACGATCGATAACATATCACTAGCAAATCGCCTCTCATCACTAGGTTTGTTTGAACTTTGAACCAATTCTAAAGATTTGTTTCCATGTAATTTTTCAGTTGGAATGAATTTGTTCAATTAGGCCGGGACTTGCATTTGGGAAGCCCGCTCTGTTTTCTATTGATATCCTAATCTTATGTTTTTTAAATATTTAATCTTTTAAAATACTAATAACTGCCATTGTCATGCAAAACAATCTTTGTCTCTCTGTAACATGCTCGGAAAAAAATACCCGCATGTCCCTAACTTGTCATTATGAATATTTGTGTGTCAAAATATGGAACAATAGGATACCCATGTCGCTAACATATCCCATGCCCAACATATGCCAAATTGGAATTGTTTCCTTCATGAGAGTATCAATACTTCAGAGGTAGAGAGACCAAAAAAATGAGTAAAATTAACAAAATTTACATAGTTATTGAATGTATTTTTGTAAATTAATATAGTTTTTTAAATTGCCAAAATTTTAGGTGATTAAATATATTTTTATGGTTCCTTTATTGCTGACATAGTTTGTTCATGAATTTTGAAGCTCGAATAGTCTTTGACCTTTAATTCCCACTATGGTCAATTTTAGTGGTTATTCACTCAAAAACATCATTGTCATTTAACACCAATACAACGAGGGTGGAATTATATTTTTGGAAGGGTAATGGGTGAATTCGAGCCAATTTGGAGCATTTATATTCTGCTTGTGGAAAAATAATATAGCATTACTTTTCATTATTTGGTGTCTTGGTTTTGATTCAAGTTTGGAGACGTGCAATCCATTGGTGGTGAAAGGTTTCCTTTGTTTTGAAAAATGGCCATTTGATTACATATAAGTGAATGACAAAAATCATACCTGTTAATTTGTTCTCATAAAGGTATAACTCCTTGATCACAGTCATGTTGCCAATTTCTTCAGGTATACTTCCACTAAATTCATTGGAATTCAATCCTAAATATTGTAGCTGCCTGCATTTGTACAAATTCGGAGGTATTGTTCCATGAAGCAGATTCGAGGAGAGAGAGAGGAGTTGTATTTTAGTGAGATTATCGCAGATGTCCACTGGAATTACACCTACAAAGTTATAATAATTAATACATAAATATCATGTCCAACTATTTAAATTCAAGAAAATAAATGAAGGATTTTTGTAGAGTAAATTAAGTGTTAATGCTATGGGTACAAATAAATTATACAAAAAGTTACACAAATTGACGTGGCTATACAATAGGTTATTTTACATACTCACTCCAAGACAATGTACCGTACTTTATTGCACTGCCAATTCTATTTGTATAATTTGTTTGTCTACGTAGAATTTTCCTTAAATTATTTAATGTAGGTATTTTTTAATCCCATTATTATAGGTTCAATCCATGCAACACAACGAATAGATTATTTATTTTTCCTATCAACTGTGGCGCTTCAACGAGCTGTTCAGAATATCTAAAATTCAATCAAGTTGCTTGGTGATTTTTTTTTCCAGAGGAAAACATGAAAATTTTATGCGCGATTAAATAACACAGTTTCACCCAACACTGATCAAAACAACTGCATTGAAGCGCATTTCTCCGCAAAAAAAAGGCAACAAGCAGTCTCCTTATAAGTATGAAGCAAAGGAGCCGCAGAGAAAGAGGAACATAAGGACAGGTAAAGGGCAATGTACTAGAAAGTGACCCCTGCATATATCTGGTATAGGGGAGCTTTTTTTAAAATAATAATGCGTATGCGTACTGCTGTGCCAAGTAGTCTCCCTACAAGTCAGATCATATTACAGAGGTTTGCTTTACCAAGGGCCTATCTGCGTAAAGTTGAACCCAATTTGTATCAATATGTTAGGATTACCCAATTTCCCAACAGGTCTGACCAATCATAATGTTTTCTCGAGAATAATGCACCATGAAAAAAAATATTTATGTCCGCAACATGTCCGAAAAAAAATTACTCCCATGTCCCCAACTTGTCCTATGAATATTTGTATGTTAAAAAGGTACCGTTTAGGATACATGTGTCTGGAGCACATGGCACCTCCCCCAACGTTTCTGCCCTGTCTCTCTCTCGCTTGCTCTCTCACACATACACACTCAAACCACTTACATCTCTGTCACCCAACCCCTGATATCCCAAACCCCTTACAACCTACAAATCTTACCATTGGAGATCGATCTCAACACAATGTGCAACGACAGTGAATTTAAACGAAGCTGTGAAGACCAATTCAATTTTAGATTTTATATTTTATTTTATAGTTTGATGGGTTTTTGGTCTGATTTGCAGGTGGTTTCGGTGGTGTTAGAGGTGGAGGGAGGGTGGAGGCTGTGGTGGGTGGAGAGTGAGGAGGTAATTGGGGGTGGGTTGGGGGGGGGGGGGGGGGAGTTGGGTTTGTCGGGTTTGGCTCAATCTTATCTCACATTGGTTTTGTTTGGGGTTGCTGGGGATGTGGTTTGATGCCGGTGATGAGGCTTACTGGCGAGAAGGAGGGGGTGGGCGTGGGGGTGGGCAGGATCAAAGAAGATGCCAAATTTTATTTGTTTTTTATTTTGCTGTTTGGATTTTTTTAGTTCGTTGAGTTTTCTTTTATTTTTTTTAATCTTTTTTTGTGTTTTTTTTATGATTTTCAAATTACTTTTAATTTTAAATGACACGTGTCTATTAAACTTGATAAATTTTCAAATGATTTTGGAAAAAGACTAATTTTTAATTAAAATAATGCTGAAGTCTAAAATTGATAATTTATAATATATTAAAGCTTAAAAAATTCTTTTTTTTTTGGGTTCATAATTATTTGAGTTAAGTTCTTAACGTTTTAAACCAATTATTATATTATATGTTTTGCATTTTTTTGCATTAATTTCATATTTGGGGTTCTCATTCAAAAATGATAATTCATATATGGGTTATTTCAAATAGCCATGTATTTTTCCCCATATAGCAGTCTCATAATGGTTGGCTTTTTCTTTTCTTTGGTTTTCTTTTTTCTTTCCATATTTAATTGATTGGTTTTAGAAATATGCTTGAGAATTGTTCAAAGGGGCATAGTATTCCATTTTAATCCTCTCTATGAAATTCATCAACTTTTGGTTTCTGTTTTCGCTGAACTGTTATAAATAAAAGATTACTGTAGATGAAACAAGGAAACTAGATTGTATTTCTTTTCATAGTTGTACAGAAGCAGTAGTTGATTTATTTGCACATGAAAAGAAATATTCAAATAACCAAGAGATATGGAGAATCCCAACAGTTACGGAACTTTTTGCTGACTGACTGAGTTTAGTAGCCAAAAGAAGTCTAAATCTTGCACCACTGTTTTTGGTTCTATATAGCTGATATTGAGTTGATGTTGACAAGTGGAATTTGGAAGGGATTCCTGATACGTTGTTTGTAATTGCCATTTGTAGATCCTAATAATAAAGTTCAACTGCGTGGGACCATTTATAATTTTGGTATTATTATCAACAATGCGCATGTTAACGGTTTCTTTTCCTTTTGAAGATTAAAGTGTGCAAACTTAAAATTATTTTTTTAAATAACTCAAATTGCCATCTAATATTTAAAAATTTATTCTTGGAAAAATGTAAAATGAGCCTTTTATATTAATTTGGTTGTCTTTCTCTGAAACCTATAATTAATCATAGCACGTTATAGGCACATAATACTTAAAACAATAAGACCTATAAAAAATATGGAGACGATTCACGGCTTTGTAATTTTACTTCACATGAACACGATACATTAAAAACATGATAAAAATGGGCTAACACGATTACTGATTGTCACCCATTTAAATTTTGAAAAAAAATGGATAAAAACATGAACACCTCACATGCCACGATTAAATTGAGTTATCATTGTGACATGACATAGCATATGCATATACTTAAGTATAGTATATTATAATAATATTCCTATTTTTTCAATAAAGATGGTTACATTTTTTTTATTGTATTACCTTTGGTTTATTTGCGTGGATATTACCACACTAATTTTTTTAAGGCTCCGTTTGGTCCGTGGCAATATTTTGGGTGGATTCTGATTGTCGGGAAAGTTATTATATTGAAAAATATTTTTGCTGAAAATTGAAATCCTATCACCTCCTTTGGTTGACAAGTGACCTAGAATAAAAATTTTGTATTTGGTTTATACATGAAAAATGAATTAAATACTAACAATAATCTTTTGTAAATTTTGTTTGTATAAATTAATATAAAATAGGGATCTTTAATATCAAGTCTCCTTTTTAAGGTTTATTTGTAGCCACTCCCATTTTTCATTTTTTATTTTTATGTTTTAGGTTTTGGTCATGTTATAATAAATATGGTATAAGTGTCATTCTCTGTGAAAAAGAGAAGGAACGGTTATAGGGTGTTACAAGGTGGTTCAGAGTGGTTTTGAGTGGTTATGAGATTTAATACTATTTAAAAAATACATGGGATGAGAGACCAATTTTTTTTAGATATGAGACTAAACCAAAAAAAACTATATAAAATAATAAATATTAATTACATTAAAACACAACCGCATAATTTGTTCATAATTTTGATACGAAGTTGTGTTGTATTGTATTCGTGTCAAAATTATATATCGTATTCGTGTCAAAATTATGAGTCGTGTTCATGTCACATATGAACGAAAATATTTTATATACAAATAATATAGAGTCTAAAAGTGCCATAATTAAGCAAAATATTTTTCTAATGCTATATGTAAATCATATGTATGTGCAATAGGCTATAGTCAAAGTTAATGCTTGTTAAATCATAAATACAGTTATATAATGCAAAACGTCTTTATACATATGAAATGGCAACATCATATAATATTTCAATCATATTCATATAATCAATGTTTTCAACGTTTTTCATGAGCTACCGATTAAAAATAGGTTATGTTATGAGCCTAGGCAATTCGTATTAATTAACGTAGGTATAGTGGCGAGACTATTTTGAAGGCAACCTTCGTAATTTTATATGTTTGTTAGAGGAGTTTTTTGTTTTTGAAAAAAATATATTTTTAAGGATTCCCGTGGGAAAGTTAAAATATATATTTTTTTCTTGAATTAAGGGAATTAATTTTTATTTGGATAGCTACCGTCGAGAGGCACAGTCATAGACATGTTAAGATAATGGGTAGTGTTTTAACCCATTTAGATTCAAACCCGATAAGATCGAAACATGATAAAAATCGATACAAACACGACTCGACAAGACCCATTGACAGGTCAAATGTAACATCTTATCTAAAACTTCCACAAATGAAAACACACTGATTGTTTGATGTTTGTTGAAGAAATATATGGCTATGTGAATTATACTGAAATGGCTAATTAGAGACTTCTTCAAGGCCAAGCTAATGAAAAATCTATCCTATGATGGCATGTCATTGCAAAATGTGAAAAATAATCTCCTTTTCTCTCTAATGACCAAAGTAAGATTGAAAACATTGAATTTATTATACTTTTACATTTTATTATTTTGTTTCAAGATTTATGTTCTTTTTAGTCTTTAATATACTGTTATTGATTCAATTGGACAAGTTTTGATAAATGATCATTGAGTTAGTAATATACAAAATTATTCTCAAATTAAGAGCCCACGGTGTGGTGAAGGAGATCTAAAATATAATGCAATTGGAAGTTAATAACTCCAGATGGATGGGAAAT
This sequence comes from Sambucus nigra, assembly GCA_949130495.1. Classification (NCBI taxonomy): domain Eukaryota; kingdom Viridiplantae; phylum Streptophyta; class Magnoliopsida; order Dipsacales; family Adoxaceae; genus Sambucus; species Sambucus nigra. The sequence continues at coordinate 2,739,961 of CASBWL010000485.1, forward strand.
GGCCTCAACACGTTAAAAGAAGTGAAGAGGGCCTAAATCTTTGATGGAGAATTCTTCCCTAGTAGTTAAATCTGGTCGGGACTATTTTCGTAATTAAAATGTCATCCACATAGATCAATATGTAAATGCTTATGTCCTGTGACATTTTAAAAAACAACCTAGAATAAGTTTTGGAGCTCATAAATTTATGTTGAAGAAAAAATTGTGTGAGATATTGGAACCATGCGCGTGGGATTTTTTTGAGTCTGTACAATAAGTGATGAATCTTGCACACATGGTGGGGATGTACATTGTCAACAAATTCGAGTAGTTACAACATGCGCATGTCTTTATTGAGATATCCATGTAGAAATGTATTGTGTACATTGAGTTGGGAGATACACCATTCCTATGATATATTAATGGAGAGGACTAGTAGAACGGTATTCGACTTAATGAAAGAGCTAAAAGTCTTGATGTAATCAATGTTGGGTTGTTAATGGCATTCTTTGGGAACGAGACTAGAACTACGTCGCTCAAAAGTTCCATTGACATGTTGTTTATCCTGAAAAATCCAATTTCACCCGACAATATTCATGGAAACAGGGTCCATATTCTGTTGTGTATCAATGCAACCAATTCGGTAGCAATGGGAGAATACCAAATGGGAGATATGTTCGCTGAAGAAAGCTAGTGGGTTCACAGGTGGGTGATCGGTCTTGGTCAAGAGTATGTTGTTGTAAGGTTATTGAGTTAGTGTGCAGGTGTGTCCGGAAAGTGGCAGTTATGTTGTGGGGAGGGATGAGGAGGTAGGATGGCCCAGATCAACCACTAGATAGATGTAGTTATAATTAAAGAGTATGTTAATAACGGGTGAAGGGATAGTGTGGAATGGGCAAGTGGGGAGTTGTATTGTTAGTGAGAGCATGTTATAAGAGTGGTCAGTGTTAGAGACATAATGTCATTTGGTGTAATATATGAATTTAATGTCGACTTAGATATAAATTAGGGGAAGGGGACATTTTAATTGAGTGGGTTGTAACGTGAGAATTAATTGAGGGGTGGTAAGGATGTGAGGGAAAGTGAGAGTTAGGTGGGTGTTGGGAGGTTTATTTACTAGGAAAAATGGGTGAGGAAGCCTATGGAGTTATGGTGGATTTATTAACAGGAGGATGGGGACCAGGAAAGGGTGTATTGACAATGGGAAATAGAGACTCATCAAAACACACATGTCGAGTAACGTAAAGACGGTCGCTAGTTAGGCTTAGACAATAATATTTATAATATGATGTACTATAGCCTAAAAAAGACACACGGGGCAGAGTGGTATCTCATTTTATACACATTGCAGGGACGAAGATGAGTAAAAAAGAGGCCTACGAAAACTTGAGAAATGTATAATCTTGTAGAGATTTGAATTAAATTTGATATAATGATAAATTTCCAGTGACCAAGGATGGAATACAATCTATTACGTATAAGACGGTATCAAAATAATAATTCCAAAACCTTTGGGGATTTTCTTTGGGCAAGGAGTGTGCGATAGGTTTCCACAATGTAGTGGTGGAGGTGCTCAACCGTTCCTTATTGTTCATGAATATGGTGATAAGATATAATGGGATGTACTATAGCCTAGAAAGAAACATGAGGTGGAGTGACATCTCATTTTATGTGCATTGCAGGGACGGAGATGAGGAAAACAGAGGCATCCGAAAACATAAGAAATTTATAATCCGGTGGAGAATTGAATAAAATTTGATATGGTGATAAATTTCCAGTGAACGATGATGAAATCAAATATATTAAGTACACGTCGGTATCAAAATAATTCCAAAACCTTTGGGTACATTCTTTGGGCAAGGAGTATGCGACTGATTTTCAAAATGTAGTGATGGTGGCGCTCAACAGTGCCTTTTTGTTAATGAGTATGGGAATAAGATAATCAATGGATACTTCCACATTTAGAAAAAAATGTTTGTTTTTCTATGTTTTCCTCCCAATTAGTTTGAACGTATTTAGTTTTAGTAGAAAATTAATGCTCAACCATCAATTGAAATTTTTGAAGAATCTCAAACACTTCAGATTTTTGATATAAGGGATATAACCAAATATATTTACAGAAATGATAGATTAATATAATAAAATATCTACGTCCATCACATGAAAGGGTAGGAGTAGGGCCCCAAGTATTGTACAAAATTAAGTCTGATTACGTGCTACATTTAAGTTGATACTTTGGTAAAGAAAGCATAAGGGACTTACCCAGCGAGCCAGCCATACAAATAGACGATTTTGAACATGGTAAATATTTAGATTTTATATTTTGCACAGAATACGATGATGATGATGTCTAAGGGGGTGAGCCCAATTTTTAGGAGTGTCTTGATCGGAGAGGGTGGTCCATGCTTCATACGATGTTATCGAAACGACAATAAAGGGTAGATCATCTCCCAAGAGAGAGGAAGCAATAAGGATTATAATAGATTAGTCATGTTGACACCATTCTATTACTGCCGTGAGTAAGTATTGGGGTTGGGTGAACGGATGTGCGTCATTAACAAAGGTGAAAATATTTTGGTAATGAAGGAATGGCAGGTCTTCAGTTTTCAAGTAAAGAAATTTTCTATAGGAATTTGATAGAGAAAAAATGATGAGCTTTGTGTAGGGAGGGAAATGTGCTTTATGTCTGGGCTTGAGAAGTGGTCATTCGAGTTAAGTTAGGGATTTCCATGGCTATCTTGTTGTGGTCTGATACCATGTGAAAGCTAAGGTTTAGTACGTGGAGTGTATGATATATATATATATATATATATATATATATATATGCCTTTTATAGTAAATGAGTTGCACCAATGGATAGAGATGAGGGGAGAATAAGTTACAAATTGATACCTATTCTACAGGAGTCTAGTTACGCTCGTTTCCTATTTTCTAGGTTGGTAGGAATTTGATAGTTATCCTTGATAGATTTACTGTATTCTTAGTCTATATAAAACAAAAAATATGAACCTTAATTTGGCAAGAAAGGTGTAATATATTTTTTTATTATCTTTCAACAAATTATTACGTTCTTACCAACTATTTTTTACAATGATATGTTTTTATAATTAAATGATAATGATGGATAAAAATAGAAATCATTAAAGAGATTTCATTTATTTTGAAAACTCTTCTTATATATGTGTTTCATCTATTATAGCTATTATTAAATTGTCACTTACCAATTCTAATTTGAAAACCTTTATATAACCTACAGTTTGGGACCAAGGTTGAAGCCATAACTTAAACATGGAAGATGCTCAATCGAATTAGTCGGTTGGACAAAAAATGGACCATTCAAAAAATTTAGCCGATTGTTGTTGGTCAGTTTTGGTTTGGATCGATCTGGGTTGGTTAGTGACCGAGAGAATATCACTCGTAAATGGCCTCTCGTCACTAGGTTTGTTTGAAAATTGAACTAGTTTTAAAGTCAGGGTGTTCTATTCCGTATATGGGTTTCTATTCGAAATATTTGGTTTGAGTCGACAAGGATTTGCATTTGAGCACCCCGTTCATTTTTTTTTACTAATATCCTAATCTTATATTTTTTTATATACAATTTTTAAAAATACCCCCGTCATGCCAAAATATATTTGTCTCCGCAACGTGTCCAAAAACATACTTGCATGTCCCCAACTTTTTCAAATGCATATTTGTGTGTAAAAAAGGGGCAGTGTAGGATACATTTGTCTGTAGCACATCCCATGTCTGACATGTGTCAAATTGGATTTGTTTCCTCTGCGAGAGTGCCCATGCTTCATTATTAGAGACAAAGAAGTGAATAATATTCACAAAATCTACATAACGATCGAATGCTTTCTTGTAAATTAATATAGATCGGATGCTTCATAGTTATAGACTTGTTTCCTCTGCGAGTGTCCATACTTTCTTGTAAACTAACATAAATCTAAAATATATTATCTTTTTAAATATATTTTTAAGGTGCCTTTATTTCATAGAATCTTTGTTCATGACATGATTTTTAAAGCTCGAACAGTCTTTGACCTTTAATTCCTACTAAGTTCAATTTTAATGATTATTCAATGAAAAAACTCATAGGTCGTTTAATACAAATACAACTCGGGTGTATTTGTATTGTCGAAGGGCAATATATGAATTTTGGCCAAATTGGAGCATTTATATTCCTCTTGTTGCAAAACTTTATACGATTATTTTTCATTCTCTAGCGTCATGGTTTTGATTCTCATTCTGATTAGGACATTCCCTTGGTGGATGTAGTTTTTATTTGTATTGAAATCTAACCATTCAATTACATATATGTGAATGAAAAAAATCATACCTGTTAAATTGTTGTGATCAAGGTATAACCAATTTAGAACGGTTATGTTGCCAATTTCTTTAGGTATGCTTCCACTAAATTCATTCTCGCTCAAGACTAAATATTTGAGCTCCCTGCACTTGCCCAAATTTGGAGGGATTGTTCCATGAAGTTGATTCGAGCTGAGAAAGAGTTTTTCTATTTTTGGGAGATTATCGCAGATATCCACTGGAATAACACCTACAAAGTGGTAATAGTCCAGATATAAATATTCTATCGAACTGTTTAATTGAAAGAAAAGAAATGAATGGTTTTTGTAGAGTAAAATTAAGGGTAATCATATAGGTACAACGAAATTATTCAAAAGTTACACTATCACATCAATTTTTGTAATTTTGTGTAATATATCTAACACGGCATTTTCCTAAAACTAAATTCTTTATTTTTCCCTTCGTTTGTGACACAACTACTTGTTGATAAGATATCATAATTGTTACATTTATATCCTATGTGGTTGCATTAAAATTGCAGGCCCGTGTTAAACTGGACCTTATAGTAAATTATTAATTTTTTAGGTCAATGAGAACAATTGCAGTTCAAATTTTAAATTCATACAAAATTGTGCCAAAGTTGTTGTTTAAGACTTCAAGTCAAAATTTCTCAGACCGAACAGAGAATGGATACCCAATTAACCTTGTACCTATTTTAAAATACTCTCTTACAAATGTGTTCACTAGTTTTAGAATGAGTCTCAAATGCAGTGTTGTTTTTTCTTTCTTTATTCTTGAATGTCATTATTATGTGGATGTTTTAAATTGAGGGTCATTTGAAAATGCAAATCACATGGTTCAAATGTGTGCCGATAGCAGGCCTTTAGTTATTATACCCACTATTTCGGTTCATAACAAAATCCATCAGGTGCCTTTTGTAAAAGGTCAATGTAATGAATCAAGGAATGAGGAAGTACCTGCCCTGCTTGAAAAAAAAAGGTGTTGATCGAGGATAAAAATGGTTCCAATGAATTTAATACCAACTCACCTTTGTTTACAGCTAATGCACTGGATATAATTTCAAAGCATACAAATGTGTTGATAGCAAGAAAAAATTATGAAAAAATGGTTCTTGACTCAACAGATTAAATTATGATCAGAATAGGCTTTGGAATGATCTTGAAAAAAGGCATGGATTGTAATGAATTTTATAATAGTGTCTATATTTTAATTATACCAATATTTTTGTTTTCTTTATTATTATTATTGAAGGGATTGTTCCAAACAGTGTTGGGAGGGGGCAATGGTAAGGATGTTTGGAAGGTCTTGATAATGAGAAATCTATTGTATGATGACGTGCCACCGCTAAATGAGAAAAATAATCTCTTATTCTCTTTTATGACCCGCTAGCAAGTAAAATTGAAAGCATTGCATTTATTATAAATTTTTTTATTCTACTTTTACATTTTATTATTTTATTATTTTATTTCGAGATTTATGTTCTTAGTTTTTGATATATAGTTATTGATTCTATTGTACAGTTTATGATAAATGAACACTGAGTTAGTAATATACTCCAATCTTCTCGAATTAAGAGTTCACGATGTGACGACGAAGATCTAAATGTAAAGCTGTTGGAAGATAAGAACTACAGAGGGCTGGGAAATGGTCTCAATACATAAAAAAAAGTGAACATGACCTAAATCTTTGATGGAGAATTCTGCCCCTAGTAGTTTAATGAAGCGTTGAATTTGGCGGGGACCTTTATATTGTAATTAAAATGTCATCCACATAGATCAAGATGTAAATGATCATGCCGTGTGACATTTTAGAAAATAAGATGCAATCAGTTTGGACCTCATAAATTGATGTTGAAGAGAGAGTTGCATGAGATGTTGGAACCATGCTCGTGGGGCTAGTTTTAGTTTGTACAATGAGCGGCGAAGTGGGTAAGTGGGGAATTATGTTTTTGGTGAGAGCGTGTGATAAGAGTGGAATGAGCAAGTGGGGAATTGTGTTATTGGTGAGAGCGTGTGATAAGAGTGGACAGTGTAGGACACATTGTGGCATTTGGTATAACATTTGAATTTGATGGTGACTTGGATGCGGACAATTGTGGATAGAGAAGCATAGGAGATATGGGTTATGAAGGAGGATATAAGGTGGGCGACATTTTATTGGAGTTGACTATAGCGTGAGAATTAATTGAGGGGTGGGAAGGGTGTGAGTGCAAGTGATAGTTAGATGGATGTTGGGAGGTTAAGCTACTAGGAATAATGGGGGAGTGAGGAAGCCTATAGAGTTATGGTGGATTTACTAACAGTAGGTGGGGGACTAAGAAGGGACGTATTGCCAATGGAAAGTCGCGACTCGACTAACCACACATGGCGATATATGTAGAGACGACTACTAGTAGGGTCGAGACACCAATATTTATAATGGGTGGTACTGTAGCATAAAAAGACACATGGGGAAGAGTGGTAGCTCATTTTATGCTCATTGTACTGATGAAGATGAGGGAAACAAAGTCATCCAAAAACATTAAGAGATTTATAATCCGACGGTGATTTGAATAAAACTAATATGGTGATATATTTCTAGTTGCCAATGATGCATCCAATTTATTAAGTACACGAAGGTTTCAAAAGAACAATACCAAAACCTCGGGGGGCTTTCTTTGGGCAAGGAGTGTCCGACCGGTTTCCACCATGTAGCGGTGTCGGTGCTCAACGGTTACTTGTTGTTCATGAGTATGGGGATAAGATAATCGATGGATAATTAAAAAATTAGCAACGAACTTGTTTAATTTTCTATATTCCCCTCCCCAGCTGGTTTGCACAGATTTAATTTTGGTAGAAAATTGTCGCTCAACCATGAATTGAATTTTTTGGGAAATCTTAAACACTTAGGATTTTTGATGCATTCCTGTTGAGACATGGGTAAAGGAATCCTATAGGAATTTCTCCACGGGCAAGCTGTACAAAAATTTCTAGACCATGATGCTGAAGTGGGTAAAAGTTGAGACTTTATTGTTTGAGGCAGAACATGATTATGGGGATGTCTAAGGCTGTGATGCCAATTTTTGTACAGCTTGCCCGTTGTGATGAAAAGCGGTCACCATTGTTTTGTCATTTACAAATGAATGAAATGGAAGAAACTCAAAAAATTCATTTGGATCGCATTCAAACTTTTGAACATATAAGAGTGTTTTTTTTATGAAATGGATACAAAACACATTATTTAAACGATAGCTGGTATTGGGAGAGTGAATAAAAGAGGATCCACTAAAATAATATTGAGACCCCACCACTGTCGTCTTGAAGTTGATCGGAGCCTCTGTATTCCGAAGTGTGTGTGAGAGTATGAAGGTTGGGGGTGATATTTTGGGTTGCGTTTGTATATGAAAACCGTTGTTCGAAGAGTTGCAGGGGGTAGGTGTGCAAGATAATATACCGAGGGAGGAGTTAATGGTGTGTATCCATGATAGCAATTGATGACATTGTTATTATACCCCTTGCAAAGTTGGCAATGTGGGTACTTGGAACTTACCAAAAAAATTGGAAATTATAAAAAATTGCTTATGAAGTATGAAAAATACTGAAAATTATTTTAGAATTTACATAAAAACATTGAAGAATATAAAAATATTGAAAAATGTGTAAAACCCCAAAAAAAATTATAGTAAAAAAAAATCCAACCTTAATGAAAAAAACATAAAACGAATTCCGAGAAAAAAAAGAAATTTCCAAATAAAAATTCTCCTAAAAAAATCAATTCAACCATTAAAAAGAAATTTAAAAAATTAATAACTATTTAAAAAATTGGCAAAAAAGCTTTTAAAAAATATGTAATAATTTGACTAATATTGAATAAAACTTTAAAAATATCTGTAAAAATAGAAACCATGATAAAATTTAAAATAACATAAAAATAGTGAAATTTCTAATAAAAAAAAGGGAAATTTCCATCCCTAATTAAAAACAGTAAAGAAAATTCAACCCCAAAAAACGAATCTCCAGCAACACCAAATCCGCAACAGTAACTCCAAAAAAAGGTTTCAAGCCAAAAAAAAGTCCACAATAGTAACACCAAATCCTCAAAAAAATGATCCACACCCACACACACACACACACACACACACACACATATATATATATATATATAATGTGAGGATATTCTAAACCAAGCCCATGTCATAATTAAAATAATCTGTTTAAATCGAAAAAACTATCTAAAAATCTTAAAAAGACTCTTCCATAAATCTCGATATATTAGAAAACATTAGAATGTTCGAATAATATTGTCATTTTTTTTAAATCTAAAAAAAACATATATGTTTTTTTTTTAAAAATAGATCAAAAACACAAAAAACCAAAAAGAACTTGGACGGAAAAATAAATAAATTTGTGTTTTTGAAGGAAAAATGGCACAATCCCATCACAAACCATTCAACCAAATCCCTCCTTCCCTCCGGCCAAATCCCATCCAAGCCTAGCACAAACCTTCCCTCCACCCACATTCGACAACAACCACGTTCCAAAACCAAATCCACCATTAATGGAACTCAAACCAGATATATTTTTATGTGTGCGTTTGAACCCATGTGTGTGTGTGTGTGAAAGCGAGAGGGGGGAAGGGAAAATGAAGAAAGAAGAGAAAATGTGTTGTCTCCATGGAAGAGATAAGAGAAAGGAGAGTGGGTTGATTCAAAGAGAGGGGGAGAGAAAGAGTGAGGAAAATTATCATCAAGATATTTTTGAAAAATGGCTAAAATAACCCTTTTAAAACTCACACATTTATCATGTGAATCCTTTTCGTCCAAAAAGTTAACGATGTTAATGGTAAAAAGTTATTTGTAGTCATTTTGAAAGTTTAGAGGATAAATAAATAAATTGAAAGTTCGAGTGGTAAGGTGTAGGAAGACAAAGTTCGAAGGAGCCAAATATAATTAACCTAACCATATAATTTTGATGGAAAATTATTGTGCTGTAATAAGGGGGATAAACTGGACTCGCAAACTCTCAGCCATTTTTTTAAACCATTAGCATTTTGATTTAAGAAATCAAATTTGGTTTCTGTTCCAGATTCAATTTACCGATCTATCACTCGAAGGGTCTAAGATATGTTGGTTATTTTTGGCTTTTACCACATTTGATTTTATAGCTTATATATATTTTTAATAAACCCAATTTTTCGGATATCAAATTCGTATCTTCATCAAATTCTCACTTTCTTCATTCGATTCTTTAGTCTTTCAGATATCTTCTTTAATTTCTCTCATTGTTCGTCCCACAAAAAGCAACACAGGTTGATCATCTTTCACCCTATTTCATCCAATTATTTTTTGTGCTATTTAAGGTTTTTGTTTTAATTTGGAATTTCTTTTTGTTCCAAACTTGAATCTAAATTGGGTCTTTTGGTTTAATTGAACAATTTTATCGGTTAAAATTGAACATGCCTTGAATTTTGTATGTGTGCATGGTCGCTATGGAGGACCTCCTGTTTTCATGATGGGAATTCTTACCCCATGATAAAATATATTGGGGTCCTATTGAATTATCTGGCAAGGTTTAGACTAAACTCTTGAGGCGGCGTGATTCTATTCATTTCCCAGTCGGCCAAACTTTTTTATTAATAAGGTTACATTTTGATCCGTTAAAATCATAAAAATAACACGATCTCTTCAAAATTGGGGTGATTTTCATCACTAGATATCGATAGGTTTGGGTCATTGAAATTGGGATTTTCTTATTGCCATTTCTTTTTTATTGTTGCCTTGAAATTTACTATTTATTGCTAATTATTGATTGTTGACATTTTGGGATTAATAAATTTTGTAGTGATTGGTGTTAGACATAATTTATTTCCACTTTTTCTTTGTAAATTCCCCACAGTGAAGGAGTAAATATTGGAAGATCACTATTGTCAGAGGGTAACACTTCAAGACAACATATTATTGCAAAGCTGCCATTATACACGTGTGTCATTTTCTTTACTAAAATTTGTTTACCGCTTCATTATTATTTAACTTGTATGCAATTTTACATATTTTTGTTTATGACTGTAGAATATTTACTGGAGTAGTTTTATCTTCTGCAATGTTATGGGACAGAGTTATAGTTACTATTATTTAACACATCTATTTTAATGAATTAATTTGTAAGAGTATTTATGTAATTAACCTATTAACTAATTGATTAATTTTTCGGCTCTACCATTGCCGGTGCCCAAGTTCGGATGTCAAACCAGGTGTTAGGGTCATGCTGATAGCTAATGGTAAAATTTATGTCAAATCATGATGATGGATTATCCAGCTAAAAGAATGAATGTGGATAAAATTAACATACCTAAAATTACATTTGGTATGTGGAATTTAGGAACACTAATTGGCAAGGGTAAACAGATTATAGATACCTTAAAATGAAGAAAAATCAACACAGCTGTAACACCCCGTATTTTTGAAGAATATGAAAATTAATTAAATTGGTGATTTGGGAATTTATTTTATTTGGAGAAATTATTTAATTCGATGATTTAGAATTAATTAATTCAATTTAAGTTTAATTTCACGTGTGCCGTATTTTGAGGTGGAAATAAGATGATTTTATAAAATGACTCGTATAGTGATTTTGAGGTCACGGTTGGTTCCGAAAGGTTTGAAATAGTCATAATAGTGTACCCAACGTATAATTTGGGTCTCAGGGCGATTTTTGACCAAACAAGCACCTTTTAAGGGGGTTTCGGTCATTCAGGAGTTTGAGATTTAGAGAACTCTGAAAATTATAAGTTTATATCTGCCGTTAGAGGGAGGAGTCTAGGGTTAACACAATGCTAAAGGAGGAGAGGCCATCGGAGAGGAAGAGGAGGAGATGACCAAGCTTCCTACACCATTTTTCGCCCGCAACTCGATGGAATCGATATCGGAGCGAGGGGAGAACAACCATAGCATCATCCAAAGGAAATTCAAACCTGCTATTGAGAGGCAATTATTTAAATTTCATTTTATTATAACCATGTTATAATACCGATGTAGAATCTGGTAGATTTCATGTTTTCGGAAGATTTAATATGTATTTGGGTGGGGAAATCCATGAAGTGAAGTAGGAATTGCATGTAGATATATTTCTTGATGTTGGTAACATGAAATCAGAGGGTTTGAGATGATTTAAAATAAAGAAATCTGAGTTCTTGATTGAAAGAAGTGAAGAACATGAAAAACTAGGGTTTTATGAAGTTTTGAAAGATACTTAGATCTTGAATCGGATTCGTGATGAAATTATGAGAATTTTATGTTATAAATCATTCTTATACATTTATATAATTATTAGTCACATGGGTTTGAAATTGGTAAAGCTTCGTGAAGATATGAGAAGGTTATCATGTTGAGAAATCGCAAAACATAAGGTTGAAGAAGATCAGCTTGGGGCGAATTGATTCAGCTCCTTAGCCGAATCTATTCGGTAAAGCGAATCAATTCGGACCAAGTCATAATATTTTATACATAAATAATATATAGTTTAAAAGACCCAAAATATTAAGCATAATATGTTTTATTGCTATACGTAAGTCATATGTATGTACAAAAGGTTATAGTCATAGTTAATGCTTGTTAAATTATAAATAAAGTCATATAATGCAAAACACCTTTATATGTACAAAATGGAAACATCATATAATATTTCAATCATATTGATATAATCAATGTTTTCAGCGTTTCTCATGAGCTACTAATTAAAAAAAAGGTTATGTTAAGAGCCTAGGAAATTTGTAGTAATTAACGTAGGTATAGTGGCAAGCCTATTTTGCAGGCAACATTCATAATTTTATATGTTTGTTAAAGGAGTTTTTTGTCCTTGATAAAAGTATATTTTTAAGGATTCCCGTGGGAAAGTTAAAATCTCACCTATATCGATGAATTTTGATCCCGTCCACTTTCCCACCAATTTGGTAAATAATTCAATTGGGACTCACATTCCCATCTAACTTAACCTCAAACTAAACACTATAATCTTGCACTTTCCCAGGAATCTGCCAATGAAATCAGATTCCATCCAACTTTATCACAAACTAAACGGGGCATATTTGTATTTCAAAGTGTTGGACACAACAAAATACATTTTGATCATATCTAGTCGGTTTAGCTGTGTATAAATGCAATATAGGTTCAGGTTTGTGTAATTTGTGTGTTGCAATTTTGATGGGGCAGGGTTATAATTAACCATAACCATAATCACATTGGATATTGCAAAAAGGTACAAAAAAAGTATTGAAATAAACACAAGAATTAATGTATTGTATTTGAATTTTTTGTGCATAGGAATAGTATTTTAACAATAAAATTATTTCGCACTATAATTCCAAAATTTTATACACATGATAATATGCCATAATTTTATATTTTGGAAAGTATTACATGACTAAGTATACCTAGTTACTAAAAGTACAAGTTTATGTTTTGAAAAGAAACTACCTTTGATATTAATTTAAAAAACAAGATATCTTAGTATATTGACAAACATGAAAGTTATTTTCAAAAATTACAGTCGTGACTTTAAGAACGATCATCCGCTGGTGTGTGTGTGTGTATAATTACACGTTCATGATCTCCAACATGCCCAAAATCGAACAATTCCATGGAAACAATTTCTACATAATTTCCTCAAATCTAGGACCGACAATTGACCATTATGCATGACTACCCATGCCCCCCCCCCCCCCCCCCCCCCCCCCCCGCGCAATTATTCCGTATCTTTAGTTGTTCATTCATCGTTCATCGTCTTCACTCTCTTATCTTATGAATTTGAGATATCATTGTGGGTTTATTTAGCACTTGTTGCTCCTACATATATATTACCCTAATTAAATGAGATTCATTAATTAACTTGGTCAAGAATGTAGACATAAATTACCGAACTGTATTATATTGTGCATAATTGATGTTTATGTCACATTCACGAGATATATGAGACTGGGATACCGTGAAAATTGATAATTTTAATGTGGAGGATTATGTTATATTATGTTGGCTATAGTGAATGCATTTAGTATTAATTGGCACGATTGCCACCTATTATTTCGGGACTTGTTGGGATACGACTAATGTCACACTTAAATGAGGGGTGAGATGTTAATCGTATATGACTGACGATGGGGTATTGAACTTTAAATTAAATAAGTTAATTCTCGAAAATCTAAGGTTCTGACCCAAATTTAAATATTTTCTCCCCTCAGGTGCTCCTAGACAGGGATAGTAGAATTGCTGACGTATCAGCCTTGCGGTCTCCTTTGCTCATCAGATTTTGTAGACTTGTTGATTATAGTTTAGGTCTATTAAGCTTCAGTTTAATTATTACATTTGAGATATTTGTATTTGCATAAGCTGGGGATCTATTTATTTTGTGCCGGGTTGAGATATTTACTGTTATGTTGGACTTATCGTACGATTTGTGCTAGATGGGATTTTATTATTGTGGGATTTTACTTTAAACTCAGTTATGTGTTATTAATATATGCTTTATATGGTTTTGATGCTGAGAATGATATTAATTGACAAACGAGCCCCTTCTTTGGCGTATCGTGCCTGACCGACCTTTACGTGAAAAAATGGGGGTTGTTACGCAAAATGTCCAAAACAAATACTCGCATGTCCCCAATTTGTCCAAATGTATATTTTGTGTAAAAAAGGGCACTGTAGGATACGCGTGTCACTAGCATATCCCACATATTACACGTGTCAAATTAGATTTGTTTCATTTGGTAGAGTATCCATGCTTCATAGTGAGAGAAAAAAAAAAGTGAATAAAATTCACAAAAGCGAGAGAGTGCTTGACAGTTGTCTTGTGAATTAATATAGATGTTTAAATCTCCAAAATATTTGGTTATCAAATATATTTTTATGGTGCCTTTATTGCTTACATTGTTAGCTCATGAATTTTGAAGCTTGAATAGTATTTGACCTTAATTCACTTGACAAAACATCCAGATCATTTAATACTAATACAATTAGGGTGAAGTTGTATTTTTGAAGGGTAATAGATGAATTCTTGCAAATTTGGAGTATTTATATTCCGCTTTATGTGATTACTTTTTAATATCTGGTGTCAGGGTTTTGATTCACACTTGAAGATGTGCTTTCCACTAGTGAAGAAAAAATTTCTTTGTATTGAAATCTTGCCATTCGGTTACATATATGTGAATTATCAAAATCATACTTGTTAATTTGTTGTCGCTAAGGATTAACGACTTGAGCAAGGTCATATTTCCAATTTCTTTAGGTATGTTTCCACTAAATTCATTCTTTCCCAATTCTAAATATCGGAGCTCCATGCACTTGTACAAATTCGGAGGGATTCTTCCATGAAGATGATTCCATCCGAGAGATAAATATTCTATTTTATTGAGATTATCAAAGATATCTACAGGAATTACACCTACAAAATTATAATAATTCAGATATAAATATCCTATCAAGATGATTTATTGCAAGAAAATAAATGAAGGATTTTGTAGTGAAAAATTAAATCATTTAGGTTCCTTTAAATCGCATTATTATTGATTCTATCCATACACCACTACAATTAAATTCTTTTTTTTCCCTATAGTTTATGACACTTCAAAAAGCAATTCAGGATAACTAAAATTCAATCAAATTAAGTGGCTTGTTTATAAGCACCAAAAGTTGTTACATTTATATCCCAAATAGTCGCATTGCAATAGCTAGCTATGGTTAAAATTGACCTTATATAGTAAATTATTAGTGTTGTAGGTCTATGTGCTCACTTGGAGTTCAAATGGTGAATTCGTGCAAAATTTGTGAGAGAGTGGTCTAAATCTTCAAGTAAGAATTTCTAAGACCAGATAAACAATGGATACCAAATAAACCGTGTCATGTACCAGTTCCATCCATCTCCAACTTTTCTCACATCCCGCATGTTTCAAACATTTCATATAAATATACAAATGTGTGGTATTATATTTGTTATTTTATGTATGTGTATCTAATATATGCAAATGTGTCTGATTATGTGTTATGTTATTATGACTTTCTATATGTTGGAATTCTTCTTCTTCTTCTTCTTCTTCTTCTTCTTCTTCTTCTTCTTCTTCTTCTTCTTCTTCTTCTTCTTCTTCTTATTATTATTATTATTATTATTATTATAATAATAATAATATATTTGTTTAGCTATTTGTATGCATGTTCCAATTGTTTGTACTAGTATAACAATTATATAAATATTTATTACATGTTTAGTATATGTTATTATATTATTATTTATGTATGTTATACTAGTGTAGGAGTACGAACTCTAAACAGGAAATGACAACACGATATAAAATGATTATATATGTAGGTAGGATTAAGTGAGGTCCTAAGTTGCAAACAATTTGTTTTATAATATTTCATTATTCAATTATTATTTTTTTAGATTGTATGTAAAGAATTACATGCTTACCCCCTAAAAAAATGAGCAAAAAATTGACTTATGTTGACCGATTTTATTTTGAGATTGCGAAATTATATATATTGGGTTGTGTTTTATTTGTGGTGGGGGTGGTAGGGGTATCCGTGGAATGATTACATAGCATGCAAAAACATTTAATCTCAACATGTATATTTTTTTCTATTGTAAAAATTTGGTGAGCAACTTAAG
Organism: Sambucus nigra; assembly: GCA_949130495.1. Classification (NCBI taxonomy): domain Eukaryota; kingdom Viridiplantae; phylum Streptophyta; class Magnoliopsida; order Dipsacales; family Adoxaceae; genus Sambucus; species Sambucus nigra. The sequence continues at coordinate 2,755,899 of CASBWL010000485.1, forward strand.
CCCCATTTTTAAGACTTAAAAGTTGACATATGTTGATTGACTTTTTTGAAAAGGTGAACAATTATATTTTGCGCTGTTTTTTTTTGTGTATTCATAGAATGATTAACTTAAATTTTTTTTTTTGCTATTTAAAAAAAAACGATCTGCAACTTTAGACCTCATATTTAGTATGTATTTGAACCGGACCATTTATATACATACACGCAAGCACACGCGAGCCCGCACACACACACACACACACACACACACACACGCACACACACACACACATATATATATATATATATATATATATTTGTTTTTCTTTTCATCTCTATAATATCTCCTCCCTCTTTGTTTTCTCTCTCTCTCTCTCTCTCTCTCACTATTTTCTCTCAACTACACGCAACATGTATCTCTTTCTTTTATCTCATTCTCTTTCTTCTATCAGGCTCTATTCTTATAGGTGCAAACTCAAATAAAGGGATAAAATTCACAAGGCAAACTAAAAAATATTCTATTTATTTAACTTATAATTTTGTCACATTTAAAAAGTAGAATATATTTTGAAGAATAAAAAACCGTATTTCTAGGCTTATCTTTTGGGGATGGGTTCATTTTTGTCGGCTTAGTATAATTAGCGCTCAACTCCAAAACTTCTTCAATTATTGTTTCACTCATTCTTTTATTTTTTGGACGTGGTGGATTTGGATTTGTTATGTACCGAGGATGTTTGTGAGTGATTTTTTCTTTGTGTTGTTTTCAAGTGTGTAGAGAGAGAAGGAACAAATGAAATGGGTCAAAAAACGAAAAGCAAAATATGGTAACTAATTGAAAATGACCAATGAGATCCTTTCAAAATGACTAATGGAGCATTCACATTGTGTTAATGAAAAACGTTTTGCTTAGTTACTATAAACATCATACCTGTCAATTTGTTCGCACCAAGATATAACTCCTTGAGCATAGTTAAATTCCAAATTTCTGTTGGTATGTTTCCACTAAATTCATTTTCAGCCAATGATAGCTTTTCGAGCTCCCTGCACTTGTAAAGATCACTAGGAATTGGCCCGTGAAGATGATTCCCACCGAGAAAGAGTAGTTTGAGTTTGGGAAGATGATCACAAATATCTAATGGGAGAGTATCATTCAAGTTGTTGGAGGCGAGAGTAAGTTCTTGGAGTGACGAAATATTGAATATGACAAGCGGTATGGAACCTGTAAGCTGGTTCCTACTCAAATTCAATGTTCTCAACTTAGAAAGATTTCCAATCTCTTCTGGGATTGTACCTGTGAAATTATTATTACGTAGAAGCAATTGTTGAAGCTCAGGTAAGCTCCCAAACCATGATGGTATCTCTCCTCCAAGCTCATTATAGCGAAAATCGATGACTTTCAATCGACGTAAATGAGCCAGCTGTTGGGGTATAAAGCCACCAAAATTGTTTGAACTAAGGTCAAGTGAACTAAGGAACATGAGGTTTCCAAGATGTGGAGCTATTGTTCCACTAAGACCGATACTAGAGAGACTCAAGGCTACGACTCTTTGGTGGCGGACACCGCAAGAGACACCGATCCAATTGCAAATGGAGGTAGTGGTAGACCAATTGTTTGCTAAGATATTAGAAGGGGCATCTGAAATATAGGCTTTAAAGGCAAGGAGGGATGATTGATCGGTGGTTAAGTTGGTTATTTTCATGGCTGAATTACAAGCCGTGAAACAACTCAACCAAAACACCAAAATAGCAAATTGAAAACATGTACTCTTCATTACTTTGAGTGAACTGGAGTGTGGACTCATAGATGGCAAAATAGGATGGATCAATAATGCAGGTGATGCATGCATATAAATAGCACAAATATTTTCCTTACATACTACGTTTAAGCTCGTTATGAATTTCCACAAATTTTGTTTGGTATTGTGGAAACTTAGTTAGAAACAAAAAGTTCAAATTATGAGGTGCAAGCATTTTCATTCTCAATTTGTTTGGGAGCGGAGAAATTTTGGTTACTTAGGATCACACATTTATTATCTTGTAAATGAGTGGAATTCAGAATAGATTTTTATAAAAACAAAAATATATTAAAGCAGGGCACATTCAACAAACAAAACTATTGAAAACAAAAGTGCTTTCACCTTTGTTGTATATCAATTTAGTAACTGATCTACTTGAACGACGTACTAGTGAACAACGTCAAATGCCATCTTAGTTCTACTAAGTATTATAATTGGGTACAATTTCATCTTTAAAACAATTGATGACACTAATACTCGTGGAAATTTTGTATCCTTCCACTTCAACTGATTAGCAAATTGAGGTTTTCTGTTTTCTAGGAAGGAGAAAGAAATCCATTTCGTATCATTACACCTTAACACATGTACTGTTCTCGTAACTATCATCACAAGGCAATGTAAAAAAAAATCACTTAGTTAATTTTTTCATTATATTTATGTCACATATAATAATTTTGTTTTAAAATTAGTCCTTCAAATTATTCAACAATAAAAATTACCTTTTACCATCTTAAAATACAACTGATTTTGTATCTTTTAAATTTTGTTAGACCCATAGTCTACATCACGAAAGGACAATCAATTTTTTTTAATAAAAATAATTCCTATTTTATTTGTCCTCAATTTTAATATTAATTTTTAAAACATCAAATTTTATCATTTAGTTTTCTTCATTGATCTTGCGCCAATATTTTTGGCTTCGAATGATGTGTTTTTTTTAAAAAAATTATTAAATTTGAGTTCTTTTCAAACATTGGAGTAATAACGTCACCGAACCGCTTGTTATCAAAACTCCCTAGACAAGTAATCATTCGTCATTGTGCAAAATTAACTTTGCACCGTCACACACACACACACACACACACACATATATATATAGAGAGAGGCATTCTCTCAAATGGACGTCCGTTTTTGGACTAAAAACGGACTAAAACGGTCTGATTTTTTAAAAATAGTAAAATGCATTTTTTTGAGTTGATTTTTTTTATAAGATATACAGACATACATGGGTACCCCCAAAAAAACAATCAACTCAAAATGAATTTGTTTGCTATTTTAAAAAAATCTTTCAAAATCTGTCCAATTTTGCTGGAGCAAACCCAAACAAATATTGACATATAATGACAGATTTTTTTTAAAATAGAAAAAAAAAATCATTTTGAGTTGATTTTGTTTTGGGGGGTACCCATGTATGTCTATATATCTCATAAAAAAAATCAACTCAAAAAAATGCATTTTACTATTTTTTAAAATTCAATCCATTTTTCGTCCGTTTTTTGGAGGTCCTCTTAAGAGAATTCCTGTATATGTATATCGTTCCGTCGTTGGATTACAAAATTATATTTGCATTTTTTCAGTGCAAAATTAAATTTACATTGTTAATACAACAAACTCCTTTCGCAGTGTAACGCCAAAAAATGAGTATGCAATGTGTTTAAAAATAATTATGAAAAAGAAAAGTAAAGGTACAAAACACTAAAAACAACATAAAAACAAACAATAAAACACAGTGCAAATTTAATTTAAAAAAAAACAGATTCCAAAATTTAATTTTACACTATGATGAAGTAACACTATTGAGTATACTGTAATGATTGGAAGCTAAACGACATCAATTATTCAAAATATTTGAAAATATTGTAGCGTTAGTGTGTGTGTGTGTATATATATATATATATATATATATATATATATATATATATATATATATATATATATTACTAAAACAACTCATTTAGGAAAATAAAACAAGGACTATATTTTTGAAGATAAAGCAACTTATAAAACGACATTTTAAACATATTTTTTTTTCTTACGAAGAAAAGAACTAGAAATCATTTTTATAAAAGAAAAGTTGACTATCCCAAGGCTATAACAGATATTTAAACTTTGCACTGTATATTAATAATGGTAAATTTGGAATTTAAAAAAAATATAAAATCAACTTAAAAAAAAATTGGGACTATTTCTACAAAAATAAAGTCGAATGCTCTCTATCCATAACAAATAATATTTTAAATCCCAAAAGTGTATAATCTATTTTTTTATTCAAATTATGTTGGAAAACAAGTGCCGTTAGGCATTAAGGAGATTATATTTTTCTCAAATTAGATTTTGAGTTATCTTGCATTAAGGCATCGGCTGTAATTAATTTTAATAAACTATTTAATTGTAAAAAAAGAAAAAAAACTGTGGAAACCACGAGTTGTTTCGCCGTAGGCAGGGGTGGGGTGATCACCCCTGAACTTTTGTAATATAACTTGTATCCCTAACACATAATTTAAATATTCTATTTTTTCATAATTTGATTCTTAATTATTGAAACTGAGAATTTATGGTTATTTTTGAATATTTATATAAATATTGATTGTCTACTAATTGCATATTGGACCATCAATTTTCCCCCAAAACCTAGTAAACCTAATTAAACCACGACAATATGGATGCTAATCTTTGACCCTCAACTAAATTGTTTGATCGACCTTGATGCAAGCTTCATTGGGTTGAAAAAAATAATGCGTCCACACCACAATTCATGGGGCGAAGGCCCCGAATGAGTTTCCCCCCAAAAATACATATAGGGGTACTATATGTAAAGATGGAAACTTAAAAAAACATAAATAATGAGGATTTTTCAACTTTTAGGACAAAAAACGTAATAATTTTGCATAAAACTCGAATTAAATCTGTAACTTGTATAAAATTCGAATTAACAAAAACAATCGCACCGAGGGCTACCGCCACGAATGCCCGACACCACTCGAAACTTGGGATTCCCAACTAAAAATTCTTGATCCTCCAGTGGCGTAAGTATATTAAGCGTCAAATACTACGTGCGAGAGACTTGCCTGAGTATAGAGGCACTATTAATTGTGTATCAAGATCTTATCATTAGTGTCTATTATATATTAGTACATGCCTTTATCTCATATGTTAATCAAATTTGAGAAACAAAGTGCACATATGGTCAAGACGACTTGGCGTTGTATTTTGAGTTTGCATGGAGAAAATGAAGTTTTATATTGGATGGATTGCTTGCTGTCAACCAAAGATAAAGTCATTCCTTCTTTGTATGTTTGTTTAGAATTTCCACATAAGAATAGAAAGTCGTTGCTTGTTGTTAATTGAAAGAAATATATGTCTAGCGTGAATATTCTATTGTTGTCATAGTCTAATTCATACAGTTTTTGAAACTGAGAATTATTGTTGTGGTCACCCCCTGAGAACGTGGCGTTGTATTTTCAGTTTGTATGGAGAAAAGGGAAGTTTTATATTGGGTGGGTTGCTTGCTATCAACTGAAGATCAAGTCATTTCTTCTTTGTCTTTTTGTTTAGAATTCCCACATAAGAAGACAAAGTCACAGCTGGTTGTGAATTGGAAAAAATATATGGCTATGAATTAGGTTGGTATGGTACACTAGTAGAGATGACCACAAAGTCTTGATAACATGAAATCTATTGTGTGATGACGTGTCACCACTAAAAGAGAAAAATAATATCCACCTCTCTCTTATGATCCACTAACACTTAACATTGAAAATATTAAATTTATTTTAAATATTTTGTATACTTTTATAGTTTAACCATTTTATTTCAAGATTTATGTTTTTTTTTATATTTCATCATTAATTCTATTTGAGAGTGTTTTATAAGTGAACATTGAATTAGTAATTCACTCGCTACATCTTGAATTAAGAGTCAATTTTTTTTTTTAATGTTTTCCAAAAATAATAGTTCACTTTCTTTTTTTGGACATGATTAAATAACCATATCCCACGATATTGAACAACTATTGACATTTACTCTTGAAACTTACAAATAGTTTGTGTAGGATAATGTTCATTTAATCGTAATGAATTTTCACTAAATGAGAGATTTAGTAATGTCAATGAATGAATGGGTCTACCTGGGTTCAAAAATGAAATAATATGTCAACTTGTATACAATTCAATATAACTCATTATCTTAATGGGTATTAACGAGTGAACACGACACGACACGTTGAACACAGCACGACACGTTAACATAACGGGTCAGGTTTGGATATGATTTTTTTACACGATAAAAAAGTCACCCGTTTAGACACGAAACCAATAAGCACCGAACACGATAAAAAATGACACGAACGCGACTCGACACGACCCATAAATTTATTAAAAGTAAAAAATTTATTAATTAAGTAAAAACTAAAAGAAAATAAAAAAGTGCTCAAAAAATTAAAAAAATGGAAATGAATAAATACCCTAGAAAACTAATAAAAATGCAAATAATAGAATTTTTTTTAAAAAAAACATGAGAATAAAAATAAAAATAAAAACGAACAGACATGGCGATGGGGGAACGAAACAATTGGGGGTTGGGGCTGTGGGCGGAGGCGTGGTGGATTTGGTTTTTATTCATTTTTTATTTTTTCTAAATACTCTTAATATATTTTTCTTGTTTTTTTATATTTGTTTTTTTTAATTGATTTTGGGGTTAATATTTATTTTATGTTTTTTATTCATTTTCTATATATGTATATTTATTTTTTGGATTTTTATTCATTTTTATGTTTTATTTTAATTTTTTTGGTTATTTTTATTAATTTACTGGGATATATATTATTTATTTGTTTTTATATATATTTTCTACTTTTTTTCCATGAAAAATATTGGGAATCAAACACATAAAAGATGGAAAATAGAATATTTTTCATCTGGAAAATAATTGCAATCAAACAACAGCAACAAACATAATTTTCCAGTTTGGGGGGGGGGGGGGTGAATAGAATTTTTAATTTTTGAATATTAACATGTAGAAAAAGATTTATATTTGTAATGAATGAACACATTTTCTATTTTTTGAACAAATTTTCCAGTTTTTGAATATTAACATGTAGAAAATGATTTCATATTTTTAACGAATGAACTCGTGTTCTAGTTTTCCAAAATTTTTCACAGAAAATGAAAAGTGAAAATGGAGATGAAAACTAAAAACAGAAAACAGAAAAATATTTTCCACAACTAAACATCCCCTTAGTCTTTAGACGGATATTTTCAGAGTTGTTTTTGGTAGAGAAATAATTTTGGATTGAGAAGGTTTTGAGAGAGATTTTAGTGAAAATATTTTTGAAATAAACGATTGTTAAATTTCTCTTTATATAATATTAGAAGTGAGAAACTTTGGGAATATGAAAAGTTTCCTCTCGTTCTAAACGGCCAAGATAAGTTGCCACGTGGGAGGAATTCTCAAACATTGGAAGTCTGGATTGGGCAAATTTAGTATTTTAAGTAATCTTTTCACACTCAGAACAGACAAAGCTCTAAATGGGAAAGATAAGTTCTACTTCTCAGAAATACCAAAAATTCATTCTTAAAAATAAACTCAAATGTCAGAATCTGAAGTAGGAAAATTTAGCTAGAAAATCTTTAACGCTAGACCCAAAGCAACCCCAATTGTATCAACTTGTTTAGGGGAACCGATCCTAAATAGCTCTGTGAGATGAGAAGATGTGTTTCTTTCCTATTGTCACAAAAAAAAGGGTATCGCTAATCCCACTCCACCTTTATACTTAGGCACTCCAAAATTAACATGACCAGAAAACCCTTAAACATCTTTACAAACATTTACTCTTTTCAGACACTTGAATAATAAAACAATTACATAAAACTGATTTAACTTTTCAAGCAATAAAATTGTATATACATAATAAGGGACTGATTAAAAATAAAAATAAAATATTAAAAGTAGCAGTTTAATTGACAATACTAAGGGACTGATTAAAAATAAAAATAACTATTTGATTAACAGTAATTAAAAAGTGGAAGTATAATAATAATTATAAAAAAAGAGTAACAAAAAAAAAAATTACAAACTTAGGTTGTGTCATGTCGCGTTTATGTCAAAAAACTCTTGTATTGTCATATCGCGCCGACCCCAAAAAATTATTTTGGACACCAACATGACATGACACAAGTTTGTATTTTTTTATCCCACACGAACACAACTCATTTAAAACTCGACGTGGAATGACCAACATTGTGTTCAGTGTTAAAATAAAGTTTTGTGAAGTTTCGCTTACTAGTTCATGTCGTGTTGCATATTTTTTTAGGTTATGTTAGTGTTTGGTAAAAAAACATGAGATTTCGCATCGTGCCGAGTCATGTTGTGTTTTAATTAGATTGTGTTTGCGTAATAATATTATGACATAAATTTTACCTATATAATATTATGATATAAATTTTAATTAAAGACACGGTAAACAAGTCAAAGTAAATAAATAAAAGAGTTAGAAGTTAAGGGGCCCAAACATAAAAACATTAAAATAACACAAACGTTAGTCATTTCATGTCATGTTTTAAATGAATCGTGTTGGTGTCGGATAAAAATAACACAAACGTTAGTCATGCCGCGTTGGTGTCCAAAATAAATTTTTTAGGCCGACACGATAAGATAATACAAGAGTTTTTTTAACATAAACGCAACACGACACGACGTAAGTTTGTATTTTTTTTGCATTACTCTTTTTTCGAATTATTTTCATACTTGCACTTTTTAATTAGTTTAAATCAAAAAATTATTTTTATTTTTAATCAGTTCCTTAGTATTGTCAATTAAACTGATACTTTTAATATTTAATTTTTATTTTTAATCATTCCCTTATTACGTATATACAATTTTATTGCTTGAAAAGTCAAATCAATTTTATGTAATTATTTTATTATTCAAGTGTCTCAAAAGAGTAACTGTTTGTAAAGATGTTTAAGAGTTTTCTGGTTATGTTATAATATTTTGAGATTAGCGGTACCCAAAAAAAAATCTGCATTCTCTCTCTCCCAAACTCAGCTCTTTTTTACTGTTCAATGGTTTTCAGCAATTGTATGTATTTGTTGTACTGCGTCATCTGTACAACAGTTGTGTTCCTCAATTGTTTTTTTAATCCATCTTGCTTTTTAGCCAACCCAACTCGTGCGTGACAATATGTTGTTAGCCAAAGATGCCAAAGAAGCAGTTATTGATATCAAATTGGTAACCACAAGTTTAATATGTTGTTAGCCAAACAATTTTTCTATATACGCTGCTCTTTAAAAATAACCAAATTTGAATTAAATCTATTTCCGATTGATTTAAAGGTAATTGGGAGTAAACCCCTTTTGAGAGGTGTTCCAAACATCCAAGCTCACTTTCATGTTCCCCTTATAAATAGGTCCCTTAACTAATTTCTAATACTTTTCTTTACCCCCCCCCCCCCCTCCGCCCCTCTTGCCAGCTGTCGGATCTCAGGTGAGACTGCCAGAGCTTCAAAAGCGGTATCTATTTGTTATTTTAAGTATCTATGGGTTCATTTATAAACAGACACATTTATGAGTGGATATGTCTAGAAGAAGAGAATAAGGGATGTGTGATAGAACCAATACCAAGCATAGCCAATATTGGATTCAAGCAGTTATGCCAGCTATCTATGCTAAAGAAGCAATTGCTTTACTTTACACTATCAAATAAATAACATCCAACTATTACTATCAGATAAATAGCATCCTGCAAAATTTAACTGGAAAGTGCCCCTATGTATATCAGGCCCCCACCCACCCACCCACCCAAAAAAATAAAAAAAAATAAAAATCAGGTCGCTGCCATAATTGAGTTTTTCCCAAAACACAACTATTAAGCATCTTAAGTTATTCTACACTATCAAATAGTGTACCTAGGGATGCTACATGGAATATGTCAGGTTAATATGAACACTCACTCCCATAGTCGCCACCATAGTCATTGGAGCTTCGAACTTCTTGAACACGTAAATTGTACTCTTTGGGAAGAGGCCAACTGACAACAAGACAAGTCACAGGGTCCAAAATCAGTATGAAGTTTGATATATATATATATATATATATATATATATATATATAGAGAGAGAGAGAGAGAGAGAGATGCTCAAGTGCACAATAAGTTTGTACATCATTTTTTTAAAATAGTAACAAAATTATTTTTGAGTTGATTTTTTTTGTATGATATTTAAACATTTGAACGGACCCATGTAAAAACAATCAACTCAAAAAAACTGTTTTACTATTTTTAAAAAATCGGTCAAACTTTTGCTACTTTTAAGCCCTTGAAAAGCTCTGAAAGTTTGACCGATTTTTTAAAAATAGCAAAAAAAGTTTTTTTGAGTTTATTTTTTTTACATGAGACGGTTGAAATGTTTAAATATCACATAAAAAAAATCAACTCAAAAATATTTTTTTTAATGCTTTAAAAAAATTGGTGTGCGCCAGCACAGTGCAAACTTAGTGTGCACAGGAGCCTCTCTCTCTCTCTCTCTCTCTATATATATATATATATATATATACATACATATATTGATATAAACTGAATCACGTAGACAAAATTTACCTGTTTAATTTATCTGGAGATGACTCATCAATCACCATAGTTAGCTTCAAAAAGGCGCGCTTCCCTTTTCTTATCACAATCACCTCCACAGATTCCCCAACCCCGTCCCAAATTTTCTCAAAGAACTGGTACCGTTAAGTGAAAAGATTAAGCCAACATTTGAAATGATTAATTGTCAAAATATTCTCAAGATAGCTCTACTCCTCTCCTCTATATAAGCACCAGAAAAGAGGGTAAACAAAGAATGATAAGGGAGAAATACCTCCAAGAAGCCAGTAACAACGTTTCCACCATATTGGATAATAACATCATCACAAAGTATTCCAGCACGATTAGAAGGGGACCCTGGTAATTCCTTCGATAGTTTGGAGGATTATGATGTGCAGTTGCAACTTGGTTAGTAGGAATATCACAATTAAGGTTAGAGATTACGCTCAACACACATCTATCTATTCATGCGTAATGCACAACATAGATTTGTAAATTAGTTCTCATCTTAATAAAATTGTAATTGGAGATATATATTGCTGTAAATGCACCGGAAGGCTAAAAAAAAGGAAGAAACCAACACTAAAACACAACTAGGAACAAAATATCACAACACACCAAACAACTTTGCCATCAAGAAATAACTCTCCATGAAAATATCACTAATTCCAACAATAATCCCTTACAAAAGGAGGCTTCAAACCTTTAATTATAATAAAGCTTGGCATGGAAAGAAGAGAATAAAGGAATTACTAGGGATAGAAAGTACATTGACTCCTAAGAAAACAAGGATCCTGATACGAGGTGTATCGGATACAAAATCATAGTCGTATTGGTTGCATCGCGATACGATGCAGTTATTCCATGTCTCAGGATACGCAAAGCAAAACAAAAAATTGTGGATCCGGGTCAGTTTGTCCAACCGAACAATAAAAAAAATCAAAATTTTAACTTAAAAAAATATTCATAATTAGCACCCTCTTTAGGCATAATTGATCATCAAAGATACGATCGTAACGAGCCATGTCAAGTCGGGTAATAAAACAGATTCACCCATACACGATTCATTTAAATATCGGTGACATGACACATATCGTTCATAACTTCTAAGCTTAATGGGTCATATATGAATAACCCACGGCTCGTTAAACCATAAACCGTTAAATCACTACCAAATTTTTCACCCGGTCAACCCAAATAAATATTATAAAGCTTAATTTGGTGAATCTTGTTGATTTAATTACTAAAAAACCTTTGAATACTATTTATTTCCATTTTAAACAGATTGAACAGATCTAAAGCTTATATAGGTCCTGACACGATTTCTATTCATTTAGTTAAACAAGTCGTAAATGGGTTTCACAAATTTCACAGGTCATCGGTTATCTTAACATGATCGAAACACAAGGTCTTTGGTCGCTCGCGTCTCAAGCAGGTTGCGAAGTAAAATATTGGCCTATGACTTATCTTGGGATGCCTCTATGCCTCTAGTAGGCAACCAGAGAGCCCTCTCTTGCTGAGATCTAGTTGTGGGGAGGACTTTGAAGAGACTTGATGGGTGGAAGAGAGATTATATTTCTTTTGGTGGGCGTATCATTTTGGTACAAGCTTATCTTTGTAGTATTCCACTTTATTACATTTCTTTGTTTAGAATTCATGTTGGTATAGCTAAGAGGATCGAGAAGATAACGAGAGACTTTCTTTGTCCTGGAGCAGAGAACGAAAAGAGGGACCGGTTGGTGAGTTGGGAGCATCTTGTTATGTTCGAGAAGAGCGAGGCTTGGATTTTTGAAATTTTAGTATCTAAGAATGTTTCTCTAGTGGGTAAGTGACTGGAGATTATATCTCTACTACTTAGAACCTTTAATTATTTGACTTTATTAACTGCTGAAAATCTTTAATATATGTTTAAAGTTATTGGGTCTGATTGATTCCATGCTTGAAAATTGGTTTACTGAAAATGGGTACAGAATAGAAGTTCAGTGAGTTCGATATGACATGAAATCATTTTGAAAAATTGAATCATAATAGATTACATTTAAGACGCAATTATTGTCACAAGTAGTGAGAGAACTCATTTCCACCCATCTTTCCACTAAAATTGGGGAAGGATTTGGTCCAGTGTCTTTCATTGCCGATGGTTCCTGCTTCAGTTCATCCATTTGTTTTTGCTCCTCTTGTTCCACTGCATTGATGTTGTTGTTTAACCTTTGACCCTTCATCTCAACCATGGCTACACAACTCAAGTATCGTACACAACAAAGATAAAATCAGTTTCTCATAACATGAATCCCAAACACACAAACCTAGAGTGAACTTGGCTCTGAAACCAACTAATGTAAACACAACGAAGACTCACAAAAAAAGAAGAAGAAAATAGCTCTTAAACTCAAACAAACACAGAAGAAGTTGTGCATCTCTCTCTCTCTCTCTCTCTGTGTGTGAAATTCAACGCTCTCTCTCTCTATCTCTTGTCAGAACTTCGCTGAACTGAAACCAGTCCTTGTAGATTGCCTCTATCTAATCACTTGGTAAGTTCACTTTTGTCTCTCACTCAGGATTTCCGTTTCGACAGATACACAAGGGGTCTCTTACTTTGTGAGCTCTTCTTTCCATCTGATTTCTTGATCGGAATCTAGTTCTCAATCTCTCTCTTCAATCTGATATATTTTCCTCCTAATTTACACCTCTATGTATCTCAATGTTTTTAATCGCAGTCGCGCAAGGTGTCGCGCTTTGGTTCTGAGGTCGCGTCGCGCACCGCGCAAGCAATTCGTTCATTTTAGTTTTTTATTAGAGAAGCATATAAAATAACATTTTAAGCATAAATTAGTAAAATAATTACATTTTAAACTGAAAATTAATAAAATAAAAAATACAGAATAATAACATTTTACGCTCAAAATTATAAAACAAATAACATTTTCAACTGAAATTTTGTAAACAAGTAACATTTAAACTGAAAATTATAAAATATTAACATTTTAAACTGAAAACTGAAATTTATAAAAACAATAACATTTTTAAATCAAAATTATAAAACAAATAATATTTTAAGCTCAAATTTTATAAATAAGTAACATTTTACACAGATAATTACAAAATATTAACATTTTAAACTGATATTTATTAAAATAAATAAACATTTTAAACTGAAATTTTATAAATAAGTAATATTTTAAACGAAAATTTATAAAATATTAAAATTTTAAACTGAAATTAAAAAAAAAATAAAAAAATAAATAACATATTTAAACTGAAAATTATAAAACAAATAACATTTTAGGCTGAAAATTATAAATAAATAAAAAGTAGGTTTTGTACTAAAAATCACTAGTAAAAAAAATGAGAGAATAAATCATCAATAATCAATATTTAAAACATGAGGAAACTAGGATATACCTTTTTTTAGAATAAAATAAAAAAGAACGAATCGGCTTTGATTCGGTTTTGCAGAAAAAACTTTTTAAAATGAAAAAAAAGACACAGAGAAGTTTCCTCTGAAGAAGAACCAATTGGCTTTCAAAGAGAACCAGTCGATCTAAAAGAAGAAGCGGACTTTGAAAAAAGAACAAGTCCGACTGATCATCACTAGCATTTCGGAGGTTTTTGGAAGGGAATAGGGTTTCAGAGGCGGCTTTCTGATTAGAGGTTGACTTTTGGAAAGGAAAAGGTTTTGGTTTTTGGAGGTGGGCCTCCTTTCTGCAGTTATTGGCTTGGGGGAATAAACCTGAATAGCGAGCCAAAAAAGTGTGAAATAGCCTGCCACGTCATCAAAAAGTGTGAAATAGCATGCCACATCATCAAAAAGCGCCCGCAATCTGAACATCGCGCAAAACAAAATGCGTTATTTCACGTTGTGGCTTCGCTATGCACAATAGCAACACTGATGAATCTACTTCTTTACAACCTTTTATACTCTCTGTGTGCGCGTCTTGCTGTTAGATATCCTGGTACATCTATTTTGAGAGCTATATGATACATGGGGAGGGTTCCACATATACACCACTGTAAACTAAGAGAAGTGCTCCACCCTTCAATAACTTTTGTTTGGATGTACTATTTCACGAACCAACTATTAGATTTTGTATACTTAATATCTACAATATGCAAGTAAAATTCACATTAATAGAATATTAATAAGGCTCTATCAATATGCATGCAGTTTGCTTAATGTAATTAACTATATAATTTAAGTTTAAGCCAACCTTCGTGATGAAGAACGTATTAATCTCCAATTAATCTGAATTTTGACATGCATAATCAATGTGAGATGCTTGTTAAATCAACCAGTTGGTTCGAGAAATTGTACATAAAAAACAAGGTTATTGAAGGGTGTAAAACTTCTCTCAGTTTACACTAGTGGAAGTGGAACACTCACCATGATATATATATATATACACAATACTGCTCTTGTACAGATCAGTTCGCATTTTAAGAGTGCAGATCGGACATGTGTCACCTGGTGGTGAACCTAGAAAGGAGAGAGAGTGCCTATAATTTAGCCCATAATTTCTAGGCTCACCGCCAAGTGCCACATGTCCGATCCGCACTCTTCGAATGCGGACTAGTCTGCACAATAACAATAATGTATATATATATATATATATATATATATGGTGGAAGTGGAACCACACACACACATTTATTAGATTTGATGGGTCTGTAACTTTCTGAACTCTCAGATTTGATGGGACTGTAACTCTCAGATTTAACTCTGGCTATAAAACTTCAGTATAAGTTTTCCTGTTACAAAATGTCTCTAGGTTATTCGGGTGTTTTTTCTGTTTTAGCGAGATTAGCAAAGGAAGATCAAGCTTTTGGTACCTTTAAAATTAATGTTTTGGGCAAGTGAGAATAGTTTTTTCATATTTTTAAGAGTATTCAAACAAGGAAAAGGACAAAAGCCGAGTACCAAATACCAGTCGGCAATAACCCCTGGAACAAAAGTTGTGGAGTAGAGAAAACCTGGCGAAAGTCGAAACAATAAAGCAGCAGTAACTTTCAAGAGTCGCATAAGGGAACACAACCTTCGTGGCCTTCTCTTATGTGCCGCACGAGGGTTTTGCACAAAAAGCAACAGGTGGGTCACACAAGGGTAGAAGACAAGGAGCTCTGTTTTTTATATTAAAAAAAAAGGAAGTTTAACATTAGGGCTTTTTTTTCAATCAGGGCATATCCAGGAATATATTCCAGAAGGTTCAATCTACAATCTATTTGTTAGTTAATGGTTTACATCACTTATTGTTATTTTTAAAAGTGTATGTGGCTAATTTAAAGTGGAGATTATAATATACATAATTTTTTTGTTTTCTTTTATAGGAAAAAGAGACTTTTATTAATGAAAACAATCATAAAAGGAGGACAAGATGTCCTCTCAAAGGATATAATGAAAAAGAAACAACTGAGCAATCAATAAATCGCAGCCCACCCTCCAGTCACTTTGCACCTGAGAGACATGGTCCTGCCAAACGCCCCCATGCTCGAAGCCCATATTGATGCGAGGTACGTAACCTTATCCCATAGTAGTTGAGGCGGAGTAGATTGTCCTTGGAAGATTCTAGCGCTCCTCTCCGACCATATAACCCAAGGCATCACAAAAGCACCACATGTCCAAAGACAAAACCTGTCCTGGCCTATCCCAAATCCATAGAATCGCTGCGGAAAAAAAAAGATTTTATAGAACTGGAACACACCCACTCCTCTCCCACTACCCCCAAACAATCTCAACCAAAGGATTGAAGATGTATGACAATTCAAAAACAAATGGGAGTGGACTTGCTAGCATACATACACATAACGCATGTCAGGAGATAAGGCTTTATAAAGTCTCTGCTTTTGTAATAAATCACTAGTATTCAGTCTATTCAGCACCATAGAGCAAGTAAAAGCCTTAACCTTACGGAAAATTTTAGATACCCAAATAAACTGAGCAAGAGGAAAAGTTGGATATTGATGTAACTTAAAGAGATGGTGAAGAAAGGATCTGGACAAAAAGGATCCCGAAGAGTCAATAAGCCAAACAATGCTATCAGGGATGGAGGAAGGTTGAAGATTGTTAAGGACACCCGACAACACTGTACAATCATCAGTTTTTCTATCGTTCAGATTACTGAAAAAATGAAAATCCCAAGACAAAAGAGATTGCTTCCCAACTCGCGAAAGAAAAAATAGGTGCATTGTGAAGAGTGGATAGGCGAGAGAGGCGAGAAAAGGTAGTTGACTCGGAGCAGTCTCCATTTTACCAGAAACGATCTGAAGTATCGTCTCCTATCTTATACCGAATATGGGGAGAAAAAATAGGATATATCTGGGAAATGAAATTCCAAGGACTCATATGAGTGACATACACACCAGTGGTAGCGTCTAACCTATTAGTTAAGATCCCGTATTTACTCTTTATGATCCTATGCCAGAGAGAGAATGGTTCACGAGGGAATCTCCATAGCGACTTACCCACTGGAGAAGCATTCTTAGATACCAAATGTTCAAATCCTAAGCCTCCCACTTGTCGATGACTAACAACATGCTCCAACTCACTAGGTTGTCCGTCTTTTCATTGTCTGTTCTAGACCAAAGAAAGTATTTCGTTATCTTCTCGACCCTCTAAGCTACACCAACATGAATTCTAAACAAAGAAAAGTAATAAAGTGGAATACTAGAAAGACAATCTTGTACCAAAGTGATATGCCCACCTAAAGAAAAACAAACTCTCTTCCACCCATCCAGCCTCTTCGAAACACTGTTTTGAATTGGCGCAATTCGGGCGAAAAACACAACATAGTTCACTCTGAATTGCAGGATGCTCAAATAGCGGGAGCAATTTGCGTGACTGGCGTGTGATTGAGCCCGATTGAGTGCAAACATGACGCTATTTGTGCATTTTTAATAATACTATCAAAACGCTTAAAATTGTGTTGTTTTGAACTCATGTTTCATTTCCTAACTCGACAATCGACACCAATAACTCACAAACCTCTAGACTCTAGTCCTAACCCGACGGACCCTTGTAATTCCAAAGTGGAAAGGAGCAAAGAAGTGCTTGTATTTGTACGCATATTTATTTGATGGAGAGAGGAAAAAAAATGTGCTTGTTAAATCCTCAATATATATTTTGGAATGATTTGGTACTTTTGACTATATGACTTTAGTAATTGATTTGATAATTATTTGGGGAGATTGTACGAATTTCTTTAAATTGTATATTTTTAACATATTTTTTCAATCGTAAAATTCAAGTGAACAAATTTCTCGCGCGATGGGCGACGCAATTTAATCTGCGACACTATGGAACCAAAATGCGACACTTTGCGCGACACGTGATTAAAAACACTGCTTCGAAATCCTCTCCACAACGGGATCCCAGAAAGAGACAGCTCTCAGGTTGCTTCTTAGAGGCATCCCAAGATAAGTGAGAGGCCAATCTCGTACTGGGCACCCTACAAGAGATACGAGCAACCGAAAATCCTGAGTTTCAGTCCCTTTAAGAAAACCAATGACCAGTCAAATTTGTTAAACACATTTATGACCCGTTTAACTAAATGAATAGATTCCATGTCAAATGACACACATATATTAACCCGTATATGTTCGAATAGCCTCTCTACGTAAGCAAGGGTAAGGCTGCATACATCCAACCCCCCAGTACCCCGTAGTGGCGGGCGCCTCGTGCACTGGGATTGCCTTTTATGTTCAAACCGATATATGTTTTAAACCTATTTAACCCGTTTAAAATGAAAATAAATAATATTCTAAGGGGTTTTTAGTAATTAAAGCAACAAGATTCTTCAACATAATCCTTATAATTCTATTCGGGTTAAGGGGTTGAAAAGTTTCGTAGTGATTTTAACGGTTTATGGTTGAATGAGTCATGTGTCACGCATATACGACCCCTTTAGACCCGTTAAGCTTAATAGGTCTAAATCGGTCGTGTCATGTCACCGGTTATTTAAACAAATCATATATGGGTGAATGTCTTTCATCCGACTCGTTTATTGCCCGACACAAACCCAGCTTGACACGACTCGTTGCCAACTCTATTTTTTATTATCAATTATCCCTAATGAGGCTGCTAATTATATATTTTTCTTTATAAGTCAAAATTTTGATTTTTTAACTCTTCGGTTAGACAAACTGACCCGGATCCACAACTTTTTGTGTCACTTTATGTATCGTGAGACATGGGGTAATTGCATCGTATCGCGATGCAACCGATACGGCTATGATTCTTGAATCTGACATACCCAACCGATTTATATCATGGAGGGTTTGTACCGTAATGTACAATACATAGAGTGTATCGTGTGCGTTGTATGACAATGGATGAAGAAAATCAGCCCACCCTTCATTTAACAAAAACAAGATAAATTTTGGCCCTTTTTATCTTGGTTTTGTTAAATGAAGGGTGGGCTGCAATTGAACCAAGCCAAGATAAATATATAGTATAAGTTGGTTCGTTAACTTAACGAACGAGCCGAACTCAACATTTAACTTAGTCGAGCTTGTGCAGTTTAATTAAGAGGAGTCTAATCGAACTCGATTACAGTTCAAAAGATGAAAGGAATGAGCTCTAGGTAAGCCCAATGAAGCTCAGATTTTTAAATGATCTTAATATGTTTTTCAAGCTTGGTTTGTTTACTTAACAAGTTGAGCTCGAGTTGTATACAAACAACTTGGTTCGTTTGCAGCCCTAATGAAGGGTAATTTCTGGTTTACCATAAACTTTGGTACCCTAAATGAGATATAGAAAAATTAATGGGGGCCAAACACATTTGCTAAAAAATAAAATAAACATGAAAGCCTATTTCATTATAAATATGGTGTATCTAACCATCATAGTGAACTAAACCCTATCCATATGCATCATAGCTCCTATAGCAGAACTACAGTAAAACTAGAAGGAAAAAAAGCTGGACTCCTTGAACCAATTAGTTTATTATTATATAATATAAGTACACCAAGTGTTGAAACAAGATATTTACGACGATAGATTTTTGAGTGAAGCTACCACCAATAGCATCAACTTTCCAATTATGAAGTTAAACTGCTTGTGGTTTTATTAGTCATAGTTATATTCATTAACCATCCATATAGAAGATATTACACCAAGAGTGAAAGGTGGAGAAGAGAACATACCTTTTCCACAATAACACCTTTGAAGATGTCAGGGAAGTTTTTGTTAACATTGTCCAACTTGCTTACATGTGCCGCATAAAGATTAGTCACTTCCATTCCAAGGCAAGGTCGAGAGAATCTCCTACACCATAATGAAAGTCATCAAAGCCTCGAGGGTAGAATCATGAATTATACTTTTTAATTTTAGAAAGAAAATACTCAACTTTTGTCCAGAAATATTCTCAAAAGAAGATATAAAAAAGGAAGAGCTTATAAGATTTGGTTTGTCAACAGAAATCGGGAGCCAAGTGCACTAGTCTCGTATACAGCCTCGCCCTTGTGCACAAAAGATGGTGAGCACATCTAAAAAAAAATTAGACATTTGAAATCACAAACAAAGACCACAGAGAAGACGAATACTGCCAAACCTGCTATTGCAACAATTACTCGTTAAAACATCTAACTACTCCCTTCAGCCTACCACAACCCCGCGAACGCACAATTCATTCATGACATTCCTTTCTAGTTCTCACTGCTGAATCAAAACCCTCCACCGTCGAATTATTTTCTTGGACCAAGTAATCAGCATAAGCAGTTGTATTATGAATATAAAATTTGGCATACAAGGGTGAATGAGAAATGCTCCTTTTACTATATATTGAGTTTATCAAATGCTCGCCTAGAATTTACTCAGTATACGGATTAGTATGTGTGGATCCTATATAGAATTGAATTGTATGTCTTCTTGGTGTTCAAAATGAAGTTGTCTGGTTTCATGCCAAGTGTTGGTTGGTTTGAGAGGACTATCAGTGTAAAAGTGTGAGGGAAAATGAGTGAAGTTCCAGGGTGGAAAAAGTACAGAGTTTGCTTCAGATTCGAGGGCCTTCAATTATGTTTGAGGGCTCGAACTGCATAATTAATTTTCGAGTAGCCTTCGTGACCTGTTAAAGGGCTAGAACATAAGTTCACAAGATTGAAATCCTTCCTGTGAGAAATTGCGTTATTAACTGTCTTTTTCAATTTAGCTAGGAGGGTGACACCTCCTGCTTCAACCTTTGCAGGCCTTGTTAGTTGTATTACACCTCTCTTTCTCACTTGTAAGCTTGAAATATTGAGATAGAAAATAAAAGAGAGAATTGAAGAGCGTAGATTTGATAAGAAGAACAATTTGATTTCTCTTGATAGAGACTTCGAAAGTTAGTATGCCTGCGTTAAAAGTGTTCCTCTTCTAGAGCTCTACCTTTCCTATGGTCTTGACATTTGGTTGGTTATGGTTTTATTGGTAGTTCCATGCTAGGTCATATAAGTTCGTGTCAGTGTTCTAAAAAGCGCGCATATGCGTCGCAAATGCGCGCATATGCGTGATGGTTTTTAGAAATGCAACACATTAGGGGTATGCGTGGATAAATGCGAGGCCAACGATTTTAAGGCGGTCAACGGTTGTAATGCGTGAATATGCGCGCATAAGGCGTTTAAAAAAAAAAAAGCAAAACTACGTTGTTTGATGTGTTTTAAAAAAAAAATTATAATTTTTTTAGAATGGTGCCCCGATCAAAAAACCAAATATGGATCTAATATGTTATATGCTGAAGCCCCGATCAAAAAATAAAAAATCCTCTCTTCTTTTTTTAACAAACAAAAGCCCTAGACTTTGGCCGATAAAAAAAAATAACCAAAGAAAAAAACGTTCTAAAAAAACCCTAGACTCTGGACGATCTCTGCTTTTACATACAAGAAGCTCCGGTCGATCTCTTCTTTTACAAACAAACACCTCCGGCCTTTGTTCTCTGCTTTTAGGAACAAAAACCGACGACTTTTACCCAAAAACAAGTGTTTTTTTTTCTTATTTCTTTCATTTTATTTCATATTTCTTTCTTATTTCTTATTTTTTTACCCGAAAACAAGTAATTTTTTTATCCATGAAGATCAAAATAGTTAAAAAATGTCAATTCTTTTTCCTATTATGCAGTTAAGAAATGTTTGTGTAAACAACAGTTAAGAAATGTCTACAAATGTCTACAGAGTAAATGTTTTATCATTTTCCTCTTATGCAGTGTATATTTATTTCTTATGCAGTGTATATTTATTTTGTATGCTGAAGAAATGTGTATAATTTATGTTGAAGACAGTGTATATTCCTTGTCCTCTTATGCAGTGTATATTTATTTCTTATGGAGTGTATATTTATTTTTTATGCTGAAGAAATGTGTATAATTTATGCTGAAGACAGTGTATATTCCTTGTCCTCTTATGCAGTGTATAATTTATATTTTGTTAACATATGTTTTTCTGCTTATATTGATGCTTTTAGGACTCAAATGTCTACGGAACCAAACGAGTCTTCCTACAATGCATCCAATGAACCAAAAAATAATTCCAGCGATGTTGGATGGGAAATCGCAATTTGTGCGAGTACCAACAAGAGTAATGATGTTCAGTGTGTGTTGTGTGGAAAAGTTACAAAGGGGAAAATTATTAGGCACAAAATTCACATATTCGGGATCAAAGGGATGGGTGTTGCACCATGCCTTAAAGCAAGTGAGGAGCAAAAAGTCATATGTCGTGAGGATCTTCAAGGGAATAAGTCAAAGAAGGTGGAAAAGTTATTGGTTAATGCGAGGTTGAGGGAAGAAGTATCTTAAACATGTGAAGAGGGAGATGATAAATTTGAAAGTATTGAGGTTGGGAGTCGAAAAAGGCCTATTAATCTTGGTCCCATGGATCAATTTGTGAAGTCGATTTGTGTGGATGATGCTTCAATGAGTGCGAGCAAGAAAAAGAAACAACTAAATATTATTGATTTAGTTGATAAGAAAAGGGTGCATGAGGTTCATCAATATTTGGCAAGTTGGATATATGAAGTCGACATTCCTTTCAATGCAATTGATAATGATAGCTTCAAGAAATTTTGTGAGGCACTTGGTTTATATGGCCCGGGTTACACACCTCCCTCCCAATACCATCTAAGGGAGCCACTTTTGAAGGAGGAGATGGAAAGCACAAAAAAAGAACTTAAGAAGCAAGAGGAGGAGTGGAAAAATAATGGGTGTTCTATCATGACCGATGCTTGGAGTGATAGAAAAAGAAGAAGCATCATGAATTTGTGTGTGAATTGTAAACTAGGTACCACCTTTCTTTCTTCAAAGGAGGCGTCAAATGATGCTCACACCAGTCAATACATATTTGAGTATGTTAAAGAGTGTATTGAAGAGGTTAGAGCCGAAAATGTGGTTCAAGTGGTGACGGACAACGCTTCTAATAATATGGCCGCGACGAATTTATTAGCTTTAGAAAGGCTTAACATCTTTGGGACCTCATGTGCCACCCACACAGTCAACCTCATGCGTGAAGGAATCTCTAAACTTCCTAATTTCAAGGGTGTGATCAAAAAGGAAAAATCCTTCACTATTTTCATCTATGCCCATCACAAGACGTTGGAATTGATGAGAAAGTTTACAAAAAGGGAGATAGTTAGGCCGGGAGTCACTAGGTTTGCAACCTCTTTCTTAACATTGTAAAGTTTGCTTGATAAGAAACAAGAGTTGAGAAATATGATGACTAGCAATGAATGGGACAAAACTAAATGGTCTAAGAGCAAAAAGGGAAAAGGAGCATTTTCTATTGTTGCTCCCAATGAGTTTTGGAACTTGATAGAATTGTGTTTGAGGGTGTTCACTCCACTAGTGAAAGTGCTTAGGCTTATGGATGGAGAGGATAGGCCTTCAATGGGGTTCATTTATGGAGAGCTACTAAAGGCAAAGGATGACATCAAAAATACATTGAAGAAGGAGGCGACTATATGCCAATATTAAACATTATTGATGTAAAAAGCAAGGATCGTCTTGATAGTCCACTTCATACAACGACTTATTTGTTGAATCCGTTTTATTTCTTCAAGAATTCAAGTATCAAAGATGATCCATTGATAACTAATAATGTGATTACTTGTGTTGAGAAGTTCTTTCCCGATGAGCAAATGCAACACCATGTGATACATACGAAGTTGAAAAAATACACTAAAAAAGAAGGTGGATTTGGAAGAAAGATGGCAATAAGTGGATGTGAGAAGAATGATACAAGTTATAATCCGGGTATATTACCATTCCTCTTTTATTTATTTCATTTACATAACATTGCTCATTCTCTTTCATTTACATATCTTTCACTAATTATCTCTTTCTTTCATATTAACTAGTTGGTTGGTGGGACTTTTATGGAAATGAAACTCCAAATTTGAAGAAAATGGTAAAAAGGATCCTTGGTTTGACTATTAGTTCATTGGGGTGTGAAAGAAATTGGAGTGTCTTTGAAGGGGTAAGTAGTAGCTCATCCGGATGTGAGTGTCTTTGTACTTTTGTAATTTCAAGGTATATTATGTTAATTTTTGTAATTTCTTTTATGTAGATACACACCAAAAAGAGGAATAGACTAGATACTACGAGAATGAATAATCTAGTCTATGTCCAATTTAATGCAAGGTTGATGAACAAGAATAAAAAGAGGAAGGAAAAATTATTAGCAAGTGATGCTAGTAATGCACAATCATGGATTGTTGAAGGTTGTGACGATGATGATGAGGTGGACGAGGGTTTCGGACTTACATGGGATGCGGTGGGAGAAGCATTTGGTGCAAATGAGATCTTACAAGCTAGAAGAAGTGGTAGAAATGCTGGTGATGAAAATGAAATAAGGGAGTCAGAGGAAGATGACTTTGTATCGGATGAAGAAGAAGATGAGTTAAATGAAGAGGATGAAGTTGAATTGGAGTCTGAAAACGAGTTAGATGAGAGTTAGACTAGCTAAAGGGCTATTGAATTTGTGTAATAGAAATGGATTATTGTAACATTTATGATTTTGAGAATTTTTTTTTTGTTGGAAACTTGGAATGAATCAAGTGCTTATGAATCTTTTGAGTAGTTATATATTATGATTCTAATTTAGAAGATTATTAGTCCATTACTTTAAAATTTTGATTTCATTCATATTATATTTGAAATATATTATTTACTAACTTGTTTTTAATTTTAATTGCATGTTATAGGGCGATATGGACTTATGGAGCAAGGATATGGGAAAAAGGACTACCAAATATGTGAATATAATTTCAAATTTCAAGGTATGTTTTATTTTATTCGTAATTTTGATTCAATGTTTACGATTATGTTTTTTATGTAAGTTGTGCTTATACTTCTGCTTTTATTATTTTTCAAGTCTGGGTATAATTAAAAAATATTAAAAAAAAGCCAAAACGCTTTTTCACGCATATGCTTCGCATAGGCGCGCATATGCTTCGCATAGGCGCGCATATGCTTCGCATAGGCGCTCATATGCTCCTAATGCTTGATGCTTGACCTCCACGCATCGCGCCTTTTAGAACATTGGTTCGTGTTAATTATATAACTTCCTTCTATTGGATCAATCATGGTGTCTAGTATTAGGTTGTTGCTTATTGTGCAAGGAGCATTTTAATATATATATTATCCTTAATCCTTTTCATTAATATGTTTATCATAAATTAAGGTGATTAATAAGGAATAACATGTTGTGTGTGGAGAATTAGCACAGTTAGGAGTAGGCAATCTAATGTGTGCATATGTATTTATTAATTGCTATGTTAATTGTATAGATTCATTTTCATGTTGATAAGTTACTAATGATGACTGGATTGTTAGGTGACGTTGCCCCTACTTATAAAGCATTTGGGAAGTAGATTACCATTAAGGGTAAGTATAATATGTGCCCTAAGGGAACATGTTAAACATTCATAATTGGAAACAAGTGGGAGGCAATGCATTGAATTTGTGATTAGTTTGTTTGGAGCTTGTCTCCACCTTGTTTTTTTTTCCATTATGGATGCTTAATGTGTGCCCTTACGACACATGTGACCATCAACCTACCTTTAGTTCGCATCCTAAATTGGAGTGTTTGAATATATAATTGTCGCATGCATATTGTGGTGTGTGTATATATATGTGTGTGTGTGTGTCCTCTTTATTGTGAGTGAGGGGAATCGTGGTCGGTTTTGGGAAGATATTTGGCTTGGGGATTCCTATTTGTCATCTCGTTAACCTTGACTTTTTGGATTATGACCAAAACTTGTGTTTCCATAAATTCTTTGATCTCATGGAATTTTACTTCGAACTTCTCATGTGATTCTTTTAGGAAGAATCTAAATAATTGGGAGTTTCGGGAGTTTCTCTCTTTGTTAGGTCTTTGAGAGGGGGCTCATATAAAGTTTGATTACTAGTAAATGCTTTCGAAGCTTTAGGAAAGACTAATATATGTGCTTTTGAGTCTCGGGATTTGGAAGAGACTAATATATGTGCCTCTGGGTCTTGGGCTTTGTAGGAGAGTAATAAAATAGTATATGTTTCAATTGTTGTAGTGAGAGTATAGTTGAATTAGTGATGGGTGTGTATATGTGTAGTTATTTAGCCTATGTAACTTACACCCCTATAGTATGATTTTGGAAAAGTATCCACTACCAACTTAGGATGGGATGAGTCGTACGAATATAAAGAATTTAGTGGCTTGGAATAAATCCTAACAATGGAATTTTTTATAAAGACTATCATGCTGTAGATAGTCTTTGTATCTTAGCAAGACTTTTAAGTAACATGGTGTTGTACCTTGGTTAGAGGCTAAGATATGCATAAAAATTGTGTTATATTTCCATGTTGATTTAAAAAAAAACAAAGCTGAATAGTCTATAAGGTAGATCCATAATCCGAGTAATATCAAGGTGGGGTGTCACAAATACGGTAGACAAATTGTATCTTTTTTTACGCAACTAATATAGAAGAATTTCAAAATATGATAATGTATTGATCAAAATGTGTTACAATTCTTACATTACAATAATGACTCCCAGGTAGATATAAATTGAAAACAAAATAAACCCTAACCTAAACTAACTTTAATTAATTAATTTAACCATGGACTCAAATATAAACTAATACAAAGCATAAATGACATATTCCAACACTCCCCCTCAAATTGAAAAAGGTGTCAAATCGAGGTCCATTTGCACCCTAATATGTGGCTCTTTCATTGGAAATATATCCCCCCCTAATCAAAATGATGTAAATGGGAGTCAAATGAAAAATAAGATGAAGATAACTCCCGTCTTAACTCTCTCTCTTTAAAATCTCAAATGAGGCCACAATAGGGGTATTTATATGCGAAAGTAGCTTATGCTCCAAGCAATGATTCTAATTAAAAATATACCCTTAATACCCTATGCTACTTCCTCCCCTAAATACCAAGCAAATAATTACTAAAAGAAAAATATAACCACAGAAAGAAAATAAAAATAAAATAGCAAAAATGCCTTAAAATTGTACAAATACTAAAAATGTCCTACAAGTTCTTGATTCACAACATTCTCCCCCTCTTAAAACCAATCTCATCCTCAAGCTTTCAAAAATTTTAGGGACTTGTGTGAAAATTCTCCGACTCTTCTTTTCTTCTTTACGTGAGGAATGGGAAGAAACCCTAACTGGTACAATATCCTCCATGGAAGATCTCCCAATCCGCCATTAGAAATCCCGTCACTCCTATGTCAAAGACGACCTAGGGCTGAGAACTTTAATACCAATCCATTTCCTGCCATGATCTTGGTCTTGTAGAGGGTTTTCGGCGGATCTTGATGGGCTCGAATTGGGGTTTGAATTAGGCTTGTGGTGAGGGTTAGAAATTAGGGTTTCTTGGGGAAAATAAATGGTCGGAGATGAGTTTGTGGTCGAATGATCGTAGAATGGAGACGAACGGGCTTGTCAGTAGGGATAAGGGACTCGGCAGACAACAGAAAGGGTTGTCCGACCTTGATTTTTTTACCGTCGCCAGTCATCTGGTGGGTTATCGGGGTTCCGGATGTTACTCCAGGTGGCTGATCTGTTCCGGCCAGAATATGGTGGTTTTTCGGGGTTTTTGTGATGGCTACGGATTATGGTGATGTCTTTGGTGTGGGGATGGTGGCGAAAGTGTGGGTTGAATCATTTTGTTAACTAGGGCTAGAGTTTTGGGTGGTGGTGGGAACGATGTGAGGACTGATCATGGATGCATCAGGTGGGGGAAGGCGAGCCTCAAGAGCTTCAAGTCGCGCTAAGACATTGTTCAAAAACCCCTTGAATCGATCGGTGAGAGATTCCATGGGAGCATATCTCCTCTTAAAACCCATTTATCGTCATTCAAGATTTTTTTTGTGTTTTTTTACAACAACGGGTAGAGCCAACGAGGCTCTGATACCAATTGACGTAAATGAGCAACAAATGGGAAATAAGATGAAGATAATTCTCATCTCAACTCTCTCTCTCTCTCTCTCTCTCTCTATATATATATATATATATATATATATATATATATATATATATATATATATATATATATATATATATATATATATATATATATATATATATATATATATCTTTAAAATCTCAAATGATATAATATCTAGCGTATTTATAAGTGGAAGTAGCTTAGGGTCCAACCAATGATTCTAATTATAAATATACTCTTAATAGCCCTTACTACTTCCTCCCGTAAATACCAAGCAAACAATTACTAAAAGAAAAATACAACCAAATAAAGAAAAGAAAAAAAAATAGCAAAAATGCCATAAAATCCTTAAGTTCTTGATTCACATCACAAAACTTGGGTTTTCAAATAAATATCCAATGCTTCCATTTTGGCTTGACAATGTGAGGGTCCCAAATCAAAACCTCAACATGTAAAAACAAATGTGGGATACGACAACACTTCCCCTCGCCGTATAACCAATTGACTTGCTGGAAAAACATCAAAATGATGGCAGACGGTCCATAACATCCACGCAACGTCCCACAAATACATAGGCAGTACCAAAAGAAGAGAAGTGAGGCCTCTGGGGAATTTCACCACAAACCATAACCTTGAAGTTGAAGCAAATAACAATAATATGTCCTAATTCAGAAGTAGGAAGAGACACGGATCCAAAAAAATGGCTACAACATCCACCACTAACCACATATCCTTTAAGGCCATCACAAAAGGCCATATAATGGCACCCACTAAAGGTGTACTCCCAAACACCTTTCAACAAAAGGGGAGAAATATATATCACCAAACAATGCAGAGACCCGCAGCAGAGGGGCGCAAATCAATGCAATGTAAAGGAGACCAGCTGTAATACCACGAGCAACTGGGAGCTTAGAAAAGGGCCACCGAACTGCTAAACAAGCTCAAACTGCTGAAGAGAAAGAACTGCTTGACTTGAAATTGATAAATCTCACTCAAGGTCAAATCTTGAAGCAGTCACCCAAAAACAGGGTATAAATAATTTCCCCTTGGCTTGTGAAATGAAACCCAAAAACAAATTTGGTTTACTATGCACAAAACAAAAGGACCCATTTCCATGAACTGGTTGGTAACTTAATGTTCAAGTAGGAGCATCCAACCCAAAATCAATTGGCAATAGGTGGAGGGGTGGGGATCTTATATAATGAGGATCAAGACTTTAGTTTCCCGGTGTGCGTTATTGACATCTTAACACCACCCCTCATGTGTGGCGTGACTTGAGCCTAATATGTGAACAAATTATAATGGGTGGCGTGGAGTAATTGGGTCGTTGGATCATGTATAACCTGCTCTAATACCATGTTCGTGATCCTTGTGAGGAGACGAAGTTGTTGATGAGGCACAACGCCATTGATGGGTGCTGGATCGAAGAGAGGGCAGGGGTAGGGCGAACTGGGTTCACTAAGGAGAGAGAAAATCATGAGTCACGATTTACGGGGGAGAGAAAAAGAGAGAGAGGGGGATGCGAACCTAGGGTTTAGGTCGCAAGGTTGGCGGCTAGTGTTTTGTACCTCGAGGGAGAGGCAGGATGAGGGGGAGACCAGAAGCTAGGGTTTTAATTATGGGGGAAGCGGAGGGTTCCAACAAGGTCGCAATGGGGAGATTGTAACTGGGAGAGAAGAGGGAAGGGGAGATCTGGAAGAGGCTGGGAGAGAGAAAGATACCATGTTAAAGTAGGAACATCCAACCCAAAATCAATTAGCAATGGGTGAAGGGGCACATACTGAGGTGCAAGACTTTAATTTCCTAATGTGGGATATTGACATCTCAACACTTCAATTAACCCAAAGTGCCAACTTAAACTGGACTCAAAAGGACCACTATTTAGTAATTAAAGTAGGCCCAACCTCTTTTCATCAAATGGGCGTGCGCCAGCCACAAGTAAATAAATTCGACCCAAAAGAAGCAAACTAGGTTGCTCCGCTCTAACAATTTTAAACCAGCCCAATACAAATTAAAAACTGTGCGGATTAGAAACCCGTGTGGCCCATTTTCTTCAACCTTTTCTTTAAGATTGGGGTTTGGTGAAACCCTAAACAAAACTGCAGTGCACAAGCAGATGACAAAAAGGGGCGAACGCTACCAACAACGCGATCAACGCCATCAACGGCTCACAAGGGTGCCTTAACCAGCACCAAAAATAACTAGATCCGGGCCAAAATGGGTAGAATCGAGGTCGAAAAGGATCACCTTGGTGAGAAGATGGTATATCTGAAATAGATCTTGGGTTTTCAACCCTTTGTTGGTATAGATCTGCTGTCAAAGTAACTCAAAATCTCCAGGTTGCTGTAAGGGTTTGACGTAAACTACACGTCAATGGTTGAGAAAATAAACCAAATCCTAACTTTTAGAGAGAGAATCAAGAGATTTCTTATATTCAAAATGGAGAGTATCCTCAAATGAGGAATACAAGGGGGTATTTAAAGGGGAGGAATATCTTAGGCCATAAGCTAATATTCTAATTACAAAAATGCCCTTAATCATCTTTTGCTACTTCTACCTCTAAATACTAACATAAAAGGAAAGTACAATGACATAACAAAATAAAAGAAAATGCCAAAAATACAATAAAATGCAATAAAACCCTAAAAAGGACCCATTTCCATTAGAGTTATCTTCGATGCAAAGGATGAGATATGTGTAGAAGGTGTGCGAAAAAGGGCTTACCATGAGAGGTCGATACTGTTGGAAAACGAAGGAATTACTGCACCAATTAACACAGACCAAAAACTAAACAAGGAAATTATATGGAAAAATGAAAAGAGTAGAAATAAGAAACCACCAACAAACTTTTAGGACTATGGTGATCCGACGGGCGACAAGTGTCACTCGCCGGCGGAAGCTTGGATCTCAAGCTTTGATGCCAAGAATAATTTCAAAATATGATAATGTATTGATCAATATGTGTTACAATTCTTACATTACAATGACTACCAAATGGGTATAAATTGAAAACAAAATAAACCCCAACCTAAACTAACTTTGGTTAACTAACTTAACCATTGACTCAAATATAAACTAATACTTAGCTATAAATGACATATTCCAACAAAAATCTTTCCTCTTAAATGTACACACGTGTTGCCACACATGCAACGCACATATCTCCCAACTAGTCATTAGTAATGACTTTGAATTTAAATGAAATATATGCAATGATTTCGAACATACCCATGCTTCTTGAAGTGATCCAACCATTTGGAAACTATGTTGATTGGAATAAATGGAGTATACAATTCATCGAAAAAATTAACCCCAATAACTTCCCTATAGTAGTTGATAAGGGGCCCCCCTATACCAGGCTGGCAAGCAAGATACGTTAGTTCAAATATTGCTACATAGATATATAACCTACTGAAACACCATTTAGAAAGAGTAACCATTAGAGAGAGAGATAAAGAGAGAGTTATTACCTTATAAATCTTGCAACTCGCCCTAAAAAGCTCCTTACAATCAAATTGGCAGTGATCGGGACTAAGAGAAAATAAATAAAGAAAGCATAAGTGTTCAACAAGAAAACAATATGTGAAGCAAGTTGCAACATGATGCATAATAGATTTACTCTGTGTACACCTGAATTTATCCGGGGCAACCATTAGAGAGGTATCTTCAAAATGCCGGCCAACAACTACTACCATTACCCCAGGACAAAAGTTAAACATTCCCATATGAGGGCGGACCGAAAACATGTCCGGAGGAGTATTTTTGCATGGATCTATACTAATTGAATCATCCAATGGCATAAGTGTAGCAACTGGAAACAGTGTGTCAGATTGTATGCTGATGATTGCTAAATTATAATGTAGATCATAGGCAACAACATAACCAACACATTCTCTCTCATTAGCCTGATGAGAGACTGCAATATGCAACAACATTGAATAATATTTGTTGTGTTTCAGATCATTGCAAAACATTTAACATTATCAGAAAAAATATACTCCATCCATTCCAAAATTAAACTTAAACCTAAAATCCCAAATTTGCACTTCACTACATATTGTCAAAATTGTTCGCATACATACTGACCTGATGGTGCATTCACTTGATCATTGAGATAAGCAAAGTGGTTCAGTATACTTAACTACAAGATTTCAATGCCTCTTGATTCCCCACATATGTTGCACGAAAGCCCAATTGGCCTCATATCAATTGTCACAGGGTGACTGTATACTATGCCTTATTGGGATTATTTAGGCTATTTACTGAGATGAGAGGGTCTAATTTGGAGAAGTTTTTGATGATTGAGCAGGTTTCAAAAAAGGGGCAGCGTTGATTCACGAATAGTCGCTTCATTAAATTTTTTCATTTCTCTTTTCATTTGGTTCAGATGTACTTCGGTTGTTCTCCGTCTTTAATTTTTCTTTTTTGGGGGGGGATGTGTGACTGTTGCTCCACTATAGCTTGTGTTTTTTACACTTAATATAAAGATCATCGTTACAGATGGAAAAATTAATGATTCCCTCCCTCCAGGTATTAAACCCAAAGCCATTCACTTACATCACTATAATTTCTACCATCTCTTATTAAAGAACAACTACGAGAAAATATCTTATTTTAGAAGGTAATTGGGGTACTAGAGTGTCACTTATGGTGTGTACATTTTATCCGTCTGTTTAGAGGGGGAGGTTCAATGGTGGTTTACATCGGTCTATGATCCTAGCAGTCCTACAACAAGACCTGCGTTGTGGGGTTAGTTATTTGATGTAAATGGTCTTTGTAGCCCTTGTTGGGACTTTACTGTCGCAAGGGTTATGGCCGAGAAAGTGGGAAGGTCCATGGTGACATCGAGTATGAGAGGCTTTGACTCCTTTATCAGGGAGTCCGTCTGCTTATAGATTAGGTCGAGAGTCAATGGTGTTTTATGTCAGTCTATGGTCCTAACAGTCCTACAGCTAGACCTGGGTTGTGGGGTGAGTTATTTAATGTAAATGATTTTGTATCCCACGTTGGTGTTTGGGGAGACTTTAATGGCATAAGGGTTGTGGCCGATAAAGAGGGAGGGTCCAGGGTGACAGGAGTGACTGTGACTCCTTTATTAGGGAGTATCGCTAGAAAGATATTCCCCTTGCCCATGCGATGTTCACATGGTGTATGTATGGTGAGCGCTTGAAGGCTACGTGCGCATACATATCTCTCTTCCTTCAATAATAATTGGGAGGGGGATTTTCATAACCCAATTCAGTAGATGTTACTGACCTAATTCTGATCACTTTCCTATTCCCTAGAGTCCTATCATGTGAATTGGGGTTCGAATCATTTTAGATTTGAGAACATATGGTTGCCTCACCATACTTCTGGTAAGAACATGAAAGAGTGGTGAAGGGAATGCTAAATTCAGGGTAGAATTGTTTCGTGTTCACAAAAAAGATAAAATATGTGGAAGGGAGACTAAAGACTTGGAATAAAGTGGCGTTTAGGGATTTGACGCTTAAATAGAAGAATTTTATTGATGTAATAAAGGAGCTTGACATGATCGAAGAAGAGAGTTCCTTTTTAGATGATCCGATTACGAGGAGGGTTTGATTGAAGAATGAGTTTGAGGAGGTAATTCTGAAGGAGGAGACCAGTCGGAGACAAGGTGAAATTCAAATGGGCCAAGGAGGGTTATAGTAACTCTAAATGTATCACATCGTTGCTAATGGTCAGAAGAGGAAGAGATCCATAAAAGAATTAGAACTTAATAATGATACGATGGGATTACTAGTTTATATAAGGAGCTATTTAATGAAGAGGATCAGGCTCGAACCATCGTTGAGGGTCTTAAATGGGGTCCCATCCACTTGGAGAAAAGTGATTGGTTGAAGCGCCCCTTCAAGGAAGAGGAGATTAAAGTTGTGTTTAAAATGGAAAAAGATAAAGCCCCTGGGGCATATGGCTTCTCATTGGCATTCTTTGAGTTTAATTGGGATATTTTGAAGGACAACCTCATAAGTTTCTTTGTTGACTTTTTTGAGAAAGGATTTCTTTGTAAAAAGCAAAAACTCTAAATTCATAACCCTTGTTCCAAGAAGGAGAGATCTCTTAGGGTGAGGGATTTCAAACCATTTAATATGGTGGCCAGTGTTAATAAGATCCTCACAAGGTCTTGTACAAAAATTTGGCAGCGGTATTGGAGGACACTATACTTTTAGCTCAAAGTGCTTTCGCACGGGGGGAAGTAAAATTTGGATGCAACTTATAGCTTCTATGGGACTCAAACAGTGGTGCATTTTTCCTTTCATGTTTACTAGAGTAGCTTATATCTTAAGTATGCTTCTCACTAGGATGAGGAAGTGGATTAGATTGATGGTTGGCCAATAAGAAGAGAGAGGGTTACACTTGTAGTTTGTTAGCAACACAAACCTATTTTTAACTACATGGGATGGATTCACAAATTTCGTATCTTACTAAAAATCTTTGAAATGATCTTCGGGCTTAGGATTAACATGGGCAAGACTGTATTGGTATTGGTGAGGAACCTGAGATTTTATCGAGTCTATCTTCCTTTACAAGGTGCATGATTTAGGGGCGGCCATTCTTTACTAAGGTGTTCCCTAGGAATCGATTTGAGACCCCTTTTGCAATGGGTTTTAAAAAGATTGGATGTGTGGAAAAGTGTTTACGCCTTCAACGGAGGGCGAATCACCTTGATTCAGGCTTGCCTCTCTAGCATTCATCTTTATAACCTCTCCCAGTCTAGGATCTATTGTTAGCATAGATAATAGAATTGACAAAGTGATGACATGTTTTTTTGAGTCTAAAGTGGGCAATGATAAAAGATCCATTTGGTAAGTTAAGACTTACTTTCGAGCCCCCGATGAGGGAAGCTTGGGATAGGGATGTGTTTTCTAAGAACATATCTTTAAAAAATGGTCACAACAACTACCTTTCTTCAGCATATAATCATAAAAGGTAAATATGGGCGCAAGCATAATGGTTGGGATGTTAACTTAGGCACGAACATTACTCATGTGAGTCCTTGGAAATTCACATCCCGGAATTATGGACATTGAGCTACTTTGTATATTTTGAGGGTAGCATTGATAGGAGGGGATGGGTCGTAAATAGTTCTCTATGAAATTACTAAGTTGGAGTACCAAAGGGTTGGGAGGGTGGAGGATAAGGAAGTTGATTAGAAAATTATTACTCTTGAAGTCATCTTTTTTCAGGAGTTTAAGCTTGAGGTGGTGAAGAGTTGTGGGAGGTTAGGTTTAATAATTGGTAAAACATCCCTCCCTTAGGAGCTTCTAGAGGGATGATCATTATTTGGGACAACAAATATGTATCAAAGGTAGACACTGCTCGTGGGGTGTACACTCTATCGATGTGTTTTGAGGTGGGGAAAGGGCCACTGGTGAGTCACCTGATTTCTCCTGACTTTGATCAAATTTTTGGAGAGAGTTGTATGATGTACATGCCCTATGTAGCCCCCTTTGGGTCGTATGAAAGATTTTCATGTTATTAGAATGGTAGACAAGATGAAGGGAAATAATAGAGTTACACTAGTATGAGCGGTTTGATTTACTTAATCAAGGATTATGGATTAAGAGGAATTCCAAAAAGCAAATGCAAAATTCTCTTGGCCTGGTTCAAAGAAACGACCAAAGGCAATGCGCATTAGTCGTTTCTTATTTTGTAATGATTGGGAGGATTCTTTTCGTAGCTCGGTCTAGAAGACTAACTCAAGAACTATATCGGATCACTTAGATGGGGGTCATGTCGTTTAGGTTCGAGGACATGAACTCGGGACCTATCCCATATCACTTCCCAGTAACATTTAAATCTAGCCCAATTAGATGGGGGTCGAGCCATTTAGGTTCGAGGACGTGAACTCGGGACCTATCTCGGATAACTTCCTAGTAACATTTAAATCTAGCTCAATTAGATGGGGACCGTGACGTTTAGGTTCAAGAACATGTGGCTATCTCACCACAACTTCAAAAGAGATGTCATGGAGTGGTGGTTGGAATGCCACATTGATGGGGGGAAGAGGTTTATTTTGATTGGAAATCTGAAATTCGTCAAGGAAAAACTCAAAACATTGAACAACGATATTTTTGGGGATGTGAGAACAACAAAGAATAATATGCTCATCGAGATACATGACATTGATACAATTGAGGAAGAGATCCCTATAACGGTACATCAGCCTTTAAGGACGACAATTAAAGAATGAGCTGAAAGAGGTGATCATTAGAGAGTACTAACTAGAGGCATAAGTTACAGTTGAAATGGGTGAAAAGGGGGGATTGTAACTCCAAATTTTTCAAAATGAGGCAAATTAGAGAAGGAAGAGTTACATCAAAGAACTAGAGTTACGAGAAGGGTTAGTGGTGAGGCAACCTTCTTTGATTGAAGAAAAAATTATTTCTTTCAACAAAGAATTTTTTCACGAGGAGAACCAATACGACCTATTCTTAAGGTCTTGATTGGAACCCCATTTTCTTGGAGAGGAGATGGTGACTGGATCGTCCGTTGAACGTAGACGAGGTGAGGATTATCGCCTTAGAGATGGACAAGGATAAGGTTCCCAACCCGAATGGCTTATCATGGCCTTCTTTCAAGCAAACTTGGAGGTTGTGAAGGATGATGTCATGAATTTTTTCCACAAGTGGTTCTATGTAAAAGTCTTAATTCAACATTTTTCACTCTCGTTCCCCAAAAGGATTGACATATCGAGATCAAGACCTTTAGAACAATTAGCCTTGATTTTAGTATTTACAAGATCCATAAAGTCTTATCGAAGAGGTTGAGTGTTGTCCTTGATGAAACCAGATCTCTTTGGTGGCTAATGAAGTTATGGAAGACTTAAGGGGATAAGGAAATAAAGGTTTGCTTTTCGAGGTGGACTTTGAGAAGGTCTATGATAAAGTAAGTTGGTGTTTTGTAAAAAAAATTTGGAAAGGAGGGATTTGTGAAAAAGGTGGGGGAGATGGATTAACGGTTGCTTTCACTAACTCATAGTATTTTGTATTAGTGAACAGGCCAGGAATTATTTCTTGAGGGTTGAGGCAAGACCACTTTTCCCATTTCCTTTTCACCCTGGTGGTTGATGTGTGTTGATGTTCTAAGCAGAATCATTTCGAAATAGGAGATGGGCGTAGTGAAAGGGTGGTTTATCGGGAGAAAATAAGTCAATCTCTCTCATTCATAGTTTACTGACGACACCACTCTTTTTTTATCCTTTTTTTTTATTTGACAATAGGTATGGATTTCAGAATTTTTTACGTTATTGCAGATAATTAAGATCATTTCTAGCCAAGAAAATATATATGGACAAATGTGGCCTTGGAGGCATTGGGGTTGAGCCTCTGGATCTCTTGTCACTAACGAATTTGGTAGGATGTTCAAGAGCGGCTGATGACTTACCTAGGTGTGCCCAAAAGAGGAAATCCCAGAGTAGTGTCCTTTGGGAATCATGTAATGGAAAAAAATGCTAAGAGATTGGATGGATGGAAGAGTCTATTGTTCTTTATGGAGTGCATTACTTTGGTACAAGCTTGCCCCTTTGTACAACATATCTTTATCTTTGTTCAGGATTCTTGTTAGAGTCGTTGAGAGGATTGAGAAGATAATGAGAGACTTTCTTTAGTTTAGTGTCGATAATAATTGGAGAGACCCTTGATTAGTTGAGAGCAAGTTACCAGACCTCGGTATGAGAGAGGATTCGAATTGGAAGTCTGGTGTTAAGAAACATCTCTTTAAGGGTTAAGTGAATGTGGCAATTCCTGCGTGGGCCCAACTCTCTATGGCACAGGCTCATCGGGACCAAATTTGGTGTCCAAATAAATAGATCGAAAGTTAACACTGGAAGGTATGTCCCTTATATGAGTCCTTGGAAGTTCCTCTCTCAGATCTACTCTACTCTCCCTCCCTAATTCATTATAGATTAGGAGATGGATCTCTTAAATACTTCTTGGAAAACCTTTGGGTAGGATACTCTCCAATGTTAACCATTTTTCCTCACCTTTTTCATCTCTCCACCCTTAATGATGCGCCTATTTCTTCTTTCATGGATCAAGGGCCTAATTCCCTATCTTGGGACTTTCACTTTTCAAGTTTTTAAGAGCAATTTAGACTTTAGTAGCTCACTAATTCTGATTATTAGACTTTAGTACCTCGCGTTATTTTTTATTAACTTTGCCCCAAAATTGTTCAAGGTCTGTTTAACGATCAAGTTTTATGCACGTGACCCCCAAAAAATATATATCTTAAACAAATCTATAATTTAAGAAAAAGAAATGTTTAAGAAATTTAAAGGAAAAACAAAACCAAACAGCTTTGTCAACCCACACCAAACTACCATAGTGCCATCCCCCACCACAAGGTTCCCACCGGAGACACCACCCTCTCCATTGAGTACCACCTCCGGTGAAGCCTACATCATTCCCTCTCTCTCTCTGTATATACGCTCTTTATAAACCCTAACCCAATCTAAAAAAAATCAAGTCTAACAAACCCTCAAAGTCATTGGGTTTCAAATGTAAATGCATATTTGGATTTATCAATCGAGAGACTAAGGTTTGGTTTGGACTATATATCCGCGTTTTTGGGTTCATTTGGGAGATTTTGGTTTGATTAGATCTTGAGCTTGGTGTGGGTTTTCGTTGGTGAGTGGCTTGGTGGCACTAGGCAGTAGTGGTGCGGATTATTGGGAAGGAGGAGGCAAACAAGGAGAGAGAAAAAGACAAGATGCAACGGTGATTTTTTGTGCGGTTGTCATGGTGGGTAGATTTGGTGGCATTTTGGATTTTTTTTCTAACATTGATTTGGATTCACAGCTGCCAGAAGGTGGGTGTCCGGGTGGGGGTGGATTGGTGACATTGTTCTTTGACTCTGGTGGTGGTGGGTCGTTCGCGTTAGGGTGAAATTCAGATCCAATTGGTGGTATGCTAGTGTTGTTCTTGTGGGGTGGTGATGGGCGTTAAATTAGTTGTGGGGTTAGAGAAGAACTAATGTGGGGTGGTGGAAGCAAAGGGATTAGGGTTGGGAGAGTCGGGAGTGGACAGTAAAGACAATAAATGTACATTACTAATTGATGTTATTAATTCTTGTCATGTCTCTCACAAGCCTAACAATAGGATTTTGCCCATTGACTCGTCGGATACCTTTTCTTGCAAGTCTTTATTACCTCATCTTCTTAAAAGCCACCACTTCCCATCATTTCCTCTTGCTAATTTTATTTGGAAATCCAAAATTCCCCACAAGCTTAAGCCTTTTACATGGTCTATAGTACTAAATATATACACTAATGATTTGCTAAAGAAGCGGAGATCTTACATGGCATTATCTCTTGACATGTGCGTTATGTGTAGGCATGATAGTGACTCTCACTCATCTGTTTCTGCAATGATGGGGGACGATTGGGTATGTCTTGCTTCTTTAGAATCACTGTACTTACAACGGTTTTATATGTTTAGGAGAGGCAAAGACAAGTGTTTGTTATGTACTTGTTACTTGTTTGTTGTGTCTTGGGCGATATGGTTGGATAAAGATGCTAGGATTCTTCAAGGTGCTCTATACCTCTTCATCTTCCTATCTTGCTTCCTTGTGGGCATTTTATGGGCGTAATTATGGGGAATGACACTGAAAGGCTGCTTTACATTGATTGCTTTATTTATTTTTTACATTATTCTGTACTCATTAAGGGGACGCCTTGTCCTCAATCTTAATTCAATCCAAAAAATATCCTAGATTTACACTACTTACTTTCAATTCTCTGGCCCACTATAAAGTTGGTAATGGCTCTCATATATTCTTTTGACAAGACCATTAAGTGGGAGATTTGCCTTTGAAATATATCTACATGAGGCTATTATCTCTCTTTTTGGTGTCTTGTTGGGAGAATTGTATTCTTGGAAACTTCATTTGAACAGGAATTTTAATAAGAAACTTGATATCCTTAATTTTCTTCTTTTTCCTTGAACCCTGATGCCAAAATTCTGATAAAGGATTATATGGGTATCTTCTATTTTAAACCTTTTATACTAATCTTGTTGGTTCTCATACAGCTTTACGATTCCCTCTTGCAAATTTTATTAAAAAACATAAGATTAAGGCCTTTCATGGTCCATGGTGTTAAATAGGCTTAATACGAACGACATGTTATATGTGTGTATGTCTTAAAAGCCTCCTCTCCGGATATATGTGTTATCTGTTATGTGCTATCGGGCATCAACGACTCACACTCCCTTGTTCCTACATTGCCATATGGTGTGGCTGCTTTAGTAGTATCTCTTTGGGATGTTAGAAGGGAATTAGGTGTGTCTTTATTCTATTGAGGGGTTACTCATGCAACGATTTTACGGCCTTGGCAGTCAACGGGATAGATGGAATTTTTGGTTTTGATGGTTGTTTGTTGTCTATCGGGGTATTTGGACACAAAGGAACGAGAATATATTTCGAGGGAACTCACTCCCCATTCAGCTTCTATGGGATAGGGAGGTGTATATGTCATGATTGTGGACATCTGCTTTGCAGGCATTCAAGGGTCTTCCACTATCAAACTTGCAACAAAATTTAAAGGCTATTCTTCCTAGATTTTGTTTCTTTTTAGCAATTATGAGAACATCTTATCCTCATTAATTTGTACTTCCTCGTTGATTAATAAATTTTCTTTGTCTATCAAATAATTATCTTAACATTTCTGGGGGTAAAACTTGGGGGAAAATGTTTACTTAAAAGCAGTAAATTTAAATAAGGACTCTTGATTTGGAACAGAGGGAGTATTTCGTTACCACCAGAATATAAAAACAGAATCTACCTTGCGATCAACTGTCTAAGATGTGAGGAGACTAGCAGAGGTTAATATGGTATTGGAATAACTACCATCAAGATTCTTATTGCTGTCAATTATAGTCCCTGAGGTCATAAATATTGCTTCCTCACTTGGAAGAAAAGATAAACATGTATACATTTCATTAAATTCATATTATATAAAGAGATTATGCCATTGTCTGTCACCACTAAACCCTAACTTAAACCTAAATTAAAGATACAAGATAAATACATAAGATATAAACCTATCAGATAAATATCTTAATATTTTACAATTCTAATTAATCTAAATTGAACCATTATAAACACATAAATATAAAACCGAATTCAATGCAAAATTCCATATGACTAGGCATTCTCAACATCATTCTCCCCAGATTTTACAGATAAGCAGAAGGTAATGAAACCTGAGCCAGACTGGCCCTATCCATTGCAATTGAGAAGTTTGTAGCGTGAACGTGCAAGATCCACTAATAGCTAACTCCTTTTTGTCAAATGACAATTTTTGTATACCAATAAAAAAGGATAACTCGGGAAGATCCCGGACAGTCCCACATACCCAAACAAAAATGCAAATGACCTAAACCACAGTTGTCAAATTGGTCACATAGCAAGAACCCTTGCATCACATATTTCATTGTATCATAGA
The DNA here is from genome assembly GCA_949130495.1 of Sambucus nigra. Lineage (NCBI taxonomy): Eukaryota > Viridiplantae > Streptophyta > Magnoliopsida > Dipsacales > Adoxaceae > Sambucus > Sambucus nigra. The sequence continues at coordinate 2,797,112 of CASBWL010000485.1, forward strand.
TACTGTCCAAAACATTTTTAAAATACGCTTTAAATTGTATAGAGAGCACATCTTAAACAATATTTAAACATATTATAACTAATGCAATGATCAGGTACATCGTCCAAAGGTAAGACCTTTGCCTCAGTGGCAAAAAATGGGGCTTATCCAAAATGATTTAAATAAGGGCCAGTTGATAAATATCACATTCCAAGCAAGTTGGGCAAAAGTTATAACCTTGTGGGTCTTTCAGCAAATGTTGAAGTCCAGGAGAAGTGCAGCCTTGCTTTCAAGTGCACAATGCAAACTACAGAAGTAGTTACAACTAGGGAACAACACCAAGGTTCCAAACAAAGTGGGTAGCAGCTTTTGGCACGACTCAAACTTGACATGAAGTTGCCAGTTTAGGGAATTATATCTTGACACAGCCAAAAGTGTCGTGACCGTCTAACACGAACCATAAACGAATCGGGTGTCAAACATGACTAGCACGCTGTAGACAATATAAACCCGTGTAATAGGTATTGTTTGAAGAAAATGTTGAACTTTTACTCTATTTAGTATTGTATAATTTCTTGTAGCATAGGATAATATCTTTAACTTTGCACGTATTTGCACACAATGAACAACTAATTCTTAAATGTCTTGTACGTCGTATTTTTTATTTTATTTTTTGTTGAGGGGAGGGGAGATCGTTAGTTTTTTACTATACGGGTTTATGTGTATCAATCCAAACACGGCAAATTTAATAAACAGGTTGACTCAGTGATAATTTATTAGACATAATTAAATCGATCAAGTTAGGATTGGTCGGTATTCTACACGAACACGAAATAACATTCCTCCAAAGCTACAAAAGATCATAGGCGTTAGAGGCGCGCCTAAGCGCAAGTCACCTGTCTAGGCGAGGTGTCTTCAAAAAGGCGTGCGTCTATTGGGAAAGGCATGAGGAGGCGCAATGCACGCATCTAGGCGCACCCGATTGAAAATGTGTTTTGACCATAAAAATGTTGATTTTGTACGTTATTTGTTATACCTAGACCTTTTTTTATTTGACAAAGGCTGGGCTTTTAGTTAGCCAACACAACTAAAACTCGGAAAACAATGTAAAGAACAAAATTTTGCACTAAGCACCTAAGTATCACGAAGGAAGGGACAGCGGCAAATCAAGGTTTTTTCAACCTCATCTTTAGTGGTTCACTTGTTACTTTCTTCTTCTCCGTTTCTCCTTCACCCGATTTTGTTTGTTTCCTTAATTATTTTCCCTTTGATTTCTCTGTTCTTTTCTGTATTATTTCCTTTTTTCCTTTCTCTATTCTCCTTTGTTTCTGCTATTATGCCTTACTTTGGTGTTTTAATTGTCTATACTCTTTTTTGTTCTCTATCCATTTTTTATTTTTGGGGGGGCTTAATTTGTGATCTCTTTTCTTTTTTCCCTATATTTTTTGTGTTTTTCCTTTTCAAAATGTGTTTCATTTTTCCATGAAGAGGCATTGAATGTGTTACAATATATGTAATTTGGTTATAATTGACTCTATGGGAAATGCTTTGTGAATTTGTAATTGATTTGAGACTCCTTGATATAATATGTTATTGCCTTACAATCCTTCTTGAATTTCACGTTTTTTCTTCACATAATTTATTTGAAAATAATCCATCCCAACAAATTGTATATTTGAATACATGAATGATTAACCGTTGGGTCTTTTATGTGTCTTGTGCCATAATTTATGAGAAAGGTATTTTTTGCATCTTGGGGTTGCATGAAATCAAAGATGTATGTTTATTAGAAAATTGTCATTGATGATATGATAACATTATATCATTACATTATTTAAAATATGAATAAAAAAAATTCTAAGAAGTGTCCCCTTGCTTTGATCATGCGCGCACCTTGCACCTAGGCTTTGGAGAGACGCAAAATCTAATTTTTTATACCAAAAATGTACAATTTCACTATAAATTACAACTAAAATTTGAATAATTAGTTATAAATATATGCATATAAGTGTGGGTATCATATATTTTGATTAAGAAGGAGCAGTTCATATAATCCAAGTTTCGAGGGACTAACGAAACCTTAAAAATTTATAAGATTTTGATAAATTGCTAAGCAAATTTTAGAGGGGCGGTCTGATGGAAATGGGCCCTTTTTAGGGTTTAATGCATTTTATTTTCTTTTGTTAATTTTATTTTATTTTGTTATTGTATTTTCATTCGTTTTGCTTTAGTATTTAAAGGTAAGGAGTAGTAATGGCATTTTCATAATTAGGGCCTTAGCTAATAGTTTAAGCTACTCCTCCCCTTTAAATACCCCCATGTAAGCCTCATTTGAGGTAGACTTAAATTTTGAAATAGAAAAGAGTATTTCTCTCTCTAAAAAGTGTGTGTTTAGATATTTTTAGGAGCCTTTTAACGAGTAGTTTACGTCAGATTGGTGTCAGAGAGGGTGTCTCTCCACATTGGTGTTTGGGGTATCGGTGTATTTGTATAAAAAATCGTACGCCACTCGCAATGGCTCCCAAGAAATCCAAAAAACACAATGAAGATATTCAAGAATGGAGGCACATGATCGAACAACAAAAACAAACCCTAGCCCGAACCCAAAAACTCAACCAAAAGTTCTATCTCCTCATCTAACTCCTAACCATAGTCTTCCCACCACCACCACCACTACCACTTCCCCAACCCTAGCTTCCCCCGCTCAAACCTCCCCCTGCTTCCCCAAACAGCCCGCCAAATACCCTACTGGTCTAAAACCAACTGCCAAACCAAACCCTAGCTTACCCCACCCAAAAAAAAACAATCGAACCCCAAAAGTCCCAAACTCGAACCCCCAGGCCAGAACCCTTCCCAAGTTCCCCCACCCCCTTCTGAACCTCAAAACGGCCCGAAAAGCCTAGGGTTAAGCCCTAGTTGTGCCCAAAATCTGTTTGGGCTGACATATCAAAACCCAAACCCATTTTTGTGCTATGAAACCGTGAATTTTGACCCGTGTGGCGACTTCTAGGTAGGGGTGTTCACGGGTCGGTTCGGGTCGGTTTTGGACCCTAATTCAAACCGAACTGATCGGTTCGGTTTTGGAAAAGGTCAGACCGAAACCGAATCGACTATAAAAAACCCGTCGGTTTCGGTTCACGGTGGTTTCGGTTCGGGTCAATTTCGGGTCGGTTTTCGACGGTTTCATGTTTGGGCCGGTTTTTTTAAGGGCGGTTTTCGGTTTGGGTCTGTTTTTAAAGATGGGTAATGGTTTTTGGATATAAAAATATAAGTTATTTAGGTTTTTTTTAATATATATATTGGTTTTGGGTCGGTTCGGTTTGAGTCGGTTTTTCCCACGTATAAACCGACAACCGAACCGACATGGTCGGTTTTTTATATCCGTAAACCGTAGGCCGAACCGGGCTAAAAAAACCGGCGGTTTCGGTTCGGTTCGGGCCGATTCGGTTCGGTTTTCGGGTCGGGCGGTTTTTTTAACACCTCTACTTCTAGGGCTGATTTGGGTGAAGAAAAAGAGAAGAAGAAGGAATAATAAAGAAAATTGTGGGTTGTACACTTCTCAACTTTCAGAAATTATTTTGGTCCCACACGAGTTTTTTTTTTTTGCACTTTTTTGGGAATTTCCTCATGAGTCCCCAATTGTTTTAAACGCTCGAGAACGAGCTTGGTTTTAAGAGGGAGAGAGTGATGGAAATGGGCCCTTTTTAGGGTTTTATTGCATTTTTTTTTGTAAATTTTCTTTTATTTTGTTGTTGTATTTTCATTTGTTTTGCTTTAGTATTTTCATTTGTTTTGCTTTAGTATTTAAAAGTAAGGAGTAGTAATGAAATTTTTGTAATTAGGGCCTTAGATTATAGCCTAAACTACTCATTCCCTTTAAATCCCCCCATGTAAACCTCGTTTTAGGTATACCTGAATTTTCAAATAGAAAAAAGTAATTATCTCTCTAAAGCAGTGGCAGAGCCACAGTGCTCCCGACCTGGGCACGTGCCTAGGCCAGAAACTTAATTCCCAGATTTTTTTTATACACAGGTCTTAGTAGGGTATTATGACAACCGACCCAAAAATCTGATATAAAAAGCCCAAACACATGTCTTAGTAAGGGCTATAAACAATAAAAGCCGAAAAAACCCCTTCTCATTTATCCCTTTCTCTTCATTTCATATTAACTCATTCCCACAATACAAAATCAACTACACGCAGCAGGGCAACCATTCATCTTCTTTACCCCTCTCTTTAAACTCCATATTTATTTAAAATACTCACAATACTCTCATCAACCAAATATATTAAAGATCAAGAGGTTTGTATTCTTTTTTTTTATTCATCTAAATTTTATTTATTTAGAATTTTTTTATCCGTGTAATTTTTTTTGTCCCTCTAATTTTTTTTATTAATCCGATTTATTTAACAACATTATTTTAATATCAGGTTGTATTCGTTTTTTTTTATTTAGGATGATTCTTAGTCTTTTTTTTTATTAAGTTGTTTATTTATGGTCATGTTATTATCAATCTGGCATTAACTTAAAAATAATGTTGTTAATTATTAATTTGTAATTAACTTAAAAAATGTTATTAATCTATTAACTTGAAAAAAATTGTTATTAATCTGTCATTAACTTAGAAAAATATTATTAATTATTAATCTGTTATTAACTTTAAAAAAATGTTGTTAATTTTTTGTCCTAAAAGCTGTTATTTTCTGTGTTAAATGCAGTTTTTTTTTGTGTTAAATGTTGTTAATATCACCTCTTAATAAGTTAATGATGTTAATTTTTTATTCAGTTATGGAGAGATTTTTTAAAAGGGCTCGTGAAGATTCGGTCGAAGCGCCAGTGTCCACTCCAATTGACATCAATGTTGTTCAAAATGAGCCTAGCCCAAATATAATTCCTCGAAGCCGTAATAATATTGACTTGTCAAATCTTCCTTCCGATCCTATTTTACGGCCACACATTTCAGATTATGATGTTAATTATCAAGATAAAATTAGACGATCATACTTGCAATTGGGTCCTTGACAACCATATTCACATACATTTCCTAAAACAAATATTGGAAACAAGGTTCGTCGTTTCAACACGGATTGGTTTGCTGAATTTGCTAGTTGGTTGGAATATAGTGTGAAGGAGAACTCCACTTTTTGTTGGGTTTTCTACTTATTTTATGATGAGTCTCCCAACATAAATAAAAGTGATGTATTTGTTAGGGGTGGATTTAGTAATTGGAAGTGCAAACGGAGGCTAAATAAGCATACTAGTAGTATTGGTCATCACACGGCGTACATGAGGAGTCAGAATTTATTGAATCAAGATAAACATATTGAGACAATAATTCATAAGCAATTCAATGAGTGCCAAGTTGAGTACCACCGAAGGTTAGTTGCCACAATTGATGTAGTGCGATTTTTGTTGATACAAGGGTTATCTTTCCGTTCTCATGATGAATCAGAAAAGTCGATGAATAAAGGTAACTTTCCTGAACTCTTAGAATTTCTTGCTCGTAGGGAGGCATTTGTTAATAACGTTGTACTTAACAATGATCCTGGAAATTTAAAATTGACATCTCCCGATATTCAAAAAGATGTTGTAAATGGAATTGCTAGTGCGGTTATTAAAGAAATAATAAATGATCTTGGGGGGGATTTATTTGCAATATTAATTGATGAAGCACGAGACGTGTCGATTAAAGAACAAATGGCTATTGTTGTGCGTTATGTGGATAAGAGGGGTTTTGTGATTGAAAGATTTATGGGCATGGTCCATGATCCGGACACTACGTCTTTGTGTTTAAAGGCCTCACTAGATCAATTTTTCAACAAACACAACTTGAGTATAAAAAATTTACGGGGTCAAGGTTATGATGGGGCAAGTAATATGCAAGGGACCTATAACGGACTCATGAAAAGGCTCACATTCTAGTAGGTACTGCGACCTAAAAAATAACTGAATGGCGGATTTGTTATAAGATGGATATGAAATATGACTAAGGTCTGTATCCTTTTCTCTTTAATAGGAAGACCTCATTCTTCCTTAGGTAATGCATAATAAGCCTTCCAAAAAGAAAATCTACATTTGTCCTCTCGCATTTAGCTGCAACCTTCATAACTTCATATAAATGGTCTGCTAAATCTACTTTGATATCGGTTTCGATAGCATAAAGGAGTTTTCTACTATCTTTTTTTACCATTCCTGGGTGTAAGGTAGGATCAATGTTCGATGACATATAGTATCCACGAACCAAGCTATGGTGGTCTATGAGCTTGTTTTTCCACACTTCCTTACTATCATTGGCCAACGCTTTGGTTACTTAATCAATGACGGACCTGCATCTTTAGGGTAGGGGTAACTGTAAGGACCATATTTCCAATTGAGTCTTAATGCAGTTTTGACTTATTCTTGGAACAAAACACATTTGAGTCATAGGCAGATTTTTATAGTTCGATCACTACGAGACTTTGACTCGTCGAAGATTAATTGAAGACGCTCCGTCAAAGCTACAAGGAATTAATCATACCGAAGTTTAATTGGTCCAATGTCTCGTCTTCAAGGTTTAATTGCATTCCGAGATCACACAGGTATGAATGCATAATGTTAATGAAACTCAAAATTTTATTTTACAAAAATAAGGATGTTATTTATAAAGAAAAAATGTTTTTAAAAGTGGTTGGATTAGAGTTTACACTTCATTTAGAGCTGATAAGGTTGGATTAGAGTTTAAATTGGTTTGGACTCTAAAATCAGGGGACTGTCGTTCGAAAGAGAGATGCTATCATTTAAACGACGTAGTATCTCTCTCGAACGATATCCCCCCCACCGCCTTAAATTAATTATAAAAAATCGTTCTCTGTTTCCTCGAAGGGTATGTAGTGCAAAAAATAGGTTACGATACAGAGAGGTTTCTGAACAAAAGTTTTCTAAGTGTTTTCACTACAAAATAACCTTAGAGTTTACAAAGATCTGAGTTATCATTACCATATGTTTATGTGATCTTTGTTGCACCAAGTTGGGTTTGTTCAACACTTAAACATTGCTGGGTTTGTAGTGGAGAAGCAAAGAAGGCTACTTTCGTGTTCAATATCGTTGACGACACAAGGCCGTATCGGTGGATACCGAGGCATTCGTGGAGGTGACTGCTATGGACGAGCATCGTGGAAGAAGTTTACTTTCCGCGTGGGCACTATGAAGATTGGTAGAAGATCAGAGGAGCATCAAGTCTTGTGGGGATCGAGTCGTTGTATACGACTACCGTCTGACTTTGTAAAACCTTTGTCATAGTGATTGTCTGGCCTGGGTCGTCCGAGGTTTTTTCCCAATTAGGGTTTTCTTCGTACATTGGTGTTGTGAGTATTGGTTTTCTTAATTTTACTTGCTTTAATCACAAGTTTCATGCTTAGGGTTAAACAAGATAAAATCTGGTTAAGTTAATTAATGTCACAACTTGGTTTGATAAAATTGAAAAAGATTTTTTCAAGAAAAGAAAGTTGGTTTGCATTCATCCTTAACTTAATTTCGCTCAAGAAAAAGTTTGTTTTTAAATATTTGGGGACCTATAAATTGGTATCAAAGCCAGAAATACATTTTTATTGTGTTTGATCCCTTTTTGCTTGTAAGGATGAATTTTGGTGGTTATGATAATTTTCGTACTCCTGTTTTTTATGGCACTAATTATGCTTATTGGAAAATGCAAATGAGAAGTGCTTTAAAGTATATTGATGAGCGTGTTTGGTTAGAGGTTGAAAAAGGTTGGACACCACCTGTCACATGACAGGGTGAGGTCACTAGGTTGAAACCCATTGAGTAACGGGCTGAGATTAAACATAGGCTTGCATAGTATAACTCTAAAGGTCTACACGTTATTTCCTCACATGTCACACCTAAATAATATAATCGTATCATGACTTGTGAAACTTCAAAAGAATCTTCAGATACACTTGTACTAACTCACGAGGGCACGAGCATGGTTAGGGCGTCTAAGTTGTAAAATATCAGTACACAATTTTAGACGATTAAGATGTTAGAGAGTGAGACGTTTGATGAGTTTTACACTAGGTTGTCCACTATTGTTAAAGAAACATTTAACATAGGGGGGAAAATTCCCGATAACCAAGTAATTAAGAAAATTTTGAGATCATTGTCGAGTAGGTTTGATGCGGAAGTGACTGTTATGAATTCACTTGGTATGCTTAACTCGTCGAAACTAGAAGAGATCATAGGAGACCTTCAAACCTATGAACTCGACATGTTTACCTCCAAGCAAGTGCCAAATAAAGAAAAGGGCATTTCTTTCAAAACCCAAAAGGAGGAAACTAAAGTTTTGAATGACGACTCTGATTCCGACTTTGAGGATGTCGTCATTTTGGCAAGAAAGTTCAAGAAGTTTCTTCAAATTCATAAGCAATCGAAAGATACCAAAAAGTTTGAGAAATTCAAGAACAAGGAAGGCTCCACACCTAAGGATAAGAGTGAGAAACCTAAGAGAGACGAGTCTGATAGGTGTTTCAGGTATGAGAGGTGTGGTCACAAAGTAGCTGAGTGTCCCACTAGACTTAAGAAAGAGGTTAATAAACCAATAGCATACAACGCCACCTTAAGTGATAGTGAACCGGGAAGAGGGATAGGATTCCCCCATTGAGCGTAACTTTATTGCGTTTATGGCTTGTCATGTGAGAGGCGACGATATATATTCCCACGAGGATACTCATGTGCATGACACTTCCGAGGCTGTTGAAAGTGCTTCCCGAGAGGATGAGGGTAATGAGAGCGAGGATGAGGAGATCAACGTAGGAGAGTTGCAAGTTGCATTTCGAGAGTTGTTTCAGGAGACGGTGAAGGTGAAAAAGGCAAACTCAAGATTACAAGCTAAGTTGAAAGAGCGTGCTGTAGAAAATAATGATGCATTAATTGAGGATCTTAGGGCACGGGAGAAGAAGCTTAGGAAGAAGCTAGAGCACGTTAAGAAAGAGAGAGACACCCTTAAAGGTTTAATGGAGGCCTTGGAAAAGGAGTTTCTAGAGTTTGAGGAATCTAGGCGTCTACTCGAGTCTAGGATTACGGAGGTGGAGGACAGTTTCAGATACTCATCTAGAGTTAAGTTTGACTTGGAGGCTAGAAGTGAGAAATTGGATAGGATGTTAGGCACCGTACAAGTCCAGAAAGATAGGTTTGGTATAGGCTACGACGAGAGAGTTCCCAACCCCAAATACAATACCATTCGTGTGAGAGAGCCACATAAGAATGTTAGACTAGGTCCACATGTAGGTCTCTTTCCATACCATCGCTACACTTGCACGTTTTGTGGTAGGAAAGGTCACCTTAGAAAGTTTTTCTATGACCTTAGGAAGGCTCCTTGAATGTTTAGGAAGTTTAGGAATAAAGTTGCCCCGATTCCCCCCACCCCCATGTGTCATTACACACCTACTTGGGTTTAGAAGTCAGATTTGGGAATAAAACTTCATGATTCTCATTTGGTTACACTTGATTCTTCCCATGCTAAATCTAAAGGTTGAGTGTATTACCATGTTTATTCATTTGTATTATATTTTTCATTTATTGTATCTCATTTGAAAAATACAAAAAGATTTTGTTTTTGATAAAAAATTTGAAAAGATTTTTGGTTTTAAAAATTTTGAGAAAAACACAAAAAGATTTTTCTTTTATTTGAGTCAAAATATTTTGAAAAAGCCAAAAAGTTTTTCAGTTTTGTTTTGTGTCATGAGTTAACATGTTTGATGTGGCATATTGGTGTGCTTAGACCTCCTTCCTTCCATTATCCATGTGGCTAGGACATTTGATCATTATTATCGATACTTAGAATGATCTTAACCATTGTTTTATGGGGTTGTTTTGAAGTTTATATGTGTTTTGATTCGACTTTGTGCATATGCCATGATTGCATGCATGCACGAGTTTTATATGGATGTTTGATTTCTCTTGCATATTTGAGTTTGGTGAGACGTTCTTATCTCAATTTTGTCACCTATGCATAAGTAGACTCAAGGAGAGGTGTGCATGCTATAACCATTTACCGTGAGGATTAAATTGAAAAAATGACGAGTGTTCACGGGAGAAGGCTGCAAGAGTGTAAAATTGACTCCTCCTGAAAGCCACCATTTAAAAGAGCCCGAAAAATTCATAAGGTAATAAAAGATTCATATGCCAAAAATTGGCCAAATTGTTTTAGTTCATTCATAAGAAAATATGATATATATATTTGAGGGAGTTTGGATCGATTAAAAATTTAAACGGATTTGCACAAAGAATCCTAATGTTGAAAAATCGTGTCATGATGTTATTGTTTGTAAAATCATCAAAATTCCAGATTCGTGTGCATGATGTTTGTTTAATTCATTAAACTCACACTTTAATTGTCACATATGGCTATAATAAAGTTTGATGATAGATTGCTATTGATAAGAGCTTCTTGATCATTTTGATGTGTTGGAATTATGATTCATCTATTTTAGTTCACGCACATACACTCCATGTTCATGTTTAGGCACATCGATACTATGTTGGCATGTTACTCATATTTGTTTGTTTCGAGTTTTAGTTTTGCTACTGTTTTGTTACTGTTTCGCAGTTTTGAGCTCCTTCCAGTTAGAATTTTTAGGATATTTCTTCACTGGGCAACACTGTTTAATTTTCTGGGGAAACTACGAGAGTTTTTTTATGTCATTCAAACGATATATGTCTTTGTTCGAGAGATGTCGCTTCTCGTTCAAACGACATCTCTGGCTCGTTCGAATGACAACCTATTTGACCAGTTTGACTTTTTTGGTTGGCTTATTCTGTTTTAGTACCATGTTGCATATTGATTCATATTTTGTTACTGGGTTTCTGTTTATGCAGTTTACTTCAATCATTGACATGTTTTGTTGTATTAGTTAGTTTTGTCACACCTTCTTAGACTCATATATTTTTGTGTGATTCATTGTTTGGTAGCTAGTGTTTTGACATTGTTTGATCATATTTAGCTGGTAGTTTCATGTTTATCTAGCGATTCTTCGCAATTGATTTAATCAAATTGGTATATCAAATGCTAGATTTGTTTATCTTTTCACCGGATTGTTTATTCGAGATAAAAAGGGGGAGAGATGTCTGTGATGTAGGGGGTGTTTTGTGTGATTCATTGTAGGGGGAGTTTTGTGTGTTTGACTTGATATCCTCATTTATATATTTGCACATATTGGTACCATATTTTTTTCACATAACAAATGATTTGGATTTGATTTTTTGTATTGATTTATATCATTTGTTCCTCCATACTTCACTAGGTATTTGTCTGTTTCATGTGTGTATGTATGCTTAAAGAGATTCGAGATTCCAAGTCTACATCACATTCAGACATTTAGAGACAGTTTCATGCTTGCCGGTTCATTATTTATGAGTCTTATCCGGCACTGATGATGTAATTTTATTTTTGGGTTTATGGGATGGGATTTAAGCGTCATACGGCTTGACGGCCCGGCTTAGGCATTTCACTGTTGGTTTTGTTCCGGAATAGTCAAAGGGGGAGATTTGTAAGGACCAAATTTCTAATTGAATCTTAATATAGTTTTGACTTATTCTCGTAACAAAACACGTTTGAGTCATAGGTAGATTTTTATTGTCCGATCACTACGAGACTATGACTTGTCGAAGATTAATTGAAGACGTTTCGGCAAAGCTACAAGGAATTAATCATGCCGAAGTTTAATTGGTGCAATGTCTCATCTTCAAGGTTTAATTGCATTCCGAGATCACCCTGGTATGAATGCATAGTGTTAATGAAACTCGAAATTTTATTTTACAAAAATAAGGATGTTATTTTTAAAAGAAAAAATGTTTTTAAAAGTGTTTTACATGTTTACACTTCGTTTAGAGCTGATAAGGTTAGATTAGAGTTTAAATTGGTTTGGACTCTAAAAATAGGGGACTGTCGTTAGAACGACAAATGCTGTCATTCAAAGGAGAGTTTGTGTCGTTCACACGACACAGTATCTCTCTCTAACGAGATCCCCACCCCCACCTTAAATTATTTATAAAAAAGCATGCGCTGTTTCCTCAAAGGGTGTGTAGTGTAAAAAACAGTTTACGATACAAAGAGATTTCTGCTCAAAAGTTTTTTATGTGTTTTCACTACAAAACATCCGTAAAGTTTACAAAGATCCGAGTTATTATTACCATATGTTTATGTGATCTTTGTTGCACCAAGTTGGGTTTGTTCAACACTTAAACATTTCTGGGTTTGCGGTGGAGAAGAGAAGAAGGTTACTTTCGTGTTCAACATCGTAGACGACACAAGGCCGTATCGGTGGATACCGAGGCATTCGTGGAGGCGACTGCTGTGGACGAGCATCGTGGAAGAAGGTTAATTTTCGTGTGGTCCATGTGAAGATTGGTAGAAGATCAGAGGAGCGTCAAGTCTCATGGGGATCGAATCGTTGTATAAGACTACCGTCTGACTTTGTAAAACCTTTGTCATAGTGATTGTCTGGCCTGGGCTGTCCGAGGTTTTTTCCCGATTGGGTTTTTCCTCGTACATCAGTGTTGTGAGTATTGATTTACTTTATTTTACTTGCTTTAATCAAGTGTTTCATGCTTAGGGTTAAACAAGAGAAAATCTGGTTAAGTTAATTTGTGTCACAACTTGGTTTGGTAAAATTGAAAAAGAATTTTTCAAGAAGAGAAAATTGGTTTGGATTAATCCTTAACTTAATTCCGCTCAAGAAAAAAATTGTTTTTAAATATTTAGGGACCTATAGTAACTAAGATTTTTAGCCCGGGGAAGACAATAGTATTGATCAATAACCTTTGGAGAAATAATCAATTCATTCCCCAAATATAAGCCGTAATACACGAGTAACTCGATCCATAATCCCCAAAAGTCACGAATGCATAAAACTCTCGAACTAAGTCGATGTATCCCAACTCGATTTAAGTACCACTACACCAAAACTAGTGACTTGTCACTATAAAAAACCTTGACAAGTTGCACTTGTCACGGTATAAAACTGTGACATGGATGGGGGTGTCAACTTTTTTGTCACGGACGTGTCACGGTCAAAGTCCGTGATAAGTTTTCCTCGTCACAGACTTGTCACGGTCAAAGTCAGTGAAAATACTGGGCAACAGTGAAAAAAACTGTTGGGCAGTATGACCACTGCCACTGCTCATCAATATTTTATTGCCTGTTACAGAAACCATATGATATATATCTCAACCAACATTCATTCATTCATAATAAACAAATACTAATCTTTCATTTATTCATAATAAACAATAAAGAGCATTCAGTATTCAACATTCAATATTCAATATTCAGATTCACAATAAACAAATACTAATCAAATTATTAAAAATTGTACGAATGCCGCACTGCTCATTCAACCACACGGGTTCATTCTCTTTTCCCACGTACACAAGCGTGATGCTGACCTATGCCTCGTGTGATTGCAACGGACGATTATGAACCATAGTACCTGGGATTTTTTCGGATCCCTCAACCCCCTGACTATTCTATCGACATCCTCGTGTGTCTACTATATACACAGTAGGCCAACTAATAATTGAAAATGGCCTCGGGACGACGGGGGTATGGGTGGGGGTGGCGAATAAGTCATATGGAGATGAAAGGGATATTAGTGAGGGTGAGGGTGTGAAAGACGGAGCAGTGGTTCCCTCATCCACCACTTTCTCCTTGCTTTTACTTGAGCTGGACTCAACGTGGCATTTAAGAAAATGTTTGACATACGCAAACATTTTTTGCATTGTTATCTCCAAGTTGTCAAACTTCTCGGCATTGTTAATCGCCAACTTTTACACCTTGCATCTCGGCCCAGCGTTGCAGAGAACTTGCATGTCGCCAACTTTTCCATACAAGCAGTCACCCCTGAGTACGTCCCTTATGATCCTGCTTGAGAACTTGGCTTAGTGTGTTTGTAGCCAGAGATGCCTTGTAGTCATCACTCTAGGAGTTTTGCACTTCCCTAAGTTTTTCCCAAAACAATAAAAAAGTACACACTTAGATAAATTAATAAAAGTATGTGATTATAAAATTTTATTTTTATAATGTAATTAAAATTTGAAATTACAATAGTGGCGTCCACGTTCGGATTGACCTTTGCATCCTTCCCCTTCTTCGTTTGAATTTACATATAGGCATCGAGCCTATGTGGCTTACTCCTAGGGCCACTCCCCGTCTCCTGAAATAAATTAATGCAAAATTAGTAAATCAGTATATAATTATAATTACATAGATTAAAATAAAACTAAAATGATAGAACATTCAAATTTACCATCATGTGTTCTTCCTCGGTGTAACATGTACGCCCAGAGTAGTGTACATCAAACTTTTTGGCCTGATTATCCCTCCCCGATTGACGAGAGGACAATTGCCTCTCCGAGACCTCATTATTGACAAACTATTATCAGCTTGCCAATGGGATTGGATCCTTCGAGGGTTTCATGTCCCTAAGTTTCAAGATGGACTCCCGGTCCTGGCCAAAGTATCGTATGCGCATGTTTTTCTTCCATGTTTTATACTGATCTCTTATTGTTACAACGCGGAGTCGCGTAAATGCGGGGGCAAGCCAAATTGTTCATGTCAAACAAATACAAAACAAAAAGAAGGTGAGTTAGTAGTATTTAAATTATAAAATATAATAAAATATAAATATAAATACAAACAATAAAAAAGTGAACAAGTACCTATAATGCCCCCCAGATGGCCATTTTAAGCTCGTAGGGCACCTTCCTCCAATCCATGTATTCATGGCCAATAATTGTCTTTAGCAACTCCTGGGCCCTAGCTTGTAATACTGTCTTGTTCTCCACTACGGTTCCCAATTTTCTCCACTTTGGAGGCCTAGTGCTAGACGAGCCTTCCTCAGCCTCGCTTCCCTGATGCATTGATGTAGAAATTTTCTGCAAAAATTGTTTCTATTAGTAGAAAGATATATATGAGAAAATGATCAAATCCAAATGAATAAAAGCATTAAAATGTCATCCATTAATAACAAAGCAGTAGATGAATAAAATTAACGACATTCTAAGAATATAAATCCATATCATAAACCAAACTAAGCATTGTTTCAAATAATTGGAATACTTATTACAAATTTAAAAATTCTTTCAAATTCGGGTCATGTTACAGACTTGGAATTAATTCTTAAAGTGATTGAAATCTAAATTAACGTATTATATTTATGGCCACTCATTTCCAACTATTTTGACCCATCCAGACTCAACCGTGCACTCCGAATTACCATCCAAAGTAATTTATAACATTCTCCGAATTATTGACCTCAAAATGCAACACAAAATAATTCAAAATATAAAATCTCAATTCGCCAAATTAAGAAATTCCTCAAATTAAAAAATTTCTCAAATCATGAATTTAATTCCTCCAAGTAAAATAAATTCATTTTCTCCCAAAATATTATTTAATTAAAGGTCTTTGAATTTTCGGGGTGTTACATACTCCCCCCCCCCTTACAACGAAATTTCGTCCTCAAAATTCAAATGAGTTTAGTGCTCCCAGTCTCAACTAGCCCCGCAATCACTTACCCTTAGCATTGCTACACAAAGTTATTAAGCGAATGTAATTAACCAGAGCACCCATACACCCTGTACCCGTGCTTAACCGCATGAAATGAAACTTCGCATTTACTAGCCCTTAATTCGTTATATAACTTCAATCCCACAGTTATAACATTCCAAATACCCTCCTCTCGGCATGAAATTATACATATCCACTCTTAAACAAAAAAAACATACCCTTCCGCGCCCTTACTATCACTAGTTTCCTTTCGCGAAAATTAAACCCGAGCTATATCTCTCCGCTCAACAATAAGTCCAACCACCCCGAATAACATTAGAAATTTCCCTACTCCCCGGGATTTCAACTAACAACACTAACATATGACTATGTAACACATCATAATCATATACACTCGTTTATATATGATATACCTTATCTTAGGTGAATCCTAGCAAAGATAATTCATACCCCGGTACCGCGAACATTCAATCTTAGTATAATAACCCACTATAGCCCTAAATTATATCTAACTGGTTGAAACTTTGAAAAACATCCACACTACTCCCCGAATTCTTGAATGTAAAAAATATCTGATATAATGCAACCTCTATAGATCATTTTATTCATAGATATATACCTCGTTAATTTTATTGGTGTGACACCCCGCCTAATTAAATACCGGGTGATCAGTCCTTTATTAAATTATAATCAAGGTGAACGGCTGGTTCATTCTTAGCATCACTGTCAAAAAATAAACTTTCCAATTTAACACCCTACATAATTAAGCTAAGTGTCAAAATCATTAAAACATTATTTCCATTTCATTTAACCAAATTATAAAACCCTTAATAATTAACAGTTTATGAATCACACAATTTAAAAAATACTGGAAATGAACCCTCAATAATTTAACCATTCAGACAAAAAATACCATCTTTAAAACCATAAAGGAAAAACCATCCTGACAGTAATTAAATACCAACGAGTAAAATACTAAAGATAAATGAACATAATCTCTAACCAATTCAACTAAATAAGGAAACGGGCGACACATGCCCAAACTAATTAGAGCTGGAATAAGAGTGGAATCAACAATGAGGTCGTCTAAGCAATGGCCTGCAACTCCCACATAAGCTGCAGCACGTCCAATCAAAAGAACCCAAGCATGACGCCCCTGTGGCTGGGCATCTGTAATATATATAAGAGAGAAGAGATAACAGGAAATGGGTTAGAGCCCGATTGTAAAACAATTTTAAAATTTAGTTTAGCAAGTATTGAAAATGCTTACCGGCTAATGCAACAACCATTCTAGTATGTGACACTCTCTTGAGAATTATCACCTCTCATCTAGTGTGCACGTCAATCTTACTACTAAACCTCATAAGTCCATCTCACTTCCATAGAGTTTTATCTCGCGAAATAACAGGGTAATAATATTTAGTTTAGAAAACTAATGTCTTCAAGATTCCTTACCCTATTTAAAACAATTCAGTACCATTATGAAGTTCCCGAACATTAAGAGAGTTGAGACATTTATTCATTTCTTAATTACTTATACGCATAGTAGAAAGTTCCCATGTAAATATAGGTATATATATTAGTCTCACATATAATATATACACTAACGGCACCGCACATAAAATCTATGGTGCTGGCGTACTCTGCTATCAAGTCCCCGTATCACTCATACTAAGAGAAATACTAGTTCGGAATCATTCTCGAACAGTATTAACACAAAACACATACAAATGGAGGCAAAGCATAGTTCCCGGTCCTAAGAGGTCAGCACATATCCTCACGTCTCTTAGGACCATCTGACTATCACTCAGATAACCTGTAATCAAGGATACTATCTTCTAGGGTACAAGTCGTTATCCCCCATAAAGGTCCAATCGAGATAAGCCTGTCCCGGCGCGAAAACCCCCGTGATAG
This sequence comes from Sambucus nigra, assembly GCA_949130495.1. Classification (NCBI taxonomy): domain Eukaryota; kingdom Viridiplantae; phylum Streptophyta; class Magnoliopsida; order Dipsacales; family Adoxaceae; genus Sambucus; species Sambucus nigra. Next base: position 2,814,547 of record CASBWL010000485.1, read on the forward strand.
CAAGTAGCTCGGGTACGATTTTTACACAGATATATAATATATGCACAACCACACAGTCATATATATATAAATACTCATATTTCTAGGTTAGGTATGCCCACGACCCAAAATTTTAATTATCCGTCCTTAGCGCATTTTACTTGATTATTTTGCATAACGAACTTGCTATATTTATATTCTCATTTATATTTCACTACATACACACTCCCCCTCTCTTGAAGTATCCTAAGTAAAGTTTCAGTAGACGTACACTCACTTATCTTCTGGTCTAACTCTCTTACGAGTCTCAATATATTATTTAAATGTTTGCATAATCCCAGATGGGTAAATCACATCCCTTTAACCCTTTATTTCATTTTACATTAAATTCCCACTTATTGTTGTTTACTAAAACCCTACTGGTCCTATTTATATCCCAAAATGTTCTAACAATAATACTCAAGGGTTACTACGCATTTTAATCAGAATAAAACATTATAAGAGGAATGTACAGTTTTCCAGGTGGGGTCGACCGATTGAGGGAAGGGGGTCGATCGATCGATCAGCCGATCGATCGATACTCTTGGGTCGATCGATCGATCGATGCGAAAACTGCATTTATCCAGTTACGGGTTTGCCTCTCCAACCTTAACGAAAACTTCATATTTGATTCCCAAACTCCCAATAAAAGTTATTACCAGTACCATACACTTAAATACACGATTCTCCACGAAAAATATGTTTCAATTCATCAATTATAACTATATAATGGGGTAAAATTTGTCTAGACTTCTACAACCCCAATTTCTCTTTTTCTTTCAATTCTTCCCATTATTTTCCAGATTTCTTACTTCCAAATCCATACTAATTCGTGGTTTATCCTCTACATGAAAATGAGATGTCCAGAATACGATTATTTCTTCAATGGCATGTGAATTCTAGTCTCCAAACTACATTTTCTTCCATGAAACAAGTTCTAAACAACCCTAGACTAACATAATTGAGGCATTAACTAAGAATAGAGCAAGATAGTTACTTTCCTGGGAAATCTTTGTTTCTGATTTGTGGAAGAAATTGGTGTGGTTGTGATCCTCGTCGCGCGATCTACGATTTGGCGGTGACGGCGGTGCAAACGGTGGAGTTCTTGGCCTAGAACTCCTTGGGAAGTTTCTCCTCTTCCTCTCCAATGGCCGTCTATTGTTTTTTGTTAAGCTAACCCTAGAAGACAAACCCTACCATCTGAAATAACCTTAGAAAATTCGTGGGTTTCCATGACCAAAAATACTAAATGCCTAAAACGCCCTCCCGGGATGTTAATTAGACCTAAAAACGCACCGAGACCCAAACTAAACCCCCCGGGTACATTATTTTGACTATCTCGACCCTTCCGGACACTTTAGCGCACTCGAAATGACCATACGGGTGACTTATAATTTATTTACTTTTAATAATAATAATTATTTAGTCCTGACACGACACAGGCGCGTCCTGACTTAAATTTCCATAATTGCCATTTTATTCACACGTGACAATTTTTATAAAATCAATCTTATATATTACTATACTCATCTAGTAATATTGAACACATTTCTAATAATTACTAACTCATGTCACGCTAGTAAATATTTAAAACAAAGTTTCGGATTAATATTAAATTAATTCATCTCAATTAAATTTAATAATTCCCTAAATTTAAAATCCATAAAAATACGGGGTATTACAATTGGTTCTAGCATCATCTTACAGATGCTATGCCTGATGACTTTCAAGCTTTCAGATATAACTTCTAACAAATCATTGCCAGACAACAACTTTAATTTTAGAATCTTCATGCCAATTCCTCTTCTCAAATTCAGTGCAATGCCTTCAGAACTTAAATGACATAATGTCAAAACATTGTGTATTTGTTGTCCGATTAGATCCGAGATCATGCTAATGACATTCTAAGATGAGATGAGGGTGTTGCTCTAGTTTGAGTATATTTGTTTTGTTTTGAGTGTTAGGATCTTTAGAGCATTTGTGTACTTATTTTGTAATTATAGGCTCTATCTTTAGTACTTATCTGGTCTTAGTACTTTTCTTATTACAACTTTTGGTTCGATGTATTTAAAATTACATCCAAAGTAATCTAATATGTTTCAAGGCTTATTAGTCATTCTTGATCATTTATGCCTACTACCATGTTAGTAAATCACTCTTATATAGGTTTACTTTTAATTTGTTGGTTTGATTAACATTTTATCTCTATATGTTCATGGCGTGGATAATTATCTCTATAGATGATTTCTTTGTCTTTTTAAAATTCATGACAAAAAGGGGAAGAAGTTTAAGTTAAGGGGAGTAGTTAAACTTACAAATTTTGGGACTTAAGGGGTAGATTTTATTGTTAACATTGGGGGGAGATGTTTGTCATGTTATATCATGTTTATTGGGAGATAATTTCATAATGAGGAGGAGATGCTTTATTAATTTTATTCATATGATATGCTTTGTGACTGACTCGCCCTTTACTCGTTACCTACGAAAGCACCTCTCACCTATGAAAGTTCTTACGAGGGTTGGCCAACTGTTGACTTTTGTCTCGTGTTTTTTAGACTAGACTTTACATCCAAGTCACCCATATCTCTCTATCAATGAGATACCATTCTTGCACCTACGACTACCGATGAATTAGGTATGATGGCAGATTTACGAGAATCTAGGTAACTATTCACCGAAAGAATTTCTTCTAATAACTTTCATCAATTGGATTTGGCGGTGGATTGAGTGTCCTTCTGAGAAACGTTGGAACCCCTAATTTTAAAAATCGCTTTTCAATTGAAATATGAATTTCCTAAAGTGTGGAATACGATGGTTCAACACAACACACACAAACAACAAATTTTAATTTCTTTCAAATTAAAATTAAATTAAACTAAAAGTGACATTAAATTAATTGAACATAAATATTCACTTAAACAAATTTAATTTAACCCAAGGCCTAAAATTTTCCCAACAAGATTATTTCATTTTACTATTTAGGTGAAACCAAATTTTATCAAATTAAAATTCACACAAACTGATTTATAGCACCAAATTACACTAGTGTGAGATTTAAACCAATTTTATCTTGAATTATCCTAAGCAGGCATTCTAAGTGATTTTGCAAGATAAAAATAAACAATGTCACACTACGCCGCGATGTACGAGGAAAAACCCAAATGGAAAAAAATCTCGGACGACCCTAGCCTTAAGTCCACTAAGTATGGTTTTATGATTACAAGACAGATGATTTACTACACAACGACTTGACTCCGTCCAAGCCTTGACGCATCTTCTTGTAACTACCTCCGCCTAGTCAACCACCATGAACTCCTCCATGGTCTCAGAATCTACCGATGAGGCTTTTGGTCTCCGTCACCCCGCACCCGAAGCCTTTTTTAAATTGGGAACACCGCAGCACGCAAAAAAACTCCTTTTGGGTGGAGAAGAACCCAAACTCTCTTCTTTTGATGGTGCAAAGAAAACCAAGTGCCAAATAAACTCCAAGAAAGATATATATATATATATATATATATATATATATGAAGAACTTGGATTAAACAAACTATTGGGTGTATGTGGTTTCAAGAATTAATCATTTAGGGATTAAAACACAAAAGGAACTTTTTCTCTCTAAATGTTTCTCTCTTTTTATCTCGGAGGGAATGAAAAGTTCTCACCAAAAATCTGTTTCCCGCACTAATTTATGCAAAACAAGTAGTGGGAAAACAAGTGGGCGAGTTTGAAGTTTTTGAAAAAACTGGCAGAAAACTGCCCAGGTCGTTCGAAAGACTTCGTTCGAACCAAAACTTCAAATGATAATTCAGAGAATTGGAAGTGGGATCTCGTTGGCAATGTTGTTCGAACGACTGGGAATTTCGTTTGAACGAGACCCAATTTCGTTCGAATGACTTTTCAAAAAAATTATATTTTATTATAAAGTCTAAAAATGTTATAAAACAAGTCTAAAATGATTTTCTGAGAAACTTAAAAGTCGTTATAATGAAACTTTATAAAATGTACACCCATAAAACTATTCCAAGTCTCATATATATATTAAATTCATTCATACCTATTGTAGACTATGGAATCCAATAGTTGTTGATGTAGAAACGAGGCACTAAACTCAGCAATGATGAAGCCTTAAATTCTGGGCCGCCACGTCTTCAACACAATCTCATCATAGGCTTGGATGGATACACATTACACTCTATCCTATGACTCAAATTATTATGTCCGGAATTGATCCAACACTACATAAGACATAATTAGAAATTTGTGTCCTTACAAATCTCCCCCTTTGGCTATTTCGGGACAAAACCAAACCAAAAATCCTAAAGGGCCGTCAAGCTCATCCAAACTCAAAACATGCCTCACAAATAAAATCGAAAATACAGACGCTATTGACACAAACCAAGGATGTGCTTTGCCGCTGTAAATAAATGCCGCTAAAAGGATAATTCCTGCACACTTAAGAAAACCATTAAACGCATAGGGAATATCAAAATATTAAATCCAATTTCATAGGTAATATCAACATATTAAATATAATTTAAATAAGTACTTCCCCTAACTTAATTCTCCCCCTTTATCAAATATGATCTACCTAAGAAGGTCACGACTCCCCCCTAAGTTAAATCTCCTAAACTAAAGGTTTAGATACCATTTCTCTCCCTTTTTGTTCAGGAATAGATAAAGGATAAAGAATTAAAACAGTAATTATTTCTCCCTTTAATGAAAGTAATACCATTTATCCCCCTCAAATCGAAACAGGGGATACAAAATATGGGAAAATAAGTAAAGATATGGTGGTGCATAAAGTGATAAGAACATTTAAGCATATGTACAACGAGAAAAATAACTAATAAAAAACAAGGATAAATAGATACCAACTTATGATGCGGAAAAAAATGATACCAACTAACATGTATTCAACATAAGCATGGGATATTAAGCAAAATTCGCAACAAGATAGATACCAATTATAAATTAAAAGCATAAATGGATTAGCTAACATGGCAAAGACTCAAAACAAACAACATATCGTATATATGAATACACAATAGATACAAAATAAGCATAATCACACATATATAAATATAAACACAAAAATGACACAAAATAACATGAGTTTTCCACACTCTTATAGCCTAGATGTGTCATATGGAAACAGAAGTGAAGGGTTGTGAACAAGATACCAATGAATTAAAATCCAATCACTTGAACATGTTCACGGAGTTCTCATTTGATTGCAAAATTTTATCAACTATAATTTAGCCTTATGTGACAAGATAAAGTGAACTCTATGAACAAACAAGCACAATGCATACAACCCTAGCATATTGATGATTCTAAAATCAATAGAGTCATGACAATGATAGCGCAACTAGGAAATAAGGACATTGAACAAAACCGTTGATATACCATCCAAAATCCCTCAAAATATGTATTCTTCTTTTGATTGAATATACCAAACTAAACAAAATAGGCGTTGGGAAATTATTTTTCTTTTAATGCCATATTTTTCTTTTAGGCCTTTAGACCACATATTTCTTTTAGGTCCATTCCAAATGGTGGCTTACTCGCAAAGGATAATTTTTCCTTTCGGAGCCCTTCCTCGTGCACATTCATATACCATTTTTTATCACACATATCTCACGTGCAATGAAATTAACATGCACAAATCCTCCTAGGTCACAAGATATGTAAATGACTAGATTGGTAGGAGAACACCTCCCAAAGCTCAAATATACATGTGAAGTTAAAATTTCAAAATAGCTCGTGCATGTGTGTGAAAAGGCATATAAAGCGAATCCATTAAGCAAGTCAAATGTAAACTATTCCATGTAACCATGACAAAGAACATTTTAAGGATTGAAAATTTTAACCAAAAGTTCTAGCCACATGGGAGCGAAATGATAGGATTCAACACAAACATATGCCACAAAAGGTGTGTTAAACTAAAATACACATAAAAAAAATTGAGTTCTTGAAAATTTTAACCAAAAAAAAACAAAAATTACTCAAAAGAGAAACAAAAAATCATTTTGTATTTCTCATTAAGCCTAAATTACTTATAAAGGTAAAATACAAATGATAAACAAAATCTTTTTTGTATTTTTCATTTAATGCAAACTAAAATGAAAAGAATATAATACAAAAGATATACACAAATCATATTTCTAGCATGTAATTAATCATGGAGCATAGACTATAAAAATGAAAAACAAGCATACAACTAGCATGAAAATATAGCATGAGTACCAAAAGCTAGAGTATGAAAAACAAAGCTAACACATTAAACCTTTAGATTTTGCAAGGGAGGAAGCATGTGAAAGAAAATGAGAATAAAAAATCCTATTTTGTAAAGCTACCAAGTCGGATCGCCTAGCCCAAACTAGTGAAGAGTGACAATCTCGGGATTTTGGGATCTTGGCTACCTCAATTACCTTACTTTTGTATTTCCTTGAAATTCTTTTAAAGTCAAAACAAAATTTCTTAAAATGACCTTTTCGACCATAATATGAGCAAGTAAAGACACGTCGAAAAGTAGTACATAAGGATCAACCTTTTTGTGCTCCTTTATTTTTAGGTGGTTCATTTTACTCACTCTCATTTTTGCTTGTATCTCTCGATGGGACGTTTTAATGATAATTTGCCCATTTCTAATGATAATGACATTTTTGATATTCGAGAGGAGTTTAATGGGCTTAATAATTGTAATGAAAAATTAAGAGAGTTAAATTTGAGATTTGGAAAAAGAATTAAATTTCTTGAAAATGAAAACTCTTATTGTAAAGCTAAAATTGAGTTTTGGCAAACCTCCCTATCTCAAAAAGATATTTTTCGTGAAAAGCTCATGGACATAAATTACAGTTTCAATATTTTAGAAAAGTCTAAGAAAGAGAGTGATAGTCGAGAAAAGACTCTTAGGGACAAGTTTGCTCACATTGAGGGGGAGCGTGATAACCTTCTAGAAGTTATAAAAAATTTAAAGAATGAGTCCTATAAATTTGAGGAGTCTAATTTATTACTTGAGTCTGAAATTTTAAAAATGAAAAATGATTTATTTGACTCGAGTAGTAGTTGTAATAGTTCTAGCACATCTTGTTCTAATGCTTCCGTTGCTAAAGCTAAGACCATTGTTTATTTTAGAGGGTCAACTTTATCCAAGGACTTAAGAAAAGGCACACCTTTGGTAATATTCCTTGTATTTACACATGCTTGTATTGTGGTAGGAAAGGTCACCTTAGTTCATTTTGTTTTGGTCTTAAAATAAGTCCGAGGAAGTCTATGTCTAGCATTTCATTAGTTCCCAAACCCCATCATTTTAAATATACATCTATATGTGTTAGAAAATCATTTTTAGACGAGCTAGATATTAGATTTGTTGATTCTCATTTGCTTTCACATGAAACCTCCCTTGCTAAATTTAAAGGTTGAATGTGTTAGTGTTGTTTGCGTACTCTAGCTTTTTGTTCTTCATATTATATATCATTTATAGGTGTATGCATGTTTAATCATTGTTCTAGTCTATACCTCATGCTTAATCACATGCTAGAATTATGATGTTTGTTTATCTTTTGTATTATATTTAGTTTGTTTGCATTAATTGAAAGATACAAAAAGATTTTGTTTATCATTTGTGTTTTACCTTTTAGTAATTTAAGCTTAATGAAAAATACAAATGATTTTTGTCTGTCTTTTGAGTAAATATTTTTATTTTTGGTTAAAAAAATGTCAAAAACTCAAAAAGATTTTTATTTTGTGTGTATTTTAGTTTGACACACTTTATGTGGCATATACTTGTGTTTGAATGCCTTCTTTTACGGTCCCATGTGGCTAGAAGTTTTGGTTTAGATTATCAATCCTTAAAATGTTCTTTACCATGCTTACATGGAGTAGTTGGATTTTGTGTTGTTTAAATGAATTCTATTTTTATATGATCCAATTCACACATGCACGAGCTCTTTTGAAATTTAATCGTCACATGTTATATTTGAGCTTTGTGAGGTGTTCTCCTACCAATCTTGTCATCTACATATTTATGACCTAGGAGGACTAGTGCATGTCAAAATTCGTTGCACGTGAGTTTTGTGAGATATAAAAAATTATATATATAAATGTTCACGGGGAAGGGCTCCGAAAGGATTTATTATCCTTTGCTAATAGTAAACCACCATTTGAATGGACCTAAAAGAAATACGTGGTCCAAAGGCCTAAAAATAGAATAATAGCTTTAAAAGAAAAATAATTGCCAAGGCCTATGTTTAATTAATATATTCATTCAAAATATATATGCTTATTGAGCGAGATTGGATGGTATATCAACGGTTTGCACAATGTCCATTTATCCTCATTGTCCTTTCATTGTCATGACTCTATTGGTTTGTAGAATCATCAAAACTCTAGGCTTGTATGCATTGTGTATGTTTGTTCATTGAGTTCAATTTATATTGTCACATGAGGTTATATTCAAATGTGATAAAGTTTGCAATCAAATGAGAACTCTGTGAACATGTTTTAAGTGTTTGGGTCCCAATTTATTTGTTACTAGTTCACATCCCTACACTTCCATTTCCATATGACACATTTTCACCATACGAGTGTGAAAAACTTATTATATTTTGTGTCATTTGTGTGTTTATATCTATATATATGTGCGAGTGCATCATTGGTATATTTAGAGTATGTATATATATGATATTTTGTTTGTCTTTGCCTTGCTTTCTAGTTCATCTATGCTTCTACTTCATAATTGGTATCCGTCTTGTTGTATTTTTTTCTAGATATCACATGCTTAATATCTCATGTATCATTTTGGTATCATTGTCTTGCATCGTAGTTGGTATCTTTTCGTCTTTGTATGGATTAGTTATGCTCTTGTTGCCCATATGCTTTCATGTTCTTAACATCTTATGCATTATCTTGTTTATTAGTTATATCCTTTATCTATTCCTGAACAAAAAGGGGGAGAATGATAGGGGGAGAAATGGTATCTGAACCTATTATAACCGTATCTTAGTTTGGGAGATTTAACTTAGGGGGAGAGCGTTATCTTCTTAGGTAGATCATTTGATAAAAGGGGAGAACTAATTTAGGGGGAGTCTTTATTTATATTAAATTTAATATTTTGATATTCCCTATGCGTTTGATAGTTTGCTTAAGTGTGCAGGAATTCTTCTACGCGACAACTTTCATCTCGGGCAAAGATATTTGATCCTTGGGTATTCGAGTCAAGCATTGTACTCTTTATTTTGGGTGGGATGTTTTTTAGTCTAGTGGGCTTGACGACCCTTTAGGATTTTTTGTTGGTTTTCGTCCCGAAATAGACAAACGGGGAGATTTGTAAGGACACAATTCTCCGATTGAGTCTTAATATAGTTTTGGCTCAATTCCGGATAAAAAAGTTTATGCCATAGGATAGTTTTATATTGTATCTATTCAAGCCTATGACGAGTTTGTTGAAGAGGTAGCGGCCAAGTGTATAAAGATTCATCAAATGCCGAGTTTAAAGTGCCTCGTTTCTATGTCAACAACATTGGTTCCAATGCTCCCAAGGTATGAATGCATTACATATATATATAGGAGCTTAAAACAATTTATATGGGTGTCAGTTTATTTTAAACAGTTGTTTATTTTCAGAAAGTTTCTTTAAAACTTTAAAACAAAGTTTCTGGGATAAAAATCGTAAAACAAACATTTTGGAAGTTCGTTCGATATTGTCGTTCGAACGATTTTTTCATTCGAACAAGAATGTCGTTCGAACGAGGTTTGCCAACGAGTTCCCATATTAGCCACTGGAATATCGTTCGAAATGTCGTTCGAATGAGAATGCTATTCGGACGATATTTCCAATGAGTTTACTAATGACTTCACATTTTATACACTGGAACATCATTAGAAAGTTCGTTCGAACGAGACTTCGTTCGAACGAAAATCTCGTTCGAACGAGATTTGGCGGGAACAGTTATTTGGCAGTTTTAAGGAGTTTTTCCATTTTCCCACTACTCTTTCCCCAATAACTTTTAACAAGTTTATCTAGTGCGGGAACCAACATTTTGTAATCAACCTTTTCATACTATTCTATCTCCAAGAGAGTTTGAGAGCAAAATTCTAAAAGGAAAAAGTTCATGTTTTTGAGTGTCTAAGTTTTAAGAAAAATCATTAAACACTCTTGTGTTCACCCATATTGTTTATTCCAAGTTTCAATATATATACATCTTGCTTGGAGTGTTTAGCACCGGGTTTTTCTCTACCACATTGAAGAGAAGTTTGGGTTTACTTCTAAATCCCTCAAAGAAGAAGAAGTCTATTTTGCTGCGGCATTCTCACATGGTGAAAGGCACCATGTGTGGTTTATGGGTTCCTAAAAGTCCGATCAGTGGATTCCGAGACCACGGTGGAGCTTCGTGGTTATTCGCTAGGCAGAGGTAGTCACAAGAAGATGCGTCGGGGCGTGAAGGAGTCGAGTCGAGTGTTGTAAGTCATCTTGCTTGTAATTGTAAATTTTGTACTTAGTGGATTTGAGGCTAAGGTCGTCCGAGGTTTTTTCCCGTTGTGGGTTTTTCCTCGTACATCGCGGCGTAGTGGTTAATTATTTATTTTATCTTTTGCAAAATCACCTAGAACGCATGCTTAGGTAAAAAGATAAAATTGGTTTAAATCACTACTTATTTAATTTGGTGCTAAATTAAATTTGGGTATATATTAATTTAATTCAAGTCATCACTTCATTTGTTAAAACTGTTTTGGCCTAATTTGGCAATATTGAAAATATGACTTAGACAAATTTCTAGGACTTGGGTTAATATGTTTAAGTGAAATTATGATAAGTGTGTGTTTAATTTAATTTCACGTTTTTAACTTTAATTTGAAAGAAATTAAAATTTTTGTTTAATTGAACCATCTCGCTTCCGCATCTTTAAAAGGAAATTGATTTTAATGTAAGAATTTAAAATTGGGGGCCTCTTGTTCTAACAACAATCCTCTCTTCAAACATAAGAATCTCCTTTTTCATTGATTCCATCAAACCTCTAAGGCTAACTCTCTCTCCTTCTACATATTCAAGCTTCTCTCGAAGAGCTCTCTCACGTGTCCTAAGGTCTTCCACTAAGGCACTCTCATTAATGACCTTGAAACGTTCCCTTAAACTACCTTCTAACTTCAGATTTGATCTTTTTGATTTATTAGATTCTTCATATAATTCTCTAAATGCAAATTGAAGTTCACTCTCATAAATCTCTTCATCACTTTCACTTTCTCTCTCTTTCAACTCTCACAACCATTATCTTTTGGGAATTCACAAACAAAGGCCTCGAAAGAGTCATGTACATGTATATCTTCATGGGAAGATTCATTATCGGTGCTCACATGGCTTGCCATGAACTTGGTAAAGTTGCGTTCAATAGGAGAATTGGGTCCCTCTTCCTTTTCACTATTATCACTAAGGGTGGAATTATAAGAAATTGGTTGTTTGCCTTCTATCCTTAGTTTAGTGGGGCACTCTCTCGCCCAATGGCCATAACGCTCACAACCATAGCACCTAGTTTACTTGTCCTTATTGAGATTTTCCTTATATGTTTTAGGGATCTTTTCGTCTTTATCATGCTTAGATTTTTCAAATTTCTTATAATTATTTTTAAACTTATCTTTATTAAATTTAAGAAATGTTCAAAATTTTCTCACAAACATAGCCATGTCCTCCAAGTCACTATCACTCTCATCAACCATAACTTGTTTCTCGTCCTTTAGGGCTTTCAAAGTGATACCCTTATATTTTTTCTTTTCATTTTTGGAAGGGAACATATCTAGTTCATAGGTTTGAAAATCACCTACTAACTTCTCAAGTTTGGTAGAGTGCGAGGTGCGTAAAGAATTTAAAACGGTCACTTTAGAAATAAACCTATCGGGTAGGGACCTTAACATTTTCTTTATTACACGGTCGTCGGGTATTTTCTCTCCCAAATTAAAAGATGAATTAACTATATCGGAAAGTGTAGCATAAAATTCATCAAAGGTTTTGATGGTTTCAAATTGAGTTGTGAGGTTTTGGAGTTTTGAATCCATAACGACACTAGTTCCCTTGTGAGTGAGTCGTAATATATCCCAATCTTCTTTAGCGGTTTCACAAGTCATGATGCGACGGAATTCATCCGGTGTAATCGCACTAAATAAAGCGTTCAAGCCTTGGGAATTAAAATTGGCTAACTTTAGTTCTTTCTCACTCCAACGCTCAACGGGTTTGGGAACACGCTCATTTTCTACCAAACAAGTGGGTGGGGACCACCCGTTAACAACTGACAACCAAATCCTCTCATCTGTAGACTTTAGTGTCGATTTCATACGCGCTTTCCAATACGTGTAATTGGAACCATAGAAAACAAGAAATTTTGAAAATGGAGAAAATTTCATTTTTAACAAAAACATAATAAAGGACCTTAACGCAATAAATTAGCGCTCTGGCTACGATACCAATTTGAGAAACGTTGGAACCCCCAATTTTAAAAATCGCTTTTCAATTGAAATATGAATTTCCTAAAGCGTGGAATAGAATGGTTCAACACAACACACATAAACAACAAATTTTAATTTCATTCAAATTAAAATTAAACTAAACTAAAAGTGACATTAAATTAATTCAACATAAATATTCACTTAAGCAAATTTAATTTAACCCAAGTCCTAAAATTTGCCTAACAAGATTATTTCATTTTACTATATAGGCAAAACCAAATTTTATCAAATTAAATTATCTTAACTTGAATTAAATTAACTTAAAATTCACCCAAACTAAATTATAGCACCAAATTACACTAGTATGAGATTTAAACCAATTTTATCTTAAATTATCATAAGCATGTGTTCTAAGTGATTTTGCAAGATAAAAATAAACAATGTCACACTACGCCGCGATGTACGAGGAAAAACCCAAATGGGAAAAAACCTCGAGCGGCCCTAGCCTTAAGTCCACTAAGTATGGTTTTATGATTACAAGATAGATGACTTACTACACAACGACTTTACTCCGTCCAAGCCTTGACGCATCTTCTTGTAACTACCTCCGCCTAATCGATAACCATGAACTCCTCCACAGTCTCGGAATCCACCGATGAGGCTTTTAGTCTCCGACACCCCGTACTTGAAGCCTTTCTTCAAGTGGGAACACCGCAACACGCAAACAAACTCCTTTTGAGTGGAGAAGAACCCAAACTCTCTTCTTTAGATGGTGTAAAGAAAACCAGGTGCCAAATAAAGTTCAAGAAAGATATGTATATATATGACGAACTTGGATTAAACAAACTATTGGGTGTATGTGTTTTCAATAATTAATCATTTTGGGGTTAAAACACAAAAGGAAATTTTTCTCTCTAAAATGTTTCTCTCCTTTTCTCTTGGTGGGAATGAAAATTTCTCACCAAAAATCTGTTTCCCGCACTAAGTTATGCAGAAACAATAGTGGGAAAACAAGTGGGCGAGTTGGAAGTTTTTGAAAAAACTATCAGAAAACTGCCCAGGTCGTTCAAACGACTTCGTTCGAACCAAAACTTCTAATGATAATTCAGCGAATTGGAAATGGGATCTCGTTAGCAATGTCATTCGAACAACTAGGAATCTCGTTCGAATGAGACCCAGTTTCATTCGAACGACTTTTCAAAAAATTTAAATTTTATTATAAAGTCTAGAAATGTTATAAAACAAGTTTAAAATGATTTTCTGAGAAACTTAAAAGTCGTTATAATGAAACTTTATAAAATGTACACCAATAAAACTATTCCAAGTCTTATATACATATATTAAATGCATTCATACCTTTTGTAGACTATGGAATCCAATAGTTGTTGACGTAGAAACGAGGCACAAAACTCGGCAATGATGAAGCTTTAAATTCTGGACCGCTACATCTTCAACACAATCTTGTCATAGGCTTGGATGGATACATTTTACACTCTATCCTATGACTCAAATTATTTTATCATAAATTGAGCCAACATTGCGTACGACTCAATTGGAAATTTGTGTCCTTACACCTTCACTTTAGGAATCCCATACCTTATGTGTATAAAGCTATGATGTCTTTCAACTACCCAAGCTTTGTATATATACATGTATGATTCCATAGTAATGCCTCAAGAGAGAAAAAAACCTTAGATCTCAAGCCAATCTTATTTTCCTTGAGTGACTCCTCTTCATGGTGGATTAGAGTGCTTATACTTGCGAGGAATCACTTATTGCACTTGTCTTATTTCTTCAATGTCTTCTTCACTTGAATCCCTACACATTATTTTAATGAAATAAGGTTTTGAGTGAGTTTACCACCCTAACCTTCCCTTGTTTATCTTGGAATACCATCATACATCCTAGGAAGATTGTTTTTATTCTCTTTGTTCTATGTACCCGAAATAATATTGCACCATTAATAAACGGTCTTTGTTTTGGACTACTGAACAAGAAGTTGATCAAGAGATCAAGACATTGCTGAGCATCTCCAATTGTTGAGCTCACCATTGGATCTAGGGTGGACAAAAAGGATTTTGGAGGGTTAATCTCAAATTGATTATAAATTGTTTAGTCCCATGGTAAGTCTCTTACCTTATAGTGGAGATACTTTTCGATTGGGCCCAAGGTTTTTCCTTAGTGGTTTTCATCGAAAAACATAGTCTTACTATAACACCCCGCCTAATTAAATACCGGGTGGCCAGTCCCATACCAAATTAAAACAGAATATACAGTTGGCTCATTCTTAGCATCACTGTCGAAAACATTAACTAATCACCCAATACCCAATTAAGCTGGTGTTAAAAACTTTCCAAATTTTAATTCCAACAAAATCCATTTTTAGTTTACGAATAACACTACACATATTATTCTACAACACTAATAACTGAATAGCTAACACAAAAGAATTTAAATGCAATTGGAATAAACATTCTCAAATAATTATCCAATACAGTAATCCCAACAATAAAAAATGTATCAAAATGACACGAGTACAAGACTATTTGACTCAGATAGAAAAGAGATAACTGAATTCCTTTTGGGCGACATGCCCTAACTAAAAGAATACTGTGAATCAAATGAAGATTGGCGTCTAAGAAATACTCCATAGCTCCATAGCTCGGCATAATCCTCTAAGGTTGGCATCCCTGTTGCTGGACACCTGATATAGAAAGTATAATGGAAAAGAAAACAAGCAAGGAAACGGGTCAGAGCCCGATTGTGAAAATGATTTTGAAAACAAGAAGAATTTAACAAGTGCAATAAAGCATTTATTATGTACATGTAAGCATCCCACTCTCACTTGCTATTCTCACCTCTCAACTAGAGTGCACACTTAACGTTTCCTATTAACCTCCTAGTTAATGAGTCCTCTTCACAAATTTCCATAATATAATTCCATCCCATATCATAACCCCGTATGTCCCATACCATACGTAGTATAATCATTCTTATACGTTTCTCCTTTATATCAATCGTTTCTCATTAATATGAATTAAGCTCTTTAATAAATATTCATTAACTTATTTCAATTCTTTTCCCAATTCACCGTTATCTACAATTATCACACAGTAGATAATTTAAACATTATATACACATATATTTAATTCATCATTATATATATATACATATATAATATGGCACCCCGAGTCACAGCTGCGGTGCAATGCATTACTCTGCTATCATGTCCCATCATCGCTGGTCGCCGAATAGGGGACTAAAGGTTCGGTAAGGATTTCTCGAACCACAAACAACAACATAAAAATTGGAGGCGAACATAGTTATCGTATCCATGGGTCACGCACATACCTAAGTTCCCACAGTCAGCGGACTTATCAACTCCCCGATAAGTCTTTCATAGACCTATGTTCTCGAGCGACAAATCAAAGATCCCATGGATTCATCAGGATGTGAATGCACTCACGCGCAAACCCCCCGTCGATAGCAAGTAAGCTAGGTATGTCATACACATAAATTATCAATCAAATCAAATAGGCATTATCATCTACCAATAATACAATATCAACAAGGTACTCACACTACCATAAGATAATTCCCATACGTAGCATTATATCTCTTTAAATTTAATCATCCCCGAGCCTCACTCATTACTCAAGGTTCAAATAGGTTTTTCCTCAATATTTATTCAGTAAGAAATCACTAATATCCTACTGGTCCATATCATCTTATCTCCAGATTTACCACGAATTAACTCTCCTTTAATTAGGGTTATAACCGATTGTTTCTAATCTCTTATAAACACATCTCCTATCAACTAGGATTTAATACCATCATCACATGGCTCATAGTCTATAGTGTTTCATTCACACTATATGACTTATCAACAAAATCAACATCCTCGCATCCTATAAAATCTCTCCACTCCCGACGTCGTTAAGGTTCATGCGTGGAGCGTCTCGCAAAGCGAAATCCAAACAAGGAACCCCTGAAATACACTACTACTTAACTTTGTCGATCGTGGATGTCCGTCAACTTCAAATACGCAATCGGGATAACCTCCTCCCCTCTTTCAACCAAATGTGGTATGAACTCCAATCTCTATCCGGGAGCCATACCACTAAGCGCTTGTACTACTCTCAGTCCTTGCACAATCAATAATGAGCTTAAACTCAATCCTTGATGTTCAAATTGTAACCATAAGGCTACCCAGGTGTTATATTCAATCTCCCCTACTGGACCTATCCTTAATCCTCATGCATACAAATTAGAATCCAACACGTGAATCTAGCAACCGAAATTTCTTTCAATTTAATTATCATAATTCTAATCAATTAAATCCCAATCACATTAATTAGATTCTCATCTAGGGCTTACTGATCTTCCCTAAGTCCCATAATATCCAATTAATAATCACCAAAGACGTACAAAAGGATCGGGATAAGAACAAGCATTAAAAAGAAACAACTTCAAAGATTCTGGGGAGGTCGATCGATCGAAGGCAGGGGGTCGATTGATCGATCGCCCAGATATCAGCCTAGTTTTTTGCATTTCTTCTACTACGGGTTTCATCACTTTTGATCATTAAAACCTTCATATTAACTACCCAAATTCCTTATAAACCTTACTATATGATATAACAACATATGTGAATGAATTCTAATGCTCTAAACATCTTAGAATCATCAAGAGTTTGAATTAAATGCATATATTCATCCTATTTTTCCAGAAAATTATAAACATGATATCTTCAAGAACACAACAATGATTTTCAGAATTTCTTCCATAGATTGATGAATATTACGTGGATTACTACCTACCTACAACATGAGTTTGATTCCTATATATTTTCATAACAACTCTATCTTTTCATCTTCCAAACATGTAAAAATCTCATCTTTTTATAACTATCCTAACATGAACAATATACAAACTTAGACTGCAATTATCAAACACTTGCCTCTAATGAAGGTCTGATCCTTTGGGGTTGCATATCACAGGTGGTTCTCCCCTTTCTCCGGTCACTTCCGGTGGTGGTTGGTGGTGGTGACCTTTGCTCTTTGGTTCTCCTCCTTTCCTAGCAAGCTTTTCTTTTCCCAAGCAACCTTTCAATCTCTCTAAGAAGATGACCTTTCAATTTTGTGTAGAAGAGATGAATGAACCCACGTTCAACTAATCTTCAAATACTAATAATAAGACAAAACCCGAAATCACTATTCATCCCCCTTGTAAAAATGACCAAAATGCCCTTTTAGTTTGTCTTTTCATTTCCAAATGACCCGAGACTCAAAACCAACATCCAAATGGACTTTTTTGACTATTTCAAACCTTCCGGATGCAACGACGCAGTCGAAATGACTATAAGGTCGATATAAAAATAAGTTTCTTATTTAATTTCACAATTTAGTCCCGACACGTCCCATACCGCGTCCAACTAAAAATTCAAATTGCTGAATTAATAACTCACATCAATATCAATATCATCACATTCATATATTACCTAAATATCTTTAAGTAATGTTCAGAATCATTCATTTTAATATCCACAATTCGGATAAAACCCAAATAAATTAATTTATAATAAAATCCAATTAATCCATTAATTAAAAATATAACACATTTTAAAAGTCATTTAAAATTATGGGGTATTACACTTATGTGATAGATTTACTTTTCCACATTTTGAATCATTCATCTTATTTAAGAAGATTAAAAATGAATTAATTCAGCTTGGTAAATTTTGTCACATAGACTTTTGGTTATTGTTTTACGCTCGTGAAATTGAAATAAAAGGAATTTACCATCAACAATTTCGTGAAGAAACTGCCCAGATAGTTGGAACCTGACAGGAATGACACTTGTCCATAACAGTTGGAGTTTGCAACCGTAACCTCTTTGTATTTAGCCATGTATTTTGTATTTCCATACAATAGAGTGCCTTGGACGGAATTTGTATTGGTTTCCTTGTAATCTGATTAATAATGCAAGGTTGGGGATTTGCCCGTAAATTTTTCTTATGCATTTAAATTGTTTATTTGTGTGTGTGTTTGACTGATTCCTATATACGAGTTACTAGTTTGCGTTGTATTAAACACATCATAAGTTAACCTCATTTTGTTAAAAAAAAAAAAAAAAGGTAGTGTGTGACATTTGGTATCATAGCCTCCTTTTGGACAAAATCTTTGTGGTTAGGGCTAGTGAAAATGTAGAATTGTGGGAACGTTTGACAAGGCTTGAGGAACTCATTGATCCTCTACCATAAAGTGTTGAACTGGTGTCCCTTCACACCCGTTTTTAAGAAATGCAGGTTGAAATGCAAAACATGAGAAGAGTCATTGAAAAGCATATGCGAGAATCAAATGGTGTACATAAATCCATCAAAAGCGAGATGACAACTTAGCAAATAATCATCAAGCAAGTTTTCACAAGATAAACAGAGAAGCTAATTTGTCAAAGTTGGCCTTGGGTAACGTTTTTGGTGATGCTATGGATCATTTTCACAAGACCAAAGCCCTTGAACCGAAGTCCTTAAATGGAGTTCAAAATGCTAAGGAAGTTGAAAACTTCTGGGATAGGTAGCAAGGTAATGCCCTGCCTTCGAAACATGCAATTTGAGTAACTTAGGAGGGGGGTTAAGTGAAATTATTACAATTACTACAAAACACCCTCACATGCATGCTCACAAAACTCGAATAAATGCAAAACTTAAAAAAAATAAGATGCATTAAACAAAAAGTTATACTTTTCATTTCAAACAAACGTTTCTACAAAATAACTATAATAAACATTTACATTTTTATGGAAGAGAAATCATAACACAACTAGGGATAATAAAATCAAAAACAACAACAAGTAAAGGTCAACCCACAAGGAGACTCGATACTCTCTGACATGCTCCTGGATTTGAGCACAACAATGGACATTGGACTAATCAACACCTGAAAGGGAAACATGAATACAATGTAAGTAAAATGCTTAATTATTATTCCCAACTGCAACATAGCACTATAACACAGTTCGTGTAAAGTAAACCAATGTATATTAGTTTATATATTTAAGATAATTTACGTCATTCCTTTTTTCGTAATAATTCAATTAAACTGATTACCATAAATCCAACTGTGAATAGTTCACGTAATTGATTATTACCTCACTCATCATTGGACTACATCCTCTGTGTTATGTACATAATTAGAATCAATGGTAATACACCGTGTAATTAAATATTTAGGTTGATCAAGTTTAAATATAAAATTATAGGAAATATTTAAAACAAATCAAATACCATTCTCAACATGGGGAGATCAAACGAAATAATAACACAATTAATGTGAAAATGATATGAAGATCCTCAATGTAAACTAATAAGAGAATACCAATAGTCATTAAAGAGATGCAATAATGTCTTAACAATAATATCTCAATACAATCCCGAAGAATCTCTGAAGAATACAAGTCAACTAAATCTCAACATACAAACTATATCGTCTCCAAAATCATCTAAGACTAAAAAGTAAAATTAATAGCTAAATAAAATAGAGATCCATGATATCTCTGATATTGATATCCAGGGTGAGAGAGACGAATGATAATGCCTGCTAGAATAAGGAAGCTATACGGTAGGTCCAACCCTAACACATGAGTTCCATGTAAAGAGATGGTCCAAAACCCTAGCAAGTAACTTAGTGACGCAACTTAAAGCAATTATATGAATAGATGATAAAGCCACAGTTTAATAATTTAATGAGCATTCCAACCTATAAACGTAGGCTCACAATGCATTAAAATTATCCAATTCATTTAGTTAATTATTTATTCACAATATTTAAGCGAACGTAACCGACATGCTCTCCTTCCTCTCAGCCATCTCATAAACATATGGTACTCTAAATTTAAATCATTACAATTCATTAGAACTATCTCACAACTTTTCTTTAGTTAAACAATCACATAAATCTCGGTCCCTCGTTATGCAGTGCCGGAATAACACATCGTATTAAATCATGAACATCCCGTTTCATGCCCTAATGCCACTTGGTATTCGCATGGCTGGGAATTCACATATCACAATATCGAGGTGGCCTTCCACGATGCCCACACTATCATTTCCATTTACTATTATATTTCACGTATTCATTTAACATTAACATTTTAATACATCTTTATTCACTCCAAGAATTCAACTCAAACCCTAATTACGCCACCCCAGGTCGTAGCATTTGGAATCATTATACATTTTAATCCATTTCATAAGGAGCCAAAAAGGCAATCATCCTACAAGTGAGTCCTCATAACGAAAATCATTAAATCGAAAGTATATAAACTTTATTAATGATTTAAGTCGTCACTCCGACCCGTCACTAAACTCCGTGCATGGGACGTCTCACCGAAGTGAAATTCAAATAAGGAACCCCCCTAATTCACTTACGTTCAGATAAGGTAGTTGTTAAGACAAATTTATTTAGGGTTTATTATGAGAGAGTGTGACAAGAGTTTAAATATCTATGTGTCCCATCAAGTCAACTAATCCAATAACCAAAATAACAACCAACAAGTATCCCATACTCCTTCTATCATCTACACGATAAGACATATACCGATAATAACAATATTTCAAGTAAGACTTACATGTGTTCTTGCATGAAAGAGGCATGTAATTAACTTATAAGTTTATTACATCATAAGGGATCATATACGTATCAAGTGTTCCAAGTCACAAATAACGTATCCACAGTGGTTCTTATAACATTAATAGAGCCCTCATAGTAAATCTCATCAATTGGGTCATAAAATCAAAAGTACCACTCTCAAAGCAAAAAGTACAAACCCTACTAAGCAAGCGTAAATTGAATTTACTAACTCTAAATTTATTTCGTATACTATACTATCTAATATCAATCGTCAAACTTAACAAATGAGGGCCAAATCTTAAATATTAATTTTTCATGTTTTGGGACGCTAAAAATAATTTCCTCAAAGTAAAAGGCTCACCAAGTCATTTCAAATATATCAAATCATCTAAGATTGACATATAAGTGGTTTAACTATGAATACCCAACTTTCTAAGGATTGCTAATAAATTTTTAGCATAAAAATGATTTAGGTGAATTTACCAACTACGGATATAAAATGAGGAGAGTAGAAAATTACTTGCTTCGAACATTCGTCCCAAGAACTCCTCGAATATGGCTTCGAAACGCCCCTCGAAATAGCCTTGAAATGCCCTTTAAAATAACTTTATGGTTTGGTTTGTAAATATAATAAAATAATTGGGTGTGCAAGCTAAAATTTGGTGGGTGATTTAGAAATTTTTGAGATAATGGAGGACGAGGGCCGGTTTGATTATTGTAAAAATGATTGGAAAATATTAAAATAAAAGAAAACGTCTCTCTGTTGTCGGTAGTCCAAACGTCTCTCATTTCTTCCCTCGTTTCAATGCCTAATAAAGACAAAAGGGGAAGGATCCATTTGTTTCTCCTTGGTTTTAGTGATCCCAATTGTATCTCTCTCTCTACTGAAATTCTCTCCCTTCTCTCTTCTTTTTTTTTGGTAAACTATGCCTTCTCTCTTCTAAATTAAACTAGCCCATATGTAAGAGCATGTAGAACCGCTCAGGGACCTCATTTTTGTCTTTTACCCTTTTCGTCTTTTTTTTTAAAAGTTTTCTATTCTTTTTTTTAACAGTTTTCTATATATGAAAAAAGTCCTATTAATATAAAAAAAAGTTTTTTTTATTAAAATTAAACAACTTTTTATTAAAATTTTAAAAAAATCATAAATTAAAAAAATTATGTTTACTAATAAAAAAACGCTATAAAACAATTTTTTTAATTAAAAACAACATTTTAAAAAATAATTTTTAAATTTTAATTAAATAAAAAACTGTTTAATTTGATGTCTTAGAACCATATTCACAAGTCCACATCATTTGTTTAAGATCCGTTCTAGCGGCAATAATTAATCGCTATATTTTTTAAATAAAATATCGCGATTAATTAGTGCCGCTGGCGCAAACCCACATTCAATAATGATGTGGCCCGGGAATGGGTCCGCGCCAGCGACACTAGTTAATCTCGATATTTTATTCTAAAAATATCGGGATTAATTGGTATCGCTGGCCCGGACCCACGTTCAACAAATGATGTGGGTCCGGGGAATGTTGGTACGCGTCAGCGGCACTAATTAATCGCGTTTTTTCTGTGTGAGAAGAATTGTTCAATAAAACTCATCCTTAAATTGTTCCATAATTTTTTGCGTTGTGAGAAGAATTGTTCTGTAGAACTATCCTTAAATTTGTATATGCGCGCACTTGTCCATCATTTTTCTTCCATGCTTATAAATTATTACAACATGTGCGCTTTGTTATTTTTAAATGTTAGTTAATCATTGGTACAACAATGGCGAAGCCAGAAATTTTTGTCGGCTAGGACACTCATAAATACAACACACACATTACTTGAATATTAACATTTAATGTGTCATCGACAAATTATTTCTTAGTACTAACTAGTTTATCTACATTAAAAAAGAATTAAGAAAATCAGCCCAATTTTTCTATCGATTTAAAGAAAGAAAATTCAGGCCCGTTCTACAAAGTTGATCAATTTTAAAAAAAACAAAACACCCCAATTCTAGATCTATATAAAATTGAGAGGATATTTTTTAAATAAAATATCGCGATTAATTAGTGCAGTTGGCGCGGACCCACATTCAACAAATGATGTGGGTCTGAGAATGTGGGTCCGCGCCAACGACACTTATTAATCGCGATATTTTTTAAATAAAATATCGCGATTAATTAGTGCCGCTGGCGCGGAGCTACATTTATCAAATGATGTGGATCCGGGAATGTGGATCTGCGCCAGCGACACTAATCAATCGCGATATTTTTACTAGCGGCACTAATTAATCGTGATATTACGAAAAAATATTTATTAATTTTAATTTTTATAAAAAACAATTTGATTTTAATTAAAAAATGTTTTTTATTTTAATTGAAAAAACTGTTTTTTTAATATAAAAACTGTTTTTTTATATTAAAAGTTAAAAACAAAACAGTAAAAAACTTTTAAAAAAAAAGGCGGGCAGTACAAGAGGTAGGAGAATTTCTCCATATGTAAAGAAAGTGGAACCCTACAGCTATTATCTCTTACCATTACCTACTCAAAGGTCGTTCGTTACCAAGGAATTAACAACCAAACTCATTTAGAACAATTCTATTATAACAGAAAATGTAATTTAAATTTTGACTGAAGTGACACGTGAAATCGTGTTATTGGTTAGTTTTTTGGACCCGTTGGTACGGACCTCACAGACTAATCAATTGAAGCCGCCACCTAATTAGATATCTCCACTTTCGATAATTTTTTCGATTACAATATCATTTTCCAACTCATTTATTGTGACTTTTCCCTTTACCGCCGCAACTTCATATCAACACCTAAAACCCAAAAGTAAAATAAATGCAATCATATGCTCAAATGTTCATAACAAAAAGAAAGTAACACTGCATCTTTATACCTAGAGCAACCCTTGAAAGTGGGGTGACCAAATTCTTTCTATTTTCATAATTATTGGGTATCATTACACTTGCTCAGTTTCTTATTATTTTTATACTCGTTTAATAAAACAAGATAATAAAAAATTATATACTTTGTTTTGATAGAGACTCACAACAATAAGGTATAACAAATTTATATAAACAGGTATGAAAAATGAATGGAAAAGTGAATCAGCCTAGTTTTATCATAATTATTATTGTCCTCTTCCCTAGCATTCTCTCTCTCTAACTCTCTCTCTCTCCCTCTCCCAGGTAGTGTCGCAGGTAATAAACCCACATCTTCAAAACCTATCAACCACCTGCCCAAATATCTAAGCCTCCAATTATAATGCCCAATCCTAATGTGTGCCCTAGGTAATTTAACCTCTTCTAAATTTCCCTGCTAATATTCTCTAATTTTAATAGGTTTTTTTAATTCTCTTGAACCTCCCGAAAATCACCCAAACCATAAATAAAACTAAATTCGCAATTGTCATAAAACTGAAGCGGTTTGGCTCTTATATCGAACCAGTTCGCATGCCCAGAAATCTGAACCGGTTCGGTTATCTGGCGAACCGGTTCGCTGCCCTTATACAGTTGACCCAAACCAGACTTTTAGATCCGAAATCCGATCCTACCTCCTTCTGGATGATAATAAACCCTCATCAAGATGTATAGAACTTAATGGGGTGTAACTATGATGATTCTAACATTTACAAATCAGTCTAACATCAAAATTGGACTAAAAATACCAATTTAATCAATCGAATGGGTTCAAATCAAAATCCTCTGATAGAGTGAACTTTTACGTATTTGTCATTGTTCGAAAGCTCCTCTAATCAAAACCTTTCATACCTACAAAAATATATCAATACTAGAGTGTAGGGGTAAGTAAGTGAATCAATCCATATCTACGTGTGAAACATATAAAAGAGGCATGCAATTCATTTGTTTATTTTCTTTTTGGACTTTTTTGCTTCTTTTTTTAGCTTTTCTTAATATTAAAACAATTTGGTGAGATGAGGTGAAATAAGACTAAACTAAATGAAAGATATAAAGAACTAACTAAAAAGTGATTAAAAAATTATGAACAAAGTCTAAGACTAAAATAAAAGATAAAGTGAGGTAAATAAATTTGAGAACAATCAAGGAGTGGGGCTACACAATAAATTCTAGCTATTGTAACTAAATAATTTAATTATTTGAATTCTCCCAAATTAATATCAAAATTACAAATCAACACTCGTTACGAATGTAATTTTAATAGTAACCTTTTAGAAAATTAAGTTTAACCCCCCACAACTCTAGAAAATAGATCTACACTCCTTTTAATTAATCACTCGCTAGGATTGATTCGTTAAAATTTGTATAAATCATAGAAAATGAAATTTAGAGTTGAAATTCAAGGAATAATAACACACTTAAGAAACCCCTATCTCTAGTTCTAATCTAAAATGGGTATTATATCTCGAATTTCGATTTTCTCTCGAAAATCATTTACCCTCTCTCGAGGCATAAATTTAAGAGTGAAGGATCAAAATTAACATTCAAAGGAAAATTTTCAAATAATCAAACTAATTAAATCAAAATAACATCAAATAAGGGTTCACTCCACCCCTTGAAAAGGGATTTAGCCTAACATGATATGAAATTTGGCAAACTAATAATCATAGTCATAAAAATAATATGAGAGGAGAAGAGAACAATCAAACCCAATCTCTTGATACTTAATTGAAATTCCATCATTGCATTGAAATTTACATCCCTCAATTTGAATGATCAAACCAAAATTACATAAAAAAACACACTCAAATTGATCCTCACAACAATTTATTTTTCCTCACTATATAAAAAAAATAAAATAAAAATTCTAATCTAACCTATTTTATTTTTCTACTCCAAAACTCCCTCTTTCTTCTCTCTAAAACCCTAGATGGGTTTATAGATTTCTCTCCAAATGGACTTGAGTCTTCTTATATAATGAACATGGAGCCAGGGGTAATTTGGGAAGGTTTATGTTTTAGTGTGCATGGAAATGGTGAGAGGAGAAATGGGTGAGGGAATAAGGGTATTTTGGACCAAGGTTTAGAAGGGAAACTTAAAACACATGTGACTTTTAACACATGTAGGGACTAGTCTTTGGTTTGGGGTCTTTATGAATAATCGATTTGGACAATAGATGGGCTTTAAAGAAAATGAAAATGGGTCTTGGTTGAACTGAGTCTGATTGTTGGTTACTAGAGCTGGGTCGCGCGCTGGTTTGGTCGAAGCGGGTAGGAATAGATCGGGTTCGATCTAGGTTAATGGGATGAAGGTGAGGTTTCACTAGTAGGTCGGGAGGTGGTTTCATTGGTCGGAGGTCGGATTTGGGAGTCGGGGCTATTGGGTTTCTATGGTGATGACTCAGGTAGGAGAAGCTTCGGGTTTGTTTGCTAGGTGGGTTGAACAGGCGGTTTGGACAGCTCTAGTTTGAGCTTGCCGGAGCAGTGGGTCACGGACATAACACGTCCGGGTTTTGGGTCAAGGCAGGAGGGAGGTTGGTATAAGGTGGTCTCGGTTATGAGGTTTGATGTGGGGTGATTTGGGTTTTGGTTGTTGATGGGTATGGTGGATGAGAGATAGTGAGTTATTGGGGAAGAAGATGAGTGTGGGTATGTTTGTGTGTGGTGAGGTGTAGAGTAAGAATGGTGTGTGTGTGGTGTATTGTATAAAGGTGTGAATGGGGGGGGGGGGGGGGGTTAGTTTGGGTGTAGGTGAGTGTGTAGATTAGTATGTGTGTGTGTTTAATTTGTACCCAAAAAATAAAATTAAGACCCAACTAAAAAAATAAAAAAACTAATTAAATGATAACCTAAAAAAAACAAAATATTTACAAATCTGAAAAAAAATAAAATAACACTAAAGAAATCTAAAATTAAAAATTAAAATACCAGTCTAAAAATACAAGACTCGAAATAAAATAATATTAATAAACCTAACTTAATAAAATAAGAAATAACAAGACTAAACTAATACTAAAAACTAAAAATCAACTAAAAACAAAAATTAAATAAACTAAAATTCACACCTATAAAAATATAAAAATAATAAAAAAAGGCGCGATGATATGCCCCAAATGTGCCACCTCGGCTCAGAGACACCAACCTCGGCCAAGCACATGGCCGATGTTGGAAGGGCCTTGGATCAGTAACCGATGGCCTCGGCCACGCAAGGTCGGTCGTGGCCGATATTATTGCCAACCTCGTCAAGGGGTGTCTACATGACTTAGGGGAATAGCAGTTCATCAGGTCACCCAGGTATTACAACCTCGGCTAGGGGTAGGACGAGGTTACAAGGAGCCATACTTCTACTAAATCCAACCCCATCAGTGAATCAGCCGATGTTCCTAGCATATTATAGCTTAACCTCGGCCCAGGCTGACCTCAGTGGCTCATCTCGGATTCACTTAAGCCGAGACCATGATGGCTCATCTCGGATTCACTTCAGCCGAGACCATGATGGCTCAACTCGAATTGGATAGGCAACTAGACCTTACCAACCTCGGACTCTTCCAGGTCGAGGTTATGACCAAGCACGGAGGCTGAGCACTTATTGACATATGTGTGGACAAGGACACGTGAACACAAATCAGTTATAACAAATCATTCCCCCCACGTGGGGGGAATTTTCATCATCATTCTCTATATGTGATAGGGACAGATGTCTTCATCATATTGGCTAAATCAACACACATGCTCTTTACATGCATGGGGGGTACACTACATCCCCAGGCACTATAAATATATGTTTTCTCCTTCTTAGAGGGGGATCCGAAATTAGAAACCCTAGATGAAGCTCTGTTCAAATACAAAGTAGAGAGAGAAAGGTTGAGAGATTGTATATATGGCCATTAGATCCCTCATACAGTGATACACATCATACACTTGCACAGTGGACGTAGGCCTGATTAGCTGAACCCCTTATATTTCGGTGTGAATCCTCTTCTCCTCACCTCCTTCTACTATGTGTATAAACCCTTATACTGCCATTATTAACATTAAATTGAGGTCACAAACACCTTGAAGGGTGGTGCTATTTCTAGCATCATCATTTTGGCGCCGTCTGTGGGAAGCGAGAAGTTATCACTTCCTCCTCTTCAGCTTAACCTCATCGGAGACTTTGGTTGTGAACCGGGCACCACCCCTTGCATAGAGTTGCTTCACCATTAAAAGAGGTCCTTTAAGGTATTAAGCTCATCCACTACTCAAGCTCTTTAGTGTTAGCATATGGCACCAGAGTTACCACTACCTCTTCCGCCTCCTGGAGCGGGAGGACCTAGTTCCAGCCAGGCACCGCTTCAGTTCGAAATGGCGGAGGTGGCCACAGCCTTGAGGTCTTTGGCTGCAACGCAACAAGCAATGTAGAAGCAATTTGCACAACTCAGCCAAAACATCATGAGACCACCAGTGGTCTCACCGGAGATGATTACTCCGACAGCGGTTTAGCCCCATCCTGAGGCTAGGGGACCACCCCAGGCACCATGCAAAGACCAACCTACGCCCCAGTGGAGGAGGGACATTGCTGTCCCTAGGTGTCTATGCCTGGGGAGGCAAGGGAACCCTTGCCCTGAGGATATGTATGATGATCTAGAGGCGGAAGGCGTGCCAGAAGAATGTTGGGAGCCATATGAGGTTTCAAATAATACGGTACATCCTGTTCAGCAAAGCCAAGGTTGTGGCGGTAGAAGAGGTGAAGAGGCCCAATAACGAGGATTAGCTTTTGATTGATTGAGTAGAGGGTCAGCCTTTGAGAAGTTGGGCCTAGTGAATGGCCTAAGACAGAGGTTATCAAGGTCGAGAAGTGCAGTCGACTCTCAAAGAGGAGACGGATAAGGTTGGCCTCACCAAGGCCGACCTCGTGCAGAAAGGGGCAGAGATCAGGAAGAGGTCAACAACCGATGTTGTGCTGCGGCTAGGGAACCCTCAGTCCACCCCTTGGAGGTGGCTGGGGATAACCTCGGCCAGGACGATGTTGCGAGACCATGGAATAACTCCATCCTACTTCTTGAGGACAAGATAGGAGAACTCATCAAAAGTAGGGATCCGCTGTAAAGGGGTTACTCAGAAGGCTCTCCATTCCTGGCTAAGATAGTGAGCTTCCCAACCCCTGCTAAGTTCAACCCACCCATGGTGTCTCCCAAGTATGACGGTAGCATCAACCCTGTACATCACATTGAGATGTATCAGTCGACGGCGGACATCTACTCGATACCTGATGAGATGAAGTGTAGGGCCTTCTCTGAGACTTTGACAGGAGCAGCACACAGCTGGTTTACTTCTCTTCCCAAGAATTCAATTGAGAACTTCAAGGGCTTGGCTGAATGATTCATTCACAACTTCTGCTTTGGGGTAAGACCTCAAAAGAATACCACTCATCTACTATATGTCAAGCAAGGGAAGGACGAGAGCCTAAGAGACTACATCGCCAGGTTCAACAAAGAAAAACTTGAGGTTGAAGATTATGAAGAGAATATAGCCATGACCTTATTGTGTAAACTTGCGGAAGACCCTCCCAAGTCTATGGTAGAGCTACTGGTAACTGCGGGAAAAGTCATGAATGCCGAAGAGGCAATGGTCGCCAAGTATGAAGATGACAATCGCGGTAGTAGCAGGAAGTCCCAAAGAAAGAAAGATGGAAAGAAGAGGTCAGCCGATGACAAGTTTGCTCACTATACTCCTCTAACTGTGAGCTGTGAGCATATCCTCAACGAGATCAAGAATGACATGACTCTAAGATGGTAGGAGAAACTGAAGGCCCCTCCACATAAGAAGAACAAAAACTTATGGTGCGAGTTCCACCAGGACCATGGCCATGTTACGGACAGATGCGTCGCCTTGAAGGATGAGATTGAAAAGATGTTAAAATCCAAAAAATTGAGGAAATATGTTGATGGCAAGGCTCCTAAAGGCGGAAGAGATGACCCTAAAAAGAGGAGAAACGACAGATGCCGTGACGATGCCCAAGCTAGAAGAGATAATCATTCTGAAGGTGATGATGAAGACGATTCGGACCTTCCGCTGAAAAATGACAACACCCCGGTGAAGAGGGTTGGAATGATCTCCTTTTGTGTTGACACCATATGCGGAGGACTTGCGGGGGGTGGCTCTAAAGTGGCTGACAGAAAAGCTCATGTGGCAGAGGCCAAGTCAGTGGCCAAACTTAAAGTTGTAAATCTAAGGTCTTTCGATACAGCACAGAAGAGAAAGAAGGTGGACATGGACACCCTTATAGTTGGGTTCTCCCGACTCAACTTCAAAGGTATCCTAGCCCCACATGATGACCCTTTGGTAATAACAACAAGGGTACATGGATTCTAGGTGCAGAGGATCCTCGTGGACGGGGGGAGTTCAGCAGACGTGATGTTTTGGCCTTGCTTCAAGAGCCTAGGTCTCAGCAGAGCAAGGCTGGTACCCTATCATCATCCTTTAATGGGATTCAGCGGTGAAAAGGTCCACCCATTGGGGATGTATGAGATGGACGTACGAATGGGTGATGAGTGGCCTAAGAGGTTGACCCGAAAGATAAATTTTTTCAGTATGGACGAAAACGTCTTCTCGGCCCATAACCTCATCATAGGAAGAGTGGCCCTTAAGGAGTTTGAGGCCGTGCCATCGACTGTCCACCAGATGCAAAAATTCTCGA
Organism: Sambucus nigra; assembly: GCA_949130495.1. NCBI lineage: Eukaryota > Viridiplantae > Streptophyta > Magnoliopsida > Dipsacales > Adoxaceae > Sambucus > Sambucus nigra. The sequence continues at coordinate 2,845,223 of CASBWL010000485.1, forward strand.
CCCCCTATGGGGTAGGGGAAGTGCAAGGTGACCAGACCATAGCACGAGAATGTTATTTCAACTCGGCCGGAGAGAGAGAGGCCCATAAGAGGGCAACCACCACTTATAGCATTGATACACTTGACCCAAGAGATGAAACAAAGTTGAAGAAGGGAAAGGTTGTGGGAGAGGTAGAATCCATCATCCTCAATGAGGACGAATCAGAAAAAACCATCCAGGTCGGCAAAGCCTTAAAAGTAGAAATCAAGGAAGAGCTGATAAACTTCTTGAGGAAGAGGCGGAGTGTCTTCGCTTAGAGTCATGCAGATATGCCCGACATCAACCCTGAGGTTATGTGTCACAAGATTAACGTGACCAAAGATGCTATTCCTATCAAACAAAGTTGAAGATTTTACTCCAGGGAGAAGTACGACGTCATCCGGGTAGAGGTTAAAAAATTGGAAGAAGCTGAGTTTATTAGAGAAGTCATATATCCGGAGTGGTTATCGAATGCGGTCATCGTGACCAAAGCCAATGGAAAGTGGAGCATGTGCGTTAATTTCACAGACCTGAACAAGTCTTTCCAAAAAGACAACTATCCCTTACCTCGGATAAATCAGATGGTAGATGCTACTGCAGGTCATGAGCTGATGAGCTTCATGGATGCGTATTCGGTCTACAATCAGATCTTCATGGACGTGGAAGACTCAGAGAAGACAACCTTCATTACCGACAAAAGGACGTACTGCTACAAAGGGATACCCTTCGGTCTGAAAAATGCGGGGGCGACATACCAACGTCTTGTGAATAAAATGTTCGAAGATCAAATAGGCAAGACTATGGAGGTGTATGTAGATGATATGCTGATGAAGAGCTTAAAGGCCTGCACTCATGTGGCAGACCTTGAAAATACCTTCGATACAATGGACTTATAGAGGATGAAACTCAACCCCGCGAAGTGTGTCTTTGGGGTAGGAGCTGGGAAGTTTCTTGGATTTATCGTCAATTAAAGAGGAATCGAAGAAAACCCTGAGAAAATCAAGGCTTTGCTTGACATGAAGACACCAAGGAGTATCAAGGACTTCCAAAGACTCACGGGGAGAGTGGCCGCACTCAACAGGTTTGTTTCCAGAGCAACGAACAAGTGTCTTCCATTCATTAAAGTTCTTAAAAAGGCCTTCCAGTGGGACGAAGAGTGCGAATAAGCTTTTAACTAACTCAAAGCTTACCTTGGGTCTCCCTTGTTATTATCTCGGCCCATAGTAGGAGTGAAATTGTATGTTTATCTAGCAGTCTCAGAATTGGCTATAAGTGCATCCATAGTACGGGAAGACGTTGGAATCCAAAGGCCTGTGTATTTCAACAGTAAAGCCCTTCAAGGGTCTGAGCCAAATTATCCTCGTATGGAAAATTTAGCATACGCCCTGATACATGCTTTAATGAAGATGAAGCCCTACTTGCAAGCCCATTCCATGGTCGTCCTCATCGATTCCCCACTAAGACAGGTCCTCCACAAACCTGAGAAGTCTGGAAGATTGATGACCTGGGCCATTGAGTTGGGAGAGTATGACCTTACTTATCAACCTAGGGCAACCATCAAAGGGCAGGCCCTCGAAGATTTTGTTACTGAGTTCACATGGGAAGAGGCCGAGGTAGAGAATGACCTAGTGAATGATGAAGGGTCAAATAACAACGTCTTCCAAGAACAGGAAGAGGTTGCGCCAAATGTCTTTCGAGAATAGGAAGAGGTCACACCAAACGTCTTATGAAACCATGAAGAGGTCGTATCCAAGAAGATCAGGAGCGGAGTAGCGGAGAATGAGGAGGATCGGTACCTCTTCAAGCAAGGAATTATGTCAGAGGGGGCCTTCTCATCGGATACAGACATTTGTAATCTCTTCATTGATGATTCTTCCTGTGATAGTGGAAGCGACGCAGGGCTGATACTTTCAGCTCTAAACGGTACCAATAATGAATTTGCTTTAAATTTCAACTTTAAGGCATCTAATAACGAGTCAGAATATGAGGCCATGATAGCAGGTCTCTCATTGGCAAAGACTCTGGGAGTAAGACGACTCCTACTTCATAGCGACTCAAGGTTAGTTGTCAATCAAGTACTAGGGGTCTATGAGGCCAAAGATGAAAGGATGACTAAGTATCTAAAGAGGGTGAGAATGATGTTAGAATATTTCGAAGAGACAAAACTGAAGAGAGTGCCTCGATAAAATAACAGCCACGCAGATGCATTGGCAAGGTTGGCTTCAGCAACGAAGACAGACATCAGAAGGACAGTTCCGGTCGAGGTCTTATCAAAAGCGACCATTGAGGAAGAAGAGGTTAGCAACCCTTGTCTTAATTTGAACCTAGGAGACTCATAGATGGACCCCCTCATCAGATATATAAAAGAGGGAGAGCTACCAGGATCCAAGCAAGAGAGGAGGAAATTAAGATATAGGGCTGCCAAGTTCTTCACAGTAGGAGACGTCCTATATAAGAAGGGATTTCTGTTGCCTCTCCTCAGATGTGTGCATCCAACCGAAGTTCCCCACATCTTACAGGAAGTTCATGAGGGCTCTTGCTCCAGTCACATAGGAGGAAGACCCTTGGCCAAGATAATTATTACACAGGGATACTTGTGGCCAACCTTGGCCAAAGATACTGTAGCTTACGTGAAGAGGTGCGATAAATATCAGAGATTCTCCACTATTCCTCACCAACCTCATCAACCTATGACGTCAATCACTTCCCCATGGCCATTTATAGTATAGGGAATTGACTTAGTAGGACCCCTACTAAGAGCTGCCAATAATTACCGGTTTCTGATAGTTGCCATTGACTACTTCTCAAAGTGGGTGGAGGCAGAGCCGATGATAACGATCACAGAACGGAAGACCTTCTAATTTATTTGGAGGAACATCATATGCAGACATGGCCTCCCAAACACTCTCATCTCAGATAATGGAACCCAAGTCAAGAACTCCTCTTTAGAAAAGTACTGCGAAAGAGTTGGAATAAAGAAGTTCTTCTCATCTCCTAGCCGACCTTAGGCAAATGGTCAGACCAAAGTCACAAATAGAAAAATCCTCGACGGAATCAAGAAGAGGTTAGAATAAGTGAAGGGGAGATGGACTGAAGAGGTTTATGTTGTGTTATGGTCCTACAGAACCACGACAAGGACACCAACAGGAGAAACCCCGTTCATGCTAGCACATGCCTCAGAGGCCATCATACCAACATAATTAGGACTCCCTACTCATAGGTTTCAGACCTTTGACCCTGATAAAAATAGGGAAGAAAGGAGACTAGACTTAGATCTGATTGAAGAGAGAAGGGAAGATACAGAAATTAGACAAACAGCTTACCAGCAGAGAGCATCAAAATTCTACAATCAGAGGGTGAAATCAAGACCCATTGTCGTGGGAGACTTAGTACTGAAGAAGACCTTACAGAAAACAAACAAACTCCACCCAAACTGGCATGGTCCCTACAAAGTGACAAAAGAGGTTGTTCCCGGGACCTACAGGCTAGAAAACCTAGAAGGGGAACCTTTCGCCAACCCCTGGAATGCTGATCACCTAAAGAAGTATTACATATGATGTTGCAAAAAGTTATGTAAATGTACCATCTGATGAAGATGTTATTAATAAGAGATCAGTTTCCATGTCAATTCTTTCTTCATTATGCTCTAATGGTAGAAAGTATGAGGGTAACATCTTAGTGATGACCTCAGACCTTATAACATCATTATGTGGTGACAAGGTCTGAGGTCTGACATCATACTTAGACGACCTCAGACCCTTAACATCATTAACTTAGTGAAATTAATTATGGGGATAACATCTTAGTGATGACCACAGACCTTATAATATCATTATGTAGTGACAAGGTATGAGGTTAGACATCATACTTAGATGACCTCAGACCCTTATCATCATTAATTTAGTGAAATTAATTATGGGTATAACATCTTAGTGATGACCTCGGACCTTATAACATCATTATGTGGTGATAAGGTCTGAGGCTAGACATCATACTTGGATGACCTCAGACCCTTAACATCATTAATTTGGTAAAATTAATTATGGGGATAACATCTTAGTGATGAGCTCAGACCTTATAACATCATTACGTGGTGACAAGGTTTGAGGTCAGACATCATACTTAGATGACCTCAGACCCTTATCATCATTAATTTGGTGATATTAATTAAGGGGATAACATCTTAGTGATGACCTTAGACCTTATAACATTATTATGTGGTGACAAGGTCTGAGGTCAGACATCATGCTTGGATGACCTCAGACATAATTAATTTGGTGATATTATTTATGAAGATGACATCTTAGTTGATGGCCTCAGACCTTGTAACATCATTATGTGGTGACAAGGTCTGAGGTCAGACATCATACTTGGATGAACTCGGACCCTTAATATCATTAATTTGGTGATATTATTTATGAGGATGACATTTTAGTTGATGGCCTCAGAACTTATAACATCATTATGTGGTGATAAGGTCTGAGGTAAGACTATGAATTTAGTTTAAACAGATATCATTGCACCAAGACTTCAGAGATGAACATCGCATGGCAAATAAGCATTCAACAAACAAAACAAATGAAGTAAAAACCCTCTTAAGAGGTTGTCATCCAATTGTAAAATTCAAAAATATAAGCTGACGATGTTCTTCAGAGGTTACAACTAATTAGAGGTTACAAAAAAGTAGAAAAAGCTTCACTAAATAGCCTAAAGATTCGACGGGGGAGTGTTGTTATCCTCGTCCTGATTCTCTTAGACGACATTGGTCACCTCGGCCCCATTTTCTCTGTGGTTAGCTCCCTCTATCTCTGTACCGTCAAGTGGAGTAGTCTCTGTAGGGGCAGCATCCTCTTCTTTAACCTCCTAAAGGGCTTGGGCAAGTTGAGGGTTAGCAAAACCCAGACCTATAAAGTCAGAGGCCTTTAAGCTCCCTGCCTCCTTCTCCTTAGCATCTTCCGATTTGACAGTAGCCTTAATACCTCTTTCGAGGTACTCAAAGCCGAAGCTCATGAATTCATTGAAGACTTTATAATCAGTCAAAATCCCCTCAGAAGCATCCTCAAGAGCTGCCTTCACTGCAGAGTCGACCTTTTGCTGGAGAATATCATCTTTGGCCTTCAGAGCAACAGCGTGGTCCTTTTTAAGCTTGGAGATATCTTTCTCCAGCTCCTTAACTTTTTACTCAGACCCCTTAAAGGCAGACTTCAGACGGTCTACCTCAACATTCAGAGACCTTTGCACCTTCTCGGTGTCTTGGCTTTTCTAGATGAGGGGTAACTTCCTCAGAGTCCAATTGGCAAGATGATGCATAGCAGCCAGGCCCTGCAAATCACGTGGTCGTGTATATAAGTTTAAATTCAAAACAGAGGTTACACTTTGAAGCTATACTAAAATCTGAAGTCATATCTGAATAGACCCGTGGAGGCCAAACTCAACCAGCAGAGGTGTGCCCATGGACCGACAAAAATGTTTGTCAGCATCGGTCATGGCAGAGCCGATGGCATCCAGCACCTACAAACTGTGGCCTATGATGCTGTCATTAATTTTTAGTTTCTCTATACGAGCAGCTAATGCATCTACAGAGGATATTGGGATGGCAGAATCCCCAACTTTCTTCTTCTGCCTCTGATCCTCAAGGGCAGGGTCGGTAGCATTTCTCTTCTTTGTGGCCTGAGCTCTCGAGGTTGAGGGAGGGGGAGGAGGAGCATTCAGACCTGCCTTTTTATCAAGCTTCGTTAAACTTGGTGTTGATATTTCCCAAAGCTCGTCAGATATCCCCTTCGGACGCTCTGTAAGATAGAAAGGTCTGAGTTAGAGAGTCAGACATGCATAAATTCAGAGGTATAACTTAGAATAAAAAGCACTTACCAATCTCTGTAAGAGGACTTCCCCCTAAACCAGTCTCAGAGAGGTAGTAGGGGGTCATCAGGTGTTCAAATCTTACGAGCAGACCATTCGCCCCCTGATCCTGAAAGTCTCTGACCTTCTGAAGATTTTACAGGCTTAGACCAGGGTCGGCCTTAGCAGCCATTATAAGCTTTCCCCATTTTATAGGCATCCTCGGCTCTAGTGGGGAAGAGGGGGCACATGGGCCAAATTCCCATGGCTCCGAGGTAAATAAATAGCGTGGCTTCCAATTATGATTAGAAGTTTGAGTTATCTGAAGCATCTTCTTTTCAGGTTTCTGGGCTACAAAATGATAATAGCTCAGATGGTTTCTAGCAGATGAAGGGACATAGCAACCTACAAAGACTTGGACTGGAAGGTCTGAGTGATGAACAACCCTCCATAAGACAATGGCCCCAATTATCACCCTCCAAGCATTGGGTGACAACTGGGAAGGGGCCAAGTTGATATAGACCAGTATAGACCTGATGATGGGATGGATGGGCAGACAAAATCCTAACTTGAACATCTGCTCATACAAGCAGATCTCACCATCTCGACCATGATAAACCCTCTCTTCCCTTAGAGGTCTCCTGAGCTTTATAGAAGGGCTTATGGAATATAAATATCTCAAATCTAGGAGGTCGATCTCACTAACTGAACTCTCAATCTTGTTCGCCTCAGAGACGTCGACATCACTCTCAGCATCATCCTCATCATTATCTAGCTCAACATCGGCTTGAGCAGACGTTGGAGGATTACTTGGAAACCTCTGAGCGAACTCGGCCCCCGTGATGGCCGATAGGGGAACGACATTAAGGATTGGTGGAATAGCCACGCTTGGTTCAATAATTTCAAAATCTGAGGAAGAGGATGATGTGCTTGAATTTCTGTGAGACGAGGCCCAACTGGAAACCTCTGCCTAATCAGGGACCTGATCTTGTTAATTTGAGAAGTCCATAGCCTCTTGAAAAGAGTCCACAGACATAGGGTCTGAGGTGGAAGACTCAGACTCAGACATCGGTGAGGGTTTAGCAGGGACCTATTCTTGGCTAGCTGGTTCTGATGATTCAGGATATACAGCCTTCAGAGGTTGTGGAAAGATAGGTCTGAGGGGAAATTCCTCTGACCTACGAGCTTCCACCTGCGCTCTTTCTATTTGTGTAATTTTCTCTAAAGTCTTCTTTCTGAGAGAAGGTAACTCCTCTAGGAGTTGGTAAAGGGGTCTGAGCATAAGAGGCAGACCCTACACTTGCAACTATCCTAAACAACAAACATGAATGGCTAATGGAATGATGCAATTAAGGATCAAACTATCAAATTTTAAGCAATGACTACGAAGAACACACAAGAACAGTTCGTCTAAAACTCACCGAAAAGCTCCTAAAACTCGTTGGGAAAATGCAAAAGCAAGAAGATGACAGGAAAAATGAAGAAGAAAGAATGGTGGAGGATACCTGAAGATAAACTGGTAAGGGAGAAGGAAGAAATCGCAAAAAATCACCAACAAAAGCAACTTCGAGCCAGAGCCTTTCTATAGAGAGAGCTACAGAAGCAAGTTGAACCAGGAAAAAGAGAGAAATGAGGAAGAAAGAGGGAAAATAGGGTTTAAACCCTTAAATATGAATGCACACTTCCCAAGGCCCATCATTGCCTTGGGAGCCCCAAAGGATGGCTGACATCACATGATTGCCAAGCACGCCTCACACTTCAGCAATGGACAAGTGTCAAATGAACATTGGCACAAGAAAGAAAGACCTCGGAGATGTAGATCCCATAGTCACCTACTTTCACATGTAACTAAGGGCTGGGGGTGATTGATATGCCTCAAATGTGCCACCTCGGCTCAGAGACACCAACCTCGGCCAAGCACATGGCCGACGTTAGAAAGGCCTTGGATCAGTAACTAGTGACCTCGACCACAGCAAGGTCGGCCGTCATCGACACTATTGCCAACCTCATCAAGGGGTGTCTACATGACTCAGGGGAACAACAGTTCGTCAAGTCACCCCGGTATGACAACCTCGTTTGGGGGTAGGCCGAGGTTACAAGGAACCATACTTCTACCAAGGCCAACCCGATCAGTGAATTAGCCGATGTTCCTATCATAATCCAGCTTAACCTCGGCCCAGGCCGACCTCAATGGCTCATCTTGGATTCACTTAAGCTGAGACCATAATGGCTCATCTCAGATTCACTTCAATCGAGACCATGATGGCTCAACTCGGATTGGATAGGCAACTAAACCTTACCAACCTCGGACTCTTCCAGGCCGAGGTTATGACCAAGCATGAAGGCCGAGCACTTATTGACAGATGTGTGGACAAGGACACGTGGACACAAATTAGTTATAACAAATCATTCCCCCCACGTGGGGGGAATATTTCATCATCATTCTCTACATGTGACAGGGACAGATGTCTTCATCACATTGGCTATATCAACACACACATGCTCTTTACATGTAAGGGGGGTACACTACACCCCCCAGGCACTATAAATATCTGTCTTCTCCTTCTTATAGGGGGATAAAAAATTAGTAACCCTAGCCGAAGCTCTATTCAAATACACAGTAGAGAGAGAAAGCTTGAGAGATTATATATATGGCCATTAGTGCCCTCATACAATGATACACATCATACACTTGCACAGTGGACGTAAGCCTGATTAGCTGAACCACTTATATTCCGGTGTGAATCCTCTTCTCCTCACCTCCTTCTACTGTGTGTATAAACCCTTATACTGTCATTGTTAACATTAAATTGAGCTCACAAACACCTTGAAGGCTGGTGCTGTTTCTAGCATCATCACGCGACACACAAATATAAAAATTCCAAAATGTATATATATGATTCAAAAAAAATATAAATAAATTCTAAAATTTCAAAAATGGCTCAATTAGAAAGCTAGAAAAATCTTAAAGGCACAAACTAAATACACACAGAGCTCGGGGAAGGATTAGGCCAGGACAGGGCTAGGTTAGGGTTACAGAATTTTGGGTTTAGTCTTTCTTGGAATTTCCTTGATTTAAGCGTTTGAAATCCGCAACATGCATTTGACCTACAAAATAAAGATTAACGCGCATAAGACCCATTTTGTCGAGAATTACCAATTAAAAATTATCCATTCGGGGTTTAAAATATACACTTTTGGGTTCTTATCAACCCCCAACATAACCCTAGATTTAATTCCCCAATCCAATCTAAGTATAACCGGCCCATATATCGCTACAAGATTCGCTTATTTATATATGTTATATTTTATAATTTCCCTACAACGTCAAATTTATATCCAATTAAGCACACGAGATTAGTTTCACCCCAAAATCCTTTTTTTCATGTGAGGACCCTCCACAGATCAATTTTGGTTCTACACCTACGATGATATGAACATGAATTTCTGCAAATTAAATTGAAATCAAGTTAATCACTTGTCTTTCTAGGTTCGTAGGGTCTGATTACGCGTTGTAGAAGATGAATCGACAGTAGTACATCTAATTCCTCTATAAATTTGGCTCCTAAAGCTCTCCTATTTTCTTCCTTCTCTCAATTTCTTGGGTTTAGATAATGAATTTTGGCTTCCTTAAACCCTTAGACCTAGGTTTATAATCCTTAATCCCGAAGTTAGGCTAACGATACAAGCCCAATGGACCAAACACCCCCGTGTGGGTCCTACGATGTCTAGCAAGGCCTTGGGACCCAATTACTATCCCCAAGTACACTATTTTGACTATCTCGATCCATTCGAAACCAACTGTGACCTCAAAATTACCATCCGATTGAATTTACATAAATTTCCCATTTCAATCCCATATAGTCGCTGTTGAGATATAACACAGTCACGTCAATATCATTCTCTATGACGTAAAATAATTATTTACTATTCATTTAGTAATTTTATTCTGTAAATATTAATCATTATCTCTCAAGATTAATATTTTAAATAATCCACATAACATTTAATTATTTTAAATTACGTCACACATGTAATTTAAAAAAACTGAGTCAATTACATTTTAAATACTAAAAAACACAGCGTGTTACACAGACTAGTTGTCCCAGATGATGAGGATTTGAGGCGAGTCGTTATGTCTCAGGCTCACAGTCCACACTTTAGAGTACATCTCGATGGGTATAAGATGTATCATGACATACAATGTCAGTACTGGTGGGCCGGCATGAAAAAGGACATATCAGTCTTTGTGTCAAAATGTGTCACTTGCCAATTGGTGTAAATGGACCATTAGCATCTCGCATGTGTACTATAGCCTTTGGAGATCCCGATGTGGAAATGGGAGAGCATATCCATGGATTTCATCATTGGACCTATATCACAGAGGGGGCACAATTCCATCTGGATGATTATCGATAGATTAACGAAGGTGGCTCACTTTTTATCGGTATAGACAAACTATAATTCAGAGAAGTACGCTAGACTCTTCTTTGCTGATATTGTCAAATTGCATACGGTACCGCTTAACATAGTTTCGGATAGGGACAAGGCATTTGTGTCCCACTTTTAGAGGAGCTTTCAGCAGGCCTTAGGGGCATAGTTGAGGTTCAGTAGCTCATACCACCCACAAACCGATGGGAAGATGGAGAGGTTGAACTTAATGCGGGAGGATATGCAACGGATGTGCATATTAGACTTTAAGGGGAGTGAGGATCAGTACTTTCCTTTGGTCGAGTTTGCGCACAATAATAGCTTCTAATTCACTATTGTGATGGAACCATGTGAGACACCATACAGGAGACCTTATCGTTCACCCTCATATTGGTTAGAGATGGGGGAGAACAAGTTTATTGGAATAGAGTTCATTAAGGACACATCGGAGAAGGTGGATGTAGCACCACACATTTCTGAATATTGAGAATTTAATTAATTCGGGTACTTTTAAATTACACGTGTGCAGTAGTTTAATAAAAATAAAGTCTTGTGTTTTTTGTTAATACTGATCGGGAGAGATTATGATTAATATTTATAGAATAAATTTACTAAGTGTGTAATAGATAACTTATGGTAATTATTATACATCGTAGCGAGTAATGTCGACTGGACTATGTTATATCTCAATCGACAGTCATGTGTAGGCTATTTTAAGGCCGATAAAGAAAATTTATGTAGAGTGACTCGGATGAAAATTTTGAGGTTACGGTTATTTTCGAATGGGTCAAAATAGGCAGAATAGAGTATTCGTGTGTATTAATTATGTCCTGGAGCTTTTTTAGACCAACCCGGCTCCACGTGAAGGCGTTTTGGTCATTTAGGAGTTTAGGGTTGGAAAAAATTTGAAATTTTAAGTATATCAACCACATTATGATAGAGGCTAGGGTTACAATACTTGGGCGAGAAGGGAGTCCATAGGAGAGGAAGAAGAGATGGTTCTTAGGCTATTCCACAATGTTTTTCATTACCGTCATCATTGGAATCAAGAATGGAGCAAGGAGAGGAAGTCTCCATCATCTATCAATGAAAATCAAACCTATAAACATAAGGCGTGTGTTTATCTTAAAATCTTTTGAGCATGTTGTAATACCCAAGGCAGTGTAGGGTTAATATTTCATGAATTTAGGAATATATGTAGAGGTGTAATTCATGATTTGTGGAAATATCCTTGTTGAAATTAACCTCCTGTCATCATATCATGAAATACGATATCTGGTCTTAAAACAATGAGATATATCTGGGTTCATGAGGACGAACATGCATGAAAAATAAATCTAGGGTTATATGAATAAAGTGAAGATTTGATCTTGTTTAATGTCAATTCGTATGGATTTTAGGATATGTTACATTTGAAATTGTTAAAACATCCCAATATGATGTACGTTTAACTTGGGTGAAAGTTTGGATGAGTTCCATGGAGTTTGAGGTTGAGTAACAATGGAGAAAATCATTTTCGAATGATGAAGCTACCTAGGATAGATCGATCGATCGATAGTGCAGGAAATGGGGTTTTTGTTTATACGAGAAGTTTTCTTTTCCAACAATTACGGGGGACTTTGGTGATTGTTTATGAAATATAGTAGATCTATAGTTAAAGCTTCAACTTAGCTCTAATGCTTGTAAACTGAGACTAGGGTCTATGGGATTAAACGACTATGTTAAGTGTCGGGGATTTAGAAATGGGTTACATGAAGTGTAAATGAGAATTCAAGATTTATACCAGCAGGTTACAGATGTAATGACTACTAAAAATTGTTTAAGGGATAGCTATGACCCTTCGTTAGTGTGTGATACTCGAAAAAATAAGAAAAGAATATTAAGTGTGAATTGTTAGTACATTGGGTATTTGAGAGATTTATACTATGTACTGGATATCTTTATAGGTTTTGTGTATACTTATACTGGATATACTTATAGGTTTTGTATATACCTATGATGGATATATTTTTAGGTTGTGTGTATGCCTATTATATGTGTGTTAACATACCTACGTTGCTTGCTATCACGTGAGGTTCCGCGTAGAGGGCGAACCCACCTTGGCGATTTCAGCGAGGTCTGGATGTGTGACCCAGAACATAGAACTTAGGTTTTGTTCACGATTTGAGAGTGCAATAGTGGGAATGGAAGGTCATTTGGGTACGTTAGGTGTGTGCGTACCCCAAAGGATTAGAACTATGTTCGCCTCCATTGTGTGTGACTTGATTTATGGTTCGAGGTGACATTCTGAACCGATAGTCCTCTGTTTGGTACGAGAGGTACATTGACTTGATAATAGTGATATATATATATATATATATATATATATATATATATATATATATATATATATATATATAAGTGTAATTATTCTACTTTTGTGTGATGGTAGAAAAGATAGATAGTGTATATCTAAAAGTAACTTAAGTAAGAGAAACTTAATTAACAGTTCAATAAAAAAATCGGTTAATATTAATTATTGGTTTTAAGGTAGCGTATCGTATGGGCGGTACGGGTGAACAAAACTTATTGTGGTTTGTTAGAAACTTATTATGTCTAGTTAGGATGGGTATTATAACGAGGCAGGTTAATAGGAGACGTTATATGTGCACTATAGTTGAGATGTGTAAACTAACTTGTGTATCTAATAACTACTTTTGGATGCAATTTAAATATTTTCTAAATGTTTTTCAAAGGTTTTGGTCTCTGACCCATGTCAAAATACTTTCAAAACTTTTGGATGTCCAGCCACAGGGACGCCAAGCATGACGATTCATTCTACGGATACATAACTGCAGCACTTGTGGATTCATGGAGGACTTGTGTAGATGCTTCAGTAATTTCATTCCTAGTTTAGTATTTGTATCCAGTTATTATGACTTAGGGCATATTTCCCATTCAGTTCAGATCTTAGTGAGATATATATCTTGTTGTTTCACACTTTGTATCTAAATTCATTTTATTATAGTTGGATTTATATTTGTAGGTTAGTTTGGAGCCGATGGTTTATTCGGTAGTTATTAATTAAATTCCTTTATGTACTAAACTTCATTTATGGTGTGAATGGTTTATCTTATTTAGTTTCACATTTTGCTGTGGGGGTTATTGTTTAATGAAATATAAAATTTAACACTAACTTATTTTAGCATAGCTGGTTAGTAAAATAAAAAAAGGTTTTCGACAGCGATGATAAAAATGAACCAAATGACATTCCTATTTATTTTGATAAAGGACCCGTGATTAAGATAGGCGAAGTGTCATAGACAGTATCAGAGCATCAGGTTCTAGAGTCCTTAGTATCTGTGTTGACTTAGTACGCTTTCTACGTTGTTTCTCTTTGATATAGAGCCTTATTCTTAGGATTGTTGATTTATAATGCATCTGACATTTTTCTTCTATTGAGTATAGTTGATGCAAATCATACGCGACTTCATTTCAGCTTCGTACACCGAATAATTTAAGATGACCCAATAGGGCCGTTAGGAGGACTACAGGAGGAAAGGCTCGGCTGGAGCTACAGAGTGTTCAGGGAATGATGATCGTGTAATACCCCATATTTCTGAGGATATAGGATTTAATTAAATTAGTGATTTTGAATTTATTTAATTCGACGAATTAATTTAATTTGGTGATTTAGAGTTTGAATTAATTCGGTCTATTTAAATTTCATAGTGTCGTATTTTGGGAAGGAAATAAGATAGTGTGTCGTATTTTGAGGGGGAAATAAGGTAATTGTATAAAGTGACTCAAATGATGATTTAGTGGTCACAATTGATTCCGAAAGGGTCGAAATAGTTGAAATAGTAAACCCGGGGGTATAATTTAGATCTCAGGGCAATTTTTGTCCATACCGGCAACGTATGAGGGCATTTTAGTCATTTGGTAACCTAGGGTAATGAGACCTATGAATTTACAAACCCTATATCAGCATGTAGTTGAGAGAGTCTAGGGTTAGAATATGAGAAAACTAAAAGAGGCCATTAGAGAAAAAGGATAAGCCATTTCTGAAGCCTAAGAGAGAATTCTGGAAAGAATCAACCTTGTTCTTGCATCACCATCATCATTGGAGAGTGGATTGAAGGGGAAGACAAAAAAAACATCATCATTCAAACAAAATCAGACCTTCTGGACCAAAGGCAAGTGTTTATCTTGATTATTTTTTAAGAGTTATAATATTCATGTAGTGTAGGGTCTTATATTTGATGATTTAAATTGAATCTTGAGGTTTTGATGATTTAATTACATGTTTGGGGGTAGGATTTGCATGTATAATTGGTCTTTCATATGAGTAGTATGAAATCAAATGTTATGTGACGAAAAACATGAATGAAATCTAGGATCTAGATTAAAGAGATGAATAACAATGAAAACTATGGTTTTGGTGAATTAAAAGTTTTTGGTTGAATCTTGGATTGAATTCGTGATAAATAAATGTTTAATTTAAGTTGGAAATCATCCCTATACACGTATATAATGATTAGTTATGTTGGTTTAAAATTGGGTGAAGTTTCATGGAGATTTGAGGAAGATATTAGGGTCAGAAATCCCAAAAATGTAAGGAAAAAGAGACCTGCTATCTTTTGAATCGATTCGGTCTCCTGAGAGAATCAATTCGGCTGCCCAGATTAGCATAATTTTTCCATTTTTGATGATGTTTTCTCTTGGGATGAATTATGGGAAGCTTAGGGGTTGATCTTATAATTAATTAAAGACTTAGAGGAAGTCAGCAGGTATATGGTTAAGGCTTGGTTAGATCTTAATGTGGGTAAGATTGGAACTTTAAACCTACGGGAGTAAATCGAGTGAGTTACAAATCGAGAATTTAGAATTTGTGATTCGGGAAGACTGGACCATGACCTAAGGCTATAACCAGTAGGGTATTACTGTAATAACTGCTGAATTAACTTAAGGGGTAACAATGGTCCCTTCGGGTAGGGAATAATACTCAGAATACGATAGTGGGTTAATATTATGAACTAATGATACGGTAAGTATTCGAGGGACAAATACTACATACAAATTATATTTATAGGTGGAGTTTAGACCTATACGGGTTATTATTGTAGGTTGTGTGTATGCTTATACTGAATATACATAACGATAGGTTGCGTGTATACCTAATATATGGTTTCTTATGTGTGAACATACCTACGTTGCCTGCTATCATGGAGGTTCCGCAAAGATTTTGATCGTACCTTGATGATTCTAGTGAGGTTTGGATTTCTTCCCCAGAACATAGGACGACTCACTATGTGACGCGTATTAGTGGGATTCACAGGCCATTTAGGTACATTAGGTATGTACGTAGACCAAAGGCTTAGAACTACATTCGCCTCCATTACTTGTCATTTGATTTTGGGTTCGAGGAGACATTCCGTACTATTAGTTCATTTAGTGTGAGAGGTACATGGACTTGATAGCATAGTATGCAAGTGTGCATCGTGGTGGCCCATCCGACAGATGCTCTCTCTCTCTCTCTCTCTCTCTCTCTATATATATATATATATATATATATATATATATATATATATATATACATGGTTATTATCTTACTGATGTGTGACAGTAAGAGGCTTAGATAGTGTATATATAAAGTAATGTTTAATCTTACTTATGTGTGATAGTATGAAGACTAGAAGAAATATTTAATCTACTTACGCGTGATAGTAGGAAGACTAGATAGTCTATATCTAAATAAGGCTAAATCTATTAATGTGTAAATAGTAGGGAAGATAGATAACATATATCTAACATGAAATTTAAGTAGGGAAACTTAAGTAAAAGGTTTGAATGATAGCATATGTTAAATGTTAACATGGATTTAATAATATCATAAGGTAGATGTTAATTATTAATTAGATCGATAGAGTATTATACGGGCTCTACGAGTAAGTTAATGAGAAAATTAACTAAAAACTTAATGACAATTAATGCTATATTGTGGCATACTGTATGGGAGGTACGGGGGAGCTAAACCTGTTAGTGGTTAATTAGTTATTGATGGGACCTAGTCGGGCTCGGTAGCATAGCTAGGTAGGAGACATTAGGCATGTACATTAGTTGAGAGGTGAAGAACTCAATGGAGTGTACGTTGAACTAACATGTGTAATCAATAATCGTTTTCAAACTTGTGATAAATACTTGCTAAATATTTTCAAATGGTTTTACTTGGGCTTTGACTCGTATGAAAAATATTTTCAAAACCTTTTAGATGTCCATCCATAGGGATGCCAAGCTTGATTATTTGTTCTAGGGATGCGTAGCTGCAGCACATGTGGATGCTTACAGGATTTGGACTTAGTCGCCTTGGTTACTTCACTACTAGAGTAGGATATAGTTCATTTATTTCATTTGGGCATGTCGGCCTTCAGCTATTTCTTTTATTTCGTTTATCAAACTTTGTATTTGTGGACTCAGTTTGATTTCATTAGATGTTTAGTAGGATATTCGCATTTGGGTACCGATGGTTTATTCGGTATTATTTTATTTCATCCATTTATCTGGTGTTTGGTTCATATTATTTACTGCATTAATGGTATAGTTTAGTGTAATTATTTTTCCACATGTTGTTGTTGTTAATAAAAAGATAAAATTTGGCACTCATTTTTTTTTAATACAAGGTGGTTATTAAATTTTACTAAATTTTTGATAATGATGCTAAGAACGAACCAGCCCTGTTTTTATTTGATAAAGGATGGATCACCCAGTATTTAATTAGGCAGGGTATCACATACCGCAATAGAAGTCACCACTATTATCGTTCACATAGTTGACATTAGGATAATCGTTGGGGCGCAGAAGGCTTCCCCAAGTAACACCATAGAAAATGGTGGGGCAAATTCAGACTCACCCAGTACAGTTGGTAAGGGAGAGAGGCGAAGAGGTTTTTCTGAAGGGACATCCACAAAAGTTCAAGGAAAGTGTGAAAGGGTGATTAACCAATGGAAGAAAAACATCCAAATGGAATTGAGTGTGAGGAAGTGTAGTGACACTCAAAAATTTAATCTCGGGCAAAATTTTTAATTCAAAGCAGCAGCGTGGTAGTGATGGGAGTCAATTACCACATCAATGGAGAGATACCATGAATAGTGAGAAATTTGAACTGTAGTTTAACCGCGAATCCTCTCATCAGCTGTTTAAATAAAGAGGCAAAGGAAATTTCAGTGATTGTTTGGGAAGGGTCGGACAGTGGTTGTACATGAAGGAGAATTAACTTGTTTAGCGAACTTCATACCCGATGAGGTGGATGCGGAGAATAAAAAAAGGTCTTTAAGTTGATAATGGACTCGTGGGTAGAATACACAATCATGGATGGGGAAATCCATGAATCACATCAATAAATAAATAAATAAATATATATATATATACAGAAATTCTCTAAAACGGACGTCCGTTTTTTGGCTAAAAACGGAATGATTTTTAAAAAATAGTAAAATGCATTTTTTTGAGTTGATTTTTTTTTCTAGTATATATAGACATACATGGGTACCTCCAAAAAAAAATTCAGCTTAAAATGAATTTGTTTGCTATTTTAAAAAAATCTTTCAAAATCTGTCTATATATGTCAATATATGTTTGGGTTTGCGCCAGCAAAATCTGACAGATTTTGAAAGATTTTTTTAAAATAGCAAACAAATTCATTTTTAGCTGATTTTTTTTGTAAGGGTACCCATGTATGTCTATATATCTAAAAAAAAATCAACTCAAAAAAATCCATTTTACTATTTTTAAAAAATCGGACCATTTTGGTCCGTTTTTAGTCCCAAAAACGGACGTCCGTTTAAGAGAAGCCCTCTCTCTCTCTCTCTCTCTCTCTATATATATATATATATATATATATATATATATATATATATATATATAGAGAGAGAGAGAGAGAGAGAGAGAGAGAGAGAGGTTAGATAGTGTATAACTAAAAGTAACTTAAGTTAGAGAAACTTAATTAACAGTTCAATAATAATATTTCGTTAATATTAATTATTGGTTTTACAGTAACGTATTGTATAAGCGATACAGGTGAACAAAACTTATTGTGGTTAGTTAGATACTTATTCTGTCTAGTTAGGTTGGGTAGTATAACTAGGTGGGTTAATAGTAGACGTTAGGTGTGCACTATAGTTGAGATGTGAGGAACTCAAGAGAGTGTACATCAAACTAATGTGTGTATATAATAACTTCTTTTAGATGCACTTTAAATACTTGCTAAATGTTTTTCAAAGGTTTTGGGCTCTGACCCATGTCAAACTATTTTCAAAATGTTTTAGGTGTCTAGCCACAAGGACGCCAAACATGATGATTCACTCCAGGGATACGTAGATGCAGCATTGGTTGAGGCAAGGAGGACTTATGTAGATGCTTCAGTAATTTCATTCCTAGTTTAGGATTCTTATCCAGTTATTGTCCGTTAGGGCATGTTGCCCATTCAGTTAAGATTTTTGTGAGATCTATCTCTTCTTGTTTTAGGCTTTGTATATAAATTCGTTTTATACTAGTTGGATTTATATTTGGAGGTTGGTTTGGAGCCGATGGTTTATTCGGTATTTATTTATTAAATCTTGTGATGTACTAAACTTCATTTATGGTTTAAATGGTTTATCTTATTTAGTTTCGCAATTTTTTGTGGGTATTGTTGTTTAATAAAATATAAAAATTGACACTAGATTATTTTAACATAGGTGGTTATTAAAATAAAATAAAAAGGTTTTTGATAGTGATGGTAAGAATGAACCAAATGAGATTCCTGCTTATTTATGATAAAGAACTGATCACACGTGATTAATATAGAAAAATAAAATCTTAGAGCCCTTGTTGTTTTTATTATGATGACTTACATGCAGAAGAATTCATCCATGATTAAAGATTTGAGATTCCTATAAATTTCCACCCTCGTATATGGTAGAACTTAGGGAATTCATGAATAAAAATCTGAATTGGTATGAATATACATATAGCTTGAAACTATGTGATTTGGGACTTGAATCGGATACAAAAACAAGAAATAAATTTTCCTAAGAGTGTGATTTAAGTCATGGGGAGCAATTTTAATAATTAGTTTAAGGTTTTAACCACTGGAATCATGGATGGATTAAAGTTTGAGATTTCCATCTTTGTATTTTTGGGTAGAGTTGTGCAATTGCCAGGGGCAAACTCGTTCGGCTAATAGGAAATTTGCAGTTGGGAACTACGGTTGTATCCGGGGGAATTTTAGATGACCATACGAGTTGGTGGGACCTTGTACAGATAATCATGGAATTGGTTAAAAATGGATTAGTGATGTTACTAATAATTTTGAAAATTAAATTAATTGGATGGTTAATTGTATTTTATAAAGAAAGAAAATTTAGTGATTTAACGTGACAATTAATTATTAACTAAGAGTAATTATGGATAATCCTTATGGAGCAGCTAGGGGTAATTATAGAGTAATTACCTTTGCATATTATAATACGTGTTTATTTTTGTGTGGACATACATATGTTCGTGGCCGGTCCTATCGATTGGAATTATGCATATTCGTGACCGTAAGATACGTCGGCATAGATGGGCTAGGCGCAGAGTAGGTCATATTTTAGTTACTACGTTGCAGCGCCACTTATGAGAAATGAGTGTTGATGTTGGGATCCACGTGTCACCGCTAGGTATGGGCCGTGCAATGGTGTACTGCGTAGGTTCCACCCCATTTGTATGTGTAATGTGACGTGCGTGTTGGATAGGAGACTCCCGCGGATTTACCCATAGAGCACGAATGAGACACTATTGGTAAATTCCTTAGTGTCATATATATAATTATTAAAAATGAATGAAAGGAATTCCTAAGTCTAATGGTGTAGACTATGAAACACAGACCCAATACTACGTATTATGCATGATGATTGATTACATCACTTTATGGGTAGTATGTCTGGGGGAAATTGGAGGAAATAATAAGTTGACTGTAGATAACTATATTTTAGCACGTTTATCTTGCTAGATGCATTCTTATACTGTCATTAGAATTTATTCATCATCTGTAATGGGACTTGGGTGGCTATGTGTAGTACTCCTTTTAGGTAAAGGGTGAGACATATTATGTAATACCCTAATTTTTATAAATATTAAACTGAGGTTATGTTTATTTAATTAAAATTGTGGGAATTATTATTCGGATGCAATAATTAAATTAATCCTTATTTTCACATAATAATTAAACGAGCATGTTAATTAAATTAGAATATATACTAAATATGTTATTTCATAAATTTGGCATGCGTGTTATGATTTTTATAGTATGACGGTATATTGCGAATAATGAAGATAGTCGCGAATAAATTGGTACTCGTCGATTTAATTAAGTCGTATTAAGGATATAAGTATATGATAGTGATAGAACATACCAATGAAAGTATTACGCGTTTATAGACTTGTAAATGTGATTGGATGACTTAAATATGCATTTTAAGTTTTTTAAAATGGACATATGGGTTGGGTAGGACATTGGGTAGAGTTTTTGGTCAAACTGGGTAGGGATAGAAACCTTTTGAGGGGCCTTAGTTCTGGCCCATTGGGGAACTCCGAATTTAACTAAATAAAAATGATAATTAAAAGATGTTAGATCTGCCCTAGGGTTCCATAACCACCCCACACCACTTTTGGAGGCAACACATCTTAGGAGACATGAAGAACCACCCTAGAAGGAAGAAAATAGAGTCTCCCCTACTATTTTCAGGCAAGGATTATCTTGCCATTCTTATTCAAATGTTCTATTCTCATGTTAATGTTGAATCCATGTTTAGAATAGGATTTAAATCTTGATGTAATAGAACCATGTCTAGGGAAGTTTTGATAGAACTTTGATGATATTCACGTATTATAATCTTGGATCCATGTTTCCTCCTTGCAAAAATCTATGTGTAGGTTGTTTAATTTCAAAATCCATTGTAAAACTCATGTGTAGGACTCTTTTGCAATCTGGAATTATGTTCTTGAGGTTGAAGATGAGTTGAGACTTATATACCCTAAGGTTCTTGAAAATATTTGATTTGATTTTTGATGTTTGAGGATGATTTAGATGATAAATCTTGTTTAAAATGTTTTAATTACATGTTAGACCGCATCACCGTAACATAAATTAGTTTGTCGAATCAGTAGAACAAAGTTTAATGCATTTAGACCCTATTGTGAAAATCCTATCTTGGAAGAATACCTACACTCGTCTTACTATGAGAGCCGAATCGATTCATTATCGCTTTCGAATTGATTCGGGAGACCTGATTGTATAATTTTTTCGTCGTGATCGCGTGGGCGCCGATCACGTATTTTTCTAATTTTTTTTAATTAGTTATCATTTTTCTATGAAAGGGTGTGAGAGACCATTTTCGTTCAAGTGAGGGATATAGACTTACACCAAGATATTAATGATGTTGTTATGAACTTGTATACGCAATTAAATTGGGAAGGGTTCATGATATGGCGATAACTTAAAGTACAAGTTAACTATATGAACAAGATGATTTATGTGGGATTATTGAATAAAGCTATATGAAATAAATATATTAAAAGATACGATGATAATTTAATGATTTAAAACGGGGATGTACCTAGATGATTGGATAATTTTTGTAGGGGCACATAGATGATAAGACCGAAAAGATACGATGATAATTTTATAATTTAAAACGGGGTAAGTTTAAATAAAAGAATTACCTATTAGAGATACTTCAAATGCTTGAGAATATAATAAATGGTTAGCTCCCTCAAACTATTACCGTATAAGAATACTAAGTAGAAATATGTCCTAAGCCTAGTGGGCTAAGTCTAAAGGGGTAGCATCGGTTCTGATAGTAGTTGGGGTGAAACTACTTATTAGTGGATTTCTTATATATGTACATATAGTCCTTATTCACTTTAGTTTACTCCTTATATATGTACACATAAACCTTATTGTAAAGGAAATAAGAAGTGAGTAATTATTAATAATCGTAGAGGACTAAATTCTAAGTCAAGAGGGCAACATGATGAAATCATTAAATGTTTTGGTAAGGTTAGTTTGGGGATACCTATACCTATATATTTATAGATAAATAAATTGTAACAACCTCTATTTTCTCACATAAAGGTTGGCCAGGCACGATACGCCTAAGATGGGGCTTATCCACAATTTATACCATTCTCAACCCTAAAAGAATATAGACATTTATTTATTCTATGTCAAAATCCACAATAAATAAAAACATCTGAATAAAACTGATTTAATAAATAAATGAAAAACCAAATCATCATATAATGTCAATAATGTAAAGCTAACTACAAAATTTTAGTCAGTTATTCGAAAACACATTTAAAGTCGTTATCCTATGACTGCTCCTCGATTAAATATTAAGTCCCATAAATTGCCTTTTTAACTTAAAAATCTAATTCACTTCATCATTTAGTTCTCTTTAAATATATAGGTATAGTTATCCCCAAACTAACCTTTTTAAGACATTATAGGTATAGTTATTCCCAAACTAACATTTCCAAAATATTAGAGGTGTATTTATTCTCAAACTAACCTTATCAGTACTATTAATAATTTTATCATTTTATCCTCTGGACTTAGATTCAAATCCTTCTACATTATTAATAATTATTCGCTTCTTGTTACCTTTCCAATAAGATTTATATGTACATATATAAAGAGCCAAAAAAGTGATTAAAGGTTATATGTACATATATAATAAATCCACTAATATAAATAATTAGTTTAACCCAACCTACTCCCCAATCGGTGTTACCCATTTAGTCTTATGCCACTAGGCTTAGGATACATTTATACTTAGTATCTTCCCCCATAATAATTTGAGGGAGTTAATTATTAATTATATTCTCAAGTATTTGACCTATCTCAACTAAGTGTCCGCTTTTTATTTGAACTCATCCTGAATTCATCACAATATTATCATCATATCTTTTAGGGTCTTCTCCAATATGTGCCCCTACCAAAATCACCCATATCATGTAAGTACATCCCTGCCCTCTAAAATATTTATTTGATATGTCTTCTTCCCAGGTCCGAATCGATTTCGACCTGGGTAGAAACCTATATTTTCTATGAAATTGGATACGATATTTTTCTCCCCAAAAGCTCCTTCAACGAATATCATTATAATGGTTCAACAACTTAAAGAGTGGTAAGGATGTAGTCTTTAAAACATCATATGATCATTATACACTTTATTAAACTTCAAATTCAACCCTAGATTGTCATCAATTTTCAAGATTATTTCAAGAACTCATGAACATAAAAATTTCCCGATTTCCTTTTACATTATAACAATGATTCCCAGATTTGTTAAAGGGTTTCTACAATATGTTTTCCATAATAACTCTTCAATTTAGATTACATGAATACATATTTAATACGAGGGGTTGCGGATCTACGCATGGATCAAGTGATTATCATCAATTTCTATAGTAATCTAAAGATATCTAAATATGCAGTCTCAAACATGATTCAATCTTAGTCTAAACATGGAAACATCATTTATCTAAGATTAGTGTGGCAAGAGAATTCTTTCCTGAAAATAGTGGAGAAGCTCATCTTTTCTTACTCCAAGGGTGGTCCTTCCTCTTCTTCTTGGGTGGGTGTTCTTCGGGATCTTGGATGTAACTCCCAATGAGTGGATTAGCCCTTAATAAACATTATTAGACTTCAAATTCCGAGTTGGCCCTTATGCCACAACTTTGGTCCCCTAAATGAGCCGAAATACATTATTTACATAGCTCCATAACTACCTAACTCATATATATATACCCTTGGCCCCTTCTTAACAGTCTAAAATGCTCGAATGAACCCGTAATGCCTCTCAAAGTGTGACCTGAATATTTTTATCCCAAAAATATATTTAAATTGTGATGGGACACATGTAAATACTTTTTTATTTAAAATAAAAATCCGATTTAGATTTATTCAAGCCATTAAAGTCCAACACGAAATATTTTAAATAATAATGAGTCTAATTACTCACAAACTTGATTAATTAATTTCACCGAATTAAATTAATCCATATTAAAATTTATTTTATTCCAAAAATACGGGTATTACATTCTCCCACCTTATAACGGAATGCCGTCCTCGGAATTCAAAGTAGCATGAAGTCTCGTTTCATTTTGCACTGTTAACTTATGTTTATACCCAACTAGTCCATACTCATATCCCTTGAGATAAATGAAAAGTCTCATTTATGCCTATCATAGCGTTATTAGGGTGCCTGTACATTTCACATAATATGTACATGCACACGTACCATTGCCAATTATGAATGACACATATACATCCAATCTGTATCATTCACACTAAGCATCTCTGCACAATTATCATGAGTTAATACTATAAGAATTCGTACTTGTATCCCACGAGATTAAGAGGAAAGGCTCACATATGCCTATAATAGTGTACTATCACCACGACACCCACATGTCACAATCACAAGCATCTGTACACAATTATCAAACATGACTAGCACACCCATATGCATAAACCAACAATACATACCATGAATTTATATAAGGTATAAATATATCTAAATACTCTACCGACCATACTCATACTCTTCGCTGGTCCATTCGTACCATCATTACATACATACCTATTTTTAAACATAATGTCTCAAGGCCAAAGGTCCCTCAATTCCCAACACTTGCTGAGTTTCGTGCGTGGGACGATTCGTAAGAGAAATCCAATAAAGGAACCCTCCCGATACAATACTACATATATTCGTAGATCACCGAGGCCCATTTAGCCTAAAACTAAACATGAAGCAATAAGCTAACCAAAAATTCAAAAATATTTGCCAATTTTCAATAAATAACTTATCATTCACAAGAGTTATACTAAACTCCTTTAGAGTCAACCGACCCTACCATGCCCAATACCTCAATCACCATAACCTAGGTAAGACATTCTCCTCCCGTATTTAGTCTATAAAGCACTTAGTCATTTCTAAGTCTCCAACGACATACCTATGCTAATACAGTCTGATATTGCCACTTCAATGAAAATGTACCTATAAATACATTATACACGATCATGTACAGTCTCAATAATCGAAGTGGTCACTAGACTTACTCCTACTTAGTTTCCTGCTCGCTAAGGCAATACGTTCCCAAATCATACCATTACGTTATCTCACAACGCTTTCCCCCACATAAAATTCCGTTGATCTAACCTAAACATAACCCAATTTATCCCATAATTTCGAGTTTATTCACACGCATCTACCTCCTTGAGTTATTTTAAATCACTCACATGTTGCTTCCATACTCAAATTTCTAAAGGACCTCGGAAGACCAAAGTTCCCATTGAAATTCAATATTCAAATCTAAGCTCACCCATAAATACTTCTCACAATAATCCTCACGGCTATGGTGAACACCAATTTCTAACCAATCTTATCTTTTAGACATGACTACAACTCATAGCAGCCCACATAGAATTAACACGTTCTAAGTAACTATAAATCCATTCCAAAGAAAAATATTATACTCCGATATACTTAACAAATAGGCCTAAAATAAACATTTGCCTCCCAGTATACATTTCAATGTATCCACGCACCAACAAAACCATGTTCCTTATCAGCCACGATGGGTCAATGTAAGTCACTCTCCAAAATACAAAGTCTATCCATTCTAATGTATTAACAAAACCGAAGTGAACACTTAGAAACAATATCAAACAAAAGATAACCCACATACTCTAAAGTAGGAAAATAACTTATTTACCACCGATACTATCACTAGTCTCTTTCTTCGCAAATAATTTCATCTATAATTCGATGCCCATCTCGTTGTGTGTCCAGGCCTAAATGAACTAACCTCTGTTGGTGCATTATTGTACATTGTCACATCCTTAAATTATCTAAATGTATTATCTTGAATTGTTAGGCACCAGATAACCCAAAAGTCTCATAATTCTAGCAAGTAACCCACACAAAGGTCTCTATGGCTCTCTCTAAAACAAATAATTTTCCCAAATGCGTAGTAACCAATTGTGAAGTACAATTATACCTAATTACAGGGCTTTACATCAAAGGACGCAACGCAGATCGTAACAAGCTCAAACACAAATCCTAATGACACTACAACCCTGCTCTGATACCAATTGTATCAACTCGCATTTTCTCACATAAAGGCTGGCCAGGTGATAATACTAGAAATGGTTTCACCAAGTAAATTTATATGTAAGCTCAAAACCAAACAATAATGGAGTATGTAAGATATATAAATAAATAGAAAGAGATGAGGAAAAGAGTATGGTAATACCAGATATAAGTGTTTCAGCCATTTGAAGGGCCTAGGTTCACTGTCTGAGTGTGTGAGATCCACTAAATATAGGCTCTAATGGCCATAGGATACAAGCACTCAATATTTATCTCTCTAAGTAATGATTTTAACAGAGTTTCAGTAACAATTTGTGAGCCTTTACAGTATAGAAGATAAAGTGTATTTATAGTGCTCGAGGGGTGTAGTGTACCCCCTATGCATGAAATGAGCATTTGCACAATGATTTATCCATACAGGAGAGGACATCTGTCACTATCACATATCAATTATGATGATGAAATATTCCTTCACGTGTGTTGGGAGATTTTGTCGTAACGGTTTCTCCCTCATGATCTTGCAGCCCACGTGCATTGTTCCATGGGTGTTCCATCCCGCGCGCTCTACCAGGTGTCTTAGTCAGCTATACGATCTAGGCTAAGTCCTAGATGATGGGTTGGTTCCCTAGTGGTTCCGCTGTTGGCGCTGACCTCGTCTCCTGATAGGTGTGGGATGAGGCCAAGGATACACTCGTTATAAGGTTACTGATATTGAACCACGCTAACTTAACACATCAGATGAGGTCGAGTCATCATATCATGAGTTACTGGTTGCTGAATGACCTGACACTGGTTAGCTAAGGTCGAGGTGTATCCAGGTCTGGACGCGATCTACTAGGGTGCATCAATCACCCCTATCTCTTAGCCATTGATGTGATGAGATGGTTGAGGGGTAAAGAGTTCTTTGGATGAGGCATCCTTCAATTTCTAGGTCTGGTCAATTAAAGGGGACATATGTCTGCCATTATTAGGGTATTGTGCCCTAACGATGAAATACATTGAGATTTATGCCCCACTTTGAAAGTTGTGCAAAATCATTATTGGTATTTAAATGGCTTTTTTTAAAACCATTTTCTCTCGCTTTTCTTTTCTTCTTCGAATGTAATTTCTCTCTCTAAAACCAGAACTTCCAGTGCTCACCTCTCATTTGTTCAAGAAATTTCTGGCAATCCTTAGGGTTTTACTTGGATTTTACTTCCATGAACACTCTCAGGTACTCCTATTTCCCTTTTTTGTCATTATCTTCTTTTATGTGAACCATTTTCTTTATCTTTTATATTTTTAGCATCTGTCAACTTTTTGTCAACCCTTTCTTGATGGTCGTAGGGCTTGTTTAGGGTGGTTGTTGTTGGTTTCTAGATTATAAGAGGTTGTTAGTAGGTTTAATTCGTGCAAATACCTATATTTGTTACTCCGATGAAAGTCCAGTCATCTTCTCCGACGAAGTTTCATTTATGTGCTTAAGTGTTCTTGGTAAAAATGACTCACTTGCCCATTTTGATCTTTTGTTCAATGTCGGTCAAAGACTCAAGGTGTTTGTCTCTTTTGAACAATTTTACCTAAGTTTATGGTCATCCTTTTTAATGTTAAAGAGATTGTATGCATTAGATGATCAATTCCCAAATCT
The DNA here is from genome assembly GCA_949130495.1 of Sambucus nigra. NCBI lineage: Eukaryota > Viridiplantae > Streptophyta > Magnoliopsida > Dipsacales > Adoxaceae > Sambucus > Sambucus nigra. The sequence goes on from CASBWL010000485.1 coordinate 2,873,294, forward strand.
TATGGAGAGGTATTTTCGAGAGAGATATAGGGTAAAAGTAGAGGACGAGGCTAGATGTAGTGCCTACTCGCACTGGGTACAACCCATTTTCCCAATTCCTTTGAAAAAAATATTTCCCTCATCCACTAAGACTCTCGGCTCATCCTATGCTCAATCCGAGGTTTGATATTTCAAAGAGGAAATGAGGGAATCACAATCTCATACGTCATCTTCCTCTAAGGTCGAATCGTCTGGCCAAGACGACTCTTCTATTCACATTGTCTCTAACGGGGATGAGCCGACGGTCAATCCAACTTTCATTCTTGTCTCGGCTATGACCCCTGATAGATTTTGTGATATATTCCCACAGGGCCCCCTGTCCCTAAGGAGGCCGATGGTGAGGCCAACTCCGAGGTCAATGATCTAGTTAACAATTCATATGTTGAGACTTTCTTCTCTTTTATTAAAGAGTCTGATATCCTTTTATGAAGACACTCGTATGGCATTAAGCCTGACATTTCAATGAGCAGAACGGAAGAGGACGAGAAGGTATTCCAAGGCTGGGTAGGAGAAATCGTTGTCTATGACCAGATATTTAGGGTCAACTTCAGGCTACCTTTTCATCATACCATTCGAGATATCTTATCTGTCCTAAGGGTTACACCTACCTAACTGTCCCCCAATTCTTGAAGAATTATCATTGGGAATGTATCTTTGTGGAAGAATACCTTTACAAACGAGCCTTCAGTTCAGCTCTTCACAACCTACTACAACATCTCGTCTTCAACAAAGCAAGTTGGCAACTTTCATTTATGGGATAGGAAACTAGACAAAAAGCTTATTCAAGTGGCCCGAACATCAAATCACTATTGGAAATAAAAATTTTATTTCATCTCTAGGTCCTGGGAGTTACTAGTCGAGACCGACCCAAGTGAGGATGACCCGAGAGTTCCACATGTCTGGGCTAATACCTCCATGATAGTGAAGTTGAATCCCGACCTCATCCTTAAGGAATGGGACATGGTTGAGTATCTGAGGGACCAGGGAAATAAGGTCGCCCTTCCAAAATTTGAGAATCTCATGGTCCCTGAATATATGAAGGAGTCTGATCTGGGAGATAGCCCCCTAGACGAGCTATGTGAGTTATTTGAATCTTCAAGTCTTCCCTTTCCTTCATACATTATTTGTACTCATTTTTATTTTTATTTGTAGATCTTCCTCCTAACGTTTCAGACTAGGTCTAGAATATGATGGCTCCTAGTCTTCTATATGTCTTGGGAAAGAAAGGCAACAAGCATCCACTTAAGAAATCAACAGCTGGGGGGGCCGACTCGACCTGAGGCCACCCATAAGAGGAAGGAATACATGTCTCCTACAAAGACTCGTCCTGACCCCCATACGAGGTAGAGGGTCAATTCCACAGAGACTTCTCCTGGCCCAACTGAAGTCCGACCCAAGTTCATTTATCACCAACATCTCGATAACAAAGGCCTCCATGTTTGCAGCCCCCTCCGAGGGTGACTACAGGTTCCTGGATAAAATGCCCCCCCCAAGATCTATGACTTTGGCCTCCAACATATGGCGCAGGTATCTTCCTCGTACTCCCTCAGTCATTTGTCTTATATTCTCTTTGATTTTATCTGACTCTAACTCCTTTGTTTTTATAGTATGTATGCGCCTTTACCTAGACCACCAGGTGGATGGCTGAAAATAAATAAAAACTTCAAGATGTCGATAGGGCTATTTAAGATAAAGTCGACCTGAAACAAAAGATGAAAGATCACAAAACCAACCATAAAAAGGTCATCGATGAGTTGAAGTTGAATCATAGCAACCATCTCAAAAAGAAAGAAAATTCCTAGAAGGAGAAGGACGAGGCTCTGAAGACCTAAGCCACCCAGTTCAAGTCCGACCTTGGTGCTATTGTTCAGAGGTCCAAGGATGATGCAATTGAAGCTTATAAGGCTTGAGATGGATTTTAAGGTTTTGGATTGAAGTGTCTTGAGAGGGGAATTAAGATAGCCTGCAGATGGGTCATCGTGAAGTTTATTAATGTCGTGTCTTTCATGTGTCCATAGTTAAAGACTTTTGACATTGGTTACCCCATCTTAACTGAGGCTTTATCATATATTGAGTCCTTAGCCACTTCTGAGGGGGAGGGGACATTTACTGACCCCCCTGCTTAGGTAAACAACATAAATACTGGGGCGACAGCTGTAGTTGGGGATGATACTAAGGAAAATGTCGACATTGAGATGACTCGGTAGGGTGGCCATATGTGGTCAAAACCCTACTTTCGTAAGTGTCTTCCTTGTTTTGTGAACACTTGATTTATTTTTTAACTTTATCCAAAGTTACCCTCGTCTTTGAGTATGAATGAATGATATTTTCTGATATCTGCATTTATTCCATCGTTTGACGTTTTAATGTGAACCACAACTAAGTGATTTTTGCATCACATTATGGTGTTTGCATCACAAGTTGCCTCTCGTCGTTTTGAGAGTGTATGGATGAGAGTTGTCTCATCCATAAACTGTCATCTCGACCGAGGGAGTTATTCCACCAAATTAATGATTTTTAATACAAACCATAACTAAGTGATTTTTTAATTTGAATTCACCAAATTATGGTATTTGCATCACAAGTCCCCTCTCGTCGTTTTGTGAGTGTATGGAGGAGACTCGTCTCGGCCGAGAAAGTTCTTCCTCCAAATTAATAATGTTTAATACAAACCACAACTAAGTGATTTTTGCATCACATTATGGTGTTTGCATCACAAGTCCCCTCTTGTTGTTTTGAGCGTGTATGGAGGAGAGTCGTCTCATCAATGCACTATCGTCTCGGACGAGAGAGTACTTCCATCAAATTAATGATTTTTAATATAAACCACAACTAAGTGATTTTTGAATTTGAATTCACCAAATTATGGTGTTTGCATCATAATCCCCCTCTCATTGTTTTGAGAGTGTTTGGAGGAGAGTCGTCTCATCCATGCACTGCCGTCTTGGCCGAGAGAGTTATTCCACAAAATTAATGGTGTTTAATAAGAACCACAACTAAGTTATTTTTCCCCCTCTCGGTGTTATCGAGAGTCCGTGGATGAGGTCGACCCTGTCTTAACTATCATGCCACTGAGAATAAGTTAAATCTATCACACCAAGAATGATGTTCTAGAGCTTAAGATGAGTTGATAGATAAAATCTAAAATTAATCAAACAAGATAGGAGAGAACACTTAGAGATTTTTTCATTCATAATCCTCTTCATATATACATAGGCAAATGAAACTAATACAAAACTCTTACTGATAGTATTTTTTGATATGGTCAGCATTCTATAGGTTAGAGAATGGCTCCCCTTCCAAATTCTCCAGTCGATACATTCATAGAACCACCTCTTCGATTACCCAGTAGGGACCACAACAGTTAGGATGAAGTTTTTTGGGTTTCTAGGAATGTATCGACTGGAGAATTTATTTCTACAACCACCTCTTCGATGACCCGGTAGGGACCACACCAGTTAGGATGAAGTTTGTTGGGTTTCTGCCAGATTCTCTTTATAACTAGATCTCCTACTGCGAATGGATGGGCCTTCACTCTCTTATTGTAAACCTTTTATTCTCTTTGCTAATAGGCAGCTTGCCTAACTTCAGCATCTTCTCTTCTTTCCTAAATAAGGTCTAGATCTAACCTCCTCTCCTAGATATTTGTTTTTGGATCGTAGGTCTGAACTCTGTGAGTTAGAAGACCGATCTCTGTTGGAACCATTGCCTCTAAACCATAGGCGAGAAAAAAATGGGTCTCCCCCGTTGGCATTCTCAATGTCGTCATATAGTCCCATAGGATTGGTGTGCACCTCTCCAGTCCATCTTCCTTTGTCATCTTCCAATTTGTTCTTGATTCCATCAAGAATTGTTCTGTTCGTCACCTGTGTTTGCCCATTGTCCTGGGGTCGTCCAGGAGTTGAAAGGAACTATTTGAAGATGACCCACTCACAGTACTTCTCTTGGGATATGTTCTTAAACTAATTCCCATTATCCGATATTAAGGTGTGGGGTAGGATATGCATGTAAATACCATTCTTCCACATATATTGGATGGTCTTTTTCTCCATTATCGTGATCATTGCCTCGATTTCCACCATTTAGAAAAATAATCAATAGCCACTATCGGATATCGGTAGTTATTCACAGCCCTATACAATGGTCCTACCAAATCAATCCCCCAAACTACAAATGGCCATAGGGAACTGATAAAAGTCAAAGGCTGGTGAGGCTGATGGGGAATGGTGGCAAATCGTTGACATTTGTTACATTTCTTCACGTATTCAGTTGCCTCATTGGCAAGTGTCGACCACTAATATCCCTGAGTGATGATTATCTTCGATAATGATCTTCCTCCTATGCGACTGGAGCAACACCCCTCGTACACATCCTTCAAAATATACTCTACATCAAAAGGATGGACACATCTTAATAGAGGGAGTAAGAATCCTTTCTTTTACATATTATCTCCTATAATGGATAACTTTGCCTCTTTGTACCTAAGTTTCTTCTTCTCAACTTTTAAATCGGGCAATTCACCATCCCTGATGTATCGGATGATAAGGTCCATCCATGAAGATCCCGTGTTAAAGTTTAAGAAAAATTCTATAATGTTGTCTTCCTCTTCAATAGTCGGCCGATATAAGATCTCTACTGATACCAATAAAGAAGTCTATATAGTGAATAACTCGACATTCTCAATATAGTGGTTAGCATTCCTTAATGAGATCAATTTTCTTTCATGTATCCATCATTTTTTTATAAAATGTGTGAGACGTTTGAACTTGTTTGCATCTACTCACCTCCTCACACACTAGAGAGATAAACATACCCAATTCTCGGTGAGTTCGATTCAGAGAGATATATCCAGTGAGAATTGAAGTCAAAGCTTTGATTCTATAAAGGCAATCTAGTAATTACTCTAACGACACTTAAGATTATTTCACACTAACACAAGCTGAGTTTTAGGAAGGATTGTGCTTGTGGTATTAAGTAATTTTATATATCATTTTGATAGTTTAATACGGTGTTCCTTAACGTCCTTTTCAATTGGTTTGTATAGCATTTCATCGTCAAAATAAAAGACTGCATTTAAATACGTTTTTGAATTTTCTAGGTACATTCACGGCAAACCCTCACGAGAGACCACTCGTCCTGTAGGGTAACCTATAGGTTTAACGGCTTGTTGCACATACTAAGTGCAATCGCCAATGCCTGTGAAAGTGGCATGTTACACCCCGCTTATTAAAATAAGAGGTGTCCAGCCCGATACTCTAATAAATACAGGAATTATGGATGGTACATTCTTAGCATCACTTTCGTGAAAATAATAATACGAGATAACCACCAAATATTTTAGAAAAACGGGTGTCAAATTATTTTGTAAGTTTAAAAAAAACCATTTAGACAATCCAATTTAAAAGAAGGTGGATATAAATAAAGACATATAATAGTTTAACCATCATTCACAACATAATAACCGAATAAGCTATCGGTTAATAGACTGGTTATATTGAGTATTATAAATAAATGTCATATCATATCCGCAAATACAAGATTTGGGCAACACTCCTGAATGTTTAGACTGATCATAACTAGAGTACACAAAAGATAGAGGCCTCTATAACAAAAATCCTACAACATCTGCAAAAATGTTATAGCTTTTGGACATTTGAAAGGAAGGATTAACACGGGCGTCCTTGTAGCATATCACCTGGGCGTAAAAGAGATCCATGCAAAACAAAGATATAAAAACGGGTCAGGACCCGGTTTGACATGATATTCATGTAAATAAAATGCATGACAGTTGTGAATATCTAACATCATGAACAATATTATCTCATTCTTCACAATAAGAATAATCCTAACCTCTCATCTAAATGCACAACCTAGTGCAATGTCAATCACAATGATAACAATATATTAATGCAAGAGAAATAACTCAATTCCAATTTAATAAACTTACAATTCAGTTTTGTACAATATAACTTCGCTAGTCCATTATTCACTTGGAAACTTATTCAAAACAGTTGATTTATGAAATGATTTAGCCATTTATCAAATGTCACATTCGTGAGAATGTTATAATCACAATATATAACAATTCTAAGACCATCCTTCTGGGAGTCACCCCACTGGATGGGCCCCTAAATAGCTATCATCTTCTAGGGCCTATATCAAAGACCACCTGGGCATCCTAAATCGCGCCGCGTGGGAAGCGTTCATATAACTTTGATAGTGAGTCATAACTATACTCAGAATTACCTCACTTCAAATAAAATAACAGCACAATATAATAACGGGTCCTATGATCGAGGACTATATTCACCCTACATTCACTAACTAGGGGACTTCACCTCATTTGCATAACTTCCCTTATGATAGCATTTTGAGAGGTATGTATATTCAATTCATAATTAACAAGATATGCCAATTTAAAATGTGCGCTACATTATATCCGGAGCCATATGCGTTGAACAACATAAACCACAACGTTTAATTATCCCCATACAAACTTCCAAGAGTTCACGACAATGCCATAAACCACTAAGTGTAATTTACCTCATCCCCATCTCTAAAAGGTCAAAACCATATCACCCTACCTTCACCTAGTCCTAGACTAGCTTACTAGATAGAGAGGACACTTACTTCCAACTATAAATTAATTGACGAATCCCCTACATAAACCTGAACACCTCTTTACTAACCTAGGTTATAGATTCCCCCACTACAAGGCCCTAATACTCTATTTTACTTCATGCAAGAAGGTTCCTAAGCCTTAAACCTTAAAAGAAAGGAGTAGACAGACAATCTCAATTTTGGTTTTGAAAAATATGGTACCGGATTGATCCCTTTTTCATTTTAACCGGATCGGTCCGGTAATTATGCCGTATGCAGAAACATTAGGGGCCGGATCAATCCGCCTCTTGAGAGGACCAAATTGGTCTGGTACCTGGTAAGCCCGCCATCACCCATTTTTCTTACCAAACCTAAATCTCTAACCCTAATTTCTTCCACTTCTCTCAACCTCATCATCAAATAACTTTACCCTAACACTTCTACACAACAACAAACTAAATTAATCAACTCAAATCATGAATACATCAAAATATATGGGTTTAAACACCAAAAGTCATCAAAACCCACAAATGGTTTAAATCTCCAACAAACACAACTATCAATACAAATTATCCACACTAAACATACATCATTGCAAGTTAGAAACTTGCCTCAAATTTTTTGTCTTGGATTCGCTTTGTAGCAACGATTTCCAAGCTCCAAATCAACAATTCTTCTCTTTCTCCCCTTTTTATCCCAAGTTCTCTCTCTAACTCTCTTAGGTTTAGAACAAATAAATGAGAATAAATGTTGTTGGAAGACATAAATGCCCATTAACTTTAAATTTCATCTTTAAATGTTACTACACAATTAAAATGACTTGCCACAACATAATTAAGTCATAACCGGTCAAAAGTACCCGAACCCGAAAATACAACATGGTACTTAATTTGACTATTTCGACTATTTTCGGACTAACTGCGCCCTCTAAATTGGCATCCAGGATAACATAAATTATTTCATGTTCTAACATCATTTTAAATCATAATTGTCGCTTAAGGAACAACGACGCAATAAAACATAATACGATGGTCTTTACATTCACTCAATAGTAAATATGAAAAACTCAGTAAATATTCTCTCTTAAATCACTTAAAGTAATATTTACTACAAGTTCTTTTATTTAATTTAATTAACCCGTACGGAAAATTAATATAAAAATAATTACTCAAAAATAAAGGGTATTACATACTCCCCCCTTATAAGGGAATTTTGCCCTCAAAATTCAGGTGTACCTTGTAAAAAGAGGTGTGGATACTTCTCTCGAATATCGTCCTCACACTCCCATGTCGATTCCTCGACATTGTGATGTCCCATTGGACATGAACCAAGGGCACCACCCTCGACCTTAGCCTACGTTCTCCATGATCTAAGATTGCAACTGGTTGTTCCTCGTATGAAATATCAGATTGCAATTCGATATCATCCAAAGGAATGTGTCAGTTAGCTCTGTCACACCTATTGTACTTCTTCAAGAATGAGACATGAAAGACATCATGAATATGTTCTAGACGTTCTGGCAAGGTGAGTTGATATGATACGGGGCCTACCTTTGCAATGATGGGAAAATGGCCTACATAGCGAGGTGCAAGCTTGCCTTTCTTCCCAAATCGTGTTATGCCCTTCATTGGTGACACCCGTACCAAAACTTGGTCTCCTGCCTCCAATTCCACATGACTTCTATTCGCATTGGCATAACTTTTCTGACGGTCTTGGGCAATTTGCATGCGGTTGCGAATAAGCTTGATCTTTGAAGAGGTATCTTGGATCATTTCAGGTCCAAGGAGATTATTATCTCCTACTTCTAACCAAAAAGTAGGTGATCTACACGGTCAGCCATATAATGCTTCATTAGGTTCCATACCTATTGTGAATTAGTACGAATTATTATATTCAAATTCGACCAAGGGAAGGTATTATTCCGATCCTCCTTTGAAGTCAAGTACACACATTCTAAGCTTGTCCTCCAACATCTGGTTGACTCTTTCCATCTGACCATCCGTTTGCGGGTGGTAGGAGGTACTCAACTTCAATTCAGTCCCCATTGCTTCTTGGAAACTTCGCCAAAAATGGGACACAAAAATCTTGTCTCAATCGGAGACTATATTAATGGGCACCCTATGGAGTCTGACAATCTCCGCAATAAAAAGTCGGGCGTAACGAGCCGTATTGTAATCAGTACGTACCGGTAAGAAATGTGCTGACTTGGTTAGATGATAGATGATAACCCAAATGGAATCATGACCACTTTGTGACATTAGCAACCCCGTGATGAAATCCATCGAGATACTCTCCCCTTTCCATACCGATATTTCTAAAGGTTGTAACAATCATGTTGGTCATTAATGGTCTACTTTTACCAATTGACAAGTAGTACATTGGGAAACAAATTCGGAGATGTCCCTTTTCATACCCCCCACCAATGTTGACGACGCATGTCTTGGTACATTTTGTCTCCACCTGGATGTACTCCATATCTGGACCCATGAGATTCATTCATAATGGCGTGCCTCAAATCTCCCTTATCCGAGACAATAAGTCTCCCGTGGAAACGTAACCCACCCTTAGAACTTATAGAGTAGGATTCCGCTCCCTCGATTAACAACTAGCGTATTTGATCTTGTCAATCTTTATCCCTTCCTTAAGCTTCCATGACTCCCGTCACAATTGTTGGTGTAACGGTCAACACTGACATGAACTCCCTTGCTACAGCATCCTCCTGGCTAAGTTCTTTCCATTTAGCCCTCCATAGCTTCGCTAACTGCCCCTCAGGTTTTCGACTCAGCGCATATGCTACCACGTTTTCCTTCCCCGGGTGATAATGAATATCAAATTGATAGTCTTTCATAAAATCCAACCATTGACGTTGTCGCATATTCAAATGCTTCTACGAGAATAAATATAGCAACAATTTTTGGTCCATTAAAAGACTAAACTTCTCCCCCAGGAGGTAATGTCTTCATATCTTCAAGGCGAACACTACCGCAGCAAGCTCCAGATTATGCATGGGATAATTCTTCTCATGGGGATTTAGCTGGCGAGAAGTAAGCAATGACCCAATGCTCTTGTTGCAACACACCTCCTAAACCTTGCAGAGACGCATCAGTAAAACTAAGTAGTCCACCCCCGGTCTTGGCAACGCGAGTACTGGAGCAAAAGTTCACTTATCCTTCAACTCATTGAAAGCTAGTTGATAGGAATCATCCCAAATGAACTTCACTCCCTTTCGGGTCAAGTTTATCAAAGGGCTAGAGATCTTGGAAAAACCCTTAATAAAACGGTGGTAATAATCCTCCAGACCCAGAAAACTACGAATCTCAGTGGGCATCGTGGGCTAACCCCATTCCCTCACCACAATAACTTTACTCGGATCTACCTAAATGCCCTCAGCTGTCAAAATATGACCCAAAAGTTGCACTTCCTGTAACCAGAAACCACACTTCTCGAACTTAGCATACAATTAATGATCCCGTAGCATTTTTAAGACCAATCGTAAATGCTTACCATGATCGGCTTCAGTTTGAGAATAGACTAGAATGTCATCGATGAACACTATGACAAACTGGTTTAGGAAGTACGAAAATAGTCTATTCATAAGGTCCATAAATACTGCAGGAGCATTAGTTAGCCCAAAAGGCATGACCAAAAACTCATAGGACCCATATCTAGTTAAGAATGCAGTTTTTGACACGTTCTGTTCTCGAATCTGCAGCTGATGATACCCAGTCCTCAAATCTATCTTAGAAAGTTACGATGCTCCCCTTAATTGATCAAACAAATCATCAATCCGAGGCAACGGGTACTTGTTCCTGATGGTAACCTTATTCAGTTCCCGGTAATCAACGCATAACCAGAGGGAACCACCTCTTTTCTTGATAAACAACATAGGAGCACCCCATGGAAACGTGCTACGCCGAATAATCCCTTGTTCCAATAACTGTTGAATTTGATCTCTCAACTCCCTCAATTCTAAATGAGACATACGGTATGGATCTCTAGCAATCGATCGAGTCCCTGGTACTAAATCAATTACAAACTCAATCTCACAGCTTGGAGGTAAGCCCAAAACCTCCCAAAAAAATCCTCAAATTCCCTAACAATAGGAATTGAATCTAAGGAAATGTCTATTTCTCGTAAAGTATCCTCCTCAATGTAATACAAATGTAAGCTCGAACCTCCCTTCGAAAGAGGCATAGCCACTAGAAATATTTCATGCCCTGGAATGGTAAAGACTATACTTCTCCCATAACAATTTACCATAGCACGGTATTTCACCAACCAATCCATACCCAAAATAACATCATACCTGGCCATATCCAGGACGGGTAAATCGACCTCAAAACGTAAATTACCAAGGTCTATTCCTACCCTTTTACAAATAAAGAATATAAGTGAACCATTGCCCATGGAAGATTCGATACTAGTAAAGGTACTCTCCGCAAATTTAATCAACTCAGTTAATTGAGCAAAATGCCTAGCAATAAATGAGTGCATTGCACCCGTATCAAATGACACACGACCCATAAACCTGTGAATGGGAAACTTACCCTCGATAGCTGGCAGTGCGGGCGGGGCTGGAGGAAGTAAAGCATCCTGAATATGTTAAACACGCCCATACTGTAGTTGCCCCTGTTGTAGGGGGGTGCCTGGAATAGGCGCTGGTGGCAGTAAATGTGCCTGCTGATGCTGAGGACCCCTAGGCAACTGTCCCCCAATCAACTGTGGACAAGCTTTCTTAAAGTGACCCGATTTCCCACACTAAAAGAAGAAGCCCGCCATATTCTATGGACAATAACCCCATTTATTATTTCAAAACTGCCCCATGCCTTGGCCCGAATGGCCTTGACCCCCATTATTACACCAGCCTACTTGGCCTTGCTGGCCCACCTACTGCTGGGCACCCTGACCGTGCCTAAAACCGCCTCCACCAAAATTAAAACCCCAAAAACGTTGTCTCTTGGACGAATCCCCCTGTTGGGTGTCCCTCTCTTTCTTCTTACTTCCTGACGGTTGTAATGAGGGTAGTGCTCCACTAGCACCATTTCCTCCTTACTTACTAACTTGACCCAAATACAAAATCCTCTCAGTCCCTTTCACATGCAGACAATGATCTTGGCAATGAAGCAAGGCTGCATTCATCACGTCACCAAACGTTTGAAAAGCTGGATTTACCAACAAGTGCTGTCGTATCCTCTAATGCAAACCCCCAATAAACTTTGATATTCTCCTTTCCTCCTGAATTACTTCATCCGACTCAAATTTTAATAGACGAGTAAATTCCTCTTTGTACTCCTTAACTGACCATTCCCCTTATACCACATCCTGGAGTTTCCTCCTCATTTCCTTTAGGACTGGAGGAGGAAAATACTTTCGGACAAATAAAACCCAAAAGATTGGTATACACATGGTATCCTTCTGCTCCGGTGTGGTCACCGACTCCCACTAGTGTAAAGCTGCTCCTACTAGTTTGAAAGTGACAAGGATTTGTTTCCATTCCCCGATATACTCGACCATTCGGAGATGACGCTGCATATCTTTCTTCCACTGGTTTGCTACTATCACGTCAGCACCACCCTGAAATTCTGGGGGATGACCTTTTAAGAAATATTCTCTAACTCTCAACCACGAGGAAGGTTTCACATGAGCTTTCACCTCCGGTACTACCGGTTTTTGAGCTTGAGAAAACTGTTGAGACACAACAGTCATTGCAGCGTTGACTTACTGGGCAACGTTGTTAGCCACCTCCACCGTATTAATCATTCCTTGCGGTGGTGTGGGGTCTACATTATCCTCAGCAACTCGATTTCTCTTTACTGGGCGACTTCATCTAGGCGGCATCTGAGACTAAGAAACAACTTAATCAAAATACAATTTAAAACAATTTAAAACAATTTATCTTTGCTGAAGATCGCAAGCATATACAAACAAAAGAGTCCTAACAATAGGTCTCTATATCAAAGAAAGCTATGGTAGAACGTGATAATTCCGCATAGAAACTAAGGACTCTAGAACCTGATAATCTGATACCGTCTGTGACACCCCGCTTAATAAAATCAGAGGTGGCCAGCCCGATACTCCAATAAATACAGGAATCATGGATGGTCCATTCTTAGCATCACTGTCGTGAAAATAATAAAACAAGATAACCACCAATTATTTTAGAAAAATGGATGTCAAATTATTTTGTAAGTTTAAATAAAACCATTTAGACAATCCAATTTAAAAGAATGTGGATCTAAATAAAGATAGATAATAGTTTAACCATCATTCACAACATAATAACCGAATAAGCTGTCGGTTAACAGACGAATACAACCAGTTATACTGAGTATTATAAATAAATGTCACAGTATATTAGCAAGTAAAATATTTGGGCAACACTCTCGAAGGTTTAGACTGATCATAACTAGAGTACACAAAAGATAGATGCGTCTATAAAAAATATCCTACAACATCCACAAAAATGTTATAGCTCCTGGACATTTGAAAGGAATGATTAACATGGGCGTCCTTGCGGTGAAGCACCTGGGCATAAAAGAGATCCATGCAAAACAAAGAGATATAAACAGGTCAGGGCCTGATTTGACATGATATTCATGTAAATAAAATGCATGACAGTTATTAATATCAAACATCATGAACAAGCTTATCTCGCTCTTCACAATAAGAATAATCCTCACCTCTCATCTAAATGCACAACCTAACACAACGTCAATTATAATGATAACAATATATTAATGCTAGAGAAATAACTCAATTCCAATTTAATAAACTTACATTTCCGTTTTGTACAATATAACTTCTCTATTCCGTTACTCACTCGAAAACTCATTCGAAATAGTTGATTTATGAAATGCTTTAGCCATTTATCAAATGTCACGTTCGTGAGAATAGTTATAATCACAATATATAACAATTCTAAGACCATCCTTCCGGGAGTCATCCCATTGGATGCGCCCCTAAATAGCCATCATCTTCCAGGGCCTATATCCAAGACCACCTGGGCATCCTGAATCACATCGCGTGGTAATTACCTCACTTCGAATAAAATAGTAGCACAATATAATAATCGATCCTATAGTCGAGGACTATATTCACCCTGCATTCACTAGCCAGGGGACTAAACCTTATTTGCGTAACTTCCCTTATGATAGCATTTAGAGAGGTATGTATATGAAATTCATAATTCACAAGATATGCCAATTTAAAATGTGCATTACATTATATCCAACGCCATATGCGTTTAACAACATAAACGACAAAGTTTAATTATCCCCATACTAACTTCCAAGAGTTCACGACAACGCCATAAGCCACTAAGTGTAATTTACCGCATCCCCATCTCTAAAAGGTCAAAACCATATCACCCTACCTTCCCCTAGTCCTAGACTAGCTTACTAGATAGAGCACACTTACTTCCATCTATAAATTAATTAACGAATCCCCAACATAAACCCGAACACCCCTTTACTAACCTAGGTTATAGATTCCACCACTAAAAGGCCCTAATACTCTATTTTACTTCATGCAAGAAGGTTCCTAAGCCTTATACCTTAAAAGAAAGGAGTAGAAAGACAATCTCAATTTTGGTTTGAAAAACAGGGTACCGGATTGATCTGTTTTTCATTTTAATCGGATCGGTCCGGTAATTATGCCATATGCAGAAACTTTAAGGGCTGAATCGATCCGCCTCTTGAGAGGACCGGATCAGTCCGGTACCTGGTAAGCCGGCCATCACCCATTTTTCTTATCAAACCTAAATCTCTAACCCTAATTTCTTCCACTTCTCTCAAACTTATCATCAAATAAGTTTACCCCAACACTTCTACACAACAACAAAAAAAAGTAATCAACTCAAATCATAAATACATCAAAATCTATGGGTTTAAACACCAAAAGTCATCAAAAACCCCAAATGGTTTAAATCTTTAACAAACACAACTATCAATACAAATTATCCACACTAAATCATACATAATTGCAAGTTAGAAACTTGCCTCAAATTTCTAGTCTTTAATTCTCTTTGTAGCAACGATTTCCAAGCTCCAAATCAACAATTCTTCTCTTTCTCCCCTTTCTCTCTCTCTCTCTCTCTCTCTATCTCTCTCTAACTCTCTTAGGTTTAGAACAAATAAATGAGAATAAATTTTGTTGGAAGACTTAAATGTCCATTAACTTTAAATTTCATCTTTAAAGATTACTACACAATTAAAATGACTCACCACAACATAATTAAGTCATAACCGGTCTAAAGTATTCGAAACCCGAAAATACAGCAAAGAACTTAATTTGACTATTTCAACTATTTTCGGACTAACTGCGCCCTCTAAATTGGCATTCGGGATAACATAAATTATTTCGTGTTCTAACATCATTTTAAATCATAACCGTCGCGTAAGGTACAACGAGCAATAAAACATAATACTATGATATTTATATTCACTCAACTGTAAATATGCAAAACTCAGTAAATATTATCTCTTAAATCACTTAAAGTAATATTTACTCCAAGTTCTTTTATTTAATTTTATTAACCCGTATGTCAAATTAATATAAAAATAATTACTCAAAAATAAGGGGTATTATATGGCACACTTTTGGTT
The DNA here is from genome assembly GCA_949130495.1 of Sambucus nigra. Classification (NCBI taxonomy): domain Eukaryota; kingdom Viridiplantae; phylum Streptophyta; class Magnoliopsida; order Dipsacales; family Adoxaceae; genus Sambucus; species Sambucus nigra. The sequence goes on from CASBWL010000485.1 coordinate 2,888,536, forward strand.
ACTTATCTCTGTTTTCTCTTTAAATTTTACTCGAGGACTAGCTATGTTCTTTTTGGGGGTGGTGTGATAAGCACCCAAAAGTGTCTATTTTATACCCCGAATAGATGTATTTTACTCATTCCTTTTAATTAAAATGGACCTTATGTTCATATTTGTTTATTTCTCAGGTCAATACGTAGTTGCGGTACAAATAATGCTAAATCAATACAATTGTGACACAATAACGGTCAAAAGCATGCATCAAAGAAATTAAGGCGATCGCGAAGTCAGGTTCCTATTTGACCTTGCACCGATGAGTCCCGATGTTCTGAACCAGTCCCGTAACCCTAACTTAAGCCTACACCGAGCCCAGCCCATCACCAGAGCCCCGTGTGCGTTCAGTTTGTATTTTATATTGTTTTTAGATTTTTATTTGATTCATCTTTAATTTTTAGAATTTATTTTATATTTTATTTCGAGTCGTTTTACTTTTAGGAATTATTTAGATTTATTTAGATTTTCTAGGATTTATTTTCTAACTTGATATTCCTTTATTTTGATTTTGATTTTTATTAGTTTTTTTGTTTTTTGTCTTTATTTTATTTTATTTATTAGGATTGGTTTTTAGGTCTTTTATCTTTAGTTTCGTTAGATTATATATTTTTTAGGTCTTTAGTTTTTATTTTATAGATTAGAAATTTTATTTTATTTTAATTTTAGTTTTTATAGATTTTTTATTTAGGATTTCAGTTATTTTAGTTTTCATTTTCTTTATTACAAATTAAAACACACATGTCGCAATACCCTACACCTCACCACACACTCACTTACACCCTCATAAGCCTACACCTAACACATACCCAAACAACCCCTAAGACACACACCTACATCATATACCCTGTTACACACAATCAACTCCAAACTCATCTTCAACCTCCAACTCTACCACTCTCTCTCTTCCCACCATTAACCACTAACCAAACCTCGAAATCTCCATCTCTTACCCCCTTCAACCCGAATTAACCCGAAATCCATGCAACCCCCACGCCCGAGCCTACCGCCTGCCACAGTCGGAGTAACCCATACCCGTCGGTGACCCACCAGAGGCGCACTCGACCTCCTCCTAGCGAAACCCAATCGCAACCACGAATCCATCCAACCCGAAACCATCCAACTCATGGTAGCACCCGACCTCCGATCCCAACTCGTCCAGCTCGAACCCACCTAGGTCCCCGATCCGACCTAACTAACATGCCGGCCAACCCCAAAACTGAGAACCAACCCTCTACCCGTTTGGACGAACCGAACACAAACCCGAGTTCGTCCCACAACCAAAATCGAAAAACAACCTGCCATTGCCATCCCAAAGAAATCGGACCTGCAAATCTCAAAATAAAAGACCCACGTTCATATCTTAACTTGGCCAAATGAATCCCAAAGAAATCTCCCCATCCCAAACCAAGGCTGCGGGTTATAAAAGAAGGCAAGAACTCTCATATCTGCACACAGAGAGAGAATGTGAGAGACAGAAAAAAGAAATAAAATAGACTGTGGAGGGTAGAAAAATAGACAGAAAAAATCATAAAAAAATTAGTTCGGAATTAGAAAAAATTGTTAGGTTCAGTATTGACTTTCAATTTTGTAATCCAGTCAGTTTTTGTGACGAGTTTGGGACGCGTGTTCATGCACATAGTTGACCCAGTAAATTATTGTGTATCGTATTTCTTTTTCTCTCTCCTTAGTTTCTTGTTTGTTAATTCTGCTTGTGCTGAAATTTTAATCATGTCTGGCTAAACACCCCATTTAAGGGGTGGGATGAAACGCGTATGTTGAGTTATTTAATGAACTAATTTTTCATTGATGTGTTCTAGGCTAATTAAATTAGAAAAATTCACACATTAATTTGTGTGACGAGAGTTAATAAATTAATGAAGAAAATTGATATTTGATTTTTGGATTTAACTTAGAAATAAGTTTTATTCTTAAATTCAAATATTTATTCCTTGTGTGCAATTCAAAGATCCATTCAAATTTTTATAAATTGATCTTAGCGGATAATTTGTAAGAATAAGTATGAATCGTAACTTTTTATATGCGGTGACAATTCCTAATTTAATTGCTGGAAAAGATAAAATTGAATTTAGGATTGTGATGAGAGTTAAGTTTTAAATTCAATATTATTTCGAACTATTCAATTGAATAATTAGGGCATTAAATTATATTGACTACGCGGTGTAATCCCACATCTTGTTTCTTCTCATAAATTCTAAACTAGATTACTTTTAATTTTTCGTAGTCATTTTAGTTGCATAAATTTTTGTTTCCTCCCTTGAAAATTGTTTTTAAATATAAAAATTAAAAAAATAAATAAATTATTTTTTTTTAAAAAACACAAAAAGATTTTTAATAAAAATTGGAATTGCAAGTTTTCATGATAACCGTTTCAACGCTAGAAATTGGATTGATACCCGGATTTGCCACGATACTAAATTTTTAACAAGTTTTGTAGGTGATTCCAGGAATTTTGATACTCAAAGTTTGAACGCAAAGACATTCCAAATCCATATCCAAGGAAGATACAAATTAAGAGTAATCATCTTATATGGTAAAATTAACATGATAATGTAGGACTACTATTTTTAAACTACAAATATTATTGTATTTTTCTTTTAAAGAATATCTATTTATTGCGTATAGTACGATAGTATAAAAGTATTGACAAAAACTCGATAAATAATTTAATATGTGGTGACCCTTAACTAACACGTAGTTAAAAAAATATAATGTATTTCAACGACATGTCAAATATAAGAATTTATACATAAAAACAATCTAGGCAATGTCACAAATGCAACAGTTCTTTTCTCATAATTGTTTGAATTTAATATAAAAAATTTATGTTTTTTTCCAAAAAAAAAAAACTAATTAATCAAATGTCAAATATGAAGCATGTGCACCACACATGACACTTTTTGTCTAAAATTTAACATTTAGTAGATTTTTCCCACCTAATGCCAAAATAAAAATTTGCAACCCAACAGTTTCCTACTTTCTTCTAGTTAAAATATATTTTTTACATTGTTAAAATTAATGGTATGTTTATATATATATTTTTTCATTTCTTTGTTTGATTTTTTTAAGTATTTAATTTTTTTTTATTTTTTATATCTTATTCTTATTAATGTCAAATTTATTTTATATCAATTTTTAGTATTATAATATTTTTTTTCGTCATAATTTTTATATCATAATTCTTAAATAATACATTCATCTTTATATCAGATTTATTTTACATCCCATATTTTAATATCATATTTTTTTTTTCATTTTATTATTTTACATAAATATGTTATTACAATTTTTTTCAATGTCATGTTCTTTTTTAAAACAAATTTATTTTAAGTCATAATTGTTTTTATATTAGATTTTTTGACCCCGGTTTTTTTATATCAAAGTTTTTTATCTACGATTTTTTTAACATTTCCAAAAGAATTTATAAGAAAAATAACATTCCCCACCTATAAATTTATTGCTATCAAATGCATGCGCCTGAAAATTTATAAGATTTGCTATTAAAAGAAATTCCCATGACATAAACAGTGGAAATTTTTGGCACCGTGGCACCACACCTAGTTTAATACCGATTGATCAGGCCATTATTAAATCAAACGGGAGTCATATCTGATTTCATTGTTAGCTTAACTGTCAAAAGTCAATTAGTTAAAATAATAACATATTAAGTCCGGTGTCAATTTTAAATCTTGATAACATGAATAATTGAAAATATACAGCAATATATATATATATATAAATATAAACATCCACAGTGACTGAAACACAAAGAATACTGTTAGCATAATAAATAAACCGAACTAATCATCGGTATCCAGAATATAATAATCCAAATACTAAAACTAGGGAATGTAAATAACATCTCATGACGAATCTATCCAACTACGGGCAACATGCCCAAAGACAAAATACTGAATTAAAGTCATATCTAGATAGAATAAAGTGAAGCATCTAATCAAGTCCCGCAAGCATCCACAATTGTTGCAACATCGTCTGACTGTAATGGAATGACTATCACAGGTGAACATGTGGTTGGGCACCTAAAAGGTCTTGAAAATATTTTTGATATTAAAAATCATCTGGAAAACAACCTCTAACCACTTGAATAACAAGTTTAAACAAGAATCCACACCATAACAAAACCATAATTTCAAGATTCGGTTTCTTCTAATTAATTTATTCAAGAAATTATCTTTCGTTATAGATTTACTTTAGATTCATTCAAAAAATATTATTATATTCATCTCCCATCATTCATATATTTTCTAACCCGGATTTACATTAGTTTTGCAACCTTAAAATTATATTTTTCACATGTTATTCTACAACAATGTTTGCATGAATAATTGTAACTACAATCGACTATCAAAGTAAGTAAATACTTTCCTTAAAGATCATTAAATCGGAGTTTCTCCTTATGAAATACTTCTTTTGATGGCGATCTAGACCCAAAGATGGTGGATTTCCTTCATGGTTGCTTTCTTCTATCTCTTTTCTCACTTTCTCTTTTATTTTCTCACTCTCTCACAAACCCTAGCCGTTTTGGGTGGATAAATAACCACCCTAATCTATCCACCTTCATTAAATACCATCTTTAAAATCTCTAAACTCGAATTAGGGTCGACCCATTCTGGACCATTGGTGCACTCAAAACTACCATCCGAGTCACCTAACATGAAATTTCATCTCATGCCCGACACGACTCTACCCGCGTGTCCCGAATGAAATACCAATAAACATGTCGCCTTGACTCACTTACGATGTAATATAATTTAATATGTTAGTGTTTACTTATCACACAAGTAAATATAAATATACATAAATATTAATCTTTTTTATTCCCTAATTAATATTTATCGAAGCCACTTTACTTTCCAGTTAAATCAAAATTACATGCACACATCTAATTTGAAATACTTTAAAAATAGAGGGTGTTACAAGTAACTCAAGAACCTTTAAGCACTTTTCGTGATAGAGTCTAGGTTGTATTATTCTCACGTAATATATGGTTTATATTAAAAAAATTATTGTGTAATTTATAGGATTAATTACTTTTTTTCCTCCTAAATTTTACCCTATTTTCATTTTGCTACCAGAACTTTTAATTTATGGACTTAACTCCATAAACTTTCAAAATAACTACAAGTAACCCCTATAGTTAACACTGTTAAATTTTTGACATAAAACTGAGTCATGTGCATGTCATGTGGGCTTTTAAAGGGGTATTTTGCTGCAAAGATTTTTTGTTGTCGTTAAAATTTTTAAAAGGGTTAATTTTTTTGGAAGATATTTTTTGATGAAAGATGTTTTTTTCCTGGAAATATGTTTTGTATGCCGAAAATGCATTTTTTCTGTAATTTCTTTTTTGAAAATTTCTTTTTTCTATATTTTTTAATATAAATATTTCTCATGATATTGAAAACGCTTACGATCACGTGAATTGGGGTTTCCTTTTATATCTTTTGAAGAGGATGGGCTTTAGAGAGGGGTGGTGTAGGTGGAATAAAATTTCTATTTCTTTCGTTAAATTATCAGTTTTGGTGAATGGGGTTCCATAAGGTTTTTCTCCAGTTCACGGGGTCTTTGACAAGGCGATTCTCTTTCCCCTTTCCTATTTATATTGGTCATGGAGCCCCTTTCCCGGATGATTGGCGTACGGTTAACGCAAGTTTGATTAGTGTATTTGTTGTAGGTAATTTGAATCACAACTCTGTTTGGGTTTCTCATCTCCTCTTTGCGGATGACACTATCGTTTTTTATAACGTGGTGGAGGACTAATATAGTTCACTGATGATGGTATTGTTGTGCTTCGAGGATGTCTCTAGGTTGCGTATCATTGCTAGGAAATCTGAGAATATCGCAAAAAATGCTAGGGTGCAAGGTTGGTTCTCTTCCATCTATTTATCTCGACCTCCCACTTGGGGCCATGTTCAGGTCTTCCTCAATTTGGGATCTGGTGACAAAGAGGCTTAATAAGAGGTTGGCACAATGGCAGAATAGTTTTCTATGAAAAAGGGAGGAGGCTGACTTTGATTAAAATCATTTTTTCGAGTCTCCCAACTTGCTTCATGTCGGTTCTACATCTTTCGGCATCATTGCGCAAGTTGGCGGAGAAGATGATGAGGGATTTATTATGGGAGGGTAATGCTGATTAGTTCAAATTTTGCTTTTTATGTTAGGATAACGTGGGCAAGCATTGGAGGAGGGGGTGCAGGAGTGAGGAGGTTAGATCATTTTAATAAGGTATTATTAGAAAAATGGTTGTGGAGGTTCAAAAAAGAGAAAGACAGGTTATGGAAGAATGTTATGGTAGATTCGAAGGGGTGTCCTTGATTTGGACGGGGACCTTTAGTGGGTCATTTTGCCCACGGGCTAGGGATGCAGAGATGTATATCTCGAGGATAGAAGGAATTCACTCGTCTCACGAGCTTTCTGTTAGTTAAGGTGAGTATGATTAGATTTTGGAGGGATCGTTGGGGTATGGATGGTTCGTTGGAAGATCTTTTTATGAGAATGTATCGTATTGGAAGGAATAAGGAGGGTTTAGTGAAGGATGACAAGATGTTTTTAGGGGACTGGGTGGTGTGGAATCTGAACTATAGATGGGGCATTTGGGGTTGGGAATTAGAGGAGGCCGATTCTCTTTTTGATTGGTTAAATTCGACACCGACTTTGACTCGGGGGTGGACATGTTGTGTTGGGAAAATGTGAAGGACACATGCTTCATGTTTAAGAAGTATAATAAGTGTTGAGAGGGAGTGGGACTACAGTCTTTTCGTTGAAGGAAGTGTAGAAGTCGAAGGAGCCCCCTAAAGTTGCCTTATTTGACTAGACCACTGCTAGACATGATATTTTAATGACTGAAGGGCTACAGAAAAGGGCTAGGAGTTTGACAAGTCGATGTTGGTTTTGCAAGGATGCAGAAGAGTCGACTAACCACTTGCTTCTGCGTTGTTAGGTTACTTGGGGCCATCTTCCTTTCCTTATGTTGTGCTGAGTGGGATATGCCAGTGAGAGATGTATTTGTTTCTTAGAGAAGCTCTAGGGGATGGAAGGGAGAGAGGAATATTTGGAGGATGGTGCCTCATTGCATGTTTTGGATGGTGTTATTAAGGAGGAATCAAAGATGTTTTGATGGGGAAGAGTTGGGCCCTTCTAGAGTTCGTTATAACTTTTTGAGCTCACTTTTAACATGGCACAAGAAGTGACACATCCTATCTCTTCCCGTGTTTTTGGATTTTATGAAGGAGTTATAATGAGTTGCTTAGTTTTGTTTAGTGAGGGGTCGGGTTAGCCTTCCCTTTCCATTGCCTTTGCCTGCTTCAGTAGTGTATACTTTCTATATACGGGTTCCTCCCTTAGGTAGTTGTATTTTATTGAATCATTCATTTATAAAAAAAATTGCGGGAAAATGATTTTATTTCGTGAAAATATGTTTTTTTGGCTGAAAATGTATTTTTTCGTAATTGTTTTATAAGGGTTAATTGTGCTGAAAAAAGTTTTTTGTAAAAATATATATATTTCTTTTTGATATGGCTTTTTTATTTTACTGTAAATTTATGTTTCTCTAGTTTTAAAATTATTAAATAATATTTTATAATTTCAAAATCTTTATATATTTGGTTTGTCATTTTTTTAATATTTATTTCAAAATTTGCATATTTTTAGAAAGTTTTGAAAGTTTTTAAAAACTTTTAAATCGTGTTTTCTACAATTTCCCTAATTTTTTAAAGTTTTTTAAGTATGATCTCTTAAAATAAATCAGTTTTCAATAATTTTCAGTTTGTTATTTTTCTATTATTTTCAATTTCGTAATTTTATTTAATTTCAATAATTTTTTCATTATTTTTATAATTTCTAAAATATTGCTTTTCTAATTTTAAGATTATTTTCTCTGATTTTTTTTAAAAAAATCTGGATATATTTGTTTTTTAAATATTTTTAAATCTTTTTCTGTAATTTCTATTTTTTAAAAATATTTTTGATTAATTTGGACCAAAATACCCTCATGTGCATGACACGTGACTCACTTTTCCGTCTGAATACTAACGGTGTTAACGGTATGGGTTACTTGTAGTGGTTTTGAAAGTTTGGTGGTTAAGTCCATAAATGAAAGTTCGGAAGATGGTGAAAAGTGGAATAAAGTTCACGAGAAAAGGTGTAATTAACCCTAACTAATATGTATAATAAGTTTGTATTGGGTACGATCGAGTTCGTATCATTTATTAGTGTTTAACGTATTTATGGGAATTAATTTGTTAGTTATACAATCTGATCAATTGAAAATTTTATATTAATCCTATCGTATTATTATGACAGTGAATCATATGGTCTCTAAATTAAAGTTGCATTGGTAACAATCTTGACTAAACTATTAATGAAACCAACTACCATATATATGTGGTTCATTTGATGACATGATCTAACATCTTTGTCCATTTGATTAAAACCTACGCAGGGACGACTTCAATGGGAAATACTTCAAGTTGACGAAGACTTGCATTCTTAAATCATAATCAATCTAAAAAAATAAAAGGGGATTGAGTATATATGTATTTCACGGATCTAGGTTTTTATAAAATTGTTATTCTAGTTTCAGGTTCATTATTTATTGGATTAATTATACTTATCCTTAAAATATATGCATATTTTCATTTATCACTTGAATTTTTTTTTTCTAAACTTACCCCCTCAATTTTATGATTATCCCCCACAAACAAACAAACAAACATTTAGTACAAACTAAAAAGGCTAAAAAGAACCCCACCTCTAAAACGGAAAAAGAAGTACGATAAAAAGAATGCTTATTGAGTTATTAATCTTATAAGATAAAGAGGCCACTCACGCCAAAGTTGCAAACTTGAAAAGCCCTAAATCTTAGATATCCCTAAATCTAGTGGTCTCCATCCACAATTCACACTACAAAGCAAATAAAAGGAGAAAATAAAAGCTCCTAAAATAATATTTAATCTGAATGATAAGACGATATAATCGTTTTTTAAAATCATTCAAATTTTAATAACAATAAAAGATGAAGAAAATTGAAATGCTTTGATGTGTAGGGATTTAAGAAAAAATAAAGAAAACCACTAGAGAAGTATAAAAATATTCTAGAAAGTTACAATAATTAGTCATTCTAGCGTTTTGTTATTTAATTCATCATTCTAGTGTGAGCAATTGGAATAAGAATTGTAGACTCTATTTGGGAATCAAATGAGTCACAAAAAAGAAATACATATTTCTACCCACCGCGTAATGCCATTCAAGTTTGATGATATATATATATATATATATATATATATATATATATATATATATATATATATATATATATATATATATATATATATATTAGAAAAGTACTCTTAGGTACCTCGTAAATAAATTTTAAACTATAAATAAATTTTGACAAGTTATAAACACCTTGGTCCACTAATTCTCTTATTGTAGAAGTTCACGCTAGTGGCATAACAAGTGGACCTAACAGTAAATTGTCTTTAAATGTTTAAAAATTATCAATAAGGGACCAAATTGTAAATTGCTCTTTTTCCTTTTGCATTAAATATTTTTTTACAAGGGTTAATTGTGCTGAATTGTTTTTCTACAAATATGCTTATTCCTTATGAAATATCTTTTTTTATTTTGCTGAAAATAGCTTTTTGCTATAAATTCATTTTTCTGCATTTTTGAATTTTTAAATGAAATTGTGTAATTTCCAAATCTTTTATATATTTTTTGTCATTTTAAGATTTTTTAAAGTTTATTTCAATATTTTTCATATTTTTAGGAAGTTTCTTGAGTTTTTTGAAACTTTTAAATTGCGGTTTCTACTATTTCCCAATTTTTTAATTTTTTTTACTATTTTCTGTAAAAGAAATTCAGTTTTCAGTAATTTTCGGCTTGTTGATTTTATATAATTTTCAATTTCTTATTTTTCTTTAAATCTGTAATTGTTTTTCATTATTTTTATTATATAAAAAATAATTTTTTAATTTTCAGATTTTAAGAATGCTTTCTTAATTTTCAAAAAAAATAAAATGTTTTTTTTGTATTTAATAAATTTTTAAATGTTTTTATGTGATTTATATTTTTTAAATATTATTGATTGATTTGAACCAAATTACACTCATGTGCATGACACTTGACTTACTTTTCCATCCGAATACTAAGGTGTTAATGGTATGGGTTACATGTAGTGATTTTGAAAGTTCAACCATGTTAAATCCAGAAAATGAAAGTTCGAATGACAAAGTAAAAAATGAGGCAAAGTTTTGAAAAAAATGTAATTAACCCTATTTTATATGTATAATAAGTTCGTATCAATTGTTAGTGTTAACGTATTTATGGGGATTAATTTGTTAGTTATTCAATGTGATTAATGGATAATTTATGACAATGAATCATATGGTCTCTAAATTAAAGATGCATAGGGAACAATCTTGACAGCTATTGATGAAAGCAGCTACCTTAAATGTATGGTTCATTTGGACAACTTGAAAGTCTTGTTAATGGGAAGTAATTCAAGTTGACGAAGACTTAGCATTATTTTTAGTCATGACTAGTGGCGGCAATATTGTCTAAATAATAAAATAATTTATATTAATTCAGTCATTTAAATATGGAGTTCATATTTAAAAATTATTAATTGGATATAGGGTTCAATTTTAAAAATTACAAATCAAATATAAATTTATTTTTAAAAGTTATAAATAAAATATGAGTTTTTTTTACATATACTTAGATTGTAATATTTACTTTACTAGAAAAAAAATGAGATGGTCGTAATACCCCGTATATTTTAGAATAAAATAAAATTTAAAATTGGTTGTGATACCCCGTATATTTTGGCATAAAATAAAATTTAATAAGGATTAAATTAATTCGGTGAAATTAGTTAATCCGGATTATGAGTAATTAGACTCAGTATTATGTACAAATTTTAGAATTGGACTTTAATGATTTGGAATAAATAAAACGGGATTTTAAAAAAAAAAGGTTTGGGGTGTGTCAGGACACAATTAAATATATTTTTGGGATAAAAATATTTAGAACGCACTTTGAGAGTTATTACAGGCTCGTTTGGGTATTTTAAACCCTTAGAAATGGTCTCGGTCTCTCTCTCTCTCTCTCTCTCTCTATATATATATATATATATATATATATATATATATATAATAAAGTAGAAAGCTTATGTATGTCATAAGCTTAATTGATGATGTCATCGACATACATTTTTCCCTACAATGCCAATTCTTCCCTTGAAATTTTTGAATTCCCCCTCTTTTGTCACACTTTAATTTGTTTTCCTCATTTCTTCTAAATTCAAAAATAAGGGTAGAATTGTATTTGCCCCATTCTCACACTTTACTCCTTTGTTTCCCCATACCCTTCTTCTTTTTCTCCCTCACTTTACTCTTGGCAAGGAACAACAAACCCAGCTGTCACTTTCCATCACTTCCCCTACGACTAAAAAATCCCTACGCTGCCGCCCCTCTCTCACATCCCTCTTCGTTTCTCCACTGGATTTGCTCACGAGACTCTAGGTATTTTATTTTTTGTTTATGGGTACACAATTTTTTTTTTAGGTTTTGGATATGGAATATACGAATTTTAGGGTTTCTTTCAAGTTGTTGGAAGATTTAATATATAAGTTTGAGTTTTTGTGGTTTTGTGATTTGTTTTTTTTTGTTTACTTATCTAGGATTTGCAGACTTAATGACGGGTAACGATGATTGAAAGTTTAAACTGAGGTATTCCTTCTCTCTCTACATACAAACAAAGAGACTCCATTCCCAACTTCAAATAATGTGTGTTTTGTATGTTTTTTTAATTCCATCTGAACTTTTTAAATTTTTTTTTAGGTTTGCTTGAGATATCTAATTTGTATTTTTATGATTTGTTTTGCAGGTACTCTTTTTTCTTCTATTTTGTTTTCATCTTTTATGGATTTTGTGTGTTTATTTTGGTTTTCAAGTACTGACTCAGTATGTATTTCTGAAAAAGGGTGGACCTACAAGTGTGTTTCAAATCAAACCAATTTTCACCAAAAATTATCCAACTTTTAAATAGCACCAAACCAAGTTGTAAAAACCAAATTTTACTTTAAACCGTTTTTATATTGATTAATCCAAAAAATGCATCTAGTGATTAAAGCAAGTAAAGTAAAGTAAAGAATACTCACAACCTCGGATGTACGAGGAAAAAAATCAAGATGGAAAAACAACATCGGACGACCCAAGCCAGACAATCACTATGAATATGGAATTACAATGAACAGACAAGAGACTCACTCAACGACTCGATCCCCACGCGTCTTGACTCTCTTTTGTTCTTCAACCACTCCTCTCACACTGCCCACCAAGAAAGTCCTTCTTCCACGATACCTTTCCACAACATACGCGTCCACGTATGCTCGGTGTCCACCGGTTGGATTTGATACATCTACGATGTCTAACAAGAAGTCTTTCTCTTTTCTTCACCGTAAAACCCTGATGTTCAAGTATAGAACAAACCTTCTTGGTGCAACAAGATCACATAAACATATAATAATGATAACTCGGATCTTTGCAAACTCTAAGGGTGTGTTTAAGCTTTTGAAACCTTAGAAAAACATGTGCAAAACTCGTATTGGATCGTAAAGTGTTTTTCCAGAATGCACACTTAATAATTCTGACGAAACCACGCTTTAAATAATAAAAAATCTCCGCCTCGAAAAGAATGTCGCTCGAACGAGATTGGCATGTCATTCGCGCGACATAGCCATCTCGTTTGAACGGGCCATCTTTTCGTTTGAACGACGCCGTGTGTCAGTTTAACTTTTTGACTTTTTCTTTAAAGCGTCTCTTCCAAAAGAGATCGAAATAAGTCAAACTCTTTTTCGAGCTTTTCAGAATAAAATGTAGTTTAAAACAACTAACACACTTTTAAAACATTTTATAACATTTTTCCTTATAAAATTACATCCTTATCTTTCATAAAAATAATTTCAAGCACCATTAAATACACGCATTCATACCTGTGTGATCTCAGATTGCAATTAACTTGAAGACGAATAAACTTGTACCAATTAAACTTTGGCATGATTAATTCTTTGAATCTTTGCCTCAATGTGTTCAATTTCTTCAATACGTCATAGATCAAGTGGGATCGTGATAAAATAAAGTCTCCCTAGGACATAATACAAACACAGTTTTGTTCACGGAATTAAGTCAAAACAATACAGGGACTCAATAGGAAATTTATGTCCTTACAAATCTCCCCCTTTGACTATTCCTGGAGAAAACTAAACCAGTGAAATGCCTAAATCGAGCTGTCAAGCCGTATGATGCCTAAATCCCATCCCATAAACCCAAAGACAAAAATTACAGGACACGAACTAGTATATGTAGCATCGACAAGCATGAACTGTCTGAAAGTGATGTAGACTTGAAATCTCGAATCTATGAAGCATACCTACACACATGAAACAGACAAACAAATACCCACTAAAGTATTGAGGAACAAATGAAACCAATATATATATATATATATATATATATATATCCAAATTACACCAAACGACAATAGATACCAATTGGAAAAAAACTCTAAAAAATCATTTGTTAAACAACTAAGCAACACAATGATACCAATTTGCAACACAATGATACCAATATTTGTAATACCAATTTGTATAATATGAAATAAAAAACATGCTCAAATCTCCCCCTACATCACATACATCTCTACCCCCTTTTTGTCTCGAATAGATAATCCGGTGAAAAGATAAACCAATCAACAAGTATCTAGCATGAGAATATACCATTTTGAGATTTGAAATCGCTAGATAATCATGAAACAACCAGCTAAATATGATCAGGTAATGACAAATCCGTAGCTAGTAAACCAATGAATTACACAAAGAATATAACAATCTAATCAGGTGTGATAAACGGATTATATGCAAAATATCAATAGGAGACAATAAAACCTGCATATAAACCAGTCAGTCCAGAAAACTTCCAGGAGTACCAAAAAAATATACCATAATAACTAGGGGACTGCAAACCAGGAATGAAGCACAAAATTCCAGACTGTCGTTCAAACAAGTCAGGGACGTCGCTCAACGAGATGAGGACGTCGCTCAAACGAGACTTCGCGCGACATGGGAATGTCGTTACAACGACTTCTCGCGACAGGTCAAATTTTTCCAGTTTTCCAGAAATATCTTATATTTTTTGCCCAGTGAAAAAATTTCTGAAAAAATACAGTGGAAGGACCTGACAGCATCAAAACAGTACTAAAACAATAGGATTTTTACCAAAATCGCAAAAACTCATAAAAACTAACAGTGCGAGTTACATGCAAACATAGTACCGATGTGCCTCGAATGGAGATCTTTTTCCAAGATAGCTACCCATGGGATGAAAATTTCCCACACCACTAGAACAAATGAATCACAATTTCAACACATCAAAACAATCAAGAAGCTCTAATAGATAGTGATAAGTCATCATACTTTATCATAGCCATATGACAATTAAAGTGTGATCTTAATGAACTAAACATACTACATGCACACAAATCTAGATTTTGACAATTCTACAAACAATAGCTTCAAATTGCAATGTTTCAACATTACGAATAGTTGTGCAAACCCGTTAATTTTTTTTTAATCCATCCAAACTCCCTCAATAATATCATATTTTCTTTGGAATGAATTAAACTAATTTGGCCCATTTTTAGCATAAGATACTTTTTATTGCCTTATGAATTTTTTGGGGCTCTTTTAAACGGTGGCTTTCACGACGAGTCAATTTTGAACTCTCGCAGCCCTTTCCCATGAATCACTCATCATTTTTCAATTCAAACCCTCACGATAAACGGTTCTTACATGCACACTTGTCCTTAAGTCTACTTACGCATAGATGATAAGATTGAGATAAGAACGCCTCACCAAATTCAAATATGCAAGAGAAGTTAAACATCCATAGAAAATCGTGCATGTGTTCATTGTTGGCATATATGCAAAGTCGAATCAAAATCCATATCAACTTCGAACCAACCCCATATAAACAATGGTTAAGATCATTCTAAGCATCGATAATAATGACCAAATGTCCGAGCCACATGGATATGAAACGATGGGGGGGGGGGGGTCAAGCAAACCAATATGCCACAATAAACATGTAAACTCAAAAACAAAAATCGAAAATCTTTTTGGCTTTTCAAACATATTTTGACTCAAATAAAAACAAAATCTTTTTTTAGTTTTTCAAAAGTTTTCTCCATTTTTTTTTTTTTTTTGGAGTTTAAAAAATTTTCTTAAAAACAAAATCTTTTTGTATTTTTCAATAGGGATCAAATGAAAGAAAAACTATAATACAAAATTATATGAAAGTCATTATACTAGCAATGAATATATCATGAAGCAAACTAGCATATGACAAACATGGCAACACTATCATCCTTGGGATTTAGCATGGAAAGAATCAAGTGAACCCAAACGAGAATCATGAAGTTTTATTCCTAAAGCCACTAAATCCGATTTCTTAACCCAAGTAGGTGTAAAACAATGCATGGGGGTTTGGGAAATCGGGGTAACTTTATTCCTAAACTTCCTAGGAGCTTATCTAAGGTCATAACAATAACGCCTAAGGCGACCTTACCTACCACAAAATGTGCAAGTATAGCTACGGTAGGAATGATTACCTATATGTGGACCTTTTCTAATCTTCCTAGTATTTCTCACACGTGCGGGGGGAATGGGAACAACTCTCTCATCAAAACCTATACCTCCCATATATCCCTTAATTTGGACGGTGCCCGAGATCATATCTAACTTCTCTGACCTAACCTCTAAACCCAACTTAACTCTAGATGAGTCTCTCAATCTCTCCTCCAACTCATGAATCCTAGAGTCGAGTAAATGCCTAGACTCCTCAAATGCTAAAATCTCATTTTTTTTAAAGACTCCATCAAACCACAGAGATTATCTTTCTCACCCTTGACATACTCTAATTTCTCCCTAAGAGTCTTCTCTCGTGCCCTAAGATCCTCAATTAAACTATCGTTATTTTCTATGGCGCGCTCATTCAACTTAGAATGAAATTTTGCATTTGCCTTTTTCACTTTCACTATTTCGGCATACAACTCATTAAACGCATCTTGCAGTTCTTTCACAAATATCTCCTGTTCGTCACTCTCTTCACCCTCACTAACATGGGATTTACTCAAAACCTCCTCAGAAGTGTCATTCACATGATAATCGTCGTCGCTCACATGACATGCCATAAACGCAACAAAGTTACGATCAATAAGGGAACTATTTCCCTCTTCTGGATCACTATCACTTAAGGTGGCACTATAAATAATGGGTTCCTTTCCCTCTTTCTTAAGTCTAGTGGGACACTCCTTAACTTTGTGACCGCACCCCTCACACCAAAAACACTTCTCGGACTCATCTCTCTTAGGTTTCTCAACCTTATCCTTAGAGGTGGGATTAAATTTGTTGTTCTCGAATTTTTCAAATTTCTTGGCATCTTTCGATTACTTTTGAAACTTAATAAATTTTTTAAATTTCTTTGCCAACAAAGAAACATCCTCAAAATCGAAATTCGAAACTTTAATTTCTTCCTTATGGGTTTTCAAAGCAATACCCTTTTCTTTCTTAGGCACTTTCTTGGAGGTAATCACGTCGATTTCATAAGTTTGTAAGTCACCTACAATCTCTTTTAGTTTTGTCAACTCTGACTTACCCAAGGAGTTTAAAATAATCACTTTCGCATCAAACCTACTAGGCAATGACTTAAGGATTTTCTTAATGACACGGTTGTCAGGAATTTTCTCACCTAGGTTAAACGACGAGTTGAAAATATTGGACAACCTAGCATAAAACTCATCAAAAGTCTCACTCTCTAACATCTTGATGGTCTCAAACTGTGTAATGAGATTTTGAAGTTTTGACGCCCTAACCGTGCTAGTGCCCTCGTGAGTGAGTGCCAAAATATCCCAAGCCTCTTTTGATGTTTCACAAGTAATAATTTTATTATATTCTTTTGGTCTGACATGTAAAGTAATAACGTGCAAACCCTTAGAATTATGTTGTGAAAGTCTATGTTCAGTTTCGGTCCATGACTCGACATGCTTCAAACAAGTGACCTCACCTACAATAGTGACATAGGGTGTCCAACCTTTCTCAACTGCTAGCCACACACGCTCATCAATATATTTTAATGCACTTCTCATTCTCATCTTTCAATAGGTGTAATTAGTGCCATCAAAAATAGGAGTTCGAAAAAGTTCGTTATTTCCAAAATTCATCTTTGAAAACACATGGGATCACAAAACAAATAAATTACGTTTTCTATCTCTGGTAGCAATTTTAAAAGTGTGGTCCTACACGTGTTTCAAATCAAACCAATTTCTGCCAAAAATTATCCCACTTTTAAATAGCACCAAACCAAGTTATGAAAACCAATTTTTACTTTAAACCATTTTTATCTTGATTAATCCTAAACATGCATCTAGGGATTAAAGCAAGTAAAGTAAAGTACATAATGCTCACAACGCCGTATGTATGAGGAAAAAACCCAAGACGAGAAAATAACCTCGGACGACCCAAGTCAGACAATCACTCAACGACTCGATCCCCACGGGTCTTGAAGCTCTTTTGATCTTTAACCACTCCTCTCACAGTGCCCGTGCAAAAAGTCCTTCTTCCACGATACCTGTCCACAACACATGCGTCCACATATGTCTCGGTGTCCACCGAATAGCTTTGATACATCTACGATGTCGAACAAGAAGTCCTTCTTTTTTCTTCACCGCAAAACCCTGATGTTCATCCTTATCTTTTATAAAAATAATTTCGAGTACCATTAACTATACGCATTCATACCTGTGTGATCTTGGAATGCAATTAACTTGAAGACGAATAAACTTGCACCAATTAGACTTTGGAATGATTAATTCTCTGAAGCTTTGCCGCAACGTCTTCAATTTCTTCAATACGTCATAGATCAAGTGGGATCGTGACAAAATAAAATCTCCCTATGACATATTACAAACACAGTTTTGTTCACGGAATTAAGTCAAAACAATACGGGGACACAATTGGAAATTTATATCCTTACATTTCTTAATACTTTTTTATGGATTTTTAATACTCTTTTTATAGTGATATCTTTATAGAGTTCATAAAATGGACAGGAAATAGTTCTTGATGCACGCCTTAAAATTTTTTGTTATTTGATTTAATGATTTTCTATTTCATTTTTGCAGTTACGAGACCGAGCTTTTTTACACAGATTCAGGATCGTGAAATACTTGATAACCGATATGATTTTTATTGAGCCTTTATTTTTTTAGATTATTAATACTTGAATGTACCGTTGCTGACTTTCTTTATAGTGTGATTTTTTTTATACTTGATAATAATGAACGATTTATGGTGTAGGATGTATATCTGCCATTTTGAGTCTTGGTATTATTGAAATGGAATTTAAAATTTGAGTTTTAATGTAGCGCTCCTTACAACATATTTAGTTATGCTTAACGTAACTTGGATAGATGGGGATGCGAAGACATGGTGAGAACACTTAGTTATTTTTCTTCTATTTCATTTTCAGTAATTTCAACTTCTAATATTGATGATTACTAATTTAACTTTCAGATCATCGACCAAAACATCAGATGTTTCATTAAAAGATTTAGAGGCAAATACACAAATTTTTCAAGGTGTTTCCCCAAGTTAATGAGATATTTCATTTTAATGAGCTATTTTATCTTCTGTCATACATGCAGAGGAGTTTCCTCAATATGTTCAAGGTGTGGTATGATTCCTTAGGAGGTGATACGATTTGTTTAACGTGGGAGAAAAAGGGTTTGAAGGTATCAAAAGATAATATATTTGCTTAGTTTTCATAGGAATCAAACATAATGTTTAGAATTTTCAGAGACCTTATATGCTGGAATTTGTAGAAACGAGTAAGAGGGGACGATGTAACGCTAGAATTTTTCGAGACCTTATTTCCTGGAATTTTCTTAGTTTAGTTTGTATTAGGCAACCTAAATTGAACTTTCAGGTTGTATTAGGCAGGCTACTTCGAACTTTCATATGCATGTACTTTTGCCATTATTTTTGTTTTTGTATTAATGTTGAGTTTCTAAAATGATGGCCTTACAACAAGCAGTTAGAGGTGCAACGGTTACAGCAACAACACAACAGTAACATGTTGGTTTAGTTTCATGACTTGGGGCTTTGTTTGTGAGTAATTTTGTTATAACAAGCAATGTTGGAAAGTAATATCAGTAAAATTTTACAATAACATGTGGGTGTGCTATAGCATTATTCATTTTTTTTTGTGAAGCCTTATTTATTTGTGAATCTATTGTTTATATTTATAAATCATGTTTTTTTTTTGCAAATATATATGACCTAATGCCCATATACCTGAAAGTCACTACGAGTATAACACTGTTCTTTTTAATTTAACTGTGATATTAGTAACGTTAGTAGTTGCAATGAACCCGGAGTAAAAGGAGAAGGAACTGATGTGGTTCTTTACACTAGCTCTGGAATGACCTTCCCTGCTGCAGATTTCGTGGAAGAGTCTTTTCTTTTGACAGTTAAAAATTTATTATCTGAACATGGCCTTTTGGTTGTTAATTTGGTTTCAAGATCACCCGTCATTAAGGGATTGGTTGTTTCAAGGATGAAAGTGGTCTTCAATAGCCTATTTACCCGTCAGCTTGAGGATGATGTGAATGAAAATTATATTTTCTCTTCATTCAAATATGAAGGATTGTATAAATGAGGACAACTTTCCTAAAGCTTCTCATAAACTTGAGAAATTATTAAAGGTAAAGCATACGGAGAGGAACCAAAGCTTCATTGATTCCACTAAGAAGATTAAACAGCTTAATTAACTTATTAAGTTACTTCTTGACGCTTATACGATTTGTATCATTGAACACTCATGTTGTAACGGGAATGATGCTAATTACGTACTTTGGAAATTTTTTCCGTTTTACAATGACGAGCTTCGCAAATTTTATTCCAAGGTAATTAAGTTTTTTTGTTCTGTTTTGATCTCCAAAGTCGGGAAATTTGAGCAGAAGTTGTGTTGGGTAGAAGCTGCGTTGGCCACTGACCTTGAAGTTGTCACTATTTTAACCAACTAGAATAATATTGATTTTACCTCAACATTGCTGCTGCAGAAAAATGGTTAAAAAATACTATCATCCAATGACAATGCAAGATTCTTGATGAGATACTTTTTGTTGATGTCAATGTAATATGTTGGTTTTACAAGTTTAAATCAGAAATGTGTTATCTTTGAACTTAATGCATTACTTGGGATTTTCTAAATTTTGGAAAAGTACCCTAATTTTTGTTTGGGCTTGACCTATATTGATTATAGAACTTTTGTTTTATTAAATGTCACTGACCAATTGGTAATTTTGCGCATAAACCATTTGTTGTTAAATACATATCTCAAGTATTTCTCCCAATTTCAGTTGTTGGAGACCAGTTGCTGGATTTTTATTTGTGTAAAAACCATATGGAATTGAAGACCAGTTGCTGAATTTGTAATTTTACACAGAAACCATATGTCGTTTAATACATATCGCAAGTATTTCCCCCATTTTCAGTTGATGGAGATTAGTTGCTGAATATCAGTTGTAGTTGTTGGAGACTGGTCAAATGGAGACTACTCAAAAGTTAAGAAATTTGATTAGAAGCTGCGTTAGGTAGAAGCAGCGTTGGCCACTGACCTTGAAGTTGTCACTGTTTTAACCAACTAGAATAATATTGATTCTACCTCAGCATTGCTGGTGCAGAAAAATGGTTAAAAAATACTATCATCCAATGGCAATGCAAGATTCTTGATGACATATTTTTTGTAGTATTCAATGTCATAAGTTGGTTTTGCAAGTTTGAATTAGAAACGTGATATCTTCGGACTTAATGCATTACTTGGGCTTTTCTAAATTTTGGTAAAGTTACACTAATTTTTGTTTGGGCTTGACCTAAATTGATTATATATAGCTTTTGTTTGTTTGAATGTCACTAACCATTTGGTAATTTTGCGCATAAACCATTTGTCGTTAAATACATATCTCAAGTCTTTCTCCCAATTTCAGTTGCTGGAGATGTGTTGTTGGATTTGTATTTGCGCAAAAACCATATGGAATTGAAGACCAGTTGCTGAATTTGTAATTTTATGCTGAAACCATACGTCGTTAAATACATATCGTAAGTATTTCCCCCATTTCCAGTTGATGGAGATCAGTTGCTGGAGACCATTTGCAGTTGCTAGAGACTACTCCTATGAACTATACAATAATCAAGTAGTTTTGCTTTTTCATTTTCATTTAATTGTAGGAATGGTTCCTATGGATTGTTAATCACACATATAATATCAAATGAGGTTGAGTCATCAAGTGTATATTTGTGGAATGACATATGTTGCGTTCCGAGTATGGTTAGTATTCTAATAACTTCTTATGTGCAAATGGTTAAAATTGTGTTCATCTTTACTACTACATATGATCTGTTATTACTATTTTTTGTGTGTTTACTTTATTACTCTCTTTTTAAATATAATTTAAGTGTAATTTTTAATTTTTTATGTACATTTGATAAATTTGAACAGGTGATACTTTTTGATATATAAATCTGATAAATCTGATATGTAAATCTGATAAATTTGAACAGGTGGTATCTAAATTTGATACTTTATAACTATCTAAATCTCTCATCCAGTTTCATATTAATAATTATATAAGTCTGATATCTTATTTATCTTTTTGGAGACAATTATTTAAAGTTGTTAGCGGTAACCGTAATGGATTGGACGACTGAAGATGAGTGTCAGGAAGTTGGCGATGCCATGTCGTGAGCAGAATTGATGTGGCGTGCATGCCTTAAAAGAGGTATCCAATCAACCTCCAAAGCAGGAGGATCAGGTAGATGGTTCCATTCCCCCGTATGGAGATCATAAAAGTCCATGGCACAAGGGCAGTACATGAAAAGAGCATGATCCTTTTTTTATCCGTGGGGAGAAACACATCATCTCTTTTCGGCGACAAGGCCACATCTTCTCTTTTCTTCTGCACAAACTCAATAATTTGTTCCACCTGTAGCTCAAGCATCACACAGTTGATTATTACTACATACTGGTAAAAGATTTCTTCACAGAAAGTGCACAATATACATATCTGATCAATCAGACACTTCACAACACGCCCTAAATTTTCCTTATTAGTTATTTATTGAAACCTTTTTAATCGGGCAAGTGGAATAGATACTAGATAGGGTAAGGAAATGTGGTAGCTCCACTGAGCGAAGTGCAATGAAAGCATCTCAATTGCTGAGAACATGCATTCCTCTTGGAACTTTTTAGATTTTAACCAATGTTTCAGTTTAATACACCTGTTTTATCTTTACACATGTTCAGTGTTTTATCAACAATGCGTGTGAAGTTTTAATTTGCTTCCTGTATTTGGCATGTTCTGGAAAATACTAAATTTTCTTGAAAATAAATGGAAAAGGCATTCTTATTTACCTTCTTAGTATTTCCTAATCAATATGACCAATTGATAATGGTAAAAGCAAGTTTCTATACAACATATGTCCGACTTATTGTTAAAACATGAGATCAAGACTAAAGGTTTTATTGAAGTAAGTATGATTTAATTTGTTTTGTTTTAATTGGATTAGAACTAAACTATAACTGAAAGAAGAGTCCAATTACAGGTCTTGAGGGTATTATTGAAAAGTTCAAAGCAATTATTTGGTAGATAATGTCTATAATTTTTTGGCCTTTTTTTTTCTCACAACTATACCGTTTAGTTAATTTCCCTGAGTTTTATATTAGTCTTTTGTTCATTTTTGGTTGTTGGATGTCATATTAAAGGCTTTTATTATGTCTTTCATTCACAGTTTAGTCTAAAATTAGTTCATATATGAACAGAATTACATATGCAGATTTCATTCACAATTTAGTCTTTTTCATTCACAATCTAATTGTTGTGGTATTTGTGTTGTCTAAATAGGGTGGATAGTCATATAAACAAAGAAAAATATTCCCAATTTTTATAAAATATTTGTATTATGAAAGGAGCTTGAGAAAAGTTTTATTATACACTACATGACACTTTAGAAAATTTTGCGTGCCTTTGAAAAAGTTGCCATGATTGATACTATAATACAAAACATGAATTGACCATAATTGATACTTTGGAAAGTTGTCATCCTACATTCAGGCACGAGCATACCCTAGTGTGTGTGTGTGTGTGTGTGTGTGTGTGTGTGTGTATATATATGTATGTATATATGTATATAAAATAATGCTATTATGTGGACTAGTCCGCATTTTAAGAATGCGGACCGGACATGTGTCACCTAACGGTGCGCCAATAAATTATCGCCTAAATTATAGGCACGCTCTCTCTCTCTTTTCTGGGCTCACCATCAGGTGACACATGTCCGGTCCATAATTTTAAAATGCGGACCGGTCTGCACTAAAGCAGGACTGTATATATATATATATATATATGTATATATATATATATACATATATATATATATATATATATATATATATATATATATATATATATATATATATATATATATATATATATATATATATATATATATATATATGAGTTGGGTAGTTATCGGGTTAATTAGAACATGTACTTGGGCTCATTTGGGGGTCCAAAATCAGGGCCTAAAGCCCAACGTTGGATTAAACATTAATTAAGTGTTTAAGTGGGGGTAGACAACTCCCCCTCTATTATTAGAGAAAACCTAAAATAACAGTTACAGGAGAGGGAAGGAGAAATACCAAAAAGAGGAGAAGGAAAACCCTAGGAGGAGAAATAGAGGCTTCTCTACACAATCTCAGACAAGGATTCTCTTGCCATTCTTATTCAATTTGTGCTAGTCCTATATAAATGTTATTTCCATGCTTAGATTTACAGAAAAAATCATGTTATGAGACAACACAATTCGAAATCTTTAGACAATATGATTCTTAGATGAATGAATATAAACTATGGGAGAAACCCATAAATTCATCTCATGAAACTGACTTGGATAAATCACATTTTGGAAGAAATTTAATGATACTGGTATAAATTCAAATTAGGGATTTAGTGGTAATCTTTAAATCTCTTGATGGTTAAAGGTTCTGTAAGGAATTCGTAACTAGGCAAACGATTAATAAACAGTGTGCTGCTGTTGATTGATGTTGGGTGGATACTATAAACCCTGAAGATGAGGAAGACGAAGGTATGAAAAAGGTAGAAGGTCGTTCAGATGAATAGGAGAGTTGTTCAAACGACGTTGAATGTTGTTCGATAGTGACTGTTTTAGCCGCACTCATCATTGTTAGGAAGAATTTCTTCAGTGTCACTTTATGATCTTAACAATTTGTCAGGAGAGTTTATTTGAGACAATCATTGATAAAGTACTTCAAGCCTTGATATTTGGGTTTTGAGATGTATTTGACTTAGATAGAGTGATGATTTAAATAATGGAATTTGAGTGAAATAAATTTAAAAGAGTTAAATTACGAATTATTTGAGAAAGTCCGGATATTTTGGGTAAGTGAAACCACTTAGATAAATTTAATGGGAGTGGGATTTATTGAATTAAGTGTTGGAGATTTGACTCAAATTATTTTTAGGCTGAATGTTAAGGGACATTAAATTTACAAGTGTGCCAAAATTTATATACGAGAACTTGTGAGATAAATTCTAAAAGGCTATAATATGAGACAAGGGAGTGTGTACGGGTGTTTTGGTTGAGCAACCCCATTCTAATAACTAATTAATATAATTAATTAAATTAAGAGTCGAGAGTTTTCTTCGAGTAGTAATGGCTTGTATTTTGGATGTTAGATAAGGGTGTTTGACCTAATAGTGGAATCGTTGTGTAATGAATTTTGAAGGGTGAAGATAGGGACCTAATGAATGAGCCTGGTTATTATAGTGGAGTGATAATACTTAGTGATATTAGATAATTCGTTATATATGTACATATAACCCTTTTTCCACGTTGGTTGACTCATTATATATGTAGATATAAACCTTATTGAAAAGGTTTCAAGAAGTGTGTAATTACTAATAATCTGGAACGATTAAAGTTTGAGTCAGGAGGACAACATGTTAAGACTATTATATATATGGGTAAGGTTAGTTTGGGAATAACTATACATAAAATGTTTTGGAACGGTTAGTTTGGGTAATAACTATACCGATGTATTTAAAGAGTAATAAATTATCAAGCAAGTGTGATTCAAGTCCAAATAAGATTTTTAAAGACTTAATATTTAATCGAAAAATAGTCGTAAGATAACGACTTAAAATGAATTATGGAATAATGGAATAAAATGTTACGGTTAAGCCAATGAGGCTATAATTTATATGGATTGGGATATCCTTGGATTAAAATAGTTTCAAAGTAACTACTTATACATATTATATGGGATAATAATATGTACTATTATATATTGTGCGTGGACATACTAGCGGACCGTCCTATCGCCTTGGGGGTTCGCGCATTCGGGACTTAAACCACACGTCGGCATAGGTGGGCTTGACTATGTGTAGGCTATATAGGTACTACGTAGAGGCTCCACCCTCGAGTGATATGTGTGTCATTGACCCTTCATGTATCACCGTTGGGTATGGGCCGTATACAGGTGTCCTGCGTGGGGATCACCGCCAACTTATGTGTATTTTGTGGTGTCCACTTAGGATGTATGGATTCCTTCGGACTGTCCGTTTAGGATGTAAAGATTCCTTCGGACATGCTGATAGAGCATGAATTATACACCAATGGTAGATGCCCTTGTGGGTCAATTATATGGAAGGACATATATTATTAATTACCCCGGATACTAGTGAAATAAATTAAACCGTCTAAGGATGTGGACAATAAAGATTATTGCGACCCTATAATGCATAATAGATGTTTATGCCCTATACTTGATACGGATGGGATTGGAATAAATTTAAGCTAACAATGTAAGTGTAAGTATTTCATTTGAATTAATTGATTATCAATATAATCATTTATATCTACCCATTTACACACTGGGGTATACCTTACGGGATAGTGCCCCTTTTGTCTAACGATGTAGAAACTGCTTAATTAATGATAAAATTATGCTAATAAAATGATGTGGATAATTAAGAACGAAGAGGAGTCTTAATGAATAATGCGACACACTATTATTAATAAAAATAATAATTGGATAGTCTAAGGGAGTAGATAAGCGTTAAACATAATGAGAAATGGTGTAGCCAATTATTAAATGAGAATAATAAATTTGGTAAATCTAAGAGAGTGAAACTTATAGTCTAACGGGGAAGACGATAAGAAATAGGAATTTAATCATTAAATAATTTGAAGAAATAGACAAAGGTTACAAGATATGATGATGTAAGATTTGCACTTAGTTTATGTAATTTGTGATAATTATATTCTGAAATCTATTGGGGGATTGTAGTGTCAGACATGAGAAACCACTTGTAGTTCGTGCATAATGGAAATGGTTTATTCTTTACTTCGGTGATTAAATAATGGAAGTTACAATTGATATTTTTTGGGGGATACGAGTATGACTACTTCTAGATGACATGTGAGGTACTCATTAAATGTGAGCTTTAATGGGGAGACGTGAAGTATAAGTTAGTAACAAATTTCATATTTACTGGTGAAGAATCCTTACCCACCTTGGGCTCTAACCTAAATTATGAATGTTTTTTCCCCAGGTATTCTTAATGACAGGGAAATCAGGACTGACTATGGATCATGCTTGCATTAGCATTGGATGTAGTGGATCTCGCTTCAATGAATCTAGTATATATTGTACTTCAGTCTTTTGTCATCTCATTTCATACTGGAATTTATATGGGCATTAGACCAAATGTTCATTTATATCAATGGTACTTAGAATTACATTATGGACATTCTATGATGATTTGTTTTTTTATTACTCATGCATTGAATTAGTTTTATTCAAATGTTTTATTCATTGTGGATTTTGTTATAAAAATAAAGAAAATTATATTTCTTCAGTGCTGAGAATGGTATAAATTGTTGATAAGACCCATCTTCAACGTATCGTTCCTAGCCAACCTTTATGCGATAAAATGGGGGTTGTTACATTCGCCAATCCCGTATTGATCCGCTAATATTTAGCCCAACCCACATTAAGCTTAACCCATATTTAACCCGCCCAAATTAACTTCAAACCATAGTTTTTCCACTACTAGTCATGACATTGAATAAGCACTCAAATTTAATAAGAATTTATTAACAATAAAAGAGGAATAAAATTGAAATGCTTTAATGAGTAAGGATTTCAGAAAACATCGAGGAAAACACTAGGAAATATACAAAAGTACTAGAAAATTACAGTAATTGGTCATCCCGATATTTTGTTATTTAATTCAGTATACAATCAGAATAAGAATTGTAGACTCTATTTGGGAATCAAATGAGACACAAGTAAGAAATATATTTTTCTACCCACCTTATAATATAATTCAATTTTGCATCCTGCCAACATCAAAAC
Organism: Sambucus nigra; assembly: GCA_949130495.1. Taxonomy (NCBI): domain Eukaryota; kingdom Viridiplantae; phylum Streptophyta; class Magnoliopsida; order Dipsacales; family Adoxaceae; genus Sambucus; species Sambucus nigra. The sequence goes on from CASBWL010000485.1 coordinate 2,916,165, forward strand.
TAATTATGTGAAAACGGGGGGAGAAAGACCATTCTTACACCTCTATTCTCATAAACACATTCTAATAACGAGAAATATCTCAAATAGACGATTATGAATGAAGAGAGTAAGAGTTAACTTGATTTATATTTTTGTGTTGCTAAGGTTCATATAGGATCTTTAATTTTGGCAATAACACAATTAAACTGAAATAGATTGAAAACTTACTTCGTATGCATGCCTCAACATAGAAATAGTAGGGGTGGCAAATCGTTGTTTTTGGTCGAGTTCAGGAACGAACTAGAATGAAATATATTTTAGTGACACGAACACGACACGACATGACACGACATGATGTCATGTTATTTTTTCACAACCTGAACACGACCCACTTCTAACATGACATGAAATGATTGACAAGATTTGTAATTTTAATCTGATTGAACCCGATTAACACGACACGATTAACACGACATGCTTAGCACAAAGCACGACGCGATTGACACGACACGACTTATAGAAGATTTTTCAAATTCATGTTTCCATGTGCACCAAAACAATAATTACATCACAATTTAATTGTCAATGACCAATTTTTATTTACTATGCTTTTGATGTTAAATGTCAACCACCAAAATTTCCAAAAACATGTAAAAATTATATAATAACTATACACATCTAAAAATTCTATCACAAACCATTACATCTCAAACCACTAAAAAGTGTGACAACTAAAAATTATATAATATAAACTACCAAAAGTTACAAAACATTTCAAATGTCTTCAAAAGATCACTACTCTCCTCGGGCCTTGCATCATTCTTTCTCCCATCATCATGGAAAATGTCATCCCTATACAAACAAAAATATAAACATTAGAATAGAACTAATTAGTAATACAAGTGAAACTAAAACATTAAAAATAACATGTATTTAACTTGATAGCATCCGATGAATTACTTTTCATGTTATCCAACTGCATGATATCTTTAGTGATCTCAAGCAAACTTAGCTCCAAATCACCTTATTAGTTAAAAATTCCAAATGATTAATAAGTGAAAATCATTAATTAAAAAAACACGAATTGCCGAGAAATATAAATTTATCTTTAATGCCAAAAAGTCAATCCGTAGTACAAATCAAGGCCCCAACGGTTTTCACACTTAAGTGATCGTCGATATTGATCAAGCACGTGACCACCATTACTAAAGGTCGACTCCAATGCTATCCTGGATATAGGGACACTTAAGACATCATGAGCCATATAAGCTAGATCGGGGTATCGATATTGATAAGATCCCCAAAATCTTAAAACATCCAATTTTTATCCTAAGTCACTCCTTAGTTCATCCAAATACATTTGAATGGAAGAAAATGTTTTACTCTCATGAGAAGGGAAATCCTAAAAAACTGTATTTAGTAAAAAAATGGCATCATATAATTTGTAAAAAAAAACAACTTTTTTTTTTACTTACTAAAAAAATAACATTATGTAATAAAAATCAATGTATTTCACTAAAATAACAGCTATTTTTTTTAATGTAATAAAAACAAGCAGCAATGTTTGTAATAAAAAAACAACTACGTATTTTACTAAAAAAATAGTTATTTTTTGTATTTACTAAAAATAACAGCAATGTGTATAATAAAAAATAACAACGTATATTACTAAAAAAATAATTATTTTTTGTTTTTACTAAAAAAACCAACAATGTGTGTAATTAGGGCTGAGGCCACCAGGGCTAGTAGCATGGGCAACCTCGACAGGGCAGGGCCAGACGTAGAGAGACTTCCTATGATGTTGTTTTATTTGTCGACAGATGGGTCACTAGAGGAGAGACTGCCCACAACAAGGTAGAGCACCACAGCAGGGTACCCAGCAGGGGCAGCAGGCACCTACCGCACTAGCTCCACTAGCCCCACCGCAGTAGGGGCAGTCATTGAATGGGGGTGTGTACAACGTCCGAGATGCAGTTATACCATAGGCACCACCTCCAGTTGAGGGTACGTTTCCTATTCATGGGCGTAAGGGTTGGATTTTATTTGATACGGGGGCATCACACTCTTTTATAGCGACCATATTTTCATGAGCTAGCGATCTATTAGAGACAACTAGTAGTCTCCTAATGTGTTTAGAGTCACTATTGAGTAATGGGTTTCTTATAAAATCGATGTGTAGGCATGTGGACATTGATGTAGGGAGACTATGTTTAGCCGCTGACATGCTAGTGTTAGATATGGAGGGTTATGACGTCATTTTGGGTATGGATTGGTTATATGGTTATCGGGGGATGGTAGATTATTTTGGGAGGACCATAATATTCCCTATCCTAAGGCAAGATATGTGTGATACCCCGACTAATTAAATACCGGGTAGCTACTCATTTATTAAATTAATACAAAATGTCAAGTTGGTTCAGTTAATAGCATCACTGTCGAAAACATTTTTTTAATAATTACTAACCACCTACTATTTGAAAAGTGAGATGTCCATTTTAATTTAAATCCAACTAACATGCAATAAATGAATTATGAAAGTTAACATAACCAATCACAATAAAGTCACAATAGAATGACCAACCAATAGATAAGAGTCTGGAGGAAAACTCCTCACAACAAACCAAAGTCTGAATTAAATAAATGCAAAGTCAGTAATCACTAAAATTAATTACATCCCAAAGTCTGAAATAACTGAATAATTAAGATGTCTCCAAAAGGAATGGGTGACATGCCCAACAAATGATAAAATTGATAATGGAGTCAAGAACAAAAAAGGAGGCGTCTACTGTCAAGGTCCTGTAACTTCCACAACAGCTACAGCACGTCACCTGAATAGAATTCCTATGCATGGTGTCCTTGTGGATGGGCACCTAAAAAGGTTTTTACAAAATATAGATTTGAAAGCAAATGGGTCAGAGCCCGAATGTGATAATAATTTTAAAAATTCAAGTGTTTAATATCATTAAACAGTGAATATAAAGTACATGATAGTGTGTGCACTCACATGAGTTCCTCACCTCTCAACTAATTGTGCACTCCTATCGTACCCGTACCCATTCTAGTTCCCATATCCAACTAGTTCAATGCTAAGTCTAACATTCCTATATGATATTCAATTCAAGTCCCAACATTTTCTATTAAAATAGAGTATTATACCTAATTACACAGTTTTAACCACTTTAGCACTTCAATTGATTATATATCTTACCATATCCTATACAACCGTTGTTATAATATATACTCACGATTATTCACGTCAATTCATTTCAATTAACAGTACATTATTCTCATCATATATATACAACACTAGCACCCCGAGGCTAAGCTGCGGTGCACACGTACTCTACTATCCAATCCCGGTACATCACGTACATAAGGACCACGCATTCCGAATCTCTCAGGAATCATTCTCGATAACATCAATCACAAACAATGGAGGCGAACATAGTTCACATCACATGGGTCACGCACATACCTACGCTCCCATGATCAACAGACTTATTAACTTCTCAATATGCCCTTCTCTGACCTATGTCCTCGAGGTACCAATCTAAATCCTCCCCGTAGGCACACAAAGATTAGATGGCCCTAAACGAACGCCAACCTCCCACGATAGAAAGTACGGTAGGTATGTCATACATAAATAATTACATATACTAAGAATTCTCACATCTTAGATATTACCATATTTTTATTAGTGGTATATTTCTCGTTCTTATACCAACTCTTTGTGTTAAACAAATCACAAGTTCGCGGTGTATATGCTTATAAGTCATTAATTATCCTCACTTCGCGATTAGTCACTCGCGTCCTAATCCACAAATTTTATTCGGTTTAAGACATTATCCTAAGTTTTACTCCCCATTGTACTCCAATCCCCCAACTATACCCACTAGTTAACAAGGGAAAGTTATCGCACCATTTAAATAAGACCACAGGATGTTAGAAGTCAAATCAGGCCAAAAAGGCCATTCTGTCAACTCGTTAGAAGTCTCGTTCGAACGAGTTCGTTCGAACGAATGGCTTCTAACGAGATACCAACTCGTTAGAAGTCATACTGTCATCTCGTTAGAAGCTCGTTCGAACGACCTGGGCAGGTCTTCTAACGAGATGGCAGTTTCAACCCAGAAATCCCCAAGTTCATTTTTCTCACTTTTTCTTTCTTCTAAATCTCTCCTAAGACCATCCAAATTGTATCTTAATGTATATAAACCATTTCTAATCGCCCTAGATCATTCCTCAACACATTTAAGGGGTCAATTCTTACCAATTTATCATGGAATTAATATAAATCTTCAAATATATCCCCAAACCCTATGAACAAGAACTCCACATTTTCTTACACCTAATTAACCATTATAAACCCGTTTTTTAAATCATCACATATAACTATTCAAGTATTTAATCAATCCATCATCATACTACATGCAAATCCTAACCCGAATTCAAGTTTCTCCAATAAAGTTTCATAGTTTTTCTTCAAGATCAAGAAAGAAAGTTCCTACACTAAGCATGGAAGACATATTCAATGCATAAAAATACTAAATCTCTTGCCTTAAATTGTTCTTACGAATTTGATGTTGAAGGTTGAAGGTTGTCCTCTTCCCTCTCTACAGATTTCTCCCAAGGTTGAAGGTTGAAGATGGTGGTTATGGGTTTTCTCTTGGGAATCTCCTCCAACTCTTCCTATAATTCCCGTAGCTCTCTAACTTGTCAAATGCTGGTAATGGTGTTAGTGGGTTATTAATTACTGAATAAATAACTCTTAAAATTCGTAGGCCTAAATTCCCAAAATTGCAAAATTACCAAAAATGCCCTTTTATTTAAGTTGCCGGTATGGCCCAAAAATGCCCCGGGACCCAAACTAAACCCCCAGCTAGTGTTTTCTGACTATTTCGACCCTTCCGAACTCGTTGGCTCACTCAAAATTACCATTCGGTTGATAAAAATAAAAATCACTTTTTAATTCAAATAGTTACATTCTTGACGCGACTCACACGTGCGTCCCAACTAAATTTCCCAAATTGTCGTATTTCAATCTCGCGACAATTTCAATATTTTCAATATTCATATATTGTCATATATACACAACATAATCAAATACCAACTCACATCTCGTTAGTATTTATATCCGAATTAATTTTCAATTAATTCACATTTAATTTAATTAATCCCTTAAATAAATATCGATAAAAATATGGGGTATTACAATATGTTCTTAGTGGCGATATCTCTTCCTAAGGGAGGGTCGATCACGCATCTGTATTAAATTGAGGAGGAGACCTCACAGGAGATGGTTGTTTCTTTAGACTCGATTCCTGTGGTGAGGGAGTTTGAGGACAAGCTCTAGCAGATACCCAGACTGTTGCCTAACCGGGAAATTGAGTTCGTTATTAACCTAGCACTTGTTATGAGGCCTATCTCCCAAGAGACTTTTCACATGGCCCCATCTGATAATATAAGGGTGTTGAGGGAGTAGATTCAACAGCTCCTGGGGCAAGGGATTCATCGGACGTAGTACATCACCGTGGGGTACACAATATTTTTCGTTAAAAAGATGGATGGATTGCTTCGATTATGTATCGATTATAGAGAGTTGAATAAGGTCACGATCCAGAATAAGTATCCACTGCCTCAGATCGATGATCTATTTGACAAGCTGAGGGGAGAAGCTTAATTCTCCAAGATAGATCCGAGGTTCGGTTATCATTAGTTACACGTCAAAGAGGAGGGAGTTCCTAAGACTGTTTTCTTGACATTTTATGGGTCATACGAGTTTAAGGTGATGCCATTTGAGCATCACTAATGCACCAGCAGTGCTCATGTATTTGATGAACCAGGTTTTTAAAGAGTTCCTTAACTAATTCGTGATTGTGTACATCGACGATATTCTGATTTACTCTCGTTCTGAGGATGAGCATGCGGATCATCTGCAGATGGTTTTACAAACACTACGAGATCACCAGTTGAATGCCAAATTTGAGAAATGTGGGTTTTGGATTTAGGAGGTGGAGTTCTAGACCACATTGTGTCTGACAGGGACATAATGATTGATCCAAGTAAGGTATCGATGGTGAGGGAGTAGGGACGTCCCACGACACCGACCAAGGTTTATAGTTTTCTATGGCTAATAAAATACTATATGAGATTCATTCGAGATTTATCCAACATTGTGGGTCTGTTGATGAATCTGACTCGCAAGGGGGTGTCACTCATTTGGGACAACCATTATCACTAGTTTTTAATGAGCTAAAGGACAAATTGACCCCACCACCTATACTTGTATTACCTAAGAGAGGAGTGGAGTACCGTGTTTATACAGATGCATCCTCTTAGATACTTGGTGGTGTACTACAGTTGGAGGAGAAGGCTATTGCTTATGGATCTCGCAAGCTTAAGCCTCATAAAAGGAATTATCCCAAACGTGACCTTAGGTTGTCCAAGGTTGTATTTGACTTGCGGATATGCAGGCATTATCTTCTGGGGGAGCAGTTTACTCCGCTCACTGACTATAAATCACTTCAGTGTATTTCACGTAAAAGGATCTGAATATGAGGCAAAGGAGATTGATAGAGTTTGTGAAGCATTACTACTTTGATATTAAATATCATCCTGGGAATGCTAACGTGGTGGAAGACGCATTGAGTCGACGACCTACTGGGGAGATAGCATAGGTTTAGAAAGTGAAGTGGAAGGAGCTTCGACATGGTGACGAGGTCGCCAGAGCTTGTATGCCATTTTAGCTATCACTCATGAGATTATTATGCACATAGTAAAAGGTCAAATAGGGGATCAGTTTTTCCAGGTTAGGGTGAACCAGTTGCTAGTGAATGGGGAGGACTCTTATTCGATTAGTTCCGAGGGAGGCTTGAACTTTAATGGGATACTAGTGGTTCCATGGGATGATGATTTGAGACATGAAGTGATTTTAGAGTCTCACGGGTCTAGGTTTGCGGTACATCCCGACGGGGATAATATTTACCAAGATATGCGTAGGTTGTAATGGTGGTCGGGGATAAAGCGAGATATAAAGGAGTTTGTCTTGAAGTGTGGTACCTACCATCTAGTGAAGGCAAACCACCAGAGGCCGATAGGGATGCTGCAACCACTCGATATTTCAGTGTGGAAGTGGGAGAGTATCTCCATGGATTTTATTATCGAGCTAACAGTATCGCAACGAGGTCATGACTGCATATGAGTGATAATGGATCATTTTACAAAGGTGGTCCATTTTCTTTCTATTCGTATGGATTTTGAGACGAGGCAGTATGCACAGTTGTTTATTGCTATGATAGTGTGACTACACAGGGTTCCGATTAATATTGTGTCCGATCGGAATAAAATTTTTGTGTCCCATTTCTAGCAAAGTTTTCAGAAAGATATGGGCATGAATTTACTCTTAAGTACTGCACATTACCAACAGACTGAAGGGTAGATAAAAAGGGTTAATCAAATGTTAGAGGATATGATGAGGATGTGCATACTTGACTTCGGGGGTGGGTGGGAACATTACCTTCCTTTGGTGGAGTTTGCGTATAATAGCTCCTGCCAGTTCACCATCGGCATGGAACCATTTGAGGCACTGTATGGATGGCCTTATCATTCACCCGCTTGTTGGTTAGAGGTGGGGGATAATAATTTATTAGGGAAAAAATAATTCAAGATATTACTGCCAATATTGATCTAATTCGGGGAGGTACTCGTATAGCTCAGGACAGGAAGAAGAGTTATGCCGATGCAGATAGGAGGCACATCGAGTTAGATATTGGTGACCGGGTATTAGTAAGGGTGTATCATGTGAAGGAAGTTATGAGGTTCGGCAAGAAAGGGAATCTAGCGTTGAGGTATGTGGGACCTTTTACGATTATTTAGAGGGTGGGACTAGTTGCGTATAAGCTGGGAGTACCAGAACATCTACAGTGGATTCACATGGAGAGACTTACAACCATGCAACTAGAGGAGTGAGATAGATTTTTAGCACGTTCCATTAGAGTTGATCGACTTATAACCATACATCTTGAACGATGAAAGACCGATGGCTACACTTGATCGTAGTGAGCATAAGCTATAATCTAAGGTTATACCTTTTGTTCGGCTTCAGTGGATGCATCACAATATTCACGAGTTGATGTGGGAGAGGGAGGATGACATGCATGAGTATTATCCAGAGATATTCACAACATGTATGTCCTAATTTCGAGGGAAAAATTCCTTTGTAAGGGGAAGTATGTAACACCTCGTATTTCTGAGTATTTAAAATTGAATTAATTCGATTAATTTAAATTACACACGTGACATAATTTAATGGAATTAAATATTATGTGTTGAATAAAATATTAATCAGAGAGAAAATGATTTAATGTTTATTGAATATAATCACTAAGTGAATAGTAAATAATTATTTTACATCATATGCAAGTGATAGTGATGTGACAGTGTTTTATCTCAACTAGGTGTCATGTGTATACTATTTGAGGTAAAGATAGGAAATTATTGTATAGTGAATCACATGGTGATTTTGAGGTCACAGTTGATTCCGAAAGAGTCAAAATAGTTGGAATAGTATACTCAGGTGTGTTATTTGAGTCCTGGGGCAATTTTAGACCAACCCGACAACATATGAGGGCGTTTTGATCATTTGGTGGACTAGGGAAAGGAGAAATCAGAAAATTAAAAGATTATATCAACCCTTTTGAGTTAAAGGCTAAGTTTAATACAATATAGAGAGAGGAGAGGCCATTAGAGAGGAAGAATGGAGAGTTCTTAGAGATCCAACATCTTTCTTGCATCACCTTTACCACCGGAGTGCAATCGGGAGGAAATGAAGGCATCCTCATCACACACAAAATAAAATCAGACATGCTATTGCAAACGAAAGTGTTTATCTTGCATGTTTTTGAAAGATTTATAATGCCCATGTAGTGTAGGATTTACAATTTCATGATTTCAATTATGTTCTTTGGATTTAGTCGAAAAAAATTCATGAATTGGGATAAGATTGCATGTAAATTGAATCCACGTATGTAGAGGACATGAAATTAGAGGATATGTCATAACTATCATGAAAGAAATTTGGGTAAATGATTTATTATGAATGAGGAACATATAAACTAGGGTTTGGTAGAAATTTGGTTTTTAATCCGTTATTGAGTATAATTAATATGGAATTATTATGTTATACATGGTAGAAATTGGTTGTATACTCTATATTGGTGTTGGCTAAAATCATGTTGGATTTTGGGTGTTCTTCAAGGAGGGTATGATGAATGAAAATGGTGAAAAATGTAAGAGCAATAAGGAGAAGATGATCTATGGCATTCCGAATCGATTCGGTTACCCAGAATTTGTCTAATTTCTTTATTTTAAGTCCCGAATTCGTGGATAATTAATCGAGGTACTTTTGGGACCTCTTTATACCATAGCGAGGGATATAATGAATTTATCGTAGGTTTATGTTAGGGTTAAAGCTTAGTCATAATGAGAGAACTAAGACGAGGACTTATTAGGCATAATTAGTAATGAATGAATTCGAGTACGAGAGCGGGTCACGGAGAAGATGAGTGAACCTACGATTTACACCAGTAGTGTATGAGTGTATTAGCTACTGAAATAACTTAAGGGGTAACTAGGACCCTTCGGGTAAAGAATAATACTCAAAATAATACGATATAGTACGATGAGTATTCGAGAGATATATACTACATACGAACTATGATTATGGGTTGTGTATACCTATACTAAATATGTATATATATATATAGGTTGTGTGAATGCCTATTATGTAATTTGTTATATGTTTGAACATACCTACACTACCTCCTATCATGGTAGGTTCTGCGCAAAGGGCGATCCCACCTTGACAATTCCAGTGAGGTTTGGATGTGTGCCCTAGAGCATAGAACTTAGGGAGGCTCACTATGTGTCATGTATTAGTGGGACTGGCGGTTCATTTGGGTATGTTAGGTATGTTCGTAGCCCAAAGGCTTAGAATATGTTCACCTCCATTATGTTTTGTTTAATTAAGGGTTCGAGGAGACATTTCGAACCTATAGTCCTTAATTTTGTACGAGAAGTACATAGACATGATAGCAGAGCATGCAAGCATCGCAGGGGCCATTCTGAGGGATGCTTTAGTTGTATATATTATGAGTGTGATAGATATATACAAGTGTGATTAATCTACTTATGTGCGATGCTAGAACCGATATATTGTGTATATCTAAATGAAATTTAAGTAGAGAAACTTAAATAAATTATTCTATAATAAGATGCGATTAATATTAATCATTGGCAGTATGGTAATGTATCATTTGGGCAGTACCGGAGAGTTAAAGCCTTTTGTGGTTAATTATATACATGACTAGTTAGGCTGGGTAGCATAGCTAGGTAGTATGCATTAGGTGTGCACTTTAGATGAGAGATGAGGAACTCAAAGGAGTGTACATGGAATTAATGTGTGTATCTAATAATTATTTTCCACTATTTGTAAATAGTTATTTAAATACTATTATCCAATAACGTGTGTATCTAATAACTATTTTTAAACAGTGATTTAAATACTTCCAAAATATTTTCAAAAGGTTTTGGACTCTAACCCTTGTCAATTCTATTTTCCTAAACATTTTATATGTCCAACCATAGGGACACCAAGCTTGAAGACTCATTCCAGGGATGCGTAGCTGCACCATTTGTGGAGACTTGTAGGAATTTTCTTAGACACTTCAGTTATTCATTCCTATTCTAGGATTTACTCTTCAGTATTTCATTTGGGCATGTTGCCCCCTCAGATGATTCAGTATTGCAGTTATTCATTTATTTGTCAGACTATTTTTGGATTCAGTTTATTACTTTAAAAATGTAGATGGATTTCATTTTAATTTATTCAGCTATTTATCACTTGTTTAATTCAAAATATTTTATTTTTTCAGCTATTTATCACGTGTTTGGCTATTTATCACGTGTTTGAACTAACGTGTTGTTATATTAATGTAAGATCCATTTTGTCAGCGGTTTAATTTAACATGGGCGGTTAGTAATTAAAAAAAAGTTTTCGACAATGATGTTAAGAATGAACCAAATGAGATTCCTATTTATTTTGATAAAGGGCAGATCACCCGTGGTTAAAATAGGCAGGATGTCACACCAATCACCTACCCATCACCCACATTCACCCAAACGTGTTTGCAACCATGACCATCGGCTTCATCGCGCAATCTATACACCTTATTCTCAATGTCCCGCATCTCTCTTCTACTCCGATGACACATCAACGATGTTGGCATCACGAACGCTCTACCATTTGACTCATCATTGGTTTATTCTGCTTGAAAATATGTCATGAACATTCTCAGTGACAAAAGTTGATGAATGGTAAAGCCGGATGGGGAGGGTGTTTTTTTTTAATTTATAAAATAATTTAATTTCTTAATTTTTTTTAATTATTTTTTAATTCCAGTTCAACATTTACATTACAAAAAAAAATGAGTTCTAGGCATGGCTAATAATCGTTCCAAAAGTGTCATTTCCATTCCCAAAAGATATTCATTAGGGACGATTTTAATCGTCTTAAAAAGTTTGCTAAGAAAATTCGGAACATACTATTGGGGACAATTTTAGTTGTCCCTATTCGCGTACTACATAAAAATGATTTTTTGACTTTAATACATTCATAACTCTCGATATTAGACTTTAATCTAACTTTATTAATTTATTAGAATTTAGTACATTTTTCATTGCTAAATGTAAAAAATACCACTAAAAGCGAGATTTCTCTAGTAAAAGCTATATTTGGTGACAAAAAGTGCCAAAGTTTAATTTTCTAATTAAGATGCATTAAACGATAATATTGAGAATTATAAATGCATTACAGTACAAAACAATCCTAAAAAAGTAGTTCATGTTATGATGCATGCAACAATAGATTGTTTCTTGCTTTAACAAGTGTGGTCATGAAGGTAAGAGTGCGAATATATCTCGGGTCCTCCTTTGAATAGAATATGAGGCAAAACCTATTCCATAGGAAATGTTAGAGGATAAACTTAGAGAGAATGGAAAATAGAGGTGAGAACTTTCACACCATAATAGGAAGGGAGAGTGAACATGAGACATATAACACCACACCAAGGTGAGTATTATTGGGTTGTAAGGTTTATCTTTAGTAAAATGTATATGAAGGTAAATGGATGAAACCCTTATAGGATTGTACCTGGGAACATGTCCTTCTGAGGGAACATCCATTGCGTCATAGGGTGGCTGGTTCTAATAGGATATGAGGCATAATCCGTTCCAAAAGCAATGTTATAGGATGAACTTAAAGATAATTGGGGAAGAGAGATGAGAACTTAAGCACATTAACAAGAAGAGAGAGTGCACACGGGACTTATAGCACCACACTAATAAGAAGTATTATCGGGATGTAAGGCATATCTTTAGTAGAATCCATATTAAGTTAAATATGTGAAATTCTAGAAATCTTGTGCCTCGGCACATGTCCTCCATTAGAAATCTTGGGGGGACATCCTTTGTGTCATAGGATGGCTGGTGCTAGGTCTGCATGGCTGCAGTGGGCATCATATCCTGAAAGGGTTGAGTGGTGGAGGTGATACTTTACTGCTAACCCTGTTAGCAATGGGTACATGTTTTTCCATTTGCAGAGGCTGGAAAGGATTGCTCATTTTCTAGGTGGTGATCTTTCTCTCTTATGTTGTTTGTGTAGCTAACTCAATGAGTCATATATGCTAGCCTACCAACCACGTCCTCCTTAAGTCCCCATAGATGTTTGGGCTACCCAGGCCCTACTAACCTTGTGGGTCAAACTTATTTTTTTTAGCCTTGTCCAAGTTGGATAGCGCCTTCATAAATTATCTATGTTTTTCCTCTATGCATGTGGCTTACACGCATTCCTTCACTATCTTTTAGAACACGTGCCAATGAATTTTATTTTGTTATTGTATGCAATGTGCCATTAGTTGCATTAGTAAGAATCACCTCATGATAATGGCTTGTCAAATAAGTTGTGCCTTTTCACTTACTCAAGTTTACCCATATAATGGTGATCCGTATATATGTAGGTCCCACTTACGTTGAATTTGAACATGGTACTTTGGTTTCTTGAGATTTCTTCACTTGTGTTCTTATGGATTTTTTTCCAGTTGTTGTCCCTCACGATGATAAGCTTTATTAAATATTTAGGTGTCTTCCTGCAAAGGACTTCAAAAGTTTCCACATGGTGTCCCATTATTTTAATGACATTGACATTTCTTTTTACTCTTAAGGATGACAGTCACATGCATCATAAGACCTGATCTAAGATTCCATGGATTTTGGAAATGTTTAAAAGGAGGTATGTGTAAGCAAGTTCTAGCACCTGAGGACCCTATCTCCACTTATTTTTCCAATAAATAAGAGGATCACAGAGAAAACAAGAAACTAGACAAATCAACATCAGAATAAGATCAAAGATTTTGAAAATGAGGTAAAAGGAAATAATAAATTTTCATATAAAGTTCTCTGAAGAACACGAAGAACAACACCCTAGTTGACATTAGTGGGAGAAGAGATAAATTGATTGAGGATATTATCTGCATAAGCAATATTAAAACAAATAATAGAGAGAAAACTGGCTTCCAATTATTTTGTGGTAGAGATAGAGATGAAGCAAGTAATAGAATCAAAACTCGTTAATGACTTAATAATGCCATCATCAACATGGAACAATTGTAAGAGAAAGCAATAGGTTAAAGGAAGAGATGTTATTTGACATGTGATGAGAAGCGCCCGAATGTAAGATCTAAGTGGGATGAGATATACCTGAGGATGTGGGGTATGAGTCCATCAACATGGATCGAGAGACTGGTGCAAGTAGGATCAAGAAAAATTATGTTGGGAAAAATGCCCCTTTAATACAAAAAGAAATCAATTAAATACACACACACACACACAAAGTGTATATCACATAAATAATAATATTTATTGAATGAGCTTTACATGGTGGTAGCCCCTTATTTATAGGCTTGGAAATACTTTGGAAGTAAGAAAACCCCAAGACCTAATTAAACAAGTAAACTATTAAAAAATAAATATCAACTTCTTCTAGATAATTATGAAATACCAAATTCAAAACAAGTTAAATCAAATAAACTATTTTATTTCTATCTCCTCAATATTAGCTCCCCCTCACCCTCCCTTAGGTCCCACTATTCTCCACCCCATTATTCTCCCCTCATTGGAAAAATATAGATCTCAACCTTTAGAGAGGGATGCCATTTCCCTCCAGTGATTCTAGAACATGCATGGTTAATACGAGATGTTCTTTACCTTCACATTCTTCTTTTAAAATTGCCTCTTCTGCAATGAGCACGAGTGCTTTCTTCTTATTAGTATATCCTGACATCCTGTGAACAAATGACTCACACACAAATCATTTAAAGCTAGTGGAAGTAGACCTCGACCTGCTTTGGACATAATTGGGTAGTTGCACTCACTGGGACGGGACTCGTAATAGGATATGCAATCCTCAGATGACCTTACCAAGAGTTGCAATCTTATGAAGGCATAATTGAGATTTTAGGGAAAATTGAATCCCACTAACATAGTGTGGCAGTTTGGACCCTTGGAAAAGTGGTTTGGCACTGTGCTCTGGGAAAAAGAACTAGTTTAGCAGAAGATGTGAGAGTACTTATCTCCCATCCCGACCTCTTCCCTTGAGATTGGGTTATCGATCCAAGGTTTTGGAGGTTGCTCTCGGTGACTTTCCCCTGGGTGTGGTTTGATACGATCTCCAGGTTCTTTTTGTGATGTGTAGATTTTTCAAAGTCATCGGGTTTTTTATATAAAAACAAACAAAAAGGCTCGGATTAGCCCTTTCGGCCTAATCCTTAGGGAGATTTTAAAGTATGTAATTAATCTAGAGTTTTTGATTTATGGGTTCGGGAACTGGGTTACAACTGGGGAAGGTATTAGACACCCCACTTATTTCGTATGCTTCCTTAATTATATGTTTATCATTTCTCTTTACATTGGCTTATTACTTTTTTGTTATTTTAGAATTTATTTAGAGACCTTAGCGTTAGGGTCCCTCAAAATGATAAATAGGTGCTTAGGCAGGAAAACAATATAAGTGAGAGGTGTAGGAACTTCACTCAATCGAAGCGGGTACATGAGGGTGCTTGTGTATGACTTTATGCTTTGTGTAATGGTTGGTCGTTATGGAAAATGTGGATGTATGTGAAGGATCAACTTTGAGATAATTTGATATCTCATTTAGGTTTCGATGAGAGATAGAGAGGTTGCATAAAAGGTGGAAGAACATATGGTGTGCTTAGGGTGAACATGTTTGCACATCTATATGGAGGTGTGTGCATTTTATCATTGGTATAAATGTATGAACAACAGATCGCAACTTTGAGATACTTCGGTATCTCGTTATAGTTTCATAAGGAGGAGGGATGAGAGATGGAAGCATCTCAGTAGGAGACAACATATCATGAGATATATTGTCAAGGCTCAAGCTCATGAGAAGAACTCAGGGTTGAGCCTACATGCCCAAGGATACTTGGTATCAAAACCTACGTAGTTCAGTTATTCACATGTTCCAACGTGAGGTGTGTGCAAGTGTAGGACTTGGCTTGTGAAGGGGAGGGCTGGTGCATGGAATATCATAATGAGAGTGGACCCGATGATATTTAATATTGGCATATAACTTTGTAATAGTCGGGAAATCACTAATAAGAGGGTGTTTACCTTTAGACTAGTTTACGGGTGTAGTGATTAGGAGGATTTATCCTAAGAAGCAAGGAGGTAGGAGAATACATGGGTTAAGGATGTGATGTTCTATTTTAGAGAAGCTGAGTAGAACACTACATCTTGGTATTGGGATGGACCAGGAGAATACATGGGTTTGGACTAGGTACGGATGCATCCCTAGTAGATAATACGTTAAGATACGTATTATAAGGCTTAGGTTTCACGAGTTTAGCTCGATATAGCGTTCACTACAACAAAAAGTATTTTTCTCACTTTTCACCTGTAAAGAGTTGTCATGTTAAAAAACCTTGATAAAAAAAATACAGAGACATTTTCAAGGTATTTGAACGTCACATGACTTGTCACGGTCAAAGACCTTTACAAGTTTGTTGTCGCGGTCGTGTCACGATCAAAGATCGGGATAATGCTTGTTTGTTATCACGGTCTTTGACCGTGACACGATCGTGGCAACAAACATAAATTAAATTCTACCTATTTCATTTTAGTACTTATTTCACCATCTCTCTCTCTCTCTCTCTCTCTCTCTCTCTCTTTTAAACGATGGTTCTCTGCCCCTCACCGCCCTGCCTTTTCCCCCCACCACCCCACCTTAGCCCACCGCTGCTGCTACTCTCAAATCGCTGGGCCAGAGTTAAATTAAATTGTGAAATCTCTCTCTCTCTTTTCATTTGAATGAAAGTCTCCTCTCATTTGTTTTTCAGACTTATTAATTTATTAGTTTGCACAATTCGTAAATGATATATATATGTTTGCTGTTTGTGTTGGTGTTGGTGTTGGTGTTTGGAATTCATATTCAATTTTTTAAGGGTATTTGGGCATGTTCTTATTATATAATGTTTAGAAGAATATTAATGGAATTTGGTGTTTGGGATTTTTTTTTATGATATGTGGTGTGACAAAAATTTTAACGGGCTATAACAAATTGTGTATGCTGTTTGGATAAATGTCAATGGGATATGGTGTTTGGGCATATTTGGTTTATAATGGTGTTTGGACTGAATTTACATATTTCTTTATAGATTGTTGAAGTTGGCTTGTGTTGCTAAAACAAATAATCGGGTTAACTCCAAGCCAATTGAACTATCAAAGACGTCTTTGACTTTGGCCCACCAAGTGTTTAAAATTTTGCCTCACCCAATTTTTAAGCAATTTGTTCTCACCATTCACTTATAACAATTTTTACATCAATTCCACAGAATTTTTCTTGTATAATTCCTTGTTGTGAACCTTTGTCAATGGTTGTAGCATGTAAATAAGATGTGGGGTTATAGCATGGAAATAAGGTGCGAGGTATGGGTTTAGTTTGGGTTATTGGTAAGGAGTGTGTGTGTGTGGTTTTTATGTTTAAGTGCGGGGAGTATCAGCTGGTGGTGTGTGTATCGCCAATTACCAAATAAGCTAGCGATCTCTTATTCTTTGATAAACCCAAATTATATCTTCTTTCATATTGTGGTTTGGGGTTGTTGAATTGTTGTTGACTGGTGAATTTGAACATTTAGATGGCTATTGAGTTGGTTAGCCCTGGGACTTTGTAACATTTGAGGTTGTGATTCTACCGAATGGCAACAAGTGATGTGGGTTATCCCCAGGCACAAATTTAGACTTGGAAATATAAATAAGATATAAATGAAACATACTTGTCACAAAAATATAAATAAGACATAAATGAATCATACTTACTGTAGGAGGTTTTTACCCCCCGCTCATAGTTTTAGATTTGAGAAAAGTTCCAAAATTATACCGGACAGGGTTGAACATTTGTTACCTCCGTGAAAACTTCCAGATTCACAAATTAAGAGTAAATATTCTAATTTTGGTCCTAATATGCTAGGTAAGAATCCTAAATTGAAGA
Organism: Sambucus nigra; assembly: GCA_949130495.1. Lineage (NCBI taxonomy): Eukaryota > Viridiplantae > Streptophyta > Magnoliopsida > Dipsacales > Adoxaceae > Sambucus > Sambucus nigra. Next base: position 2,933,761 of record CASBWL010000485.1, read on the forward strand.
ATGTCAAGCATAAAAAGACCCCAATTGGGGATGAAACTGAGACAAGAAGGACATGGTCAAAGAGGTCAATTTTATTTAACTTGACTGATTAGAAGAGTAACCCGATGCATCAGGTATTGGATGTTATGCATGCGGAGAAGAATATCACTGAACAAATTATGGTCACATGCCTTGGAGGGCGTCATTCGAAGGATGGAGAAAATGCACGAAAAGACTTTAAATCGTTGAAACATAAGCCATAACTATGGTTGAAAGAAGATAGTAGGGGAAGGATAATAATTCCCCCTAGTGCATTTACTTTGACGAGTGAGGAAAGAAATGTTCTTTTTGGCACAATATATAATTTGAAGATTCCATATAATTTTTCATCTAACTTGTAAAGGATTGTGAATTATGCTACCCGTTATTTACATAAGTGCAAGTCTCACGATTGGCATGTGATCATGCAATTGGTTATTTTGTTATTTAATCATTTTTTCTCTAAGCATAAGGATTTACGAATGGCCATTATGAAAATTAGCATCTGATTCACACTTTTATAGGAGAAGGTGGTCAATCAAAAGCACATAGTGGCTGCAAAAGTAGCTATAGACAAAGCAATTTGTGTGTTGGAGAAATACTTTTGCCCATTATTTTTTGACATAAGTATTCACTTATTGGTACACTTATGCGACGAGGCACTTCTTTGCGGCCCAATTAGATATCGTTGGATGTACCCGTTTGAAAGGTTGATGAAAGTTTTCAAAGATTATGTCAAGAATACACGATACATTGAAGGATCAATTGCAGAGGAATACATCACCGTTGAGTCATCAATCTACACTCAAGAATATATGCTTGACCCAAGCAGTGTAGATAACAGTGTTGAGTTCATCGATGAGGGTGGTTAGGTGATGGGCAAGTGAGTGAAATAACAAGTTTACAGGATGAATTAGTAGCTCGTTATCTATTTTAAACTCATTAAAATGTCGAATAATGTAAAAAGTAGGTTTATATTATTTTAACTTTTATACTTGATCAATTTCGTAATACGTTCATCATGGTCAATGCTAGAAATATGATGCGTGTGGGAATAATAAAAGACGAAGAATGATGGCACAATCAAACGACGAATTTAGGATGTGGATGTCACAAGAGGTAATTATAATGAGAATGTCTCTTATTAAATGACATATTATAAGAAATCTTTAAAACTAACCTTATTAATTTATCTATAATCTTAGCTCTTAAGGATGGGTGATGCGACATCAAGGTTTGCTCGTCTAGCCACTAAACCCTTGTTCATGGCACATGAGTACAAAAAGTATCAATTGAACGATTATGTATTAGGTGCAAGGGTATAAGGGGAAAATACAAATGTACAAAACTCGGGCATTTCATATAAGGCTCTTACTTATTTTTGAGCGAGCACAAAAGATAAAAACCTTGTGGAAGATAAATTACTTTTATGGTGTCATTCAGAATATATTTGAATTGGATTATATAAGTTTCAAAGAGTTTATGTTTCACTTTGACAGGGTAAGGGTTCAGGATAAAAATGCTCGTAAAGATGAACCTGGTACTAATTTTATCATGGTTGACTTGTCCAAGTTGAAGAGCAATGAGCATGTGAGCGATGAGCCGCTTGTTTGTGCCTTTCAAAAGGACAAGCAAGTGTTTTACTTTAAGTATATCAACAATGAGTCGTGGTTGATCGTCCTACACGCACCAAAGCATCTAACCAATAGCATGGATGACATGGCTTCTCCTACAAAAATCAATCTATTATAGATGATAACTCAATTTTGAAACAAGTTTTAGATTTGTAATAAGTATTCCTATTATTTGAAACAATGCTTAGTTTGGTTTATGATATGGATTTGTATTCTTCTAATGTCGTTAATTTGTATTCTTCTAGCGCTTGATGACAATTTATTACTTTTATTCAATTGGATTTGATCATTTTTGTGGATTTGAATCAAAATTGGTTGGTTGATTAGTGCATATGTTAATTTGGATTTTAATAAGTTTAACCATTATTTCAAAGTCTGTGACATAACACGAATTTGAAACGATTTTTAGATTTGTAATAAGTATTCAAATTATTTGAAACAATGCTTAGTTTGGTTTATGATAAGGATTTGTATTCTTATAATGTCATTAATTTCTATTCTTCTAGTGCTTTGTTATTATCGGATGAAAGTTTAATGCTTTTATTCATTTGGATTTGATCATTTTCTCATATAAATGTTTCTACGAAAAATAATTTTTGCAGGAAATGTCTACATCATGGCGTTAGGGAATCAGGGGTGGCGAAGTCTTGTCTAGTATTAGGGCTCCAAAGTGGTACAAGTTGGGGACCGTAGTGGAGAACAAGACGGACTTATAATCTAGGGCCTTGGAATTGATGAAGATGATTATTGGCCCCATGTACACGGATTGGAAGATGGTCCCTATGAGCTTAAGATGGCCATTTAGGGGGCATTATAGGTACTTGCTCACTTTATTTTGTTTTGTATTTATATTTAAATTTCATTTTATTTTATAATTTAAATACTACTAACTCACTTTCTTATTGTTTTTGTATTTGTTTGAAAGGAACAACTCGGCTTTCCCCCATAAGCACGCGACTCCACGTTGGAACAATTAAGAGATCAATATAAAATGTGGAAGAAAAATATGCATGTATGGTACTTTGGCTGGGATCATGAGTCCATCTTAAGACATAAGGACACGGTACCCGAGAAGGAGCCTATCTTATTGGCAAGCTTGCAACAATATGTTGATAATGAGATCTCGAAGATCCAATTATCCTCTCGTGAATCAGGGAGGGAAAATCGGGCCAAGAAAGTTAACGTGCACTACTCCATGCATACGTCTTACGCCGACGTGGAGCGTAGGACAATAAGTTTTGAATGTTCTTTCATTTTAGTTTTATTTTATTTTATTTAGTGATAATTATATACTAATTCACTAATTTTGCCTTATTTTATTTTAGGAGACGAGAAGTGGTCCTGGGGGTAAGCCACATAACCTCGATGCCTAAGGAAAGGGAAGGAAAAGGAGGTGGCTCCAAATGTGTTCGCCATTATTGTAAGTTATAATTTTAATTACTTTTTTATTAATTTATATAATCGTGTACTTTTTGTGGTTTCGGGAAAAGCTTAAGAAAGTGCACAACACGCAGAGTGATGCCGACAAGGCATATTTGGCTTCGGGGGGCGAGCTCTCGGGTGGGGAAGTCGATGGTCACCGAGATTTCATCGAGAAACACCTGGCTAGCACGCGACGACCGACAATTCAGAGAAGTTTGACAACTTGGAGAGAACAATGCAAAAAATGTATGTGTTTATCAAGCGTGCTCTTAAAGGTCAGGTAGAGTCCACCTCAAGGAAGGTCAACGATAAAGTGGTGGATGAGGGGACCACTGCTCCGTCTTTCACGCCCTCACCCTCACCCTCACTGACACCCCCTCATCTCCATATGACATATTCGCTACCCCCAACCATACCCTCTTTTTCTAAAGGCCATTTTCAACAATTGGTTGGCCTGGTTTGTGTATATAGTAGACACACGGGGTGGTGATAGAATAGCTAAGGGGTTGAGGGAGCCGATAAATGCCCGGGTACCCTGTTGCATAACCATTTGTTGCAACCACATGAGGCACGGGTCCGCGTCACGAAAATGTTTGTGGGAAAAGAAAATGAACCCGTGTGGTTGAACGAACAATGCGACATTGGGACTAGTGAGGGTAATCTCAGTTCTTATGTAGTATGGCCTATATTTTTCCTTCAAAATTATGAATAAACAACTTGTAATAATTTGATTATTATTTTTTTAGTTTTTATCATTATGAATATGAATATTGAATGTTTTTTATTATTTATTTCTTGATAATAAATGAATGAATGAATTTTGTATGGATTAGTTTCTTATAAGTGAATGAATGATGGCTAAGAAAATATATAATCTACTTGCTGTATCAATTTATAATATACTACTGGGCAGTGGCAATGGCCATACTGCCCAAAATTTTTTTTTACTGCATCCCAAATTTGTCACGGACTTTGATCGTGATAAGTCCTTGACAAAGGGAACTTGTCACGATCTTTGACCGTGACACATCCGTGATAAGTTCTAAGTTATCACGGACATGTTATGGTCGAAGTCTGTGATAAGCTGCCTTTGTCATGGTCAAAGTCTGTTACATGTTCGTGATAAAGAAAACATGTCACGGACTTTGACCATGACACGTCGGTGATAAAAAAAATTGTCAGCCTCTGCCATGTCACGGTCTTCGACTATGAAAAGTTTGACTTCTCAAGGTTTTTGATAGTGACAAGTTGACAGTTTTAGTGTAGTGGCTTACCTACGTAGTTCACAACATCGGGATTGGATAATTTTTAAGGGTTAAGGATTATAAATGGAGGCATGCCTAGGAAATAATATGCTAAGAGACGTATTATGAGGCTTGTGTTTAACGATTTTAGTTAGCTATAATGCTTATGTACCCAACGAGACTCGGGATCCAAGCCGACGTAGTTCCTGTACGGGGTCTATTTACAGGTGTAGGCAAAGGGATATTGGGTATACAAGGTACAAGAATTCGGTATTTAGGGAGCCTAGTCATTATAGTATTTCCATTGTGTTGGATTGATATATTTATATGTTAAGAAAATACGTTGATCAAATGTCGATGTTTGAAAAGTACTTTGTATGAAATATCATATTTGGGATGCCTCCACCTTGGCGGACTTTGTTTTCTCAGAAAAGTGGTGAGTGTAGCTAAAATTTAGACTTTGGCCTACAAAATTTTGCAATGAACGCATCTCAATGGTACTTTACTGAGAATGTATTTCGAAACATATGTTTTCATGTTTTCATTTTGGAATAATTACATTTAATTTGAAATTTGTTTAACATATGAGGAACCAGGCTTTGCAAATAAAAACGATGCAAACTGCATACGCGGCCCCCTAAACAAGGGGTCAGGTTAAAGAGGGTAGATAAGTATGCACAACGTAAAACAATACACACACACACACACAGACACACACACACACACACATATATATATATATATATATATATATATATATATATATATATATATATAATAAGATAGCTTGGTTGTTGAAAATATACACATTTTTAACGGTGCGGACCAATGCCACCTCCTTACAGATTTTTACACATTTTAATGGTTCAGATCACATCCCTTTTTTTACAAGTCTACCCCTCAATTATTTAGTTTTTCCCTCTTTTTTTCCTTATCAAACTTACCTTTCAATTCAAAAATTGGGGTATTATGGTAATATTCTCCCAATTGACACAAAGAGGCCCATATCTATCTCTCTCTCTCTCGACCTCATTTCTCAAAACCACACGCACGCCGCCAACTCAGCGCAGAAGAACGCAGACTGATTTTGGACACGCAACGACATCTCTTTCTCTTAGACCCGATTATACTTAACTTTTTTTTCCAGAAACCCATTTCGGAAGCATTGTAGATCTGAGATTGTTATGACCCATTTGGGACCATTGTAGATCCAACCCAATGCACACTCTCCCTCTAGATTTGGTTTGTTTTGGGGTTTTTAGATTTGGTTTGTTTTTAATGGTTTTGTACCAATTAGCTTCAGGACGTTGGGAAAACATGGAACATCCATGCTACAGGATCTCACCATGTGTGGACTTTGGTGCATTTGACACTAAAAGAAACAATTATTGATGTTTATACCTAATAATGGTATTGATGTTTGACTTCAAAATAAAATTTATTGATGTTTATTTTTGCAGGTATCAATTCAATGTTAATATTTATAGGTATTAATTTATTGTTTATTTTTATTTTGTAGGTATTAATTTGATGTTTTTTCTAGCCTCTCTCTCAAGTATATCCTCAGCATTTTCTTTATTGCATTGATCTTTTGCCTTTTTCATATCTTTGGTATCTTTTATCTTGGTACTCATTTTTGGTATCTTTCATTTTGTAGGTACTCATTTGATCCTTTTTCTTTTTACATCTTGGTTTAGCATCACATTTTTAGGCGGTTAATTCGTGGGCTCTTTTCTTTTGTTCATATTGTTATTTCATCTTTCTTTTGTTTTGTAGGTCGCAAAACCAAGTATTCCATTCTCTATTGTGTATCAAACTCAGTTTGTATGTTTGGTTCATAGTTTATAATGTATATTTGGTTCATATGTATGCATGTATATTTGGAATTTGAACTTATTTCTTAGCTTGAGAGTTTTATGGTTAAAATATTTTTGGTGTCACAGGTACACTATCTCTCTTGAGAAAATAGTCATCTACTCTTTCCCTCACTATAAATTGTGTATAATAATCAGAGCTTTAATTTTGGTTCGATTTAATTTGGTTTTGTTTGTTCATAAACAAATCTTTAAATGTATATTTGGTTTGGTTTAGTCATAAATAGAGCTCTAATTTGGTTTATATATAGTTATACCTATATATTTGGTTCCGTTTGTTTATATTGATTCGATTTGTTTATATATAGCTGTATAAATTTGGTTCAGTTTGTTCATATTAGTTTGAGTTGTTCATAGATAGCTATATATGTAGAGTAGAGATTTAATTCATATATTTATTCTCTTATAATCAAGTGGTCTCGAGCTATGTTTTGAGCGGCCTGAGAGCCTCTATTGCACGAGATGGAAAAAATCGTTGGCTGAGTACAACTGGCAAGGTGAAGCAACTTCCTGACTGCGAAACATTTCCAGCTGAAGTTGATCGAACAAACAAAGTGAAGCCACTGGTTTGGTTTGTTCATGAGCATAGCTTTAATTTGGTTTATATTGTGTTATACCTGTATATTTTGTTCACTTTGTTCATATTGGTTCGGTTTGTTCATATATAATTATATATGTAGAGCAAAGCTTTAATTTGGTTCGTATTATAGAGTTGAGATTTTAGTTTGTTCATGAGATTTAGTTCATTTATTTCTTCACTTATAATATGGTGGTCTCTAGCAATGTTTTGAGCGACCTAGGAGCCTTTAATTTAGTTCATATTTGGTTCGGTTTGTTCATAAGCATAGCTTTATTTTGCTTTACATATAGTTATACCTTTATAATTGGTTCATTTTGTCCATTTGGTCCGTTCCTATCTTTTAATGCCATCAAAGTAATACATGTTTAGTATACTGCAGCTATGACTGCATTGCAACATATTACAGCAGATTCAGGTATTCTCAAATGCACTTAGGGAATTGAGTTTAATCAGGTACATTGAACATATTGCATACCCTAATAACTATATTGCAGCAGATTCAGGTATGCTCAAATGCACTTAGTCCCCTCACCTTAAGGTATGCTCAAGTGCATTTGTTGAATCTGCTAAGTGCATTTGAGTATTTGAGCAGATTCAACATTTCAACATGTTGCAATAGTCCCCTCGCCTTAAGGCTGATGTGATTCAAAAGTTGAGGTATTTAATAAGTTATGAACCTTGCCAGAAATATCATCATCCCAAATTCCCTACAGAATTCCGATTACAACCCGAATGGATTCCAACAACCATTCGTGGTGTGTCCCTCTCCCATTAATTAGAACATCAGCCCAACAATATTTCCACTAATCAACAACTCACAGACTTTGTTTCTAAAACCAACTCAACTAAGTAACAATTTTTCTTCTGACCTTCAATATTCAGTGTAATTGGGACTATTGTGATGCGTGAATGTGGTAGGGAAAATATTTTTCAGCTAGAGTGTATGATTGTGGTATTCAAGAATAGAATAACTGTGAACGGATTCTAACTATTGATTACTGAGCACCAATATCACAGTGGAGTGCTTGAAATTACCAACAAAGCTAAGTGGCCTTTTTTTTTCATTCCCGTTATTTTCGTATATCATTTTGAATATATGCCCAGCTGGTGACCGAATATCTATTAAGGCCTGATTATCTCTCATAATATACGTCATGATCGCCACTCGGCTCAGAAACTGGTTTCTCACAAAACCAGACTCCAGTGGAATTTTATTATACTTTCATAGAGAAAATATATATATATGATCTTGCAAATGTGGTATAAAACAAAAATACTATTCTCTCCTAAAGCTGCTCGGATTGATATTGGAGTTTCATAGCAGCCCTCTCAGGACTTCTGTAGTCCCATCTCATATGTAATTTTGCTTGAGGCATGCAACCTGGTCATGATCACAGATGACTAACTGAGCAATAAAATCCATCGATATATTTGACGATTGTAACGCAGCATCATAGCTTCATAAATCAACTGCAATGATTATTTTCCCGTTGTGTTCTGCTTCAGCGAGGACTACCCAAGCCATGTCTCCCTCGCCTTGAGGTTGATGTGATTCAACAGTTGAGGTATATTATAACTAGCTATCATTTTTTTATACACGTTTTTTGATTTAGAGTTTATTTCTCTCTCTCCGTCTATGTGGTTTTTAAGTAGCTAACTTTTAGAATTAGGATTTTGTGCCTGCATTATATTAGACTTAAATAGTTTGGTTCACGTGATTATTTTTTTGCCCATACATTTGGACGTCTTGATTCTTATTGATAACAAGATTCATTACATATATGGCTTATAACTAAAATTTTGAGTTTATATGTATAACTTATAACACAGTTTAGATGTATATTGGTTAGGGGTTCACGTGTGCGTTTCTTGGTGGACTGATCTTGGATACTCTCCGATTTGAAACTTAAATGCAGAAGATACACCGAAGCATATACACTGCAGCATTCACCAACTGATACACTGTAGCAGATCAGTGCATCCCGGTGTGGTTGTCCTCAAATGTGATTTCTCTTCGTTGGGTTATGGTATTGTTTAATTTAAGGTTATATTAATTTGTAAAAATATGTGTCTACTAATATATATACATTTATTGTGCATGAAGCTAGAGGATCACAAGCCTTCATATTGTGATGCCAAGGAGATTTCTTATATACAATTAGAGGATGGAAATCATACATTTGTGGTGTGCATCAACAAGTCTCATGGAGACGGCTGTCCTCAAATGTGATTTCTCTGCTTATTTTAAATATTTTGAGTCACAATCTCACATTTTTGGTTAGTCGCCAAACGTCGAAACTGATTGTTTGACTAACGATGAGGTTGACACACATTTTTTTCGAAAGAAGAGGATGTTCCTTGCACTTCCGAAATTAGTAGAATGAGCGAAAAGAAGGCCCAAGGACTTAAGATAGAGAACATAACTTACTAAAACACAACATAAATTAGTTATTTCACAAAAGACTACACTTAAATTAGTCAATATATATTTTTGACAACTACTGTTTAAAAAAGCAGCTCCTGTTTTAAAAATTCTCCGTTGATTACATGGAGTTCATTTCTTCGGCCCTCGTTTTAAAAAATTAGCCCCCGGTTGAAAAAATGAAAACACCCATGCATTTAGTGTACCCATGATCATTCTTCTAATTTTATCAATAAAAGCCAATCGGTATTTATATTTATATAGTAACTTTTTTCTTAATAGTAACTTTTTTCTTCATAATTTTTAATAAATATAAATATCGATTGTCGTTTCTATACTGAAGAAACTTAAAAGTGTAAAAGTGGCAGGGGATCCTATGGTAGCAGCACAAAAAAAGGTCCCGATCACGCCTTTACAGCTGCATACAGTCAACCAAATTGTTCCAACCCAATGTCTGATCAGAAGCCTAAATTGTTCTAAGTCGCTGCTAGCTTTGCTGAGGTTCGTAGCACTCAAATCTTTTTGGTTGTGTAATTTCTTGGATGGATATTTCATCTAACATGTATGGACATGGTTGTGCACTCATTTTGATTTATGCATTGTCTATTTGCTAAAGAGTGTCCCGTCACATATGTTCCAAATTGTTACTAAAATGGAACTTAATGTTTTGTTCTTAAGTTGATGTTCTAAGTAGAAACCACTGCTTACTGTTTGAAATTTCCCTTCTTGATTTTGAATATGCAAATGGTTTTGTGCTCTTACACTCATCTTGGTTCAATATGATTCAAATGGTTCTTATTTATCATCTTACACTCATCACGTACATACCAACTAATATAAATACACAGTGCTATCTTTTAATTAATATTGCCCGAATAGTTAGTTTTGTGAAACTCGATGAATGATTTCATTCATTTTTCTTAAATGCTAATTATTTCCCTAGATAAATTTGTTAATAATCATTACAACTAATCTTAAGATGAAAAAATGATTACTATCAATCTTCTTTTCCTTGGATGCAAGTAAGATTAGGATGACAAAAAGATCATGTATGTTACTGATTGTATCTTTGTTCGAGAAACTGATTAATTATGTTTATTGTTTGTCAAATTGTACAGAAAACCGAAGGGGGAGAGTGATAATGGCGAGAGGTGGGAAGAAGGATGGGAAGACAGCTGTAGTAGCACCTAATCCAGAAGCATATGAGGGCAAAAGACTTAAAAGAATTGCAATTTCCAAAAATATGCTCCGATGATCCCGCAAAGGCTTGCTCAGTTTCTCTCACCCCGTCCAAGTTGGTGGTCAAACACCATGGCACAGACATTTTGAGAAAGTCCCACAGAAAGAATAAATTCATATTCTCCTTTTTCGGCCTTCTAGCTCCCATCTCCGAATTTGGGATTTTTTTTATATTGTTGGATTTGTTATTACCCCTTAAATAGGGTGGATAGTCCAATAAACAAAGGAGACTATGCCCAATTTTGTTTTTACAATTGACACTTTTTTTTTTTGAGACACCGTGAATTTGATTGATGAATATTGTATATTTTATTTTATATGTGAATTTGTTTGATGAATTTAGACAATTTGGATGTTGGACTATTTATTATTTGTTAAGCAGGGTGAATAGTTCCATAAACGAAGGAGACTATGCCCAATTTGTTTTAAAATTTGACACTTTGTTTTCATGAGACACAATGTGAATTCGATGGATGAATATTGTATATTTCGTATTTTATGTGAATTTATTTGATGAATTTATACTATTTGAATCTTATTGGACTATTTGTTCTTTGTTAAGCATCCTGAATAGTCCTATAAATAAAGGATGTTATGGCCAATTGTTTTAAAATTACACTTCGAAATTTTTGCGTTTCGCTATTACGTACTTTGAAAAATTATCGCCGTTTCGTGATTACATACTTTTGAAAATTTCATCGTGCCTTCAATCACGGGCATACGCTAGTATATATATATATATATATATATATATATATATATATATATATATATATATATACACACACACTAGCGAAATGCCCGTGCGTGAAGGCACAGCGAAACTTTTCGAAGTACATAGTCGTAAAACGGTAAAAAATTCCAAAGTACATAATTGTAAAACGAAAAATGTCTCATTCCCCAACAAAATAAAATATAATTTAAAAAAAAATTGGCCATAGTCGAAATTCAACAATATGGATATAGTCCAAATTATTCAAACAAATTCACATATAACATGAAATAGACTCTATTCGTCAATCGAATTTGCATTGCCTCAAATAAATAAAGTGGCAATTTTTAAAAAATTACGTCTCAATGTTTGTAGACATGCTTTAGGGGCCTGTTCTGGTAATTTATTTTGATAAACTTGCATCAACAACAATAAAAATAGCACAAAAGCTTCACCCTTGTCTCATCCCTCCGAACTTCATTACCAAAACTGAAAACTACAACAAAAGTGATATTCTTTATATAGCATCTAATAAAAAAGTATTACTAAGCATTGTAATAATATATAAAGGATACACAAAGGTAAAGAATTATTAAACGTATCTTACATTACATGAATATGAACGTGGTCTAAACAATCGAAAATAATTTTAACAATGACATCATTTAAATAAATTGTTGTAAAAATTGCAAAAGAAAAATGTTAGACTTATCAAATTCATCACCTCCACAAAAGAAAGAGGGGTCATATAAATTTCCAAATGAAATACAGGGATTAAAAAAAACTTTAATTCATCACCACCATAAACTCCTTTGATCTTAATGCATCGCTTGAATGACCAAATGAAATACGGGGGAAACTAACATAGTTTTGAACATCACAAATTACAGAGTATCACGAAAACCAAATGTTAACTCCAAAAAATCGTCCTCCCAACAATAGTAAACATGCTACTTAATAAGATTTACTAAATGCAAATAACAACATAGAGCTTATGTTTTCAAATGCTATCCAAAGTTCATCCAAGGTTATGAATAAAACGAAATTAGATTTTCATTGTAACATGTCACCCTCTGCTTGTCTTGAAAAACATTAGAAGGCTTACAGTCGATGAGCTGGAAAAATTCTTCCAAGTAAAATACATTCCATGTTTAAAACTGGGATCGTATTAGATAAGGGAACAGTAATGTGAAAATAACTGCCTAACAAGTTTAAAACTAGAATGCAATTATGCTTGGTCCTGCCAAATACAAAATGAAAACATACATCAAATAAAAGAAAAAATATGAAACAACATATCTAAGAACCTGAGCATAGCCCTTACCTTACACCCGAATGCCTTATTATCGCTGTTTTCTGCCAAAACATAATTAGGAAACACAAAGAAAAATAACTGGAAATAGAGAAAGGAAAGATTTGATGTACATTTACTGTGAAAATATTTATAACGAAAAAACAAATGAATGCTAAGAAATATATATTGAATAAAAAGCACTCAAATCTACACGTGAATCACAAACTGATTAGATGAACCTAAACACAAATCCTTATTTCAAACTAAAGTGGTAGTGCGTGAGAGTGATATTAGTATAAGTTATAATAGAGCTATATAAAATTTCTATTTACATAAACATTATATGGATTAACATGCCATGGTTTATAAAAAAATCAGAAATCATTAATCTCACACAAAAACAATAGCCTACACCAATTTAACTATTTGCATCTATTTATTTCACATACAAACGAACATGAAACAGACCAAAACTAAATTATAAACATGAATTCACTATTTGCTACACTTACTGATATAAGAGGTATTAAACTCAAACAAATCAAAACTAGACCTTACCTGGTGCTGCTGGAATCTGTATATAAAATCCAAAAATGTGAAAAGCTCAAGAACCAGGTTCAGATATTTGAATATCAAAGCCCCAAAAAAAACCTCAACTAAATAGGTTCAGATATTTGATTCCATCTCAAATGGCGAGTGTACCCTATGGTGGAACCCATCAATCCTTCAATGGCGGGTGTACCCTGTGGTGGATATCCATCAATCCTTCAGCCTAAACATTCACGTTTGTGAGCATTGGTATATTCCTTTATACTAAAGAAAATTTCATTGAAGTAATTAATTAAAAAATAGAATTTCATGTGTTTTTTTACAAACTAATGGGTTAATAACATCACACGACTCTTGAAACTTATAATCAATCTCAAAATGAGACAGAGAGCGACATTTATTGAAAATTCAAGGAATTGAAACTTTTGTATTTTTATGATATACGGTAATGTTAAAGACAAAGAAATTTTGAATTTATTCATAGAAAGAACAAATTTGAATTATTAGAATTTATAAAAAAATGAAATCACAAGATCTCTAAGTGCAGGATCTCTAAGTGCGGAATTTATAAAACATCAGTGTAGCTCTAGAATAGATTTGAACCACAAAAATATAAAAAAAAATGAAACACTAAAATAAGTTAGCCTCCATCTTAGAGTTAACTGTCTAACTTCTCAAACTTAAATTAGAGGACAAAATGCATGTTTGGGTAGGTCATAATTTATAACAAAATATGTTGGCAACTCAGATGCAAATATGATTCAGGAAAAGGCACCAAAACTAAAGAAACGTCAATATTCAGAGAGAGACAAAATTCAAAGATTCATTATTTTCATCATGCACGAATCCATAAATAAAGATATCAATTGTATATAAAAAATACAAAAACGTAAATGAATGCAATCCCACTCCCCCATGTTTCTTAGAAAAATTAGCTCAAGGTTCAAGAGTTTATACCATATAACAACTGTAGTTGAGAAGTGGGTTGATACCGACAAAACCTATAGAGCTCTAAACCAAAGAGTAATAATCTGCAAAAATTATACCATATGAAAATTTAAAATATAGAACTAATTCGAGATTTAGATCAAACCAAAAACCTAAATATAAAAAAACATTGATACCTTAGATTTTGATTATCAAAATCATTGACCTAATTCCATTGAACTGATTCCATCGAAATCACACAAAATGGGGGGAAACCCTAATTTTAAACCTAATTTGAAACCAATAAAATCTCCACTTCAAACCTAAACCACACAGATATATAAACATAAACTAAAAAATTAATCGAAAAAAATAATGGATGAAGATCGAACGCATGAGAAATGGGATGAAGGAGAGGAAGGCAACGTGGAGCTGAGGGCGATGTGTAGGAGATGGTGGCGGTATGGGGCTGAGGGCGACACCTGCGTGGAGCTGAGGGTTTTTTATCGTGAGAATTTGTATTGGGAGTCGGATGTGATAACGAGGAGAGAACATCTTTTGAGGAAGTGAAAGTTGGGATTGGTTTGCTTAGGAATGGGATTCTCGTTGAGGGATGTGAATGTAGGAGTCGGGGAAGGATTTGGGGTTAAAAGGTTTTTCTCTTCATTTGCCATGTCACAATGCATAAATGGGGACATGGCACAATCTGAGACCCCTAGATCATTCCAAAAAATTTGATCTCAACCGTTGATATTTTGGAACAGTAATATATATATATAGTTTTGTTACCTTTACGGTGAAACCCGACCTTTTACCTCGTGGAATTCCTGCTTTTTAAGGTACCCGAGAATGGTAGAGCTCATTTTTCTAGTCGGACAGAGATTCGTTTAGAAGAGACGATATTTTTGAAATTTCTTTAAAGGTTCCAATCTTTTTCTTTTTAATCTACTTTTGAAAAGTACATACCTCTTTTTGGGATGACTCGGCAAAATTACAAGTGTTGATGTAAAAAATTAGATTTGACCGAATTATTTTAATCACAGATAAAAAGAATAAAGAAATAATAGACAATAGATTTTTAAAGTGGTTCAGCCTTGCAAGAATGGCCTACGTCCACTGTTTTTGTTATTACTGACTGTTTGTTTGGAATTCTCGAGGAATGGTTTTCTCAAGAAATTTCGGTTCCCCTCCAATGAGGAGGTTACGATGTATTTATAGCCTTGAGGCTATACAAATGAAAGGACAATGCGCTGTTATCTAGTAGACATGTACATCTGTATGGTATTAAATGAGCATTTAATGCGTAGTCACCTCTTTGATTATCCTGATTAGAATGCTAAGTTGCTCGGACCGCCTTAAGTAGCTCGGACCGCTTAAGTAGCTCGACAAGCTCGAGCTGCTCGGGGCCACTGAGTTCCTTATGTCATTTTAGTTGCTCGGTGATCTTGAGTTTCTCGGTGATCTTGAGTTGCTCGAAAGAAGTATACATATTTGCCACGTTAGCAGACATGCATCAGTAAGTGAGTACTCCATGTTAGCAGACTAAATTTGGTATCAATAGAAGCCCCCAATGTTTCATAGTTTGATGTTGAAGAAAAGTATAGAACATTCTGTTTGGAAACTGCACTCGTTGTATGGTTTTTAGGAGAGCATTCATTGTATATAACTTCTTTTGGGGTGCACAGTATCAGGCCTCATAAATATTTTGAATTTTCATGACCGCTTCGATATTTGTGCTCTTTTTCTTCTTTTAGCCACCGGATACGCAAACGACTTTCTTATTAATCATTACCTTTCAATATTCCCGAGGTAAAGTATTTAAACATGGAAAAAATCCTATCGTCTTCTTCTTTTCAAACCTGTGTCTTCAAACTTTTCATTTCTTCTCTATCTTGTGCGTTCGTTTCTTCCATTGTTCGTTGTCAACTGATTCGCTATTCTCATGTAAGCTCTTCTTCCTTCTCTTTTACTTATTTTGTTCATCATGGTTACCCTGTTGAATCTCTTGACAAATTTTGTTCTGAATTTTCAATTCCTTCATGGCTCATATTAGAAGAACTTTATGAACCTTCTGACTATTTTTCTTTGGCTGAGGGGCATTGGTTCCCAAGTCTCTTGGTGGCCGAATGTGGCTTTTCTTTTCCACCAAATCCTTTATGTTTGGAGTTCTATCAATATTTTGACGTTGTTGCTGCAAGAATAGCGCCAAATACCTGGAGAATAGTTCATGGAATCCATAGGTTAAACCAAATTCATGGAACCCGTTTAGAAATTCCAGAAATTATGTTTTGCTATAAATGGGTTGTCAGCGATAGTTCTTTTTATTTAAAAACTAGGTTTTTGAATAGGGCTTTAGTTGTCAATCTTCTAGATGCCAATAAGGATTACTTTGAACATGGGGTTGTTATGAAAAATTGGCAACATGCTCCATTAAATGGAGATGATGTATATCAGGGTCCCAGATGTCCCCCTTATGGAAATAGAATAGGTTGTTTTTTATTTTTTGAAATCTCATTTTCTTGATGTTTGATAAAATGTATCACTGACATTTAATTTTTTATTATTTGCGGTTGACAGCAAAAGAAAATCTCCAAAGGAAACAGAGGTTAATTTAAAGCATTTGAAACTTATCTGGAGTTTGCACCAGTCTGTAGCCGAGGAACACATTAGGTCGGCCTCTTATTTGTTGCAGTACAAGAGTTACACTTCATCCTTTACTGCTCATCCAGTGGTGGTGGACATTGACCAAGTACCACCTGCTGATACTAGTGTGGAAGGTTCTTCGTCAGAGTCAAATATTCCTATTGGTGACATAATGAAAATAAGAAAAGCTCCTTCATTTTTCGACAAGTCTGATTCTCCTGCTGTGGAGGCAAAGAGGAGTAAAAAAGATGTCCCAGAAGAGGGGGTAAAGACTGTAGAGATACCCCCTTCTCATGCTACCAAGAAATTTGGCGAGAAGCCTCCTGTGGCTCCGAGCAAGATCGTTGAAAAGCCCCCTGTCGTCCCAAGCAAGGTTGTTGCTATCACTCCTCCTAGTGAGGTTATTGTCATATCACCAACTAAGACAACATCCTTAGTTGAGAATGTTCCTATTCCTCCGAGGAGGTTAAAGAAAAATCTTTTTGAGAGACTTGCTGAACCAGTCTCTCAACCATCAATTGTCGAAGGTGGTGTTTCAACTTTTATTCCCCCGAGCTCCGTTGTGGGCTTAGTAAAATGGTGGACTATCCGAGAGATCCCTGACATCGAAAATTCTCTTACCCGTGAGAGTGTTACTGCTCTAGCTACTCAACACATTGCCTCAGTAAGTATTATTGTAATGATCCTTTTATTTTTTAATACCATATTCACATATTGACTTAGAGTTATTTCTTTTCTCAGCTGGTAACGTGTTTCAACAGCATTGTAAGAAGGGATGAAGCCATCAGGGCCTCTAGTTCCTCGGATGGAGTGGAAGAGGATTTTACTGGATTAACCAAATCTTTGAAAGACTCTCATCAGAAGTATGAGGATAATAAAGTTTCTTGGGAGAAGCAAGTTAAATCCGTTGAGCAGGAGAGAGATCGAGCTATGGAAACCTCCAAGGAATTGTAGAAGAAATTGAAAGAGTTTGAGAAGAACAATAAAGATCTTGAGGAGAAGCTCAAGAATGCTGAAGAGCTTGAGAATAAGCTCAAAACTGCTGAAGAGGAACTTGGTAGACTGCATGATGTTGATCGCCAGAAGCAAGAGGTGGAAGGGAAATTGAAAGCTACCGAGGAACTTGTTATTGAGAGGACTTCCTCGGAGAAGGCAAAAAGAAGAAATGTTGTCAAAAAGTATTTTAGTGTTGGTTGGGATAAGGGCTGGAAGAAAGGTCTGGTTGTTATGTCCTCTCAGATGGAGTTTGCCAACCTTAAATATTTCAGAGATGGATGGGTTGCAGCCCTGCAGGAGCAAAAAATCGCTGAGAATTCTGAACTATTCCAGCGACACACTCATGGCCCTCCTCCCTCTCCTGGAGAAGAATAAGAGGACGAATCTGCCTCAGAAAAATCTTCAATGATAATTGGGAACCATGTCCCCGCTGTTGAACCTTGCTCCGAGCAGCCCCAACCAGTAAAAACTTCTATCGAGCAGCTTTCATTGCCCTCCGAGCAACCAACCTCTTCATCCAAGCCTTCCGAGGAAATCTTAGGAAATAAGGAGAAGTTGTAGAGTTGTTCGGATATTTCTTTTGCTTTTTTTTTTGTTGAATGTAATTTTGGACTATGTACTTCTTTTCTGATGAAATAAAATTCAAACTTTTGGTTGTTTGTCTTGACTTCTTCTTCTCCTTGCTCTGTCTGCATTCTTATTGATTCTTTCTATCTCTTCTCTTTACTAGTTTATGGCTAGGATGGAGCTCTTGTCAGCTCATGACACCGAACTGATGAAAAAATGCAATGACTATTTCGAGGCTGGTCGTGCAGATCGGAATTATGCTCAAATCATTGATATTCTGGGTTCAGATGCTTCTGAACGAGAAGTTGAATCTTACCAGTATATGAAGTGTTTGCTCGATCGTGCAGTAGCAAATAATGTGGCATATTATGAGATGATTGAAGATCTCCAAGGTACCATCGATGAACTTCAATAACAATATAAGGAGTCTTCTACCCTTTTGTACCAAGGTTATGAGTAAAAATATTAGTAACTGAGTGTTGACAAAGGATATGATAAGTTTATCTTTGCTTACGAGAAGAGAGAAAATGTTCTGAAGCTTGAAGTCGAGGAGCATAGGCATATCGCCAAATTGCTAGAACAGGAAAATATTGGCTTGCAAGAAGAAATTAAACAACTGAAATCTACTGCATCTTCCTCGGGAGCCTTGGTTCCGGTTATTGATGAAGGTTTCTCTTTCTTGGAGGTCTAAATGACAACTTAAGAGATGAGTTGGAAACTTTAAAAAGAATTGGACCCTCCACTTCTACTCGTGGCGAGCAAAATCTTCTTCTCGGGGTCGAGTAAGAGCTGGTCGGATTTCTATTGAAGATGCAAGAACTCAAGAAGCTTTGGAAAATTAGGCAGGTCAATTGACGGCTAAGAATCAAGCTCTGTCGGAGATGTCTAAGAAGATCCTGAACCTTAGCGAGCAACTTTCTACACAAAATTCTTCCTTGGAAAATAAAGAGGTTTTGGTGAAGAATCCTCACGATCAACTGGAAAGGTTAACTTATCAATTCCATAAACAGCCCAGAGAATTTTGGATGGTTGGCTACAATGAAGCCCTCTACCATCTTGATGATCGAATCCAGCAATCGAATAATGCGGGTTATAAGCAAGGATGACTGAATGCACTGGGTGTACTAAAATTGGAGCAGGACCACTATCTATGGGATTATTATGATCCTGGATTGCTCGAGTTGCCCATGCCTCCTTTTAAGCTTGATGTGAGTTGGATTCCTGCTCGGGCAATTCCTCAGTATTTAATCTCCAAGTATCTTGGCGATTACAGTCTTCATTCTAACATTGATATATCTCGTCCAGAGCATTTACTTGCTCGGCCATCTGTAATGAATGTCAGGATGCTTCGAGATGTAAATTTTATAAACTCCCCTTATGCCTTAGATGATCCTCCTGCTGGGGAAGAACCTGTTTCAAAAGCAGAAGGGAAGAAACCAATAGAATAGGATTTTTTATGTAATAACGTGTATCTTTCCACATCATATGTAATCCTTCTCGATTTGAATGAAAAGTTTTAGTCTTTCGCTATTTTATTTTCTTCTAAGTATTTTGCAGGATGTCTTTGTTTGTGAATATATGCACATTGTGATATGTCCATTCTGTTTTATTTTTTTATTATAGTGACTTATCACTCTTTGATTCTAAGCAATGGAATGACTTACATCCCATGATCCTGCTTAGTTTAATCAATCGGAGTCGATTGCAATTGATTTATCGACCAACCAAAGTTGGTGGATATTTATTCCCGACCAACCGAAGTTGGAGGAGATTAATTTATCGATGAACCGAATTTGGTGGATAATGATTCCCGACCAACCGGAGTTGGAGGAGATTAATTTCCCGACCAACCGGAGTTGGTGGATATTGATTCCCGACCAATCGAAGTTGGAGGAGACTAATTTGCCGACTAACCAGAGTTGGTGGATATTGATTCCCGACCAACCAGAGTTGGAGGAGATTAATTTGCCGACCAACCGAAGTTGGTGGATAATGATTCCCGACTAACCGGAGTAGGAGGATATTAATTTTCCGACCAACCGGAGTTGGTGGATATTGATTCCCGACCAACCGGAGTTGGAGGAGATTAATTTGCCGACCAATCAGAGTTGGTGGATATTGATTTCCGACCAATTGGAGTTGGTGGATAATGATTCCCGACCAACCGGAGTTGGAGGAGATTAATTTGCCGACCAATCGGAGTTGGTGGATAATAATTCCCGACCAACCGGAGTTGGAGGATATTAATTTGCTGACCAACCGGAGTTGGTGGATATTGATTCCCGACCAACCGAAGTTGGACGAGATTAATTTATCGACCAACCGGAGTTGGTGGATAATGATTCCCAACCAACCGGAGTTGGAGGAGATTAATTTGCCGACCAATCGTAGTTGGTGGATATTGATTCCCGACCAACCGGAGTTGTAGGAGATTAATTTGTCGACCAACCGGAGTTGGTGGATATTGATTCTCAACCAGCCGGAGTTGGAGGATATTAATTTGCCGACCAACCGGAGTTGGTGGATAATGATTCCCGACCAACCGGAGTTGGAGGAGATTAATTTTTCGACCAATCGGAGTTGGTGGATATTGATTCCCGACCAACTGGAGTTAGAGGAGATTAATTTGCCCACCAACCGGAGTTGGTGGATATTGATTCCCGA
Organism: Sambucus nigra; assembly: GCA_949130495.1. Classification (NCBI taxonomy): domain Eukaryota; kingdom Viridiplantae; phylum Streptophyta; class Magnoliopsida; order Dipsacales; family Adoxaceae; genus Sambucus; species Sambucus nigra. The sequence continues at coordinate 2,954,546 of CASBWL010000485.1, forward strand.
CCAACCAGAGTTGGAGGAGATTAATTTGTCGACCAACCGAAGTTGGTGGATAATGATTCCCGACCAATCGAAGTTGGAGGAGATTAATTTGCCGACCAACCGGAGTTGGTGGATATTGATTCCCGACTAATTGGAGTTGGAGGAGATTAATTTTCCGACCAATCGGAGTTGGTGGATATTGATTCCCGACCAACCGGAGTTGGTGGATAATGATTCTCGACCAACCGGAGTTGGAGGAGATTAATTTATCGACCAACCGGAGTTGGTGGATATTGATTCCTGACCAACCGGAGTTGGAGGAGATTAATTTACCGACCAACCGGAGTTGGTGGATATTGGTTCAGATCTTGATACGTAGTGTGTAGCACTAATACTTCGAAAAATTTCAACAAAAAGAGAGAAACTGGGTAAAGAATTCAACACTTTATTCATACTGAAGAAAACTGCATTTACATAGGAAACTCAACTACTGATAATACTTGTGTAGGTGCTCTACATTCCATGCATTCTTAAATTCTTCTCCCTCCAAGGTTTCAATCCTGTATGTCCCTGGTCGAACAACCTCTATTACTCTGTATGGTCTATGCCAGTTAGCTTCCAGTTTGTTGTGCTTTTGAATTATCCTCTTTAGCACATAATCTCCTTCTTTCAAATCACACTTCTTGACCCTTTTATTATAAAACAGAGTTGTTCGTTGTTGGTATGCAGCATTCCTGATTGCTGCTTCTTCTCTAACTTTTTCGAGCATATCTAGATCTAATCGCCTCATCAAGTCACTGATAGGAGAGTTGAAATTCAGCACCCCGTGTATGGGTAAGCCCAACTCGGCAGGTATAACAACTTCACTTCCAAAGGCCAGCATGTATGGAGATTCTCCCGTCGCTGCTCGCGGTGTAGTACGATAAGACCATAGCACCGAGTGTAGCTCGTTAATCCAATTTTCCTTAGCATTATTCAGTCGCTTTTTCAAACCATTCAGCAGCATTCTGTTTATTACCTCATTTTGTCCATTGCTTTGGGGGTGGCCTGGTGCAGAGTGGGTCTTCAATATGTTTGACTGATGACAATATGCAGTAAACTCCTCGTTGTCAAACTGAGTTTCATGGTCTGTAATGAATGCATGGGGAAGACCATATCTACAAATGATATTCTTCCAAATAAATTGATACACCTTGTCATATATCATATCAATAAGAGGCTCAGCTTCAACCCATTTAGTAAAGTAATCCACAACGACTACGAGGTATTTACATCTTCCCCTGGTCATCGGAAGTGGCCCGACCAAGTCTATTCCCCACATAGAAAATGGCCAAGGGGACGTGATGGGTGTTAATAATGCTTGGGTAGTTCTTCGTATAGAGGAGAAACGTTGACATTTATCACATTTCTTGGCATAAGCTACACAATCAGCTCTCATCGTCGGCCAGTAATACCCTTGCGTTGTCATTCTTTGCAAGAGTGTTCGACCTGCTACATGGGTTCCACAAGACCCTTCATGGACCTCTTCAATCAAAATTTTCACCTCGGAAGGGTGGACACATCTTTATAAACCTGCTATAATTCCTCGTCTATATAAAATGTCATTTGTCAATACATAACGAGCAGCTTTAAACTTTAGTTTCTTGGCTGCGAGTTTATCAGTTGGTAAAGCCCCCTCCTCAATATAGGCCCTGATAGGATCCATCCAAGATGGTCCTAAATCAAGGGTAATGAAGTTCACCATCAGATCTTCGTCAATGCTCCGACTAGCCAAGATTTCTATTGGGATTTTTCTTCGCAGCTCGGTGCGTATGGCTGAGGCTAACCGAACTAAGGCATCTGCTCTTTCATTCTCCAACCTTGGTATTCTAATTAACTGCACTGCATTAAAGCTCGATACAATCTCCATTGCTTTCGCATGATATTGGATCATTAAGTCTCCTTTTGCTGCATACACTCCCAACATTTGATTTACAATCAACTACGAGTCACTGAATACAACGACCTGCTCCGCTTTCATAGTTTTGGCATGACTGAGACCCACGATCATAGCTTCATATTCAGCCTCATTATTAGAAGCTTTAAATTGAAAATGCAGAGCATATTCCACATCAATTTTATCAGGGCTATTTAAAATAACCCCTACTCCACTGCTTGTAGTGTAAGAAGAGCCATCTACATATAAATTCCACACAGGTATCTCATTGTTAAATTCTTGGTCAGATAAAGTTCCTCGGTGGAATATTTGTTGCTTCTTTATGTCCTCTTCTAACACTTCTTGCTGTTCGTCGGCCATCTTCTCTTTCTCGTCAACCGACTTAAATTGGTCGGGGTTGAAATTTGATGATCCTGTAATATCCACAGGTTGGTCGGTATTCAATTTCTGCTCGTTAGAGATGTCTGGATAATTAAACTCCGCGATAATATCTGACATTGCTTGTCCTTTGAGTGACGACCTAGGCTCATAAATTATATCGTATTAGCCCAATTCTACTGCCCACTACATCAATCTTCCCGATTTCTCTAGTTTGTGCAGAGCTTGCGTTAACGGCATGTCTGTATACATGACTATTGTATGAGCTTGGAAGTATGGCCTCATCCTTCTACTTGCTTTGATCAACGCCAGTGCTAACTTTTCCAGCCTTGGATATCTGATCTCTGCTCATCGGAAGGCCTTGCTGGTATAATAGATGGGTTTTTGCACTCCATCCTCCATTCTTATCAACGCCGAGCTAACTGCGTTCCCTTAAACTTCCAGATACAAGTATAATTTCTCTCCCATCACTGCCTTGGACAATAATGGAGGTATTCCCAAGTATTTCTTTAATTCTTGAAAGGCCCTCTCGCATTCATCATTCCACTCAAAAGTCTTTCGAAGTGTTTTGAAGAATGCGAGACATTTATCAGTTGCTCGTGACACAAACCTATTAAGTGCTGCAACTCGCCCTGTGACACTTTGTACTTCCTTCTTCATCATCGGAGATCGTAATTCCAATAGAGCCTTGATCTTTTCAAGATTCACCTCAATTCCTCGTTGGTTAACAATATATACGAGAAACATGCCTTCTCGTACTCCGAATATGCATTTGGTGGGATTCAGCTTCATTTGATATTCCTCTAGTTGATCAAAGGTCTAGCCTAAGTCAACTAGATGATCAGCAGCTTTCTTTCTCTTCATTAGCATATCGTCAACATAAACCTCCATGTTATGATCGATTTTCTCTGCAAACACCTTGTTCATCAACCGCTGATAGGTAGCACCTGCATATTTAAGTTCAAAAGGCATAACATTATAATAATAAGTTCCCCTCGGGGTAATAAAATAGGTACTCTCCCTATCTTCAGGTTTCATTTTAATCTGGTTATAACCAGAATAAGCATCCACGAAACTTAATAGTTCGTGCCCCGAGGTAGCATCCACTAGTTGATCAATTCGGGGCAAAGGAAAATGATCCTTCGGGCATGCCCTGTTAAGGTCGGTGAAGTCTACACACATCCTCCACTTGTTATTTTTCTTCTTTACCATCACCATATTTGCTAGCCAGTCAGGATATTTGACATCCTCAATGAAAGAGGCTTTTTTTAGCTTCTCTACTTCCTCCTGTATAGCTTGATTTTTCTCAGGACTGAACACTCTTCTTCGCTGCTTTACTGGCTTGATTTCCTTGTTCACATTGAGCTCATGACACAAGAAATTCGGATCTATTCCTGGAATATCTTCATGACTCCACGCAAAAGTCTTCTTTCTTTGCCTTAGAAATGCAATCAATTCTTGTTTTATTGATTCATCCAAGGATGCACCAATTTGAGTTGTTCGTTCTGGATGCTCGTCGTCCAAAATGACATTCTCTGTATCCTACATGACCCGTCCTTTCACGAGTTGGCACTCATCTCTAGGGTCTAATGTTTCAATCTCCGCATCTTCTATTTGGTAGGTAGTAGTCTTCTTTCTGGATTCTTCATGCTCCTCCTGCTCGGCAGATGAATAGTATCATTCCCGAGCTACTTTCTGGTCGCCCTTTACCACTCCTACCCCAAAATTGGTTGGGAATTTTAAACACTGATGTACAGTAGATGGTACTGCTTCAAATTTTTTTAATCCTACCCTTCCCATGATGATGTTATAAGCTGATTGGACATTTTTATCCATTACGAAGAAACGTACTCTTTTCGTTCGATAAGCAGGCCATGTACCAATAAGCATATCCAACATGATCGTCCCAAGTGGAAAAACCTTTTCGCCAGTAAAACCAAGGAGGGGTCTATGGTATGGCTCCAACTGGGATAATTTCAAATTCAAACTGTCAAAGCATGGATAGAACATGATATCTGCCGAGCTACCATTATCCACCGGTACTCGTGAAATCACCACTTCCTTCATTCTCATCTTGATCACCAATGGGTCATTATGAGGATATAATACGCCGGCCAAGTCTTTCTTAGAAACACCAATGACCTGTTTGTCCTTATTTACCTTCCTCGAGCAACCATCTTCAGCCAAATTTATTCGCTGAATGTACAAGCAAGCTAGAGCCTCATTGAGGTAAGCTTTTCTCTCCGTAGTCATATCTCCGCCTCCTGCATCTCCACCTGTAATGACATTACATTCAAATGATCCAAAATGGATAGAGAATACTCCCGTTCTAGCTGTTTTGGTCTTTTAGGGAGATCGAGGTCATCTTGGTCATCATTCGGGTCTTCTTCATGACTTCTCTTCTTATCTTCTTTTTCTCAACGAGGAGATCTAGACCTCTGCCTTGCTCGATCATTGTTCTTTCCATCATTTCGACGATCAACATACTTGGTCAGCTTTTCTCGTCTGATAAGTGCTTCAATTTCATTCTGAAAAGCTATGCAGTTCTTGGCCGTGTGACCATGATCTTTATGGAACTCGCAATATTTGGACTTATTCCTTTTTTCTGGATCTGCCTTCATTTTTTTTCCCAGTTTAGCTCCTCGTTGTTCTTGATCTCTTCCAGAATGTGGTTTATATCTACTTTCAAAGGGATATAATTTCCAAATCTCTTCAATTGTCCCAATGCTTTCTTTGCTTTTGACTGCTTGTTACCACCATTGTTCTTTTGCTCCTTCTTCTCAGGCTTATCAACCTCAACCTTGGTTTCTTTGGTGTCCATATTCTTCTTTGCAGCCATGGCTTCCTCGGCATTCATAATCTTGGTTGCTTTTGCCATTAGTTCTGCCATGGTTCTAGGCGAGTCTTTGGCTAGAGTGTAGTACAACTTATCTGGTAACAGTCCACTCATCAGAGTAGTAATTATTGTCTTCTCCTCGTAATCAATTACCTCAAGCTTCTCATTATTGAAACGAGTAATATAATCCCTAGTGCTCTCACCTGCCTTATGTCTAACACTTAGCAAGTATGCTACTCGTTTGACTGTCTTTGCTCCAAAATAAAAATTTCTAATAAAGAGTTCTGCTAGCTGAAAGAAGGTCACTATTTTCCCCTGAGGAAGGTTATTGTACCACATCTGAGCAGATCCGGTAAGGGTTCCTAAAAATGCCCTGCATCGCATCTCGTCTGGAACAGCATAGATATCAGCTGCTGCTTGGTATTGTTCTATATGGAGAACATGATCAGTTTTTCCATCATATTTAGGCATCACCATAGGAGCTTTGAATTTTGATGGCGTAGGAAAGTCCACAATCTCTTGTATGAATGGTGTTCCTTGGATGAAAGTCCTTTGTAGAGGATTTTTGGTTTTAGCCATCTCCCCTAATCTATCCTCCAACCTTTGAATTGATCACTTCCATGCATCATTTCCTTCCTCGATCCTATTGGTTCGAGCAACTGATCGTGTTGAATTTGCCTCTTGGGATCTTTCATGACGAGCAGTTGGTCGTGATTGGGCAGAGCCTTCCTTTAAATCAGATGGTCGTTGAGAGTTCCTCGACATTGTCCTAGGGGGACTTCTATTCCTCCTAGAACCTAAACGATCAAAAGGTGAGACTCTACTTAATCTTTCAAGAGCACTTGTACTTTCTGGAGATAGAGTGATGTTTTGTTGAGTATCTGTAGCTCGTACCGAGGAAGTCCGTCCAGGCTGATAAGAAAGATTGTTGGATCTCTCAGTACGATATGAATTGGTGCGTCTGCACTGGGATTCCTCTGGGAATAACATTTGTCTTCGCGAAGAGAGTAAACGATTGTTTATCTGAACGCTTTGTTGCCCTGATTGGGCTGGTACTCCACCTTGAACGGTTTGTATGAGTTGACGCATAGTTTCTTGCATGGTTGTTCGCCCTTGGGCCAAATTAGCCATTATACCAGCTAGATCTTGAACATTTGGAGGAGTAAATGGAGGATTTGGAGGGATCCCAGCGTTTCGATTGCTGGATTCAGGATGATCGGCCATCGGTGATGAATTATTTTGATAAAAAACGATAATTATAGTCGTTTCCCACGGACGGCGCCAATCTGTTGATGTAAAAAATTAGATTTGACCAAATTATTTTAATCACAGATAAAAAGAATAAAGAAATAATAGGCAATAGATTTTTAAAGTGGTTCAGCCTTGCAAGAATGGCCTACGTCCACTGTTTTTGTTATTACTAATTGTTTGTTTGGAATTCTCGAGGAATGGTTTTCTCAAGAAATTCCGGTTCCCATCCAATGAGGAGGTTACAATGTATTTATAGCCTTGAGGCTGTACAAATGAAAGGACAACGCGCTGTTATCTAGTAGACATGTACATCTGTATGGTATTAAATGAGCATTTAATGCGCAGTCGCCTCTTTTATTATCCTGATTAGAATGTTAAGTTGCTCGGACCGCCTTAAGTAGCTCGGACTGCTTAAGCTGCTCGAACCGCCTAAGTAGCTCGACACGCTCGAGCTACTGGGGGCCACTGAGTTCCTTATGTCTTTTTAGTTGCTCGGTGATCTTGAGTTGCTCGATAGAAGTATACATATTTGCCATGTTAGCAGACACGCATCAATAAGTGAGTAGTCGATGTCAGCAAACTAAATTTGGTATCAACAACAAGCTTTTCCTTACGAAAGAACAACTTTTCTGAAGTAGGAGCCCTTCAGGATTTTTTAGATGTGAGCTCGAGTTTTTTAGGCACTCGGGATTGAAGAAAGTTAGAAAATCAAATCAATGTTTCCTTTTTGGGTTCTTTTTAAGGTTGGTGGGTACATCTATTTAAGGGTTCTTGGTATAGACTTTGGCCAATTAGCTAAAGGTTTCGGGCCATTGAATTTTTTTTCAACGGTTGAGAAAAGAATATAAATCTTTTATGTCAGAAGGGATAGCCGATCGGATATTGGATAAAGGTCCCAAAGGGCATATTTTTCTCGTTCGGAGGGAAATAAGTGAAAAAATTATTTAGCCGATTCGCCAACTGACTCAGTCTGTTTTTCTCGTAGTTTTGTATTATTTTCGCAAGTTTTGGCTCGTGACTACAATTGACATGTTGTTTTCATCGTTGGAAAAATAATTCAAATATATATCTCATTGTGGTTCCCAACTTACCTAATCATGAAATTTGGTAGGTCAAAATACCCCTAAAGTCATAGGAAGTGTGAATATCTTTGGTCTAGGGACCTTAGGGTATTGATGCGAGATCCAATTGATGCGTTGCCTCCATCGTTGGAAATATTTTTCAAATATATACAACTTTTATGTTTACCACTTTCTTAAATTATGAAGTTTGGTAGGTCCAAAATGTCCATAAAGTGATATTTAGTGTAAATTATCTCAATAGGGATTACCCTTGGCATCAACCTTTGGAGTACAGCACAGATGCGCATATGGGGGATTTGATGAAGGGTGTTTGAATATTTAGGGCACTATGTAAAGTTGGTTAATTCCACGGTGGTCTATTTGCAGGAAGGCCCATACGATCACAAGAGGTTTAGGGTTTTCCCAATCACCGAAAACGAGATTTTTTAGAAATTGTTTGTGACTTTGGGGAGTCAGTGGTTTATGAAAATGATGTGATATTAAGGATAGGGATGACACATGACTCCCACCAAAGTTGAAAATTCGAGTATCCACACGTAGTGACGAATATTCTATTCTTTAAGCTCATTCAACTCAGCCCGTTTGTAAAGAATGTGAAATTGGTCTGGGTAGTCATTAACTAATATGAGGTTTTATTTTAAATCTTACACACGGGTGAGCAAGTCATGCTCATAAGGTGGTGGGATGAAATCTTCCATTAAGTATTTCTTCATCTTTCCCAAGTTTTTTTTCTCGCTACTTCTCACCTTTGACATAGGCAATTCCACCACACTTTGATCATTCTTGCTAATTTAGCCTCAACCAACTGAACACAGTTTATACCGGGATAATTTTTGCAATGGAAGACTTTGTCCACTGTGTATAACCAATCCATAAACATGCCTGGATTCATGTTTCACTCAAAGAATAACATTTCCTACCTCAAATCGGCATGCATGGTCTTCTCAATAGTTTTTAAAAAGCATATCGATTTATTCAATATCATCACAAACAAAAGGACTGGATTCATCGTCGGATGAGGAATTATAAACAGATGGGGGACCACCTCCTTGAGGTGGAGGCTTCCTTGGGGTATCTCGTGGGTTTCGTGCCCACAAGAAATTTGATTGGGTCATGCATATATATATGTGGCCCTTTTTTCAACAACTAAAACAAGTCCTCTCATCCTTGAAGACGTATCACATTGAGTGAAGTTCTTTTTCTCTTACCACTCATCATCTGCTACTATGGTATTTAAATCAACATGAATTGATCTCTATTTCAATAGTTTATTATTGATCATTCCTTTAAATCCTCCAATCACAAATTGACCAAAGCGAAGAAGTTTGGTAGGCTTTTCTTTATGTAGTCAATCCCAGCACCGTCGACATTGGTTCCGTATCTTATGGGATGGTTGTTTGACCATCCCTTAAGAACTATCAAAGGTTTTATTTTTAAGTATGAGAGTTTGTCCGTCCTAAATAATATTATTTGGGATGGTATTAACCCTCCTTTTAATATTGGTGCCAAAATTGTAGTCGTTCTAAAAGACATGAGTAGTGCTAAAAATGTTTCTATTATTGTATATCCAAATTTTAAGTCTTTCCCCATTATGTGGATTCCACGTTTAAATACAAATCTTCATAGTTCATTTAATATCAACCATAATATCAACAAATTTACAAGTTATGATAAATAAATATCGAGAACAAAATATTAACAAAGCTCCAAAAATTCATTCATTCATATTGAATATTCCCAACATAACATCTCAAAAAAGTAAAACAATCAACCAAAAATATAAGCTATATGATTCGTACTAAAATCATCCCCAAAATATCAAATAACCAATTCAAATACATAATAAATCCAAAAATTAACCACCTAACTTATAAATGTGCAAAATACAACTGGTGGTTTTTGTCATTAAAGTCATACATCTTTCCAATACGCATTTTAAATTATATCCGTATTGAATCAAATGATGTTCGGGCCCATGGAAGAGAAAATACATGTAATTTCGTATAATATTCAAATCTGATAATTCGTATATCACCATGTTAACTATTTTAAAATCACTTGTTATTTTTACAGCGACTTCTAGGTACCCCCTTCAAAGCAAAACTCGTGAATTTTTTAAAGATGACCTATTTCCCAGTAGTTCAAACTATCAGTGTTGTGCCTTCTGTAGTCCCCTATAAAATATATTTTGGACCATTTTGGGACTTTGAAGGCGTCGGATCAACAATTAAAAACCAATTTTTTATAGTTTTAAACTACATATGACTTCTAAGTATCCTCTCTGGAGAAAAACTCGTGAATTGTTTGAAGATGACCTATTTCCGGGTAGGTCAAACTATCATTTTATTTCCCTCCGTAGTTCATCATAAAAGATATTTTTGGATCATTTTGGGTATTTGAATGCATCAGGCAACAATTGGATACAAAATTGTTATAGTTTTACGATATGTACTATTTATGGGTATCACCTCGTAAGCAAAACTCGTGATTTTTTTTAAGATGTACTATTTCTCGATTGGTCAAAGTATGAGTTTATTGCCCTCCATAGTCCTTCATACAAGATAATTTGGACCATATTTGGACTCCAAATGAATTTGGGAAGCAATTAGAAACGAATATGTTATAGTTTCACACTACGCATAACTTCTAGGTATCCTCTCACAAGCAAAATGCGTGAATTTTTTAAAGACGACCTATTTCCCGATAGGTCACTATTAATTTATTACCCTCCATAGTCCCCGTACAAGATATTTTGAGACCATTTTGGAAATCCAAAATCATCAAGGAAACAATTACACTATGCGTGATTCTAGGAATCCCATCTGAAGAAAAACTTATGAATTTTTTAAAGATGGTCTATTAGCCAGTAGTTTACACTATCACTTTCTTGTCGTTCGTAGTCCCCCGTAAAAGATTTTTTTTACCATTTTGGGACTCTAAATGTGTTAGTACAAAAAAAATATAAACACAATTGTTATATTTTTGCACTACATGTGACTTGTACGTATTATCGCCGAAGTAAAACTCGTGAATTTTTTTAAGATGACCTATTTCCCGATAGGTCCAACTATCGATTTCTTACCCTCCGTAGTCCCCCATACAAGATATCTTGGACTGTTTTGGGAATCCAAATGTGTCAAGAAAGAATTAGATTTTTAATAATTTTACACTACACGTGAATTATATCCTCTAAAAAGCAAAACTCGTTAAAGAGGGCCTATTTCTAGGTACGACAAACTATCAATTTCTTGCCCTCCGTAGTCACTCGTACATGATATTTGTACACCATTTTAAGACTTCGAATGCGCCAGGTTAATAATTAGAAACAAAAATGTTGTATTTTTACACTACGTGCAACTTTTAGGTATCCCCTCTGAAGCAAAACTTATAATTATTTAAAGGCGACCAATTTCCAGGTAGGTCACACTATCAGTTTCTTCCCCTCTCTAGTCCCCCATAAAATATATTTGTAGGCCATTTTAGGATTCTAAACCCATCATGGCAATAATTAAATACAAAAATGTTATATTTTTACACTACGCATGGCTTTTTTATATTCCTGCGGAAGAAAAACTCATGAATTTTTAAGATGACCTATTTCCCAATAAGTCCAACTATCGATTTCTTACCCTCCGTAGTCCCCCGTAAAATATATTTTGGATAATTTTGGGACTCTAAATGTGTCAAGGCAATAATTAGAAACAAAAATGACAATATTAATAACTTTTATTTATCCCTTCTAAAGCAAACTTGTGAATTTTTTGAAGATGACGTATTTCTCGATAATCAAACTATTAGTTTATTACCCTCTGTAGTCCTACGTATAAGATATTTTGGATGATTTCAGTACTCCTAATGCATCAGGGAAACAATTAGAAAAAAAAAATGCTATAGTTTTTTTACACTACGCATGATATCTAGGTGTTCCCTTCAAAGTAAAACTCGTGAATTTTTTTAAGACGACCTATTTCCCGCCAGGTCAAACTATAAGTGTCTTACCCTCCGTAGTCCACTGTATGAGATATTTTGGACCATTTTGGGACTCCAAATGCATCAGGTGAACAATTAAAAAAATATATTAAAGTTTTACGCTATGCACAACTTCAAGATATCCCGTCTGAAACAAAACTCTTGAATTTTTTGAAGATGACCTATTTCTCGGTAGGTCAAACTATCAGTTTCTTGCCGTATTTAGTCCCCCGTACAAGATATTTTGGACCATTTTGGGGATCCAAATGAATTAGATAAACAATTATAAATAAAAATATTATAGTTTTACACTATGCACATCTTCTAGGTATTCCTTCTGAAGGAAATTCGTGAATTGTTTGAAGACAACCTATTTGTCGATAGTTCAAACTATCGGTTTCTTAACGTCCCTAGTCCCCCGTATAGGATATTTTGGAACATTTTAGGACTCTAAATTTTCCAGGTTAACAATTAGAAACAAAAATGTTATAGTTTTACACTACGAACAACTTCTAGGTTTCCATTCCAAAGAAAATCTCGTGAATTTTTTTAAGATGAGCTCTATTTGGGTAGTTCACACTATTAGTTCTTGTCCACCTTAGTCCATTGTAGAAGATATATTTAGATGATTTTGGTCCTATAATGCATCAGGGGAACATTTAGAAACAAAAATGTTATAGCTTTACACGACACACGACTTCCAGGTATCCCTTCCTAAGCAAAATTCATAAATTTTTTGAAGATGTCCTATTTCATGATAGTTCAAACTATTAGTTTTTTGTTCTCCATAGTCCCCGTACAATATATATTTGGACCATTTGGGGAATACAAATGCTTTAATGTAAAAATTCTATATTTAACACAACTCTCGACTTCTAGGTATCCCCTTCGAAGAAAAGCTTGTGATTTTTTTTAAGACAACCTATTTTCGGGTAGGTCAAACTCTCAGTTTCTTGCCCTTCGTAGTCCCCCGTATAAGATATTTTTGGGTTATTTTGTGCCTCCCAATGTGTCAGGGCAATAACTAGAAGAAAAAAAATGTTATAGTTTTAAACTACACTTAACTTTTAAGTAACCCCTCTCAAGGAAAACTCTTAAATTGTTTAAAGATGACCTATTTCTCCGTAGGTCAAACTATCAGTTTCTTACCTTCTATAGTCCCCTGTAAAAGATATTTATGGAATATTTTGGGACTCCAAATTCACTAGGGCAATAATTATAAACAAAAATGTTATAGTATTACACAACCCATGACTTTTAGGTATTCCTTCCTAAGAAAAACTCATGACTTTTTTAAAGATGGCCTATTTCTGGATAGGTCAAACTATGAGTTTTATGCCCTCTGTAGTCCCTCGTAAAAGATACTTTTGGACCATTTGGGACTCCTAATGTGTTAGGGAAATATTATATATTACACAACTCACGACTTCTATGTATCCTTTCAAAGAAAAACTCATGAATTTTTTAAAGACGAGTTATTTCCCAGTAGAGCAAGCTATAAATTTCTTGCCATTTGTAGTCCCCATTAAAAGATATTTTGGACAATTTTGGGACTACTAGTGCATCATATAAACATTTGGAAATGATTTTTCTTATTTTACACTACGCATAACTTCTAGGTATCCCATCCTTAGCAAAACTCAAGAATTTTTTGAAGACGAACTATTTCCCAGTAGGAAAAACTTTCAGTTTTTTACTCTCCGTAGTCCCTCGTACAAGATATTTTTAGACCAATTTGGGACTCCCAATGCATCATGGAAATAATTGGAAACAAAAATGTTACGATTTTAAACTACGCGTGAGTTTTAGGTATCCCCTCCATAGAAAAACTCGTGAATTTATTTAAGACAAACTATTTTCTAGTAGGGAAAACTATGAGTTTCTTGCCCTACATAATCCCCCGTACAAGATATTTTAGACCATTTTTGACCTCCGAATATGTCAGGGTTGTAAGAGAAAGTTTTATAATTTCTGAATTTAATTTTTATTTAGCTTATCCCATTACATGCCACTGCACCTTCATGAGTACTTCCACGTACTTGAAGACAAGATGTTGATGCCATTTCCAAGATTAAAGAATTGTTTAGTCACAACAACATTCAGAAGAGTTATGAGGTAGTGCGGTAAAGACTTTAACTTTCCAGGGTTCATTTTAAAGACTTTTCATTTCAAAATATTTTGAAACAATTTCTTTAAAAAATAATTTTTAAAATCTCGTTAACTCGTTAGAACCAATTTGACATGTCGTTCGAAGGAGTCACATAGTGTGGTTTAAGCGAGATTCCTTTATTCGAAAAAATTCCGGAATGACGCCTTTTGATCAGTTTTGGAATGTCATTCGAAGTTTCATTGGATGTCGTTAAACGATATTGGATAAAACGTTAGAACAAGTTTCCCAAGTTCAAACAATATCTAAAGACACACATTTTTCAACCTCTGGAATATTCTTCAAAGTTTCATTAGAAACCTATTCGAACGAAAAAGGGTACGTCGTTTAAACGAGTTACTAGGTTATTGAAACGAGCGCGCGAGTTTTTGTTTTATAATTAAATATGTTCCAAAATTCTAATACATATCTTTTTGTAATAAACTTCCTTATAAATAAAGATGTGGGATTAAAGTTTTAATGAACTCAATTTAGCCATTTTCAAAGTCATTTCAGAGTTCCTTTAGTGATCAAACTCTGTCGTTTTTCATCCAAACCCCTTACAAATGATGAGTGCATTATTTTGTATATTTTATCCCCAAATTTATACCCTGTTAGTCCCATTTTAGTGTATTTAATAAGTTCTTAGGACTATTTTATTAACAAGAGGAAAAAATGTGAGAATAATTGAATTCATAATCAAAATGGCAATTTAAAGTAAAAAATGGGCGCTTCGATAATTTTATAATAGTCTTGTGCTAATTTGTGAAAAAAGATGCCTAGTGAAATTTTTGCAGGTAATGATGGAATTTGGTACAAATTGATGGTCAACTCGAAAAAGGCGTGAAAAAGCTGATTTTTACGGTTGTTCGAAAATAGTTGTTCTTTGAAAATAGTTGTTCTTCGAAAATAACTTGTGAGATCATAAAAAAAGTCAAGAATTTTTATTCTCCTATTTGGATGAATCTCGAAATGCGTGTTTGGCAAGAAAAGATAAGAGTTTTTTAGTAGGGTGAAATTCGGTCCCTTATCCCTATATAAAGATTAAAGAGGTGGAGAGATAACTTCCAACACATTTCGACCAATCAGAAAGAGTCCCACCACAGCTCAAATACCTCTCCACTTGTCCTATAAAAAGGATCCTTGGGCTCACAATTAAAGGACGATTTTGGGGAGCAACATTGAGTGCTTGTAATCAATTTGAGGGACAAGTTTTTATCATTTTTTAGAGGATTGAAGATTGTTGTGAGATAACTATTTGTAAGTTTGATTTATTAATGAAAATATCCACTTATTCTTGTAATTTCTCTTTCATTATGGTAGCTTGATTCTTCTATTAGGATTAGGGTAAAGGGGTAGTTAGCTAATATTATCACGTTGATTTGATTGTTATTTATTCTCGACTTGTTTTAACTGTTATCAAAGATTCGGTATTCATTTTAAAACGACATGAGAATGTGTTTTAGAACCTTCAAGATTGTTTTGTCAAATCAAGTTTTGAGATTTAAATATAGTATTCTTTATGGATTATGCTTGCAGTTTAATTGTTTTGATAGTCCATGCTTAAATACATTTGCGATTTTTAAAACTTGTATTTTCTGAAGGAATAGGAATTTCAGCCATTTATTTGAGACATTAAAAATATTTCGAACATAACTTTCATATTTTCTGAATTAAACGTGATGAGAGCCGATTTATTTTGAGTTATAAAAGGTAATGAAAATATCAAATTAGTGTGCAATATTAGTTACATGATAAATGGAACCCGAATCCTAATTATTTCCTAATTGTTTACAAATCTCTCGTGTTACTCTCATTTATCGTAGTTTCTTTTATTTAGTGTAGTTCATAATTATTTTCTATCCCATTTATTCTAGTTGGAGAGTTGCAATTCTTTTAATAATTAAAATGGACAAATCTCTGTGGGTTCGACCCGTACTTACACTCGCTATTCTATAATAGCCCGTGCACTTGCGATATTTTATAAATTGACGAATAAGAAACTTAGAGATCACTTTACCAAATCAAGAAGATCAATTTTCTTATTCAAAGACTCTTGTAGAGTTCATCTCTATTGCTTATTTGTAGATCCAAGGCTCTACTGCTCAATAAGATAGTTGATTGGTGGATACCGAGGGAAAATAGCTTCTTGTGGGCAGTACTGGACTGTGTGATTGCTGTAGAAGACTTGAAGAACCACGTGTTTTAATTAGTGAGATAAGTAGTGTTTAAGTCAAGTAATGTCTATCAATTATTGTACAATGCTGAAAATAAAGGTTTTTCTCAAAAGGATTTTTCCTTACTTCTTCGCATTCTTGGCTTGCATGTTTAGTTTGGCTTATTAAATTTGGATTTCATCATTGTATGCACACTAAACTAATTCAAGATAAAACTTTCCAAAATTCGAATTTCTATGTGTTTGGCCTAAGATACGAGTAAATCCATAGAATCCACATTCTTAAATTGGCATCACAGATGGTTAAACTTAGTTTTTATGTGATATTTGAAAATTTGAATTTTATGGATAATTTGTATAATATGCTACCGGTTTTCGATGGGTCAAATAATCCGTATTGGAAAGCTAGGATGAGGTATGACTTAAAATTTATTGATGAAAGAGTCTGCCTTATTTGTGAAAGAGGGTGGAGACCACCCACAAGGACCAATGGCGATGTCATAAGTCCTAAATATGTATTTTCTCGGATAGAAGATGAATTTAAATGGAATAATTTTAACTCACGCGATTTAAGCATCACTTCTCGAGCCGTCACTCTTGAGGAGTTGCCGCGGGGGTGCCAGCGGCTCCCAAATTTCCCTGTGAGTGCAACGAACACCTCGTGTTTGTCCAACATAAAACTTAATAATCGGTCGCGCAATCACGAGACTCCTGATTTGAGGATAGGACCCGAATTCAAAAATAGTCCCACTTAGGCTTTAAAAAGTGCCGCGGGTGGCTAGCACCCCAGCGGCTTCCAAACGGCACCGCGGGTGGCACGAACACCTTGTGCGCATCCAACGTAACATGTAGTAATTAGTTGCGTAGTTGCGGGACTCCGGGCTTGAGGATTAGATCCTAATTTGAAAGCAATCACACATAATCTTGAAAACGTTCAATGGGGGGGGGGGTGGGGTGAAGGGGACGGTGGTGTAATACCCCGTAATTTTATTGATTTTGTTTAAGGGATTAATTAAATTAAATGAGAATTAATTAGAAATTAATCTGGGTATAAATACTAACGAGATGTGAGTTGGTATTTGATTATGATGTTAAAATTTATTATTTCCGAGTATGTATGGTAATACATAAGTATTGTTAAATATTAAATTTGTCGCGAGACTGAAATACGACAATTTGAGAAATTTAGTTGGGACGCGCGTGTCAGTCGTGTCATGAATGTAACTATTTAAATTAAAAAGTGAATTTTATTTTTATCAACCGAATGGTCATTTTGAGTGCGCCAACGTGTCCGGAAGGGTCGAAATAGTCAGAAAACACTAGCCGGGGGTTTAGTTTGTGTCCTGGGGCATTTTTAGGCCATACCGACAACCCAAAAGGGTAGGTTGGTAATTTTAAAAATAGGGGAATTAAAACCCACGAATTTTAGAAGTTATTTTCATATTATAAAAGAACCCACTAGGCCCATTATCAGCAATTGGTAAGTTAGAGGGCTACGGGAGTTATAGGAAGAGTTGGAAGAGGTTCCAAAAGAAACCTAGCCACCATCACCATCTTTGGAAGAAATCTGTAGAGAGAAAGAGGAGAATCAACCTTCAATCCTTCAACATCGAATCAGAACATCTACGGCAAGTGGTTTAATTACGTAATTTCAAGCGAATGTTTCCTCTATGCTTAGAATTGAATATATGTCTTGTATTAGAAGTTTGATGAAAACCCATGAAATTGGAGATAAAACTCATAATCTTGTGTAGGAATTGCATATAGAATGTTTATGGTTGAATTTCTTATCCAAAATATATATTTTGATGATTTAAAAAAATGGATTTATGAGGAGTAGTTGTAGACATTAAATTCTATGATCATATTTATAGGGTTGGGACAAGATTTTGGAAATTATGATGATTTCATGTTAATTTAGGAGGTATTGACCCCATATACATGTTATAGAGTGACCTAGGAGGACTTAGAGTCGTTTATAAACGTTAAAACTCAATTGGAATGATCTTAGTATGGATTTGGTTAAGGGAATATGGAAGAAAAATGGATTTGCAGATTTCTGGGCGAAGACCTGCTCAGGTCGTTCGAACGAGCTTCTAACGAGATGATAGTATCCCTTCTAACGAGTTGGTAGTTCGTTCGAAGCCTTTCGTTCGAACGACACTCGTTCGAACGAGTTGACAGAATGGCCTTTTTGGCCTGATTTCATTTCAAATGTCCCGTAGACTTATTTAATAGGAGTATTAACCTTCCCTCATTGATTAGTGGGTATAATTGTGAGAATTGTGGTACGTGGAGGAGTAGAACTTAGAAATTTACCATAATTCGGATGACATTTATAGAATAGGAAACGAATACCTAATTAAGACGTGAGTAGGGTTGACAACGTTAACATACAAATCGGGGACTTGTAAACATATAACATTAAATGATGGTATAAGAACGAGAAGTATACCTATATTAATAATTCGAGATATCTAAGATGTGCGAATGCTTAGTATATGTGGTTTTATGTTAAAACATACCTACCATACTTGCTATCACGGGAGGTCTGCATTCGATTAGGGCCATCTAATCTTTGTGTGCCTACGGGAGGATTTAGATTGGTACCTCGAGGACATAGGTCAGAGAAGGACTTATTGAGAAGTTAATAAGTCTGCTGATCATGGGAGCGTAGGTATGTGCGTGACCCATGTGATGTGAACTATGTTCGCCTCCATTATGTGTGGTTGTTGTTATTTGAGAATGATTCCTGAGATTCGAAATGTGTGGTCCTTATGTACGTGATGTACCAGGATTGGATAGCAGAGTATGTGTGCACCGCAGCTTAGTCTCGGGGTGCTAGTATTGTATATTTATGATGAGAATAATATACTGTTATTGAAATGAACTGTGATGTATAAATGTGAGTATCTATAATATCAACGTTTTTTAAAAGATAAAATGGAAGATCCCTAGTGATTAGAAGTACTAAAATGGGAAACTGTGTAGAAAAGTAAAACACTCTGTTTAAAATAAGATGTCGGGAATTAAATCGTGAATCGTATAGTAATGTTAGATTTTAAATTGGACCAGTTAGATATGGGCATAACTAGATTCGATTTCGGATACGCTAGGAGTGCACAGATAGTCAAAGGTGAGTATCTCATGTGAGAGCACGTCCTAACATGTATTTTGCATTCATTGTTTTATGTCATTAAAACACTTGCTATATTTTAAACTGTTTTCCACAATCGGGCTCTGACCCATTTGCTTTCAAATATATTTTCTTGTAAAAACCTTTAAGGTGCCCAGCCACAAGGACACCATGCATAGGAGTTCCATTCAGGTGACGTACTGTAGTTGCTGTGGAAGTTACAGGACCTTGACAGTAGACGCCTGCACTTTCGATCTTGACTCTATGTTATCAGATTTTTCTCATCTGTTGGGCATGTCGCCCCATTTCTCTTAGACACTTTCCTATTCAGTTATCTCAGATTTTGGGTTGTAATTAATTTAGTGATGCAAACTTAGTATTTGTTTATTCCTGTATTTGGATTGTTGGGAGGAGTATCCCTACAGATTCATTATTATTCCATGGTTATTATATTGTGACTATGTTGTGGTTGTTATGTTAGTGTTTCGTATTATAACTTATTGCATGTTAATCGGATTTAATTAAAATTGACAACTCATTTTTTAAATATTAGGTGGCTAGTAATTGTTAAAACGTTTTTCGACAGTGATGCTATGAACTGAACCAACTTGACATTTTGTATTAATTTAATAAAGGAGTAGCTACCCGGTATTTAATTAGTCGGGGTGTCACAGGTGGGTGCACAAACACATTGTGTGCGCATCCAATGTAACACATAGAAATTGTCCATGGAGCCGTGGGACTCCTGATTTGAGGATAGGACCTGAATTCAACAATAAGCACACTTAGGCTTAAAATGTGCTGAAGGAGGGTGGGAACCCCTAGCGTTACCCAAATGGTACCTCGAGTGGCACGAATAACTCGTGAGCACCTAACATAACTAATTGCAACCGATTGTACCGACACGGGATAACTGATTTGAAGATGGGACATGAATTCAAAAATAGGCAAACTTCGGCTTAAAAATCTATCACGGGAGATAGGCAACCCTAGAGGAACCTAAACGACACCTTAAACAGCCTGAAACACCTCGTGCGCATCCAACGTAGCACGTAGCTAGTGGACGCATAGCCGTGGGACTCTCAATTTTAGGGTAGGACATGAAATAAATTAAAAGGACACTCATGCTTGAAAACGGGTCGGGGGGCGGGTTGACGAGTACCCCCAACGGCACCCAAACAACATCGCAGTTGGCATGAACACTCGTGTATGTCCAACATAACATGTAGCAACCGGTCGCGCAGCCGCGGGACTTCCGGGTTGAAGATAAGACACGAATTCACAAACAAACACACTTATGCTTGAAAATGTGCCCCGGGGGTTGACCACCCACAGCGGCACCCAAATGGCACCACGGGTGTCAAAATCACCTCATTTTCATCCAACGTAACACATAACAATCGATCGTGCAACCGCTGGACTCCCGGTTTGAGTAAAGGACCCGAATTAAAAAACAATCACACTTAGGCTTGAAAATGTGCCGCGAGGGGGAAGCGGACCTCCAGTGGCACCCGAACTACACCGCGGGAGGCATAAACACCTCGTGTGTGTCACACTTTACATGTAACAACTATTCGTGCAGCCACGAGACTCCCGGTTTGAGGATAGGGCACGAATTCAAATACAGGCACACTTAGACTTGAAAACGTGCCGGGGGGTACCCCCAATGTCACCCAAACGGAATCGTGGGTGGCACGAACATCTCATGCTCATCCAGCGTAACACGTAAAAACTACATGTGTAGTCGTGGGACTACCAGTTTGAGGACAGGAACCAAATTTAAAATAGGCACACTTAGGCTTGAAAGTATGCCAGGAGGGATGACACCCCCACTGGCACCAAAACAACACCGCGGGAGAAACGAACACCTCATGAGCATCCAACATAACACGTAAAAACTTCCCACACTATCGCGGGACTCTCGATTTGAGGATAGTACCCGAATTCGAAACAGACATACTTAGGATTAAAAATGTGTCGGGGCGGGGCGAGCACCCCCAACGGCGTCTAAATGGAACCGCAGGTGGCACGAACGCCACGTGCGAGTCCAACGTAACACACAGCAACTGGTCACGTAGCAGTAAGGCTCCCAATTTGAGGATAGGACCCGAATTCAAAAACCGACACACTTAAGCTTGAAAATGTGACGCGGGGTGCGGGCACCCCAGCAGCACCTAAATCGCACCGTGGGTGGTACGAACACCTCGTGTGTGTCTTACATAGCACGTAAAAATCACCCGCACGCCTACAGGACCCCCGATTGGAGGATAGGAGACAAATTTGAAAACAAGCACACTTAGGCTTGAAAATGTCCCGCGGAGGTGCGGGCAACCCCAGCAGAACCGAAACGGCACCACGAGTGGAATAAACACCTAGTACGGGACAAAAATAACACATAACAACCAGTCGGGCTACCGCGGGACTCCCAATTTGAGGATAGGAATGGAATTAAAAAATAGGCACACTTAGGCTTGAAAATGTGCCACTTGGGGGGGGGCACCCCCCAGCGGCACACAAATAGCACTGCGTATGGCACAAACACCTCATAGGCATCTAATGTAACATGTAGCAATCATCCGTGCAGCTAGGGGACTCCTGATTTGAGGATAGGACACGGATTTGAAAACTGACACACTTAGCCTTTAAAGCGTGTCGTGGGGGAGCGGGAACCCCCAGTGGTACCCAAAGTGCACCACGAGTGGCAAGAACACCTCGAGTGTGTCCAATGTAATACGTAACAATTAGTCGTGCAATCGCAAGACTCTCAGTTAGAGGATAGGACCCGAATTCAGAAACATGCATGCTTATGATTGAAAACGTGCCGGCGGGAGGGGGCAACCCCAGTGACCTCCAAACCACACCGCGAGTTACACGAGCACCATGTACGCATCTAAGTTTACATGTAGCAACTGGTCGTACAACCTCGGGAATCCCTGATAGAGGATAGAACATAATTTTGAAAACAGACACACGTAGGATTGAAAACGTCCAGCGGGGGCGGGGACACCCATCGGCACCCAAACGGAACCATGGGTGGCACCAATACGTCGTGGCCATACAGTGTAACATATAGAAACTACCTGTTCAATCATGGGATTCCCGGTTTGAGGATAGGATACGAATTCAAAAATAGGCACACTTAGGCTTGAAAACGGGCCACAGGGGGATGGAATCCTCAACGACACCAAAACATCACCGTGGGTGCTATGAACACCACATGAACATCCACCATAACATGTAGAAATTTCCCGTGCAGTTGCGAGACTCCCAATTTGAAGATAGGAGCCGAATTCGAAAACATGCACACTTAATCTTAAAAACTTACCTCTGGGGGTGGGCACCCTCGGCACAACCTGAACGACACCGCGGGTGGCACGAACACCTCATACCCTTCCAACGTAATACATAGCAACTAGCCGTGCAACCGAAGGACAAAATATTTGAGAATAGGACCCAAATTCAAACATTGGCACGCTCAGGCTTGAAAATGTGTCGGGGTCGGGTACCCCTAGCGGCACCCAAACCGCACCGCAGGTGGCACAAACACCTCGTACGCCTCCAGCGTAACACGTAGAAACTGCCCGCATAGGTATACGACTCCCAGTATGAGAATAGGACCCATATTCAAAAAATAGGCACTCTTAGTCTTGAAAAGGGGGGCGGGCACCCCTAATGGAACCCAAATAGCACCGTGGATAGTGTCAACACCTCCTACTCATACAACATAACACTTTGCAGTCGATTGCGCCGATGCGGGACTCTCGGTTTGAGAATAGGGTCCGAATTCAAAAATAGGCACACTTAGGCTTGAAAATGTTCCGCGGGAGGGGGCGAGTACCCCAAACGGCACCGCGGGTGGTACAAATACCTCATGAGCATCCAACATAACACTTATCATAAGCCCGTGAAGCCGCGGGGATCCCATTTTGAGGATAGAATTCGAATTCGGAAAGAGGCACACTTAGGATTCTAAAACGTGCAGCAGGGAGGGGTGGCGGGCACCCCTACCCACACCGAAACATCACCGAGGGTGTCACGAACACCTCACATGCATCCAATGTAACACACAGCAATCACTAACGAAGTTGTAGGAATCCCGGTTTGAGGATAGGACACAAATTCGATAAAGGGCACACTTAGGCTAGAAAATAAGATGCGGGGGGCAGGAACCCCCAAAGGCATCCAAATCGCACCGTCGGTGGCACAGACACCTCAGGTGCATTCATTGTAAGACGTGATAATCATCCACATAACTATGGGACTCCCGGTTTGATGATATGACCCGAAATAAAAAAATAGGAACACTTAGGCTTGAAAACCTACTGCAGGGAGGCGAGCACCCCCAGCGGCACCGAAATGATAGTACGAGTGGCACGAACACCTCATGCACGTCCAACGTAACACATAACAACTGGCTGTGTAGCAGCGGGACTCCCAATTTGAGGATAGGACCCGAATTTAAAGATAGGAACACTTAGCGTTAAAAATGTGTCGCAAATTTGCGGGTACCCCCAACGGCACCCAAATGGCATCGCGGGTGGCACGAACACCTCGTTCACGTGTAATGTAACACATAAAACTGCATGCACAACAATGGGACCCCCAGATTGAATATAGGACACAAATTCGAAAACAGGCACACATAGGCTTTAAAATGTGGTACAGGGGGCAGGCACCCCTAGTGGTACGTAAACAGAACCGCATGTGGAATGAACTCCTTATGCATTTACAACGTATCATGTAGCTACCGGTTGCATGTCCATGGGACTCCCGATTTGAGGATAGGATATGAATTCAAAAGAAAGCACATTTAGGCCTTAAAATGTACCATGGGGGTCCGAACACACCTAGTGGCGCCCAAATGGAACAGCGGGTGGTACAAACACCTCATGCGTGTCCAAAAAAATACATAGAAACCAACCATGCAGTCGCATGACTCTCAATTTGAGAATAGAACTCGAATTTGAAAACAGGCACACTTAGGCTTGAAAGCGTGCCGCTCGGAGGCGGGCACTCCCAATGGAAACCGAACGACACTTTGGGTGGAACAAATACCTCTTGCGCATCCAACATAACTCGTAGAAACTTCTTGCACAGTCACGGGACTCTCAGTTTGAGGATAGGACCTAAATTAAAAAATAGGCACAGTTTGGCTTGAAAACATGTTACCGAGGGTCGGGCTCCTCAACGTTACCCAAACGGTACCGCAGGTGGCAAGAACACCTCGTGCAAATCCAATGTAACATGTTGCAACCAGTCACGCCAACACGGGACTGTCCTAAGGACACTAAAACCTGATGCTTTGATACCATCTGTGAAACCCCGCTTAATAAAATACCGGGTGAACAGTCCTATACCAAATTAAATAGGAATCTCATCTGGTTTATTCTTAGCATCACTATTGAAAACGTTTTATTTACTAGTCACCTAGTTTTAAATTAAGTTGACGTCAAATTTTATCATATGAATTAAATCAAACTCAACCAACATATTAGGAAACGAAATTAACTATTAAAAGAGGAAAACTAAACAAGCCACAAAATAAGTACAAGTGTTTGTCGAGCAACACCGACTACAAGAAAATCACAAAATGCAAGTATAAAAGAATACCGATACATGCCAAGACTGAATATAAAAGTACAAACTCAATAGTACAAATGGAAAAGTACTTATCTAAAGATAGAATGAGGAAAGCGTATAAACAAAGATCCCGCAGCAATCTACATAAGCTGCAGCTGTGCACCCTGTAGGAAGGATCAAGACTGGCGCACCTGTGGTAGGACACCTAAAAAGTTTTGAAAATATTTTATAGCAAGGGTTAGAACTCAAAACATTTGAAAATATTTAGCAAGTGGATTTAAATGCAAGAAGTAAATATGCAAATGATCTCCATATTTAAATTAGTGCCTTGAGTTTACCTCAACCCTCAACTAATGTGCACGCCTATCGAAACTATAAACGCCCCATCTAGCTAACCCTCCATAACTAGCCTTGTTTTATATAAATCTCACTATTTTCCACTATCCCAACTTGAGTGAGTGAGTATACATTTTATGGTTCATTAGTCACATTAGCTTATTCAAATCAATTCCTATTTAATGCTATATAACATTCTCAGAAGTTATATCCTTTACACCATTCATATCATGTATACGAGTTATAAGTTGTATTTCACACTAACTTATTTATATCCATAACCAAGTTGATACCATATAACCATTTTACAAGTTATATTATTTATACATTTCACACCATGTATATATATATAAATTTCCCGTATATAATTATGCACTATATATACGTATCATACCTCAACATTCACACGCATATCGAATATAAAATGCTATCAGCGAACGCATAGGAAACGTCCATAGTTCCCGCCGAAACTGTTTGCTCCATATCGTAACGGTTCCACCCTAAGTCACAGACGCTATGGCCTGGGGACTATACCCATCATGCTCCTCAAGCCAGGGGATTCACCCACATCGCTCAACCTCCTATGATAGCATTAATATATATTATTCACACAAATAATATATAAATCATATATGTACTACACATCGACGTATATAAAAATCCAGGCTATCAGAGTATTATGCCCATACCCAAGCCTAAAACAATTAAGTCTATGGTCCGACTTCATTTTAATTAATTAGACATTAATTCCCATTATCTTGGCGTAACCCCTTTCAAGTATTCCCGGACTTTCTATCTCTCGGTCCGAAATTCAATATTCTCAATTCAATGTTCAATTTCATCCAATTAAGTTCCCCCCGCTTAATTAACAATGTTTCAATCACTCAATCATAAACCTTAATCTCTCCAGTTTAATTAATTCTATAATTAATTCAAGGGTAATTAGTCACACCTATTAATCTAGGCAATCTCCAACAGAATAACAACTAAAAATATTTCTTAAAATTTGTCCCACGAATGTGTCCAAATTTTTAAAATGCCATTTTGGGGCATTTTGGAGCCGTTTTTGGAGAAAACGTATCCGAGAACAAAAATTAGAAAATGCAATTTTCTACAGGGCATAGCGGACATAATCGCCATTGGAGCAGTAAATACCCCAATTCTGTACAGATTTCTTCATCAAAACTTTTTAAGATTTATCTTAAATCCATACTTTTGTTATCACAAATCTAGCCCTAACAATTTCATCAATTCTCAAAACCCCTACATATTTATAACTCTCGTTAAAAGGAAATCCCCAATTTACTCAAGAACAAACCCTAGAATTCAATTGGATTCCACCTCTTTTAATATGAAAATGTAGATGGAATTTCATAATCACAATTTAAACCGCTTGCCTCAAATGAATATCTAAAGCTTTGAATGAAGGTGTTGAATTGAAATTGAAGCAATCTCTCCAAGATCCCCAAGTTCCTCTTCTCTTTGGCTCTCCCTTTAAGTTTTTTCCCTCTTTAGTCTTTTAATATTGCCTACCCCTTACCCATTTGGGATTAAATTATATTCATGTTTTTGGGCCTATGGGCCTTATAAAAAGGGTCCATACTCTCTATATGGAGCTCACATATGTTTAATCAGGCCCCAATATCCAATATAGGCATATAACCACTCATTTCAGGCTATTTCGACCCTACCGGACTCAATCGCGTACTTAAATCGCCATCCGGAATAAATTTCTAAAATTAACTCTCACCTGCTAACTTATTTAAATAATTCAGTTTGAAATATTTTCATTAATTAATTCTCATTAATTTACGACACAAGTGAATTACTAATTACCGGATTAATTAATTAAAAATAATAGCTTAGAAATTACGAGGTGTTACAATAGATCCTCTAATTTAAAAACTCTCCAAATCATAAATTTAATTTCTCCCACTAAAATAAATTATATTTCTCACAAAAGTAATTAAATTAAAAGTCCTCGAAATTACGGGGTGTTACATGGTTTTTAAAAAAATAATAATTTATTAACAGAGAAGAACAAATTTATTCCATCCATCCCGAATTTAGAATCTCTATCTTTTTTTTTTCATTTTTTTGTATATACTAAGGCTACACTAATTCAATTGCCAAGATTAATACTTGTTGAGTATAGTCGAATTTGATTCATTAAGTATATTCAAAAAAGAAAAAGAAAATGGCCTATTAGTTTTGGACAACACAAAAAAATATTGGATAGTTAACTTCGGATTTAGAGCGTATAATACTAATTCAATGTTCAGTTATTAAAATATGAATTTTTAATTTTGGACAACCCAAGAAAATAGTCAACATGTACTAATTCAATGTTTATGTACCAAACATTAACAAATAGAATTAACGGTGAAAAAAAATTTAAAAATTAAAAACAATGTAATCTTGAAACAATATAATAAACACGTAAAAGTATACCAAAAAATAAATTAAATTACATATTTTCAATCTGTATTTACTAATGGGTCATAAAGAGATGAAATTTCTTTCATTTAGTGTAACAAGTCATCATAGAATGATCACACGGTCGTCTCTAAGCGTACCATACCATGATAAATTCACATAACCGTGTATATCTTTCAATTAACAACAAAGAGGGAGTGATTTTGTCTTTTTATGTTAAAATTCTAAGCAAATAGAGAAATAATAAATTGACAGCAAGCAAAGCAACCCATCAAATACTCTTGAAATGAACAAGGAATTGACAGCAAGCAAAGCAGCCCATCAAATACTCCAACATGACTACCTAAGTAACTTTATTTGCATTGTTTTTTGAAAAATTTATATTTAACATTAACAAATTACGTCGATTATTTATTTTTTATTTATATCGTTAATTTTGGGAGCTTCGGGTTGTGTTCAAGTCAAGTTATCATGTTATGTAAAAAATTATAACCCCTAATTTTATTTTAGAGATATCGTGCCCATATAATTGTTGAGATTAGCGGGTGGCAATTTTTTACCTGACACGAAGTTAACAGGGTAGGGTTGACGATTTCTTAACACGAACCCGAATATGACACGACTTGCCAACCCGAATAATAAACGGTTTGGGTTAGTGTCAAAAACGTATAACTCGAAAATGATACGAATATACCCGTTTAATTCATATTTTATGGAGAATATATAAGGTGATTTGTATATCTTGATAAACATTGTATAAAACTCATGGAGAATTAATTGGATGATAAATTATTTATATGTTGTAAGTTTAAATTAATTAAATTTTAAGTTATTGTAGGCCTATGAGGGGTATGATCAGTTAAGAGAAAATAAAAATGTTTTTTTGTTTAACTTAATGAGTTATGCGGGTCAACCCGAACACGACACGATAATAAATAGACAGGGTTAGTGTTCGCTCATCCAACGCGATTAGTTAAATGGGTTGGGTTACAGTTGACTAATACTTAACACGAATCCGACATGACACGACTCGAACGCGACACGACGCACACGAATTACCACCCCAAAATGACCAACATCAGTCGAGCAACCATTTAGAACAGAGCTTGCCCAAATTGTACGTTACATAGTGTTATTTAAATTAGATAGGGAAAAATTAAATTCGTTAATGATATTTTAACTATAACTATTGTAGAAGTAAAGAATATATTAGAAGAATTTTCAAAAAAATCAAAGGCTTCAAATGACTTCTATTTTTATCCAACATTTGATATTTATTTCATGAAATTATTAAAAAAAAAAAGAATTTCATTTAAAATAGACTTTGTAGAAAAATAATGATTTATTAACAGAGAAAACAAATTTATTCCGTCCATCCCGAATTTAGAGTGTCGATCTGGGGTTTTTTTCATTTTTTTTGTATATACTAAGGATACACTAATTTAATGGACAAGATTAATACTTGTTGAGTATAGTGGAGTTCGGATCATTAATTATATTAAAAATAAAATGACCTAAGTTTTGGACAACCGAAAAAAATATTGGATTGTTAGGTTGAGATTTAGAGAGTATATTACTAATTCAATGTTCATTTATCAAACATTGTCCTCAAATACACGAAATATATCATAAAAAAATAAAGAAGAACATAATCTTGAAATGAGTTAATAAAAACATAAAAGTACATAATTGTTTTTTTCTAAAAAAATCAATATTTTCAATATTGCTTGCGTGTGTATCTTAAGAGAGAGGAGGAGATTATTTTTCTTATTTTGGGATGCAACGTCACCATAGAATAGATTTCTCACCATAGAATTTTCATAGCATTATAATTCACATAGCCATATCTTTCTTCCAATTAACATCAAGAAGTGACTTTGTCATTTTATATGAAAATTCTAAACAAATACAGAGAAGCAATGATTTTGTCCACAATTGACAGCAACCAAAGAAACCCATCAAATACTCTTACATTCAAGTCAATGAAACTTCCTTTTTCTTTGTAACCAAAAAAAAAAAAAAAACTTCCTTTTTCTCCATGCAACGCCAAGTCGTCTTGACTAAATTTGTTTTCTTTTGTTTATTATTAATCACGACTAACTTTGTTTTCTTTTTTTATTATTAATTATTCGATCAACATTACTTATAACCCATTCCTTTACACAAGATATTTTCTCAATTTAATTCTACCAGATTATAATCTCCTTGGCTGTTTGCGGATACTTATATTTCAAATTAATTCAAATTAAAAAATATACTATGCACTTTTAAAATCTAAAATGAATTGATTATGGATAAAAGGACATTCAACTTTATTTTTTTTTGTAGAAATAGATCATATTTTTTAAGTTGATTTTTTTAAATACAAATTTTATCCTTATTTACAAAAAAATCAAGCTTAAATCCCTGATATAGTTTTGGGACATTCAACTTTTCTTTTATAAAAATGGTCGATGTTTCTTTCATTCTTAATAAAAAATTATTCTTTTTAAATTATCGTTTTCTAAGTTTTTATTTTTTTCTTTTACAAATCCACTTCCTATTTTTTTTTTTTTAAATTTAGGTCTTTTATTAAAAAAAATACTAAGGCTACAATATTTTTAAATATTGGACCATGGATGTCATTCGGCTTCTTGTCCTTAGATTCTGACCATTGTTCCTCAATCGTCAACGTATAAAATCAAATTTGTTCTGTTTGTTTTTTTGGTTGTTTGATTTGTTTTTAATGTTTTGTATCCTTCATTTTTTCTTTTAATAAAAATATAATTACACTGCAATTTTTTTTTAGCATTACATTGCGAAAGGAATTAGTTGTGTTAACACTGTAAATTTAAAGCAAATATAATTTTGTAATCTAGTCGAGGCGTGATGATATATATATATTTGGCCAGGTAGACCTAAACTAACTTGGAGGGATATTATAAAAAAGGACATGATGTCATGTGGTTTAAATGAAGATATTGCGCTGCACATAATGGAATAAAAAAATAGAATTTATGTAGCTGATCCCAAATAATTGGAAAAAAACTTTGTTGAGTTGAGTATATATTTGATGGTACAATGTTAATTTTACACTCTAGCGAAGGATTAGTGGTGATGGGAGTTTTGATGATAAGAGGTTCAGTGACACTCTTAGTCCAATATTTGGATAGAAAGATTATTTGATATTTTTTTAAATAAAACACCTCATTCCAAGCCAAAAAAATGATACAAGATCTATAAAGAAAAATATAGGACGAGTTTTTTTTTTAAAAAGCATTTATCGAAATTAAGGACAAATAAAATAAAGACTACTTATATAAAAAGAAGTGATTGTCCTTTCGTGTGTAGACTATGGGTCTAACAAAATTAGAAAAAAGATGCTAAAGCAATGTATTTTAAAAAATCATTTTTGTTGTTGAATAATTTGAAGGTGAAATTTTACAACAAAATTTATTGTGTGTGACATAGATATAATGAAAATGTTAACTAGTATTTTTTTACATTGCCCCATAAAATATTGATGATAGTTACCAGTACAATACCTGTGTTAAGGTGTAATAATAAACCTAGAAACAAAACACATTAATTTGTTTATCAATTGAAGTGGAAGGAAACAAAATTTGAAAGAGTATTAATGTCATCAATTCCTTTATAGGTGAGATTCTACCAAATTATAATAATTAGTATAGTAGAACTAAGATGGCAGTTGGTGTTGTTAACTAGAACGTGGTTCAAGTTGATCTGTTACTAAATATATATACAACAAAGATTAAAGCACTCTTGTTCTCAATAGTTTTATTTATTGAAACAATGTAATCTTGAAATAATATAATAAAAACGTAAAAGTATACAAAAAAATAAATTAAATTAAATATTTTCAATCTGTATTTACTAATGGGTCATAAGAGACGAAATTTCTTTCGTTTAGTGGTAACAAGTCATCATAGAATAAACTTCTCGCTATCAAGACCACACGGTCGTCTCTAAGCCTACCATACCAGTCTATTTCTTGGAATCAGACCTACAATTAACAACAAAGAGGGAGTGACTTTGTCTTTTTATGTTAAAATTCTAAGCAAATAGAGAAATAATAAATTGACAGCAAGCAAAGCAACCCATCAAACACTCTTTAAATAAACAAGGAATTGACAGCAAGGAAAGCAGCCCATCAAATACTCCTACATGACTACCTAATTAACTTTATTTGCATTATTTTTTGGAAAATTTATATTTAACATTAACAAGTTACGTCGATTATTTTCTTTTTATTTATATCATTAATTTTGGGAGCTTCCGGTCGTGTTCAAGTCAAGTTATCATGTTATGTAAAAAATTATAACCCCTAATTTTATTTTAGTGAAATCGTGCCCATATAATTGTTGAGATTAGCGGGTGGCAATTTTCTATCTGACACGAAGTTAGCGGATTAGGGTTGACGATTTGTTAACACGAACCCGAATATGACACGACCCGCCAACCCGAATAATAAACGGTTTGGGTTAGTGTCAAACACGTATAACTCGAAAATGACATGAATATACGCGTTTAATTCATATTTTATGGAGAATATATCAGGTGATTTATATATCTTGATAAACATTGTATAAAATTCATGGAAAATTGGATGATAAATTATTTATATTTTGTAAGAAGTTTAAATTAATTAAATTTTAAGTTATTGTAGGCCTATGAGGGGTATGATCGGTTAAGAGATAATAAATAATGGTTTTTTGTTTAACTGAATGGGTTATGCGGGTCAACCCGAATACGACACGATAATAAATAGATAGGGTTAGTGTTCGCTCATCCAACGCGATTAGTTAAATGGGTTGGGTTACGGTTGACACGACTCGAACGCGACACGACGCACACGAATTACCACCCCAAAATGACCAACATCAGTCGAGCAACCATTTAGAACAGAGCTTGCCCAAATTGTAGGTTACATAGTGTTATTTAAATTAGATAGGGAAAAATTAAATTTGTTAATGATATTTTAACTATAACTATTGTAGAAGTAACGAATATATTTGAAGGATTTTCAAATAAATCAAAGGCCTCAAATGACTTCTATTTTTATCCAACATTTGATATTTATTTTATGAAATTATTAAAAAAAAGAATTTCATTTAAAATATACTTTGTAGAAAAATAATGATTTATTAACAGAGAAAACAAATTTATTCCGTCGATCCCAAATTTAGAGTGTCTATCTATTTTTTTTTCCAGTTTTTTATATATTAAGGATACACGAATTCAATGGCCAAGATTAATACTTGTTGAGTATAGTTGAGTTTGGATCATTAATTATATTAAAAATAAAATGGCCTAAGTTTTGGACAACCCAAAAAATATTGGATTGTTAAGTTGAGATTTAGAGAGTATATTACTAATTCAATGTTCATTTATCAAACATTGTCCTCAAATACACGAAATATATCATAAAAAAGTAAAGAAGAACATAATCTTGAAATGACATAATAAAAACATAAAAGTATATAATTGTTTTTTCTAAAAAAATCAATATTTTCAATATTGCTTACGTGTGTATCTTAAGAGAGAGGAGGAGATGATTTTTCTTATTCTGGGATGACACGTCACCATAGAATTGATTTCTCACCAAAGAATTTTCAAAGCATTAAAATTCATATAGCCATATATTTGTTCCAATTAACATCAAGAAGTGACTTTGTCATTTTATATGAAAATTGTAAATAAATACAGAAAAGCAATGATTTTGTCCACAATTGACAGCAACCAAAGCAACCCATCAAATACTCTTACATTCAAGTCAATGAAACTCCCCTTTTCTCCATGCAACGCCAAGTCGTCTTGACTAACTTTGTTTTCTTTTGTTTATTATTAATCACGACTAACTTTGTTTTGTTTTTTTAGGATTATTTTGAGTTTTTCCTTTATTTTATGACAAATTTTGCAATACACCTTCACTTTTCAAAAATTTTGCAATATACTCTCATTCTGTTAACTTTTCATCCAAACCATTAGTACTATTTATATTTTGTGTATTCCCCCACTTTTATGCCTAATTTCACGAAAGACCCCCATTTTTAAAAATATCGAAAAAAAATTATTATAATTTCAGATTAATTGCCATCTTTATATTAAAAAATATTTTTTTAAATATAATTTCACATTAATAAACTGTACCCAATATTTATTTATTTTATACAAAACATACACTTTTTATATAAAAAATCAAATTGTACTACAATTAAAAAAAGGTTTTAACTGTTTTCCATATATATATATATATATATATATATATATATATATATATATATATATATATAGAGAGAGAGAGAGAGAGAGAGAGAGAGAGAGAGAGAGATAATCGTTAAAATATTTTTCAACTAGGAAAAACTATTAAAATATTTTTTAAACAATTGAAAAATCGTTAAAACCATTACATTTTTTTTAATTTTTAAAAACATTTTTTTGTATAGAGAAAACAGATTTTTTTAATAAAAATGTTTAAAAGTTGTTTTGACTATTTTAAAAGTTGTTTTGATGATTTTAAAAGTTATTTTTTTAAATAAAAATTATTTTGAAACCTTTTATTAGAAAAAAAATTGTTTTTTCTATAAAAAAGAACTGTTTTTTTTTATAAAAAGATGTTTTCCTCGGAAAATTGTTTTTATATAAAAAAAAGTTATTTTTATTGCAAACAACTTTACATTATTAGACTTTTTTTTATTAAAAATTAAATTTGTGCTATTAAAAAAAACTACACTTTATTTATTAGTTTATCAAACAGTCTTTCATGTTTATAAAATGGTTAACTCGGTATACAAAATCGATTCTTCTATAAAGAAAAAACAATTTTTGATAAAAAAAACTTTTTTTCAAAGAAACTACTTTTTAAAACTGAAAAAAATGTAATGGTTTTAACAAATTTTTAATCGTTTAAAAAATATTTTAATAGTTTTTCCCAAATTTTATTTATTTTTTCCATTTTTTTTATTTTTGGACTTTTTATTTTTATTTTTTTTACATGGGAAATTTTGCAAAACTGGTAAAAAAAGTGGGGTGTAAATACAAAATGTAAATAGTACTAACGGTTTGGATGAAAAGTTGAGAGAATGGAGGCGTATTGCAAATTTTAAAAAAGTGGGGGTGTATTGCAAAACTGATCATAAAAGCGAAAGGGTAACTCAAAATAACCGTTAAAACCTTTTTGTAATTGTAGTACAATTTAACTTTTTATATAAAAAATGTATGTTTCGTATAAAATCAAACTTTATTTATATTTAATTTTTTAACTTTTTTCTATAATTAAATATTGGGTACAGTTTATTAATGTGAAATTATAATAAAAAAATATTTTTAATATAAAGATGGCAATTAATGTGAAATTATAATAAAAAAATTTCGATATTTTTAAAAATGGGGGTCTTTCGCAAAATTGGGCATAAAAGTGAGGGGAAATATAAATAGTACTAATGATTTGGATGGAAAGTTAACAGAATGGGGGTGTATTGCAAATTTTAAAAAAAGTTGGGGTGCATTGCAAAACTGGTCACAAAAACGGGGGAAAAACTAAAAATAACCCCTTTTTATTATTAATTATTCGATTAACATTACTTATAACCCATTTCTTTACACAAGATATTCTCTCAATTTAATTCTACCAGATTATAATCTCCTTACTGTTTTCGGATACTTATATTTCAAAATAATTCGAATTAAAAAATATATTATGCACTTTTAATATTTAAATGAATTGATTACGGATAAAGGACATTCAACTTTTTTTTTTTGTAGAAATAGTTCCAATTTTTTAAGTTGATTTTTTTAAATACCAATTTTATCCTTATTAACAAAAAAATCAAGCTTAAATCTCTAATATAGTTTTGGGACATTCAACTTTTCTTTTATAAAAATGGTCGTTGTTTCTTTTATTCTTAATAAAAAAAAATTATTCTTTTTAAATTATCGTTTTCTATGTTTTTGTTTTTTTCTTTTACAAATCCACTTCCTATTTTTTTTTGTTTAAATTTAGGTCTTTTATTAAAAAAAATACTAATGCTACAATATTTTTAAATATTGGACGGATGTCATTCGACTTCTTGTCCTTGGATTCTGACCATTGTTCCTCAATCGTCAAAGTATAAAATCAAATTTGTACTGTTTGTTTTTTTGTTTGTTTTATTTGTTTTTAATGTTTCATATCCTTCATTTTTTCTTTTAATAAAAAATACAATTATGCTGCATTTATTTTTTAGCATTACATTGCGAAAGGAGTTATTGTGTTAACACTGTAAATTTAAAACAAATATAATTTTGTAATCTAGTCAAGGCGTGATGATATATATATTTGGCGAGGTATACCTAAATTAACATGGTGGGATATTATAAAAGAGAACATGATGTCACGTGATTTAAACGAAGATATTGCGCTGGACAGAATGAAATGAAAAAATAAAATTCAAGTAACTGACCCCAAAAAATTGGGAAAAAACTTAGTTGAGTATATATTTGATGGTACAATGTTAATTTTGCACTCTAGCGAAGGATTAGTGGTGATGGGAGTTTTGATGATAAGAGGTTCAGTGACACTCTTAGAGCAATATTCGGATAGAAAGATTATTTGATATTGTTTTAAGTAAAACACCTCATTCCAAGCCAAAAAAATGATACAAGATCTATAAAGAAAAATATTGGACGAGTTTTTTTTTTAAAAAGCATTTATCGAAATTAAGGACAAATAAAATAAAGACTACTTATATAAAAAGAAGTGATTGTCCTTTCGTGTGTAGACTATGGGTCTAACAAAATTAGAAAAAATATGCTAAAGCAATGTATTTTAAGATGGTAAAAAATCATTTTTGTTGTTGAATAATTTGAAGGAGAAATTTTACAACAAAATCTATTGTGTGTGACATAGATATAATGAAAATGCTAACTAGTATTTTTTTACATTGCCCCATAAAATATTGATGATAATTACCAGTACAATACGTGTGCTAAGGTGTAATAATAATCCTAGAAACAAAACACGTTAATTTGTTTATCAATTGAAGTGGAAGGAAACAAAATTTGAAGAGTGTTAATGTCATCAATTACTTTAGAGGTGAGATTCTACCCAATTATAATAATTAGTATAGTAGAACTAAGATGGCAGTTGGTGTTGTTAACTAGAACGTGGTTCAAGTTGATCTGTTACTAAATTGATATACAGCAAAGATTAAAGTACTCTTGTTCTCAATAGTTTTATTTATTGAATGCTGCTACTTTTATATTTTTTTTATTTTAAATATCTATTATGATATCCACTCATTTACGAGATAATAAATGTGTGATCCTAAGTATCCAAATTTTTCTACGCTCCCAGACAAAATAAGAATGGAAATGCTTGCACCTCATAATTTGAACTTTTTGTTTCTAACTAAATTTCCACAATACTAAACAAAATTTGTGGAAATTCGTAACGAGCCTAAACGTAGTATGAAGGAAAAATATCTGTGCTATTTATATGCATGCATCCCCTGCATTACTGATCATCCTATTTTACAATCTATGAGTCCACACCCCAGTTTAGTAAGTAATGGAGAGAACATGTTTTCAATTTACTATTTTGGTGTTTTGGTTGAGTAGTTTCATGGCTTGTAATTCAGCCATCAAAATAACTAACTTAACCACCGATCTATCGGCCCTTCTTGCCTTTAAAGCCTATATTATAGATGCTCCTTCTAATATCTTAAAAAACAATTGGTCCACCACTACCTCCATTTTCAATTGGGTTGGTGTCTCTTGCGGCGTCCGCCACCAAAGGGTCGTGAGTCTCTCCAACCTAAAAAAATAAGCAGCACGACATGAACTAGCAAGCGAAACTTCATAAAACTTAATTTCAACAATGAACACAATGTTTGTCATTTCATGTCGAGTTTTAAATGGGTTGTGTTCGTGTCGGATAATAAAATACAAACTTCTGTTGTGTCGCGTTGGTGTTCAAAATAATTTTTTTGGGTCGGCGCGATATGACAATACAAGAGTTTTTTGGACATAAATGCGTCACGACACGACACGACACGACACGACACGACACGAGTTTATATTCTTTTTGCGTTACTCTTTTTTTTTTATAATTATTAACATACTTGCACTTTTTAATTACTGTTAATCAAATAGTTATTTTTATTTTTAATCAGTCCCTTAGTATTGTCAATTAAACTTCTACTTTTAATATTTTATTTTTTATTTTTAATCAGCCCTTCATTATGCATATACAATTTTATTACTTGAAAAGTTAAATCAGTTTTAAGTAATTGCTTTATTATTCAAGAATCTGAAAAGAGTAAATGTTTCTAAAGATGTTTAAGGGTTTTCTGGTCATGTTATAATATTTTGGAGTGCCTCAGTATAGAGGTGGAGTGGGATTAGCAGTACCCTTTTTTTTGTGTGTGACAAGAGGAAGGAAAAACATCTTCTCATCTCAACTTTGTATTCAACATCTTCTCATCTCAGAGAGCTATTTAGGATCGATTCCCCTAACAAGTTGATACAATTGGGGTTGCTTTGGGTCTAGAGTTAAAGATTTTCTAGTTAAATCTTCCTACTTCAGATTGTGACAGTTGAGTTTATTTTTAAGTTTAAGAATGAATTTTTAGTTTTTCTGAGAAGTAGAACTTATCTTTCCCATTTAGAGCTTTGTTTGTTTTGAGTGTGTAAAGATTACTTAAAATACTAAATTTGCCCAATCCAAGACTTCCAATGTTTGAGAATTCGTCCCACGTGGCAACTTATCCTGGCCGTTTAGAATGAGAGGGAACTTTTCATAATCCTAAAATTTCTCACTTCTAATATTATATAAAGACAAATTTACCAATCGTTTATTTCAAAAATATTTTCATTCAAAACTCTCTCAAAACCTTCTCAATCCAAAGTTATTTCTCTACCAAAAACAACTTTGAAAATATCCCTCTAAAGACTAAGGGCCCGTTTGGTTGTCCCAAAATTATAAATTGTCCATTTATAAGTTGGTCCATTTATAAATTAAATGATTCATCAATTGTCCCATTTTAGCTCATGTGTAAAACCTGAAATTGAATCATTTCACAAAAAACGTAAAATTTATCCATTCGAAACA
Source organism: Sambucus nigra (assembly GCA_949130495.1). Taxonomy (NCBI): domain Eukaryota; kingdom Viridiplantae; phylum Streptophyta; class Magnoliopsida; order Dipsacales; family Adoxaceae; genus Sambucus; species Sambucus nigra. The sequence goes on from CASBWL010000485.1 coordinate 2,992,876, forward strand.
AGAGTCACATAAAATGCATCATCCTCTCTCTCTTTCTCGCCCCTTCCCTCTCTCTCTCTGTTAATTTATATTTATTCATTTTTTCTCATAGAACCTTAACATCTTAACATCAATTTCAAATTACCAAACATTGCATAAAATTGGATTTAAACTCATTTCAAATCCGCTCATCTATAATTCACTAATTCGCAATGAACCAATTTATCTAATCAAATCATTTGCACAACTAAATAGGGCCTAAATGTTTCTCCATCTAAAAATGTCTTTTAAAAAGATACTACATTTGTTTCTATCTTTTGAAAAGTCTTGAAAAAAATTCTGACTCTAAATGTCAATTTCCCTAATGAAAAATCACTTTCTAAACAAGATAAAAACGATTCTCTCTAATAGTGTTTCGCTCTATAAGAAGTATTTCTCTTTAGACAACTTATAAATTGTTTTCTCTCTTTAAAACATTCTCTCTAAAATTGTTTTAACTTGTCAAACAAGATTGTCTCTATATTTTTTTCTTACTTTAAAACAATAATCACAACAACAACAATTGGTGATATTCGTGAGGCGTCTCTAATGTGTTGGTTTGTTTGTATATGGGGCCGGGTCAGCGACACTTTTATTAATGTAGATTGACATCTCACGAGTGTCGACAATTGTTCTCACTGCAGAAAAACTCCTCTAAAAATGTTTATCAGTCTAGAAATGGTTCTCTCCCAAAAAATGTTTATATAAAAACTATTTCTTAAAATGTTTCATTATCAAAAAATATTATTCACTGAAAAAAATACTATCTCCACATTTATAGAGAAAGAAAGTTCTTATGAGAAACATATTTGCTGACAATTATTTTTTGGAGATAAATATCTTTAGAGAGAACCTTTCGGATGAGAAACAAGTCTTAAAGATTTTTTTTACTTTAAAACATTTTACAGAGAAAGAAAGTTTTTCCAATAGTTCTAAAAAGAAAATCAATTTTAGAGAGATTTTTCACCAAGAAGGTTTTTTTAGGTGAGAAAGATTTTTGAGGGATTGTTTAGACAAATTTTTTTTAGGGAGAGAAAGGTTTTAGAGAACAATTTCAATGAAAAAATATATTTTTAGCAAACGAATTTACAGAGAACAATTTTGGAGGGAGAATTTTTTTAAGGATGTTTTCTTTAGAGAGAAAACACTTGAGAGTTTTTATTTATTTATGTAATAGTAGATTTTGCAAATAATGATTTCCACATATTCCATATAATTATTAATTCGTGCCTAGAGTTATAAAATTGTTATTATTCAGATGTCTGAACTATTATAATTGTCGTATTTTTAAAGAAAAATCGCAATTGCCCCTACTCACAACAATTTCTAAGTGTTGCAACTATTTATGAGAGAAAATAATCAAGTGTTAGAGACCTTCCTTTCATGACCACCTTTCCACTTCTCTTTCGTCTCTCCACCCTTCATGAAGCTCTTATTACTTTTCTCATCACTTGGAGAAGTCTCTCTCTATCTTAGAACCTCCATTTTTCCAAGAACTTAAACGATAGAGAAACTATATACTACACTACATTGATTCTTTTGGTTAGCTCTCGTCGATTATTCTTCTCAGCCTGATTACAGAACTTGGTTGAGACATTCTACGCGTCTTTTCACTTGTAATTCGTTATATTATCATTTCCTCAAGAGTCACTAACATCCCTTTCCTATTTACAACTTCATTTGCACATCAATGTTTCGCACAACGTAAAAGGCTTTTACTCGGTCCATGGTACTTAACAAACTGATTCCTAATGATATTGTACAGAAGTAGATACCTTATATAGCTATATCTCCTAACATATGAGTAATGTGTGGACACACTAATGAGTCCCACTCTAGTTTGTTCCAGTACCGTGCTACTTTATGAACCACATGGTCAAGATTGTTTGCAGTGTTAGGGGAGGATTGGGTTTCCCCTCGTTTCTAGGCATCCTCTTTGTACAAGGGTTTTTGGTTTCAAGAGAGGCAAGGATAAAGGTTTATTATGGATTTGTGGCATGTTTGCAATTCAGTGGGTGATTTGGTTGGAGTGTGATGCCAATGTGACCCATAAAGCCCCCAAATCCATAAGAAAGTAATTAATTGTTACATGATCAACTCAACAGCAAAACGGTAATAACTCTCTCTATAAAGATCCAAATGACGAATTGTTTAATGGCATATTCTTAGTTATAGGCCAAATTTTAGAACTTCACATTCATCTTTCTACATGTTCTTTGAACATAGTCTCTTTTGTTTTTTTTATGAGACTAATTATGTTATTTTTCCTAGGTTCATTATTAATTATTATACATGTAGCTATGGTTGGAGGGATTTTCCATAACCTCTATTTAAGTATAAAGAATGTATGAAGCAAAATAATTTATGTGATTATTGAAATTTTATAAAAACAAGTGTTTTTGTTCACCCTTGATCTTTGCTTTTTGGTAGATTTTATTTGGTGATGAGTGTTGATCCTTCCCTTTGGTGGATTCTTTTGAGTTTGAGTGTTCACTTGTTTTTCCTCCTCATTTTCCCTTAAATCTAGTGTCAAATTGGTATCAGAGCTTTGGCTGTGATGGCCAACCATCGTCGTTGTGGCCCAAATGTGCAAACACCGAAACGCAAACGAGACCTTCATGACGTTAAAATGGATTATTAAAGGAGACAAGTGCAAAAACTCGATCAACTTCTAGAATGTTATGAAGCTTCAGGACATGATGAGTCTCATGATACATTTGCTGATTAAAAAGCAAATGCAAAAAATAGGGAGTGATTTGGACTCCAATCGAGAAAGATATAAAATAATAAAGTTGGGGATCAAGTTGTGTATCAAATGGGGGGGGGGGGGAATTTATTTATAGAGGTGAGGGGGGCCTCCTAGTCTTTGTGTACACGCAGTTTAGTCTGCGAACGGTGTTCGATTTTAACATTTTCGGAGTCCATTTGGTAACCTTAGAAGGTGAGGGGGGCCTCCTAGTCTTTGTATGCATTTGAACTAACTAAAAAAATCAACATACAACTAGGGATGTCTCAATGTCAGGATGACCATTTGGTTTTTTCCCGAAAAATCAACATACAGTAGGATTTCCCGAGACTGCTCAGGTCGGGTTTAGGGTTTTTCCTGTATCAAAGGTTCGGGACCTCAGATGGGAACGAGGAGTGCATGGATTAGATTATGCACGACAAGAAAAAACTAACGGGATCAATTATGCATCTACTGTAAGGACAATTTGTCCATCATTATGTATATGATATGTCATACGCCGTTACAAGAATGATAGTTGAAAAGATCACATCGTCATCAACAAAATCCGAAGATCAAAAGAAGAAGGAATCTGATTTCTGAGGACCGGACCGATCCGGATCAGATAAAAGAACCAATCCGGTTCACCGGACCGATCCGGCTAAAGGGACCGGACCGATCCGCCTGCTGAGCTGAGACCAGTACAACCGGATCCATAGCGAACCGATGAAGGAAAAAGTTCCGAACCGATCCGATGACAACCAGACCGATCCGGTTTCAGAAAAAGAACCGATCCGACTTAACCGGACCGATCCGCCTAATCGACCGGACCGATCCGGCGAGGATAAACACTGCCAGATCGTGCAGCCGATTTTGTAGGGTTTCGATCCCTTATTTAAACCACGATCAACAGTTGGTTTTCTTAAGACTTTCCCACGATTTTCAGAGCATATCAACCCTAAAGTCTTCACCTATTGAGTCCTATGATTCTAGGTTTTTAGATTCACACATCTTCCATATCTTTGTGAATCAAGTTTGGTAACCCAAAGAACACCATTGCTGTTGTTCAACCCTTGTGAAGTGGACCGTTCCTTCCTCTTCATTGCAGCCCTACTAGACAGGGATAGTTCCAGTCGCCAACCCTACTGGAAAGGGATATTCCAGCCGCGACTACAGAATCCGATACCCGAGGGTAATTCTTAGTCAACCAGTATTTCATTGTAATCCGATTGTAAACCGTCTTTTACAAATTATAGTGATATACAAATGGTTTTGCCCCTGTGGGGAATTTTTCCTTAATTGCATGTGTTTGAATGTTCTTGCTTAGATTATCATCTTATTCAACCACATACTGCTGCATGTTTAGGGTTTGTTTAATTAAAATTGGTTAGGGTTAATTTGGGTTAAAAATGGTATTTATTATATTATTTCTTAATTGAACGCAAGCGCATACTCTCTCAAATTGGTATCAGAGCAGGTTACGCCATTATATTGCGTATTCCTTTCTTCCGCAATTTTTTTCTAAAGATATCAATTTTTGAAATAAATTGATTTTTGAAAAGAGCGTGTTCAAATGGAGAAATCATATTATAAAATGCCTATTTTTGACGGGTCAAATTATGCTTATTGGAAAGCCCATATGAGGTCGGCTTTAAAAGCCATTGATGAACGTGTCTGGATTTTGGTTGAACGAGGATGGACTCCTCCCACCGTGACGGTTGATAATGTGACCAACTTGAAACCTGACATTACTTGGACTGATGAAGAATTTAAATGGTCATCTTTTAATTCTAAGGGTCTAAGTGCTATTTCTGGGTCTGTCACACCTGATGAGTTCAAACGCATAATGACGTGCACCACGTCAAAAGAAGCATGGGATATTTTGCAACTTACCCATGAAGGAAGAAATGATGTTAAAGAATCGAAACTGCAAAATTTAACAACTCAATTTGAAACCATCACCATGCATGAAAATGAATGTTTTGATGAATTTTATGCTAGGCTTTCTGACATTGTTAATACTAGCTATAATCTTGGTGAATATATTCCAAATGCTAGAGTTGTTAAAAAGATTCTTCGTTCCCTTCCTAAGCGTTTTATACCTAAAGTCACTGTGCTAAATTCCTTGGGTAATTTAAATACTCTAAAATTGGAAGAACTGGTAGGAGATTTACAAACTTATGAAATAGACATGTTTCCTAAATCTGCCAAACCAAAAGATAAGGGAATTGCCCTTAAAACCCAAGAGAGAAAAGTGAGGGGTCGGCAAGAAAGAGAGTCGAGTCATCTAGAAAGATAGAAACGTCTGATTCTGAATGTGAGTTTGACATAGATGATTTGGCCTTATTTGCTAAAAACTTCAAGAAAATTCTGAAATTTAAGAAAAATGGGAATTTCAAAGATAAAAAGAATTTTCAGAAAAATAAGTTTGAAAAGAAAGATTTCAAAGAACCCCCTAAAGACAGTGAGAGGTGTTTTGAGTGCGACGGAAAGGGACACAGAGCGTTTGAGTGTGCCACTCGTCTGAATAGGGAAAAGGGTAAAGCTGTCCTAAATGCTACCCTTAGTGACGACAGTGAGGTCGAGTCGGTGGACTCGGGAGATGAGTCACCGCATGAGCGTAACTTCACCGCGTTCATGGCTAGTCATGTGAGTACTCCTAGTGCATCTCACGACGATGAGATTGCTACTTCACAGGGACACCTCGACAGCGAGAGCGAAGAGAGTGAGGGAGAGGAGGAAGGTAGTGAGGACGATAGTAACCTTCAACGCGCGTACGCTGAGTTGTATAATGAATCATTTAAAACTAAAAAGCGTAACAAAGCCCTAGTGCTTAGGATCACTGCGTTAGAAGAGGAGTTAGGAGAAATGAGAGAGAGAGAGTCCTCCACCTGCACCGCCATGAGAGAGAGAGATTCTGCCTGGGTTAGTAAAGAGAATTTGCTTAAAGAGAGAGAGAGCAGTTTTGAGAAAGAGAAAGCGAACTTGACTAAACAAGTGGCTAGTCTTACGAGTGAGCTCCATTCCTCCCTGGAGACTCGGAAGAAACTTGAAGCCCTTGTTGCCCAGCTTACTCATGACCTTGAGAGAGCTAGGAAAGTCAAGGTACAAATCGAGGACAGATCTGGAAAGATGGGAAAGATGCTCCTCGGTCCCGCTTTAGGTTTTGGTGACAGGCAAGGAATAGGCTTTGATGGTGCCTCCACGTCCCAAATTGCACCCGGTCCAATTCCTGAGTTTACTACGACTCCTTATGGCCGTCATAAAAAACCAAGAAGGAGAGTTCGACCAAGAAAAGCAAACCAAGGTCCTCCTAATACTGTGCCCTTTTGCTCCCATTGCAAAAGAAATGGACACCTTAGGGATGATTGCTATAAGTTAGGTCGGACACGACGTACGTTTGCTCCACCACATCAGACTGATGAGTTTGCCAGTCTGAGAGAGCGTGTTGAGTCTCTAGCCGCCACATCTCAGAGTTTTATGGAGGAATTCCGACGGATGACCTTACCATCAATGAATGCGCCCCGCATTCCGGCTAAAACCAACAACAACAAGGGAATACAAAAAGGTACCTATTCTTGGGTTCCTAAGAAAGAGAAAAAGGCCCTTGTTGTTCATGTTGCTCTCAAAACACATAATACCTCTCAGTGGTATTTTGACAGTGGATGCTCCAGACACATGACAGGTGATGCCTCATATTTTACCCATCTTGAGGATTATAATGATGGGAGAGTCACCTTTGGAGATGGTAGCAAATCTAGCATAGTTGGATGAGGTACAGTAGAGTTACCAGGATTTCCAAAGCTAGAGAACGTGCTGTACGTCAAAGGTTTGAAAGCAAACCTTCTTAGCATCAGCCAGCTGTGCGACGATGACTTTGCAGTAAAGTTTGACCGGGAAGCTTGTAAGGTCTATAATCAAGCCGGTAAACTATTAGTGCAAGGGGTGAGGACAGAGGATAACTGTTATGGGACTGAGCCCAAATCCTCACTTGTCTGCAACAACGCCACGATCAATCCTATGGATCTGTGGCACCAACGTCTAGGTCATGTGAACGTTAGAGACTTATCTCGTTTAGTCAAAAAGGACCTAGTACGTGGCTTACCATCACTTGGAAAGCCAACTTCCATGATTTGTGGACCCTGTCAGTTGGGAAAACAAATCCGTAGCCCTCATAGGATGTTGAATTCCATTACCACTTCTCGTGTTCTTGAGTTGATTCACATGGATCTTATGGGTCCTACTCACACGGAGAGTCTAGGTGGTAAGAGATACATTCTCGTGATGGTGGACGATTTCTCCAGGTACTCCATTGTAGGTTTTCTGAGAGAGAAATCCGATGCTGTAGAATTTTTAACGACCAAGTGCCGTGTCCTGCAAAATCAACACGGTGTCACTATTAACAGAATACGTAGTGACAACGGCAGTGAATTCACAGAAGCAAAGGTAGATCTTTACTGTGATAGCCTCGGGATCAAACATGAGTTTTCTGCTGTGAGAACTCCTCAGCAAAATGGGATTGTTGAGAGAAAGAATAGAACGATCCAAGAGATGGCTAGATCTATGCTTCTAGGTCGTAAAGTTTCTAGGAGATTTTGGGCAGAGGCAGTGTCTACTGCATGCCATACGGTGAATAGGGTGTATCTGCGTCCACACACACTTCACACTCCTTATGAGTTGTGGACTGGCAAGAAGCCCAACCTGGCATATTTCTGTTTTTTTGGGAGTAAATGCTACATCCTACGGGATAGAGAGCAATTAGGAAAGTTCGACTCCCGGAGCGACGAGGGAATATTTCTAGGATATTCATCGAACAGTAGAGCATACCGGGTTTTTAACCTGAAGAGCTCTAAGATTATGGAATCAATAAACGTCACCGTGCAAGATGACGAACCTTCGACGGCTATTGATCCTAATCTTCAGTGTGAGAATGAGGATTGTTCTGACAGTGATTTACTTGTTCCTCTCTCACGCTCTGTGGACCCTACTCCTGTGATAGGGAACACACCTGCTTGGGTTCGCAAGAGTCATGATCCTTCAGCCATTGTTGGCGATCCCACTCTAGGGGTCAAGACTCGTGCTCAACTAGAGAACGTTGTTAGTCATCATTTCTACACGTCCAAAGTCGAGCCCAAGAACCACAAAGAAGCACTCAAAGATGAACACTGGATATCTGCTATGCAGGATGAGTTGCTTCAGTTTAAGAAGAACAATGTCTGGGAACTTGTCCCCCGACCTAGTGATACTAATGTTATTGGTACCCGGTGGATTTTCAAGAATAAAATGGATGAAAATGGTACCATAATCAGAAATAAGGCTAGGTTGGTCGCTCAAGGCTACACACAGATAGAGGGTGTAGACTTTGGGGAGACATTTGCTCCTGTTGCGAGGCTTGAGTCCGTCCGTCTTCTACTCGCCATCACATGTCATCTGCGCTTCAAGGTATATCAGATGGATGTCAAGAGTGCCTTTCTGAATGGCATTCTACAGGAGGAGGTTTATGTGGAACAACCAAAAGGGTTTGAAGACCCTAAGCACCCTGATCACGTCTACTATCTGAGGAAAGCCTTGTATGTTTTGAAGCAAGCACCCCGTGCTTGGTACGAGAGGCTTACTTCCTATCTCTTAGCTCGTGGCTTCAAGAGAGGGGGAGTAGATATGACGTTGTTCGTCAGGAGAAATGACGGTGCTATTTTGGTTGCCCAGGTCTATGTGGACGACATAGTCTTTGGATCCACTTGCTCCCAGCATGCTCACCACTTTGAGGAGGAGATGAAAAGTGAGTTTGAAATGAGCATGGTTGGTGAGCTTACATTCTTCCTTGGTCTCCAGGTTCGTCAGCTAGAGGATGGGATGTTCATCTCTCAATCCAAGTATGCTAGAGACTTAGTGAAGAAATTTGGTTTAGACTCCGCTAAGCATGCTCGTACACCTATGAGTACCACTACCAAGCTTAGTAAGGACACTTCAGGCAAGGACGTAGAGCAAACCTTGTATCGGAGTATGATAGGCAGTCTTCTCTACTTGACTGCTAGTCGTCCCGACATTACCTTTAGTGTTGGAGTCTGTGCGCGTTATCAGGCATCTCCTAAAGAGTCACACTTACTCGCTCTAAAACGTATTATCAAATACGTGAGTGGGACTCTCTCATACGGTATTTGGTATTCCTTTGATACCGATGACCGTTTGTTCGCCTATTCGGATGCTGATTGGGCCAGAGACGTAGATGGATGTAAGAGCACTTCGGGTGGGTGTTTCTACTTTGGTTCTGCTCTTGTCTCTTGGTTGAGCAAGAAGCAAAACTCCATCTCTTTGTCCACTGCGGAGGCTGAGTACATCGCCGCCGGGAGTTGTTGCACGCAACTCATGTGGATGAAGCAAATGTTGGAGGATTATGGGATTTCACAGGACACCATGACCATTTCCTGTGATAACACGAGCGCGATACACATATCCCGCAATCCTGTCCAACATTCGCGCACAAAGCACATCAGGTTACGCGAGCACTTTATACGTCAGTTAGTTGAAGAGAAGGTCGTAACCCTGAGTTTTGTTCCTACCGACCGTCAGTTAGCCGATATTTTCACGAAACCTTTAGATGCCCTTAGATTTGAGAGTCTTAGGAAGTCTTTGGGGATTTGCACATTTGACTGAGGGGTTGGTCTATGTCTAGAATATGATGCTTCTTCATGATCATATCATATGCTTCCTATTGCTAGTCTATTTTATATGTACCATAGATTTGTTGTACAGCTTTTATGTATTTTTATTATTCTTTGAAAAAATACAAAAAGATTCTCTTTTTCGAAAAATTTTGAGAAAAAGCACAAAAAGATTTTATTTTGATAAAATTTTTGAAAAATTCAAAAAGGAGATTTTCCTTTTATGGATGAGCATTTAAGATAGCCAAGTCACAACTTCATTCCATATTTCCATGTGACTGTTTGATAGAGATTTGAGAGGCTACATCATTTCATCCATGTGCTTAACATTGATTGGAGTTCTTGAGATGTAATTAGTGATATTTCCTACATGCTTGACTCCTATATCCTTTATTGCACACATGCACGGCTATATTTGATTGTTGCACTTGTCAATCTCATGTTGGCTTGAGTGTTTCCATCTCAATCCTGTCTATACAATGTATAAAATGCGATAAAACTTGACAAGATTGGATTGCATGTTAAAACCGTTTTGGTGAGACTGTGTGATAATTTGCATAACGGGGAGGGGCTGCGAAAGTTGATTTTTATCCTTTGCGCAAAAGCCACCGTTAAAAAGGACCTAAAAAATGGAGGAATTGTAATATCCGAGGTCCTAAGAGGTTAAAAGAGCCCGAAAAAAAAAATTGAATGCAATAAAAACAAATTCATGCCAATTATGGGCGATTTAGGTTTCACCATCAATTCTCCAAAGTTTGAGAATTTAGTATACCTCTCTTCAAAATATAAATCTGAGGGAGTTTGGTTGGAGATTGAAAAACGGGTTTGCACTTCCTTGAAAGTCCTGAAAAAGCATGAAAATCATTTTGGACGTTATTGGTGTAGAAATCACTTTGAGTTTTGATTTGTAGATTTGATATAGTCAATGTCTTATATTTCCAATCTTTTACACCAAAGGAAGCATTTGAGTTAATTCGTTAGGAATATCCAATATTCATCGTGCACATATGTCATGTTTGTATGCATTGATTTTCCTATCGAATTGTGATCACACCCATTCTCTTACGCTATCACCGACTTGGTTGTTTTATGTTCATTCATGGTGTGATTTTATGCCTTGTGTCACCCCGCTTCTTGATTGCTTGATTTATTTCTCTCATTTATCTATTTGGGGACATCATAAAAAGGGGGAGAATGAATTATCTGATTATGGGGGAGTTTTGAAATTCTGAAAATAGTTATATATGCTTATGTTTATCTCATTTCAAACTCGATACGTCACTTGGTATTTGCTTTATCTCATGTGTGTAGGTACATCTTTTGATAATCCCATGTTGCACACCCTGATGAGAAAAGCGTGAAGATTCCTGAAGAATTGAAGAACAAACGATGCAGCCTTTATCAGTTGTACCTCTTTCAGTTTTGGGTTCATGGAAGGGTAGATTTGTATAGGCATTGTTTCATACTTGATAATTCGGATTTTTTTATGTTTGTTCCGGCATAGACATAGGGGGAGATTTGTAAGGACAATTTGTCCATCATTATGTATATGATATGTCATACGCCGTTACAAGAAGGATAGTTGAAAAGATCACATCGTCATCAATAAAATCCGAAGATCAAAAGAAGAAGGAATCTGATTTCTGAGGACCGGACCGATCCGGATCAGATAAAAGAACCGATCCGGTTCACCGGACCGATCCGGCTAAAGGGACCGGACCGATCCGCCTGCTGAGCTGAGACCAGTACACCCGGATCCATAGCGAACCGATGAAGGCAAAAGTTCCGAACCGATCCGATGACAACCAGACCGATCCGGTTTCAGAAAAAGAACCGATCCGACTTAACTGGACCGATCTGCCTAATCGACCGGACCGATCCGGCGAGGATAAACACTGCCAGATCGTGCAGCCGATTTTGTAGGGTTTCGATCCCTTATTTAAACCACGATTTGCAGTTGGTTTTCTTAAGACTTTCCCACGATTTTCAGAGCATATCAACCCTAAAGTTTTCACCTATTGAGTCCTATGATTCTAGGTTTTTAGATTCACACATCTTCCATATCTATGTGAATCAAGTTTGGTAACCCAAAGAACACCATTGCTGTTGTTCAACCCTTGTGAAGTGGACCGTTCCTTCCTCTTCATTGCAGCCCTACTGGACAGGGATTGTTCCAGCCGCCAACCCTACTGGAAAGGGATATTCTAGCCGAGACTACAGAATCCGATACCCGAGGGTAATTCTTAGTCAACCAGTATTTCATTGTAATCCGATTGTAAACTGTCTTTTACAAATTATAGTGATATACAAATGGTTTTGCCCCTGTGGGGGATTTTTCCTTAATTGCATGTGTTTGAATGTTCTTGCTTAGATTATCATCTTATTCAACCACATACTGCTGCATGTTTAGGGTTTGTTTAATTAAAATTGGTTAGGGTTAATTTGGGTTAAAAATGGTATTTATTATATTATTTCTTAATTGAACGCAAGCGCATACTCTTTCATCTACATATTTCTCTCAACATGGTCCGACAATTTAGACCCTCGGGAGATGTATGTGTGTCATTTTAAGGGTCGAAAAGTGCTCCGTCTCGAATTTAGGATTCAAAATAGTTTCTTGTCATATTTTAGCCTCCTGACCTCATCCCAAAGGTCAAAAATGGGTTTTGGTAACCTTAGAAGGTTGTATAATTTTTCGGGGGCTGACCGGGTCATTGGGACTCTGATTAGGGTTTGCTCGTACGAAAGTTATTTCGACCTCAGATAGGGAAGAGACATGAAGAAATTAGAATGTACAAGATGAGAGGAAGCCAATGGGATTAACTGGGCACCTCCCGGTGATGGTATTAACATTAAAAAATAACATGATCTTAATTTAATAAAGCCAAGGTAACAAAACTTTGATAAGAAATCTATCGACCTTAAAGAATTTCATACCTTGTGGATCTTGTAGGGGATCCGTACAAATGAGAAACTGGTGAGGATGATGAATAATTGAATACCTTTGATGTTTTGGGGTATGAGACAACTTAAAGCTTGGTGGGTGGTCACCAAAAAGGCTTGAACAAGAAGAAGACTTGAAATTTTTGGGTCTCTCTCTCCTCCCTCTCAAAATTTCATGAATAGCAAGAAATCTAGGGTTTGCCTCCTCGTGTCCTTTTATATGACATAAGAAACTATAATCCAATTTGAAGAGATATATAGATTGATATTGCTTCTAATTAGGGTCTATACTGGCGACCCAAGGCAAATAAACAAATTGGATACTAAATAGAAATAGGAAACTACCAGTTAGCCCTTGTAATTGATTTCCAATTTCTACTTAATTATAATTAATTACACTATATAATTATAATTAAACCACAATTTAGTTATTTAAAAATATCATTAATAAGGAGGCCTTATTTGTAATTTTGATTAACACGTAATTTAATTCCTCGCATTAAGTTACAAAGACCTATAAGTGAAATTAAATTTACTGAAAATTCAATTTCATTAACTTCTTGTAATTCCTTGATACTGAACTTAACTTATTTGATACTTAGCTCAATTATCAATTAAGATAACTCATTACGTCGGTATTATTAATAGAATAAAAACTTATAAGTTCATCAATGGGATAATATAATCGAGTATACTAGTTTATTTTCTAGATGAAAATTTGTTTGAAATATAATACCAATGATGTCATCACAATTAACTGTCCATCTTAGAGGGTTGCAATAAAAAAATAAATCTTACCCATTAGAAAATCAAAGAAATAACTATTCGGGCATCCCAACACTTAATATTATTAGGGATTAATAATCTATGACCCTTTACAAAACATGAAATCTTAAAATTCGAAATAAAATAAGTCTTTACACATTAATTTCATATTGGTCTTGCTCAATACGTTCTTATCGTGTCTATACAAAATACTTTATACAATCAAACAACTTCCAGACCTATGAACTAGAGTCTGTGGTGAAGATTAGTCACTGAGATTGAACATGCACTCATACCCAAAGGAAGCCAATTCTTTCTAGGTTGTGTATTGATTCAATTGTGAAAAAACTGAAATTTCAATATTTCGTGAGCATTCCAATCATACTCACTGGAATTCCTACACAATAAGGAAATATGTAAACATTATTACAAATGATTCACAATTAATATGGGCAAAGCCAAATTTTTATTACAAAAATAATGAATGTCTTTTATAATAATTAAAACCAAATTGAAAGTACCATGGGTTGAAGATTAACCCCAACATCCGCAGACCTTTTGTCAAGGGAATACCGTTTAGGCTCCTTAGAGCGACCAAGGTGTCGTTCCGATTGTCAAAAAGTTCTCCACCTCGTATTTAGTATCCAGGATAGTTATTTGACTTCTTTAGACCTCTAGATTTCATCATAGAAGTTATAAATGGGTTTCAGGAACCCAATAAGGTCAGAGTGTTTTATGGATGTTTCCTAGCTCACCAGGGCTCTGATTTAGGGTTTAACGAGTTTCACGTTGGAAAACCAATTTTAGAGTTGAGATAGTTCAGGGAGTTCTTGTTAGAATTTCCATGGCTTGAGGGTGAGAGTGTTTAAGTTAGTTGGACCAGGAGTAGCGAATCGAGGTGAGTACATCGAGTATGACTTGGAAATTATTCAAAGGTATGGAATTGCACTGACCACTCCATTAAGCAACTCTTAATGAAACAACTTTTGTTAGTCTCCTGAATGACACCCATGCCCACCATTGCTCGAACCAACACCGTATTCATCTCAATCTGCATGTACTTTAATCCTCTTCCAACCACGAGTTACTTTTCTCACTAAATAACATTGAGAAGTTTGATACAATTAACACGTGTAGGTTCTTCGATGTCTTTACCATGTCAATCTTCAACCACCAAAGCATTTAATTTCTCCTTCTCCGAGTAATTCGTAGCTGAGTGTAGGCCCTCACAAATGAAACAATCATTACCCTTGGGGAAATCCTTGTCCTTGGGCTATTGAGTCAAATTAGATGAACTAGAACCATCAACCTTCTTCTTGTCCTTCAACTTCTTTTCCCCCTCCTTTCCCTATTTGGATTTTCCATCTTCCTTCAAAGAGGGGTTGGTTTGAATCCTAAAGTCCATCAATGCTTTGACAACAGTCATAAACGCTTGCAAGTCCTTGCAACCTTACCTACATAACTCAACCTAAGCCTAATTCTAAAGACCCTTCATAAAATGGGACAACTTATCCTATTTAGCCATATATTTGAAGTCAAGCATCAACGATGCAAATTCCTTTCCTTAACATACCTAACTAAAGAAGTATGCTTAATATAGTCAATCTTATTTTAGTCTTGCTAAATGGTGTGGGTAAGGAGAAACTACTCAATAATCTCTGAAACCAATGAATCCGTCATTAAGTTCTAATAACGAGACATATCCTTTGTATGTGCGTACCACCATAACTTTACATCACCGGATAGAAACATTATAATAGTTTGAATTTTATGAATAAGGCTCTGTGGACAAAAAAATATAGTTTTAGAAATTCCAGAGACCAACCTATAATTAAATTTGGAAGTTTTAAGGTTAAAACAAGAAATTAGGAAAAATTGACAGGTCAATTGACCGAGAGTAGACTAGATCGATCGAGATTAGGTAAGATAAGGTCAAACTAGTCAAATGGTGATCAAATGGTTGAGGATAAAATTTGAGGATCTTGATCGATTGAGACTAATCACTTAGATTGATTAACGGTATAATCATGGCACTTAATATAAAATTTAAGGATCTCGATCGATCGATCGATCGACGGTGTAAATAATTCGGATAGATGAAGCGAATTAAAGAGCAGACCAAGAGACAACTCTGTGCTCTTGATGATTGACATTATGGATCTCGATCGATCGAGGCAGTATTATAAATTGCATGACAGAATCTCTAGAATCCTTATTTTAGCACAGAAAATCTCATTTCTATATATTTTCACGAATTTTCTCGTCCATCTTCCTTCTAACATATCTCAATCACATGGTCTCTAATTTTTAATCCGTTTTTACCTACAAACTCGTCACAACGTGTACTTTAACTTAACATGTTAGTTTTTTAGTTTACCTATAGTTGTAATTAGTCTAACCATCGACTCTAGAAAGGTTATATACCTAATATCTTTTTATGCCTTTATCACATGTAATATCTAACTATATATAGGATGCACGAAACAAATAGGACGACGTACTACCCTTTATTTAGATATACCCCATGGGTTTTAAGTAAGCATACTTACAAAAGACAAGTGGTCTACCGTATCGTTACAAGGAAAGACAAGAGATTAGTTAAAATTGTTTCATACGACTCATGTTGTATTTTATGCTTTCAATTTAATTGACTACATAGTAGATTTTAAATGGATATTAGTGTCACTTAAATTAATATAATTAATTACAGAGAAATAAGCATGTTATGATAGTAAATAGTAATGGAATACCACAATTATTATTTTATGGTGCTAATAAATAAAATGGGATACACTGGCACACTTGATGCAGTTATAGCAGTATACCCATGTTATTATTTAAACTGGATAAAATGATAGTAATGGGACATCGATTGCATGCTTATACACACACCACTATGGGTTTGGATTTATGTTATTGTTTAGTATGCATTGCACTGTGAACGAACATTATTATGGTCGCATAAATAAATATCTATGGGAGACTGGAATGTTTTTGACGTTTAATAGGAAGGTCCTGATGCCCATATATAATATTCTATATTTCCAGTACTCGCCTTCAGTTATTGATCAGTTTATTTACTCCTGATATTTGGGGAGGGATGATAAAAGGACCATGGAAGGGTTAATGCACCCTTTGGGCGAAATTCCTAGAACCTCATATGGATAAATGCGACAGTTACTCAGCACCTGCGATGCATTATACTCGGGAGATCGAGTGTTATGTCATGGTATTATTCTAATATATGGGTTGGACCATAAGCAGTATATCAAGGACCTGCAGGATACCTGAGTATTGACTGATATGTCACGGTACGGGATTAGACTCATGGATTTCATGGGAAAGGAATATATCCTTTTATTATACGCACACATGCATCATTAAATTATTGGTTTAGTTCATTTGATTTGGTTAACTGTTATATCTCATAAATAATTGTTTCAAATTATCACTTGCGGAGCATTCGACTTACATCTCTTTATGTGTTAACCGTGTCGGTACCTACAAAGGGAAAGGAAAGAAAATGGATGGCCAGGGTTCATATTTAGATCATTCATTGCTCTCGTTGTTTTCAATATCTCTACGAAAATATTTGATTGTTTAGTAAACATGTTAACTAGTATAGTTGGACTATTTTTCTTTATATTTTTTATTAGCAGGATCATTATATGCTGCTTATTCCCTAAGTATGTACTATCTCTACCTATAGATCTTTTTTTATTGAGATGTACCTGCAGACATCCCATTCTAGGACCCTCCTAAGTCATTCCTTAGGTCCCTAGAACCTACCCATTCCACACAAACCCTAGGTCATACTCCAAGTATCGATCTAGTGGCCGTTAGGCGCTCCCGGGCCCCATTTGACTTCGGCTAACTTTAACATCAGAGCAAAAGATCGATGAATGTCTAAAGAAATAAAAATACCCTTTCCAATGGTCCGCCTCTGTGCGAATCGGCATAACGGTTGGGACGAATGGACCATTTTACTACCAAAAATCGATCTAGAGGCCATCGGGTGCTCTCGAGCTCCAATTTGACCCCAATCAACTTCAACATCAAAATGAAATCTCAATGAATCCTTAATGGAATTAAAACCCCTTTCCAATGGTCTGCCCCGTTCACGAAGCAACATAAGGATTCGGACGAACAGTCCGTCGTCATCCAAAAACGGGTCCGAAGACTCCAGGACGCTCCCGAACTCCGTTTGACCAAAGTCAACTCTTCGTCTCGATCGAGACTGAATGAATCTTTGAAGGGTACAAAATACCCTTTCCAACGGTCCTTCCTGTGCATGAATCAGCCTTATAATACGGACGAACAACCCATTTTACTCTGATAGGTCACCGGACGCTTTCGGGCCCCAGTTGACCAATGTCAACTCTCTAAACCGAGCAAAGATCTTTGAAATATCAAAGTATGTCTCATAAACTTTCCAAGGTCCTCCCCATACGCGTTAAATGGTTATCCGTATCGTAACCATAACCTTTTCTTACCTCCGAGAACAACAATTCATTTTATCATTTACATGAACAAAAGGATTATGTATGCGTTAATGATTAGTATAGATAATTCAAGTATCAAATTCATCAAGAGGCTCAACAATGTAATTAAAATATTTTTTATTTCCATCGTTAGAAAATTGGGTACAAATTACATGAAATATCAGTGTAGGGGGTCAAATGACTTCCCCCACCTAATTAAACCACCGTTAAACAAAACTTCCCCAATTAATTCCAAAATAAAGCAACCAAACATATAACCTTACAAAGATTCACAAAAACAATCCTTAGGAGATCCTACCCACAACTGCCACAATACACGAGTCCATCATTTGGTTCCCAAGCTTCCCCTACCTGCATGTTATGCCGAAGGCACTCCAGGGAACAATAAGCCCGAACCAGCCTAGATAAAGCCACTACACTTACCTCCATGGTGTTATACAGGGCAAACCACCTTTGCCCAGTCTCCTCAGCCAAGATTTTGGCCACTACTCTCCTCATAACCACTTCATATACTCCCCTGAAATGCGCCAGACTATGACAACAGATTGGGAAGGACTAGTCGACGGTCTGTGATTTCCCCACAAAGAGCCCAGCCGCATACGTAAACCTTCAGTCAAGTCCTCAATAAGAAAGAAATCTAGGGTATGGGAAGGCATGATTTTTTCCCACCCGGCCTAACGCAGAAGCCGCCAGGGAAAGTAAAAAGAAGTTTGACTAAGTCCAACTAGCTGAACATATGAGTACTCACTCATTTCTAGAATAGGCTCCAATTCCCCACACTAGGGTATGGACCAACGTAGACAATGAGCCCCGTGCTCCACAAACCAGTTAACCCAATTCTCTACAGAAGGGCCAAAATCGATGAAACAACGATACATAATCTTTCAAATAACCACATGAACAATATTACCATGATTCTTCTCAAAAAGTCAGAATGACCTTATCGCCAAGCATGTAGACCATTCAGGGTCTCTGCCAGTATTACCGCCACGGGATTGCGAAGATATGACATCCATACAGTAATAATAACAAGCTGGGGTCCACCAACACGTATCCTATCATGAGCAACATCCTCGAAGTTAGGCCTAGTGCAACAACTCCCGTATAGCCCACATCAGTAATCTCCAGCAGAAACCATCGAACGCAGCATAGACGGGAGAGAAATCATTCCACTAGTAACAAAAGGCCGATACGCTGAGCAAGAAACATGGAGAAATTCTTCCAATAATTCTTGAGGGGATCGAAAAAATTCGATCATGGTCGCCGCCACACTAGCACTTACCCCAACATAGAAGAAAATTCGTCATAGGTCAGGCAGACCTCGTCCAAGCCAAAGAGAAAAACATGGTCGTCGGGGTACCAAAATTGTGCCGCTGCCACCAACATCCCCCAGTCAATAGGCCGATGGCGCCATAAGGACACCCGACACATGTTGAAAGCATCTTAGTCTACATTGTATGAGCACATAACCTCTAAATTCTCGAATATATGGCAAATTCAACACTTACAAGAAGAGCCATACGGGAAATATAAAGACAGAAGGCAAGAAATAAATAAGAAAAAGGAGAATGTGGATGGGTGGAAAACCACACCACATTACCGCCTTTTTGTACATGAAAATATGGGCTAAACAACAAGAAATCTGAAAACTCGAATAAGGGCCTACCCCACCAAGTACTAAAAGTTGAAGATAGTGTAATAAAAGCCTTGGGGTTATTGGACTAGACTGACCTGTCGATACGCAGGACACAGGGTATACCGATAGGCATCCCCCTATTTTGGAAAGTTTCATTTTTCCTTTTTTTGTTAAAAATCAAAAATTTAATAAAATTAAGAATGTTTTCTTTGTTTAGATGTTCTAACTCATAAATTCCCTTCTTAAATCCTTTTTATGGTCTCAGTAGCAAAGTAAAAAGTTCATTTGGATTAAGACATTTAAAAAAAAAGATAAATGAAATCCATTTTTTTTCATATATATTGTTTCCATTTCATTTTTGGTTTTGCAGAAAACTAGAAAAATAGCGGGACTTAGCCTGAAACCTTCAAAACATTCTCCCTCTCTCTCTATCTCTCTCTCTCTCTCCCTCTCTCTCTCTTTCCCTCTCTCTAAGACCCCCCATCCCAACGGCGCACACGCTTGCCCCGACAACGAATCGAGGAACCCCCACTACCAGAATCGGACCCCTCCTCGTAAGAAGCAGACGGTACCAAATAGGAAGGGACCGAAACTGCATCCCAGATATGAGCAGTCACAGAAGGCACCCAGTCCCGGATATCCCTCAGCCAGTTGGTCGACACTTGGACATGCTGTAAGAAAAATAAAGACAAATCCATCAGTCCAAAGAAAAAAAGAAAATCGAAAAGGTAAAGTCAAATAAATAAACATATACCACTGGCTGAAGGGCATTCTTCGTCAACCCCAACTCCACCGAGTCCATCGTATTGGGAGGATGATGCACGCTCACCGTCCCCCCATTTGGCCGTCTGATGTTATAAGAGGGAGGTGCCAACCGAAGAAAGGGAGCCTCTGCCACTGTCGTCGCCACTGATTATGACAACGCACCACCCTCACTGTGGGTAGACCCTACCGGACAACTCGAGCATTTACTCGGAATCGCAGGAGGAGGATGTATGTTCTCCACCTCATATATGCTGGGAGATATCAGCCAACTCGCCACGAAATCCATATAATCATACATCACCGCTGTGTTAGTGTATGATGAATATGGCTCACTAACCATCACCGCCACCCTCGCCTCCTCTGACATATTCCGCACTTACATCATGTACATCGGGGTCTCGTAGGTGGCATCATCACCTTTTGAACTACTCTCTCTCCTAGATACCAGGAGTAGCTGAACTCATGCGCTACCAACCAGCGCATCTGCGCATGCCCCCTATCAGCCCCGTAGCCTGGATGGCCGTCCTTCAAGGATAAAAGATTACATGCAAATCCCTAGTGAAGAATCAGTATTCAAACACATCAAAGTGAATATGCTCAAAAGAAAAAAAGAGAAATATTTAAACCTGAGCACTCCTTAGGCCATTCAGGACATGATGCACTGCTGTCAAGGACAACTACCACCTATATTGTCAGTTAAACTTCCTCCATCGGTACATCCTACAGTAGTCCCCCACGGACTCGTCTTTTAAACCTACCAAATGGGCATTATGGCCAATCACCTCATAAATCCACGTTTGCAAAGGATATGGTCAACAAATCAACAAAATCTAAAATCAAGAAAACCAAAATAAAGGAAAGTGCAGAATACCTCCAACAGATACGTGGCCCCAGTATAAGACTAACAAAATCACCATTTGAATGCATCCAGCGAAGAATAAAGGGTCACCAAAGTTAGGCTCTCAGAGTAAAAAAGAGGGATATTTAAAAATACTCTCAAATAAGGAAAAAATCACAAATGCACGACGTCGCCACTCTTCGCCACAAAGAACCCTCCTAGCAACGAAAGAATAAAAAAATGGGCCATCTGTCGCACTTACAGCCCATCAGTCTCATCAATCTGTAGGCTCATTAAAGTTTCCTTCAAAGCAGAAAGACGGATAAAGTCACAAAGACTATATGCCCAATATCACCCAATGCCTCCTCCACCGCCATCGATGTCACCCGTAGAGTATGGTCCACCTCGATCTATGTGCCATCACAATCAATCTCCAGGAGCTGTTGAACATCGATAGGAGTCACAGTAATCTCCGCAAAACCCACATGAATGGAATGTGTAGTATTTGAGCGAGCGACTTATGCGATATACATTATGTTTTTAAAATGTTTTTAGATTAAAATAAAATTAAGCTAATTAACCTAATATACAAGATCTTAAAAGTTTTGTCGAACAAATAGGTTTAAACAAGTAAATCTTCAAACATACGATCAAACAGATGAACACGAAAATAAAATCAGACGTGATTGTGTAATGATATTTCGTGTAATATTTTCACGAACTTCAGATCTAATCTAAATCTACAAACATATAACAGATCACGTATAGTTCATGTAAATCAGTTGGCAAGTATCATCATGGATCTAGACAGATATACCTAACACAAATATTTGAATCAGTGTGTGAAGTGATTCTCACAAAAGTAGCCAAATACCTTTAATCTTTTGAAGGATTTTCTTTATATACCCGGGCTATGTGATACACAACAAAGTCTATAAAGAATATACACCAAAAATATGAAGCATTCACATAAGATCTAGAAAATCAGATCTAATAATACTATAGAGGATATTTTGCAATTTAACAAATAATATCAACAATATAATCAAAAGTGAAATATTATTAGGGTTCTTGAACAATAGATCATAATATTAATAATGGAAAGCCCTAATAAAAGAGTTTTAAACAGATCTGAAAGGATTCAAAAATGTTTTTCAAATAAAATCAAACACACAAATAAACAACAGATTTAGTGTTTGTTTTAGATATAATCTATTAGTGAGATTATATCTTCAAACTAAAACACAAACGAATTACCTCAATGTGTGTATGGTGTATGAACTCTTCTCTCTTAAGAAATAATTTAGCAGAGGTTCGGTGCAAATTTTTATTTTTCAACTTATTAAAAATGAGGGGCAGAGAATCATATTTATAGAGTGCACAAGTGTGTTATGATTGGTGAATAAGAAATCACATGGATTGAACACAGTCAATAAAATCCGTAGATAAAAATGTGATCTAACAATCTGTAAAGAAAACAAATGGTCTGGCTAAACAATCGACATGTGTAAGCCAGCTATAAACTACTTCGTGAAGCAAATACGCATTTCACAAATTACATTTGCACCAAATAAGTCATACGTTGTCGTTTAACATAAAAAACTAACCGTTATTCGATTTTTGAGAAACCATTTGACAGATGGTCAAAAAATCGTGGGCCGAAAAATAGGACGTCACTGTTTTGAAAAGGCTAAGGGTCAGCTGTATCACAATAAAGGTGCTGCCATTTGAAACAGTAAAAGCTAACGACGTCGTATTAAAACAGAGAATGGTCAAATCGAAAGCAAGTAGCTAATGACTTATGAACTTTAGGCCAATAGCTAAGGAAGAAATATATCTGCTAAGGCTATGCTACTACTCGACCTGCTATCAACTAATGACATATTAAATATAACAAATACCAAATGTAAATGATATTGACACATCTACACACAGAAAGCTAGTGTAAGGTCAAATCAAAGGAAGGTATACACGTCAATTACAAAGGCAATAGGGGGGGGAATGACAACAATAATATGAAAAATATACATCTGGTTAATTGGGATAAAGTCTGTAAACCTAAAAGTCTTGGGGGATTGGGATTGAGGAAATGTGCCATTAATAACCAAACCTCAATTCCTAATGTGATATGGAAACTGGTAAATAATAAGGAGTCCATTTGGGCAAATGTTTTGAAGAAAAAATATAAAATTACTCAAAATCCTAGACTATGGAAAAAAAAGAATGTTGCTTCCCACGTCTGGAGGGGTGTTCTAAAATGCTGTGAAAATCTAACCAAAAATGCAAAATGGAATGTTGGAAATGGTAAGAACATTAATATCCTCCAAGACTGGTGGGTGGGGGAAAAAAATCTTAAATGCTGATGATCATTATGGGAACTTGGGCAGTACTACTGTTGACACTTTAATTGATGAGAATGGGCATTGGGATGTTGCTACTATTGACTCTTATTTCAACTTAAACACAAGGAATGAAATTATCAACATCCCTCTCCCTCGTACTTGTATGCGTGAAGACAAACCTTCTTGGAACCCAAATACAAATGGTAAATTCTCTAGTAGCTCTTGCTACCAATGCCTTATTGATAATAATGAAAAAACCCATCCGGGGGAGGTTTGGAAAAAATTATGGAAACTCAGTATAGCACCAAAAATTAGAACGTTTTTGTGGATTCTTCTACATGGAAAACTCCTTACTAATGAGCAACACATGAGAAGAGGATTCATGAATAATGGAGACTGCCCAAGGTGTGGGTTACTTGAGGATAACATTCATCTTTTCAAGGAATGCAGCCATGCTAGGGAGGTTTGGAGCACTCTGGGTTCTCAACAACCTATTGATAGTAACCCTACTTGTAGTATCAAAGATTGGATTGCCCTAAATATCTGGGGTAAACCAAACAATGAGAGGTACGGAAGTTTTATTATTATATTGTGGCACATTTGGAAATCCAGAAACAATTACTTTTTTAATAAGGTAAATGATTCCGCACAAACCGTTGCTCGTTCTGCTCTAATTTTCTCTAACTACTTTTTTGAAGCTCAATATATCAAGTGCGCAAAAGTTAGTGGGGAAAACAAACTCTTCCTCGAAACTGAACTAATATCTAATGCAGGAAACTTCATCATTCATGCTGATGGAGGATTTGAGCATGGTAGCGGCATGGGAGGGTTTGGTGGGGTGGTTAGAAATCAAGAAGGAGAGTGGATAGTGGGTTTTGCGGGAAAACTGCAAGGTACTGCTAGTCCCCTACGTGCGAAACTGGAAGGAATTTTCCATGGTCTAAACATTGCCCTTAGAAAGAAATGGAGAATCGTGTACTTAAAAAATGATAGTTTAGAAGCCATCAACCTCATTAACCAAGAGACTGTCAAAAACCATCCGTTGGCTGACATAATTGAAGACTGCAAGGATTTGATTAGGGACGTAAAGGCAAAAATCATCCATATACCAAGAGCTAGCAATCTCACGGCTGACTGAATGGTGAAAGTTACGAAAGGATTGGACACTACCTATGTGGAATTTGATAATGCACCCGAGATCCTGCTTCAATTGATGGAAAGAGAAATTGAAGAGGAGGGTTTCTACTTTGTTTAATGTTGGAATTTGCATTGTCTCTGTTTTGTTGGTTTGCTTATTCCTGTTTTCTACCAAAAAAAACAACAAGGGCAATAGGCCATGTCCATATGACCTACTAAGGTCAAATCAGCCAAGGATAAATATGAATCAACTATAAGGGACCAATGTTTTGAAGTTATAAAGAATCGTCCAACTCATGTTTAGAGATGACAAAACAAATGATGGGTCATTAATATACACATACACAAGCCACGTAGACACCTCATATAACATATATTATAATCATAAAATGGAATCTACTTACGCATATAAGCAAGCTCGCATACATATACATATGATACATATATATTATATCACATTAACTCACTAAAAAATAATAATATATTTATTAAAACGAATTTTAAAACAAATATTAAAACTTCCAAATTAATTCTGAAATAGATTTTTTTGAAAACATTGAATCACATTAATAAATTCAAATTAAATTGTAAACTTTTTAAAAATTATTTTTAATCAACTAACACATAATCATTAAACATGAGAAAATGTAGTGTAATGTAGTGTCCTATGTGACATAATTAAATCCTATGAGCCATAGATAGGGTGTGACAAACAACATTTTCTCGAAATGATAACTGAGTCGAATTCCATGTTGATGAAGACTTCAGTAGAGATCTTGGCATAGGTAAATAGACTCAAAATAATTACATACAAAATTTTGTCAAAATTAAAGTATAACTAGATGAAGTCATATATAGCTAAAACACGAAAAACAAACCCTAAGACTGCTCTCTATTGGGACCTTCAAACTCCCCCATTGGACTAATTTTGACAAAACCCTTGAGTACATCAAATGATATACTAAGGTAAGAATTCCTAAAATTTCCTATACAAAAATGTTTCTAACTACCCACGTAGTCCTAGAAAACAAAAGACTCAAAACTCAACAAACGAAAGACCTGCAAAATCAAAAGCTACCTATCTTCTAAAAAATAAAGTTAGTAACACTTGCTCTATTTGAATTAATGAAAGAGACATAATATAAGAGCAAGATGGAAGGAGTATTTAATACAATATCAACATCATAGACTGAAATATGTACTCATCTCTCCCCCATTTTGTCTAAATTAGACAATGGTTGAGAGTTAAAATGAGAACAAGTTATAATCTGCGAAATAAGTGTCTCCTACATTAAATACGATTCTAAGAGATACCATTATTAGTAGATACCTTTATCCTAAAACCCCAGAGATCTAGTAATCATGATGAAGAAATAGACAAGTCTAATTTTTAAGTACAATCTCTCAAATTATATGTCGAAGTTATTTCTAAACGTGAATTATCCAAAGACATAGAAAGTATATCATCAAGTTGAAAATCATTAGTAACATGTTGAACTACCCCATTATGTTGAGGGGTTTATGGAGGACTAAACTGGTGTGAATTACTAGTCTCACAATACTTGATAACTCCAATTTCATTAAACTGACATTCCCTATCATTGAATAAATATAAGAGTTTGACGATTTTTAATTCCTTAACCTTCTCGTGAAGAGACTTAGTAATTTCCTTTAATTGTCGTGTCTCAAAAATATTAGTTGGACATTCCTTCAATTTTAAAAGATCTATTTGAGGTCTCAGATCACAAGTCCTAATCCAAATAGGAATGGTTTTCAAAGGTTTTGTTGCCTTTTGGAATCAAGGATAGAATTTTTCTTTTGCAAAAATTTTCGTATTAGTTTGAGGCCTGTATTTGTTGAAGGAACGATCCCAATTATTATTAGGCTTCTGCTTAGGAAATTTTTTAATTCGCCTCACTTTTCAGTTAAGGCCTTTAAAAAGAGTACCTTTCTTACTATTACCAAGGAATTCCCAATTTTGGTGACCAAAAACATAAAAAAAACTACAGTAGTAGTTAACAGTAGGTTTTCAACATAAGGAACTGACTTTCTAGACGTATAACCACCAAAGTCATTTTTAGTAGTCAAGTTTGTCCTTTTAGGGGGTGGAATGTACTTGGGAGAATCAACATACATTATCGGAGGACAATCGAGATCAAATTTAATTTTATAAGTACTTTCATTCAAAATTTGTTTTCCTTTATCAGAACTGGAATAACTCAGATTTTGTTTTAGTTGGTTACTATCCCTAAGAAATTTAATAGGTTTAATACATGGATTGTTTTGAAATTTTTCATTGTAACAAAGTCCGTTTGTATTACAATCATATTTATGAGATTCCAATAGTTTATCGAAATCAAATTCTTCTTTAAATTTTTCTAAATCCCTTTCTCTTACCCTTTTAAAAGCACAGACACATGTTTCTTTAGATTTTTCAAGATCAGCTAATGTGGACGTATATTTATGTTAAAAAACATTAACACTTTTGTTAAGATTAGAGATTTCATTTTCAAAATCAGATTTTTGTTTTTCAAAACCAATTCTTTCTTTTTCAAAATTTGATTTGATATCAGTTATCTCCTGTTCAGTTTTCTTAACTATCCCATACTGACTTTTTAAGGTCCCACTAAGTGATTTTACCAAATCTGATAAATACTTCCTATTCATTAGTGTTAAAACATACATTTCAGTATAATCATCATAGCTTATAAAATCATCGTCCCAAATAACTTCGGTGCTAGTGTGTTAAGTGCCATTCATTCCATTTAAAATAAAAACAGAATCATCATAGCAAGCAACACATTTAGCTTCTAAAGGAGTAGTTAATTAATGCATGGATTGCTGAGTAGCTAATAATGATTTAGCACATTCAATTAAATCTAAAATCTCATCTGATTCTTCTTCATCAAAATTATTTTGGCCAATAATATATTTGTCCCACAATAATCATAAACACTACCAACAAAAGCAAGACATTGTGAATTAAAAGAAGTATTTTGGTCCTCTTTCGAATCAGATTTAGAGGATTCATCACGTGATTGGATTAATGTGCCTTGAAATTTTTATTACGTTTGGTCTGTGGTTTAACATGACAATCAGCAATCAAATGGCCTAATTTGCCGTAGTTATGACAAGTAATTTTAGATTTATCTGGCTTGTTGTTATTCTTACTAAAATAACCAATCTGATTTGTGTTTCTGTCGTGAGTCTGCGATAGCTGGCTAAGTTGGAAGTTAGATTGCATATAACTTTTTGTAAAATCATTTCTCTTTTTTAAAAATATTTTCAACTACCATTACATGAGTGGAATCTCACTGTCAATATTTTCAAACTCATTAACCTCCCAATCAGAGTCATTTTCAGACTCTGATTGTATGGAAACAGGTTTAAATTTGTCTTTAATAGCATGAGCAGTTTTGAAAGAAAGTTTTGAACTACGAACATAATCATTTTTAGAAAAGTTTGTTAAGGTCTTCCTAAATGCCGACTTTAACTCCATGGTCCTTAACTTAGAGCTGAGAAGCTCGGGTGTGAGTGATGGATCATTCATTTCTTCAATTATGTACTACTTGTGATCGACTCTAGGCGCTAGGGGTCTTAGGATTTTAGAACATATTTCCTTCCTAGTGTAGACTATACCGTTTGTGTTCAATTGGGTAATAATACTAGTTAATCTTATATAGATGTAATCAAAGGCTTCATTATCTTTCATTGCTAACATGTTATATTATTGAACTAGCATCTCACTCTTACACTCCTTAACCCTCGTATCACCCGCGTGTGCGGTGACTAGTGTGTACCATCTCTCTCTACTCGTGGTCAAATGACATATACGCTTCAATTCATTCTCGCTTACACTCATAAAAATAACGTTCTTACCCTTATTGTTAAAGTTACTAATTTTCTTTTGTTCATTACTCATTTTAGTCGTCCTAACTTTTCTAATTGTGGAACTACCTTCAGCAATAGGAACAGTAGGTAAATATCTTTGTGTGAAGTGATTCTCACAAAAGTAGCTAAATATCTTTAAACCTTTGAAGGATTTTATTGATATACCAGGGCTATGTGAGACACAACAAAGTATATAAAGAATATACGCCTAAAATATCAAGTATTCACATAAGATCTAGAAAATCAGATCTAATAATACTAGAGAGGATATTTTGCACTTTAACAAATAATATCAACAATATAATCAAAAGTGAAATATTATTAAGGTTCTTGAATAATAGATCACAATATTAATAATGGCAAGACCTAATAAAAGAGTTCTAAACAAATTTGAAAGGATTCAAAAATGTTTTTCAAATAAAATCAAACACACAAATAAACAACAAATTTAGTGTTTGGTTTAGATATAATATATTAGTGAGATTATATATTCAAACTAAAACATAAACAAATTACCTCAGTGTGTGTTTGGTGTATGAACTCTTCTATCTCTATCTCTCTCTCTCTCCAGAAATAATTTGGCAGAGGTTCAGTGCAAATTTTTATTTTCCAGCTTAATAAAAATGAGGGCCAGAGAATCATATTTATAGAGTGCACAAGTGTGCTGTGATTGGTGAACAAGAAATCATATGGATTGAACACATTCAATAAAATCCATAGGTAAAAATGTGATCTTACAATCTGCAAAGAAACACAAATGGTCTGCCTAAACAATAGACACGTGTAAGCCATCTGCAAACAACTTTGCATAACAAAGATGCGTTTCACAAATTATAGTTTTACCAAATAAGTCATACGTCGTCGTTTAACATAAAAAACTAACCATTATTCAATTTTGGAGAAACCATGTGACAGATCGTCCAAAAATCGTGGGACAAAAAATAGGACGTCACTATTTTGATAAGGCTAAGAGCAACCCTTATGGGTATGCTAAAAGAGCAAAAATGCGGTTTTGATGTATGTTGTGCGTACCGTATATATTCATATATAGCATTTGCTAGTGTAAAATTTAACAAATATAGAATTATACTAGTTGGTTTTAAGTGGGGCCCACTCAAAAATGGAACATCATGTTCCGCGAAAGAAAGGAAAAAAAAACTCCAAAACGGAACATCATGTTCTGCTTAGTATTTTCCCCACTTTTACAAAACTACACTTTCTACCCTTGAATGTTTAATTCCTAGAAACATGTACGAAATCTCCTCTTTATATCTGACTATGTTTTTATGGCAAACAATGAAGACTAAAGTCATAAAGAAGAAATAGCTTATCATTAGTACTAAGCAAAAAAGAACTTTTTGCCTTACACTACTCTATGAGCATGGCATGTGTAAATTCACAATTCATAAAATATTTGGTTGACAAAAGTTAAATCCAAATCATATACCCTATATTTTCAGTAGCCTAAAAAATCAATTATTATTATTTAGGTAATAATTCTTTTAAATATTTTTTATAACTAATAACTAAATATAACATTAACCGAACATAAAAGAACATAGATATTTTATAACAATTTGGGGGCTTAAGATAATAATTTTGAGGTGGAAAATTGAATTATGGACAACTCTTAAGCGGAACAAAATGTTCCGCCCAAGGGTGTCATTCCAGCCACTACGATGTCATTTTGATACAAAGAGGGTATATTTGGTTATATTTTTTTGACCCACAGCAATTTCTTCACTTTGGCCAGTGTATATTTTGACTAGTTCAGTTCATTTATACCCTGTGCATAAGGGTTGCTCTAAGGGTCGGCTGTGACACAATGAAGGAGTTACCATTTGAAAGAATAAAAACTGACGATGTCGTATTAAAACAGAGAACGGTTAAATCGAAAATGATTAGCTAATGACCTATGAACTTTAGGCTAACAGCTAAGGAAGCAATATATCTACTAAGGATACGCTATACTAAACCTGCTATCATCTAATGACATATTAAATAAAACAAATATCAACATGTAAATGATATGGACAAATCTACACGGAAAAACCTAGTGTAAGGCCAAATCGATGAAAGGTGTACACGCCAACTACAAGGGCAATATGCTATGTCCATATGACCTACTAAGGTCAAATCGTCCAAGGATAAATATGAATCATCTATAAGGGACTAATCTTTTGCAATTATAAAGAATCGTCCAACTCATGTTTATAGATGACAAAACACATGATGGGTCATTAATATATACATACACAAGCCACTTAGACACCTCATATAACAAACATTATAATTATAAAATGGAATCTACTTACGCATATAAGCAAGCTACCATACATATACATATTATACATATATATTATATCACATTAACTCATAAAAAATAATAATATATTTATTAAAATGAATTTTAAAACTAAATTAATTATCAAATATATTTTTATGAGAACATTGAATCACATTAATAAATTCAAATTAAATTATAAATTGTTTTAAAAATTATTTTTAATCCAACTAACACACATAATCATTAGACATGATAAAATGCAGTGTAATGCAATGTCCTATGTGACATAATGAAATCCTATGAGCCATGGATAGGGTGTGAGAAATAACCTTTTCTCGAAATGATAACTGAGTCAAATTCCGAGATGATGAAGACTTCAGTAGAGAGCTTGGCATAGGTAACTAGACACAACATAATTACATACAAAATTTTGTCAAAATTGAAGTCCAACTAGATGAAGTACTACGAGTGCTCTCTATGGCACCTTTTGCATCCCACCATCTCTCCCCTAAAGTAGAGAGAACGACCGTGGAGTGGGTTATCTCATCGAAAGCAGCGGCCAAACGATATTGTCCCTTTACCTGCTTGAGGCAACCCAAAAGTTCGTGCCATTTCCGTTTGGCACCCCCTACATCATGCTGGTCGGCACCCCTGAAATTTCGTACAAAAAATCCTAGAAAATTCCAGAAAATTCCAAAATTTCTTGAAAAATTCCTAAAAACTATCAAATGAGTATTAGAGCATTTCTCCATCACCAAAACAATTATTCAGGATCGCAAATCCCCTATCGTATTAATATAAGATTTAATCCCCAGCTTGTTTACAAAGTAATCTCGAAAACCATTTCCCCAGCAGAATTTCCAAAATCCAGCTTCCCCTAACGAAACCCTAATTGCTCCCCAACGGAACCCCAATTTTTTGCAGCGAAAACCAATATACTCTTTAGACATCCCTCCGCCGGTAAAGTCCCTGAAATTTATACCCCACACTTTTATAGCTCTATGTCCCTAGAATTGACCTCGACCCGCAGAATCAGTCATTTCAACTTAAGCCCTCAGAATTGGCTTCGACTTGCAAAATCGGTCATTATAACTTAAGCCCTCAAAATTGGCTTCGACCTACAGAATCGATCATCTCAACTGAAGCCTCGGGATTGTCTTCGACCCACAGAATCGATCACTATAACTTAAGCTCTCAGAACTGGATTAAACCCGCAGAATCGATCACTACAACTTAAGCACTCAGAATTGGTTTCGACCCGTAGAATCGGTCATCACAACTTAATCCCTTATAATTGGCTTTAACCCGCAGAATTGGTCTTTATAACTTAAGCACTCAGAATTCGCTTCGACCCATATAATCGTTCACTACAACTTAATCCCTCAGAATTTGCTTTGACCTGCAGAATTGGTCATCACAACTTAAGACCTTAGAATTGGATTCGACCCCCATAATTGGTCGCTACAACTTAGGCCCTCAGAATTATCTTTGACTCCAAAATCGGCCATCACAACTTAAGCCCTCAGAATTGGCCTCGACCCGCAGAATCGGTCACTACAACTTAAGCCCTCAGAATTGGCTTCGACCTACGAATCGCTGGCTATAACTTTAGGTCCTCAGAATTGAGCTCGACCCGTAGAAGTGGTCGCCCCAACTTTAGGTCATCAAAATTGAACTTGGACCCTGGTCATCACCTCCCCATAGGTCCTCAGAATCGTCTATCCCCAACATTATCTTAGGTCCTCAGAATCAACCTCCTTCCCTAAAGAACTTCATTTTATGTCTATTCAACAGCTTTCACTTGTTCCAAGTTCACCCGTCGAGGGGATTTGTATACATCCCATTCTAGGACCCTCCTAAGTCCTTCCTTAGGTCCTTAACACCTCCCCATTTGCCCACAAACCCTAGGTCATACTCCTAGTGCCGATCTGAAGGCCGTCGGGTGATCTTGGGCCCCATTTGACTCTTGTTAACTTCAATGACAAAGAAAAATCTCGATGAATCACTAAAGGGATCTGAATTCCCTTTCCAACGGTCTGCCCTATGCACTAATCAT
The DNA here is from genome assembly GCA_949130495.1 of Sambucus nigra. Lineage (NCBI taxonomy): Eukaryota > Viridiplantae > Streptophyta > Magnoliopsida > Dipsacales > Adoxaceae > Sambucus > Sambucus nigra. Next base: position 3,025,443 of record CASBWL010000485.1, read on the forward strand.
CATAATAATTCGAACGAATGGACCATTTTCCTAATGAAAATCGATCTAGAGGCCACTGAGTGCTTCTGGCCCCCGATTTGACCCCAATCAACTTCAATGTCAGATTAAAATCTCAATGAATCCTCAAAAGGCACTAAAAACCTTTTTCAATGGTCTGACCCGTGTGCAAAACAGCATAACGATTCGTACGAACGATCTTTCGCCGTCCTAAAACTAGTCTGGAGACCGCCACACGCTCCCAGACTCCATTTGACCAAAATCAAATCTTCAGATCGATTAGGACTGAATGAATCTTTGGAGGGCATAGAATACCCTTTCTAATGGTATGTCCGTGCGCGAATCAGCCTTACGGTACGGGCGAATGACCTATTTTACTCTGATAGGTCACCGGACACTTCCCGACCTTGGTTGACCAAAGTTAACTCTTCGAATCAAGCAAATATCTTTAGAATGTCTAAGTATATCTCATAACCTTTCCAACGATCTTCTACATGTGTGATTCAAACTTACAATTCAGACGGACAGTTTGTCGTCGTTCGATGATCTCCCGTCCAAAGGACCAATGAGGGCTTCCAATCCACATTTGATCCAAAGTCAACTCCCGAACCCGAGAGAAGTCCAAAGGAATCTTGAAGGTATATAAATTACCATTCTAATGGTACACCCCATGCATGATTCGGATAGACGAATTGCGTTCTATGACCATTTTTCCAGGAAAATATGCACGAGACTGCCAATTAGAAATCCATTTTCCAGCCTATCAGCATTGTGCCTAGGGTTACCTATCGAGAGGCAGTGCAAGGACAAGGTCGATCGGTAGTTTCCTACCCTATATAAGGAGAGCATGAGCTCACTACCTAGGCACAACAAAGATCCATCAGCATCAGTGATCTCAGCATCATTCTCCTTTGATCAACAAGTTTCCTTTTGTGGGAATTCTATCCACCTTTCGTTACCATTCCATTTCAAATCTAGAATATATACTCCAATATTATCCATTTGTAAGGAAGCTCTCCATCAACCAAAGATCAATCCTCTAAGTCTTTAAAGAAGGTATAACATTCTTCCCTCTCGTTGAATTTCTTTACTTCTTGCAGTAGTTACATAAATATTTAATTTATTTCTTACTTTAGATCATGCACATTTATTTCACTCTTTATTAGTATATTGCACATAAACTATTTTTCTATAAAAAAAAACAAAAACAAAGAAAAGAGGGTTATACTCATAGATTCCAATGGAAATTTTCATGACACCTTTTCAAAACTAAACTCATATTTTTAAACACACACACATCTTATAAATTCCTGTTTGAATCTATGGGATAAACCCCACCCTCATGCCACATGAGAACTACGTGGACTTAGATGCCTTTATAGGCTATATAGGCGTCTCGGGGTAAAACCTGAGACTCAAATCCTATTTCTCAATTATTCTTATTTCACATTTATTCCCATTCCTCATATCTCTTTATTCACATCTTTATCGATATATCATTCATACATATATATCATATTTGCCTTTCGTATATCGCATCTTATCCAACATATATTATCGTTCCGTCATAACGATTAATATCTCGATAAGCGCACACATTATATCTTTAAATATAATTAATTTTGGAAACATTACTTCGATGACCTTAATCCCTCTTTTCCATGATGCGGGTCGAGCGATTCCAATCTCCATTGTTATATACACGTACACAAATTTCACAGAGAAATCAAGGAAAATAGTAACACAAGCCCATGAGAGACTGAAAGGGCGGGATGGGTGCCTAACACCTTCCTATTCCGTACCTTAGCCCCCGAACCTGCAAACTATTAGTTTCATAAGTATCAGTTAGTCCTTAATGCCGTCTCTCGAGGTGGTGACATATTCTTTTGCCTATTTTGTGCAAAATAGGCTGACGACTCCATATCTTTACATCACCCCACATCGACGACGGTCGAAGTGCTCCCCCTTTTGAACAAAAAGTGTCGAGGCACGAGACCTTTGTTCATTTTCCTCCCCCAAAAACCCTCGGGGAAAGGATTTGAACCTCCGGGATGGCCACAATACCCATGCCTATTGATGAGGCTTGTGGTTGTTGCTCAAGTAGATCCTTAGCTAGGGTGATGCCTTCCTTTGATCATCATGATGAGGACCATCGGCATGCTATAAATTCGGATTGAGATATTGTACTTGTTTCATATTCTATTTATATTTCTATATTACAAACTCAACATGATATATATATATAGTGGATGCATGTAGATTGTTAATTGCATATCTGTTATTATTTTGATACATGTGTTCGGATTACACTACATACATGATATGCGACACGTGCACTAGATACATGCATTGCATTTAAAGTTCTAAATTGTATAGATTAATGGATAAGGGTAATAGATTTAACATTGGAGACTTATTATTAAAATTTAATTAATAATAACCGACGCACCACAATCTCATTAGTGATATAACGTCATTATTATCACTTTGGGATCTGGGCGTCACAGCTTGGTATCAGAGCATAAATTTAGTATCTTTTGGGGTCTAGGGTTTAGGTTTACCTTATGGGTTTTATATATATTGTGTAATTATCACTTTATTTATTGCGCTTCATATTCCTCTCGTCTTTGTGTGCTAAAATTATGTTATCTTATCTATACTAAATATTTATTTCTTATTCTTATTTCATAGAAAAATTATAGTAAATGTCATGGTTGAGGACTGGGCCTTGCAACTTGTGTGAAATAGTATGTGAAATAATCGAGGTATTCCACAATAGGGAACCCGAATAACCCCAAGAATATGCTAGTGAAGGAATGAAGGCATTGAAAGAATTTAAAAGATTAACTCCTCCTGAGTTTAATGGCATGACTGATCCTGATGCTGCAGAGGACTGGTTGGATAAGATTGATTAGATTTTGACTATAATGAAAGTACCTGCTCACCATAGAGTTGGTTTGACTACCTTTTGATTAATGGTCCAAGTCAAGAGATCATGGCAATCAGTGATGCCTAGTTGGAATAATGAGGATATAACCTGGGAGGCTTTTCAGACTGCATTTTTGGATGAGAATTTCCTAAAGGTGTAAAATGAAGCCAAGATGAATGAATTCTTGGAGCTAATGCAAAAGAAAATGATAGTAACAGAATATAAGAAGCAATTTGATAGTTTGTCTATATTTTCTCCTATGATAGCTTATAATACCCTGGATAAGTGCATATTATTCAGTAAGGGTCTTAGAACCGTCATTCGAGATAGGATGGAAGCTCATAGATTACATAGCTATTTGGGCATAGTAAATTTTGCTATGAATGTAAAGAAAGATATGAGGGAGACTGAGAAGATTCGTGGCAAGAAGAGTGGGGTAAATTTTAGCCAAGTTTTTGGTAGCAGCAGGAAGAAGTCTCTAGGTAATTTTTTATCAAGGAGTGATGGTAGATTTGCATCCTCTAGTGAAAGTGGCTTTCAAGCGAGGACCAGGAATTGCTTCAGGTGCGATCAATGCGGTCATTTCAAAGGGGTTGTCCATTGTGGAGGGGGTGGGTACAACCTTTAGGGCCACCTTTTCTTTAGACGGGTGGTAGGGGGAAAGTCCCAATAGACCTCTTTTTCAGGGTGAACAACCATCATAGGCTCTTAGTAGTGAGAGCTCTGGGAAAATCCTAAGATATTCCTATGATAGTTGATCGGGATGAACCCGTAGTTATGTAAGGTATTATTGTATTTTGCTTGGGTTATAGTTTTATTTGATTGTGGTGCTTCGCATTATTATATTTCTTCTGAGTTAGTACGTTCATTAGAGCTTCAACCTGAAATCCTCGTTTCTGTTTTTAGTGTTTGTATGATTTTGGGGCAAGGGTACTCAAATTATTTATGTATGAATTGTCCTTTGTGTCTAGGTGACATGATAATGGACTATGGAATTATTATGTTACTTATGACGTATTTTGATATTATTCTTGGCGTAGATTGGTTGACTACATTTAGTGTACTTCCAGATTATTATTATAGAAAGATTTATGTTCAACTATCCATTATATATCATTTTTTTTTGCAATATTGATTATTCTTGGATGTTCATTGCTCATCTTTGCTATACGGAGGGATCAGAAGAATTACTTAATTTGGATTCCTAGTTTGATAGCAAAGGAAGTTGATCATCCTAAGCTTTAAGAGTATTCCAGAAATTTTTAGAAGAGTTACCAGGGTTAGCTTCGAGGACAGAGATAGACTTTGTCATTGAGGTTCAATGAGACACTTCTCTTATTTCCATTAATCCGTTCTGAATGAATCTTATAGAGTTAGTGGAGTTGAAAGTACAGTTGGAAGATCTTTTGGTAAAAGGGTTTTGTACGCCCTATTGTTTCACCCTTGGGAGATCCGGTTGTTTTTTATCTTAAGCATAATGGTTCTCTCTATCTCTATGTTGACTATTGATAGCTTAACCGTGTTACGATTAATAATAAATATTCGTTGCCTCGTATAAATGATTTTTTTGATCAGTTACAAGGGAGAATTCTTTCTCAAAGATTAATTGGAGGTCAGGTTATCTCTAGTTACGTGTCAGGGATGAGGATATACCGAAGATTTCTTTTTGAACTCAGTATGACCATTTTGAGTTTGTGGTTATGCCTTTTGGTCTTATGAATGCGCCTATAACATTTATGGAATTGGTGAACCGCATTTATAGACCATTTGTGGATTTGTTTATTTTAGTATTTGTGGATGACATCCTTATCTATTCTAGATATGAGGAGGAGCATTCTGAGCACCTTAGGATGGTTTTACAGGTTCCCAGGGATCACAAATTATATGCTAAGTTATGCAAATGTGATTTTGGATGTGTGAAGTCATGTTTTGGGGACACACACTATCTGGTGAGGGAATATCAGTAGACCCAGCTAGGGTGGAATCTGTAGTTAAATAGGAGCGACCAAAGAATGTGGTGCATATTCGTAGTTTTTTGGGGTTAGTTGGTTATTATCGTCATTTCATTAACAATGTCTCTATGATTTCTTTATCGATGACCAAGTTAACCTAGAAAAATGTGCCATTCTTCTTGAGTGACGATTATGAGGATGCATTTACAGAATTGAAGACTAGAATAACTCTTGCTCCTATTTTGATGTTACCAGAGAGGGGTAAAGGTGAGGTCATTTATTATGATGCTTATAGGCAAGGATTATAATGCGTTTTGATGCAATTAGAGCATGTGGTATTGTATTCTGCATGGAACCTTAAGCCTCATGAGAGGAATCAACCTACAAATGATTTGTATTCGGATGTAGTGGTTTTCTCTCTAAAGATCTGGAGGCACTATCTATAAGTTTGTCACTTTTTCAGATCACAAGACTGAAGTATATATTTACGCAGAAGAAATTGAATTTGAAATAGAGAAGATGGGTGGAATAATTAGAATATTATGTCTTTGAATTGATGTACAACCCAATAAAGGAGAATATAGTTACTAACACGCTTAGAAGGAAATCTCAAGGTTTTGTTTCAACACTTAAATGCATGGAATGAAAATTGAGAGGTGAATTGCAGAAATATGATCTAGTAGTACTTAAGAGGAATATAGATTTTTGTCTGTACAATGTCGTAACAAAGACAACAATTCAAAAGAGTGTTATTAGAGCTCAATGGACCAACGACCAGACTATATGTCTTGGGAAGAGACTAATGGCTGGCGGTATGATGGAAAAGTTCACCATTGATGCAGATTCAGGTATTCCATGTTTAGGAAGATTAGTTTTACCCCCATAGGAAGAGTTTAAGCATGATATTTTAGGTGAAGTTTATCCTTCTAGATATAGGATTCATATAAGCGTTACAAAGATGTATCGTGACTTTAAATGGAATTTTTGGTGGCGAAAGATGAAACAAGACATAGCCAACATTGTTTCAAGGTGTCTGACTTGTCAAGAAGTGAAAGCTGAACACTGTAGACCTCTAGGTTTATTGAAACCAATATTAGTTGAAAAATGGAAGTGGGAGCCTATTACTATGGACTTCATTACGGGATTACCATATGAACCTATATGATTTGAGTAAGTTATATATATTAAGGCGGTATTTCAGTTACATTGAGTTCCTATGCCTATTGTATCTGATAAAGATCCTAGTTTTACCTCTCAATTGTGGAAGAGTCTGCAAAAGGCATGAGGTACTAGACATGACTTTAACATAACTTTTCATCCCCAGTCTGATGGAAATTTTGAGAGGGTTATTCAGATTCTGGAAGATATGTTGAGAGTTTGTACTATAGATTTTGTGGGAAGTTGGATAGATTATTTACCATTAGTCGAATTCTCCTACAACAACAATTTTTAAACCATCATTGGAATCGTACCGTTTGAGGCACTCCATTGGAGGCTATGATGATTGCCAATATGTTGGATATAAGTTGGGGAGAATAGTTTGATTAGACCAGATCTAGTTCAACAGATGACTAAGAATAACATATTAATCAAAAGTGATTAAAGGAAGCTCATAATCGTAAAAAAACTACACAGATAAGCGTAGAAGTCCCTTTGAGTTAGAAGATGGAAATTTTATACTTTTGAAAGTTATACCCCAGATTGGTGTGATAAGATTTGGCAATAAACTCAAGCTTTCACCGCGGTACAGCGGACCTTTTCAAATTATTTCTTAGGTAGGACTCATATAGTATAAGTTAGCATTACCTCCAGTTGTGGCTAGTGTTCATGAGTGTGTTGATGCTACGACAACATATGCCTGATCTGTCCCATGTGATTCATTGGGAGAAGCTGGATATACATGAGGATATTGTTGGGTGACCAAATAACGTGATAGGATCTTAGAGCTTTTAGTTTTTAGATATCAAAACTTTTTATCGACGGGTTGTATCATACCGTGCGATTCTTGTAGAGGAACCGACATATGAGAATATATGATGAAGAAGATGTAGAATTGACTCTCCTTTAAAACCTTTAAATCTTATACTGTATGGTCTAAAGCTTTAATCCTTTCGAGAATGGTGTGTGGTCACCCGGGGAATAAGAAGCTTAAGAACTTGGCTTAAGAAAACCTTTTTCTCTGTCTTCTCCTCTCTTCTCTCTCTCTCTCTCTCTCGGGACGATTCTAGGGTGGTGGTGGTGGTGAAATTTTATTCTTTTCTTGCCTCCTTATGTCCTTATATAAGTGGGAGACACTAGTTCTACTCAAAGTAGAACTTAAACTTGAGACTTCTAAAGCAAGTATGACTACACTAGGGACCCAAAGGAAAATAATTGATTAGTTTCCATGTAATTGGGAAATTACAAATTAACTAATGTAATTCAATTTCCCCTTATTACATAAATTATAATTTACAAATTAACTAATATAATTCAAAAGAAAATTTGATTCTCCGTGCTAATTTACAAATACCCGCTTAGTGAAATTTAATCAGAGACAATTTAATTTCACTAACTTATTTGATCAATAACTTATTAATTTCCGTCTACCGAATTATTGCATAATCCTATGTACATATTTTCTAGTAGAAATAGTGAAATCCCATTAAACATATCAAGGGGGTATTACAAATGGGGAGGTCAGTCTCGGACATGGATTCCTTCAGAATATAACACTGAACAAGTTATCTAATTATTACCCAACTTACAAGGCATGTTGACCTAAAGAATGAATCTCACACATAAGCATATCAAAGTAATAATTACAAAACATGTCGGCATTCAATATTCTTATGGATTAGGAATTTATATGAACTCATGTAAACTATGAAGTTATACAAGTCTAATAATGCCAGTAATTAAACTTAATTTCACCTTTGGTCCTGTTCAATGCATTCCTAAGTGCACCAGTGTGTTCTCCCCGAGCTATTATACAAGTTTCCATTGTTATGATAAACTACTGAACCACACTTGCAACAATAGCGATTGTAGCTCAAATCCATCTTGGTTGTGAACTTTTCTATTATACAAGAACCAAAATTCTCATCTTCTGTAAGTAAGAGAAGATCTACTTATTAGAATTCCTATCTTTCATAATTACCGACATATAGTTCATAATAAGTAAATAATTATAAACCTTCCACAACTAATACTCATTCAAATAGGAAAATATAAACTTCTATTAAAACAACAAATATCTAAATTACATAAAATTCCCAAGTCACGTGGATTTTGGATAAAATCTAATAGATATTAGGTATGTGACACAAACAGTTAATATTATAGATCGCCGGGATCAAGTCTTGAGAAATAAAGTAATTATGTTGGTGAAAATATTGTGGGAGAATAAGTTACGTGGGAGCTAGAATCCTATATTCACACCAAATATCCCGATTTGTTTAGTTAGAATTTGTGTAGATTATTCTCTTCAGTATTTAGTGTATCCGCCTTTTTGAGGATATGATTTTTATGTAATTTAATGTAAATTTTGAGGAGAAAATTTCTATAAGGAGGAGAGATTTGCAAAAGTCTGAATTTTATGAATTAGTTTATAAAGTTCTGGACAAAAAATGTAATTTTGGAAATTCCAAGGGCCAATCTGTAATGAAAATTAGAAGTTTTAATGTTAAAATAAGAAATTAGGAAAAGCTGACTACTCGATCGATCGAGAGTAGATCACACTAGGTCACACTCGTCAAGCGGTTGAGGATAAAATTTGAGGATCTCGATTGATCGAGAGTTATCACTTAGATTGATCGACGATGTAAATAATTCAGGTAAACCAGGCGACTAAAAGAGCATACCAGGTGATAACTCTATGCTCTCGATCGATCAATCGATGTTAAAAAATCTCGATCGATCGAGGCAGTATTATAAATAGCGTGACAGAATCTCCAGAATCCTTATTTTAGCACATAAAATCTTATTCATCTATATTTTCACGGATTTTCTTCTCCAATATTCCTTCTAACATATCTCGATCACCCTGACTTCGAAGTCTAATCCGTTTTCTACTACAAACTCCTCGCGGCGTGTACTTCAACTTAATCGGTTAGTTTTTCAGTTTTAATTGCTCTTTTAATTAGTTTAACCATCGACCCTTAAAAGGTTATATAACTAATAATCTTTATGTTTATATCACATGTGATATCCCAATACATATTTATGATGCACACAAGAAATAGGACGTCGTACTACCCTTTATTTAGAGATACCCTACGGTTTGAGGGAAGCATACTTATAAAAGACAAGTGGCCTACAGTATCATTAAATGCAAAGGCAAGAGATTTCTTAAATTCATTTCTACATGGTGCATGTTGTATTTTATACTTTCAATTTAATTGACTTGATCCAATGAGGGAGGAGCTATGTCGTTTTCAATAGGTGAGCATTCTTTTTTGCTCCGTAGGGAAGCCGAGGTTAGGGGTCATCAGTTCAGGCTCAGTTCTGGCATTAAGAGGGGTTCTATAGAAGTCATTTTATTGAGGGGTGAAGTTCGGTGGTTGAGTAATTGCCTTAAGTTGGCTTCTTTTCAGGAGGGCAAGTATTTTTGTATGCGAACATGTATTGGGAGAAAGATTATAGCATATTCGTGTGTCAATGGGAAGGATATCTGCTTCAACGTTGTGCTTAAAAAAGTTAACTCGCGAGTTCATATTAAGATTCCGGAGGCAGCTGGGGGCAGGAGATGGTTGCGGGCTGGAGATGTGTTTAGAAGAATGGAACCAGTGGTGGTTTGCATGCCACGTTTGAAGGCAGTGGATGCGAGAGGGGGCAAGGTTGTCGAAGGAAAGTCTTTTTTAAAGGCAGCAGAGGTGGAGCTCTAGTCGTTCTCTGCAATTAACGTCGTGGAAGACCCCACCCACAAGATGGACCTTTTAGTGGCAGATGACTCCTACGATTCCAGAGTTCAGTTCTTCCAGAGGGCACTGGTGGGACGGGTGGGCAATCCAGATAGCCCCTCTCCGGACAGGGATAACTTTTTAAAATGGGCGATGTTAAGCTGGAAACTAGTGGGCGGTCTGATATTGAGGTATCTGAATTCCTCTCTCTTTTTGTTGGTTTTTGCTTCAGCTTTTGAGGCTACTAGAGTGATGGGAGAGAAATAGTGGTACTACGGAGGGGTACCGGTGTCGTTACAAAGGTGTCATACTCTAGTATGGTTTTCTTCTATGCCAAAGTGGCATGGCAATAGATGGATTAGGGTAGTGGGTTTACCTCTACAACTATATGGAGAGGAAGTGTTTAAAAGTATAGGGGACAAATTTGGTGGGTTCATCAAAGTGGATAACGCCACTAGATCTGGGAAGGAGCTTTAGTGGGCGAGGATTCTCACACAGGGCAACTGCGAGCTTTCGGTGAAATTAAAAGTTGGTGCAGGAGGTTGGGTGTTTGAGATGTTGGTCTGGGAAGAATCTCAGAGGTGTTTTGTCGGGGATGTTGTTATACTTAACACGGTGGAGCCACCTAGATAAAGGCGGAGTCATGTCATGGAGACCTCCGCTGTTTTGGAGGTCTGTCCAGTAGTTGTTCACACCGCTGAGTTAGCCACTCCCATTTGTCGTTCTTCTGAAATTAACACGGCGGAGCCACCTAGAGAAAGGCAGAGTCAGGTCACGGAGACCTCCACTGTTTTGGAGGTTTGTCCAGCAGTTATTCACGCTTTTGAGTTAGCCACTCCCATTGTAATATCTTAAGCGGCGCCGAAAAAGGTTCCAGATGATGGCAGGAGGGAGAAGGTTGGAGTGGGATCGTGCGTGGTGGAAATTTGTGTGAACAGTGCTGTGATGCAGGCCACATCGGGAATAGCAGGGGTGAGCATGGTAGAGCATGTTTGGCCTGATGCTTTGTCGGTGGATATAAGCTTTGAACACGAGGTAGTGGGCGAGTATTTTGAGGAGTTAAACAAGGTGGTAGATTATAATGAACACGAGGCAGTGGGTGTGTCTTATGCTAAGGTGGTAGATGCTCCCTTTGTTGGCAACATAACTAATGGGTCTCTAGATTTTTATAAAAAAGAATTGGCTGACAGTAAAAACTCAAGTGGTGGGGTTGACTCTATGGGCAAGTGATCTAATTCAGAAAATGTCTTAGGATTTAATATAGAGATGGTAGAGGAGCTTAAAAATATTAATGCACGTGATGTTAATTGTACTGTACGCAGTGCAAATGCTAACAAGTGAGGATTTATTCCAAGCAAAAAGTGGACTATTTTACTGACCCAATTTATGAGAGGAGATCAGTCAAAGAAGTAGGCGAGGTGGGGGAAACATCAGTGTATATAGAGACTAATAATATCTTCCCAGTTGATGCAGGAAAGATAGCATTACTAAAACGGTCATCAAAAAGCAAGGAGGGTTCGAATGCAGCCAAGGAAAATTTTAAAAAAAAAGAAAAATATTTATCTCGGTAGTACGATGCTAGGTCTAAAAAGATTTGAGACCTTAAGGAATTCGGGGAAAAAATGCAACAAAAAGAAAGCGTTGGAGAAAAATAGAGGCAAGTCAATTGTGGTGGCTAGTGAGACAACGTCTTTGAGAGGGCGGGGGACAGGGGGAGGAGGATCATCTTTGGACGAATTAAATAACTCTAGTCTTTGGGTGCAATTATAAATCCCGAGTCTAGAGGGGAAAAGAGAGGGTAGCATGTACACAAGGTGGGATGAAGATCCGGTGGGGTGGGGGGAGGACATATTATGATCCTTTAATTAGGATTCGGGAGTTGGTTTTGAGGGGAGTGAGAGTGAGGCGTAGGATTTGTTCGAAAATATTAATAGTGAGGCGAGATGGGATGGGGATGGTAAGGTGGGAGAAGAAGGTAGATTTAAATAGGTTTTATCTTTTAATGAAATTACGCATTATTTCATGGAATGTGAGGGGATTGAATGATACGATTAAAAGGGGTGTCGTTGGGGGGGGGGGGGGCATTGCTAGATGGAAGCTCGATATTTTGTGTTTACTGGAGACAAAGATGAGAGATATGGATGATTATAGCATTAGATCTATTTGGGGAGTGAGGGGGATCAAGTGGGTTAGTATGGACGTTGTGGGTACTTCGGGAGGGGTGGCGATTTTGTGGAATTCAGCCGTGGTAGAATTGATGGGGAGCCTCGAGGGTAGGTGCTCATTATCCTGTCTCTTTAGAAATTTGGATGATCGATTTACTTGGGGATTCTCGGGTATCTACGGGCCAGTCGAGGATAAGAATCGATGGAAGTTGTGGGAGGATTTGGAAGGGGTGAGTAGGGTATGGGACGTCCCTTGTTTCTTTGGACGGGATTTCAATGTAGTGTGATTTGGAATTGAGAAAAAGGTAATGGGGGTAGAATTTGCAGATATATGAGAAAGTTCTCTGACTTTATTGATGAGATGGATTTGATTGATCTGCCTCTAGAGGGGGGCAATTTTACTTGGTCCAGCTTTAGGGACTTGCCTTCTATGTCTCGTTTGGAACGATATCTTATTTCGCAGAGGTTGGAGGAGCATTTTCCAGAGGTGTTTCAATCTTACTTGCCTAGGGTTACTTCCAACCATTGTCCCATTTTGTTAGAATGTGGGGGGTGGAGGGAGGGCAGAATTTCATTCAGATTTGAGAATATGTGGCTCAAGGAGCATGATTTCGCAGAGAGAATTAGTGTCTGGTGGTCAGGGTATGAGGTGGAGGGGAATGCCATCTTTAGGCTGGTAGTCAAATTGGGGATGCTTAAAGAAGACATTAAAAGGTGGAACAGAGATATTTTTGGTAATGTGCGCCTAGTCACAACTAGTTATATAAAGGAGGTGAGGAGGCCAGACGAGAAGGTAGGGATAGTCGGGCTAACAGCGGAGGAAAGGATAGGGAGAGAGGTTAAAAAATAGGAGATAGGGAAGAGGTTAATTCAAGAAGAAATTAGTTGGAGGAAATAATCGAGGGCTGTGTGGTTAAGAGAAGGGGATTCGAATACTAAGTTCTTTCACTTGGTTGCCAACTCTCATAGTAGGGGTAACCACATAGGGAAATCTCAATAGGGGGAGAGGTGTTCGAAGAATATAGAGAGGTAAGGGGGGAATAGTGCAGTTTTATGATGATTTATTCAGGGAAGAAGAGGAGTGGAGGCCCTCTCTTGATGGGGCCGAGTTGGAGAGCATTTCGGCTAATGAGGCGGGTGACATCGAAGCCCTTTTTCCTGAAGAGGAAGTCATCCAGGTTCTCAAGTCGATGAGTGGGGATATGGCACTGGGGATGGAAGGTTTCACGATGGATTTTTTTTAGCAGCTTTGGTCTATCATTAGGGCTGATGTGATGTCTTTCTTCAGTGAATTCCATGATCGGGGCTATGTTGTGCCTAGGTTGAATGCGACCTTCATCACCTTGATATCTAATAAGGGGGGATCGATTGATATAAAAGACTTCAGACTGATCAGTTTGATTGGTAGTGTTTATAAACTCCTAGCCAAAGTGTTGTCCGTTACGCTGAGTAAGGTCATTGACCCTTTGATTGCGGAATCCCAAAACGCCTTCGTTGGTGGGAGGCAAATTCTCGATGCCGTTTTGGTGGCTAATGAGTGTGTGGATTCTAGGATTAGAAGTGGGAATCCTTGGATTGTGTGTAAGCTCGACATTAAAAAGGCCTATGACCACATAAATTGGAAGTTTATTCTTTACTTGCTTAGGAAGATGGGTTTTGGGGATCGGTGGTGCCGATGGATTCAGAGGTGTGTGTCGACAGCTAGGTTTTCAGTTCTGATTAATGGGGTGCCTGAGGGTGTTTTCCCGGATACTTATGGGATGAGGCAAGGAGATCCGTTATCCCCTTATCTTTTCATCCTGTTCATGGAGGCGTTTAGTCGGATGATGATGCGAGTGGTTGCGACAGGGTGGATCAGGGGGTTCAACTTTGGGTCTGGCAGCTCTGGAAGGATTCAGGTTTCGCATCTCTTATTTGCTGATGATGCGATTATCTTTTATGATGTTGATCATGGTCAAATTCATGATCTGAAGATGCTTTTGATTAGTTTTCAGGCAATTTCGGGGCTTCGAATCAATGCGAGGAAGTACGAGATGATCCCGATTGGGGAAGTGGGTGTAGTAGAGGATCTAGCTGGCATTCTTGGATGTAGGCTTGGGACCTTCCCAAACACTTATCTTGGTTTGCCCCTTGGTGCTAATTATAAGTCCAAGGTGATCTGGGACCCGATTTTGGAAAGAATGAGAAGGAAGCTGGCAGGGTGGAAGAATGGGTTTCTTTCGAAAGGGGGGAGGCTCGCGCTTATTAAAAGTTTTCTATATAGTTTGCCTACCTATTACATGTATATTTTGCCTTTGCCATCTGTTATACGTTTAAAAATGGAGAAGATTATGAGAGATTTCTTGTGGAGAGGCAATGAAGATACATTCAAACACAGTCTGGTAGGGTGGGAGGAGGTTTGCAAGCCCATTAAAGAAGGGGGGGTTAGGAACTTGGGTATTTTCAATAGAGCTCTTCTTGGGAAATGGTTGTGGCATTTCCCGAAGGAGGTAAATAGATTATGGAGAAGGGTTGTTGGACCGAGGTGGGGTTCTTAGCACTCGGGGTGGTGGACGATTGTAGGGTCTTTAGCCCATGGGGTGGGTATGTGGAAACATATTGCGAGTGGGTGGGTGGATGACTCTATGAAAACTGAGTTTATTTTAGGGAAAGGGGATAAGATAAGATTCTGGAAAGACAAATGGGGCGACAATGGGTCTATTCACGAGCTGTATCCTGAAATCTGTAACCTAGGAGCAAATCAAGATGGCATGGTGGCGAAGCATTTGAATGATAGCGGTGATAGTGTGACGTGGCGTCCTCAGCTTAGGAGAAGACTATGGGATTGGGAGCTTCAGGAGGCTGATTTGTTCTTTGAATGGTTGAGGTTGGCTCCTTATCCGACGGTTAGGGAGGATTCATTACGGTGGAAGGGGAGTGGGACAAACGCTTTCACGGTCCGTGGCTTCTATGCTATATTGAGCGACAATGGGTCTCTCAGGGTTCGTTTCCCATGGAAGAAGATTTGGAAGGTTATGGCGCCGCTTAAGGTTAGATTTTTTGTTTAGACGGCAGCTAGACATGCCATTTTGACGATGGAAGGTCTGCAGAAGAGAAGATATCACCTGGCTAGTAGGTGTTGGTTATGAAAGGACAATGAAGAGAAGACCAACCATCTCCTTCTGCACTGCCGGGTGACGAGAAGTTTGTGGAACTTATTTCAGGTATTTTCCAAAACCGTTTGGGTCATGCCTGCGACAGTGAGTGTACTTTTAGAAGTATGGAACCCTCCCTTGGGTTGGTCAGGTGATAGACGGGTCTGGAGGATTGTTCCTCACTGTATCTTTTAGACGGTTTGTGATTAGGCATAAATTCTTCACATTTATCCCCTTAATTTCGGTATTTTTATGATCCCGTGCGGTGTAAATAGCATGGATTTGTCTCATATTTATGCTACTAACCCTTTTTGGCAAGTATTTCGTATTTTGTGTATCTCTTATGTGTTTTACATGTATTTTGGCAAGTATTTCGTATTTTGTGTATCTCTTATGTGTTTTATAGGTATTTCATACAAGTTAGTGCCAAAGAGAACTCAAAACAGTGAAAGAAAACCAACAAACGGGGAGTTAAAGGGATTTTTCGTAATTTTTCAGCCTTATTCCGAAGGTGGGGCCAACTGGAAAGTTGAATATCTTTCAATTACAAGAACAATGGAAAAAACGACACCTCAATCGGAGTCCCGGTGTGAAAGTTATGAGCAGTCAAAGATAGTAGAAAAAGTCAAAGAAAATCGGACCGATCCGGATCGGATCGATCCAAAATACAAAATTCCAGTGAACCCCAGACCGAAGATGGATCGAAGTTGATGAAAATTAAAGGAACCGATCCGGTCATTATTCACGCTCCAGATCCGTTACAAAATTAGCCACGCTTTCTAAGTGTGACAAATTGCCAGATACGGGATTTTTATTTTGTGCTTATCTTTTAGCCAAAAGAGTTTTATGTTTTTGGCACACTTCTAAACGACCTCTAGCCTATATATTTAGTCATTAGGACTCTTTTTATAAAGATTTCATTGATGTAAAAGCTCCATAACAAGTAGTAACATCTAGGAGAAAGATTCATATATTTCGCACCTTTAATTCAAGAGCTTTTCCAGTTTTTCTTCAACCTTTGATTTCTTCTTGCATGGTCTTGTTTTTCAATCTTGGTAACTTTTATTTTCGGCACTTTTATTATTATTTCTCATGTTTAATCTCCATTTACATGCAATTATGAATTCATGCGACGTAGTTAATTCATGCATAGTTAGGTTCAATTTGTCTAGCTAAATTCTTCACGGTCGGGATGTATGAACTCAACCTGATGTGGTAGTTGCATGTGTATAAAATTAACCCTCTAAATTTAATGATTTGATTATGACCGTATTGCGTAGAAACACGACAATTGTAGATCTTTGGATCTCGTTTGCTTCAGGGTAACTGGGATGCTTCAGAATGCAATTCGAGTGTAACTATCGCAATACCGACTTACTCGTCCTCTTATAAGTATGGCGCGGGCTTGAACCTCATATACGTAATGCTTGGGAGTACTAAATTTTGGGTCTAATTAATCACTTAAATTTACGATTAGTTTTATACCATCAATACACTAGAGTTGAGGGATTGTATTCCCGTCATGTTTTCCTCATCATATAGTTCAAGTCTAGTTCAATCATCTTCAGGTTTTTAAGTAATTTAGAGTTTGCATTTAGTTAATTAGTTATTTGCCATATCAATCATCTTTTTATTTCTTTTTAGAGTCAAGTTAGGGTTAACAGTCTTACCTTTGTCTTCACCTTCACTCGTCCTAGTTCCCTGAGGATTCGATACCCAGACTAGCCACTATACTCCGCAAGAGTGTAGTTATAGTTTAAGTTTTTGTATTGTGGTTGGAAGCCGATAATAACGACTAGCGTATTACACGGACGCTCGGTTTCCACCACGATCAGTTTGGAAGGAGCGAAATGCTTGATGTTTCGAAGGTATTGAGATGGCGCCCTCGAGACTTCGTTATCTTTTTTTTAGCACTCTTTTGAGTTGGCACAAGGTGAAGTTCTCAGTTATGAATCAAGAATTTCTTGAGTTCGTGGAGGAGCTCCACTCTTTTGCATAATCTGGGTGTCAGTGTAGTTTTGGTGCCTTTGGATTTTTGATTTCTTAAGTTTATTTCTTGCTTTACTTTTCTTTGTATATTCCCTGTATACGGGTTCGCTCCCTTAGCGCTTGGTTTTGAATGCATCATTTATTTATCAAAAAAATAAATAATTGACTCCATGGTAGATATTAAATAAATATTACTGTCACTTAAATTAATACTATTAATTATGGAAAAATAAGCATGTTATGCTAGTAAATAGTAATGGAATAAAGAAATTATTATTTTTTTGTGCTAATAAATAAAACGGGACACTTATTGCATGCTTATATACACACCACTATGAGTGGGGATTTTTGTTATTGTGTAGTGTGCATTTTATTGTGCACGGACATTATTGTGGTTGCATAGACAAATATCTACAAGAGATTGGAATGATTTTCTAGTTTAGTAGGGAGGTCCTAATGCCCCTGCATGCTATTCTATATTTCCAGTACTCGTCTTCTGTTATTGATAAGATTATGCACTCCCAAAGGGAGGAATGACATAATATAAAATGACTATGGAAGGGGTGATGCACCCTTAGAACGAAATCCCTAGAACCTCACGAGGATAAATGCGATTTTTACTCAGCACTTGTTGGTAATATAACCTGAACATTGAGTGCTATGTTATGGTATTATTCTGATATATGGGTTGGACCACAAGCAATATATCAGGGACTTGTAGGGTACCCGAGTACTGACTGATATGTTAGGGTACATGATCAGACTCGTGGAGTTGATGGGTATGGAACATATCCTTTTATTATACACACATATATATCATTAAATTATTAGTTTAGTTGATTTAATTTAGTTCAGTATTATATCTCATATATAATTTCTTTAGATTATCTCTTGCTGAGCATTCGACTTACATATCTGTACGTGTTAACCCCGTAGGTACAAGAAAAGGGAAATGAAAACAAATGGAGGGTCAAGATTTGTAGTTAGACCATTCGTTGCTCTGGTTTTTTTAGTATCTCTACGAAGATATCTTATTATTTAGTAAACATGTTTATTAGTATACGTGGACTAGTTTCGTTTGTATTTTTTATTAACATGATCATTATATGCTGCTTAGTCCTTATTTATGTAATGTCTCGACCTAGTGAGATTTTCCATGGAGATATACCTAGGCCTTCTAACGGGGCTTGTGGTTCTTGCCCAGGTAGATCCTCAGCTAGGGTTATGTCTGACTTTGATCGTCCTGATGAGGATCATTGGAATGTTATAAATCTGGATTGAGATACTATTCTTGTTGTATATTCTATTTATATTTGTATATTACAAACTCAATATGATATATATAGTGAATGCATGTTGATTATAAATTGCCCAAATGTTATTATTTGGATATGTGTGTTAGGATAACACTACACATAAGATATGTGACACGTGCACTATATATGTGCACTGCATTTAAAGTTTAAATTGTTCATACTAAAGGGTAAGGGGTATAGATTTTACCATAGAAAACTTAATTATGAAAATTTAATTAATAACAACCGATGTGCCACAATCTCATTGGTGATATGACGTCATTATTATCACTTTGGGATACGAACGTCACAAACATACTGGTTAAATCGACCTTCTCAGCATAAAATGATCGGAATGCATTGAAATAGTACGTGTAACACCCCAAATCGATATCTTGCTTAATTTTGGTTTAAGATTAATTTCGATTTCGACAATTGATTTAGTCATGATCATTGTTGAAATTTTAATCACATGATTGATGGACTGTCTTTTATATGTTTATAACATGTTTTGGAAGAATTAAAATTTGTTAGGACTATTTTCGAAATGATCGGAATAAGTTTGAAAATCGATTCATGTTTAAAATGTAAATTTTGGGGAAAACTCCCAGTGGATTGGTCCGGTGATTGGATATATCGATCTGGTAGGCAGCACTTTATTACTTGCTAGTGGATCGATCTAGGTATTGACCAGATCAATTCGGTGTTCTATAGCTCAAAATATTAGGACTTTATAAGAAAATATCTTAAACCAAATTCATTTACCTTTCATTTTGGTAGCTCTCAAATTTGGGGAAAAGGGTTTCTTCATTTTTAAGCCTTGTTAAATGCTTGTAGCATGAATGATTTTATGGTTGAATTCCTCTTGGTAATAATAGTTTATCATGATAAAATCTAGGTTTTACATGGTTTTGAATTATCCAAAAGTGATGTTTACTATTTAGATGTGCATAAATGTTGGGAGTTTGGTCTTTTAATGCATGGTAACATGTTTGTATCTTTAGATCCATGTATTTCATTGATGATACTGTCATCCTTGATGCAAAAATGAACAAATGAGGTTTTAACGCATTTTTTAAGAAATAATCATACTATGCTTGTTTCAAATCTTAGGGACCATTCGATAGCACAACAATTCCAAGGCAAATTCCTAAAAGTTGAAAAATTTTGAAAAATTTCAACTTTTAGGTTTTTTGAACTTTATAGTTGTTGGAATTTGATATGGAGGTTCTAGCATTAATACGAGATTTACTTGTTTTAAGTAATGTTGTTGTAATGTGCCGACCCGGGAGGGTAATATAGAGGTTACATTACTATTATGAATTATTTAGGAATGCAATGATCTGAGCAGGTAATATGAATTTAGTTGTTATTGTTATGAATTATACTACTGGTTATTATAATTGTCTTGGGAATGCTGGGTTTATGGATTGTCAATGGATGAGTGGAGCGTGGTTCCCTGGGATAAATGACATTGCACACGTATTTAATGGATAAGTGGATCATGGGTCCATGGAAGGTTTTACATGGCACGGTTGTCCGACGAATGAGTGGAACGTGGGTCCATTGAAATATCACAAGGCATGTGGGTCAGTATGGAATGTAGGTCCATGAAAAATATAACATGGCACGTGGCGCTATAACAGGCGTGGTTCATGGAAAGTGTCACATTGGACGGGTATCCATCGATAGTTGATGGAGTGTTGGTCTATGGAATATAATCTGGGTACAAATCTATATTTTTTTGTGCATTGCATAGTTGCATTGCTAAGACGTCATCCTATATGTAACGGTACTATTTCTATATTAGTGTGTGGATATTTAATTATATGAGTTAGTGTATGGTAAGGATAGATTTAATACGATGATGGATGGTTATCAGTTAGCGTTAGTAAACCTTGTTATAATATTAATGTTTTGGTACGAGGTGAATGCTGATGTAATATTCCGTTATTTTTTTATAAATCAATTAAATTTAATTTGGAGAAAACAAATTTTATTTATGCGTCATTATAATATTTTGATTCTATGTGGTGAGTTAATGGAATTTATCGAAGCAAAATAGAAACCTTTATAATAAGGGGTTTAATTAGCTAATGGAAAGAAGATTTGAATTATTGATTGGCCTAATTAATTAATAGAATGAGAGTGACAATTTTAATTGTTAATTCTTTTAAATGGACCTAATTGATATTTTATTAGTTTAATCGGTTTGTGTATTATTTGATTTTATGAGCCTATTTATTTTAAATGGGGTTAACTGGGGTATTTGACTTATGGGATTATTTTTTTGGGGCCGATTAAGATTACACGCATTAGGGTTGGGCATTATAATTAGAGGCTTAGAACTTTGGGGCAGGAGGTTGATAGGTTTTGAACATGTGGGTTCATTACATGAGAGAGAGAGAGAGTTAATGCTAGGGGAAGAAGACAACAATAATTATGGAAATAGAAGGAACTTGGTCACCCCACTTTCAATGACTGGTATACGTATATAGAGGGAATTTTTTTTGATGTCTTCAAGTACATCAAGTTTTGATATAATCCAATCAGAATGGTTTTAAGGGTTATTCTCTCACTTCATTTAATAGTTCATTATTTTCTTTTCGTTGATGTTCTCTCACTTCATTTAATATGAAACAAAAGAGTTTACACCATTTATCTATAAAAAAAAAGAATGATATTTTTATAATATAACATTTTTTCTTTAATAACAGTTTTTATATATAAAAACATTACCAAAATGTTTAAATGTTTTTAAAACTATTTTTATATCTAGAAACATTAAAAAAATCATTTTATATATAAACTGTTAATGTATAAACTGTTTTTTATTTATAAAAAGTAAAAAATCCCTTTCTATATAAAATGTTAAAAAGGTATTAAATATATAATATTTTTCAAAAAAGTTTAAAAAACGTCTTTCTGTTACACTTTTATTTAAATATAAACGATTTTTTTATATGTATAAATTTTAAAAAAATGTTTTAAATATTTTTTGATTTTTTTTATATAATCTTTTTTTATATACAAAGTTATAAAACATATGATACTAATATTTAAAAAGTTTTAATACATATTTTTTTAAATGTTTTAAATATTTTAAAAACACCTTTTTTTACATAAACAGGTTTATATGTATAAAAAAATAGTTTATATATAAACTTGTTTATATATATAAAAAAAAGAGGTTTATATATAAACTTTTTTATTTATAAAAAACTATTTTTTATATAAACAGGTGTATATATAAACTATTTTTTTAATATATATAAATTTGTTTGTATATAAAACAGTTTATATAGAGGTTTATATATAAACTGCTTTTTATACAAACTGGTTTATATATATAAAAAACAGTTTATATATATAAAAAACAGTTTTTATACAAAAATGTTTAAAATTTATATATATATAAAAATCGTTTATATTTAAATAAAAGTGTAACAAAGCAATTTTTTAAAACTTTTTTGAAAAATATTATATATTTAATACATCTTTAACAGTTTATATAGAAAGGGATTTTTTAAACCTTTTTATAAATAAAAATCGGATTATATATTAACAGTTTATTTGAAAAAAAAAATTATAAAAAAACTATTTATATATAAAAATTGTTTAACAAAACACATTTTTTAACGTTTTAGAAAAATAGCACATATTTAAACATTTTTAAGAGTTTATGTAGAAAATGATTTTTTGACGTTTATATATATAAAAAACAGTTTTAAAAACATTTAAACATTTTTGTAATGTTTTTATATATAAAAACTGTTATTAAAGAAAAATGTTATATTATAAAAATATCATTTTTTTTTATGTATAAATTGTGTAAACTCTTTTGTTCGATATTAAATGAAGTGAGAGAACATCACTTACAACCCTTAAAAAAATTCTAATTGGACGATATCAAAACTTGATGTCGTTGAAGAGATCACAATTTTTTTCCTATAAAGAGCAGTGTTACTTTCCTTTTGTTTGACTATTTGAGTATATGAGCTGTAGCATTAGGGGTGTGCACGAATCCGAATGGACCGAACGAACCGAAAAAACTGAACCGAACCGAACCTACTTTTGCGAGGTTTTTTGAATTCGGTTTTAATTCGGTCTTAAAATGTGAAGGACCGCATTATTCGGTCCGGTCTCAGTCCTGGGTCTTAAAAAGAAGGTTTGGATCGGACCGGACCTGACCTCTTTTATATATATATATATAGAGAGAGAGAGAGAGAGAGGCAGGCTCCTGTGCACAATAAGTTTGCACACTAAGTTTGCACATTACCTTTTTAAAGTAGTAAAAAAAATATTTTTGAGTTGATTTTTTTTGTGTGATATTTAAACATTTCAAGGAGCCCATATAAAAAAAATCAGCTCAAAAAAACTTTTTTTGCTAGTTTTAAAAAATCGGTCAAACTTTCTATGCTTTTAAGCCCTTTAAAAACTGCGAAAGTTTGACCGATTTTTTAAAAATAGCAAAAAAAGTTTTTTTGAGCTAATTTTTTTTATGTGAGTCCGTTGAAATGTTAAAATATCGCATAACAAAATTGGTGTACGCCAGCACTCAAAAATATTTTTTTTACTGCTTTAAAAACTTAATGTGCAAAGTTAGTGTGCAAACTTAGTGTGCACAGGAGCCTGCCTCTCTCTCTCTCTCTCTCTATATATATATATATATATATATATATATATATATTCTCTCTCTCTCTCTATATATATATATATATATATATCTCTCTCTCTCTCTCTCTCTCTCTCTATATATATATATATATATATATATATATATATATATATACAGAGAGAGAGAGAGAGAGAGGCCCTCTCTTGTAAGGACTCCTTATGTTGTAGACCCCGGTACATACCATTTTTTTAAAATAGTAAAAAAATGAATTTTTTTATGAAACTTCATGGATATGATCTCTACGGTGAGAAGATCATCTCCATTTTTTTTCATCAAAAAATTCAATAAAAAATCGTTGAGATGAGATAATATGTAAAAAAAATGGTATAAATATACGTTTTCGATTGTTGAAATGTTGGCGATCATCTCACCCGCTTATTGATTGAATTTTTTTATGAAACTTCATGGATATGATCTCGATAGTGAGAAGATCATATCCATGAAGTTTCATCGAAAAATTCGATCAATAAAGCGGCTGGTGCCGACCCAACATTTCAACGGTTGAAAATGCATATTTATATAATTTTTTTACATATCACCTCATCTCAACGATTTTTTAATTGAATTTTTTGACGAAAAAAATTGGAGATGATCTTCTCACCGTGGAGATCATATCCATAAAGTTTCATCAAAAAAATCATTTTTTTACTATTTAAAAAAATGGTATGTACTGGGGTCTACACCATAAGAATTCCTTACAGGAGACTTTCTATATATATATATATATAATGTATTAACTTACTGATAGCCTAATATACACACAATTGTTTTTTACCCATAATATACTCACGCGCACGCTCTTAGACAACCCAACCCTAACCTAACATCTATTCTTCTCTCTCCCTACGACGGACATCAACAAACAACAACCCAAGTTACCAACTCTAACCCCTCTTCTTCTTCATCTCCCCTACCTCTCACCACCCCCAACCCCGATGGTTTTTATATTTATCTCAGATCAAACAACAACCCCAATACGCTCGACTTTGGAGTTAAAAGGCAAGAAAATAATTACTTTATTTTAAAATAATAAATTTTTTGCTCTTTGATTTTTTTATTTGTTTGATAGTTAACCTGCTTGCTTTCTTTTTCATTGTGTGAGATCTTGAGATGTTGTTGCGCTTTCTTTTCCCCTGTTTTACTCCCTTGGATAACTGTTCATATAGTGGCTTAATTGTTAGTGGTGTTTGTGTATTTTATATTTGAGGTTGTGCATCTGACATTCTCCCGTATTTTAGGTTTAATCGATAGTGGTATTTGTGGTTTAATCGTTAGTGGTGTTTTTTTTTACTCTCTTGTAATTTAGAGCAAGTTAGGTTTTGTATTTGTCAGTGTTGCAAAACCATATCAAATTTAAGTAGAAGCCCTTAATTTTCAGATCAAGCTCTTGCTCAAATTTGGAGTAAAATTTGGATATAGGATTAGAGATGGTCTTAAATTCTATTTCATTATTGTGGATTTTGATAGCATCTTTTAAGGCTTCCTTTGACACTTCAGTTTGTAAGTTCAGAATTGGCTTGCCAACTGATTTTGCATCCCCGATATATGAAAATGCCTTTCTAATTTTTTAGCTGGGTTCCTTTGGCAGTAACTTGTTCAATTCCCTTCTTCCTTATTTTTTTCCAAGTTTATAAAAAACGTCTTTTTTTAAAATAAAAAACACGTTGTTTTTTATGGACCGAATTGGACCGAGACCGAACCCGAACCGTCCAAAAATCGAATAGGATTGAGACCGATTATTTCGGTCCGATCTTGGTCCATAATTTTCTAGGACCGATTAATGCGGTCCGATCCTAAAAATACCTCAAAATCAGACCGGACTGGACCGTGAACACCCCTAGTAGCATTTATTTTACTTTTGGGTTTTAGATGTTGATATGAAGTTACGAGGGTAAAGGGAAAAGCTACAATAAATGAGTTTGATTGTAGGGTTCCACTTTCTTTACATAGGGCCTAGTTTAATTTAGAAGAAAGAAGGCAGAGAATTTCACTAGAGAGAGAGCTACTATTGGGATCGCTAAAATCAAGGAGAAACAAATGGATCCTTCCCCTTTTGTCTTTATCAGGAGCTGATAACGAGGGAAGAAATGCGAGTTTTATGATGGGTGGTGATATTCCCATCTCAAAATATTCTTCAAAACACCACAAATAAAAAGACACTTTTTCTATCATCAAACACCACAAATTTAACACTTATAATCTTATTAAAAAGTCTAAAATGCCCTTTAACATAATAACACTAATTTTAACCTCTAACTATTCAACACCCAAAAAAATTTAAACCCAAACTGTGAAACCCTTTAGCATGGTTGAAACCCTCAAAACTCAACCTTCTTTTTCTCAATCCAATCATGTTTTTATCGTCTACATTGTGTTTGGGATAGTTTGTGTGGTTGTGTTACGCATTTTTTACAACTAAACAATAAGTAGAATGACTATGGATGATAAAAAACCAAATACACAAAGGATGCTCAAAGTTTAGATTTCACTCCTACATTGGACACATTTGACGTACTATATACTTACATACATCGTATTCAATCATTACACACTATGAAATCTAAGAAAAGAAGCACTAAAAAAAGTTTGAAAAAAAAAAGCTGATATGGCTTCCCACGGTCCAGTAACCGGAGACTATGGCAAGTCACGACTATGTGTGACCGTGATATCCAAGTTTCAAGTTCATTATAATCGTGTATTGTGGGGTTTCACGATTAACATTGAAAGTTAATACATGCATGTCACGTCTTATCTTAGTCGTGATCGCCTTATTCACAATTTACCTTTGGGTTGACTTAATAGTAAACTCAATTTATTATTATATAAAATTGCAGATAGATGACTCAATAATAAACTCAATTGATTGGGGGGAGATTGATAACCTTATCATACTAAGTGATAGTGCGACTTGGAATGACGGATCATTATTAGGGACACCATGGGGGGATATTGATTACCTTGTCGTACCAAGTGCTACGCATGAGCAATCTACTGTTGAACAATCTTTTGTTAGAGTGCATAACACAACCGGTCCTTGCTTGCGGGATAAATTTCAAGAGTTGATTATACCCATGGTAATTTTCCCTGAAAGTTTTAAGATACACGGTGAATATTGAATAATGTGTTATTAATACTAAATATATATTTTTTCAATTTAGGATATATGTATGGATATGAGATCTTCACATAGTGCCATTTGTCAGGATCATACAACCGAATTTTCTACCGAAATAGTTTGTTTTTTTCCTAGTCATTTTTAACTTGCAGAGTTAAGTCATATACACGCAATGGCTAATTATTTATTTTCAATCTTCACAGGTATTCATGAGTAGAATTAAAATGGTAGAATGGTGCCAGATGATTGGTTTAAAATGAAAGCTATTGTGATTATACTTAAATCCTGGAAGGAGAAATCGGGAAGAAAGCCACGTATAAATTTTGGATGTTAAAGAAGCTCAATGCACAAACGAGAACAGGAGGAGGAAACATAAAAGAAGAGAAAGAATAATATTGTCACTCGCAAGTGTGATTGTCCATTTAGACTTAGGGCTGTCTCGATGGAAGGTGGTAAGTTGGGTGTAAAAGTTTTGTCTAATAATTGTTTACTACAACCAACCAAATAATTAACCACAAATTGTTTATCCATTAAAAATACAAAAAAACAACATTAATATTTCTTCCTTCGTTGTCTCCTTTTTCTCGGGTTTTTCCTTGAAGTGGTAGGTGCACATTGCTTGTGAGGGTCGAACCGACATTTCATTCGTCGATACGGGTTCTGTTCATTGCTCTCATTCTGCTTTCCTTTTTTACCATGATCGTCTTAGCCTCTAAGAGTGCATCACATGATGCCCGAAAAGTATCAAATAGCCTTTGATAATCTTCGACCAAGGGATCGTTAGTTGTATATTTAAGAGCCACTTCCAAGAGATGAATGGATACATCGACATCTAACTCCTGTCCATGTTTCCACAACGAATGTACTTAATACTATGAATACATGTTACCAAACCTTAAATGTTGATGTGAGGTATCATACCACTTTTTCATAGCGTCCACTCTTGGGTTTCCCTTTCGGTTAATTGGATTACAGACCAAGGAATGGGATCTGTCATTGTACCATGCCAAGTAGCCTTCAACACACTCCCAAAGGTAGTTGCGCAGCATTGAGGACATTGTCAACCCAATTCTCCTGGTACCATTTCTCATTGTCAAACGCAACCATGTATTTATGTTGTGTCTTACCTCTGTCTTCTTTAATCGGGAGAATGGGAAGACGTGGAATAGTTTGGACCCTAACGGCTTGATGAAGCACTTTCTCAGGATAGTACGGCTCGGCAACATCATAACATATGAGACTACTGGTGTACCATGATATCTCCCCGGAATGGACAAGCCGACCTCAACATTTTCTTTGCACTAGTCCCATACAACCTACGTTTTGAATCATCATGTAAGTAAATAGTAAACTTGATTATAAACATATTGAGTAAGTAAAAATTAGTAGTGATACTCAGATCATGAACTTTTAAATCATCCAACGTCTCCCTCATAGCAAGTAATCTCTCTTTCGAGTCACCTGAAACCATTTGCGCCTTTCACCTACAAATCTAGGACTCGACAGTGGTATAATCAAACTTATAAACACTACGCTTTAGATTGAAGTGATCGTGTATCCATGCTTACGTATCCATTAAATTATTTTAATGAAGATAAGTTAGAAAATGAATATGGTAAATCAAAATATATTAGGATAAAGTATATATATATGCATTACAACTAGAAGAGGGAGATATCCAGCAACTTACCATACGTATGCCCTTGATGTGATCTCCAATTGGCGGTATAGGTGGGATAAGAGAGTACCTCCCCAGTTCTTATCCATGACTTCCCCCACGTTCTTCATAGATTGAATGTAATATATCGGGACTCGGGTCCCCGACTTGTATGGAAAAAGAAGGCACCCTGTAAGGACACAAATTTCAAATTGAGTCCTTTATAGTTTTGGCTCAATTCCGGACAAAAAGGTTTGAGTCATATGATAGAGTATATTGATCATCCTTCAAGCCTATGACGTGTTTGTTGAAGACGTAGCGGCCAAGAGTATAAAGCTTCATTATTTTGCCGAGTTTAAAGTGCACTGTTCCTACGTCATCAAACATGGTTCCATGCTGCCAAGGTATGAATGCATTACACACACATATATATATATATATATATATATATATATATATATATATATATATATATATATATATATATATATATATATATATATAGGACCTTGGAACGTTTTATAATGGGTGTACATTTAATTAAAATTGTTGTTTATTTTCAGAAAGCTTTTATTAAAACTTTAAAATAAGTTTATAAAGTTTCTGGGCTAAAAATGAAAAAATTTCAACTTTCTGGAAGTTCATTCGATATGTCGTTCGAAGGAGTTTTTCGTTCGAACCAGATGTCGTTCAAATGAGTTTGCCAATGAGTTCCCAAATTGGCCACTGGAACTTCGTTCGAAATGTCATTCGAACGAGATGGATATTCGAATGAGATGGATATTCAAACGAGATTTCTAATGAGTTCACACTGGAACTTCGTTAGAAGCCTCGTTCGAACGAGATTTCGTTCGAACAAAAATATCGTTCGAACGAGATTTGGCGGGAACAGGTATTTGGCAGTTTTGACCAGTTTTTCCCACTTTTTCCACTACTTTACCCCACTAACTTTTGACAGAATATCTAAGTGCGGGAACCAAAATTTTTAATTTAACCTTTTCATATCCTACAACCTCTAAGAGAGTGTTTTGAGAGAGAAGTCAAAAGAGAAAAATTTCTTTGTTTAAGTGTTGTGATTTTCAAGAAAAATGTTTTAAAAACACTTGTTTTACACCCATATTGTTTATCCAAGCTTCCATAGATATATTTGTACTTGCTTGGAGTTTTGGCATCGGTTTTTCATCTCTACAGTTTTGAAGAGACGTTTGGGTTTGCTTCTACCTCCCACAAAGAAAAGGTTTTCGTTGATTTACCCACTTGGAGAAAGGCTCCTAGTTCGGGTGACGGTGACCATATAAAGTCCGATCGGTGGATTTCGAGACCGCGGTGGAGCTCCGTGGTTATTAGCTAAGAAGAGGTTGATACAAGAAGATGCGTCGGGGCTTGAGAGGGATC
This sequence comes from Sambucus nigra, assembly GCA_949130495.1. Lineage (NCBI taxonomy): Eukaryota > Viridiplantae > Streptophyta > Magnoliopsida > Dipsacales > Adoxaceae > Sambucus > Sambucus nigra. The sequence goes on from CASBWL010000485.1 coordinate 3,054,629, forward strand.
GAGTCGAGTGTTGTAAGTCATCTTGCTTGTATTTGTAAATTTCATACTTAGTGGATTTGAGGCTAGGGTCGTCCGAGATTTTTTTCCGTTATTGATTTTTCCTCGTACATCGCGACGTAGTGATTTATTGTTTATTTTATCTTGCTATACTAACCTAGAACGCGTGCCTAGGTAATTCAAGATAAAATTTGGTTTTAATCACTACATGTTTAATTTGGTGCAAAATTAAAGTTTGGGTAATGTTTAGTTAATTTAATTGAAGTCATTTAATTTAATTTATTAAAATTAGTTTGGCCTAATTTGATAATATTGAGAAATATGACTTAAGAAAATTTCTAAGACTTGGGTTAAATTAATTGGTTTAAGTGAAATTTAAATTGTGTGTGTGTTTAATTTAATTTCACGTGGTTTAATTTTAATTTGAAAATAAATTAAAATTTGATGTTTTTGTGAACCATCTTATGCTTCCGAATAACTGAACAAGGAAATTGATTTTAAAGTATAAGCACTTTAAAATTGGGGGGCCTACGGGTCATTTTTCAATTTGGTATCAGAGCCGGACAGCTAATTTATCGTGGCAAAGATTCGTTTTTCGGCTTTTATAATTTTTGCGCTCCTTGTATTTTTAGGTGGTTCAATTTTTACTCTCTCTAAATTTTTTTGTATTTCTCGATGGGACGCCTTAATGAAAATTTGTCCTTTTCTAATGATAATGAAGTTTTTGCTATTCGAGAGGAATTAAATGGGCTTAATAGGTATAATGAAATATTAAGAGAATTAAATTTGAGATTTGCAAAAAGAATTAGATTTCTTGAAGATGAAAATTCTTGTTTTAAAGCTAAAGTTGAATTTTTGCAAACCTCGCTATCTCAAAAAGATATTTTTCGTGAAAAGCTCATGGACATAAATCACAATTATAATATTTTAGAAATGTCCAAGAAAGAGAGTGATAGTCGAGAAAAGTCTCTTAGGGACAAGTTTGCTCACATTGAGGGGGAGCATGATAACCTTCTAGGTATTTTAGAAAATTTAAAGAAGGAGTCCCGTAAAATTGAGGAGTCTAATTTTTTACTTGAGTCCAATATTTTAAAAATGAAAAATGACTTACAAGACCCGAGTAGTTGTGATAATAGTTCTAGCTCATCTAGTTCAAATACTTCCGTTACTAAAGCTAAAACCATTGTTTGTTTTAGAGGATCTACTTTATCCAAAGACTTTAAAAAAGGTCACATCTTGGGAACATTTCTCATGTTTTCACATGCTTGCATTGTGGTAGGAAAGGTCACCTTAGATCATTTTTTTTTTATATTAAAAGAAGTCCTAGGAAGTCTATGTCTATCAATTCATTTGTTTCCAAATCCCATCATTTTAAATATACATCTATATGGGTTCGAAAATCATTTTTAGACACGCTAGATATTAGATTTGTTGATTCTCATTTACTTTCACATGCTTCCTCACTTGCAAAATCTAAATGTTGAATGTGTTAGTTTTATTTGCATACTTTAGCGTTTGTACTTCATGCTATATTCACATGCTAAATGTATGCTTGTTTAATCATTTTCTAGTCTATGCTCCATGCTTAATCACATGCTAGAATTATGATTTTTGTTTATCTTTTGTATTATATTTCCTTCATTTTATTTGCATTAAATGAAAAATACAAAAAGATTTTTGGTTTATCATTTGCATTTTATTTTTTTGCAATTTAAGATTAATGAAAAATACAAATGATTTTTGTTTGTCTTTTGAGTATATATTTTTATTTTTGATTAAAAATTCCAAAAACTCAAAAAGATTTTTTTATTTTGTGTGTATTTTAGTCTGACACACTTTATGTGGCATATTCTTGTGTTTGAATCCCATCTTTTACGCTCTCATGTGGCTAGAACTTTTGGTTTAGATTGTCAATCCTTATTATGTTCTTTACCATGCTTACATGGAGTAGTTGGATTTTGTGTTGATATAATGGATTCTATTTTTATATGCCTCTTTTCACACATGCACGAGCTATTTTGAAATTTTAACTTCATATGTATATTTGAGCTTTGTGAGGTGTTCTCCTACCAATCTTGTCATCTACATATTTGTAACCTAGGAAGACTAGAGCATGTCAAAATCCGTTGCACGTGAGATTTGTGTGAAAAATAAAAACATGATAAATATAAATGTGCACGGGGAAGGGCTCCAAAAGGACTTAGTTTCCTTTGCGAATAGCAAGCCACCGTATATTTAGACCTAAAAGAAATACGTGGTCCAAGGCCTAAAAACAGAAAAATATGGCATTAAAAAGAAAATAATTGTCAAGGCCTATGTTTGATTGATATATTCATTCAAAATTAATAATATATATGCTTATTGAGGAAAATTGGATGATATATCAACGGTTTGCACAATATCCATTTATCCTAGTTGAGCTTTCAATGTCATGACTCTATTAGTTTGTAGAATCATCAACATGCTAGGCTTGTATGCATTGTGTATGTTTATTCATTGAGTTCAATCTATATTGTCACATGAGGTTATATTCAAATGTGATGAAGTTTACAATCAATTGAGAACTCCATGAACATGTTTTAAGTGATTGGGTCTAAATTTAATCGTTACTAGTTCACACCCCAACACTTCCGTTTCCATATGACACAGTTTTGCCATCCGAGTGTGAAAAGCTTATCGTATTTTGTGTCATTTGTGTGTTTATATCTATATGTGTGTACTAGCGTCTATTAGGTATATCTTATGTATACATATATTTGATATTTTTGTTTAGTCTTTGCCTTGCTTTCTAGTCCATATATGCTTCAATTCATAATTGGTATCCATCTTGTTGCATTCTTTGTTGATATCACATGCTTAATACTTATGTATCATATCGGTATCTGTTTCTTGCATCTTAGTTGGTATCCATTAATATTTGTTGGATTAGTTCTGATTTTGTTACCCATGTGCTTTAACATTCTCATCACTTTATGCACAATTACATGTTTTAACTTGTTATCCTGTTCTATTTGTCCCTTGCTTATTTTAGATAAGTTGTTTGGGTGTATATGCTTTATTTGGGGGTGATAAGTTAATTTTTGATTCTTTAGCCTTTGTCTATTCCTGAACAAAAAGGGGGAGAATGATAGGGGGAGAAATGGTATCTAATCCTATTGTTATCGTAGCTTAGTTGAGGGAGATTTGACTTAGGGGGAGACGTCTTTCTAAGTTTATCATAGTTGATAAAGGGGAGAATTAATTAAGGGGGAGTAATTTCTTTTAATTGCATTAAATATTTTGATATTCCTTATGCGTTTAATGTGTTTGCTTAAGTGTGCAGGAATTCTTCTATATAGTGGCAATTTTCAACGGTAAAGATTTTGATCCTTTGGGTTGTTTGAGTCAAGCATTGTATTTTTATTTTGGGTGGGACTTTTTATCAGTCTAGTAGAGCTTGACGGCCCTTTAAGATTTTTATTTGGTTTTTGTCCCGGAATAGCCAAAGGGGGAGATTTGTAAGGACACAAATTTCAAATTGAGTCCTTTGTAGTTTTGGCTCAATTTCGAACAAAAACATTTGAGTCATAGGATATAGTAGATTGATCATCCTTCAAGCCTATGATGTGACGTAGCGACCAAGAGTATAAAGCTTCATTATTTTGCCGAGTTTAAAGTGCCTTGTTTCTACGTCATCAAATATGGTTCCATGCTCCCAAGGTATGAATGCATTACATATATATATATAGGAGCTTGGAATGTTTTATAATGGGGGTACGTTTAATTAAAACTGTTGCTTATTTTCAGAAAGCTTTTATTAAAACTTTAAAATAAGTTTATAAAGTTTCTGGGCTAAAAATAAAAAAATTTCAACATTCTGGAAGTTCGTTTGATATGACGTTCGAACGAGTTTTTCGTTCGAACCAGATGTCGTTTGAACGATTTTGCCAACGAGTTCCCAAATTGGCCACTAGAACTTCGTTCGAAATGTCGTTCGAACGCGATTTCTAACGAGTTCACATTGGAACTTCGTTAGAAGCCTCGTTCGAACGAAATCTCGTTCGAACGAAAATGTCGTTCGAACGAGATTTGGGGGGAATGGGTATTTGGTAGTTTTGTGCAGTTTTTCCCACTTTTTCCACTACTTTACCCACTAACTTTTGACAGAATATCTAAGTGCGGGAACCAAAGTTTTTAATTTAACTTTTTCATATCCTACAACATCTAAGAGAGGATTTTGAGAGAGAAATCAAAAGAGAAAAAGTTCTTTGTTTAAGTGTTGTTGATTTTCAAGAAAAATGTTTTAAAAACACTTGTTTTACACCCATAATTTATCCAAGCTTCCATAGATATATTTGTACTTGCTTTGAGTTTTGGCATTGGTTTTTCATCTCTACCGTTTTGAAGAGACGTTTGGGTTTGATTCTACCTCCCACAAAGAAGAAGAGGTTTTCGTTGATTTATCCCCTTGGAGAAAGGCTCCTAGTTCGGGTGACGGTGACTATATAAAGTCCGATCGGTGGATTCCCAGACCGCGGTGGAGGTCCGTGGTTATTCGCTAAGAAGAGGTTGATACAAGAAGACGCGTCGGGGTTTGAGAGGGATCGAGTCGAGTGTTGTAAGTCATCTTGCTTGTATTTGTAAATGTAACAACCCGAGGTCTTAGAGACAACGAGTTATTTATTTTGGGAGAAATAAATAATATTTTATTGGAGAAATAATTAAATTGGTAATTGAGGTCAAAATTTGAAGTTGTTAGAAAGAGTGTCGAATGTCGATTCTGAGGGTACCATAGTGTCCGAAAGGGTCGAGAAAGTTGAAATGACTGTACTTTGGGTCTATTTAGGTTCCGAAATAAATTAGGACCATTTGACTCTAATTAAAGTTACTGGGTCATTTAAAATGTATATTATCATTTAAAGATGTATATCTTGGGATTTAGGGCTTATTAAGCCTACGGGAGATATTTCTCTAAAGAGAGAAAGAGAAATAGAAAGAAAGAAAGAGAGAAAGAGAGAGAAAGTGTTCATTTCCGGCCAAATACGCGATCTCAAGGCGGATTCAGACCCTACGAACCCGAGGCAAGTGATTAAACTTGCTAAATAATTGCTGTGTACCATTTATTGCATGATTTGTGGATTGATATTTTGGGTTTTAGGTTTAGTTTAACAAAACCTAACTTTTGAGTATAATCTTAGATTTGATAACTAGATCTTTGATTTGAGGATATAAATTAGTTTATATGTATTTTAGGATGATTATTGATGATATATATGTGATTGGGTTGAAGAGATATGCAAAGAAAATGATCAAAATGGATTTTGGGTATTTTGGCTTGCTTAAAACGTAGCCATTTTCGAGAGTGCTGAGGGGCCGAATCGATTCGGCCTCCTACCGAATCGATTCGGAAATTTGCAGGTGCCCAGGTCTGAGCAACCGAATCGATTCGAACCCTAGCCGAATCGATTCAGCCTGAGACAGAATCCCAGGTCTGATGACCCAAATCGATTCGCCTTCCTGGCCGAATCGATTCGCTGGGCCGAATCGATTCGGAATTGGCCCGAATCGATTCGGAAACAGGGCTTTTGGGGGATTGTTTTTCTAAAAAGAATTTCATCCCGTTTTGTTCGAGGTTATCGATTCGGGATCTCTATAGGAGATATTTGGAGTATGTTTTGGAGACTTTTAGCGAGTTTCCCTTAGAAGAAATTTTGGATTCATATTGACTAAATTTGAGGAATACCGATTAGAGATTTTGGTATTTTTCTAAGTGGGGAAGCCCACTTTTATTTGGAGATAATAACGATTTCACGATTTGAGAATGAGAATAACTTAGAGAAAATGGATCTTAGGATCCAATCCCAAATGGGATAACTTTAAAGGTTCATAAAATGAATTGAACCCTATTATGGATGGAGAATTATGAATGCTATTTGAGATGCATACGGATATAGAAATATCCTTATTGATGTTTGATTTGGGAGATGTCTCACACAATGAGAAATGCTAATTGAAGAGCATGAGGATAAAAGAATGTCCTTAACTTAAATAGAATTGAGAGATAATTCATAATTAGAAGCGACATGTGAGCTTCAAGCGAGAAATATTATAGCGTATACGAGGTGGGGAAGATGTGTGAGAATTGGCGATTAGTATATCTAGAAGTAAATATACTAAACAATGACATTAAATCTATTGCGCCTATGGGCGTATAATAAATATGAAAATGATGTTGCAGGTATACCTTATATGATGGTATATCTTTATTATGTGGGATGTATGTATACCTTATATGATGGTGTATATACATGTTAAGCATACCCCATCCTTGCTATCATTGGGAAGTTATGTGCGTAGAGGGTGATCATTCTGGGTAGATGAGCTGGGTGTGGATATTCCCCAAGTCATAGTCGTCCATGGTGGTCAGCAAATGACACATATATATACATTTATTTATTTTGGGGGTTAGAGGTCGTGGGTATGTGTCACTCTCACTTGCCGGTTAGGAGCTATGATCGCTTCCCGGGACGTCGTGTGCGTGAGTTGATCACGAGGTGGGTGTCGTGGAACCCCACTAGGTGACCCCAGTTTGCTACGTATATGGGCTGCTGGAAGATGATAGCATGTGAGCCTGCGTCCTTTGAGTTATAGCTCGGTTGGATGGTTATTATTGCTTGTGCTTGTACTTGGGTATCGAGGGCATAATGGACCTCAAGGACTGACATTGCCAGAATTAGTGTATCGGGGGGTTCCTTGCTTGGATTTCGCTTCGGCGAGACGTCCCACGCACGAACCGCAGTGTAATGTTGGAAATTGGTGATAAGTTAGTCCTTAATGCTCATACTTATATATATATATATATATATATATATATATATATCACCTATCTCGACTATCGATAGTGCCAGGAGTAGTGTAACAGAGGGGTTCCTTATTTGGATTTCGCTTCAGCGAGACGTCCCACGCATGAAACACCGTGTACTGTTGAGAATTGGGAATATTAATTAATTAAAATTGGATAATAATAATTTGGGTTACATGCATCTTGCATTGAGGGCATAATGAGCCTCGAGGATCAATACGGTCAGGAGTAGTGTAACGGGGGGGTTCCTTAATTGGATTTCGCTTCGGCGAGATGTCCCACGCACGAAATGCAGTGCCGTGTTGAGAATCGGGAGGAGTTTAGTCCTTAACTCTTGATGCTAATAACTCATATATAACAATTATAAATATATATATTGTTTTCATGCCAAATAAGGGCATCACTAGAATATATAATATTCTAGTAAATGAGAATGTTAATGGATTGTAATGATGTTGTTATCAGATGGATCATGTAACTTTATATGTTCAACAAATGAACATTATAAAGATAACTATAACTATTACATTAAAGTTAATGCATATAACTTATAAATTATTGAAATAAGTGTAGATAGGTTTGATGGCTTCACATTAATACTTCAATTGGGTTTAAGTTAGAATCCTCCTACCTAATTTGGAATCGGGCATCCATTTGGAGATCATGTGCATACGTTTAGTGCGCGCTTTAGATTAGAGGTGAGATGAATTATTATGAAGAGTTCGATTCCACCTTAATCATGTAATAATGCATTTATAATTATTATGCATTTTAATACACTTGCTATAAAATGTTTTTCAACTCGGGCTCTGACCCGTTTCTATTTTCTCCTCCATGTATGTATCTTTTACTACTTCAGGTGTTCCTCCGCAAGGACGCCTTTGATGTTCATCCATTCAGGATTGGGGGAGCTGTGGCAGTAGCGGACTCTTGCGGCACTTTGTTTTAGTCGATTCCTATCATTGTATATCTAGATTATGATTCAGTTGTATATTGAGTTAGTATTCAAGTGTTGTAGATTAACATTTTCATATTTCATTTCTCAGATTATTGTATTGTCTGTCACCCGACAGCATATTCGGGTATTTTATTTGTTCTTTGTATTGCACTCTTGTACATTAATGGAGTTTACACTTATCACTCATCATAGTTAGATGTATATTGTTGGTTGAGTTGCATTATTGGTTTTGTTGTTGTTCTTAATAAAAAGTTTTAAATTTTTTTGACAATTCGCTTTTAATAGTTTCGGGTAGTTAGCCTTATATTATTAGTATTGTCAGTTGATGTTGAGACTGTGCCATCTGAGATACCTGATTTAATGTAGTATAGGGTTGGCCACCTGTTATTATTTTGAGCGGGTTGTCACAGTAAATTCCGTACATAGTGGATTTGAGGCTAGGGTCGTCCGAGGTTTTTTCCCGTTGTGGGTTTTTCTTCGTACATCACGGCGTAGTGATTTATTGTTTATTTTATCTTGCTATACTCACCTAGAACGCATGCTTAGGTAATTCAAGATAAAATTTGGTTTTAATCACTACATGTTTAATTTGGTGCAAAATTAAATTTTGGGTAATGTTTAGTTAATTTAATTAAAAGTCATTTAATTTAATTTGTTAAAATTGGTTTGGCCTAATTTGGTAATATTGAGAAATATGACTTAGGCAAATTTTTAGGACCTGGGTTAAATTAGTTGGTTTAAGTGAAATTTAAATTGTGTGTGTGTTTAATTTAATTTCATGGGGTTTAATTTTAATTTGAAAATAAATTAAAATTTGATGTTTTTGTGAACCATCTTACGCTTCCGCATATCTCAACAAGGAAATTGATTTTAAAGTATAAGCATTTTAAAATTGGGGGGCCTACGAGTCATTTTTCACACCCTATCATGAATAAAAGTTGGGCCCGGGCACATCGATAGATGTGTTTACCCATTGCATTATCACTCATTGCCTTCACCCTATCCTTCCAAAATTTCATCAACCAGTCAAAATGGATCGCATGAAAATACTTGCACTCCTCCCCAACCTCTTCACCATCGACCCGATCGACTTAGTAAACTTCCTAATTGATGCAGCTCGTTCTTCAACCGTCTTCCGGATCACCCCATACACACTATGACCCTCAACCGCTATCCCCAACAAATGGTAAACATTATTTAGTGTAATGGTCATTTCACCGAATGGCATATGAAACGTATTAGTTTCAGGTCTTCACCCTCCGATGAATGCACATATAAGGACATGATCAATAAACCAATAAGCGTTTTTTTTATCAAAGGCCATAATACCGTGGCCTTTACCACATTCACCACCCGCACATCATCTTCATCTGTATTCCACTCAACAAATTTCTTATAATGGTATACACTCTTCATCATACCTTGTTCTTCGTCATGGTTCCAAATATCGTTTGACATATGGTTAGAAAAATTCTTTAACAACTCGGAGTTGTTAAGAGAGGAACCCTCTAATGACTATGCATCAAATCTTGTTGGTTTTTTCCTTATTTTTTTCTTTTCAACCGGTCCGAAGAATATGCCCCTATGAGTAGGTCATCATAAGACGATAACGATGTATATGAACCGCTTGACGTGATAGAGCTACTATTCCCACTAAAACTTTCATCAACATTCCCCTCACGAACAACAACACTCTCACTAACATTCCCCTCACCCACAACCCCCCCTCACCATCATTCCTCTCACCAACAACCCCCTCACCAACATTCACATCACCCACAATACCCTTGCCCACCTTACCCTCATGAACAACATCCTCAACCACTACACCCTCACCAACCACATCCTTACCAACCACATCCTCACCAACCACATCATCACCAACCACATCCTCACCCACTACATATTTACCTGAAATTCTATCTTGTTTTCATTTTCTTTTCGACGCAGTTATGGGTTGTCTACCCTATCTCCCCATTTATGATCTGCAACACTTGTTAAAATAGATTTAGAAATTAATAAATTTTGTAACATGCATTTAATAGGTTTTGAAAAATGGATAGATAAATGAATAGATTTTGAAAACAATACCCACGACCAGCGATAACCGTGAAATGTGGCAATCCACGGTCTAAGAAGGCCGTTTGTGTTGAAAAATGGATGGTGTACTTTAGCCGTGTAATGTGGCAATCCACGGTCGAAGTAGACTGCAAGAATTCACCTTCTACGGTGATGGGAGACCGTACGATGCCACGATTTTAAATTTTTTTACAACCCTAATTCATTTTCAACAAATTAGGGTTTTATGCAAGTTTACGTTTAGATTATGTTTTTTGAACAACTTTAAATTACATTTTTTTAATGAAAATTAGGGTTTTATTAACTTTTTTTTATTACTAATGGGGGTTCAAATGGTTTTGAAGGCATGTATAGATTAGGTATGAACATAAATGCATAATGAGAAAGTTTTGTGTTGTTTTGGGGTGGTAATATCACCACCCTTTTGTGATGTGTTCCATTTTCGGCATTTGGAGCTGTCGACAACTGAGAAACGTTTTCTTTTATTTTAATATTTGCCAATCAATTTTTACAATAATCAAACCAGTCCTTATCCTCCATTATCTCAAAATTTTCTAAATCACCCACCAAATTTCAGCTTGCCCCCCAAATATTTTCCTAAATTTACAAACCAAACCCTAAAGTTATTTTAAAGGGTATTTCAAGACTATTTCGAGGGGCGTTTTGAAGGCATATTAAAGGAGTTCTTGGGACGAATATTCGAGGCAAATAACTTTCTACTCTCCTCCTTTTATATGTGTAGTTGGTAAATTCAACTAAATTATTTTTATGCTAAAGTAACCCTTATAAAGTTGGGTATTCCTAGTTAAACAACTAATATGTCAATTTTAGATAATTTGATATATTTGAAATGACTTGGTGAGCCTTTTACTTAGAGGAACTTATTTTTAGTGCCCCAAGACGTGGAAAATTAATATTTAAGATTTGGCCCCCATTTGTTAAGTTTGACAATTGAAATTAGATAGTGTAGTATACAAAATTAAATTTAGAGCTAGTGAATTCAATTTACGCATGCTTAGTAGGGATTGCACTTTATGCGTTCAGATTGGTACTTTTGATGTTATGACCCAATTGATGAGATTTACTATGAGGGCCCTATTAATGTCATAAAATTACTATGGATACATTATTTGTGACTTGGAACACTTGATACATATATGTTGCCTTATGATGTAATACACTTATAAGTTAATTACATGTCTCTTTTATGCAAGAACACATGTAACCCTTACTTGAAATATTGTTATTATTTGTATATGTCTTATCGTGTAGATGATAGAAGGAGTATGGGATACTTGTTGGTTGTTGTTTTGGTTGTTGGATAGTGATGTTGGATTAGTTGACTTGGTGGGACACATAAATATTTGAACTCTTAAATCTGTCTTCACAACTACCTTATATAAACGTAAGTGTATTAGGGGGTTCCTTGTTTGGATTTCACTTCGGTGAGACGTCCCATGCGCGTAGTCTATGACGGGTAGGAATGATGACTTAAAACATTAATAAAATTTATATACTTTCGATTTAATGATTTTCATTATGAGGAATCACTTATAGGATGATGGACGTTTTTGCTCCTTATGAAATGGGTTAAAATGAATAATGATTCCAAATGCTATGACCCGGGGTGGGGTAATTGGGGTTTGAGTAGAATGCTCAGAGTGAATAAAGATGTTTTAAAATGTTAATGTTAAATGAATATGTAAAATATAATAGTATATGGAAATGAATGTGTGGGTACTTGTAACAACCCAAGACTTTCAGAACAGTAATTATTTCATTTTTGGGAGAAATAAATAATATTTTATTGGAGAATAATTATATTGGCAATTGAGGTCAAAATTTAGAGTCGTAAGAAAGTGTGTCGAATGGAAATTCTGAGGGTACCATCATTTTTGGAAGGGTCGAGAAAGTTGAAATGACTGTACTTGGGATCTATTTGGGTTCTGAAATAATTTAGGACCGTTTGGCTCGAATTAAAGTTACCGAGTCATTTAAAGTGTGTATTATCATTTAAAGATGTGTACATTTGGGAGTTAGTCTAAATTAGCCTACGGGAGATATTTCTCCAAAAGAGAGAAAAAGAAATTGAAAGAAAGAAAGAAGAGAGAAAGAAAGAAGAAGAAAAGGAAGGAGAAAGGAAAGAAAAAAAGGATTTTCCGGCCAAATACGCGATCTCAAGGCGGATTCAGACCCTACGAACCCGAGGCAAGTGATTAAACTTGCTAAATAATTGTTGTGTACTATCGTTGCATGATTTATGGATTGAATTTTGGGTTTTAGGTTTAAAATTGTTAAAACCTAATTTTTGGGAAAACCTTAGATTTGTAGTGTATAAATGAATTTTAAGGTTAGAAATTAGTTTATATGTATTCTAGAATGAATATTAATGTTATATATGTGATTGCGTTGGATGAAAATGGTTGGGAGATGATTAAAATGATTTTTGGGTATTTTGGGTTAAGAAGAAAATAACCCATTTCGTAGCTTGCTGCACTTGCCGAATCGATTCGCCCCTACCGAATCGATTCGGTCTGTTGCAGTTTGCCCAGGTCTTTAGGGCCGAATTGATTCGCCCCTTTGCGAATCGGTTCGGTATGAAGCAGACTCCCAGGTCCTTTGGACCGAATAGATTCGGATGGGCCGAATCGATTCTCTTTTGGGAGCCGAATCGATTCGGATGGGCCGAATCGATTCGGAAACAGGGGATTTTGGAGATGATTTTTCTAGGAAGAATTTTATCCCGTTTCGTCTAAAGTTATCAATTGGGAACTTCTATGGGAGTTATTTGGAGTATATTTTGGAGACTTTTAGAGAGTATCCCTTATAGGAAATGATTGGAGTCATATTGACTAAATTCGAGGAATACCGATTAGATATTTTGGTTTATTCCAAGTGGGGAAGCCCACCTTGATTTGGGGATTCTACATTGGGTTAATAAATTCAATTCCTATGAAAGAATGTGAATAATTTAGAGATACCAGATCTTAGGATCCAATCCCAAATGGGATAATTTCAAAGGTTCATACAATGAATTGAACCATATTATGGATGGAGAATTATAAAATGTATATTGAGGTGCATTAGGGTAAAGAATATCCTTAACTTAAAAGAATTGAGGGACAATTCATAATAGAAGCGACATGAAAGCTTCAAGCGAGAATTAGTATAGCATATACTAAGTGGGGGAAAATGTGTGAGTATTGACGATTAGTGTGTCATGAGAGAGATATACTAAACAATGATATTAATCAAATGGTGCCTAAGAGCGTATAATGAAAATGAATATGTTGTTGTAGGTATACCTTATATAATGGTATATCTTTAGTATGTGGGATGTATGTATACCTTATATGATGGTGTATATACATGTTAAGCATACCCCCTCCTTGCTATCATTGGGAAGTTTCGTGCATAGAGGGTGAGCATCCTGACTAGAAAAGCAGGGTGTGGATATTCCCCAGGTCATAGTCGTCCTTTGTGGTCAGCAAATGACATAATTATATATATTTATTTATTTTGGGGGGGAGGGTGGTGAGAGGTCGTGGGTATGTGTCGCTCTCACTTGTCGGTTAGGAACTATGACCGCTTCCCGGACGTTGTGTGCGTGAGTAGATCACGAGGTGGGTGTCGTTGAACCCCACCAGGTGGCCCCAGTTTGCTACGTATATGGGCTGCTGGAAGATGATAGCATGTGAGCCTGCGTCCTTCGAGTTATAGCTCGGTTGGATGGTTATTATTGCTTGTGCTTGTATTTGGGTATCAAGGGCATAATGGACCTCAACGACCTACATTACCAGGATTAGTGTATCGGGGGGGTTCCTTTTTTGGATTTCGCCTCGGCGAGACGTCCCACGCACGAACCGCAGTGTAATGTTGGAACTTGGGGATAAGTTTAGTTCTTAATGCTCATAATTATTTATATATTTATCACCTATCCCGACAATCGACAGTGCCAGGAGTAGTGTAATGGGGGGTTCCTTGTTTGGATTTCGCTTCGGCGAGACGTCCCACGCATGAAACGCCATGTATTGTTGAGAATTGGGAATATTCATTAATTAAAATTTGAAAAATAATTTGGGTTACATGCATCATGAATTGAGGGCATAATGAGCTTTGAGGATTAATACGGTCAGGAAAAGTGTAACGGGGGGGAGGGGTTCCTTGTTTGGATTTCGCCTCGGCGAGACGTCCCACACACGAAACGCAGTGCCGTGTTGAGAATCGAGAGGAGTTTAGTCTTTAATATTCATGACGCTAATAACTCATATATAATTACTATAATAATTATATTTATGGTTTCATGCCTTATCAGGGCCTCACTAGAATATAAAATTCTAGTAAATGAGATTGTTAATTAATGTGATGATGTCGACATGATTGGATCATGTAACTTTATATGTTCAACAAATGAATATTATAAAGATAATTGTAACTATTACATTAAAGTTAATGTTTATAAATTAAAGATAATTGAGATAAATGTAGACTGGGAGATAGGTTAGGTGGTTTCACTTAAATACTTTTTGGGTTTAAGTTAGAATTCTCTTACCTAAATTAGAATCGGGCATCCATTTGGAGATCACGTGCATACGCATAGTGCGCACTTTAGTTGAGAGGTGATTTGGATTATTATTGAGAGGTCGATTCCAACTAAATCATGTAATAATGCATTTATAATTATTATGCGTTTTAATACACTTGCAATAAAACATTTTTCGAACTCGGGCTCTGACCCATTTATATTTTCTCCTCTATGTATATATTGTACTACTTCAGGTGTTCTTCCGCAAGGACGCCTTGATATTTATCCATCTTGTATTCGTGGAGATGTGGCAGTAGCGGACTGTTGCGGCACTTTGTTTTAGTCGATTCCTATCTATTGCACATCTAGATTAGGAATCAGTTTGTATATTGAGTTAGTATTCCAGTGTTGTAAATTAACCCTTTCATATTTCATTTCTCAGATTATTGTATTGTATGTTACCCGACAGCGTATTCAGGTATTTCATTATTGAGATTTTTGTTGCACTATGTACTGTACTCTTTCATATTATTAGAGCATTCACTTTTCACTCATCATAGTTAGATGTATATTGTTGGTTATGTGCATTATTGGTTTTGTTGTTGTTGTTAAAAATAAAAGTTTTAAAATTTTGACAATTCGCAGTTAATGATTTCAGGTAGTTAGACTTATATTAGTGGTTAGTAAGTTGATGTTGAGACTGTGCCATTTGAGATACCTGATTTATTATAGTATAGGGCTGGCCACCCATTATTATTTGGAGCGGGTTATCATAGTACTGTGGAAGGACACCCCAATATTGTGATATGTGAATTCCCGGCTATGCGAATATCAGGTGGCGTAAAGGCATGAAACTTAAGGTTTATGATATACTGTGATACGTGATTTCCCGATCATCTGAGTACCAGGTGGAGCGTGGGTGTGAAACATGATGTTCATAATTTAATATGACGTGCTATTTCGATGCTGCTTAATGGGGAACCGAGGTTTATGTGATTGTTTAAACTTAGCGTATCACCTGTTTATGAGATGATCGAGAGGAAGGGACGCATGCCGATTACGTATTGTGTAACTAAAGAAATGTTATGAGATAGTTCTAATGCATTGTAATGATTTAAATTTGGTGTACCATATTCTTATGAGATGGACGAGAGGAAGGAGCGCATGTCGGTTACATTTTCTTAAATATTGAGAACAAGTAATTAACTAAATGAATTGGATAATTCTAATGCTTTGTGAGACTATGTTTTTGGGTTGGGTTGCTCATTAAATTATTAAACTATGATTTTATCGTCTATTCATATAATTGCTTTGAGTTGCGTCGCGAAGTTACTTGCTAGGGGTTTGAACCATCTCTTTACGTGGAACTCATGTGTTAGGGTTGGACCTACCATATAGCTTCCTTATTCCAACGGACATTATCATTCGTCTCTCGCACCTTAGATATCAACCTCAGAGAGATCACGGGTCTCTATTTTATTTAGCTATTAATTTTATTTTTCAGTCTTAGATGATTTTGGAGACGATCTAGTTTGTATGTTGAGATTTAGTTGGCTTGTATTCTTCAGAGATTCTTCGGGATTGTATTAGGATATTATTTTTAAGACCTTATTTTATCTCTTTAATGACTATGGGTATTCTATTTTTAGTTTACATTGAGGATCTTCATATCGTTTTCACATTACTCATGTTATTGTTTCTTTTGATCCCCCCGTGTTGAGAATGTTATTTGATTTTTTTTAAATATTGTGTATAATTTTATTTTAGACTTGATCAACCCAAATGTTTAATTACATGGGGTATTACCATTGATTCTAATTATGTACATAACACAGACGATGTAGTCCAATGACGAATGAGGTGATAATCAATTACATGAACTATTCATAGTGTGGATTTATGGTAATCAGTGTAGTTGAATTATTACGAAAAAGGGAATGGGGTTACTTATCTTAAATATCTAAAGTAATATACAATGGGTTACTTTACATGAACTGTATTATAGTGTTTTGTTGCATCTTGGAATAATCACTAAGCATTTTACTTACATTGTACTTGTGTTTCCCTTTCAGGTGTTGATTAGTCGGATGTCTATTGTTGTGCCCAAGTCCAGAAGCGTGTCAGAGAGTATCGAGTCTCCTTGTGTCTTGACCATTACTTGATGTTGTTTTTGGTTTTATTATCTCTAGTTGTTGTTATGATTTCTCTTCCATAAAAATGTAAATGTTTATTATAGTTATTTTGTAGAAATATTTGATTGAAATGAAAAGTATAACTTTTGGTTTAACGTTTTTTAAGTTTTAAATTTAATCGAGTTTTGAGCATGCATGTGAGGGTGTTTTGTAGTAATTATAATTATTTCACTTAACCATAGGGGGTACTCTCTCTCTCTCTCTCTCTATTCGTAAACCTTAATTAGGGTTTGCATGGCTGCACACCAAAACCCTAACGTCAATCCCAAGCCTCCTGATATCCAAAGTGTGGTCTAGATCATTTGCTAATGTTGTTGCTAAAGGATCTTATCATAACCATGATCTTGGCCTCAAGACTCCAACATCTTTTAAAGGCGAACCTACAGTTTTCTTTTCTAAAGAAGACATTGAGATACTGTCTAAACCTTTGAAACATGCGTTGGTAGGAAAGTTCTCACATGGTAGACCATCTATGGAAGTAATAAGGAAGGTGTTCCAAACTTTCTCTCTTAAACCGATTGTCAATATTGGTCTTATAGATCACAAGCATATTCTGATAAGAGTGAATTCGGAGGAATATTATTCTAGACTGTGGATGAGAGATACTTGGTTTATAGGTAAATATCCTATGAGGATCTTCAAGTGGTCTCCCGATTTCAGGCCTCATAAATAGAGTATTATTTCTCCCATTTGGACCTCTTTCCCTCATTTACCTATTCATTTTTTTTCAAAATCCTCTCTATATTCCATAGCTCAATTGATTGGTAAACCTTTGAATCTAGATCCATATACTTTTGATATGAATAGACCTAGTACTGCTAGGGTTTGTGTGGAAGTTGATTTGACCAAGATTATTGCGAAGAGGATTTTGATAGGCTGTGGGGATACAAGTTTCTGGCAAGAAGTCAATACGAAAAACAAACCAAAGTATTGTATTCACTGTTCTAAGAAGGGCCATGATGAAGATACATGTTTGTTCTTGAAGCCTATGCAAGAAAGGAGGACCTATAAGAAGCAAGAGGTTTTCCCTAAGAGAATTCTCAATAGAAATGAAGTAGCTGAAGAGGAAGAAGCTATTACTCCCATTTTGCAGACTGATAAGGTGGTTGTTGAGATAGCTGAAGATCAATCTGAAGAAGTAAGTAATCAAGAAAGTCAAGAAGTTTCAAATATAGTGGCTCTCAAGCATGTACAGATTAATGGATGTTCCAATCAACCTGTTCAAGAATTCATCAATAAGATTCATCATTGTGACATTTCACCCCAAGAAGTAATTATGATAAACAACATAATGTTATCCCCAAGAGGAACTGATCTCCCTAATTATGAGTGTCATATAGAAAAGGAAAAAATATATATGTCTAATTCGAAGAAGATGAAGGGAAGTTGTAAGTTCGCTAAAGAGGATCTCAAGAAATGATCTTCGACAGTAAATGGGCTAGAATTCAATAATGCAAGAAGAGGAGAAATGTGAAATAAAAGGGGGCTATAATGCTATCCAGATATGGGACATGGAGGAGGATCTCAAGCGCTGAAATCGAAGAAGCAACTATTTGATCCTTTATTTAGAAGAATTACCAGGGCCAGTGCAAAGGTATGCTCTAACTCAAAATTTTTATCATCCAAATAATCAATTGCCTGGGTTGGAATGAAAGGGGTATCTCTAATAAGAGAACTGTTAGAAGAATCAAAAGGTTGTGTAAGACTTACAATTTGCCAGTGCTTGCTATTCTGGAACCCAAGGCCAATTATTTGACAAGCAGAAATTCTTACTTAAATGGATATTTGATGAAGTGTTGTGCAACAATTCAAATAAGATTTGGTTCTTTTGGAAATTAGGTATAGATGTCTCTATTATTAAAGATGGAGATCAATGTTTGTTTTTAAAAATAAAGCACCCTACATTTCCTAAAGATGTCATTTTGAATTTGATTTATGCTAAATGTAGTAAGGAGGAGAGAAGAGAGCTATAGAGGGATTTAGAAGAAGTGGCTGTTAGTTTTGATTTACCTCAGGTGTTTATTGGGGATTATAATGTAGTGGCTGATCAAAATGAAAAAAAATTAGTGGTAATTAAATTGACCACCAAGTAGTTGAAGACTTCAGAGACTGTTACAATCAGGGTGGTTTATTTGATATGGGGTATAGTGGATCTAGATTCACTTGGAATAATATGATAATAGAAGAAGATGCTATTTGTGCCAGGCTTGATAGAGGCCTTTGCAATTTGCAATGGAAATTAGCTTTTTCCAAAACTTTTATTTCACATTTAGGTAAATATTATAGTGATCATTATCCTTTGTTGTTGTCTATTGCAATCGCTTAAGACTCCTATCCTAAGCCTTTTAAATTTCAAAAAATGTGGATGTCTCATGATAGTTTCTCTAAAGTGGTTAAAGAGGCATCGGACTGTCGAGTTCAAGGGTCTCCTATGGCTATATTTTCTCAGAAGTTAAAACTTCTTAAAGAAACCTTAATTAGGTGGAATAAAACTACTTTCAAAAACATTTTCCAAAATGCGATTGATCTTGAAGATGATGTTCTTATGAAGGAGTATGATTTTGAAGTCCAGCCCTCTCTTGAGAACATATTACAACTGCAGAATGCTAAATAAGAGCTTAACAAAGCTACTATTCAGGAAGAGCTGTATTGACAACAAAAAGGTAATATCAAATGGTTGAAGGAAGGAGATAATAACACAAAGTTTTTTCATGCTAGTGTTAAGGCTAGAAGGGTTGCTTCTCCGATTCATAAGATAAAAGATAATGAAGGTAATTGGAAGGTTAATCAGAAGGATATTCAGTAGGTAATTGTTGACCATTTTAAGCACAGATGGGAGGCTGGGGACAAAATTAAAGATGAGGAGTTGATTTCAGTCATTCCTCCTATCATAACTGAGGAAATGAATAATTTTCTAACTGAGGTGCCTAATGATAATAAAATTTTTAGAGCCATTGTTGAATTAAATGGGGATAGTAGTCCCGGTCTTGATGGTTTTGGAGGTATATTATATAGTAAATTCTAGGATATTATTAAGAAAGGTCTATGTGAGGCTATTAAATCTTTCTTTGTGGGAGATCAAATCCCTAGAAGTTGGTCTTGTACTTCCATAGTGCTTATTCCTAAAATTTCTAATCCCAAGCAATGCTCTCATTTTCGACCTATATGTCTGAGTAATTTCAATTTCAAAGTCATCTCCAAAATTCTGAATTCAAGGTTATCATTTTATTTGGATGCAATTGTGTCTCCTAATCAAAGTGGTTTTGTGAAAGGTAGAAATATCCAAAACAATATTCTTCTTGCTCATGAAATGACTTCTTCCCTTCACAAGAAGTGACATGGTTCTAATGTTGTTATCAAGTTGGATATGGAAAATGCTTATGATAGGGTATCTTGGATGTTCCTCATTAAAGTCCTTAGAAGATTTGGGTTTATTGAGGTTTTTATTGACTTCATATGGAGGATGTTATCTAATAATTGGTTTTCTGTTTTTGTTAATGGTTGTGGTGCAGGTTTCTTCAATTATTCTCGAGGGATCAAGTAAGAAGATCCTCTTTCTCCAGCTCTTTTTGTTCTAATGGCTGAAGTTTTAAGTAGATGAATTGACATCTTATTCAAGGAAGGAAAAGCAACTCCCTTTTCTCATCCTACTGGAAGTCCTCTTATATCTCATTTATCTTTTTTTGATGATATTATTATTTTCATCAATGGAAGCAAGAAAAGCCTCACTAATCTGTCAAAATTCTTGGATATGTATGAAACTGCCTTAGGCCAACTGATTAATAAGGCTAAAAGTGCCTTCTTAGTAGATCCCAAGCTGTCCATTCAGAGAAGATCAGCTATCTCCGGGTACCTGTAGATTAAGTACAAGCCCCTTCCATTAAAATATTTGGGGTGTCCTCTTTTTAAAGGAAGAAGAAGAATTAGTTATTTCTCAGAGATTGTTGATTCCATTAGAAGCAAATTCAAGTGGTGGAGGACCAGATTTTTATATGCTGCTGGCAAATTGATCCTTATCAAACATGTTCTAACTTTTATACCTATATTCACTCTAGCTGCTTTCAACCCTCCTAAATCTATTATTCAGAGAATTCACAAAATCCTCAATCATTTCTTCTTGGGTTCTAAAGAAAATGGAGGTTATAAACACTATTGCATTAAGTGGGAAGATATTTGCATGCATGTAGTGGAAGGAGGTCTTGGTGTTAGAAATTTGGAGGATATCTGTGCTACGTCTGGCATAAAGTTAGCATGGAGGAGTCAGGTGTCCAATGCCTTGTGGGCCAAATTCATGAGAAACAAATACAAACTGATGGAAGCTGGGGAGGTGGAACGAGTACTATCAAAAGAATTAGAGAGAGTTTCCATATTTTTAAAGATAATACCATCAATAATTTGAATGGTATCATCTGGAAGCTTTCAAATTCAGGGGTATTCACTTTCAAATATGCTTTTCAAATTATTAGACCTCTAGATTGTAGTAGTAATCTTTGGGCTAGCTTAAGGAATGAGTATATCCCAGTTAAAATATCAATTGCTTCATGGAAGATTCTGAGTAAAGCAGTTCCCGTAGACACTGCTATTATTGAGCTGGGAATTCAAAGGGTGTCTAGATGTCAATGTTGCTTGAGTAAGGAGGAGTCTTTAGATCATCTATTCTTATCAAGTTCTATTGCCATTGGTATCTGGGCTCACTTCTCAAATTTATTGGATGTTGGTCAGTGTTTTACTTCTATTCCTGCTATGTTGATGTCTTGGTGGAGTTGTAAGTCTAATAAAGACTATATTAAGTTTATGCTGAGAGTGCTTCCTGTTTGCATTCTATGGTTTACTTGGAAAGCTAGGTGTGACAGTTTTTTTAATGGGACTCAAATGGTTCAATCAGAGATTACCAAGAAGATTTATAATTTTTTTTCAGACTTGGCAATTCATCAGAAGTTCAAGAACTCTCCCTCAGCTCCTCATGGCAATATCATATCCTCTTTTAGGCTTAAAATTATCCCCTCTAGACCAGTTTTTATTATTACTAGATGGATTAGTCCCCCTTTTTCATCTATTAAACTCAATGTGGATGGCTCTAGTAGGGGTAATTCAGGAGATAATGGTATAGGGGGTATCATTAGAGGTCATAGAGGTGTTTTCATTTTTACTTTTTAGGAGTTCACGAATAAAGCCTCAAGTCTTCAAGCTGAAATTTGGGCTATATTGAAAGGTATTCAGGAGTGCTTGAAGATAAGTTTTGGGCAGTTAATCATTGGGTCAGACTCTATCGCAGCTATCAAGATGATTCATAGACAATGGGAGGTGCCTTGGTTTTTGAAGGAAGATATAGAAGATATTTCCATCAAAATTGAAACTCATTCAATTCTTATTCAGCATACCTGGAGAGAGAGAATAATTCAGTAGCTGATGCTCTAGCTCACTTTGTTTAAAGTTCAAGACAATCTAGATCTTATGTTAGTTTCTCCTAGCTTCCTTTTATTGTTAATGGAATGTTTAACTTGGATAGATTTAGTTTTACTAATATTATAATTACTTAAGGTTTTGAGTGTGTTTGTCCAAGGTTGCTGTAATTCCTTTTTTTCCACGTGGAGAGGCTCTTTCTCCTTTATTTAATAAATAGGTCTTAGGCCTTTTCCTTAAAAAAAATAATTATTATTTTACTTAACCCCCTCTTAAGTTACTCGAATTGCATGTTTCGAAAGAAGGGCGTTATCGTGCTACCTATCCCACAAGTTTATAACTTCCTTAGCATTTTGAACTCCATTTAAGGACTTCAGTTCAAGGACTTTGGTACTGTGAAAATGCTCCTTAGAATCACCAAAAATTTTGCCCTTGGGAAACTTTAACGAATTAGCTTCTCTATCTATCTTGTGAAAACATGCTTGATGATTATTTGTTAAGTCTGTCATCTCGCTTTTGATGGATTTATATGCATCATTTGATTCTCGCATATGATCTTCAATGGCTCTTCTCGTATTCTGCATTTCAACTCGTATTTATTAAAAATGGGTGTGAAGGGACACCCATTCAACACCTTATTGTATATTATCAACAAGTTCATCCAACCTTGTCACATGTTCCCACAATTCTACATTTCCATTAGCAATAAGCAAAAGATTTTGTCCAAAGTGAGTGTTTGATCCCAAATGTCACTCGCTAACTTTTTTTTTTTAACAAAATGAGGCTAACCTATGATGTGTTTAATCCAACGAAAACCAACAACTCATATATAGGAATCACACAAAAATGCACACACACACACACACACACACACACACACACACACAAATAATTATAAATGCATAAGAACAATTTACGAGGAAATCCCCAACCTTGTATTTTTAATCAGATTATAAGGAAACCAATAAAAATTCCATCCAAGGCACTCTATCGTATGGAAATACAAAATACATGGCTAAATACAAAGAGGTTATGGTTGCAAACTCCAACCGTTATGGACAAGTACCATTTCTATAAGGTTCCAACAATTTGGGCAGTTTCTCCACGAAATTATTGAAGGTAAATTCCTTTTATTTCAATTTCATGGGCGTAAAACAATAACCTAAAGACTATGTGACAAAGTTTACTAAGATGAATTAATTCATTTTTAATCTTATTAAATAAGATGAATGATTCAAAATGTGGAAAAGGAAATCTATCGCATAAGACCATGTTTTTTCGAGGAAAACCATTAGGGAAAAACCTTGGGCCCAATCGAAAAGTATCTCCACTGTAAGGTAAGAGTCTTACCATGGGACTAAACGACTTACAATTAATTTGACATTAACTCTTAGAAATCCTTTTTGTCTACCGTATATCCAATGGTGAGCTCAATAATTGGAGATGCTCGGTAATGTCGTGATCTCTCGATCAACTTCTTGTTCGATAGTCCAAAACAAAGAACCTTTATAAATGATATAATATTATTATGGGTCCCATGGAATAAAGATAAGAAAAACAATCTTCCTAGGATGTATGATGGTGTTCTAAGATGAACAAGGGAAGGTTAAGGTGGTAAACTTACTCAAAATCTTATCTCATTAAAATAATGTGTGGGGCTTAAAGTGAAAAAGACATTGAAGAAATAATACAAGTTCAACAAGTGATTCCTCACAAGTATAAGCACTCTAATACACCATGAAGAGGATTCAGTCAAGGAAAATCGAATTGTCTTGAGGTCTATGTTTTTTTTCTCTTTTAAGACATTACTATGGAAGCAAACATGTATATATAAAAGGCTTGGGTAGCTGAAAGACATCATAGCTTAGTAGACATAGGGTATGGGCTTGCTAGAGTGGAGGACACTCAATCCACATCAAAATCCAATTGATTAAAGTTATTGGAACAGCTTCTTGAGGTGAATAGTTTCCTAGAATCTCGTAAATCTTCCATCAAACCTACTTCAGTGGTAGTCGTAGGTGCGAGAATGGTATCTCGTTTATAGAGAGCTATGGGTGACTTGGATGCAAAGTCCAATCTAAAATACACGATGTAATACCCGTACTTTTTATTACGTATTTGTATTTCGAGCTATTTATATGTCAACGTGCCATTAACAAAACAATATACAATTTCATGCTCACATGGAAATTTATTTGTGTTTATATGGTTTATTTAAGCACCTTGGTAAAGTTTTACGCAATTTGGACAAAATGTATGTATAAATAAATAAATAAATCTTTTTTTGGTCAAAAAAATGAAAGTGCTCAGAAAAATCTGAAATTTTTTCGACAAATGTAAAATTTAATTTTGAACAACTTTCCCTTCTTAGTCATCCTCAAAAAATATGTTAGACCCCATTTTAGATGAACTTATTGTAATACCCCGTATTTTTATGCTATATTAATTTGGGGATTTATTAGATTTAATGTGAGTTAATCATTTAATATAAATCCGGAAATTAATTATGATATAATTATTAACGTGACGAGAGTTAGTAATTATGGGAACCTTGTTGAATATTATTAATGAGCAAAGTAATATATAAGATTGGTTATATTATAATGTCACGAGTGAATAAAATGACAATTTCGAAAATTTGAGTCCGGACGCGCCCGTGTCGCATCGGGACTAAATTTTGATAAATAAAAGTGAATATTTTATAAGTTGGTCGTATGGTCATTTTGAGTGCGCCAACACGTCCGGAAGGGTCGAGATAGTCAGAAAAGTCTACTCGGGGGTTTAGTTTGGGTCTCGCGGCATTTTTTAGGCCTAATTAGTACCCCGGGAGGGCATTTTAGTCATTTTGTATTTTTGGGTAATTAAACCCACGAAAATTAGTAATCTATATCAGCCATTTAGGTTAGTCATCTAGGGTTAGCAAACTCAAAACTCTAGAATGCCCATTGGAGAAGAGAGGAGAGAGCTCTCAAGGCAATCCGAGGCAAAAAGTCACCCGATTGCACCGCCACCACCACCAACGCGTAGATTGCGTGACGGGGAACACAACAACACCAAACTCATTCACAAATCAGACTTCTGAAAATCCCAGGCAAGTACTTATCTTTCTTATCTTCATTAATGCATCCTTCATATTAGTCTACGGTGATTAGGATTAATTTGGTAAGAGAAAATCCATGTTTGAGATTGGAAAATCGCTTCACACGTATAGGATTAAACCACGAATTTATGATGTTGTAGACGAAGAAAATTCTGGAAAAGATTGATTAGAACCATGTTAATGAAATTCTAGGGTTCTTGAGGTTTTATATGAATTTTGGGCTTGTAAATCCATGATTATTACCGAAAATTTACATGCTTTACGTAAAAGATGTATGGAATGGAATTAAATAATTGGTATTATAAATTTCTGGACGTTTGGGTATGGAATGTTAGGATTTGGATGAAGTTTTGTGAGAAAACCCGTAACTGGTAACTGCAGAATCGCCATACCTGCTTGATCGATCGATCGAGCCAAGAACCTCGATCGATCGAAGGTTCGATCGATCGAGCCCCAGACCTCGATCGATCGACCCCTCCTGGCAGACTCATATTTTCCCTTCTTAAAATTGTAGCATTTCATTTAATGAGAAATAAATCTTGGACACTATTATTAAAATGTTTTGGGAGATAAGATGACTAGTAGGATTTATGAATGAATTAAGAGACCTTTAATGTAAGGCGAAACCCATATCTTTGGAGTGTTTATACCTAAGCAACGATGGAATTTAGTCTTAGAGGAAGAGATTACGAAAAATGGTTACGATGGAAAATAGATGAATACCTACTGAATTTTATACTTGGGAGGATAGAATCCATGAGCGTTATGTAGTAAGTGGAAAAGTTCCTCAAATTAAAGTAAGATGTGAACGGTTATATGTGATAACTAAATAATGAGAAATAAATACAAATGTCGTAATTATGGGACTTGAGATGTACCTAAATTGATATGGAAATAATAGTATAGTTATATGACTGTGTGTATACATATACTATCTATGTGTGGAAATCATACCCACGCTACTTGCTATCCCTGAGGTAACCGCGCTGGGACAGTCTTATCTCGATGGGACGTTTATGGGGGATATTGACTTGTACCCTATAAGATAGATATCCTTGGTACAGGCCATCGAATCGATAGTTCAGACGGTCCTAAGAGACGCGGGTATGTGCTTTCCTCTTAGATACTTGGAATCTATGTTTCACCTCAATGTTGTTTATGTATGTGTTAATACAGTTCGAGAGTGATTTCGAATTTGTATTTCCCTTAGTACGAGTGATACAAGGATTGGATAGTAGAGTATGCCCGCACCATAGTTTTTATGTGAGGTGCTGTTATAATATATATATTATACGAGTATTTAATATATATATGAAATTCTGAAATTTGGAATTGCCTACTGTGATATGGTAAGTAGGACGTGGCTGATGACTCAAATTGTAAATACTTGTTTTGAGAAAATATAATATGACACTGGGAAAATTTATTAATAAATAAAGTTAAAATGAGAGCTTTGTTTACTAAATGAAACCTTTATTTTTAAACAACTATATTGTCCCATTTTAAATCTTGCAAGTAACCTAAGATAAGTTAAACCATTAGGAAGTTCAGGGCGGTATAAGATAATATAATCCGTGGGGAAGGTTAGTACGATAGGCGTGCACATTAGAAGAGAGGTGAAAATTTCTCAAGAGAGTGCCACACTAATATGTTGTTGCATTGGCCTGTAATCAATTTAAATACTTGCTAAACGAATTTTTAAATTATATACACTATCGGGCTCTGACCCATTTCTATTTCTCCTTCTTTCTTGTATATATATGTATATATTACAGGTGCCCAGCCACAGGGGCATCTTGCTTGGAATTCCTTGGAAGGAACGTGCTGCAACTTAGGTGGGAGTTGCAGGCCTCTTGCTTAAACGATTTCACTTACTTGATTCCTCTCCTAGTATCTTCATTTAGTGGGGCATGTGTCGCCCTTTATATTATTTACTTACTTTATTTGGACATTGTGATTCTGTTATTGTAGTATTGATACTTTGAGACTTTTATTGTTGGGATGTGTCATTTAAAATTTTTATGTTGGGACTTGATTGTCGAATGTTTTAATTATTTGGATTATGTGTTCCTAGATTATTGTGGTGTGATTCGTTATATATTAAATTTGTTGTAAATAATTAAATCTTGTTTTCAAAAATAAAATTTGGAAAGTAATGTTTAAATATGGTTTTGACACTTAGCTTAATTAATTAGGGTGTTAAATTGGAAAAGTTATTTTTATGAGAGTGATGCTAAGAATGAACCAACTGTTCACCTTGATTTTAATTTAATAAAGGAGTGATCGCCCGGTATTTATTTAGGCGGGGTGTCACAGGTGGTATCAGAGCATCAGGTTCTAGTGTCCTTAGGATCTGTACGGCTTATTTCGCTTTCAGCTTAATATTTTTGCTATAGAGCCCTATTTTAGGATTGTTGTATTCCTGCTTTTACGTTTACGTCTTCAGCTATTTGAGATTTGATAATAACTATAGACTAATAAATTTCTTCACGTTTCAGATGCCTCCGAGATGTGCACCAAAGGATAGGCGTGCCCAGGCCGAGCAGCCAGCAGCTCCGGCACAGGGTACTATAAATGCTAATGAGGTAGCCGCCATTGTTGCTCAGGCGGTGCATGTCGCGCTAGCGGTGGTTCAGCAGGCTCCACCCCAGATTCAGGCAGTGGCGCCAGTACCTACACAGCTTCCATCTGTATGGGAGAGGGTTAGGGATGCCTTTCAGAAGGCGCATCCCCCTGAGTTCCTTGGTAGTTCAGAAATCGTCATCGTCACCCAATGGAAGAAAGACATCCAGCGGCATCTCCGTATGTATGAGTGCACAGACGTGCAGAAACAGTTGTTGGCTTCCTTTAAGCTGGTGGGGGCCGCTTTGTAGTGGTGGGAGTCCACTACCACCTTGGAGGAGAGGGACACGATCCCGATTCAGTCGTTCTGGGAGCGGTTTGACCATAAATACTTTCCACCCGCCGTGCAGACTAAGATGAGGCGAAAACTACTGAACTTGAAACAGGAGCATTCTACCGTTGCTGAGTATGAGGAGGAGTTCACGAGACTTCTCACCACAGTGCCAGATGAGGCACCCACTGAGGGTAAAAAGATAATGCTGTTCAGCATCTTGTAGGAAATCTGTCTCTGAGTACTTTCACTGATGTACTCAATGTTGCGTTACTACATTGCCAGGATCACCGCTTCCATCTGCAGGGAAGAAAGAGAGTAGGAGAGTCCAGTCAGCAGGGCAGGACCGGGGGTAGTAGTGCTAGTGGAGCAACATCTCAAGGACAGACTCGTCAGCACGAGCAGAGTTCCCATCAGGGGAGCCCTGCTAAGCGATTTCGTTCAGGTGATTCCAGGTAGGGATTTGGGGGCTATAGGCAGGGCCAACAGAGCCAGCCAAAACAGCAGGGCCAGTAAGGCCAACACCGATAGCAGCAGGGCCAACCGGGCCAACAACATTTCCATCAGGGCCAGTGGCGGGGTGGTAACGGCAAGCAGGGTCGTGGTCAGCAGGGTCAGAGGGGAGGTAACTTCAAGGGCCGATGTTTTGGGTGCGGTAAGCATGGCCATAGGCACCAGGATTGTCCTGAGGGAGAGAGGGCCCGACAGCAGCAGGGTGCCCGCAATGAGTCACAGAGGCTACTTTTTCAAGCCGCCCTCCCAGCCCCAGCTCAGGTATCAGCCCTACCAGCAGTTCCAGCAGCTCTAGTGCAGCAGGGGAAGTTACAGTATGGACGTGTCTATAACGTCCACTAGGCAGCAGCTCCACGGGCATCACCCGCGATTGAGGGTATGTTTCCTATCCATGGTACTATGGGTCGGGTTTTGTTTGATACTGGGGCGAAGCATTATTTTATTGCTACTCATTTTGCGAAGGCCTTAGGGTTGTTAGCCACAGCAGAAAGTACTGTCACGTGTGTAGACTCACCCCTGGGGAGTGGGTCGCTTATTTTCTTTATATTCCGGGGAGTGGGGGTAGATATTCGAAGCCTGCTATTACCTGCAGACATGTTAGTCTTAGATATCCATGAGCACGATGTGATTATCGGTATGGATTGGCTCGCAGCTTACAGAGCCATGATTGATTGTTTCGGTGGGAGTATTGTCTTTTCCATTTCGGGGCAAGAGATGTTTGTAGTGGCGATGCCTAGGCCAGAGGGAGGCTCGACCGCTCACTTGTATTACATAGAGGAGGATACCTCTAAGGAGGTTGTGATTCCCTTAGACTCGATCCTAGTTGTTCGTGAGTATTCTGATGTCTTTCAGGAGATACCAGGCCTACCTCCCAGTCGAGAGATAGACTTTGTTATAGATTTATTACCGAATACTAGACTGATAGCATGCGCACCCTACCGTATGGCTTCGGCAGAGATGCGAGAGTTACGAGATCAGATAGAGCAGCTGTTAGGTCAGGGCTTCATTCGCAGGAGTACCTCACCTTGGGGCGCTCCAGTCTTGTTTGTGAAAAAGAGAGATGGTTCACTGAGGTTATGTGTGGACTAACGGGAGTTGAACAAGGTCACGATACGGAATAAGTATCCGTTGCCTCGAATCGATGATCTGTTGGACCAGCTGAGAGGAGCAACTTTCTTTTCGAAGATAGATTTGAGGTCGGGGTACCATCAGCTACGTATTAGGGAGCAGGATGTATCAAAGACTGCCTTCTTGACGAGATATGGGTCTTACGAGTTCAGAGTGACACCATTCGGCCTCACAAATGCTCCAGCCGTGCTCATGGACTTAATGAACCAAGTGTTCAGAGAGTTCTTGGATCAGTTTGTCATCGTCTTCATATATGACATTTTGATATATTCGCACTCCGAGGAGGAGCATGTCGAGCACTTGAGGCAGGTTCTTCAGACTCTACGAGAGCATAAGTTGTATGCTAAGTACGAGAAGTGCGGGTTCTGGTTGTGAGAAGTACAGTTCTTGGTCCATGTTGTTTCTGAGCAGGGGATAGCAGTTGACCCGAGTAAAGTGTCAGCGGTGAGGGAGTGGGGATAGCCCACGAGACCGACGAAAGTGCGTAGTTTCTTGGGATTAGTAGGATACTACAGGAGATTCATTCGGGGATTCTCCAAATTATCGGGTCCATTGACGAATCTGACTCGCAAAGGGGTACCATATGTTTGGGATGATGGTTATCAATTGGCTTTCGACGAGCTGAAATATAAGCTTACTTCAGCACCAATTCTTACTTTACCGAAGTCGCGTGTGGAGTACCTGGTTTACACCGATGCCTCTTTACGGGGACTTGGGGGAGTACTTCAGCAGGAAGAGAAGGCTATAGCTTTTGCCTCCCTCAAGCTTAAGCCGCATGTGAAGAATTACCCCACACATGACCTGGAGTTAGCAGCGGTCATTTTTGCATTGAGGATATGGAGGCACTATTTATTGGGGGAGAAATTCCGCTTGTTCATAGACCACAAGTCACTGCAGTACCTGTTCACTCAGCGAGAGCTGAATATGCGTCAGCGCAGATGGTTAGAGTTTGTGAAGGACTATCAGTTCGATATACAATATCATCCGGGGAAGGACAACGTAGTGGCTGATACGTTGAGCCGTAGACCGGTAGACGATGTAACGGACGTCTGGAAAGCAAAGTGGAAGGAGTTGGGTCATCAGGACGCAGTAGCCCATTCCTTCATATCTGTTATGACAGTGACACCCGAGATTGTAACGAAGGTGATACAGGCACAGACCACAGACCCGTTTTTCTAGGAGCAGATTGTATGACTCTTAGCCGAGGGTGCTGAGTCCTATTCTGTTAGTTCTGATGGGGGTATTAGGTTTAATGGGAGATTGGTGGTTCCAGAAGGCGCAGAATTACGTCATGCAGTGATGACTCATTCTCATGGGTCCCGATTTGCGGTACATCCTGGAGGAGATAAGATGTACCAGGATATGAGACGACAATACTGGTGGAGTGGGATGAAGAAGGACATCGCTGAGTTCGTGTCCAAGTGTTCTACCTGCCAGCTGGTAAAGGTGGACCATCAGAAACCGTCAGGGTTACTTCATCCGTTGGAAGTACCCGTGTGGAAGTGGGAGAGTATTTCCATGGATTTTATTACGGGGTTTCCTACATCACAGCGGGGCCATGACTCCGTCTGGGTGATTGTAGACCGTTTGACCAAGGTGGCTCATTTTCTTCCGGTGCGGATGGATTATACCACGGGTCAGTATGCTCAGTTGTTCATTGCTGAGATTGTCAGATTACATGGGGTGCCCCTGAATATTATGTCAGATAGAGACAAGATTTTCGTGACACGTTTTTGGGAAAGCTTTCAGGAGGCTATGGGTGCTGAGTTGAGGTTGAGTTTGGCTTATCACCCATAGATAGATGGACAGACAGAGCGTACTAATCAGATGTTGGAGGATATGCTACGCATGTGTGTTCTTGATTTTGGAGGAGGTTGGGAGTCACATCTTCCACTGGTTGAGTTTTCTTATAAAAACTCGTATCAGTTCACGATTGTCATGGCTCCATTCGACGCTTTGTACGGCAGGCCTTGTCGTTCCCCAACTTGTTGGCTCGAGGTGGGGGAAAACAAGTTTCTAGGACCAGAGGTGATTCAGGAAACCTATGCGAGGATTGAGATGATCAGGAGTCGCATTTGAGTAGCCCAGGACAGGCAGGAGAGCTAAGCTGATGTGAAATGGTTCTTCCGGGAGTTTAATGTGGGGGACCAAGTGTTACTACGTGTATCTCCTATGAACGGAGTGATGAGGCTTGGGAAGAAAGGTAAATTGGCCCCGAGGTACGTGGGACCATTTCCCAGTATCGAGAGGATTGGGCCGGTAGCATACAGATTGAGACTGCCAGAGCATTTACATCGCATCCACGATGTATTCCACATCTCGTCGTTGAGACGATATCTTCGGGATGATATGGCCCATACTCACATCGCGATAGATGAGATAGAGTTACAGCCTAACAGCTCTTACGAGGAGAGACCGGTGGCTATCCTAGACTATAGTGAGAAGAGATTGAGGTCGAAGGTAGTTCCACTTGTACGGGTCCAGTGGGAGCATCATAATGTGGAGGAATCCACTTGGGAGCGCGAGGCAGATATGCCCGAGAGATACCCAGATTTATTCGTACCAGGTATGCCTTATTTTCTGAATATCGGGATGAAATTCCGTTATTAGGGGGGAAGTATGTAATACCCCGTATTTTTATGCTATATTAATTTGGGGATTTATTAAATTTAATGTGAGTTAATCATTTAATATAAATTCGGAAATTAATTATGATATAATTATTAACGTGACGAGAGTTAGTAATTATTGGAACCTTGTTGAATATTATTAATGAGCAAAGTAATATATAATATTGGTTATATTAGAATGTCACGAGTGAATAAAATGACAATTTCGGAAATTTGAGTCGCGACGCGCCCGAGTCGCGTCGGGACTAAATATTGATAAATAAAAGTGAATATTTTATAAGTTGCTCGTATTGTCGTTTTGAGTGGGCCAACGCATCCGGAAGGGTCGATATAGTCAGAAAAGTGTACCCGGGGGTTTAGTTTGGGTCTCGGGGCGTTTTTTAGGCCTAATTAGTACCCCGGGAGGGCCTTTTAGTCATTTTTTATTTTTGGGTAATTAAACCCACGAAAATTAGTAATCTATATCAGCCATTTAGGTTATTCATCTAGGGTTAGCAAACTCAAAACTCTATAACGGCCATTGGAGAAGAGAGGAGAGAGCTCTCAAGGCAATCCAAGGCCAAAAAGTCACCCGATTGCACCGCCACCACCACCAACGCGTAGATCGCGCGACGGGGAACACAACAACACCAAACTCATTCTCAAATCAGACTTCTGAAAATCCTAGGCAAGTATTTATCTTGCTTATCTTCGTTAATGCATCGTTCATATTAGTCTAGGGTGATTAGTATTAATTTGGTAAGAGAAAATCCATGTTTGAGATAGGAAAATCGCATGTAGAATTGATTTGAATGAAAATCTAGAAAACCCTTCACATGTAGAGGATTAAACCACGAATTTAAGATGTTGTAGACGAATAAAATTCTGGAAAAGATTTATTAGAACCATGTTAATGAAATTCATTATTACCGAAAATTTACATGCTTTACGTAAACGATGTATGGAATGGAATTATATAATTATTAGTATAAATTTCTGGACGTTTGGGTATGGAATGTTAGGATTTGGATGAAGTTTTGTGAGAAAACCCGTAACTGGTAACTGCAGAATTCGACATACCTGCTTGATCGATCGATCGAGCCAAGAACCTCGATCGATCGAAGGTTCGATCGATCGAGCCCCAGACCTCGATCGATCGACCCTTCGTGGCAGACTCATATTTTCCCTTCTTAAAATTGTAGCATTTCATTTAATGAGAAATAAATCTTGGACACTATTATTAAAATGTTTTGGGAGATAAGATGACTAGTAGGATTTATGAATGAATTAAGAGACCTTTAATGTAAGGCAAAACCCATATCTTTAGAGTGTTTATACCTAAGGAACGATGGAATTTAGTCTTAAAGGAAGAGATTACGAAAAATGGTTACGATGGAAAATAGATGAATACCTACTGAATTTTATACTTGAGAGGATAGAATCCATGAGCGTTATGTAGTAAGTGAAAAGTTCCTCAAATTAAAGTAAGATGTGAACGGTTATATGTGATAACTAAATAATGAGAAATAAATACAAATGTCGTAATTATGGGACTTGAGATGTACCTAAATTGATATGGAAATAATAGTATAGTTATATGACTGTGTGTATACATATACTATTTATGTGTGAAAATCATACCCACGCTACTTGCTATCCCTGAGGTAGCCGCGCTGGGACAGTCTTATCTCGATGGGACGTTTATGGGGGATATTGACTTGTACCCTAGAAGATAGATATCCTTGGTACAGGCTATCGAATCGATAGTTCAGACGGTCCTAAGAGACGCGGGTATGTGCTTTCCTCTTAGAGACTTGGAATCTATGTTTCGCCTCAATGTTGTTTGTGTATGTGTTAATACAGTTCGAGAGTGATTCCGAATTTGTATTTCCCTTAATACGAGTGATAGGGGGATTGGATAGAAGAGTATGCCCGCACCATAGTTTTTATGTGGGGTGCTGTTATAATATATATATTATACGAGTATTTAATATATATATGAAATTCTGAAATTTGGAATTGTCCACTGTGATATGGTAAGTAGGACATGGTTGATGACTCAAATTGTAAATACTTGTTTTGAGAAAATATAATATGACACTGGGAAACTTTATTAATAAATAAAGTTAAAATGCGATCTTTGTTTACTAAATGAAACCTTTATTTTTAAACAACTATATTGTCCCATTTTAAATCTTGCGAGTAACCTAAGATAAGTTAAACCATTAGGAAGTTCAGGGCGGTATAAGATAAGATAATCCGTGGGGAAGGTTAGTACGATAGGCGTGCACATTAGAAGAGAGGTGAGAATTTCTCAAGAGAGTGCCACACTAATATGTTGTTGCGTTGGCCTGTAATCAATTTAAATACTTGCTAAATGAATTATTAAATCATATACACTATCGGGCTCTCACCCGTTTCTATTTCTCCTTCTTTCTTGTATATATATGTATATATTACAGGTGCCCAGCCACAGGGGCGTCTTGCTTAGAATTCCTTGGAAGGAACGTGCTGCATGTTAGGTGGGAGTTGCAGGCCTCTTGCTTAGACGATTTCACTTACTTGATTCCTCTCCTAGTATCTTCATTTAGTGGGGCATGTGTCGCCCTTTTCATTATTTACTTACTTTATTTGGACATTGTGATTCAGTTATTGTAGTATTGATACTTTGAGACTTTTACTGTTGGGATGTGTCACTTTAAATTTTAATATTGGGACTTGATTGTCGAATGTTTTAATTATTTGGATTATATGTTCCTGGATTATTGTGGTGTGATTCGTTATATAATAAATTTGTTGTAAATAATTAAATCTTGTTTTCAAAAATAAAATTTGGAAAGTAATGTTTAAATATGGTTTTGACAATTAGCTTAATTAATTAGGGTGTTAAATCTGAAAAGTTATTTTTACGACAGTGATGCTAAGAATGAACCAACTGTTCACCTTGATTTTAATTTAATAAAGGAGTGATCGCCCGGTATTTAATTAGGCGGGGTGTCACAGGTGGTATCAGAGCATCAGGTTCTAGTGTCCTTAGGATCCGTAAGGCTTATTTCGCTTTCAGCTTAATATTTTTGCTATAGAGCCCTATTTTAGGATTGTTGTATTCCTGTTTTTACGTTTACGTCTTCAGCTATTTGAAATTTTATAATAACTGTAGACTAATAAATTTCTTCACGTTTCAGATCCCTCCGAGATGTGCACCAAAGGATAGGCGTGCCCAGGCTGAGCATCCAGCAGCTCCGGCACAGGGTACTATGAATGCTAATGAGGTAGGCGCCATTGTTGCTCGGGCGGTGAATGCCGCGCTAGCGGTGGTTCAGCAGGCTCCACCCCAGATTCAGGAAGTGGAGCCAGTACCTACACAGCTTCCATCTGTGTGGGAGAGGGTTAGGGATGCCTTTCCGAAGGCGCATCCCCCTGAGTTCCCTGGTACTTCAGATATCGTCATCGTCACCCAATGGAAGAAAGACATCCAGCGGCATCTCCGTATGTATGAGTGCACAGACGTGAAGAAACAGTTGTTGGATTTCCTTAAGCTGGTGGGGGCCGCTTTGTAGTGGTGGGAATCCACTACCACCTTGGAGGAGAGGGACACGATCCCGATTCAGTCATTCTGGGAGCGGTTTGACCGCAAATACTTTCCACCCGCCGTGCAGACTGAGATGAGGCGGAAACTATTGAACTTGAAATAGGAGAATTCTACCGTTCCTGAGTATGAGGAGGAGTTCACGAGACTTCTCACCATAGTGCCAGATGAGGCACCCACTGAGGGTAAAAAGATAATGTTGTTTGTAGAAGGGTTAGCTTGGAGGATCAGTCAACATCTTGTAGGAAATCTGTCTCTGAGTACTTTCATTGATGTACTCAATGCTGCGTTACTACATTTCCAGGATCACGGATTCTATCTGCAGGGAAGCAAGAGAGCAGGAGAGTCCAGTCAGCAGGGGAGGACCGGGGGTAGTTGTGCTAGTGGAGCACCATCTCAATGACAGACTCGTCAGCACAAGCAGAGTTTACATCAGGGGTACCCTGCTAAGCGATTCCATTCAGGTGATTCCAGGCAAGGATTTGGGGGCTATAGGCAGGGCCAGTAGAGCCAGCCAAATCAGCAGGGCCAGCAAAGCCAACACCGACAGCAGCAGGGTCAGCAGCAGGGCCAACAACATTTCCATCAACGCCAGCGGTGGAGTGGTAACGGCCAGCAGGGCCGTGGTCAGCAGGGTCAGAGGGGAGATAACTTCAAGGACCGATGTTTTGGGTGCGGTATGCATGGCCATAGGCACCAGGATTGTCCTGAGGAAGAGAGGGCTCGACAGCAGCAGGGTGCCCGCAATGAGCCACAGAGACCACTTTTTCCAGCCCCAGCTCAGGTACCAGCCCTACCAGCAGTTCCAGCAGCTCCACTGCAGCAGGGGCAGTTACAGTATAGACGTGTCTATAACGTCCACCAGGCAGTAGCTCCACATGCACCACCCGCGATTGAGGGTATGTTTCCTATCCATGGTACTATGGGTCGGGTTTTGTTTGATACTGGTGCGACGCATTATTTTATAGCTATGCATTTTGCAAAGGCCTTAGGGTTGTTAGCCACAGCAGAGAGTACTGTCACGTGTGTAGACTCACCCCTGGGGAGTGGGTCGCTTATTTTCTTTGTATGCCGGGGAGTGGGGGTAGAGATTCGTTGCTTGGTATTACCTGTAGACATGTTAGTCTTAGATATGCATGAGCACGATGTGATTATCGGTATGGATTGACTCGAAACTTACAGAGCCATGATTGATTGTTTCGGTGGGAGTATTTTCTTTGCCATTCCGGGGCAAGAGATGTTTGTAGTGGCGATGCCTCGCCCAGAGGGAGGCTCGACCGCTCACTTGTATTACATAGAGGAGGATACCTCTAAGGAGGTTGTGATTCCCTTAGACTCGATCCCAATTGTTCGTGAGTATTCCGATGTCTTTCAGGAGATACCAGGCCTACCTCCCAGTCGAGAGATAGACTTTCTTATAGATTTATTACCGGATGCTAGACCGATAGCACGCGCACCCTACCGTATGGCTCCGGCAGGGACGCAAGAGTTACGAGATCAGATAGAGCAGCTGTTAGGTCAGGGCTTCATTCGCAGGAGTACCTCACCTTGGGGCGCTCCAGTCTTATTTGTGAAAAAGAGAGATGGTTCACTGAGGTTATGTGTGGACTATCGGGAGTTGAACAAGGTCACGATATGGAATAAGTATTTGTTGCCTCGAATCGATGATTTGTTCGACCAGCTGAGGGGAGAAACTTTCTTTTCGAAGATAGATTTGAGGTCGGGGTACCATGAGCTACGTATTAGGGCACAGGATGTATCAAAGACTGCCTTCTTGACGAGATATGGGTCTTACGAGTTCAGAGTGATGCCATTCGGCCTCACAAATACTCCAGCCGTGTTCATGGACTTAGTGAACCGAGTGTTCAGAGAGTTCTTGGATCAGTTTGTCATCGTCTTCATAGATGACATTTTGATATATTCTCACTCCGAGGAGGAGCATGCCGAGCACTTGAGGAAGGTTCTTCAGACTCTACGAGAGCATCAGTTGTATGTTAAGTACAAGAAGTGCGGGTTCTGGTTGTGAGAAGTACAGTTCTTGGTCCATGTTGTTTCTGAGCAGGGGATAGCAGTTGACCCGAGTAAACTGTCAGCGGTGAGGGAGTGGGGACAGCCCACGACACCGACAGAAGTGCGTAGTTTCTTTGGATTAGCCGGATACTACAGGTGATTCATTCGGGGATTCTCCAAAATAGCAGGTCCATTGACGAATTTGACTCGCAAAGGGGTACCATATGTTTGGGATGATGCTTGTCAATTGGCTTTCGACGAGATGAAAGACAAGCTTACTTCAGCACCAGTTCTTGCTTTATCGAAGCCGGGTGTGGAGTACCTAGTTTACACCGATGCCTCTTTTCGGGGTCTTGGGGGAGTACTTCAGTCGGAAGAGAAGGCTATAGCTTTTGCCTCCCGCAAGCTTAAGCCACATGAGAAGAATTAACCCACACACGACCTAGAGTTAACAGCGATCGTTTTTGCATTGAGGATATGGAGGCACTATTTATTGGGGGAGAAATTCCGCTTGTTCACAGACCACAAGTCACTGCAGTACCTGTTCACTCAGCGAGAGCTGAATATGCGTCAGCGCAGATGGTTAGAGTTTGTGAAGGACTATCAGTTCGATATATAGTATCATCTGGGGAAGGCCAACGTAGTTGCTGATGCGTTGAGCCGTAGATTGGTAGATGATGTAGCGGACGTCTGGAATGGAAAGTGGAAGGAGTTGGGTCACCAGGATGCAGTAACCCATTCCTTCATATCTGTTACGACAGTGACACCCGAGATTATTATGAGGGTGATACAGGCACAGACCACAGACCCATTTTGCCAGGAGCAGATTGTACGACTCTTAGCCGAGGGTGCTGAGTCCTATTCTATTAGTTCTGATGGGGGTTTGAGGTTTAATGGGAGATTGGTGGTTCTAGAAGGCGCAGAATTATGTCATGCAGTGATGACTCATTCTCATGGGTCCCGATTTTTGGTACATCCTGGAGGAGATAAGATGTACCAGGATATGAGACGATAATACTGGTGGAGTGGGATGAAGAAGGACATCGCTGAGTTCGTGTCCAAGTGTTCTACCTGCCAGCTGGTAAAGGTGGACCATCAGAAACCGTCAGGGTTACTTCAGCCGTTGGAAGTACCCGCGTGGAAGTGGGAGAGTATTTCCATGGATTTTATTATGGGGTTACCTACATCACAGCGGGGCCACGACTCCATCTGGGTGATTGTAGACCGTTTGACCAAGGTGGATCATTTTCTTCCAGTGTGGACGGATTATACCACGGGTCAGTATGCTCAGTTGTTCATTGCTGATATTGTCAGATTACATGGGGTTCCCCTGAATATTGTGTCAGATAGAGACAAGATTTTCGTGACACATTTTTGGGAAAGCTTTCAGGAGGCTATGGGTGCTGAGTTGAGGTTGAGTTCGGCTTATCACCCACAAACAGATGGACAGACAGAGCGTACTAATCAGATGTTGGAGGATATGCTATGCATGTGTGTTCTTGATTTTGGAGGAGGTTGGGAGCCACATCTTCCACTGGTTGAGTTTGCTTATAATAACTCGTATCAGTTCACGATTGTCATGGATCTATTCGAAGCTTTGTACGGCAGGCCTTGTCGTTCCCCAACTTGTTGGCTCGAGGTGGGGGAAAACAAGTTGCTAGGACCAGAGGTGATTCAGGAAACCTCTGCGAGGATTGAGATGATCAGGAGTCGCATTCGAGTAGCCCAGGACAGGCAGGAGAGCTACGCCGATGCGAAACGATTCTTCCGGGAGTTTAATGTGGGGGACCAAGTGTTACTACGTGTATCTCCTATGAAAGGAGTGATGAGGTTCGGGAATAAAAGGAAATTGGCCCCGAGGTACGTGGGACCATTTCCCATTATCGAGAGGATTGGGCCGGTAGCATACAGATTGGGACTGCCAGAGCATTTACATCGCATCCACAATGTATTCCACATCTCGTCGTTGATACAATATCTTCGGGATGATATGGCCCATACTCACATCACGATAGATGAGATAGACTTACAGCCTAACAGCTCTTACAAGGAGAGACCGGTGGCTATCCTAGACTATAGTGAGAGGAGATTGAGGTCGAAGGTAGTTCCACTTGTACGGGTCCAGTGGGAGCATCATAATGTGGAGGAATCCACTTGGGAGCGCGAGGCAGATATGCACGAGAGATACCCAAATTTATTCGTACCAGGTATGCCTTATTTTCCGAATTTCGGGACGAAATTCCGTTATTAGGAGGTAAGTATGTAATACCCCGTATTTTTATGCTATATTAATTTGGGGATTTGTTAAATTTAATGTGAGTTAATCATTTAATATAAATACGAAAATTAATTATGATATAATTATTAACGTGATGAGAGTTAGTAATTATGGGGAACTTGTTGAATATTATTAATGAGCAAAGTAATATATAATATTGGTTATATTAGAATGTGATGAGTGAATAAAATGATAATTTCGGAAATTTGAGTCGGGACGCGCCCGTGTCGCGTCGGGACTAAATATTGATAAATAAAAGTGAATATTTTATAAGTTACTCATATGGTCATTTTGAGTGTGCCAACGCGTCCGTAAGGGTCGAGATAGTCAGAAAAGTGTACCTGGGAGTTTAGTTTGGGTCTCTGGGCATTTTTTAGGCCTAATTAGTACCCCGGGAGGGCATTTTAGTCATTTTGTATTTTTGGGTAATTAAACCCACGAAAATTAGTAATCTATATCAGCCATTCAGGTTAGTCATCTAGGGTTAGCAAACTGAATACTATAGAATGGCCATTGGATAAGAGAGGAGAGAGCTCTCAAGGCAATCCAAGGCCAAAAAGTCACCCGATTGCACCTCCACCACCACCAACGCGTAGATCGCGCGACGGGGTACCCTAAATCACAACTCATGGGAACCGACTATATACCTTCGACAGTGACGTGTAACCATACAAGGAATTACTTCACCTTGAATAAACAATCACATAATGTAACAACTGGTGCCATGGCCTGAGGGCTATACTCTCCCTGCATCCATTAGCCAGGGGATTCACCTCTTTCACATAACTTCCCTTATGATAGCATTTAGAGAGGTATGTGCATATATGCCAAAATAACAAAATGTGTGTATAAATTAATTAAAACGACAATTATTATACCCAAACGTATAAATATATAATATATTAAGGCTATAATGTATAAACACTTCTATACTAGCCCTCTAAAGCAAAAACAACAAAGTCCTACTATACACTATTCTACTATCACTTTCTTAACCAATTGAGGTACTATACTATCATTTCTAATCCCCAAAATAGGCCCGAATGCCCCCTTATCATCCTAAGGTATTAATCCCCTCATATGAAGTCACATGTATCTTTAATATATCCTATAATAAGGTTCCAAATCTTTGGACCCAAGAGAAAAGGAGTTAAAACAAATTTAGAACACTTTTGTAAAACAACACTATTTCCAAATCTATTCGCCCTATCCTAATCGATTCGCCCCATCCGAATAGATTCGATCAAAGGAATCAAACTTTCTGCTAAGTTGACGGATCAATTGGGACTGCCCAAATTGATTCGCTAACTCAGAGCCTACCATTTTACCGAATCAATTCG
Source organism: Sambucus nigra (assembly GCA_949130495.1). NCBI lineage: Eukaryota > Viridiplantae > Streptophyta > Magnoliopsida > Dipsacales > Adoxaceae > Sambucus > Sambucus nigra. The sequence continues at coordinate 3,096,084 of CASBWL010000485.1, forward strand.
CTTGGGGCGAATCGATTCGCCTGGGTCGGACAACCCAGTTTTGGCTATGGGTTTATATGAACCCTAAAATCCCAAAACTCTTTTCCTCCATCTAAACCCAGTCATCATTAACCAACATCATCTACAATTCATTCCTACATGAAAACCCTCCATTATGAACCCCTTAATAATGTTTGCATCATATACATAAGGGTTTAAACATCAAACTCACCAAAACCCCCAAATGGTTTAAACTCGAGGACACTAATAAATTATATAATTTATTCACACACAATCATACATATATGCAAGTTAGAAAAATTGCCTAAATATTGAAGTCTCGGATTCCTCCTCATTGAAACGATTCCAAGCTCAAATTACCAATTCTTCTTTTTTCTCTTCTTTCTCTCAAGCTCTTCTCCTCTCTATTTCTTTCTCTAGATTAAACACAAATGAACTTTAATTTCTCTTGCAAAACTAAATACCCAAAATATCTCAAATACATTTAATTCTAACATTAAATTCTACTACATACTTAAAGTGACTCATAACATCATATTTAAGTCGTAACTAGCCAAAAGTGCCCCGAAGCCCAAAAACACATCCGACACTTATTTTAACTATCTCAACCATTCCTGGACTAACCGTTCCCTCTAAATTAACATCCGAGATATCGTTTATAATTTTCTATCTCAACGTCATGTTACCTTTCTTAAATAATTTAATTGGGATATAAGCCATAACCGCCGCTTTAATGCGCAATGACGTAACACAACATAATATTACACTATTTACATTCATGTAACCGTAAATATGCAATACTCATAAATAATAACTCTTAAATCATACAAATGAATATTTGATTCAATTCTCATTTACTTTAAATGACTAATCCATATGGAAACTAATATAAAAATAATTACTCAAAAGTAAGGGGTATTACGTAAATAGTCCAAATAGTGCATTAGAGGAACCACCTAATGATTTGTGTTGATGAAATAGCATATCAACCAAACTTCCACTAAAAGGAGACAACGTGTAGATAACTCCAATCCTCACTAATTATCAAAGGCAAAACAAGAATGTAATACCATGTATAGAAACGATTTATTGTCCAACAAGCACCCTTGTTAGGGTGAATTACGTAAAAGCCCCAAAATTATCATACTAGTTGCAAATACCTCCCTGAACTGTTAATTTTGCAAATATAATGAACTATCACATTTATTGTAATTTTCCATTATATGAGTTCCTACAAATAAGCATGGCAATCAAGTTGTCTCAAGTTATAATGGGCTTGTGATGAGTATTTGTCAACACTAACTCGACCGTTTTAATTACGGGGTTATTTTTAGTTACAGGCCCTTAATAATTTTTAAGACACATTTGGAGCTTTTGGGGGTTAACCTTAACTATTTTGAAAAAATTTGAGATAACTCAAAAGTGGACTAAAAATTACTCAAAACAACCCTTAATAAATGGCATCAAGTACCCAACACAACCACAATTCATTTATTATTATTATTTTTTTGGGTTCTTAGGCTTAACCGGATAATAACATAAAAACAATAAACAATTTCTTTCTTAGTGTGACTCACTACAAGGCCCCTATAATATAGGTATTTTCAATGTTAATACTATTAAGTTAAAGTTTCTCTAACTGTATAAAGTTCATATTATACGCCAGGGATTCCACCACAACCTGGGCTACCGGGCTGGAATCCCACCACGAAACCCAAAAACAAAACAAAAACCGGAGACGGTCATGGCCTTAAGTTCGTAATCATAACAATACCACATTATTCTATGGGACTCCAACCCTACACAGCGTGGCCATGCACACACCTATGACCCAGGAGAAATAGTACTACCTCTGTTGAGATTCGCCAGAGTGACCGCCCACGGAGCGCAACCTCCACTGATAGCATATCCGGTAGGAGGTGTATCTTTCACATAAATATCATGCACACAGATATAAATACTCACACATATATATTTATATATATTTCCCGAGTTCGGCTAATCTGTGCCTAACACCCGAAGCACTAGCCTACAAGCCCCGAGTCTATCCCAGACTCTTAACTATTTAATTATTCACTAATTAAATTACATCTCGTTACATAACCTTTCTGAAATACCCGGACTTTCCCAACCAGTGCGTAAATAGTGATAAGACTTCCCGAATTCTCCTATCCAAAATTCGTAGTTTATATTCCGAGTGTTACACCTCCTAAACACTCATAACCATAATTTGAGTCTAATCTCCACTACCCGAGATCGTATAACTATTTATAAAATTTTCAGAGGTCCCACAACACACTACGGACCTGCAGTAATTTACAATTTTCCTAAAAGTTCCTCGAGTTACATTAAAATACCTGACTGTCCCTCACAACTGGTTCGAATTGATTCGGATTCATAGCGAAATTGATTCACCCACCGAATCGCTTCGCCTATGAAGGATGAATCGATTCAATTCTGGGCAAGAGCCCAGTTCTTGAACCAAAGTGGAAGGTTTTCTTATTTCATAACATTCAAATCCAAAACCATCACAACCCTAACAATATTTTTAGTCTCCTAAGGGTTCTATACATAAATCTAATCTAAATCCCACTAAGATTCATAAATTTCATAATCATCATCCCAATTTCATCAATTCGACATATTCAATGATTGCATCCCAATTTCATATTTCTTCCTATTTTAATTACTTCTCGAATTAGATTAATTCCCCCAAATCATTTTTCACACGAATCAGATTATCATAAGTACTGAATCTCACATAAATCAAGATTATTTCCATCACAATTCAAGATTATTTTCACCACATGATTCATGTAAATCTTCTCCCAAAACTTGTCTTACATTTGAATTCCCATCCCAAAATCAGTTTTACTCTACCAATATTAATATGAATATAAACAATGCAAAATCAAGAACCAAGTTATACACCTGCCTTGAATGATGATTGAGTATTAGTATCCTCCTTGTAGTAGGGTTGAATCTAGTCAAGAATCTCACAGTTGGCCTCCAAATTCGTCCTAATTTAGCCTTTTCCAACCTTCTTTGTGTTATTCCCCCTCTTTTCTCACCAAAAGACTCTCAGAGGTTTAAGTTGTATAAAGTGGTTGCCTCCTAACCCTAATTTCATATTTAATACTCCTAATCCAGAATTTAGGTTAACCCCTAAAGAAAAATGACTTAAATGCCCTCGAATGGGTCCGGACTAGTCTAAAAAACCTCTGGGACCCATTTAATACCCTCGAGTACTTGATTTTGACTATTTCGACCCCTTTCGGATCAACTGTGCACTCGAAATACCCATTTAAGTCACCAAACATAAATATCATATCTCCATCCAAAAATAGTCTACCCGTATCCCGCGATTGAGATAACGTCAATCCCCGTTGTTTTTACCCACTGCGACGTACTACCAATGTACCGAATTTAATTTACTTAATCACACTTAGTAAATTTTATTTCCACATAAATATTAATTTTTTTCTCCTAAATTAATATTTATAAATTTCACAATATTTCTTATTAAATTACAGCACACTTGTAATATAAAATGCTAGAAATAATTATTCAAAAATACGGGGTGTTACATACTTCCCCTCTTGCAAAGGAATTTCGTCCCTGAAATTTGAACGTACATGTGGTGGAAAGATCTTAATATTGCTCCCGCATATCATCCTCTCATTTCCACATTGACTCATCCACATTATGGTGTCCTCACTAAACTCGAACCAGGGGCACCACCTTAGATCGCAGTTTATGCTCACTACGATCAAGAATAGCAACCGGTCTCTCCTCGTATGAGATGTCTGTCAGAAAATGAATCTCATCCAATGGGATGTTCCACAAAACCTCTCACTCCTCTGATATCTCTTTAGCAATGATACATGGAACACATCATGAATCCTCTGTAAATGCTCAGGTAAACCCATCCTATAAGCAGCTAGCCCCACTCTCTCAATGACAGGGAAAGTCCCTACATACCTTGGCTCTAGCTTCCCTTTCTTCCCAAACCTCATGACTCCCTTTATGGGAGGCACGCGTACCTAGAACTAGTACCCATGTCCAGCTTTATGTGTCTCCTATCGGTATTAGCGTAACTCTTCTACCTATCCTGAGCTATTCGTATGCATCCCCGAATGAGATCAATCTTGGCAGTGGTGTCCTAAATCATCTCCGGCCCCAATATCTTGTTGTCCCCCACCTCTAACCAACAAGTGGGCGAATGACATGGCCGTCCATAAAGTGACTCAAACAGTGCCATGTCGATGGTGAACTGGTAGGAGTTGTTATAAGTGAACTCCACCAGTGGAAGGTACGTCTCTTATACTCCCCCGAAATCGAGTATACATAACCTGAGCATGTCCTCTAACATTTGATTAACCCACTCGATCTACGCATCTATTTGAAGATGATACGCCATACTCAACCGTAAATCAGTGCCCATCGCCTCCTTAAAGCTCTGCCAAAAGTGGGACACAAAAATCTTATCCCTATCGGATACGACATTAATCAGTAGCCCATGTAACATCACTATCTTGGTAATAAATAGCAGGGCGTACTATCTCATCTCAAAATCTGTACTAACTGACAGGAAGTGGGCCACCTTGGTCAGGCGATCCATAATAGACCAGATGGAATCATGACCCCTCTGTGACGTCGATAACCTAATGATGAAATCCATCAAGATGCTCTCCCACTTCCAGATCAAAACCTCCAACGACTGCAACATCCCTATCGAACTCAGGTGGTCAGTCTTCACTAACTGGCATGTAGCCGATAAAATAATCAAAAAGATTAATTATTAAAATTCAAATATATATAAAAGACAAACATGTGCAAAAATAAGTTCTTTTATTCGAAATAAATTTTGTTGGTCCGACATCAAAGAAAAAATTACAAGGAAAATGACTAAGGATCATTCTATCGGACGTTTCCCTCCAGCCTTATCTATTCCAGCAGGAGGAAAATCAAGAGCGGAGGCAAGAATAGTATAAGTAAAGTCTCTCAGCCTACCACTAGAGCTTGGTCTATTCAATAAGTGTTAGGGACGAACATAACTATCCTTATCCTATAAGCCGAAATTGTCGAAATAATTTCTAACCAAACTCTTAGGAATGACATCAGTAGGGATCCAGCTGGAATCAATTTTGAAAGAAGGATTTGGGTAATCAAGTACAATAGGGTCATGCTAATACTAGAGTTCATTAGATTTAGGAACCTGCATAACTGTCAAGGCATTCAACCAACCCCACTTGTGACCCTCATTTCAGGCTTGTTCCAATTCATCTTCATAGTGAGCTAGAGTCGCATCATAGCCATCCATTCAAACTTCCCTATGTTGCTTGTTAAAATGAAAGGTTAGCTGATCAACCATATCAGTCAATTTCTTAATGGTTGTATCTTTACTTTTAAGTAAGGCTTCTTAGTCGGCTAAGTTCTTTTTGGTCCTCTATCCATCCATTATTGGTCGAGCAACAACTATTTGTCTAGACGACTCGCCAGACTTTATTTTCTTCAGTAACTCCAATTCTTCCATCAGCTTGGCATTCTTCACCTCCAAAAATGATGTTCCCTCACTTGGGAAAACTTCAAAAGACTTATTCAAACTTTCTAGTTCATTCCTGAGGGAATTATTTTCCTTGTCCAGCAGATTGGCCACCTCCTGAGCCCTCTCTAATTCTCGATTTAGCAAAAATTCCTTCGTCTTGAAGGCCGAGGAAATGTCCTGGAGCTTTTTATTAATACCATAACCAGTGCTCAATGCATTATATTTAACTTCATAATCAGAGTGAAGAATAGCCGAGGAAAGGTTGTGATCATCCTATAATTGCTCAATCATTTTATAGTACGTTGCAATATTGGTCACGACCCGCTTAAAGAAACCATATAAATGAAGGTAGTCCTCTTTAACCCGTCTTGATGCATCAACACCGAGTAATGCCTCTAACTCGAACTCAGTCAAAATTGAATGCCCAACCCCAAAGAGTGTAAGGCTACGTTTCAGCAAATAAGTCTTAACAAATATTATGGCAGTCTTCCTGGAGTCAAACTGAAAATAGGAGTATAAGAATAACAGTATAGCAAGAATGGTGAATAAGTGTAGTTAAATACAACTCCAACAAGTTAACTAAACACAAATTTCGTTCATAGTCATAAATAGGTGTTACAAATTATTGATTCCTTACAACCCAAAAGAAAAAAAGTGAAAATCAAAAGATATATAAAAGGAAAAATCCATCCATAAGATTAAAGAGAATTACACCTTCTCTTTGTCCTTTGTCGCTACTTCTGGAGGAATGACTTATGTTTTAACAACAGGCACAAGTGAGGACTCCCCTATCCCCTCTTCATCGTCCACCTCCTCTTCTATATTGAGAGGAATTCCAAGGTTGTGCCTTAGTAAGAAGTCTAAGTCGATAGTGATGCCAACCTTCTTTAAGGCATGCATCCAACCATCATTAAAGGATACTTTCTTCATATACTCAATCTGAATAGTAGAAGTAGTGAAGTCCTTATCCCATCCCTTATTTAAGGCATCGTCATTGTACTTCTTAGGGGTGTTCGAGGTCCGGTCCGATTCATTTTTGAGTGTTTTTTAGACCGTCGGTCCTTTTAAAAAATGGACCGAGACTGGACCGATTATGTCGGTTAACTGACCCTATTTGGTTTGATTTTTTACAGGATTGGTACAGTTTAGTTTGTCGGTCCTAACACTAGTAAATTATGTCCTAAAAGTTAGGGCAAAAACAAAAGTTATCAAAATTTATAGCAGTAGTAAAATTATTATGTCCCAAAATTTATAGCAATAAGATATTGGTTGTTCTAAACAAACAGTTATTAGTAATCCATTTGGCACTGATATTTTATAATAGCTATGGTGACAATTAATTTCAACACAAATTAATAAGAAAAGGCAACCACTAAAGCAAATAAAGAATGTAAAGAATGTCAATCACACGATACAATATTTACATGGTTCAGCAAGAATGTCTACGTTCAAGGTGGTGCTCTCGATATTATTTTTCTATACTCGGGGGAATGTTTTACATGAAGAATATTACATGCCTTTTGCCCCAGGCTTAGGGTTTGTTATATACATGTTTGTTCTCAGGGAGTGGGGGTGTTGGACTCCCCCACGTCAATCCATAACCCCTAGAATATCTGCATACGAGATTTTAAGAATTTGACTGAGTCATAACTGAATTGATTGGGATGCGAGGCTCCCAGACTTTGGGCCATTTTTATTGGGCTACTCGTCTTGGGCCGGAATAATAAATCGAGGTACCCATAATTTCCCTTAAAATTGTTGGGCCATAATTCGGGCTCAATAATTTTAAATGATTTGCCATAATGGCATTTTTGTAAATTGTGCAACACTTTCCAAGATTAAAGCGCCTCTTCTGAACTAATTTAGGCGGCAGCTCGCTTCATTTCATGTGCATTATGATTAGAAACGTTTAAAAATTCGTCGGTGCATTGTTTTCTTGTTGTCGCTTCAGGTTTTTCCATATTGCAAACCTTCTCCAAGCTCCCGCTGTTGCGCTTTTCATTCTCAGGTCTTCGTCTTCCAATTTCACTATTCTTCATCATTTTTGCTTGTGACTTTGCATCGTCCCAAGCTTCTCTTTGATTTTTCTATTGGCATTTCTTCATATCTGTAATTAGGGTTTGTGAATGGCGAAAATAGGCAATAGAGCAGTACCCGAATTTAGAAAGTCTTATAACATTCCAGATTGGGTGGATATTGAGTGTGCCCCTATCCCTCGTAATGTTAGAGAGATTAAGGATGCTGATTGGATTCATGTTCTCTTATTATCCCAAGGGGGTCTTACTTTCCCCCCAAGCAATTTCTTTTTGCATTTATTTGGTTATCTCCATATTGTCCATGCACAGTGTTCGCCAAACGTTTGGAAGATTATTAATGGTATCGATAGAATAAATCAGCTCTATGGCACCAATCTAGGGCTTGCTGAGATCTGTTTTTGCTATTCTTTCTCACAAACAAGTTTTGGTCATCTTTACCTCAAGGCCAGGAGTCCTGATAGGATATTGGTAGTAAATTTACCTGATTCCCACAAGGATTATTGGCAAAAGGGTTTTCTTGATAGAAATTGACATTTTCCTCCCCATACTGAGGGGTCGAGATCTGACAGGTTCATGGTCCCCTTTTATGGGGAAGAGTACATAGGTAGGCTTGGTTTTTGCTCTGTGCATCGATCCTCTTATTAATATATGATTTCTCTAATATTCTTCTTTCTTTCTTTTCAGTGAGAGAAAAGAACTTGGAACCTGCTGTTAGTGAGGTTCGAGCTGCTGAGCGGGTCAAAGCATGGAATATCAGGGAACCCTTGGCTGGAGATGAACATCCTCGATTAGTGACTTTTCTCTTAGAGTACAAGAACGTTGGGTCCAGCTTTATCGCGTGACCTGTGGACAGTATCCCTGATCTAGATATTTCTGAAAAGGTTATTGTGGACCCCATCCAATTGGACGAGGCAGCAGCTCTGGTGAAGAAAGAGAGGGTGCTGAGGTTGGTTCCGATGAGGATAGCTCTGGTGGTGAGGAATCTTCCAGCTTGGAAGAGGTTTCAGAGGTTCAAGCGTCTTCGAGCGAATCGAGAAGTTCCAGTGAGGAAAATATGGCTCCTCCCACGAAGAATCTGATTCGTGATGATGATGATGATGTGATTTTCTCTCGCTGGTCGAAGAAGTTGATATCTAGAAATGGGGAAGTTGCCACTGGTTCTTAGTCTGCTGCTCATGATTAGGAGAAGAATAAGAGAGAGGAAGAGCAGTTGAGAGAGAGGGAGAGAAAGGAGAAAGAGAGGAAGAAGGTAAATGAGAGAAAGAAAGCTGAGAGGGGAAAGGAGGAGAGAAAAGAGGAGAGAAGGAGAGAGGAGATGAGAATGAAGGCACGTCAAGCGCTGGTGCTTGTGTTCGCTTTGCTCGAGGGGGCCACTGTCACCATCTCTCCTCAGTTAGCTCCTTCGTTGCTCAAGAGAGAAATTTTGACTACTGATCGTCAAAAGGCAAAGGGGATCGACCAGTTAGCTCTACCGGCAAGTCAGAGGCTAACCTTGGTAAGTCTGTCTCCGCTTTTCTATTCTTGCACTATTCTATTCAGTGCTTCTCTTTCTTAATGTTTTCTCTTTTTTGCGGCTCGTGACTGACTTTGACATCCTCTATCGCACCCTCGACGAGCTGGTTAAGAGGAATGTTGATTTGGAGAAATAAAATGCTGAGTTAAAGGGGAAGAGTGTCGAGCTGGAGGCCGATTTAAAGACTGCTAATAATGCTCAGTGGTCTTCAGATCTCTCCCCCTCTAAAGCTGATCGGGTGATGGAGGCGGCGGTCAAAGAGCTCAGTGAGCTGCGGTAGTCTTACGACTTGGTCTGCATGAGAAATTTAGCTATGGTTGAGGAGAATAGGGTGCTGACAGAGAAGGTGAAGAAGGCAGAGGAGAGCTCATACAATATCGGGTGGGCTGCTACGTACAAGGATGCTGAGGTTCAGATAGGCTACATCAGTCGACTGAACTTCAAGAAGGGCTGGAACAAGGCTCTTTTGGTTGTTGGAGTGGACACCGATTCTCCACTATTTGATGAGCATGATCCAGGCTCAAAGCCTGTTGTGGATGAGGCTCCTGCCTCGGCCATTGACGGTGGTGTCTTTTCTTCTCAGACCGTTCCTATTGGTGCTCCTTCTAACCAGGGAACAACAGTTGTTCCATCTGAGGGAGGTGTTCCTGCTACTGTAGACAAGAGAAAGCTACCAACGACCTCAGAGTCAACTGAGGTTGCTAGCTAGCCTGTTCTGAGTACTTCTTTTGTATTTTTTCTTTGTTTGTAGTGTTCTTTTGATTATTGATGTACTTGGAACATCCCGTTTGAATGAAATGAAAATACTTTCCTTTCTACATACTGATTCTTCCGCTATTTAATTCCTTTTATGGCTTGTAGTTTATTGATGTGGATGAGTATATACCTGCTACCTCTCAATTAGGAAGGATCCTCAGTCCTAATGCGAACAGTCAAGTTTACTAGGCCTTTGTAAGGATGTGTAAGTCCCTTAGGTCAAGGAACAAGATCTTTAAAGATTAGTCTAAGCTCGTCGCCAAATTGAAGTATTGACTTCAGGAGATGGAAGAGGTTGGTGCTTCGGTTCAAGAAGAGGTGAACCTTTTTGAAGGCTAAACTTCTGGATGCCTCCGAGATCAATCAAGTCGAAGAATTTATTCAGCAGGAGAATGAAACTCTGAGGAGGGAGGTGTCGCAACTCAGGGAGCATGCACTGAGCGTCGCACCTCAAGTTTTGCAAGGTTCCTCTTCATCGATTGGTCCACGAGCTGGCACAGTGCTGAGCACCACCCCTCAAGTTTTATGAGGTTCCTCTTCATTCGTCGGTCCACGAGGTGGTACAGATGCTGGGGGTCCGGCTAGGGAGATGGACGAGCTTCGAGAAGATGTTAATCGAGCATACATGATTACTGTTGGGCTCCAAAGAGATGTAACGCAACTGAAGCATCTATTTAAGAAAGTACCTCGGCGAGTGTGGGCTAATGGTTATGACCAGGGTTGGACAGATGCTCCGACGAGGTTGGTAGAGATCGAATAGCTATCCTTTATTATGGGATGGTTGAGTGCTCTCAGGGAGCTGTAGGTCCCCAGGAACTCAGTGCTCTGGTATCGTCATGAGATATCTCCTTCAACTCTGAGGCCTAATCCTTTCGGGAGGGACGACCAGTGGGTCCCTATAGATGTTATCCCCAGGCAACTATTGGATCCATATGTGAATAAAATTGAGGAAGAATTAGATCCTCATCCGGACGACGAACGAAGAGCTCAAGTGGCTGATTATCTTGCTCAGAGGCCTAATCCTCATTAGGATTTACTTACGTCAGTGTAACTTTTTGTAAATGTAATGAAGTAATAAAATATTTATGTTTTGGGCGATTTGCCGACTAAACATGTTGTGTGTATTTTTTACTTCATGAATTTTTTGTTTTATTATCTTGGGCTTTTCGTAGCCGACTAGATTTGATGTGGGTAGAGTTATTTTGTTATGTGAGTATCCTCCCAGTCCAGTATGCTTATGAGATACCATTCTACCCCACTTTACCTTTTAGGTCGTGTCATCACACTCCCTTAGGCCTAAGTGTGGAAATGGAGTATACACACCTGGTGTTGGATGTTCTATCCGATCAGGTTTTTTGTGCCAAACATTATTTGGTGACCAATTCGATTTGGCCGAACTACCTAAGGTCCCCTATAGGGCTTCATATATTGCCAGGGGAAATACTAAGAGGCTATTTGTGTTTTATAACGAAAACCTGAGGAAGGTGGCTCCCTATTTTTTTATACCGAGCAATATGTCTATCATTTGGAAAAGGTGTGCAAGTTATAAAGTCCACAAAACAAAATTAGCACTTCATAGAATTCCACTGTCGAACAATCTTTTATTAAAAATAATAAAAAATGAGTTGCCAATTCCAATAATGTGATAAAAGATGAATGAAAAAACTAGAAGTAGAATTCTTTCAGGTTGGCTACGTTCCAAGCTCGGGGAATCTCTCTGCCCTCCAGCATTTCTAAGTGATAAGCTCCTTGTAGGTCGTCTCTTGTCACCTTTAATGGTCCCTCCCAGTTTGGATCGAGCTTACCATCGGATGGTTTTACTGTGCTACCAAGGACTTTCCTTACGACGTAGTCTCTAACCTGGAATGCCCTTGGATTGACCTTCTTGTTATAGTGCCTTGCGAGCTGTTGCTGATAGCTCGCTAGTCTCACTAGGGCTAGCTCTCTGCGTTCGTTAGCTAGGTCAAGTTTAACAAGTAATGCTGCATCATTCTGGCCCTGGTCGACCAGGGTGGACCTCGTGGTTAGGAGGCCAGCTTCTAAAGGGATGATTGCTTCCATTCCATATATTAGTGCGAATGGGGTTTCAGTAGTTGTTCACAGTGGGGTAGTGCTGTAGGCCCATAGGATATGTGCAGCTCGCTTACCCATGCGCCCTTGGCTCTCTCTAATAATTTCTTCAATCCATCGATCACTATTTTATTGGAAGCTTCATCTTGGTCGTTGTTCTGGGGGTAGGCAACCGAGCTAAAATGGTGCCTGATCCCATGGTCATTGCAAAAACTCTGGAAGGGGTCGCTCTCGAAATGCATTCCGTTATCAGTGATGATGGCTCTGGGGATCCCAAAGCGAGTAATTATGTTTCTCCATATAAATCTCATCATATCTGCGTCTCTAATGTTCGCCAGCAACTCTACCTCAATCCAGTTGGTAAAGTAGTCTGTGGCGACCAACAGATACTTGTGATTATCGAAAGTGGTAGGCAGAGGGTCGACGATGTCCATTCCCCACTGGGCGAAGGGCCAGGAGCTGGTAAGTGATTTTAGGTCGCTGGCGGGTTGGTGGACAATAGGATCATGTAGTTGACATTTCTCGCACTTGCGAGCATATACTCCAGAATCTCTCTGCATGTATGGCCACCACTATCCTTCCTTCATTGCTCGAAAATATAGCGATCTCGTTCCAATAAGACTCCCATACATTCCTTCGTGAAGTTCGCACAGAACTTGCTCGACGTCCTTTTGGTGTACACATTGGAAGTAAGGGTCGGTGAATGATCTCTTATACAGCTTGCCCTTAGGAGATAAATAAAAATGGGCGGCTTTGATTCTTATCTGATGAGCGGCCTTCTTATCGTCTGGTAATGCACCATCCTTCAAATAGTCCCTCGAAGGGGTCCATCCAATTTGGTGCTGATTCAATCTGAAGAATATGGCCCATGACTGGCAGCTCATCGCTCTAGTTTATACTTGAATGAGCGAGGAAATTGATAGGGACTGTTCTCTTTAATTCAGAGTTGATTGCTGAACTCAAGGCTACTAGGGCATCAACATGATTATTTTATCCTCTGAGAAACTGCTGGACACTGATTTCCTCGAAGTTGGGCATTAATTTCTTTGCTAAGGCGAGGTAGGTTGCCATTCTCTCATCCTTCGCGTTAAAGTCTCCACTTATCTGATTGGAGACCACTTGTGAGTCTCCGAACACCTATAGTTGTTTTGCACTCAATGCCTATGCCTTTTACAGGCCTGCTATCAATGTTTCATATTCTGCTTCATTGTTGGAGGCTTTAAATCCAAGTCTGATTCCTTACTCGAGGATTGTATCTTCTGGGGTAACAAGCACAATGCCTACTGCTTCCCCCTTAGAGTTGGAGGCTCCATCAACAAACAGTCGCCAAATACCTTTTACCGGGTGATCTTCCCTCTTATCTATGGTTTGCAGTTGGTCGCAAGTTTGTTCACCTGTAAACTCCGCGATGAAGTCGGCAAGGACCTGCCCCTTGATTTCATTCCTCGGTTAGAACTTGATGTCAAATTATTCGAGCTCGATCGACTACTTCGATAATTTACCGAACATATCTACTTTTCCTAGGACTACTTTAGGGGGGTGACGTAAGGATGATGATAGAGTGCCCTTCGAAGTAGTGCTTCAGTTTCCTCGAGGCTACCACGAGTGCAAATGCGAGCTTCTCTAGTGGTAGGTATCGCTGCTCGGCGTCCAAGAGGGTCTTGCTCGCGTAGTAAATCGAGTGCTGGATTCCAATTCTTTTGCATACCAGTACAGAACTTACAGCGTGGCTGGAAACAGCAAGGTAGAGGTACAGGGAATCATTCTCTTGAGGTATCATGGGCAAGGGTAGTATGATGAGACAAGCTTTGAGCTCTTCTAATGCTTTCGAGAAATCTTGATTCCACTCCACTGTTTTGCTCTTCTTCAATAGTTGGAAGAATGGATGATACTTTTCGGATGACTTTGAGATGAATCAATTTAAGGCGTCGAGCATGCCCCTGAGTTTCAGTACGTCTCTTATTGTGTAAGGAGGCTGTACCTTGTTGATTGCATTAATCTGGTCCGGGTTGGCTTCAATGCCTCTCTCGCCAACCAAGTACCTGAAAATTTTGCTTGACTGGACACCGAAGGAACATTTGCTCGCGTTGAGCTTCATTCGGTATTTCCTGAGGATTTCGAAGGTCCTTGACTGGTCTGAGAGGTGGTATTCTTTGTGCCTGCTCTTGATGAGCATATCGTCGATGTAGACTTTCATGGTATCTCCCATTTGGTCTTTAAACATCTTGGTGACTAGCCGTTGGTAAGTTGCTCCAGCATTTTTTAGCCCAAAGGGCATAACTTTGTAGCAGTATAGTCCGACGGTGGTGATGAACGTTGTCTTGTCTTGGTCTGGTGCATACAGAGGAATCTAATGATACACCGAGTATGCATCTAGGAAACTCATTCTTTTATGAGCTGCTGTGGCATCCACCAACTGGTCGATTTTCAGAAGAGGGAAACTATCCTTAGGACATGCCCTGTTATGGTCAGTGAAGTCAATGCAAACTCTCCATTTCCCTTTGCTTTTCGGAACCACAATTGGGTTGGATATCCATTTAGGGAATTGAACTTCCCGTATGGATCCTGCATCCAGCAGCTTCTCTACTTCCTTTTGTATAGCCTTGGCCTTCTCGGGAACAGTTTGCCGTGCCTTCTGCATGATAGGCCTAAAGGTGGGTTCGACGTGCAACCGATGGCAAACCACACTGGGGTCAATTCTAGGCAGCTCGTACGGTTTCGACGTGAAAATATTTAGATTTTTCCTCAATAGTACCGTCAATTACTTCTTCTCTAGATCTGTGAGAGAAGCTCCAATCAAGAATATCCTATCTTTTTTGCTACCATCGGCTGCGATCTCTTTCAGGTTCTCAATGACTCTCTTAGAGGGGAGGAGCCTGGTCTCCTCCACTTTAGGTCTTCCATACTTTAGCTGCTATTTTGAAGGTATCATTCCTTCTTGTTCCTTAACCTTTTCTTTGTCCTTCTCGGCCTTCTTTTCTGGTTTTGGGAGAATGGCCGCTATGAAGTACCTTCTTGCCACCGCTTGATCTCCATGGATCTCCATCACTCCTCGATCAGTCACGTACTTGAGTTTCTAATGGTAGGTCGAGGGGATGGCCTTTATTGCATATAGCCATCCTCTGCCGAGGATAGCTTGGTAGGGCGAGTCAATGTCGACTACCAGAAACTCGATCATCTTGGAAACACTTCCTGCTCTCACTCGCAGTACGATCTTTCCCAAAGGGATAGTTACTTTCCCAGCAAAGCCAACTAGATGGACAGTGGCTTCCTTCAAGTCGGCAACGCTTAACTTCAATTTCCTGAACCAGTCGAGATACATTACCTCGGATGAGCTTCCCTGGTCGACGAGTAACTTGTCGATGTCATAGTTTTATATCCGAAGTGTAATGATCAAGGCGTCGTGATGTGTAATACTGCCGTAAGCTTTTTCACCTCCATCCGAGCTGTGTTTCCCTCAATTTGCTTTAGACCAGATGCCCTATGAATTACTATGAGCTCATGGCCAGCATCGTCCTCGAACACGTTATTGTGTCTCCGTTGGCAACGACTTTCTCTGCTTTTTTTTCCACAAACTCGTTCAGGTGCTCGGTCTGGGCCAATTCTTCAAGGTGAGACTTAAGAGCCTTGTAGTGCTCAATCTTATGTCCTCCTTCCTTGTGGAAATTTCATCTCAGCGCGTTGTTCCTCTTTGAGGGATCTCCTCCCATCTTTCTCGACCACTTAACAAATGGCTCATCCTTGATCTTCGCTAGGATCTTGTAAATTGGTTCTTTGAATATAGTGTTTACTTCCTGAAATTCTTTTGAAACATTGTTCTTATTTCCATTCTTGGAGCCACCCTTACCCCCATTCTTGCCTCCTTTCGGCCTTGTCATTTCCCTTGGCCGCGAGCTTAGCTCGACCATTCTCCCCTGCACAGAGGCGGGTCACATCCTCAACTTTGGCGTACTTCTTGATGCGAGCCATCAGGTCATCGATGGTTATGGCCTCCTTCTTAGTCAGGGATTGGTACAAGAGCTGGGTAGGCCAATATTGAAAGAGGCCACTTGACCAAGCGTAAATTCTTCTGAATTTAGCCCCTTAAGTTAGTGATTTTAATATCTCGAACAAGGTAATTGAATCATTTTTAGTCCATATCACTCTATTGTCTATTTCTAACAATATTCCCTAGATTTTGTGTAATTTTGATGAAGTTTTCAGGAATGGAATGCAAGAAAGGGAAAGAAGAAAACCAGAAGAAAAGTCAAAGGGAAAAAACGTAAAGTTCAACTCAGAATTCGGAAGCGACACCAAAAGTGAAGTTGAGGAGTATGAGTTCACAAGAGCATAGGAAGAAACGACACCCAAATCGGAGTTCTAGATAAAAAGTTATGGCCAGTCAAAGTTTAAAGGAAAAAGTCAAAGTAGAAGAAAATCGGATCGATCCGGATTGGAACCGGACCGATCCGAAATGACCAAGTCTAGTATACCCCGGATGGATGGCAAACGAATGGAAAAAGAATCGATCTGACTAGGATCGGACCGATCCGGTAGAAATAAAAGAACCGATCCGGTGGATATCGGACCGATCCGAGGGTCATCCGGATCGGTCCGGGTATGTGAAATCCTGGCATTAATTATGCAGATTTTTGGCGTGCGTAGATGGTGAAACTTGTGCCACAAGCATTATTGGCTGTCAATTTCGATACTTTGTGATATAAAAGCCCATGCCCTACATCAGTTGTTGAGTGTGGAGAGTTGAGAGTTCTAGAGAGAATTAGAGGTTGAATTCTAGGGTTAGCTTTTGAGAGAATTTTCTATTTCTTTATGAGTCTTGCATGAACCCTAGTCTGTAAGAAAATTCTGAATTCCAATTCCATTTTTGTTGCTGAATTCAAGTAATCCCATTTCATTCTCTTATTTTATTATTTGCAAATCATTTACAATGTCTTGTAGATCCATAATTTTATATGTGAATTTGTTCTTGAACCAAATCATGAGTAGCTAAATTCCCAAGGGTTGGGGTACATGAACTCAATCCAAGGCAAATTATTTATGTAGAAAATAGAAGATAAATTAAAATATTGATTGAATCGTGAATGAAAATCATACAAACATTGTCAATCTTTTAATCTCGCTTGCCCTAGGTACTTGAGATGTTTAAGAACGCTTTGCGAGTATAATTTATCATTCACCGCTTTATATATATCTTTGATTTCATATGATGCGGGCTAGATCCCTCATATATGTAACGCTTAGAATTTATAAAGACTGGATTTAGTCAAGAATTTTAATTTACAATTCTAGTATTCTATACGGTAATTTGTTATGGATTGAGGGATTGTACCCTACCCTATTTTCTCCCATTTGTCAGATCTAATAAATTTTTTTTGCAATTTTCAGTTTGTTTTTCTTCAGTAAATTTTTATTTCACTAGAAATTTTCCCAATCATTAATCATCTTTTTATATTTTTCTTTTAAGAAATCATTTCAAGATTTAATAAATTTCCTATTACTATTTGGCAATCTCGATCCCTGTGGATACGATCCCGACTTACCGGGTTTATACTTGAGCGACAAGCTTGTACTTGAGCCTAGAGAAAAACGCACTTTTGAGATAAATTCTTAGTCGCGTCACCACTGATACCTGCTTTGAGCAGTCCTCGACCTCGTTAAACAACTCCCAGTACCTTTTTGCATAGTCCCGGAGGATCTCCTGGGGCGTCTTCTTCATTATTAGCAAGACATTCATCCTCTTTGGATGGGAGCTGCTGGTAATAAAGCGAGTCGTGAAGAGCTCTAACAGGGACTCAAAGCTCCTTATGGATCTATGATGGAGTCTCTTGAACCACTTCTGGGTCACATCATCCAAACTCGAGGGAAAGATCTGACACATTAGTGCATCCCTGTGGTTCTAGAGAGTCATGGCCTGCCTGTACTACCTAACGTCATCGATAGGGTCAGTCTTTCCGTAATAGATCTTGAATCTCGAAATTACAAACTTCTTGGGGGCTTCTTCCTCTTCTATCTCCCTCGAGAAAGGGGATTTCATCTGGGTCCTAAGAGCTCGTTGGGCTAGCTCTTTGGTCGATCTGGCACCCTGATGTGCTGGGTGCTGGTCCATTTCTCTTCGGACCAAATTTCGTATGTCATCATTTCCTCGAGCCAGGCTCCTGAAACGGTGAGCTGGTCGCTATTGCTCGAACAAGTTATCATCTGACGAGTGTTCCTCGATCTTTTAGGATCCGCGTCTAGGGATCCTTCCTTGGCTGCGAGACTTGCTCGCCTGAGGGATATGAGTGCAATCTTGACGTCGCCTGGTGCTATGATGGAGCTCTTTTTCCATCCTTTCCAATATCCTTTTGAAGCGAGCATTCTCAGCTTCTTTCTTTCGAGCGGCCTCTCCTTGCTACTGGAGCCTTGCCTCATAGGCATCGATCGACCTGGATAATTTGTTAGACCTGGAAGGTCCTTGGCTTTCTTCAGAGGCTTACCGCTCTGGGCTAGCACTTTGATCTGAACGTCGAACCTCAGACCTGATCCTACTTGGGGCAGGCTGCTCTTGGATATCCCCTGCTTGAGGGGCATTGCTACTGTGACGAGACATTCCAAATTCTTTACTGGTGAGGTCTTTATTAAAGGAAGACTAACATTTCCCACAGACGGCGCCAATTGTGATGACAATTAATTTTAACACAAATTAATAAGAAAAGGCAACCACCAAAGCAAAAAAAGAATGTAAAGAAAGCCAATCACACAATACAATATTTACATGGTTCAACAAGAATGCTTACGCCCATGGTGGTGCTCTCAATATTATTTCTCTATACTCCAGGGAGTGTTTTACAGGAAGAATAATACATGCCTTTTTCCCCAGGCTTAGGGTTTGTTATATACATGTCTGTTCTCAGGGAATGGGGGTGTTGGACTGCCCCACGTCAATCCATAACCCCTAGAATATCTGCATACGAGATTTTAGGAATTTAACAGAGTCGTAAATGAATTGATTGGGATGCGAGGCTCACAAACTTTGGGCCATTTTTATTGAGCTACTCGTCTTGGGCCAGAATGCTAAATCGAGGTACCCACAACAGCAACCAAAGTTTACACTGATTGTTTTTTCTTTATAATAGCACAGATTGTTTATAACAACAAGAAGCTATTTTTCCTAACATTGATTGTTTATAACAACAAGTTAGCAACCAAAGTATACACTGTTTGTTTATAGCAGCAACCAAACCAAATCAGTTGTTTACAAAAGTAAAGCACATCAGATTAGAGGAAAAAGAGGGAATACCTAATTCATGAGGAAGTGATGACGATAGCAGGCGGAAGGGGGAGGCTATTGGGGGGTTGTTCACAGCTAGCCCTCGCTCTTTTTTGTGAGAGAGACTGAGATTTATTTTGGATTGCAAAACAAATGAGAGGCTCACCAAAAATAAAATCAAGTTATAACAAAAAATAATCAAGTTTCCATACACACATTAATCCCAGAAACAAAAAAAAAAGGGAAACCCGATCATACTTGACCTGACAACCGGAGATAAGAGTCAACAGCAGCGGATGGGGTAGGAATGGATAGGCTAGAAGCGCCACCTAAGAGAGAGGGTGGCGCAGTAGCGGCTTGACAGTTTAGTGAGAGAGGGGAATTTTTTTATTTTTTTTGGTCTTACGTGAGAAAGAATAAAGAACAAAATCGAGAGAATGAGATGAAATCGATGGGTTTAGAGACTTTAGGCATAACACGCACATAAAAAACACTAAATAAAATATAATATATATATATAATTACAGTCGGTACGGGTCAGTCCAGACCGACCTTATAAACTTAAACCCGAGGATCGAACCGACTCAATCGGTTTTAAAAAAGTCGGGAACGAATCGATTAATAAAAAAATGACAAAAATAAGGTGGTTCAGCTCGGCTCGGCTCGGTTCAGTCCGTCGGTTCGATTAGTTTTTTTAACACCCATAGTCCTTCTTATTCCGAGCCTTCAGGCCCAAAAACTTCTTCTTCTCAGTAGAAACTTCCACGGTTAAGTTAGCAGCCATTTGCTCAGCTCTCATCATCTTCTGCGATCTAACTTCTTTAGCCAGTTTTTAGTCCCTCTTCTGGGCCTCCCTATTAGCATTAAGGGATTCTTTTAAGACATTGAAGGTATTCTCTATATCTGCCGAGGGCGACCTCAGTTGGTCATAGTCGAACAAAAACTGTAAAAATGTACATCAATAAGGCAGTTATCAAATATTATTAAGAAAAATAGCTATTATTGAAGGCAAGTTGTAGAGAGAGGTCCAATCTCAAAGATAATTATCAAATTAACACTACACAATGGAAGATCAAAAATGGTCATTCGCACAACACTAAGGTCTCTCTAAGGGTCTCCCACAAAGCTTAAGCTCAATTGATAGATATGGAAAAAAATCTTGCAATAAGGATTATGATGTACTTTTATTGGGCTTTCCTTGTAATCATTAAGTTTACCTTGTAATGTTTATAAGGTTAATCGGTACCCTCGAGGGACCATATCTGGCGGGCCATGAGAGTGCTCATATGCTCTATCAAGCAACCTCATATTGGGTACCTCGCAGGGATTTAATTTAGAGGATTAGGAGCAAGGCAACGTCGAAAAAGTAAATACCAACCCCTTTAGAGCACTTAGGGAAAAACCTTGCTTTGTACAAACATAGTTAATAGACACCCAAAATATTATCTCCCGGGGGGATCTCCCTCAAGTGATACCAGTTCTAATAGTTATCCAAAAGATATCCTTTTGACATCTCACAAACAGTTCCAGGTTGCTTGAACAACCATCAACTGAAATACCACAGTTGGTTTATTGGACAATCCATCATATACAAGTCACTATTCATTAGCTTTCATGACGTCATGTGTCTGACAATTTAGGAACTCAAGCAAGGTAGCACTCAAGTGAGTTCATTCCTATAGCAACTTGCTTTGTTAAGGTGATAGCCCTTTTTAGCCTTCATAGGAGAATCCTTGGTGCTGATATATCGCATCCTAAGTCATTGTCGAATAACTCTTGGCAGTCCAGATAGTGTTCCTGCCAAAATATCATATCATGTGCATTTAATGCACTATCTTTGGCCTTTATTGTTGTGTACTATTGGCATTAAATGTGGTAAGGTGCATTTAATGTAAGCAAGGTCATTCGAGTGACCTTTCCCCATATATATATACCCCTGAGTTATGTTTTTTCAGATCATCGCAATTTGAATGTATAATTACTGTTAAAATCCTTCTAGACAAGAGACCACTTATTATGTGATTACCCTCTTTCCTTGATGAATACTATCACAGGGAATTTATTGTGCTTGAGGTTACTGCCTTGTCGTTAGTGCACTAAGGGTTCTTATTCCTTCTCCCTCAAATCAGGTTGCTTGTGGAGTCCTTTTTATTTATTATGTTTCTGGAACATTTATGTTGTAAACACTCATTAAATACAGACTCCTAGATATTTAAGATTGTTTGTCTTGGAATTACATTTATTGTCACTTGTGATTGTTCTTTGACACTAATCAACATCTGGTTCAGGGGTTATGCCTCGCTTGACACTAATCGTATTTCAAGAGCTCATATCTTACATTTGGCGACTCTGCTGGGGAGGTATTATCTTTTAAGAGGTGGCCAATGATAACGTGGCAAAGAACATTAATTTTGACGCTCTACAATGTGAGGAAAAAGGAGACCTCGATGTCTTATCGGATGGAGAGCGAGTAGGGCATGCAGAGACTAGCTTGCCAACTGCTAGTGTGGTGGCCGACATAGGCCCGACACAGATAGCTGGGCTGATGAGCCCTTTAACTGAGTTTATCAAGACTCTGGGTGTTGAGGCGATGTTAGGGGTCACAAGAGGGCCTAGTTCCTTCATAACACTAGTGGTAGTACTACAAGCTCCCTTTTTCTCAAGAGAGGTAGTTAGAATCGTAGCTAACAGTGCTGTTCCACCAACACCACCATTAAATGTGTTTCCCTTTGTTGTGGGAGGAGCCGCTCAAACCACTCATAATATTACCGTTGTGCCATGTTTTGTTTTCGTTATGTGTCCAGGTAGTGTCACGCCAATTGCGCCACCCATCGTGGTTTCGACGGGGGTGGATCCTACGCAGTGTAGCCTTCCTCCACATAGTATGGAGAAAATGAAAAAGGATCTTCTAAGGATGATGTTAGCTTATAAGGTTGGGGGATAAGCTTCCTTAATATATGATAATTTTCGTGCTCCATACCTAGAGGAGTATAATAACGAACCCCATATAATGGGTTTCATCCCACCTATCATCGAAAAGTGTACGGGAAATGTGGGGAATCCCAAGTAGCATGTCAAAAGGTTTGTTGAGAACCTTGGGGCCCACTGCAATAATAAAAAGCTAAGCTTGAGAAAGTTTTCAAAATCTTTAATCGGGAAAGATTACATGCGGTACTCCAATTTGGCTCCAGGTAGCGTGGATATTTGGTCATCTCCAGTTTGTACAAAAGGTTTTCTTGGCAGAGGATGAGTTTACATTCACCCAACTGGTGCGAAAAAAATAGAGGCCCCACGAGGATGTTGTGGCGTACATCAGGAGGTTCTGTGACAACTCTCTTGATGTGAGAGAGGAAATGCGAGAGAGTAAAATCTTGCATGTTTATGAAGAGGGGCTATTGCCTAAATACATATGCCATCCGATAAACGAAACTCGAGAAGGTACGTTCATCATGTTTTTAAAGTCTGCAAGCAACACCATAAGCATTGTCAAGTTTGTTGCTAAAGATATCAGGTAGCTCGAGGAGGGGGCTACCACCGCGTGTAAACTACATTGACTGCGAAGATAGAAGGCAGGGAGATCGAAACCGTGGCCAAAGAGGAATTTATAGAGGTAATAAGAGGAAGTTTAATGACAAAGATGATCCTTCGAAACTACATTGCATGATGGAGCAGGTTATAGAGATCTATGATCTCATGATCTGCAGAAAAATGTGCAGGCCCGTCGTGGCTAGCACGGTGCCTACCATGCGAGAAAATAGGGAAGACCAAAGTTATTCTTGGACCACAATAATTTGGGACAACCAACTGGCAAATATTTTATGTTACGGAGGCTAATTCATAAGCACGTCAATAAAAGATCCATCTGGTTGCCACAAACAAATGTAAATAACAACCCTTTGCCAGTACATGGCCCGCGCCTTTGATGAGGAAGCAAAATGTTTGAGAGAGAAGAACTAGCTTTACGGGGAAGATTTTAAAAAGTCCATGGAAGAATGCATATTCTAGATGTCTCAATTGACGTTGGAAGATGAAACAGAAGGTGAATAGATCTCGATCGATGATCTAAGTAGGAAGATGGAAGCTTGATCCCTAGGGACAAAAAACGCTATAATAACATATGATGAGTCTGCATACAAAGACGTGGAAAAGGTTTATGAGTTGGAAGAAGAACAAATGGATCCATGGGTGGAATGTGCCACGGTTGCGTGATCATAAAAATTTGGCTGGTTTTTTTATTAAGTAGGGTTGCGAAAGGATTCTCGACTAGAGGTCACGCGAGCAATCTTGGATATTGCTAAGAAAAACATGGCTCTAAGCCTGTGATGGAAGGGGCCAATGGCCAAGCTCGTGAGAAAATTCCTCTCAAAAGATGATAAATCATTAAATATCCCCACAATAGGCCACTCTATGTGACAACGAGCGTCAATGGGTGTAGTTTCAATCGCGTCTTGATGGATAGGGGAGCCTCCATCAACATTATGCCCATTAGGTCCTTTTATGCCTGCAACATAGCTGAGACAAAGATTGTGCAAAATCCCTTATTAATCTCGGGATATGATAACATGTCCTCCAAGTCCATTGGTTACATTAATGTGGGAATCACTATAGAAACATTACTTCCCACATCAAATTCCACCTTATGGACTGCGAGCCATCCTATTAAGTACTCATATGAAGGGTGTGGATGCATAACCATGGACTGCCGCCTTCCACATATCATCAGTGCACTAAGGCAAATATTAAGGGGAAATAGTTGGTCATCTGGGCATCTAAGAACCCTTTTGTATGAAAAGAAATACATTTTGTGGATGTTTCCTTTTGCACAGAGTTGGATGAGGAAGCTACCGTTCTCACTCGATATATTAGGGGATTTAAGATTCCTAGTACCAGGGAAAGGGTGCAAGCACCAGCTCTCCTGGCAGTGACCTATGAGTAAGAGGAAGTTATTCGCGAGGCAGTTAGGCCTCCCAACTTGTTTAGACAGCTACGTAATCAGATGACGCCCCGTATTGACCCCATTGAGCATCAAGTCCAATAATAAAGTGTTTTTAGCAGATTCTCAACAAGAGAACTAGAAGTAAATAGCTGCAAAAAAGACCATCGGGAGGAGAATCCTTGCCACTGCAAAAGGGTGGTGTTATCCAATGGTAAAATCATCTATAAAGTATGAAGGTGTGAGCGAAAAGTTGAAACCCTAGATAATGAGGCTGACCCGGTCTATGAGTGTTATTTGTTGGATAACTTAGGACAGTGCTTGGTGATTGATAACTCCAATATTTAGGAGTTTGTGGAGGAAGTTGAGGAAGAACCAGAATGCATGAAAGGCAAGCTAAAGCCCCAAGTATAAGAATTAGAGCAGGTAGACTTAGTAGAGGAAGGTGATGATCCTAGGATAATGTTCATGTCAAAAGACCTTAATGGCACAACAAAGGGGCCCTAGTGGAACTGTTGCGAGATTTTAAGGACGTCTTCACGTGAAGTATACTAAGATGTAGGGGTTGATAAGGAGGTGAGATGCCTTAAGTTAAATATGATGCCATCGGTAATACCGATAAAATAGCCTACTCGAACATATAAGGTGGAGCTAGATCTAAAGATAGAGGGGAAAGTACAAAGGTTGCTCACTGAGAGTTTCATTATGTCTATCCAATATCCTATTTGGTTGTCTAATATTATGTTAGTGGGGAAGAAAGACAATAACCAAATTAGGATCAATGTTGATTTCATGGATTTGAATCGGGCCAACCAAAAGATGAGTTCCCTTTACCTTCTATCTATAACTTGATCGATGCAATAGTGGGGCATAAGATGTATGGTTTTATGAACGACTATGTGGGATACAACCAGATTAAGATGGATCCAGAAGACGCTGAGAAAACTGCCTTTTCTCACTTCATTAGGAAACTTTATGCATACGGATATGCCTTTCGGACAAAAGAATGCGGGTGCTACTTACCAGAGGACTATGATGGCTATATTCCATGATCTCTTGCATGAGATTGTGGAATTTGATTTTGACGATCTGATAATAAAGTCCAAGAAGGAGACTGGTCACTTGGTAGACTTATGGAAGGTGTTCACGAGATGCAGAAAGTACAAATTGAAGATGAATCCCGTCAGGTGTGCCTTTAGGGTGACAATCAGGAAGTTACTGGGGTTTGTGGTGAACAAAGAAGGGGTGCAGATAGACCTTGACAAGATAAAGGTCATTCTCGACATGCCAAGGCCTAAGTCTGTGAAGGAGTTAAAAAGCTTCTTTGGGAAGGTCTCCTACCTTAGGAGGTTTGTGACTGGGCTTGCTGAGGTCACTCACCCGCTGATGGAACTATTGTAAAAAAAGACCAAATTTTTATGGGATCAACCACACCAAGAGGCTCTGGACCAGTTGAAGAAGCTCTTAACATCTCCCCCAACGATGATCCCTCCAAAGGCAGGTATCCCTTTACAACTTTATCTCACATCTACCGGAAGATTAATTAGAGCATTATTAGCTCAAGAGGTAGAGGGTGTAGAGAAACCTCTTTGTTACTTAAGTCGAATCGTACATTGGCCTGAGGCCAGGTATACTAGTATTGAGAGGAACGGTTTGGCCCTCGTATTTATTGCACAAAAGCTTGGGCATTATATGTTGTCTTTTATGATTCACACTATAACTAGATGTGATCCCATAATTTTTTTTCTTGCTAGAACTGTGTTAATAGGCAGGGTGGCTAGATGGTTTCTGATACTTTCAAAGTATGATCTTAAGTGCACAGTCCTTCGAGCCATTAAGAGACAATCTTATGCAAATACGTTAGCCATATTCCCATCTAGGACCTTCGAGCCACCTATCAAAGAACTTCTAGGCAATGATCTTCAAGCCAACTACCTGGAAGCCAATTTGGAAGAATGGAGCATGGAGTTTGATGGTTCCTCGACCGCAAACAAAGAAGCAACAGGAGTGATTTTGAGCAAAGGGGGGAATAAGTTTGACTATCCTTCAAGTTAGACTTTAGTTATTTGAACAATGAGGCTGAATATGACGCTCTAGTGCTGGGGTTACTAGAAGCTTTGTGAAGGGGGATCCAGATACTCATAATAAAGGGAGATTCCAACTTGGTGGTAGAGTAGGTGAACGACGAGTATGCTCTAAAGCACATGAGTTTGGTGCCCTATCAATTTATTACACATAGGTTTCTTGGCCAGTTTCACGAAGTAAAAATCATAAGATGCCCCAAAACAATCAACAAATATGTTGATTCCTTGCCAAGAAAATTTCCTTTGAAGGGGAATTAATACTGATTCGAATCACTAAGAGGACAACTTCTTCAACTGTAATCAAAATGCTACTCATTGATAATAGTAGTGACTAAAAAGGAAATATAAGAAAGCAATTGAAAATGGAGGAAGTACCACTAAGTTTAGTTGATCTTACACAATACTTTTCCACCACGGACAATTTATACTACAAGAATAAAAGAGGTTGGTTGTGATGCGTGGATTCCTCGTGAGAAGGTTGAAAGAGGTGCATGGAGAAAGCTGTGAGACCAAAAAATCCTTTGTACCGAAGGATCTAAAGATCAGGCTACTTTTGGCCTACGATGAGGTAGGATGTTGTGATGCTATAAAAATATTATGGGAAGTGTCAGTTGTATTATCAAGCTGCTGAATGCAACTTCATTGAGAAACTATTCAATTAGAGGCAGTCATATGTGGACATGTTAGTAGATGGGGTTATGCCAGCAGATAAAGATTATGCTACAAGGCTAAAGTAGAAGATATCCATATATTATGTTCAAGAGGGAAACTATATCAAAGAGGTTATCATGACAGGCCTATAAGGTGCATCAAGTTATTAGAAGTAGAGGAAGTACTTAAGCAGGCCCATGAGCCAGGTCACATTGGGGGAGAAAAACTCAATGATCAACTTATAACTTTCGAGAATTTTTGGCCTACTATGGAGAAAGATTCTATGGAGTTCGTTCAAAAATGCAAGCCATGCCACCTCCATGGGAATATGATTCATGCTCCTTCGATGGACCGACACTCTCTCTACTCCTTTTCCATTCCACACACGTGCGTTCGATCTAGTAGGGGCAATAAATCATTCCTTGAGGGGTAAGATCGGGATACTTATTGCCATAGAATAATTCACTAAATAGGCAGAGGCTATCCTATTGAAATAAGCTATAGCGTGAGTGGTTGCTCAATTTATGAAGGAGTATATCATTTGCCAATTTGGCATCCTGTAGGTATTCTTATCAGATAATGGCACCCCATTTGTTAATAGGGACGTGAGGTTGGTGATGGGAAAATACTCTATTATTCATCATAAGTCAACTGTGGCAACCCAAAGTGTAATGGGAAAGCAGAAGCTACCAACAAGACTTTAGTAAACATCATATCAAAGATGCTAAAAGATTTTCTAGGGACTTGAGATGACAAAATACTGGAGGTTTAATGGGCTTACAGAACAACTAAGAGGAAACTTACCGGCTACACTTATTTTCCTTAGTTTTGGGTGCTGAAGCAATCCTTCCAGTTGAGTTAGAGGTACCTTCTACACGGTACAACCTTTGAACCGCAGTTATCCCCCACAACAGGCATGTACAACTCAAAGCACTTGAGAATCACAAAGATAATGTAAAAGGGCACTTCGATAAGTATAAAAAGCAGTTGTCCAGATCCTACAACCAACTAGTAAAGCTAACAAAGTTCCAAGAATGAGACTTAGTTTTGAAGTCTTGTACGAGGCACATTTGAGGTCTCTCACTACCCAAGTTTGAGGAAAATTGGGAGGGACCGTACATTGTTTGAAAAGCACACGACCTCAGGTTACTGTGAGATCTCGAAGGTTGAAGATGACATTATTTTCAGGCTTAATAACATATCTCAAAATTTATCATGTTTAGAAGCACTTGGATAGTTATTCTTAGTTTATTCCTCTTTATCCCTATTTATTATCGCAAATCTTAAAGTTGGCGGAGAGGTTGTTCTCAAAACTTAGCAAAACACATGACTTTTTGTTTATATAATCCAAGGATGTTGGGTGATGAGATAAGTCAGTGTGAATTTTTTTTTATTAAACACAAAGATAAATCGCATTTAAAAAAGAAATGAGGAAATGATTTCATTCAATTCATTCAAATGTAAATACAAATAACATTGATAAAAGAGGAGCTACTGCCTCAAGTTACACATCCAAAAGGGGCCATATAAAAAATAAAACACCCTAGTAATCACTGGGGTCGTCTATGACAAAACACAAGTTGAAAGAATCTACTAATCTATGATGATGATGGGGCAGGAGAGAAGCCAAAGAAGACTAATCACTGGCGAAGTCTGTTATATCTGTCTAATGATGATCCATCATCTGCTGTAGTTGATCCAACTTTGCCTCAACATTAGCTAATGTCTCTCGGGCAGCAATAACTTCTTCTTTAGCCTTGGCAATCTCTGGGCTCAGACTTGTCATCTCTTCAGTAATGGTAGCTCAAATTGAAGTTTGGCGTAAAAGGCAGGAAGATCATCTTTCTTAAATGCCTTAAGCAAGTCGGTCAACCACTTCAGGGAAAACCTATCACTGACAAGCACATTGATTTTGCCCACCAACTCCTTGATTTTGGAGGGACTTAGTGATTGTAGTGGAGTGTTTAAAACCTCACTTAAAATGGTGGATAACCCCAATAACATGCATGCCATCATTATAAGTAAAGATTAAAAACAATGGGAGTGGGAAGTTAAAGGATGGCAATCAAATAACCGTTCGAGCAACTCCCGATGTTGCATCGTCAGAATACAGGGAAAATCTTGTAGAGACTGACTCACAACTTCAATAGGGGTCACCTCAGGAGGATGTACGCTAAAGGAACTATCATTCATAGAGGGAAAAATGGTGCTTGAAGCCCCTGTCATCTTCTTACAACACTGGAGTGATAGCCTTCCTAGTTTCCTCAACATTTTGGCCAACAAGGGGCACAACACCTTAGATCAGAGCATCCCCAACTTCTATATCCCCCAAAACAACTTCCTCGTGTGCACCCTCCTGGGGCACTTGTTCAATGATCGTAATAGGTTCTTCCACAATATTAGGACAATCAACCTCAACCTGAAAGAAATAAAGAGGGAGTCAAAGTTAGATAAAGGCAAAAACATTGGCATAACAGATGTTCAAAAGTTTCAGTTTACTTAAAAGACCTTTATGGTTTCTCGACTAAATAAATTGGGCAAGTTTAAAGTCCCAGTTTACTTAAAGGACATTTATGGTGGCTCCACTAAGTAAATTGGGCATGCTTAAAGTTCCATCTTACTTAAAGGACCTCTATGGTTGCTGCTGTTGATGTAAAAAATCAAATTTGACCTAATTATTTTAATCACAGATAAAAAAGAATAAAGAAATAATAGACAATAGACAATAGATTTTTAAAGTGGTTCAGCCTTATAAGAATGGCCTACGTCCACTGTTTTTGTATTGCTGATTATTTTCTTAGAATTCTCGAGGAATGGTTTGCTCAAAAAATTCTGGTCCCCTCCAATGAAGAGGTTACAATGTATTTATAGCCTTGAGGTTGTACAAATGAAAGGATAATGCGTTGTCATCTAGTAGACATGTAAATCTGTATGATAATAAATGAGCATTTAATGCGAAGTTGTCTCCTTGATTATCCTGATTAGAGTGCTATGTTGCTCGGACCGCCTAAGTAGCTCGGACCGCTTAAGCTGCTCGGACCGCCTAAGTAGCTCAACACGCTTGAATTACTCGGGGCCCCTGAGTTCCTCGTGGCTTTTTAGTTGCTCGATAAAAGTATACATAATTGCCATGTTGGCAGACACGTGTCTGTAAGTGAGTGGTCCATGTCAGCAGACTAAATTTGGTATCAGCAGAAGCCCCCAATGTTTCGTAGTTTGATGGTGAAAAAAAGTAAGGAACATTTTGCTGCTTAGATTTTCGGTTTGTATGGATTTTAGGCAAACTTTCATTGTATCTCACTCCTTTTTTGAGTGCATATCAGGCTTTTAAAGTATTTTGAATTTCGATAATCGCTTCGATTTTTGTGCCCCTTTTCTTCTTTTTAACCGCCGGATACGCAAACATCCGCCTTGATAATCATTGCTTTTCTCTATTCCCGAGGTAAAGTATTTAAACGCGGCAAAAATCCTATCGTCTTTTACTTTTCAATTCTGTGTCTTCGAACTTTTCATTTCTTCTCTATCTTGTGCGTTCGTTTCTTCCATTGGCTATCATCTGGTTCACTCTTCTCCTGTAAGATTTTCTTCCTTCTCTTTTACTTATTTTTTTCATCATGGTTTACCTTGTTAAATCTCTTGATAAATTTCGTTCTGAATTTTCAATTCCATCATGGGTCATATTGGAAGAACTTTCTAAACCTTCTGACTATTTTTCTTTGGCTGAGGGACATTGGTTCCCAAGTCGCTTTGTGGCCGAATGTGGCTTTTTTTTCCTCCAAATCCTTTATGTTTGGAGTTCTGTCAATATTTTGACGTTGTTTATGCAAAAATAGCACCGAATACCTGGAGAATAGTTAATGGACTCCATAGGTTAAACCAGCTTCATAGAACCCGTTTAGGAATTCCAGAGATTATGTTTTGCTACAGATGAGTTGTCAACAATGGAACTTTTTATTTAAAAACTAGGTTTTTGAATAGGGCTTTAGTTGTCAATCTTCCAGATGCCAATAGGGATTACTTTGAACATGGAGTTATTATGAAAAATTGGCAACATGCTCCATTAAATGGAGATGATGTATATCAGGGTCCCAGGTGTCCCCCTTATGGCAATGGAATAGGTTCTTTTTTATTTTTTAAAATCTCGTTTTCTTGATGTTTGATAAAATGTATCACTGACATTTAATTTTTTATTATTTGCAGTTGACAGCAAAAGAAAATCTCCAAAGGAGACAGAGGTTAATTTAAAGCATTTGAAACTTATCTGGAGTTTGCACCAATCTATTGCCGAAGAACATATTAGATCGGCCTCTTATTTGTTGCAGTACAAGAGCAACACTTCATCCTTTACTACTCATCCAGTGGTGGTTAATCTTGATCAAATACCAACTGCTAAGACTAGTGTGGAAGGTTCTTCCTCTGAATCGAGTATTACTATTAGTGATCTAATAAAGAAAAGACAAGTTTCTGCCTTCTTTGATAAGTCTGCCTCTACTGCTGGAGAGGCAAAGAAAAGTAAGCAAAATGTCCCAGAAGAAGGGACAAGGAATATTGATGCACCCCTTTCTACTGCAGTCAAGAAAGTTATTGAGAAGCCCCCAGTGGCCTTGAGCAAAGTTATCGCTGTTTCTCCTCCAAGTGAGGTTATCGTTATATCACCAACCAAGACAACATCTTTGGTTGAGAATGTTCCTGCTCCTACGAGGAGGTTAAAGAACAGTTCTTCTGAGAGACTAGCAGAACCTGTCTCTCAGTCTTTAAATGTTGAAGGTGGTTTTCCCACTTTTGTTCCTCCGAGCTCTGCTATGGGCTCGGCGAAGTCTTGGATTATCCCAAAAGTCCAAGGTATTGAAGACACTCTTTCTCGTGACAAAGTTACTACCTTTGCTTCTCAACATATTGCCTCAGTAAGTATTATTGATCTGAGTTCTCATTTTTCACTTCTATATCCCTGCACTGACTCAAAATTATTTCTTTTTTTTAGCTGGTAACGTGTTTCAACACTATTCTAAAGAAGGATGAGGCCATCAAGGCTTCAATATCCTCGAGAGGTGTAAAGGAGGATTTTACTGGATTAACCCAGTCTTTGAAAGAATCTCATCAGAAGTATGAGGAAAATAAAATTGCTTGGGAGAAACATGTTAAGTTCGTTGAGCAAGAGAGAGATCGAGTTATGGAAGCCTCGAAGGAATTGGAGAAAAAATTGAAAGAGTTTGAAAAGAAGAATAAAGAGCTTGAGGAGAAGCTCAAGAATGCTGAAGAGCTTGAGAATAAGCTCAAATATGCTGAAGAGGAAGTTGGTAGACTTCATGATGTTGAGCGCCAGAAACTAGAGGTGGAGGAGAAGTTGAAAGTTGTCGAGGAGCTCCTTAGGGAAAAGACCTCCTCAGAGAAGATTAAAAGGAAGAAGGCTGTTAAAAAATCATTCAGCGTAGGTTAGGATAAAGGATGGAATAAGTGTTTGGCTGACATGTCCTCACAAATGGAATACGCCAGCCTTAAATACTTTAGAGATGGATGGGTGGCAGCCCTACAAGAGCTAAAAGTTACTGAAGATTCTGAATTATTTTAGCAACACACTCATGGCCCTCCTCCCTCTTCTGGAGAAGAAGAAGAAGATGAAGCTGTCTCAGATGAGTCTTCCATGATGATTGGAGATCAGGTCCTTTCTGTTCCAGCTGTTCAATCGTGCTCCGAGCAACCCCAACCAACCATTACTCCTACCGAGCAGCTACTCTTGTCCACCGAGCAACCAGTCTCTTCCTCAAAACCTCCTGAGGAAGTTATAGGAAATAAAGAGAAGGTGTAGAGTAGTTTGGGTGTTTATTTTGTCATTTTATTGAATGTAACCTCGACTTTTGTATTTTCCTTTATGATGAAATAAAAATTCAAACTTTTGGTTATTTGTCTTGACTTTTTCTTCTACTTGCTCTATCTGCATTCTTATTGATTCTTTCTATCTCTTCTTTTTACTAGTTTATGGCTAGGATCGAGCTCTTGTCAGCTCATGACACCGAACTGATGAAACAATGCAATGACTATTACAAGGCTGGTCGTGCAAATCTGAATGATGCTCAAATCATTGATATCCTGGGTTCAGATGCTTCTGAACGAGCAGTTGAAGCTTACCAGTATCTGAAATGTTTGCTCGATCGTGCAGTAGCCAATAATGTGGCTTACTACGAGATGATTGAGGACCTCCAAGGAACTATCGAGGAACTCCAGCAGCAGTACAAAGAGTCCTCCACACTCTTGCACGAGGGGTACGAGAAGAAATATCAACAACTGAGTGCTGATAGAGGGTATGATAAATTTATATCTGCTTATGAGAAAAGAGAAAGTGTTCTGAAGCTTGAAGTCGAGGAGCATAGACATATCGCCAAATTGCTAGAACAGGAAAACATTGCCTTACAAGAAGATAATAAACAAATGAAATCTACTACATCTTCCTTGGGAGCCTTGGTTCCGATTAACGATGAAGGTTTCTCTTTCTTGGAGTTCAAAAATGCCAACTTAAGAGATGAGTTAGAAACTTTAAAAAGAATTGGACCTTCCACTTCTACTCATGGATGAGCAACATCTTCTTCTAGGGGACGAGCAAGGGTTGGTCGGACCTCTATTGAAGATGCAAGAACTCAAGCAGCTTTGGAAAATCAGGCAGTTCAATTGATGGCAAAGAATCAAGCTCTGGCGGAGATGTCTAAGAAGATTCTGAACCTCAGCGAGCAACTTTCTACCCAGAGTTCTGCTTTGGAAAATAAAGAACTTCTGGTGAGGAATCTTCACGAGCAGCAGGAGAGGTTAACTTACCAATTCCATAAACATCCTAGAGAGTTTTCGATGGCTGGTTATAATGAAGCACTTTGTCATCTTGATGCTCGTTTAGAACAGTCGAAGAACGAAGGGTATAAACAGGGCTGGTTGAATGCTCTCTGTGTTTTAAAATTGGAGAGAGGTCATTTCCTATGGGATTTCTATAATCTTGGAGTTCTTAATTTACATGTGCCTCCTTTCAAGCTTGACCTTAGTTGGATTCCAGCCCAAGCCATTCCTCGTGTTCTGATCTCTAAGTATCTTGATAATTATAGTCTTCATTCAGATTGTGAAATATCTCGCCCAGAACACCTGCTTGATCGTCCATCTATAATGAACGTCGGAATGCTGCAAGATCTGAACTTCATAAATTCCCCTTATAGTCTTGATGATCCTCCAGCTAGGGTAGACCCTGTATCAAAGGCAGAAGGGAAAAACCAATAGAATAGGATTTTTATGTAATGACTTGTACTTTTCATAACATATGTAATCCTTTTCGATTTGAATGAAAAGTTTTAGTCTTTCGCTATTTTATTTTCTTCTAAGTATTTTACATAATGTCTTTGTTTGTGAATATATGCACACTGTGATATGTCCATTCTGTTTTATTTTTTTATTATAGTGACTTATCACTCTTTGATCCTAAGCAATGACATAACTTACATCCCGTGATCCTGCTTAGTTTAACCAACCGGAGTTGATTTTATATGATTTACCGACCAACCGAAGTTGGAGGTAATTGATTCCCGACCAACCGTAGTTGGAAGAGATTTGTTCCTGACCAACCAGAATTGGAAGAGATTTATTTGCCTAGCGACCTGAGTTGGAGGTAATTGATTTCCGACCAACCGGAGTTGGAAGAGATTTGTTCCCGACCAACCAGAGTTGGAAGAGATTTATTTGATGACCAATCGGAGTTGGAGGTAATTGATTCCCAACCAAACGAAGTTGGAAGAGATTTGTTCCCGACCAACCGGAGTTGGAAGAGATTTATTTCTCGACCAATCGGAGTTGGAGGAAATTGATTCCCGACCAACTGAAGTTGGAAGAGATTTGTTCGCGACCAATCAGAGTTGGAAGAGATTTATTTGTCGACCAATCGGAGTTGGAGGTAATTGATTCCCGACCAACCGGAGTTAGAAGAGATTTGTTCCCGACCAATCGGAATTGGAAGAGATTTATTTGCTGACCAACCGGAGTTGGAGGTAATTGATTCTCGACCAACCGGAGTTGGAAGAGATTTGTTCCCGACTAACCGGAGTTGGAAGAGATTTATTTGCCGACCAACCGGAGTTAGAGATAATTGATTCCCGACCAATCGAAGTTGGAAGTGATTTATTCCCGACCAACCAGAGTTAGAAGAGATTTATTTGCCGACCAACCGGAGTTGGAGGTAATTGATTTTTGAACAATCGGAGTTGGAAGAGATTTGTTCCCGACCAACCGGAGTTGGAAGAGATTATGCATAGTGTGTAGCATTATTACTCCGAAAAAAATTCAAAAAAAAAGATAGAACTGGGTAAAACATTCAACACTTTATTCGTACTGAAGAAAACTGCATTTACATAGGGATCCCAACTACTGATAATACTTGCTTAGATGCTCTGCATTCCTTGCATTCTTAAATTCTTCTCCCTCCAAGGTTTCAATCCCGTATATCCCTGGTCGAACAACTTATGTTACTCTGTAGGGTCCATGCCAGTTAGCTTCCAGTTTGTTGTGCTTTTGAATTACTTTCTTCAGCACATAGTCTCCTTCCTTCAAATCACACTTCTTTAAACTTTTGTTGTAAAATAGAGCAGTTCGTTGTTGGTATGCAGCATTCCTGATGGTTGCTTCTTCTCTAACTTCTTCGAGCATATCTAGATCTAATCCTCTCATCAAATCACTAATAAGAGAATTAAAATTTAGCACTCTGTGTGTGGGTTGGCCCAACTCAGTAGGTATAACATCTTCACTTCCAAATGCCAACATGTATGGAGATTCTCCTGTTGCTGCTCGCGATGTAGTACGATAAGCCCACACCACATAATGTAGCTCGTTAATCCAATTTGCCTTTGCATCATCCAGTCATTTTTTTAAACCATTCAGCAGTGTTATGTTCGTCACCTCAGTTTGTCTATTGCTCTGGGGATGGCCTGGTGCAGAGTGGGTCTTTAATATGTTTGACTGATGACAATATGCAGCAAACTCCTCGTTATCAAACTGAGTTCCATGGTCTGTAATGAATACATGGGGAAAACCATATCTATAAATGATATTCTTCCAAATAAATTAATACACCTTGTCATACGTCATATCAATAAGAGGCTCAGCTTCTACCCATTTAGTAAAATAATCCACAGCGACTACGAGGTATTTAAATCTTCCTCGGGTAGTTGAAAGTGGCCCGACCAAGTCTATTCCCCACATGGCGAATGGCCAAGGAGACGTGATGGATGTTAGCAATGCTTGGGGAGTTCCTCGGATAGAGGAAAAACGTTAACATTCATCACATTTCTTGGCATAAGCTACACAATCAGCTCTCATCATCGGCTAGTAATACCCTTGCGTTGTCATTCTTTGCAAAAGTGTCCGACCTGCTACATTGCCTCCACAAGACCCTTCATGGACCTCTTCAATCAAATTTTTTACCTCGGATGGGTGGACACATCTTTGCAAACCCTTTATAATTCCTCGTCTATATAAAATGCCATTATTCAATACATAACGAGCAGCTTTAAAATTTAGTTTCTTGGCTGCGAGTTTATCAGTTGGTAACGCCCCCTCCTCAATATAGGCCCTGATGGGATCCATCCAAGATGGTCCTAAATCCAGGGTAATGAAGTTCATCATCATATCTTTGTCAATGCTCCGACTAGCCAAGATTTCTATTGGGATTGTTATTCGTAGCTCAGTGCGTGTGGCTGAGGCTAACCGAGCTAAGGCATCTGCTCTTACATTCTCTAATCTTGGTATTCTAATTAACTGTACTGCGCTAAAGCTCGATACGATCTCCATTGATTTCGTATGATATTGGATCATCAATTCTCCTTTTGTTGCATGCACTCCCAACATTTGATTTACAATCAATTGCGAGTCACTAAATACAATGATTTGCTCTGCCTTCATGGTTTTTGCCAAACTGAGACCTACAATCATAGCTTCATATTCACCTTCATTATTAGAAGCTTTAAATTGAAAGGGCATAGCATACTCCATATCGATCTTATCTGGGCTGTTTAAAATAATCCCTACTCCACTGCCTGTATTGCAAGAAGAGCCATCTACATATAAATTCCACACAGGTATCTCATTGTCAATTTCTTGGTCAGACAGAGTTCCTCGGTGAAATATTTGATGCTTTCTTTTATCCACCTCCAACGCTTCTCGCTGCTCGTTGACCATCCTCTCTTGCTCGTTTACCGACTTCAGTTGATCGGTGTTAAAATTTGATGATCCTGTAACATCCACAGGTTGGTCGGTATTCAACTTCTGCTCTTCGGAGGTGTCTGGATAGGTGAACTCTGCGATAAAATCTGCCACTGCTTTCCCTTTGAGTGACGACCTAGGCTCATAAATTATATCATACTCACCCAATTCTACAGCCCAATACATCAATCTTCCTGATTTCTCTAGTTCGTACAGAGCTTGCCTTAACGGCATGTCTGTATACACAACTATAGTATGAGCTTGGAAGTATGGCCTCATCCTTCTACTTGCTTCGATCAACGCCATTGCTAACTTTTTCAGCCTTGGATATCTGATCTCTGCTCCTCGGAAGGTCTTGCTAGTGTAATAGATAGGTTTTTGTACTCCATCTTCCACTCTTATCAACGCCGAGCTCACTACATTTTCCGAAACTGCCAGATACAAGTATAGTCTTTCTCCCATCACTGGTCTGGATAACAATGGAGGTGCTCCCAGGTATTTCTTTAATTCTTGAAAGGCCTTCTCGCATTCATCATTCCACTCAAAAGTCTTTCGGAGTGTTTTGAAGAAAGGGTGGCATCTATCAGTTGCTCGTGACACAAACCTGTTGTGTGCTGCAACTCGCCCTGTGAGGCTTTGTACTTCCTTCTTTCGTCGTTGGAGATCGTAGCTCCAATAGAGCATTGATCTTTTCAGGATTTTCCTCAATTCCTCGTTGGTTAATAATATATCAGAGAAACATGCCTTCTCGTGCTCCAAATATGCATTTGGTGGGATTCAGCTTCATTTGATATTTTTCTAGTTGATCAAAGGTCTGACCTAAGTCAACTAGATGATCAGCAGCTTTCTTGCTCTTCGTCAGCATGTCGTCAACATAAACCTCCATGTTATGACTGATTTTCTCTGCAAATACCTTGTTCATCAGCCGCTGATAGGTATCACCTACATTTTTAAGTCCAAAAGGCATAACATTATAATAATAAGTTCCCCTTGGGGCAATAAAAGAGGTATTCATCCTGTCCTCGGGCTTCTTTTTGATCTGGTTGTAACCAGAATAAGCATTCATGAAACTTAACAATTCGTGCCCCGAGGTAGCATCCACCAGTTGATCAATTCGAGGCAAAGGAAAATAATCCTTTGGGCATGCCCTGTTAAGGTCGATGAAGTCTACACACATCCTCCACTTGTTATTTTTCTTCTTTACAATCACCACATTTGCTAGGCAGTAAGGATATTTGACATCCTCAATAAAAGAGGCTTTTTATAGCTTCTCTACTTCCTCCTGTATAGCTTGATTTTTCTCAATTTTGAACACTCTTCTTCGCTGCTTTACTAGCTTGATTTTCTTGTTCACATTGAGCTCGTGACACAAGAAATTGGGATCTATACATGGCATGTCTTTATGACTCCACGCAAAAGTCTTCTTTCTTCGCCTTAGGAATGCTATCAATTCTTATTTTATTGATTCATCTAAGGATGCACCAATTTGAATTGTTCGTTCTGGATGCTCATCGTCTAGAATGACATTCTCAGTAGCCTTCATGACCTGCCCTTTCATGAGTTGGGACTCGTCTATAGGGTCTAATGTTTCAATCTCCGCATCTTTTATTTGGTAGGTAGTAGTCTTCTTTCTGGATTCTTCATGCTCCTCCTGCTCAGCAGATGAATAGTAGCATTCCCGAGCTGCTTTTTGGTCTCCTTTCACCACTCCTACTCCAAAATTGGTTGGAAATTTTAAACATTGATGTACAGTAGATGGCACTGCTTCGAATTTTTTTAGTCCTACCCTTCCCATGATGATGTTGTAAGCTGATTGGACATTTTTATCCATCACGAAGAAGCGTACTCTTTCCGTTCGACAAGCAGGCCATGTACCAATAAGCATATCCAACTTGATCGTCCCAAGTGGAAAAACCTTTTCGCCAGTAAAACCAAGGAGGGGTCTATGATATGGCTCCAACTGGGATAACTTCAGATCCAAACTATCAAAGCATGGATAGAACATGATATCTGCCGAGCTACCATTATCCATCAATACTCGTGAAATCACCACTTCCTTCATTCTCATCTTGATCACCAATGGGTCATCATGAGGATATAGTACACCTGCCAAGTCATTCTTAGAGAAACCAATGACCAGTTTGTCCTTATTCACCTTCCTCGGGCGATCATCTTCAGCCAGACTTATTCGCTGAATGTACGAACAAGCTTGAGCCTCATTGAGGTAAGCTTTTCTCTCAGCAGTCATATCTTCGCCTCCTGCATCTCCACCTGTAATGACATTACATTCAAATGATCCAAAATGGATAGAAAATACCTCACGTTCTGGCTGTTTTGGTCTTTTGGGGAGATCGGGGTCGCCTTGGTCATCATCCGGGTCTTCTTCATGACTTCTCTTCTTATCTTATTTTGCTCAACGAGGAGATCTAGACCTCAGCCTTGCTCGATCATTGCTCTTTCCACCATTTCGACGATCAACATACTTGGCCAGTTTTCCTCGTCTAATGAGTGCTTCAATTTCATTCTGAAGAGATACGTAATTTTTGGTCGTGTGACCATGGTCTTTATGGAACTCGTAATTTGGACTTATTCCTCTTGTCAGTATCTGCCTTCCTTTTCTCTGGCCAGTTTAGCTCCTCGTTGTTCTTGATCTCTTCCAGAATGTGGTTTATATCTACTTTCAAAGGAGTATAATTTCTAAATTTCTTCAATTGTTCCAATGCTTGCTTTGCTTTTGACTGCCTGTTACCACCATTGTTCTTCTGCTCCTTCTTCTTAGCCTTATTAACCTCAACCTTGGTCTCTTTGGTGTCCATATTCTTCTTCGCAGCCATAGCTTCCTCGACGTTCATAATCTTGGCTGCCTTTGCCATTAGTTCTGCCATGGTTCTAGGGAAATCTTTGGCTAGAGTGTAGTACAATTTATTTGGCAACAGTCCACTCATCAGAGCTGTAATTGCTATCTTCTCTTCGTAATCAATTACTTCGAGTTTCTCATTATTGAAACGAATAATATAATCCCTGGTGCTCTCACTTGCCTTCTGTCTAACACTTAGCAAGTGTGCTACTCGTTTGACTGGCTTTGCTCCAAAACAAAAATTTTTAATAAAGCGTTCTGCTAGCTGAAAGAAAGTCGCAATTTTCCCCCGAGGAAGATTGTTGTACCATATTTGAGCAGATCCGGTAAGAGTTCCTGAGAATGCCCTACATCTCATCTTATCTGGAACTGCATAGATATCGGCAGCAGCTTGGTATTGTTCTATATGAAGGACAGGGTCAGTTTTTCCATCATATTTAGGCATTACCATTGGAGCTTTGAATTTTGATGGTGCTGAAAATTTACAATCGCCTGTGCAAAGGGTGTCCCTTGAACAAAAGTCCTTTGTAGAGGATTCTTGGCGTTAACAATTTCCCCTAATCTGTCCTCCAACCTCTGAATAGAGCCCTTTCATACATCATTTCCTTCCTCGGGCCTATTGGTTCGAGCAATTGATCGTGTTGAATTTTCTTCTTGAGATCTTTCATTGCGAGTAGTTGGTTGTGATTGGGCAGAGCCTTCCCTTAAATTAGATGGTCATAGAGAGTTCCTCGACGTAATCCTAGGAGGGCTTCTATTCCTCCTAGGGCCCAAACGATCAAAAGGAGAGATTCTACTCAATATCTCTAGAGCACTGGTCCTTTCTGGAGATAAAGTGACATTTTATTGAGTGTTTGTTGCTCGTACTGAGGAGGTCCGACCAGGTTGATAAGAAGGATCATTAGATCTCTCAATACGGTATGATTCAGTGCGTCTAGACCGCGATTCCTCAGGGAATAACATTCTACTAGTTCGGGAAGAGGGTAAATGAGTATTTCTCTGAATACTTTTTTATCCAGACTGGGCCGGCACTCCACCGTGGACAGTTTGTATGAGTTGTCGCATGGTTTCTTGCATGGTCGTCTGACCTTGGGCCAAATTAGCCATTATACCAGCCAGATCTTGGATATTTGGGGGAGCAGATGGATTTTGAGGGATTCCAGCGTTTCGATTACTGGATTCCGGATTATCAGCCATTGATGATGAATTGCTTTGGTGAAAAACGATAATTACAGTCGTTTCCCACAGACGGCGCTAATCTGTTGATGTAAAAAATTAGATTTGACCTAATTATTTTAATCACAGATAAAAATGAATAAGGAAATAATAGACAATAGATTTTTAAAGTGGTTCAGCCTTATAAGAATGGCCTACGTCCACTGTTTTTGTATTGCTGACTGTTTGCTTGGAATTCTCGAGGAATGGTTTGCTCAAGAAATTCTGGTCCCCTCCAATAAAGAGGTTACAATGTATTTATAGCGTTGAGGCTGTACAAATGAAAGGATAATGCGATGTCATCTAGTAGACATGTAAATCTGTATGACAATAAATGAGCATTTAATGCGCAGTCGTCTCCTTGATTATCCTGATCAAAGTGCTATG
Source organism: Sambucus nigra (assembly GCA_949130495.1). Taxonomy (NCBI): domain Eukaryota; kingdom Viridiplantae; phylum Streptophyta; class Magnoliopsida; order Dipsacales; family Adoxaceae; genus Sambucus; species Sambucus nigra. The sequence continues at coordinate 3,137,604 of CASBWL010000485.1, forward strand.
TTGCTCGGACCGCCTAAGTAGCTCGACATGCTTGAATTGCTTGGGGCCCCTGAGTTCCTCATGGCTTCTTAGTTGCTCGGTGATCTTGAGTTGCTCGATAAAAGTATACATAATTGCCACGTTGGCAAACACGTGTCTGTAAGTGAGTGGTCCATGTCAGCAGATTAAATTTGGTATCAACAGCTGCACTAAGTAAATTGGATACGCTTAAAGCTACTCCTCCCAATTAGGATCTGTAAACCCAGACAAAAGCATTATACAAGATAAATATCGCAATAAAGTATTTTAATTAAACGAGATATATGTTAACATGCAAGTAAAATAAATTAACACTACCTACCCAGATAACTAGGCCATCCTAATATTAAAGTCTAATTATTATATTTCAACATAAATTCAAAATCCATAATTTAATTAAATTATTTCAACTCATTTTATTTATGTGACTCTAGTATAGTCAGTTCACCCGATAACGAGTCATGCACATATTGCTAGCAAGCCCAAAGTTGTACACCACACACATTTCCCTCAGTATAGCCAGTTCGCCCAATTTCGTTAACCCTGCACACATTGGTGAGGTTCCACACATGACACATCACTACCCATTCGTAAAAACCTACACTTACTAGTCCCATACCTAGAAAGTGTTAACAACAACTAAGGCATCCCTACTAGTTCCATGCCTAGAAAGTAACCTAAAAGTAAGGTGAAAGCATGACTATCGCAAAAATCCCGTCGTCCCCGCGATGTCGAATATTAACACAACTTACTATCACATAAGGTATGTTTTCAACCGATCACAACAATTCTTTCGAATGATCACAAGATTTTTACTTATGCAAATTATGTCCGTTTAATTATAATATTAATTCAACAATTCATTTTTCAACAACTTATATAATTTCCATTCATATGCATATTTCGGGGGCATACAATAATAAATTTCTATTCTACAAGATACACATAAAGTACCAGATTTTACGAGTCGAATTCAAATTATAAAACTGAAACGATTTATTTTAACATGTGAACGTCCATATATTTTAACGGAACCCCAACCTCTAATCTAAGCATACAAGAGTTTTATATATCGTTTGAGTTTGAGATTTAAATAAAAGCAGTCCCAACTTTAGTTTCTCTTTTCCTAATTAGTCTCTCTAATTTATTTTAAGAAAATGATGATTATTAGTGTTTAGGCAACATTTAAAACACATAATACTAAAGGGGGACAGTAGAAGTATTCATGCCTACAAAGAAGTCATCTTGAAAATGTGATTACACGATTGCGTTCCTCTCGCGAAAACAGTAAAGACACGTTCTTGGATGCCCTTGAGAAAACTTGCGCTAGATCTTCAAAACTTGGGTTGAAACTTGTTTTCAACGGAGAAAATAATTTGGGAGGATACTACGTTTTGAGAAGGGTTAAAAGTATTTTAAAAAGTCTAAACCCGTCCATTATATAAATGATTTAAAGAAAGAGTCATAATTAAACAAAAACACACAAAAATACCTTTCGGACGATCAGATCGTCGGAATTAGCTGAAATTTTGATATGTTGTAGCTGATGGCAAGCCGAAGTCGCTGTCCAAAAATCAAATCGATTGGACGTTGTTAAGTAAACCTCTTAGACAGATTCTAACATGATTAAAACCTCCCAAACATCAATGATTTGTAATGTCATCAACTATATTAATGAATTTGTGTTTACAAATTGGTTATTAAATCTTTTTCTCCAATTTGTATAGACAATCATCAATTAAACGAATTTAACTTCTGGATTTTAAATATGAATCTAATTCCAACAGTAATATATAATATTTCATCATCAATTGAGTATTTAATCTACAGGCGATACCCAAATCACCCAAAACCCATTTACATGTGACAACCTGTGACACCCCACCTAATTAAATATCGGGTGATCAGTCCTTTATTAAATTAAATCAAATAATCCGGTTGGTTCATTCTTAGCATCACTATCAAAAATAATTTTCTTTATTAATCACCTAATAAATAATTTAGCTAAGTGTCAAAATAATTGATTTTAAAGATTAAGTTCCCCGATTATAATTTAATATACGAAACCATTTTCATGAACACGGATAATAATATTAAAACTAAACCATGCAAGTGAAGTAAACATGCTAGACAGATCAACCAAATAAAATATCCCACGTCGCAGGACAAAAGCAATCCCATCTTAAAATGAAATACTGAAATAAATAAAGAGTACAAATCTCCCTCAGCTAAATATAACTGGAAATGGGCGACACATGCCCTACCTAATAATGACTAAATAGAAGTCTGAGAAGACAAGGATAAAGTCGTCTACGGCAAGGACTCGCAACTTCCACGCTAGCTGCAGCACGTCAATAGTACAAAGGTTTAAGCCTGACGTCCCTGTGGCTGGGCACCTATAATATATATATATATATATATATATAAAGTACAATACGGGGACGGGGGTTTGTCATGCATGATAAACATGCATGATATTTTATGTGTTGAATGCATACGTACACATGCATGCATGTATGCATGCAAACATATATATACCATTAATTTTATTAAAATATTTAAAATATATATTTATTTATTTTTAGATTTTTAAAATTTTTTTTATAGAATTTTTTTAAAAAAGATGGGTTATTATGGGTTGAGTTTTATCACGGGGGCAAATTTATCATCGTGCCCTCAGGCACGGGCATACCCTGGTATATATATACACAAGAGAAAGAAGAGATAACAAGAAACGGGCCAGAGCCGAAGTGTAAAATAGATTTTAAAATTGTTAGCAAGTATATAAAATGCTTACCAGTTGATATTACATACATATTAGTGCCTCGATACTCACTTGGGAATTCTCACCTCTCAACTAATGTGCACGCCTAACGTACTACTCAATTGTCCCATATAAAGCTAGCCCAGTGAACTAGTCTAACCCAATCTCCTCTCACCAATCCTAATCCACGTGATCGCATAACTATGATTTATATATGACAACTTTTCTAATGAATTTATCGAGGCAGTTATGTACATCTCAATACAACTTTAGGTTCTCAAACGCTTAATTTATTAAATATCAATTCTTCAATTTTATCTACTTACAAGCACACTAGAGGAATCACAGGTATATGTATATATATTTATCACTCAAATAATATATATACTAATCGACACCCCACATAAAATCTATGGTGCTGGCATACTTTGCTATTAAGTCCTCATCTCTCGTACAAAGGGAAATACTCGTTCGGAATCACTCTCGAACTGTATTAACACAAAACACACATAATAGAGGCGAAGCATAGTTCCAAGTCTCTAAGAGGTCCGAACATACCCTCACGTCTCTTAGGACCGTCTGACTACCATTATCGGGTAGCCTGTAACAAGGATGCTATGTTCTAGGGTACAAGTCAATATCCCACATAAAGGTCCAATCGAGATAAAACTATTACGGCGTGAAAAGTTCTGTAATAGCAAGTAGCGCGGGTATGATTACACACAAATATTTACATACTATATATATATGCACTCATACATATATATATATATATATATATATATATATATATATATATATATATATATATATATATATATAGATATATATATTTTCACATTATTCAGGTAGGTACGCCCATGACCCATAATATATTCTAACTATACGTGGCACATAACGCCCAAGTCCTACGTATAATTATGTCATTCTTTTATTTTCTCAGTTACCGCAAGTTCTTAAGTACTTCTCGTCTCTCGAAGTATTTCATCTTAATAAGTATAAAATCAGTAGGTATACACTCTCTACTCTACTGGTCTAAGTCACTCTTAATTCCTAGAAAACATGATTTAATATACACATAATCTTCTCCCCATTTCACACCCTCGTAACCCCATGGTTGAATCACATATGAATCGTATCACCCGAATATTTCCTACTACCCTACTGGTCTTTCCCAAGTTCCATTATGGTATATAAATTATGTATAAGGGTTCCCACAAAGCGGCATAGGGTTAATCATTAATAAAAAGAAAAAGCTTCAAAATCCAGGAAGGGTCGATCAATTAAAGGGAGGAGGTCGATCGATCGATCCAGTCGATTGATCGACATTCAAGGTCGATCAATCGACATTCAAGGTCGATCGATTGATCTCCCAGTTATTTCCCAGATTCTGCTTATACTATCCTGCGGGTTTCATCGCCAAAAAATTCTCAAAACCTCTATCAATTTCGCCCAAACTCCCAACCAAGCATCACAAATGTTATAATAACAGGTATGAACAATTTCTAACGAAAAACTCGATTAAATCTACAAGTAATCATCATTAAATGGGATTGATTCAAGAAGCTATCACAAACCCTAGTTGATAATATAAATTCCAGAACTTCTTAATCATTACTAGATTTCTTTCTCTAAATATCATGCAAATTCATAATTATGGTTCTACACATAATAAGGATATTAACCTCATATGGTTCCTACTCAAACCTATTAATTCAATTCTTCCAATTACATGAAATCTCCAACAAGCATGCAATTGTCCTTCCTATTCTAACATGGATGTTGTATCAACATAAAAACAGCAAGATAGATACTTGCCTCGAGACTATAAGTCTGAATCTCTAAGATTTGATGATATAGTTGTGTTCTCCTTCCTTCGATCTACACTCCGACGGTATTTGTGGTGAAAATGGTGCAACTATGATGGCTCTAGCCTTAGGGAGCTCCTCACCTTCCTCCTCTAATGGCCTATGTTAAATATGTAGGTTTTAACCCTAGAAGACAACCTCTAACACCTGATATAATTCTCTAAATTTCGTCCATAATTAAGGCCTAAAATTAGAAATTACCCAAATGCCCTCTAGGGTTACCAGTTAGGCCTAAAATCGTCCGGAGACATAAACTAAACTCCCGGGTACACTTTTCTGACTATCTCAACCCTTCTGGACACATTGGTGCACTAGAAATGACCATACAGGCGACTTATAATAAAATTACTTTTTATTTCATTAATTTAGTCCCGACACGACACACGCGCATCCCGACTTAATTTCTATAATTGCCGTATTATTCACTCGCGACAATTTTAATAAATTCAATCTCATATATTACTTTACTCATCTAGTAATATTCAACATAATTCTCACAAATAATTACTAGCTATCGTCACGCTAGTAAATATTCAATTTTAAAAATTGTCTGGATTAATATTAAATTAATTTATCCCAATTAAATTTAATTAATACCACAATTAAAGGCCATAAAAATACGGGATATTACATACTTCCCCCTAATAATGGAATTTCGTCCCGAAATTTGGAAAGTAAGGGCTACCTAGTAAAACAATTTCGGATACTTTATCAGTACGCAAAACCAACTTCAAAGTAAGGCGTTCAATCACTATAGCCCCCGCCTCACAGCAAGCTAGTTTACCACCCTCGACACTTTATCAGTTATAGGGTCACAACTCAATGCCGGCACTTCACCTTGTGCTCCTACCAAACAACATTCTAATAAGACAAGCCTATACATCATTGGCCCTCATTATCTTAATATTATTGGGAGGCCGCACCTCACTACGTATCAACTACTTGTATTTATCTAAACACAAAGCTCACATCCTGAGAGAAATCATATGATCATTTGACCACTCTTGTCAGTTATTCGAATCTCGATTTTCGGCGATGTAACTCAAAATCCACCTAAAATAGTCTGTAGCTATCCACTATAGTCATCGGACTCTAACTCGACCAATCAAAAATTATGATTATCCACTCACCTCTAAACGACCTGAGGGAGAATAATTAAGGCTCTTCACACAGAACCTCAATAAGCACCTTGTTCACAATAAACAATACGAGTGCTTTCACACAACCCTACCATTAGGTAATAACCTCCACTAATTACCATACTATACTTCACTTACTAGCTATACCCGTTGTGGAAATGAAATGATCACAATGAATACAAAATTACTTTCATACAGCTCTATTAGTTGTTAATCACCTTTCGCTTACTTTCGGGATATAGGTGATACAACCTGCTAAAAACGAAACGTTATCCCCACTGCTTCCTGAAATCCCATATTGAAGGTGGGGCTCAATAATTTCATCCTATTTTAGAACAATACCGGGCAGGACCATGTACCGGCGCGGTTCTTCTTTTCAAAGGAAGGCTGGGCACACTATCTAATATTGCAACTCACCCCAAAGGAATATCAATTGCTTCCTTATTAGTCAACTTGTTCCACACATTCGAAGGGACTCTTCACCTTACCTTGAGGTTGGCAACCCATCAAAGAAATTTTACCACCTTGACTGCCTTTTTTTTATGTCTTCAACTACATCAAGTTTTGATATAATCCGATCATAATGGTTTTAACGGTTATTCTCTCACTTCATTTAATAGTTCATTATTTTCTTTTCATTGATGTTCTCTCACTTCATTTAATATGGAACAAAAGAGTTTACACCATTTATCTATAAAAAAAAGAATGATATTTTTATAATATAACATTTTTTCTTTAATAACAGTTTTTATATATAAAAACATTACCAAAATGTTTAAATGTTTTTAAAACTATTTTTATATATAAAAACATTAAAAAATCATTTTATATATAAATTGTTAATGTATAAACTGTTTTTTATTTATAAAAAGTAAAAAATCCCTTTCTATATAAAATGTTAAAAAGGTATTAAATATAAATTATTTTTCAAAAAAGTTTAAAAAACGTCTTTCTATTACACTTTTATTTAAATATAAACGATTTTTTTATATGTATAAATTTTAAAAAAATGTTTTAAATATTTTTTTATTTTTTTTATATAATCTTTTTGAATATAAAAAGTTATAAAACATATGATACTAATATTTAAAAAGTTTTAATACATACTTTTTTAAATGTTTTAAATATTTTATAAGCATTTTTTTACATAAACAGGTTTATATGTATAAAAAATAGTTTATATATAAACTTGTTTATATATAAAAAAACAGGTTTATATATAAACTTTTTTATTTATAAAAAAACTATTTTTTATATAAACATGTGTATATATAAACTGTTTTTTTATATATATAAATTTGTTTGTATAAAAAACAGTTTATATACAAACCTCTTTTATATATAAAAAAAAAGTTACTACATAGTTTATATATAAACAGGTGTATATATAAAAGAGGATTATATATAAACAATTTAAAAATAGGTGTATATATAAAAGAGGTTTATATATAAATTGCTTTTTATACATACAGGTTTATATATGAAAAAAACAGTCTATATATAAAAAACAGTTTTTATACAAAAATGTTTAAAATTTATATATATAAAAAAAAACGTTAATATTTAAATAAAAGTGTAACAAAGCAATTTTTTAAATTTTTTTTGAAAAATATTATATATTTAATACATCTTTAACAGTTTATATAGAAAGGGATTTTTTAAACCTTTTTATAAATAAAAACCAGATTATATATTAATAGTTTATTTGGAAAAAAATTAAAAAAAAACTATTTATATATAAAAATTGTTTAACAAAACACATTTTTTAACGTTTTAAAAAAATAGCACATATTTAAAACATTTTTAACAGTTTATATAGAAAATGATTTTTTTGACGTTTATATATATAAAAAACAGTTTTAAAAACATTTAAACATTTTTGTAATGTTTTTAAATATAAAAATTGTTATTAAAAAAAAATGTTATATTGTAAAAATATCATTTTTTTTATGTATAAATTGTTTAAACACTTTTGTTCGATATTAAATGAAGTGAGAGAACATCACTTACAACCCTTAAAAAAATTATAATTGGACGATATCAAAACTTGATGTCGTTGAAGACATCACAAAATTTTCCCTATAAATAGCAGTGTTACTTTCCTTTTGTTTGACTATTTGAGTATATAAGCTGTAGCATTTAGGGGTGTGCACGAATCTGAATGGACCGAACGGACCGAAAAAACTGAACCGAACCGAACCGAACCTACTTTTGCGGGGGGTTTTGAATTCGGTTTCAATTCGGTCTTAAAATGTGAAGGACCGCATTACTCGATCCGATCTTAGTCCTGGGTCTTAAAAAGCGGGTTTCGACCGGACCGGAACTGACCGCTTATATATATATATATATATATATATATATATATAGAGAGAGAGAGAGAGAGAGAGAGAGAGAGAGAGAGAGAGAGGCCCTCTCCTGTAAGGACTCCTTACGTTGCAGATCCCGGTACATACCATTTTTTTTAAATAGTAAAAAAATGAATTTTTGTTTGAAACTTCATGGATATGATATCTACGGTGAGAAGATCGTCTCCAATTTTTTTCATCAAAAAATTCAATAAAAAACCGTTGAGATGAGATAATATGTAAAAAAAATAGTATAAATATACGTTTTCGACCGTTGAAATGTTGGCGATCATCTCGCCCGCTTATTGATTGAATTTTTTTATGAAACTTCATGGATATGATCTCGATAGTGAGAAGATCATATCCATGAAGTTTCATCGAAAAATTCGATCAATAAAGCGGATGGTGCCGACCCAACATTTCAACGATTGAAAATGCATATTTATATAATTTTTTTACATATCACCTCATCTCAACGTTTTTTAATTGAATTTTTTGACGAAAAAAATTAGAGATGATCTTCTCACCGTGGAGATCATATCCATAAAGTTTCATCAAAAAATTCATTTTTTTACTATTTAAAAAAAAAGGTATGTACTGGGATCTGCACCATAAGAATTCCTTACAGGAGACTTTCTATATATATATATAATGTATTAACTTACTGATACCCTAATATACACACAATTGTTTTTTACCCATAATATACTCACGTGCATACTCTTTGACAACCCTAACCTAACCTAACATCTATTCTTCTCTCTCTCTACCATGGACATCAACAAACAACAACCCAAGTTACCAACTCTAACCCCTCTTCTTCTTCTTCATCTCCCCTACCCTCTCACCACACCCAACCCCGACGGTTTTTTATTTATCTCAGATCAAACAACAACCCAAATACGCTTGACTTTGGAGTTAAAAGGCAAGAAAATAACTAGTTTATTTTAAAATAATAAATTTTTTGCTCTTTGATTTTTTTATTTGTTTGATAGTTAACCTGCTTGCTTTCTTTTTCATTGTGTGAGATCTTGAGATGTTGTTGAGCTTTCTTTTCCCCTATTTTACTCCCTTGGATAACTGTTCATATCGTGGCTTAATTGTTAGTGGTGTTTGTGTATTTTATATTTGAGGTTGTTCATCTGACATTCTCCCGTATTTTAGGTTTAATCGATAGTGGTGTTTGTGGTTTAATCGTTAGTGGTGTTTTTTTTCCCTGCTTTCTTTTTCCCTATTTTACTCTCTTGTAATTTAGAGCAGGTTAGGTTTTGTATTTGTCAGTGTTACAAAACCATACCAAATTTAAGTAGAAGCCCTTAATTTTCAGATCAAGATCTTGCTCAAATTTGGAGTAAAATTTGGATGTAGGCTTAGAGGTGGTCTTAAATTCTATTTCATTATTGTGGATTTTGATAGCAGCTTTTAAGGCTTCCTTTGACACTTCAGTTTGTAAGTTCAGAATTGTCTTGCTAACTGATTTTGCATCCCCAATATATGAAAATGCCTTTCTAATTTTTTTAGCTGGGTTCCTTTGGCAGTGACTTGTTCAATTCCCTTCTTCCTTGTTTTTTTCCAGGTTTATAAAAACGTCTTTTTTTTTAAAATAAAAAACACGCTGTTTTTTATGGATTGAATTGGATCAAGACCGAACCCGAACCGTCTGAAAACTGAATAGGACTGAGACCGATTATTTCAGTCCAATCTTGGTCCATAATTTTCTAGGACCGATTAATGCGGTCCGATCCTAAAAATACCTCAAAATCGGACCGGACCGGACCGTGAACACCCCTAGTAGCATTTATTTTACTTTTGGGTTTTAGATGTTGATATGAAGTTGCGAGGGTAAAGGGAAAAGCTACAATAAATGAGTTTGGTTGTAGGGTTCCACTTTCTTTACATAGGGGTTAGTTTAATTTAGAAGAAAGAAGGCAGAGAATTTCAGTAGAGAGAGAGAGCTACTATTGGGATCGCTAAAACCAAGGAGAAACAAATGGATCCTTCCCCTTTTGTCTTTATCAGACGCTGATAACGAGGGAAGAAATGAGAGTTTTATGATGGGTGGTGATATTCCCATCTCAAAATATTCTTCAAAACACCACAAATAAAAAGACACTTTTTCTATCATCGAACACCAGAAATTTAACACTTATAATCTTATTAAAAAGTCTAAAATGCCCTTTAAGATAATAACACTAATTTTAACCTCTAACTATTCAACACCCAAAAAAATTTAAACCCAAACCGTGAAACCCTTTATCACGGTTGAAACCCTCAAAACTCAACTTTCTTTTTCTCAATCCAATCATGTTTTTATCATCTACATTGTGTTTAGGATAGTTTGTGTGGTTGTGTTATGCATTTTTTACAACTAAACAACAAGAAGAATGACCATGGATGATAAAAAAACCAAATACACAAAGGATACTCAAAGTTTAGATTTCACTCCTACATTGGACACATTTGACGTACTAAATACTTACATACATTGTATTCAATCATTACACAATATGAAATCTAAGAAAAGAAACACTAAAAAAGTTTGAAAAAAAAAGTTGATATGGCTTCCCACGGTCCAGATACCGGAGACTATGGCAAGTCACGACTATGTGTGACCGTGATATCCAAGTTTGCAGTTCATTATAATAGTGTATTGTGGGGTTTCACGGTTAACATTGAACGTTAATACATGCATGTCACGTCTTATCTTGGTTGTGATCGCCTTATTCACGATTTACCTTTGGGTTGACTTAATAGTAAACTCAATTTATTATTATCTAAAATTGTAGCTAGATGACTCAATAATAAACTCAATTGATTGGGGGGAGATTGATAACCTTGTCATACTAAGTGATAGTGTGACTTGGAATGACAGATCATTATCAGGTACACCATGGGGGGAGATTGATTACCTTGTCATACCAAGTGCTACATATGAGCAATCTACTATTGAACAATCTTTTGTTAAAGTGCATAACACAACTGGTCCTTGCTTACGGGATGAATTTCAAGACTCGACTATACCCATGGTAATTTTCCCTGAAAGTTTTAAGATATACAGTGAATATTGAATAATGTGTTATTAATACTAAATATATATTTTTTAAATTTAGGATATATGTATGGATATGAGATCTTCTCATAGTGCCATTTGTCAGGATCATATAATCGAATTTTCTACCGAAATAGTTGGTTTTTTTCCTAGTCATTTTTAACTTGCAGAGTTTAATCATATACACACAATGGCTAATTATTTATTTTCAATCTTCACAGGTATTCGTGAGTAGAAGTAAAATGGTAGAATGGTGCCAGATGATTGATTTAAAATGAAAGCTATCGTGATTATACTTAAATCCTGGAAGGAGAAACCGGGAAGAAAGCCACGTATAAATTTTGGATGTTAAAGAAGCTCAATGCACAAACGAGAACATGAGGAGGAAACATAAAAGAAGAGAAAGCATAATATTATCACTCACAAGTGTGATTGTACATTTAGACTTAGGGGTGTCCCGACGGAAGATGGTAAGTCGGGTGTAAAAATTTTGTCTAATAATTGTTTACTACAACCAACCAAATAATTAACCACAAATTGTTTATCCATTAAAAATACAAAAAAACAACATTAATATTTCTTCCTTCGTTGTCTCCTTTTTCTCGGGTTTTTCCTTGAAGTGGTAGGTGCACATTGCTTGTGAGGGTCGAACGGACATTTCATTCGTCGCTATGGGTCCTGTTCATCGCTCTCTTTTCGCTTTTATTTTTTACCACGATCGTCTTAGCCTCTAAGAGTGCATCACATGATGCCCGAGAAGTATCAAAGAGCCCTTGATAATCTTCGACCGAGGGATCGTTAGTTGGATATTTAAGAGCCACTTCCAAGAGATGAATGGCTACATCGACACCTGACTCCTGTCCATGTTTCCACAAAGAATGTACTTAATACTATGAATACATGTTACCAAACCTTAAATGTTGATGTGAGGTATCATACCACTTTTTTGTAGCATCCACTCTTGGGTTTCCCTTTTGGTTAATAGGATTACGGACCAAGGAATGGGATCTGTCATTGTACCACGCCAAGTAGCCTTCAACACACTCCCAAAGGTAGTTGCGTATGGGTACAGATCGTCTAGCAGCACTGAGGACATTGTCAACCGAGTTCTCCTGGTACCATTTCTCATTGTCAAACGCAACCTTGTATTTATGTTGTGTCCTACCTCTGTCTTCTTTAATCAGGCGCATGGGAAGACGTATAATAGTTTGGACCCTAACGGATTGATGAAGCACTTTCTCAGGATAGTATGGCTCGACAACATCATAACATATGAGAATACTGGTGTACCATGATATCTCCCCAGAATGGACAAGCCGACCTCAACATTTTCTTTGCACTGATCCCATACAACCTACGTTTTGAATCATCATGTAAGTAAATAGTAAACTTGATTATAAACATATTGAGTAAGTAAAAATTAGTAGTGATACTCACATCACGAACTTTTAAATCATCCAACGTCTCCCTCATAGCAAGTAATTTCTCTTTCGAATCACCTGAAACCATTAGCGCCTTCCACCTACAAATCTAGGGCTCGACGGTGGTATAATCAAACTTATAAACACTATGCTTTAGATCGAAGTGATCGTGTATCCATGCTTATGTATCCAATAAATTATTTTAATGAAGATAAGTTAGAAAATGAATATGGTAAATCAAAATATATTAGGATAAAGTATATATATATATGCATTACAACTAGAAGAGGGAGATATCCAGCAACTTACCATACGTATGCCCTTGATGTGATCTCCAATTGGCAGTATAGGTGGGATAAGAGAGTACCTCCCTAGTTCTTGTCCATGACTTCCCCCACGTTCTTCATAGATTGAATGTAATATATCGGGACTCGGGTCCCCGACTTGTTTGGAAAAAGAAGGCACCCGATAAGGGCACAAATTTCAAATTGAGACCTTTGTAGTTTTGGCTCAATTCCGGACAAAAACATTTTAGTCATAGGATATAGTGTATTGATCATCCTTCAATCCTATGACGTGTTTGTTGAAGACGTAGCGGCCAAGAGTATAAAGCTTCATTATTTTGCCGAGTTTAAAGTGCCTTGTTCCTGCGTCATCAAACATGGTTCCATGATCCCAAGGTATGAATGCATTACACACATATATATATATATATATATATATATATATATATATATATATATATAGGAGCTTGGAACATTTTATAATGGGTGTATGTTTAATTAAAATTGTTGTTTATTTTCAGAAAGCTTTTATTAAAACTTTCAAATAAGTTTATAAAGTTTCTGGGCTAAAAATGAAATTTTTTTAACTTTCTATAAGTTCGTTCGATATGTCGTTCGAACGAGTTTTTCGTTCGAATCAGATGTCGTTCGAATGAGTTTGCCAATGAGTTCCCAAATTAGCCACTGGAACTTCGTTCGAAATGTCATTCGGACGAGATGGATGTTCGAACGAGATTTCTAAAGAGTTCACACTGGAACTTCGTTAGAAGCCTCGTTCGAACGAGATTTCGTTCGAACAAAAATGTCGTTCGAACGAGATTTGGCGAGAACAGGTATTAGGCAGTTTTGAGCCGTTTTTCCATCTTTTTTCACTACTTTACCCCACTAACTTTTGACAGAATATCTAAGTGCGGGAACCAAAGTTTTTAATTTAACTTTTTCATATCCTACAACCTCTAAGAGAGTGTTTTGAGAGAGAAGTCAAAAGAGAAAAAGTTCTTTGTTTAAGTATTGTTGATTTTCAAGAAAAATGTTTTAAAAACACTTGTTTTACACCCATATTATTTATCCAAGCTTCCATAGATATATTTGTACTTGCTTGGAGTTTTGGCATCGGTTTTTTATCTCTACCGTTTTGAAGAAACGTTTGGGTTTGCTTCTACCTACCACAAAGAAAAGGTTTTCGTTGATTTACCCACTTGGAGAAAGGCTCCTAGTTCGGGTGACGGTGACCATATAAAGTCCGATCGGTGGATTCCGAGACCGCGGTGGAGCTCCGTGGTTATTAGCTAAGAAGAGGTTGATACAAGAAGACGCGTCGGGGATTGAGAGGGATCGAGTCGAGTGTTGTAAGTCATCTTGCTTGTATTTGTAAATTCCATACTTAGTGGATTTGAGGCTAGGATCGTTCGAGATTTTTTTCCGTTATTGGTTTTTCCTCGTACATCGCGACGTAGTGATTTATTGTTTCTTTTATCTTGCTATACTCACCTAAAACACATGCTTAGGTAATTCAAGATAAAATTTGGCTTTAATCACTACATGTTTAATTTGGGGCGAAATTAAATTTTGGATAATGTTTAGTTAATTTAATTCAAGTCATTTAATTTAATTTGTTAAAATTAGTTTGGCCTAATTTGATAATATTGAGAAATATGACTTAGGCAAATTTCAAGGACTTGGGTTAAATTAATTGGTTTAAGTGAAATTTAAATTGTCCGTGTGTTTAATTTAATTTCACGTGCTTTAATTTTAATTTGAAAATAAATTAAAATTTGATGTTTTTGTGAAACATCTTACGCTTCCGCATATCTCAACAATGAAATTGATTTTAAAGTATAAGCACTTTAAAATTGAGGGGCCTACGGGCCGTTTTTCAATTTGGCATCAGAGCCGGACCGCTAATTTATCGTGTCAAAGATCCGTTTTTCGGCTTTTATAATTTTTGTGCTCCTTGTATTTTTAGGTGGTTCAATTTTTACTCTCTCTCAATTTTTTTGTATCTTTCGATGGGACGTCTTAATGAAAATTTGTCCATTTCTAATGATAATGAAGTTTTTGCTATTCGAGAGGAATTAAATGGGCTTAATAAGTGTAATAAAAAATTAAGAGAATTAAATTTGAGATTTGCAAAAATAATTAAATTTCTTGAAGATGAAAATTCTTGTTTTAAAGCTAAAGTTGAATTTTTGCAAACCTCGTTATCTCAAAAAGATATTTTTCGTGAAAAGCTCATGGACATAAATCACAATTATAATATTTTAGAAATGTCCAAGAAAGAGAGTGATAGTCGAGAAAAGACTCTTAGGGACAAGTTTGCTCACAGTGAGGGGGAGCGTGATAACCTTCTAGGTGTTATAGAAAATTTAAAGAAGGAGTCCCGTAAAATTGAGGAGTCTAATTTTTTACTTGAGTCCAATATTTTAAAAATGAAAAATGACTTACAAGACTCGAGTAGTTGTGATAATAGTTCTAGCTCATCTAGTTCAAATACTTCCGTTACTAAAGCTAAAACCATTGTTTGTTTTAGAGGATCTACTTTATCCAAAGACTTTAAAAAAGGTCACACCTTAGGTAACATTTCTCGTGTTTTCACATGCTTGCATTGTGGTAGAAAAGGTCACCTTAGATCATTTTGTTTTGATCTTAAAAGAAGTCCTAGGAAGTCTATGTCTAGCAATTCATTTGTTTTCAAATCCCATCATTTTAAATATACATCTATATGGGTTCGGAAATCATTTTTAGGTAGATATTAGATTTGTTGATTCTCATTTACTTTCACATGCTTCCTCACTTGCAAAATCTAAAGGTTGAATGTGTTAGTTTTATTTACATACTTTAGCGTTTGTACTTCATGCTATATTCACATGCTAAATGTAATCTTGTTTAATCATTTTCTAGTCTATGCTCGATGCTTAATCACATGCTAAAATTATGATTTTTGTTTATCTTATGTATTATATTTCCTTCATTTTATTTGCATTAAATGAAAAATACAAAAAGATTTTTGGTTTATCATTTGCATGTTATTTTTTTGCAATTTAAGATTAATGAAAAATACAAATGATTTTTGTTTGTCTTTTGAGTATATATTTTTATTTTTGATTAAAAATTCCAAAAACTCAAAAAGAATTTTTATTTTGTGTGTATTTTAGTCTGACACACTTTATGTGGCATATTCTTGTGCTTGAATCCCATCTTTTACGCTCTCATGTGGCTAAAACTTTTGGTTTAGATTATCAATCCTTATTATGTTCTTTACCATGCTTACATGGAGTAGTTGGATTTTCTGTTGATATAATTGATTCTATTTTTATATGCCTCTTTTCACACATGCACGAGCTCTTTTGAAATTATAACTTCATATGTATATTTGAGCTTTGTGAGGTGTTCTCCTACCAATCTTGTCATCTACATATTTGTAACCTAGGAGGACTAGAGCATGTCAAAATCCATTGCATATGAGATTTGTGTGAAAAATAAAAACATGATAGATATAAATGTGCACGGCAAAGGGCTCCGAAAGGACTTAGTTTCCTTTGCGAATAGTAAGCCACCGTATGTTTAGACCTAAAAGAAATACGTGGTCCAAGGCCTAAAAACAGAAAAATATGGCATTAAAAAGAAAATAATTACCAAGGCTTATGTTTAATTGATATATCCATTCAAAATTAATAATATATATGTTTATTGAGGGAAATTGGATGATATATCAATGGTTTGCACAATGTCCATTTATCCTAGTTGAGCTTTCAATGTCATGACTCTATTAGTTTGTAGAATCATCAACATGCGAGGCTTGTATGCATTGTGTATGTTTATTCATTGAGTTCAATTTATATTGTCACATGAGGTTATATTCAAATGTGATGAAGTTTGCAATCAATTGAGAACTCCATGAACATGTTTTAAGTGATTGGGTCTAAATTTAATCGTTACTAGTTCACACCCCCACACTTCCATTTCCATATGACACAGTTTTGCCATCCGAGTGTGAAAAGCTTATCGTATTTTGGTCATTTGTGTGTTTATATCTATATGTGTGTACTTGCGTCTATTAGGTATATCTTATGTAAACATATATTTGATATTTTTGTTAAGTCTTTGCCTTGCTTTCTAGTCCATATATGCTTCAATTCATAATTGGTATCCATCTTGTTGCATTCTTTGTTGATATCACATGCTTAATACTTATGTATCATATTGGTATCTATTTCTTGCATCTTATTTGGTATCCATTAATATTTTTTGGATTAGTTATGATTTTTTTACCCATGTGCTTTCACGTTCTCATCACTTTATGCACAATTACATGCTTTAACTTGTTATCCCATTCTATTTATCCCTTGCTTATTTTAGATAAGTTGTTTGGGTGTATATGCTTTATTTGGGGGTGATAAGTTAATTTTTTATTCTTTAGCCTTTGTCCATTCCTGAACCAAAAGGGGGAGAATGATAGGGGGAGAAATGGTATCTAATCCTATTGTTATCGTATTTTAGTTGAGGGAGATTTAACTTAGGGGGAGACGTCTTTCTAAGTTTATCATAGTTGATAAAGGGGATAATTAATTAAGGGGGAGTAATTTCTTTTAATTGCATTAAATATTTTGATATTCCCTATGCGTTTAATGTGTTTGCTTAAGTGTGCAGGAATTCTTCAATATACTGGCAATTTTCAACGGCAAAGATTTTGATCCTTTGGGTTGTTTGAGTCAAGCATTGTATTTTTATTTTGGGTGGGACTTTTTGTCAGTCTAGTAGAGATTGACGGCCCTTTAGGATTTTTATTTGGTTTTTGTCCCGCAATAGCCAAAGGGGGAGATTTGTAAGGACACAAATTTCAAATTGAGTCCTTTGTAGTTTTGGCTCCATTCGGGACAAAAACGTTTGAGTCATAGGATAGAGTAGATTGATCATCCTTCAAGCCTATGATGTGTTTGTTGAAGATATAGCGGCCAAGAGTATAAAGCTTCATTATTTTGCCGACTTTAAAGTGCCTTGTTTCTACGTCATCAAACATGGTTCCATGCTCCCAAGGTATGAATGCATTACATATATATATAGGAGCTTGGAACGTTTTATAATGGGTGTACGTTTAATTAAAACTGTTGTTTATTTTCCGAAAGCTTTTATTAAAACTTTAAAATAATTTTATAAAGTTTCTGGGCTAAAAATTAAAAAATTTCAACTTTCTGGAAGTTCGTTCGATATGACGTTCGAACAAGTTTTTCGTTCGAACCAGATGTCGTTTGAACGAGTTTGCCAACGAGTTCCCAAATTGGCCACTGGAACTTCGTTCGAACCAGATGGATGTTCGAACGAGATTTCTAACGAGTTCACACTGGAACTTCGTTAGAAGCCTCGTTCGAACGAAAATGTCGTTCGAATGAGATTTGGCGGGAACGGGTATTTGGTAGTTTTGAGTAGTTTTTCCCACTTTTTCCACTACTTTACCCACTAACTTTTGACAGAATATCTAATTGCGGGAACCAAAATTTTTAATTTAACTTTATCATATCCTACAACCTCTAACAGAGTGTTTTCAGAGAGAAATCAAAAGAGAAAAAGTTCTTTGTTTAAGTGTTGTTAATTTTCAAGAAAAATGTTTTAAAAACACTTGTTTTACACCCATATTGTTTATCCAAGCTTTCATAGATATATTTGTACTTGCTTGGAGTTTTGGCACCGGTTTTTCATCTCTACCGTTTTGAAGAGACGTTTGGGTTTGCTTCTACCTCCCACAAAGAAGAAGAGGTTTTCGTTGATTTATCCACTTGGAGAAAGGCTCCTAGTTCGGGTGACGGTGACCATATAAAGTCCGATCGGTGGATTCCGAGACCGCGGTGGAGCTCCGTGGTTATTCGCTAAGAAGTGGTGGATACAAGAAGACGCGTCGGGGTTTGAGAGGGATCGAGTCGCGTGTTGTAAGTCATCTTGCTTGTATTTGTAAATTCCGCACATAGTGGATTTGAGGCTAGGGTCGTCCGAGATTTTTTCCTGTTGTGGTTTTTTCCTCGTACATCGCGGCGTAGTGATTTATTGTTTATTTTATCTTTCTATACTCACCTAGAACGCATGCTTAGGTAATTCAAGATAAAATTTGGTTTTAATCACTACATATTTAATTTGGTGCGAAATTAAATTTTGGGTAATGTTTAGTTAATTTAATTGAAGTTAATCAATTTAATTTGTTGAAATTGGTTTGGCCTAATTTGGTAATATTGAGAAATATGACTTAGGCAAATTTGAAGGACTTGGGTAAAATTAGTTGGTTTAAGTGAAATTTAAATTGTGTGTGTGTTTAATTTAATTTCACGTGGTTTAATTTTAATTTGAAAATAAATTAAAATTTGATGTTTTTGTGAACCATCTTACGCTTCCGCATATCTCAACAAGGAAATTGATTTTAATGTATAAGCATTTTAAAATTGGGGGGGCGTACGAGTCGTTTTTCACACCCTATCATGAATAAAAGTTAGGCCCGGACACATCGATGGATGTGTTTACTCATTGCATTATCACCCATTGCCTTCAACCTATCCTCCCAAAATTTCATCAACCAGTCAAAATGGATCGCATGAAAAGACTTGCCCTCCATCCCAACCTCTTCACCATCGACCCGATCGACTTAGTAAACTTCCTAATTGATGCAGCTCGTTCTTCAACCGTCTTCCGGATCACCCCATACAGACTATGACCCTCAACCGCTATCCCCAACAAATGGTAAACATTATTTAATGTAATGGTCATTTCACCGAATGGCATATGAAACGTATTAGTTTCAGGTTTCCACCCTCCGATGAATGCATATATCAGGACATGATCAATAAACCAATAAGAGTTTTTTTTTTATAAAAGGCCATAATATCGTGGCCTTTACCACATTCACCACCCGCACATCATCTTCATCTATATTCCACTCAACAAATTTCTTATAATGGTATACACTCTTCATCATACCATGTTCTTCATCATGGTTCCAAATATCGTTTGACACATGGTTAGAAAAATTCTTTAATAACTCGGGGTTGTTAGGAGAGGACCCATCTAACGACTGTGCATCGAATCTTGTTGGTTTTTTCCTTATTTTTTTTTTCAACCGGTCCGAAGAATATGCCCCTATGAGTAGGTCATCATAAGACGATAACGATGTATATGAACCACTTGACGTGATAGAGCTACTATCCCCATTAGAACTTTCATCAGCATTCCCCTCACGAACAACAACACTCTCACTAACATTCCCCTCAGCCACAACCCCCTCACCACCATTCCCCTCAGCCACAACCCCCATTACCATCAGTCCCCTCACCAACAACCCCCTCACCAACATTCACATCACCCACATTACCCGTTCCCACCTCACCCTCATGAACAACATCCTCAACCACCACACCCTCACCAACTGCATCCTTACCAACCACATCCTAACCAATCACCTCATCACCAACCACATCCTCACCCACTACATATTTAACTGAAATTCTTTCTTGTTTTCATTTTCTTTTTGACGAAGTCATGGGTTGTCTACCCTCTCTCCCCATTTATGATCTGCAACACTTGTTAAAATAGATTTAGAAATTAATAAATTTTGTAACATGCATTTAATAGGTTTTGAAAAATGGATAGATAAATGAATAGATTTCGAAAACAATACCCACGACCAGCCATAACCGTGAAATGTGGCAATCCACGGTCTAAGAAGGTCATTTGTGTTGAAAAATGGATGGTGTACTTTAGCCATGGAATGTGGCAATCCACGGTCGAAGTAGACTGCAAGAATTCACCTTCTACGGTGATGGGAGACCGTACGATGCCACGATTTTAAATTTTTTTACAACCCTAATTCATTTTCAACAAATTAGGGTTTTATGCAAGTTTACGTTTAGATTATGTTTTTTGAACAACTTTAAATTACGTTTTTTTAATGAAAATTAGGGTTTTATTAACTTTTTTTTATTACTAATGGGGGTTCAAATGGTTTTGAAGGCATGTATAGATTAGGCATGAACATAAATTCACAATGAGAGAGTTTTGGATTACATAGGAAGGATTAAATAAGGATTTACGTTGAGTATGTAGATATGTAGAGGTAATATAGAGAAAAGAGTATAGAGAGAGACAAATGAGGGAAAATGAGGGGATTTTTAATTTCGGTTTATATAACGGGGTTTCAAATTGTGATGTTGGGTTTTTGTGGTGTTTTGGGGTGGTAATATCACCACCCTTTTGTGATGTGTTCCATTTTCGGCATTTGGAGCTGTCGACAACTGAGAAACGTTTTCTTTTATTTTAATATTTGCCAATCATTTTTTACAATAATCAAACCATCCCTTATCCTCCATTATCTCAAAATTTTCTAATTCACCCACCAAATTTCAGCTTGCCCCCCAAATATTTTCCTATATTTCCAAACCAAACCCTAAAGTTATTTTAAAGGGTATTTCAAGACTATTTCGAGGGGCGTTTTGAAGGCATATTAAAGGAGTTCTTGGGAAGAATATTCGAGGAAAATAACTTTCTACTCTCCTCCTTTTATATGCGTAGTTGGTAAATTCAACTAAATTATTTTTATGCTAAAGTAACCCTTATAAAGTTTGGTATTCCTAGTTAAACAACTAATATGTCAATTTTATATAATTTGATATATTTGAAATGACTTGGTGAGCCTTTTACTTAGAGGAACTTAATTTTAGTGCCCCAAGACATGGAAAATTAATATTTAAGCCCCCATTTGTTAAGTTTGACAATTGATATTAGATAGTGTAGTATACAAAATTAAATTTAGAGCTAGTGAATTCAATTTACGCATGCTTAGTAGGGATTGCACTTTATGCGTTCAGAGTGGTAGTTTTGATGTTATGACCCAATTGATGAGATTTACTATGAGGGCCCTATTAATGTCATAAAATTACTATGGATATATTATTTGTGACTTGGAACACTTGATACGTATATGATCCCTTATGATGTAATACATTTATAAGTTAATTACATGTCTCTTTTATGCAAGAACGCATGTAACCCTTACTTGAAATATTGTTATTATTTGTATATGTCTTATCGTGTAGATGATACAAGGAGTATGGGATACTTGTTGGTAGTTGTTTTGGTTATTGGATATTGATGTTGGATTAGTTGACTTGATGGGACACATAAATATTTGAACTCTTAAATTTGTCTTCACAACTACCTTGTATAAACGTAAGTATATTAGGGGGTTCCTTGTTTGGATTTCACTTCGGTGAGACGTCCCATGCACGTAGTTTAGTGACGGGTAGGAATGATGACTTAAAGCATTAATAAAATTTATATACTTTCGATTTAATGATTTTCAATATGAGGAATCACTTGTAGGATGATGGACTTTTTTGCTCCTTATGAAATGGGTTAAAATGTATAATGATTCCAAATGCTATGACCCGGGGTGGGGTAATTGGGGTTTGAGTAGAATGCTCGGAGTGAATAAAGATGTGTTAAAATGTTAATGTTAAATGAATACGTGAAATATAATAGTATACGGAAATGGATGTGTGGGCACTGTGGAAGGACACCCCAATATTGTGATATGTGAATTCCCGGCCATGCGAATATCAGGTGGCGTAAAGGCATGAAACTTAATGTTTATGATATACTGTGATACGTGATTTCCCGGTCATCTAAGTACCAGGTGGAGTGTGGGTGTGAAACGTGATGTTCATAATTTAATATGACGTGTTATTTCGATGCTGCTTAATGGGGAACCGAGGTTTATGTGATTGTTTAAACTTAGCGTATCACATGTTTATGAGATGATCGAGAGGAAGGGACGCATAATGATTACGTATTGTGTAACTAAAGAAATGTTATGAGATAGTTCTAATGCATTGTAATGATTTAAATTTGGTGTACCATATGCTTATGAGATGGACGAGAGGAAGGAGCGCATGTCGGTTAGATTTTCTTAAATATTGAGAACAAGTAATTAACTAAATGAATTGGATAATTCTAATGCTTTGTGAGGCTATGTTTTTGGGTTGGGTTGCTCATTAAATTATTAAACTGTGATTTTATTTTCTATTCATATAATTGCTTGGAGTTGCGTCGCGAAGTTACTTGCTAAGGGTTTGAACCATCTCTTTACCTGGAACTCATGTGTTAGGGTTGGACCTACCGTATAGCTTCCTTATTCCAACGGACATTATCATTTGTCTCTCTCACCCTAGATATCAACCTCAGAGAGATCACGGGTCTCTATTTTATTTAGCTATTAATTTTATTTTTCAGTCTTAGATGATTTTGGAGACGATCTAGTTTGTATGTTGAGATTTAGTTGGCTTGTATTCTTCAGAGTTTCTTTCGGGATTGTATTAAGATATTATTTTTAAGACCTTATTGTATCTCTTTAATGACTATGGGTATTCTATTTTTAGTTTACATTGAGGATCCTCATATCGTTTTCACATTACTCATGTTATTGTTTCTTTTGATCCCCCCATGTTGAGAATGTTATTTGATTTATTTTAAATATTGCGTATAATTTTATTTTAGACTTGATCAACCCAAATGTTTAATTACATGGGGTATTACCATTGATTCTAATTATGTACATAACACAGACGATGAAATCCAATGATGAATGAGGTAATAATCAATTACATGAACTATTCATAGTGTGGATTTATGGTAATCAGTGTAGTTGAATTATTATGAAAAAGGGAACGAGGTTACTTATCTTAAATATCTAAAGTAATATACAATGGGTTACTTTACATGAACTGTATTATAGTGTTTTTTTGCATCTTGGAATAATCACTAAGCATTTTACTTACATTGTACTTGTGTTTCCCTTTCAGGTGTTGATTAGTCGGATGTCTATTGTTGCGTTGAAGTCCAGAAGCATGTCAGAGAGTATCGAGTCTCCTTGTGTCTTGACCATTACTTGATGTTGTTTTTGGTTTTATTATCCCTAGTTGTTGTTATGATTTTTCTTCCATAAAAATGTAAATGTTTATTATAGTTATTTTGTAGAAATATTTATTTGAAATGAAAAGTATAACTTTTGGTTTAATGCATCTTGTTTGTTTTTTAAGTTTTAAATTAATTCGAGTTTTGAGCATGCATGTGAGGGTGTTTTGTAGTAATTATAATTATTTCACTTAACCATAGGGGGTACTCTCTCTCTCTCTATATATATATATATATTCGTAAACCCTAATTAGGGTTTGCATGGCTACACACCAAAACCCTAACGTCAATCCCAAGCCTCCTGATATCCAAAGTGTTTGGTCTAGATCATTTGCTAATGTTGTTGCTAAAGGATATTATCATAACCATGATCTTGGCCTCAAGACTCCAACATCTTTTAAAGGTGAACCTCCTGTTCTCTTTTCTAAAGAAGACATTGAGATACTGTCTAAACCTTTTAAACATGCATTGGTAGGAAAGTTTTCACATGGTAGACCATCTATGGAAGTAATAAGGAAGGTGTTCCAAACTTTCTCTCTTAAAACGATGGTCACTATTGGTCATATAGATCACAAGAATATTCTGATCAGAGTGAATTCGAAGGAAGATTATTCTAGACTGTGGATGAGAGATACTTGGTTTGTAGGTAAATATCCTATGAGGATCTTCAAGTGGTCTCTCGATTTCAGGCCTGATAAAAAGAGTAGTATTTCTCCCATCTAGATCTCTTTCCCTCATTTACCTATTCAATTTTTTTCAAAATCCTCTCTATATTCCATAGCTCAATTGATTGGTAAACCTTTGAATCTAGATTCATATACTCTTGATATGAATAGACCTAGTGCTGCTAGGGTTTGTGTGGAAGTTGATTTGACCAAGATTATTACGAAGAGGATTTTGATAGGCTATGGGGATACAGGTTTCTGGCAAGAAGTCAATACGAAAAACAAACCAAAGTATTGTATGCACTGTTCTAAGAAGGGCCATGATGAAGAGACATATTTGTTCTTGAAGCCTATGCAACAAAGGAGGACCTATAAGAAGCAAGAGTTTTTCCCTAAGAGAATTCTCAATAGAAATGAAGTAGCTGAAGAGGAAGAAGCTATTACTCCCATTTTGTAGACTGATAAGGTGGTTGTTGAGATAGCCGAAGATCAATCTGAAGAAGTAAGTAATCAAGAAAGTCAAGAAGTTTCAAATATAGTGGCTCTCAAGCATGTACAGATTAATAGATGTTCCAATCGACCTGTTCAAGAACTCATCAATAAGATTCATCATTGTGACATTTCACCCCAAGAAGTAATTATGATAGACGACATAATGTTATCCCCAAGAGGAATTGAGCTCCCTAATTATGCGTGTAATGTAGAAAAGGAAAAAATATATATGTCTGATTCGAAGAAGATGAAGGGAAGGTGTAAGTTTGCTAAAGAGGATCTCAAGAAATTTGCTAAGATCTTCGACAGTAAATGGGCTAGAATTCAATAATGCAAGCAGAGGAGAAATGTGAAAGAAAAGGGGGCTATAAATGCTGTCCAGATATGGGACATGGAGGAGGAATCTCAAGCGCTGAAATCGAAGAAGCAGTTATTTGATCATTTATTTAGAAGAATTACCAGGGCCAGTGCAAAGGTATGCTCTAACTCGAAATTTTTATCATCCAAATAATCAATTGCCTGTGTTGGAATGAAAGGAGTGTCTCTAATAAGAGAACTGTTAGACGAATCAAGAGGTTGTGTAAGACTTACAATTTGCCAGTGCTTGCTATTCTGGAACCCAAGGCCAATTATTTGACAAGCAGAAATTCTTACTTAAATGGAGATTTGATGAAGTGTTGTGCTACAATTCTAATAAGATTTGGTTCTTAGGGAAATTAGGTATAGACGTCTCTATTATTCAAGATGGAGATCAATGTCTGTCTTTAAAAATAGAGCACCCAACATTTCCTAAAGATATTATTTTTAATTTGATTTATGCTAAATGTAGTAAGGAGTAGAGAAGAGAGCTATGGAGGGATTTAGAAGAAGTGGCTGCTAGTTTTGATTTACCTCAGGTGTTTATTAGGGATTATAATGTAGTGGCTGATCAAAATGAAAAAAATTGGTGGTAATGAAATTGACCACCAAGTAGTTGAAGACTTCAGAGACTGTTACAATCAGGGTGGTTTGTTTGATATGGGATATAGTGGATCTAGATTCACTTGGACTAATATGATAATAGGATAAGATGCAATTTGTGCCAGGCTTGATAGAGGCCTTTGCAATTTGCAATGGTAATCGACTTTTTCCAAAACTTCTATTCCTCATTTAGGTAAGTCTTATAGTGATCATTCTCATTTGTTGTTGTCTATTGCAACCACTCAAGACTCCTATCCTAAGCCTTTTAAATTTCAAAAAATGTGGATGTCTCGTGATAGTTTCTCTAAAGTGGTTAAAGAGGCATGGGACTGTCAAGTTCAAGGGTCTCCTATGGCTATATTTTCTCAAAAGTTAAAACTTCTTAAAGCAACCTTAATTAAGTGGAATAAAACTACTTTCAAAAACATTTTCCAAAATGCGATTGATCTTGAAGATGATGTTCTTATGAAGGATTATGATTTTGAAGTCCAACCCTCTCTTGAGAACAGATTACAACTGCAGAATGCTAGAGAAGAGCTTAACAAAGCTACTATTCAGGAAGAGATGTATTGGCAACAAAAAGGTAATATCAAATGGTTGAAGGAAGGAGATAATAACACAAAGTTTTTTCATGCTAGTGTTAAGGATAGAAGGGTTGCTTCTCCGATTCATAAGATAAAAGATAAAGAAGGTAATCGGAAGGTTAATCAGAAGGATATTCAGTAGGTAATTGTTGACCATTTTAAGCACAGATGGGAGGCTGGGGAGAGAATTAAAGATGAGGAGTTGATTTCAGTCATTCCTCCTATCATAACTGAGGATATGAACAATTTTCTAATTGCGGTGCCTAATGATAATGAAATTTTTAGAGCCATAATGGGGATAGTAGTCCTGGTCCTGATGGTTTTGGAGGTATATTATATAGTAAATACTGGGATATTATTAAGAAAGATCTATGTGAGGCTATTAAATCGTTCTTTGTGGGAGATCAAATCCCTAGAAGTTGGTCTAGTACTTCCATAGTGCTTATTCCTAAAAATTTTAATCCCAATCAATGCTCTCATTTTTGGCCTATAAGTCTGAGTAATTTCAATTTCAAAGTCATCTCCAAAATTCTGAATTCAAGGTTATCATTTCATTTGGATGCAATTGTGTCTCCTAATCAAAGTGGTTTTGTGAAAGGTAGAAATATCCAAGATAATATTCTTCTTGCTCATGAAATGACTTCTTCCCTTCAC
Source organism: Sambucus nigra (assembly GCA_949130495.1). NCBI lineage: Eukaryota > Viridiplantae > Streptophyta > Magnoliopsida > Dipsacales > Adoxaceae > Sambucus > Sambucus nigra. The sequence continues at coordinate 3,164,794 of CASBWL010000485.1, forward strand.
AAGAAGTGACATGGTTCTAATGTGATTATCAAGTTGGATATGGAAAATGCTTATGATACGGTATCTTGGATGTTCCTCATTAAAGTCCTTAGAAGATTTGGGTTTAGTGAGGTTTTTATTGACTTCATATGGAGGATGTTATCTAATAATTGGTTTTCTGTTATTGTTAATGGTTGTGGTGCAGGTTTCTTCAATTCTTCTCGAGGGATCAAGCAAGGAGACCCTCTTTCTCCAGCTCTTTTTGTTCTAATGGATGAAGTTTTAAGTAGAGGAATTGACATCTTATTCAAATAAGGAAAAGCAAGTCCCTTTTCTCATCCTACTGGAAGTCCTCTTATATCTCATTTGTCTTTTGCTGATGATATTATTATTTTCATCAATGTAAGCAAGAAAAGCCTCACTAATCTATCAAAATTCTTGGATATGTATCAAGCTGCCTTAGGCCAACTGATTAATAAGGCTAAAAGTGCCTTCTTAGTAGATCTCAAGCTGTCCATTCAGAGAAGATCAGCTATCTCCGAGTACCTGTAGATTAAGTACAAGCCCCTTCCATTAAAATATTTGGGGTATCCTCTTTTTAAAGGAAGAAGAAGAATTAGTTATTTCTCGGAGATTGTTGATTCCATTAGAAGCAAATTCAAGTGGTGGAAGACCAGATTTTTATCTGCTACTGGCAAATTGATCCTTATCAAACATGTTCAAACTTTTATCCCTATATTCACTCTAGCTACTTTCAACCCTCCTAAATCTATTATTCAGAGAATTCACAAAATCCTCAATCATTTCTTCTGGGGTTCTAAAGAAAATGGAGGTTATAAACACTATTGCATTAAGTGGGAAGGTATTTGCAGGCATGTAGTGGAAGGAGGTATTGGTGTTAGAAATTTGGAGGATATCTGTGCTACGTTTGTCATAAAGTTAGCATGGAGGAGTCAGGTGTCCAATGCTTTATGGGACAAATTCATGAGGAACAAATATAAACTGATGGAAGTTGGGTCAGGTGGAACGAGTACTATCAAAAGAATTAGAGAGAGTTTCCATATTTTTGAAGATAATACCATCAAGAATTTGAATGGTATCATCTGGAAGCTTTCAAATTCAGGGGTATTCACTTTCAAATATGCTTTTCAAATTATTATACCTCTAGATTGTAGTAGTAATCTTTGGGCTAGCTTATGGAATGAGTATATCCCAGTTAAAATATCAATTGCTTCATGGAAGATTCTGAGTAAAGCAGTTCCCGTAGACACTGCTATTATTGATCTGGGAATTCAGATGGTGTCTAGATGCCAATGTTGCTTGAGTAAGGAGGAATCTTTAGATCATCCATTCTTATCAAGTTTTATTGCCATTGGTATCTGGGCTCACTTCTCAAATTTATTGGAAGTTGGTCAGTGTTTTACTTCTATTCCTGCTATGCTGATGTCTTGGTGGAGTTGTAAGTCTAATAAAGACTATATTAAGTTTATGCTGAGAGTGCTTCCTGTTTGTATTCTTTGGTTTATTTGGAAAGCTAGGTGTGACAGTTATTTTAATGGGACTCAAATGGTTCAATCAGATATTACCAAGAAGATTTATAAATTTTTTTCAGACTTGGCAATTCATCAGAAGTTCAAGAACTCTCCCTCACCTCCTCATGGCAATATCATATCCTCCTTTAGGCTTAAAATTATCCCCTCTAGACCAGATTTTATTATTACTAGATGGATTAGTCCCCCCTTTTCATCTATTAAACTCAATGTAGATGGCTCTAGTAGGGGTAATTCAGGAGATAGTGGTATAGGTGGTATCATTAGAGGTCATAGAGGTGTTTTCATTTTTGCTTTTCAGGAGCTCACGAATAAAGCCTCAAGTCTTCAAGTTGAAATTTGGGTTATATTGAAAGGTATTCAGGAGTGCTTGAAGATAGGTTTTGGACAGTTAATCATTAGGTCAGACTCTCTTGGAGCTATCAAGATGATTCATAGACAATGGGAGGTGCCTTGGTTTTTAAAGGAATATATAGAAGATATTTCCATCAAATTTGAAACTCATTCAATTCTAATTTAGCATACCTGGAGAGAGAATAATTCTGTAGCTCATGCTCTAGCTCACTTTGCTTCAAGTTCAAGACAATCTAGATCTTATGTTAGTTTCTCTGAGCTTCCTTTTATTGTTAATGGAATGTTTAACTTGGATAGACTTAGTTTTACTTATACTAGAACTACTTAAGGTTTTGAGTGTGTCTGTCCAAGTTTGTTGTAATTCCTTTTTTTCCACGTGGAGAGGCTCTTTCTCCTTTATTTAATAAATAGGTCTTAGGCCTTTTCCTTAAAAAAATAATTATTATTATTTTACTTAACCCCCCTCCTAAGTTACTCGAATTGCATGTTTCGAAAGCAGGGCGTCATCGTGCTACCTATCCCACAAGTTTATAACTTCCTTAGCATTTTGAACTCCATTTAAGGACTTCGGCTCAAGGACTTTGGTATTGTGAAAATGCTCCTTAGAATCACCAAAACTGTTGCCCTTGGGAAACTTTGACGAATTAGCTTCTCTGTCTATCTTGTGAAAACATGCTTGATGATTATTTGTTAAGCCTGTCATCTCGCTTTTGATGGATTTATGTGCATCATTTGATTCTCGCATATGATCTTCAATGGCTCCTCTCGTATTCTTCATTTCAACTCGTATTTATTAAAAATGGGTGTGAAGGGACACCCATTCAACACCTTATTGTATATTATCAACAAGTTCATCCAACCTTGTCACACGTTCCCACAATTCTACATTTCCATTAGCAATAACCAAAAAGATTTTGTCCAAAGTGAGTCTTTGATCCCAAATGTCACTCGCTAACTTTTTGTTTTTTTAACAAAATGAGGTTAACCTATGTTGTGTTTAATCCATCGAAAACCAACAACTCATATATAGGAATCCCACAAAATTGCACACACACACATACACACACACACATAAATAATTATAAATGCATAAGAACAATTTACGAGGAAATCCCCAACCTTGTATTTTTAATCAGATTATAAGGAAACCAATAAAAATTCCATCCAAGGCACTCTATCGTATGGAAATACAAAATACATGGCTAAATACAAAGAGGTTATGGTTGTAAACTCCAACCGTTATGGACAAGTGCCATTCCTATAAGGTTCCAACAATATGGGCAATTTCTCCACGAAATTATTGAAGGTAAATTCCTTTTATTTCAATTTCATGGGCGTAAAACAATAACCTAAAGACTACGTGACAAAGTTTACTAAGATGAATTAATTCGTTTTTAATCTTATTAAATAAAATGAATGATTCAAAATGTGGAAAAGTAAATCTATCGCATAAGACCATGTTTTTTCGAGGAAAACCATTAGGGAAAAACCTTGGGCCCAATCGAAAAGCATCTCTACCGTAAGGTAAGAGTCTTACCATGGGACTAAACGACTTACAATTAATTTGACATTAACTCTTAGAAATCCTTTTTGTCTACCCTAGATCCAATGGTGAGCTCAATAATTAGAGATGCTCGGTAATGTCGTGATCTCTCGATCAACTTCTTGTTCCGTAGTCCAAAACAAAGAACCTTTATAAATGGTATAATATTATTATGGGTCCCATGGAATAAAGAGAAGAAAAACAATCTTCCTAGGATGTATGATGGTCTTTTAAGATGAACAAGGGAAGGTTAAGGTGGTAAACTCACTCAAAAGCTTATCTCATTAAAATAATGTGTAGGGCTTAAAGTGAAAAAGACATTGAAGAAATAAGACAAGTTCAACAAGTGATTCCTCACAAGTATAAGCACTCTAATACACCATGAAGAGGATTCGGTCAAGGAAAATCAAATTGTCATGAGGTCTATGTTTTTTTTCTCTTTTAAGACATTACTATGGAAGAAAACATGTATATATAAAAGGCTTGGGTCGTTGAAAGACATCATAGCTTAGTAGACATAGGGTATGGGCTTGCTAGAGTGAAGGACACTCAATCCACATCAAAATCCAATTGATTAAAGTTATTGGAACAGCTTCTTGAGGTGAATAGTTTCCTAGAATCTCGTAAATTTTCCATCAAACCTACTTCAGTGGTAGTCGTAGGTGCGAGAATGGTATCTCGTTTATAGAGAGCTATGGGTGACTTGGTTGCAAAGTCCAATCTAAAATACACGATGTAATACCCGCACTTTTTACTACGAATTTGTATTTCGACCTATTTATATGTCAACGCGCCATTAACAAAACAATATACAATTTCATGCTCACATGGAAATTTATTTGTGTTTATATGGTTTATTTAAGCACATTGGTAAAGTTTTACGCAATTTGGACAAAATATATGTATAAATAAATAAATAAATCTTTTTTTCGTTAAAAAAATGAAAGTGCTCAGAAAAATCTGAATTTTTTTTCGACAAATGTAAAATTTAATTTTGAACAACTTTCCCTTCTTAGTCATCCTCAAAAAATATGTTAGACTCCGTTTTAGATGAATTTATGTCCAAAAATAAAATAAAATGAAATAAAATAAAATATTTTAGGTGGTGTGGTTGGATCATTTATTGGCTCATTTATTGGGTGGTTAGCTCATTTAATGGGTGGGTAACTCATTTAGTGGGTGGGTGGCTTTTGTATTTCACAACTTGAAAAAAAATGTGTTTCACTTATATTTTCAAGCCTATGGGACTTAAATAAGTCAAGATAATGAATAGGGATGCTTAAAATTGATATAAATAAGGGTGGGGGGACTCATGAACCTAGTAAACCAAAAAATAATATAAACTCCTCCATCTTCTTCCTCTCTCTTATATCCTCAAGGCAAAAATACTTCTAAATTCCGTAGCTCACCCTTATACCCATATTCTATCACCTAAAACTCCATTAAAACATCACACAAGGGGTGGGACAACCTGGTGTGGCTTGAAAGCTTGATTTTGGGAGCATAGGAGTGGAGTTTAGGAGCATTCTAGGATGACTTGAAGTTTTCTTCTCCAAAGTTATCTCCTGTTCATAAATGAGGTAGAGTTTTCCTCTTCCTAAATTCTATTTTCAAAATCTTAAACACCCATGTTGATGAAAGATGATTTCTTGTAGAAAAATTGCTAGTTCTTGTATTTTCTATTATGCAAACCCATGCATTTTATGTGTTAAAATGAACTAGCTTTGTTGATTAAATTTCATAATATCATGATTGTATAAATAAATGATTAGAACATCTTAAATAAATTTAGCCTTGCATTGAGTAGTTAGTTTGCATTTACTAATTACTTTTTATTAGTTCGTAGGACTTCGCGTAATCAATTTCATCGCCTATTATTATTTTCCTTAGTGAGTCGATAGTTAGGTTTTCGACGCCTACCCATAGTTGTCGTCACGATCTTTGTCATATTCCCTGAGTTCAACACCCGACTGTATGTATTAGTAAATAAATAATTTGCATGTTACATGAATTATTATTATCTCATGATTAGCATATCAAATATGTTAAATTTGAGTTAGACATTGTGTGAGTACGTTACGGAGTGATTTAGGAACTCATTTAGGCGTTTTAAACATCTTAAGTTGGGCCCGAGCGATAGGTATACCCTTAGATAATATGATACGACCACCCAAAAATTTAAAAACGGATGTCAAAATATTTTCCAATTTAAAATGAACTATTTCAATCAACTACTTCCATAACAAAAAGGGTTAATATATAAGTAACAGTTTGGTAACATGTACAAAACATAACCGAATAAGCTGTCGGCTGACAGACTGATACAAAAAGGTCACACCAAATATACATTAGCTATGGGATATAAACTTGGGCAACATGCTCGAATACCACTAACGGATCATAACTAGAATATCCAAAAAGAATTTGATGCGTCTAATACGAAAATCCTACAACATCCGTAATATGCGGTAGCTCCTTAACACTCGAAGGCAAGGTCAGAACGGGCGCCCTTGCAGCGGGACACCTGAGCATGAACAATAACCACACCAAGAGACAAAATATAAACGGGTCAGGGCCCAGTTTGATATGATTTAGAAGTGAATAAAATGCATAACAATTATGAATGCCAAATTTCTTAAACAAGTTGAATTCGCTCTTCACTTGAAGAATTATGCTCACCTCTCTTTTGAAGTGCACATCCTAACGCGTATAATTTATTGTTAAGTTAATCTACCCGACTTCTTAATAGGAATAGCCTAACTTTATCCAATATGCATGGTTTACCAATTTATCATTGATCCTCACAAGTGAGTTAATCATTAATGATCACATATAATCAGAATTGATTCCTAATTCCATTTAATCATTTGCTTTAAAACACAATTTAAATGAGAACGGTTATATTCATACAATATAATTTCAAAGACCATCGTTCCGTGAGTCACCCCACTGGATGCGTTCCCTAATTGCTATCATCTTCCAGGGCCTAGTTTTATTACCACCTGGGTACCCTAAATCACAACGCATGGAAACCGACTATATACCTTCGATAGTGAGGCGTAACCATACACAGAATTACTTCACCTTGAATAAACAATCACATAATGTAACAACTGGTGCCATGGCCTGAGGACTATACTCTCCCTACATCCATTAGCCTGGGGATTCACCTCTTTCCCATAACTTCCCTTATGATAGCATTTAGAGAGGTATGCGCATATATTCCAAAATAACAAAATGTATGTATAAATTAATTAAAACGACAATTATTATACCCAAACGCATAAATATAAAATAAATTAAGGCTACAATGTACAAACACTTCTATTGTAGCCCTCGAAAGCAAAAACAACAAAGTCCTACTATACACTAGTCTACTATCACTTTCTTAACAAATTGAGGTACTATACTATCGTTTCTAATCCCCAAAATAGGCCCGAATGCTGTATAAAGTCACATGTATCTTTAATATATCCTATAATAAGGTTCCAAATCTCTGGACCTAAGAGAAAAGGAGTTAAAACAAAATTTAGAAAACTTTTGTAAAACAACACTATTTCCAAATCGATTCGCCTTGTCCTAATTGATTCGCCCCAGCCGAATAGATTCGGTCGAAGGAATCAAACTTTATGCTAAGTTGACGGATCAATTTGGACTGCCCAAATTGATTCGTTAACTCAGAGCCTACCATTTTATCGAATCAATTCGCTAGGGGCGAATCGATTCGCCTGGGTCGGACAGTCCAGTTTTGGCTATGGGTTTATATGAACCCTAAAATCCCAAAACTCTTTTCCTCCATCTAAACCCAATCATCATCAACCAACATCATTTAAAATTCATTCCTACATGAAAACCCTCAATTATGAACCCCTTAATAATGTTTGCATCATATACATAAGGGTTTAAACATAAAACTCACCAAAAACCCCAAATGGTTTAAACTCGAGAACACTAACAAATTATATAATTTATTCTCACACAATCATACATCTATGCAAGTTAAAAAACTTGCCTGAAGATTGAAGTCTCGAATTCCTCCTCGTTGAAACGATTCAAAGCTCAAATTACCAATTCTTCTCTTTTCTCTTCTTTCTCCCAAGCTCTTCTCCTCTCTATTTCTTTCTCTAGATTAAACAGAAATGAACTTTAATTGCTCTTGCTAAACTAAATACCCAAAATATCTCAAATACATTTAATTCGAACATTAAATGCTACTACATACTTAAAGTGACTCGTAACATCATATTTAAGTCGTAACAAGCCAAAAGTGCCCCGAAGCCCAAAAACACATCCGACACTTATTTTGACTATCTCAACCATTCCCGGACTAACCGTGCCCTCTAAACTAACATCGAGATATCGTTTATAATTTTCTATCCCAACGTCATATTACTTTTCTAAAAGAATCTGATTGGGATATAAGCCATAACCGCTGCTTTAATGCGCAACGACATAAGACAACATAATATTACACTATTTACATTCATGTAACCGTAAATATGCAATACTCACAAATATTAACTCTTAAATCATACAAATTAATATTTTATTCAATTCCCATTTACTTTAAATGACTAATCCACATGGAAACTAATATAAAAATAATTACTCAAAAGTAAGGGGTATTACATAAATAGTCCAAATAGTGTATTAGAGGAACCAACTAATGATTTGTGTTGATGAAATAGTATATCAACCAAACTTCCACTAAAAGGAGACAACGTGTAGATAAGTCCAATCCTCACTGATTATCAAAGGCAAAACAAGAATGTAATACCATGTATAGAAATGATTTATTGTCCCACAAGCACCCTTGTTAGGGTGAATTACATAAAAGCCCCAAAACTATCATACTAGTTGCAAATACCTCCCTGAACTGTTAATTTTGCAAATACAATGAACTATCACATTTATTGTAATTTTCCATTATATGAGTTCCTACAAATAAGCATGGCAATCAAGTTGTCTCAAGTTATAATGGGTTTGTGATGAGTATTTGTCAACACTAACTCGACCGGTTTAATTACGGGGTTATTTTTAGTTATAGGCCCTTAATCATTTTTAAGACACATTTGTAGCTTTTGGGGGTTAACCTTAAGTATTTTGAAAAAATTTGAGGTAACTCAAAAGTGGACTAAAAATTACTCAAAACAACCCTTAATAAATGGCATCAAGTACCCAACACAACCACAATTCATTTATTATTATTTTTTATTGGGTTCTTAGGCTTAACCGGATAATAACATAAAAACAATAAATAATTTATTTCTTAGTGTGACTCACTACAAGGACCCTATAATAAAGGTTTTTTCAATGTTAATATTATTAAGTTAAAGTTTCTCTAACTATATAAAGTTCATATTATAAGCCAGGGATTCCACCACAACCTGGGCTACCGGGCTGGAATCCCACCACGGAACCCAAAAACGAAACAAAAATCGGAGACGATCATGGCCTTAAGTTCATAGTCATAACAATACCACATTATTCTATGGGACTCCAACCCTACACAGCGTGGCCATGCACACACCTATAACCCAGGAGAAACGGTACTACCTCTGTTGAGATTCGTCAGAGTGACCGCCCACGGAGCGCAACCTCCACTGATAGCATATCCGGTAGGAGGTGTATCTTTCACATAAATATCATGCACACAGATATAAATACTCACATATATATATATATATATATATATATATATATATAAATACACACACACATATATTTCTCGAGTTCGGCTAATCTGTGCCTAACACCCGAAGCACAAGCCTACCAGCCCCGAGTATATCCCAGACTCTTAACTATTTAATTATTCACTAATTAAATTACATCTTGTTACATAACCTTTCTGAAATACCCGGACTTTCCCAACCAGCGCGTAAATAGTGCTAGGACTTCCCGAATTATCCTATCCAAAATTCGTAGTTTATATTCCGAGTGTTACACCTCCTAAACACTCATAACCATAATTTTGAGTCTAATCTCCACTACCCGAGATCGTATAACTATTTATAAAATTTTTAGAGGTCCTACAACACACTACGAACCTGCAATAATTTACAATTTTCCTAAAAGTTCCTCTAGTTACATTAAAATACCTGACTGTCACTCACAACTGGTTCGAATTGATTCGTATTCATAGCTAAATTGATTCACCCACCGAATCGATGCGACTACGAAGGCTGAATCGATTCAATTCTGGTCAAGAGCCCAGTTCTTGAACCAAAGTGGCAGGTTTTCTTATTTCATAACATTCAAGTCCAAAACCATCACAACCCCAACAATATTTTTAGTCTCCTAAGGGTTCTATACATAAATCTAATCTAAATCCCACTAAGATTCATAAATTTCATAATCATCATCCCAATTTCATCAATTCGACATATTCAATGATTGCATCCCAATTTCATATTTCTTCCTCTTTTAATTACTTCTCGAATTAGATTAATTCCCCCAAATCATTTTTCACACGAATCAGATTATCGTAAGTACTGAATCTCACATAAATCAAGATTATTTCCATCACAATTCAAGATTATTTTCATCACATTATTCATGTAAATCTTCTCCCAAAACTTGTTTTACATGTGAATTCCCATCCCAAAATCAGTTTTACTCTACCAATATTAATATGAATCCAAACAATTCAAAATCAAGAACCAAGTTATACACTTGTCTTGAATGATGATTGAGTATTAGTCTCCTCCTTGTAGTAGTGTTGAATCTAGTCAAGAATCTCATAGTTGGCCTCCAAATTCGTCCTAATTTAGCCTTTTCCAACCTTCTTTGTGTTATTCCCCCTCTTTTCTCACCCAAAGACTCTCAGAGGTTTAAGTTGTATAAAGTGGTTGCCTCCTAACCCTAATCTCTTATTTAAAACTCCTAATCCAGAATTTAGGTTAACCCCCTAAAGAAAAATGACTTAAATGCCCCTGAATGGGTCCCGACTAGTCTAAAAAACCTCTGGGACCCAATTAATACCCCCGAGTACTTGATTTTGACTATTTCGACCCCTTTCGGATCAACTGTGCACTCGAAATACCCATTTGAGTCACGAAACATAAATATCCTATCTCCATCCAAAAATAGTCTACCCGTATCCCCCGATTGAGATAACATCAATCCCCATTATTTTTACCCACTACGACGTACTACCAATTTACCGAATTTAGTTTACTTAATCACACTTAGTAAATTTTATTTCCACATAAATATTAATTTTTTTCTCCTAAATTAATATTTATAAATTTCACAATATTTCTTATTAAATTACAGCACACATGTAATATAAAATGCTAGAAACAATTATTCAAAAATACGGGGTGTTACATACTTCCCCTCTTGCAAAGGTATTTCGTCCCTGAAATTTGAACGTACATGTGGTGGAAAGCTCTTAATATTGCTCCCGCATATCATCCTCTCGTTTCCACATCGACTCATCCACATTATGGTGTCCCCACTGAACTTGAACCAGGGGCACCACCTTATACCGCAGTTTATGCTCACTACGATCAAGAATAGCAACCGGTCTCTCCTCGTATGAGATGTCTGTCAGAAAATCAATCTCATCCAATGGGATGTGCCACAAAACCCTCTCACTCCTCTGATATCTCTTTAGCAATGATATGTGGAACACATCGTGACTCCCCTGTAAATGCTCAGGTAAACCCATCCTATAATCAGCTAGCCCCACTCTCTCAATGACAGGGAAAGTCGCTACATACCTTGGTTCTAGCTTCCCCTTCTTCCCAAACCTCGGGAATCCCTTTATGGGAGGCACGCGTACCAAGAACTGGTACCCCATCTTCTACCTATCCTGAGCTATTCATATGCATCCCCGAATGAGATCAATCTTGGCAGTGGTGTTTTAAATCATCTCCGGTCCCAATAGCTTGTTGTCCCCCACCTCTAACCAACAAGTGGGTGAATGACATGGCCATCCATAAAGTGCCTCAAACGGTGCCATGTCGATGGTGAACTGGTAGGAGTTGTTATAAGTGAACTCCACCAGTGGAAGGTACGTCTCCCATACTCCCCCGAAATCGAGTATACATATCCTGAGCATGTCCTCTAACATTTGATTAACGCACTCGATCTACCCATCTATTTGAAGATGATACGCCATACTCAACCGTAAATCAGTGCCCATCTCCTCCTTAAAGCTCTGCCAAAAGTGGGACACAAAAATCTTATCCCTATCAGATACGACATTAATCAGTACCCCATGTAACATCACTATCTTGGTAATAAATAGCAGGGCGTACTATCTCATCTCAAAATCTATACTAACTGACAGGAAGTGGGCCACCTTGGCTAGGTGATCCACAATAGACCAGATGGAATCATGACCCCTCTGTGACGTCGATAACCTAATGATGAAATCCATTAAGATGCTCTCCCACTTCCAGATCGAACCCTCCAACGGCTGCAACATCCCTATCGGACTTAGGTGGTCAATCTTCACTAACTGGCATGTAGCCGATAAAATAATCAGAAAGATTAATTATTAAAATTCAAATAAATATAAAAGACAAACATGTGCAAAAATAAGTTCTTTTATTCCAAATAAATTTTGTTGGTCCAACATTAAAGAAAAAATTACAAGTAAAATGACTAAGGATCATTCTATCGGACGTTTCCCTTCAGCCTTATCTATTCCAGCAGGAGGAAAATCAAGAGCGGAGGCAAGAATAGTATAAGTCAAGTCTCTCAGCCTACCACTAGAGCTTGGTCTATTCAATAAGTGTTAGGGACAAACATAACAATCCTTATCCTGTAAGCCAAAATTATCGAAATAATTTATAACCAAACTCTTAGAAATGACATCAGTAGAGATCCAGCTGGAATCAATTTTGAAAGAACTATTTGGGTAATCAAGTACAACCGGGTCATGCTAATACCAGAGTTCATTAGATTTAGGAACCTTCATAACTATCAATGCATTAAACCAACCCCACTTGTGACCCTCATTTCAGGCTTGTTCCAATTCATCTTCACAGTGAGCTAGAGTCGCATCATAGCTATCCATTCAAACTTCCCTATGTTGCTTATTAAAATGAAAGGTTAACTGATAAACCATATCAGTCAATTTCTTAATGGTTGTATCTTTACTTTTAAGTAAGGCCTGTTGGTCGGCTAAGGTCTTTTTGGTCCTCTATCCATCCATTATTGGTCGAGCAACAACTATTTGTCTAGACGACTCGCCAGACTTTATTTTCTTCAGTCACTCCAATTCTTCCATCAGCTTGGCATTCTTCACCTCCAAAAATGATGTTCCCTCACTTGGTAAAACTTCAAAAGACTTATTCAAACTTTCTATTTCATTCCTGAGAGAATTATTTTCCTTGTCCAGCAGATTGGCCACCTCCTGAGCCCTCTCTAGTTCTCGATTTAACAAAAATTCCATCGTCCTGAAGGCCGAGGAAATGTCCTGGATCTTTTTATGAATACCATAACCAGTGCTCAATGCATTATATTTAACTTCATAATCAGAGTGAAGAAGAGCCAAGGAAAGGCTGTGATCATCCTATAATTGCTCAATCACTTTATAGTACGATGCATTATTGATCACGACCCTCTTAAAGAGACCATATAAATGAAGGTAGGCCTCTTTAACCCATCTTGATGCATCAACACCGAGTAATGCCTCTAACTCGCCCTCAGTCAAACTTGAATGCCCAACCCCAAAGAGTGTAAGGCTACGTTTCAGCAAATAAGTCTCAACAAATATTATAGCAGTCTTCCTGGAGTTAAACTGAAAATAGGAGTATAAGAATAACAGTATAGCAAGAATGGTGAATAAGTGTAGTTAAATACACAAGTTAGCTAAACACAAATTTTGTTCATAGTCATAAATAGGTGTTACAAATTATTGATTCCTTACATCCCAAAACAAAAAAAGTGAAAATCAAAAGATATATAAAAGGAAAAATCCATCCATAAGAATAAAGAGAATTACACCTTCTCTTTGTCCTTTGTCGCTACTTCTGGAGGAATGACTTCTGTTTTAACAACAGGCACCAGTGAGGACTCCCCTATCCCCTTTTCATCGTCCACCCCCTCTTCCATATTGGGAGGAGTTCCAAGGTTGTGCCTTAGTAAGAAGTCTGAGTCGGCAGTGATGCCAACCTTCTTTAAGGCATGCATCCAGCCATCATTAAAGGATACTTTCTTCATATACTCAATCTAAACAGTAGCAGCAGTGAAGTCCTTATCCCATCCCTTATTTAAGACATCCTCATTATCCTTCTTAGGGGTGTTCACGGTCTGGGTCGATTCATTTTTGAGTGTTTTTTGGACCGCTGGTCCTTTTAAAAATGGACCGAGACTGGACCGATAATATCGGTTTACTGACCCTATTTGGTTTGATTTTTTACAGGATTGGTCCGGTTTAATTTGTCGGTCCTAACATTAATAAATTATGTCCTAAAATTTATGGCAAAAACAAAAGTTATCAAAATTTATAGCAGCAGTAAAATTATTATGTCCCAAATTTATAGTACCAAGATATTGGTTGTTCTAAACAAACAGTTATTGGTAATCGATTTGGCGCTGATATATTATAATAGCTGTGGTGACAATTAATTTCAACACAAATTAATAAGAAAAGGCAACCACCAAAGCAAATAAAGAATGTAAAGAACGCCAATCACACGATACAATATTGACGTGGTTCAGCAAGAATGCCTACGTTCACGGTGGTGCTCTCGATATTATTTTTCTATACTCCGGGGAATGTTTTACATGAAGAATAATACATTCCATTTGCCCCAAGCTTAGGGTTTGTTATATACATGTTTGTTATCTGGGAGTGGGGGTGTTGGACTCCCCTACGTCAATCCATAACCCCTAGAATATCTGCATACGAGATATTAAGAATTTGACTGAGTCATAACTGAATTGATTGGGATGCGAGGCTCCCATACTTTGGGCCGTTTGTATTGGGCTACTCGTCTTGGGCCGGAATGATAAATCGAGGTACCCATAATTTCCCCTAAAGTTATTGGGCCATAATTCGGGATCAATAATTTTAAATGATTTGTCATCATGGCATTTTTGTAAATTGTGCAACACTTTCCAAGATTAAAGCGCCTCTTCTGAACTGATTTAGGCGGCAGCCCACTTCGTTTCGTGTGTATTATGATTAAAAACGTTTAAAAATCCTTCGGAGAAGTGTTTTCTTGTTGTCGCTTCAGGTTTTCCCATATTGCTAACCTTCTCCAAGCTGCCGCTGTTGCGCTTTTCATTCTCAGGTCTTCGTCTTCCAATTTCACTATTCTTCACCATCTTTGCTTGTGACTTTGCATCGTCCCAAGCTAAGTTTTAACTTCATAAGTTCCTCTTGCTCTTTCTCTTTGCTTTTTCTATTGACATTTCTTCATATCTGTAATTAGGGTTTGTGAATGGCAAAAATAGGCAATAGAGCAGTACCCGAATTTAGGAAGTTTATAACATTCCAGATTGGGTGGATATTGAGTGTGTCCCTATCCCTCGTAATGTTAGAGAGATTGAGGATGCTCATTGGATTCATGTTCTCTTATTATCCCAAGAAGGTCTTACTTTCCCCCCTAGCAATTTATTTTTGCATTTATTTGGTTATTTCCATATTGTCCATGCACAGTGTTCGCCAAACGTCTGGAAGATTATTAATGGTGTCCATAGAATAAATCATCTCTATGGCACCAATCTAGGGCTTGCTGAGATCTATTTTTGTTATTCTTTCTCACGAACAAGTTTTGGTCTTCTTTACCTCAAGGCCAGGAGTCCTAATAGGATATTGGTAGTAAATTTACCTGATTCCCACAAGGATTATTGGCAAGAGGGTATTCTTGCTAGAAATTGGTAGTTTCCTCCCCATACTGAGGGGTCGAGATCTGACAGGTTCATGGTCCCCTTTTATGGGGAAGAGTACATAGGTAGGCTTAGTTTTTGCTCTGCTCATCGATCCTCTTATTAATATATGATTTCTCTGATATTCTTCTTTCTTTCTTTTTAGCGAGAGCAAAGAACTTGGAACCTGCTCTTAGTGAGGTTTGAGCTGCTGAGTTGGTCAAAGCTTGAAATATCAGGGAACCCTTGGCTGGCCATGAACATCCTCGATCACTGACTTTTATCTTAGAGTACAAGAATGTTGGGTCCAGCTATATCGCGCGACCTGTGGATAGTATCCCTGAGCTAGATATTTTTGAAAAGGTTATTGTCGACCCCATCCAATTGGACGAGGAAGGAAGTAGCTCTGGTGAAGAGAGCGAGGGTGCTGAGGTTGGTTCTGGTGAGGATAGCTCTGGTGGTGAGGAATCTTCCAGCTTGGAAGAGGTTTCAGAGGCTCAAGCGTCTTCGAGCGAATCGAGTAGTTCCAGCGAGGAAAATATGACTCCTCCCAGGAAGAATCTGAGTCGTGATGATAATGATGATGATGATGATGTGCTTTTCTCCCGCTGGTCGAAGAAGTAGAAGTCTAGCAATGGGGAAGTTGCCACTGGTTCTTAGTCTGCTGCTCATGAGTAGGAGAAGAATAAGAGATAGGAAGAGCAGTTGAGAGAAAGGGAGAAAAAGGAGGGAGAGAGGAAGAAGGTAAAGGAGAGAAAGAAAGCTGAAAGGGGAAAGAAGGAAAGAAAAGAGGAGATAAGGACAGAGGAGATGAGAATGAAGGCAGGGCAAGCGCTGGTCCTTGTGTTTGCTTTGCTCGAGGGGGCCTCAATCACCATCTCTCCTCAGTTGGCTCCTTCATTGCTCAAGAGAGCAATTTTGACTACTGATCGTCAGAAGGGAATGGGGATCGACCAGTTAGCTCTACAGGCAAGTCAGAGGCTAGCCTTGGTAAGTCTGTCTCCATTTTTCTATTCTTGCAATATTCTATTCAGTGCTTCTATTTCTTAATGTTTTTTTTTTTTATAGCTCATGACTGACTTTGACGTCCTCTATCACACCCTCGACGAGCTGGTGAAGAGGAATGCTTATTTGGAGAAATAGAACGCTGAGTTAAAGGGGAAGAATGTCGAGATGAAGGTTGATTTGAAGACTACTAATAATGCTCAGTGGTCTTTCGATCTCGCCCTCTCTAAAGCCGATCGGGTGAAGGAGGCGGTGGTCAAAGAGCTCAGTGAGCTGCGGTGGTCTTACGACTTGGTCTGCATGGGCAAGTTAGCTATGGTTGAGGAGAATAGGGTGCTGACAGAGAAGGTGAAGAAGGCGGAGGAGAGCTCATATAATGTCGGGTGGGCTGCTGCGTACGAGGATGCTGAGGTTCAGATAGGCTACATCAGTCGACTGAACTTCAAGAAGGGCTGGAATAAGGCTCTTTTGGTTGTTGGAGTGGACACTAATTCTCCACTATTTGACGAGCATGATCCAGGCTCGAAGCATGTTGTGGATGAGGCTCCTTCCTCGACCATTGACGGTGGTGTCTCTTCTTCTCAGATCGTTCCTACTGGTGCTCCTTCCACCCGGGGAACAATAGTTGTTCCATCTGAGGGAGGTGTTCCTGCTACTGCAGATAAGAGAAAGCTACCAACGACCTCAGAGTCAACTGAGGTTGCTAGCTAGCCTGTTCTGAGGACTTCTTTTATATTTTTGCTTTGTTTGTACTGTTCTTTTGATTATTGATGTACTTGGAACGTCCCATTTTAATGAAATGAAAATACTTTCCTTTCTACATATTGATTCTTCTGCTCTTTAATTCCTTTTATGGATTGTAATTTATTGATGTGGATGAGTATATACCTGCTACCTCTCAATTGGGAAGGATCCTCGGTCCTAATGCGAACAGTCAAGTTTGTTAAGACTTTGTAAGGATGTGTAAGTCCCTTAGGTCGAGGAATAAGAGCTTTAAAGATCAGTTTAAGCTCGTCGCCAAATTGAAGGATAGACTTCAGGAGATGGAAGAGGTTGGTGCTTCGGTTCAAGAAGAGGTGAACCTTTTGAGGGCTAAACATCTGGATGCCTCCGAGATCAATCAATTCGAAGAATTTATTCAGCAGGAGAATGAAACTCTGAGGAGGAAGGTGTCGCGACTCAGGGAGCATGCATCAAGCGTCGCACCTTAAGTTTTGCGAGGTTCCTCTTCATCGATTGGTCCGTGAGCTGGCACAGTGCTGAGCACCACCCCTCATGTTTTATGAGGTTCCTCTTCATCGACCGGTCCACGAGATGGTACAGATGCTGGGGGTTTAGCTAGGGAGAGATGGACGAGCTTCGAGAAGATTTTTATCGAGCATACATGATTATTGTTGGGCTCCAAAGAGATGTAACGCGATTGAGGCATCTATTTATGAAAGTACCTCGGTGAGTGTGGGCTGATGGTTATGACCAGGGTTGGACAGATGCTCCGACGAGGTTGGCAGAGATCAAATAGCTATCCTTTATTAGGGGATGGTTGAGTGCTCTCAGGGAGCTGTAGGTCCCCAGGAACTCAGTGCTCTGGTATCGTCATGAGATATCTCCTTCAACTCTGATGCCTAATCCTTTCAGGTGGGACGACCAGTGGGTCCCTATAGATGCTATCCCTAGGCAGCTATTGGAGCCAAATGCGAATGAAATTGAGGAAGAATTAGCTCCTCATCCGGACGACGGACGAAGAGCTCAAGTGGCTGATTATCTTGATCAGAGGCCTAATCCTCATTAGGATTTACTTATGTCAGTGTAACTTTTTGTAAAAGTAATGAAGTAATAAAATATTTATGTTTTGGGCGATTTGCCGACAATACAGGTGGTGTGTATTTTTTACTTCATGAATTTTTGTTTTATTATCTTGGGCTTTTCATAACCGACTAGATTTGATGTGGGTAGGGTTATTTTGTTGTGTGAGTATCCTCCCAGTCCAGTGTGCTTATGAGATACCATTCTGCTACCTTTTAGGTCGTGTCGTCGCACTCCCTTAGGCCAAAGTGTGGAAATGGCATGTACGCACCTGGTGTTGGATGTTCTATCCGATCAGGTTTTTTGCGCCAAACATTATTTGGTGACCAATTCGATTTGGCCGAACTGCCTAAGGGTCCCCTGTAGGGCTTCATATATTGCCAGGGGCATTGCTAAGAGGTTATTTGTGTTTTATAACGAAAACCTGAGGAAGGTGACTCCCTGCTTTTGTATACCGAGCAATATGTCTGTCATTTCGAAAAGGTGTGCAAATTATAAAATCCACAAAATAAAATTAACACTTCGTAGAACGCCACTGTCGAACAATATTTTATTAAAAATAATAAAAAATGAGTTATCGATTCCAATAATGTGATAAAAGATGAATGAAAAAACTAGAAATAGAATTTTGTCAGGTTGGCTACGTTCCAAGCTCGGGGAATCTCTCTGCCCTCCAGCATTTCTAAGTGATAGGCTCCTTGTAGGTCATCTCTTGTCACCTTGAATGGTCCCTCCCAGTTTGGACCGAGCTTGCCATCGGATGGTTTTACTGTGCTACCAAGGACTTTCCTTAGGACGTAGTCTCCAACCTGGAATGCCCTTGGATTGACCTTCTTGTTATAGCACCTTGTAAGTTTTTGCTGATAGCTCGATAGTCTCACTAGGGCTAGCTCTCTGCGTTCGTTAGCTAGGTCAAGTTTAGCGAGTAATGTTGCATCATTCTGGCCCTGGTCGATCAGGGTGGACCTCATGGTTGGGAGGCCAGCCTCTAAAGGGATGATTGCTTCCATTACATATATTAGTGCGAATGGGGTTTCACTAGTTGCTCACCGTGGGGTAGTGCGGTAGGCCCACAGGATATGTGGCAGCTCGCTTACCTATGCGCCCTTGGCTCTCTCTAATCATTTCTTCAATCCATCGATCACTATTTTGTTAGAAGCTTCATCTTGGCCGTTGCACTGGGGGTAGGAAACCGAGCTAAAATGGTGCCTGATCGTATGGTCATTGCAAAAACTCTGGAAGGGGTCGCTCTCGAACTGCATTCCCTTATCAGTGATGATGGTTCTGGGGATCCCAAAGCGAGTAATTATGTTTTTCCATATGAATCTCATCATATCATCGTCTCTGATGTTCGCCAGCGGCTCTTCCTCAATCCAGTTGGTGAAGTAGTCTGTGGCAACCAACAGATACTTGCGATTACCGAAAGTGGTAGGAAGAGGGACAACGATGTCCATTCCCCACTGGGCGAAGGGCCAGGGGCTAGTAAGTAATTTTAGGTCGCCGGTAGGTTGGTGGACTATAGGAGCATATAGTTGACATTTCTCGCACTTGCGATCATATACTCTAGAATCTCTCTGCATGTATGGCCACCAGTAGCCTTCCTTCATTGCTTGAAAACTTAGCGATCTCCTTCTAATATGACTCCCATAGATTCCTTCGTGAAGTTCGCGCAGAACTTACTCGACGTCCTTTGGGTGAACACATTGGAGGTAAGGGCCGGTGAATGATCTCTTAAACACCTTATCCTCAGGAGATAAGTGAAAACGGGCAGCTTTGATTCTTATCTGATGAGCGGCCTTCTTATCGTTTGGTAGTGCACCATTCTTTAAATAGTCCCTCGAGGGGTCCATCCAATTGGGTGCTGATTCAATATGAAGAATATGGCCCATGACTGGCAGCTCGTCGCTCTAGTTTATACTCGACTGAGCGAGGAAATCGATAGGGATTGTTCTCTTTAATTTAGAGTTGATTGTTGAACTCAAGGTTGTTAGGGCATCAACATGATTGTTTTATCCTTTGAGAAATTGCTGGACACTGATTTCCTCGAAGTTGGACATTAATTTTTTTGCTAAGGCGAGCTAGGCTGCCATTCTCTCATCCTTCGTGTTAAAGTCTCCACTTATCTGATTGGAGACCAGCTGTGAGTCTCTGAACACCTGTAGTTATTTTGCACCCAATGCTTATGCCTTTTGCAGGCCTGCTGTCAATGCTTTATATTCTGCTTCATTGTTGGAGGTTTTAAATCCAAGTCTGATTCCTTACTCGAGGATTGTATCTTCTGGGGTAACAAGCACAATGCCTACTGCTTCCCCCTTAGAGTTGGAGGCTCCATCAACAAACAGTCGCCAAATACCTGTTGTCGAGTGATCTTCCCTCTTATCTACGGTTTGCAGTTGGTCGCAAGTTTGTTCGCCTGTAAACTCTGCGATGAAGTCGGCGAGGACCTGCCCCTTGATTTCATTCCTTGGTTAGAACTGGATGTCAAGTTATTCGAGCTCGATCGACTACTTCGATAATTTACCAGATAGATCTACTTTTCGTAGGACTACTTTAAGGGGGTGACGTAAGGATGATGATAGAGTGCGCTTCGAAGTAGTGCTTCAGTTTCCTCGAGGCTACCACGAGTGCAAAGGCGAGCTTCTCTAGTGGTAGGTATCGCTGCTCGGTGTCCAAGAGGGTCTTGCTCGCGTAGTAAACCAAGTGCTGGATTCCAGTTCTTTCGTATACCAGTGCAGAACTGACAGCGTGGCTAGAAACAGCAAGGTATAGGTACAAGGAATCATTCTCTGTAGGTATCACGAGCAAGGGTAGTATGATGAGATAAGCTTTGAGCTCTTCTAATGCTTTCGAGCAATCTTGATTCCACTCCACTGTTTTGCTCTTCTTCAATAGTTGGAAGAATGGCTGATAGTTTTCGGATGAGTTCGAGATGAATCGATTCAAGGCGTCGAGCATGCCCCTGAGTTTCTGTACGTCTCTTATCGTGTAGGGAGGCTGTACCTTGTTGATTTCATTAATCTGGTCCGGGTTGGCTTCAATGCCTCTCTCGCTAACCAAGTACCTGAGAAATTTTCCTGACTGGACACCGAAGGAACATTTGCTCGCGTTGAGATTCATTCGGTATTTCTTGAGGATTTCGAAGGTCCTTGACAGGTGTGAGAGGTGGTATTCTTTGTGCCTGCTCTTGACGAGCATATCGTCGATGTAGAGTTCCATGGTATCTCCCATTTGATCTTTAAACATCTTGGTGACTAGCCGTTGGTAAGTTGCTCCAGCATTTTTTAGCCCAAAGGGCATAACTTTGTAGCAGTATAGTCCGACGGTGGTGATGAACGCTGTCTTGTCTTGGTCTGGTGCATACAGAGGAATCTAATGATACCCCGAGTATGCGTCCAGGAAACTCATTCTTTTATGAGCTGCTGTGGCATCCACCAACTGGTCGATTTTCAGAAAAGGGAAACTGTCCTTAGGACATGCCCTGTTAAGGTCAGTGAAGTCAATGCAAACTCTCCATTTCCCGTTGCTTTTCAAAACCACTACTAGGTTGGATAGCCATTTAGGTAATTGAACTTGCCGTATGGATTCTGCATCCAACAGCTTCTCTACTTCCTTTTATATAGCCTTGGACTTCTCGAGCACAGTTCGCCGTGCCTGCTGCGTGATAGGCCTAAAGGTGGGTTCGACGTGCAACTGATGGCAAACCACATTGTGGGTCAATTCTAGGCAGCTCGTACGGTTCCCATGTGAAAATATCTATATTTCTCGTTAATAGTACCGTCAATTCCTTCTTCTCTCGATCTGTGAGAGAAGCTCCAATCAAGAACATCCTGTCTTTTTTTCTACCACCGGCTGCGATCTCTTTCAAGTTCTCAATGACTCGCTTAGAGGGGAGGAGCCTGGTCTCCTCCACTTCGGGTCTTCCATACTTTAGCTGCTATTTTGAAGGTACCAATCTTTCTTGTTCCTCAATCTTTTCTTTGGCCTTCTCGGCCTTCTTTTTTAGTTTTGGGCGGATGGCCGCTATGAAGCACCTTCTTGCCATCGCTTGATCTCCATGGATCTCCATCACTCCTCGCTCAGTCACGTACTTGAGTTTCTAATGGTAGGTCGAGGGGACAACCTTTATTACATGTAGCCATCCTCTGCCGAGGATAGCTTGGCAGGGTGAGTCAATGTTGACTACCAGAAACTCGATCATCTTGGAAACACTTCCTGCCCTCACTGGCAGTACGATCATTCCCAAAGGGATAGTTACTTTCCCAGCAAAGCCAACTAGATAGACAGTGGCTTCCTTCAAGTCGACAACACTTAACTTTAATTTCCTGAACAGGTCGAGATACATTACCTCGGATGAGCTTCCCTGGTCGACGAGTAACTTGTCGATGTCATAAATTGCTATCCGGAGTGTAATGATCAAGGCGTCTTGATGTGCAATACTGCCGTAAGCTTTTTCACCTCCATCCGAGCTGAGTTTCCCTGAATTTGCTTTAGATCAGATGCCCTATAAATTACAGCGAGCTCATGGCCAGCATTGTCCTTGAGCACGTCGTTGGGCCTTGTGTCTCTGTTGGCAACAACTTTCTCTGCCTTTTTTTCCACAATCTCGTTCAGGTGCCCGGTCTAGGCCAATTCTTCAAGGTGAGACTTAAGAGCCTTGCAGTGCTCAGTCTTATGTCCTCCTTCCTTGTGGAAATTGCATCTTAGCGCGTTGTTCCTGTTTGAGGGATCTCCTCCCATCTTTCTGGACCACTTAACAAATGGCTCGTCCTTGATCTTCGCTAGGATCTTATAAATTGGTTCTTTAAAGACAGTGTTTACTGCCTGAAATGCTTTTAAAACATCGTTCTTGTTTCCATTCTTGGAGCCACCCTTGCCCCCATTCTTGCCTCATTTCTTCTAGTTTTTGGCCTTGTCGTTGCCCTTGGCAACGAGCTTAGCTCGATCATTTTCCCTTGCACTGAGGCGGGTCATATCCTCAACTTTGGTGTACTTCTCGATGCGAGCCATCAGGTCATCGATGGTTATGGCCTCCTTCTTAGTCAGGGATTGGTGCAAGAGCTGGGTAGGCCAATATTGAAAGAGGTCACTGCTACCTACTCTGAGCAGTCCTAGACCTCGTTAAACAAACTCCCAGTACCTTTTTGCGTAGTCCCGGAGGCTCTCCTGGGGCGTCTTCTTCATTGTTAGCAAGACATCCATCCTCTTTGGATGGGAGATGCTGGTAATAAAGCGAGCCGTGAAGAGCTCTGCCAGGGACTCAAAGCTCCTTATGGATCTATGAGGGAGTCTCTCGAACCACTTCTGGGCCACATCATGCAAACTCGAGGGAAAGATCTGACACATTAGTGCATCCCTGTGGTTCTAGAGAGTCATGTCCTGCCTGTACTGCCTAACGTCATCGATAGGGTCAGTCTTTCCGTAATAGATCTTGAATCTCGAAAGTATAAACTTCTTGGGGGCTTCTTCCTCTTCTATCTCCCTCGAGAAAAGGGTATTTCATCTAGGTCCTAAGATCTCGTTCGGCTAGCTCTCTAGTCGATCTGGCACCCAGATTTACTGGGTGCTGGTCCATTTCTCTTCGAACCAAATTTCGTATGTCATCATTTCCTCCAGCCAGGCTCCTGCAACGGCGAGCTGGTCGCTGTTGCTCGAACAAGTCATCATCTGATTGGTGTTCCTCTATCTTTTAGGATCCGCGTCTAGGGCTCCTTCCTCAGCTGCGAGACTTGCTCGCCTGAGGGATATGAGTGCGATCTTGACGTCGCCTGGTGCTAAAAATGGAGCTCTTTTTCCATCCTTTCCAATCTCCTTTTAAAGCGAGCATTCTCAGCTTCTTTCTTGTGAGCGACCTCTCCTTGCTCTTGGAGCCTTGCCTCATAGGCATCGATCAACCTGGAGATTTTTGTAGACCTAGAAGGTCCTTGGCTTTCTTCAGAGGCTTACCGCTCTGGGCGAGCCCTTTGATCTGAACGTCGAACCTTAGACCTGATCCAGCGAGAGGCAGGCTGCTCTTGGATATCCCCTGCTTGAGGGGCATTGCTACTATGATCAGACATTCCAGATTCTTTACTGGTGAGGTCTTTCTTAAAGGAAGACTAACGTTTCCCACAGACGGCGCCAATTGTGATGACAATTAATTTCAACACAAATTAATAAAAAAAAGACAACCACCAAAGCAAATAAAGAATGTAAAGAACGCAAATCACACAATACAACATTTACGTGATTCAGCAAGAATGCCTACGTCCACGGTGGTGCTCTCAATATTATTTCTCTATACTCCGGGGAGTGTTTTACAAGAAGAATAATACATGCTTTTGCCCCATGCTTAGGGTTTGTTATATACATGTTTGTTCTCAGGGAATGGGGGTGTTGGACTCCCCCACGTCAATCCATAACCCCTATAATATCTGCATACGAGATTTTAGGAATTTGACTGAGTCGTAAATGAATTTATTGGGATGCGAGGCTCGCAGACTTTGGGCCATTTTTGTTGGGCTACTCGACTTGGGCCAGAATGATAAATCGAGGTACCCACAACAGCAACCAAAGTTTACACTGATTGTTTATTCTTTATAATAGCACAGATTGTTTATAACAACAAGAAGCTATTTTTCCTAACATTGATTGTTTATAACAACAAGTTAGCAACCAAAGTTTACACTGTTTGTTTATAGCAGCAACCAAACAAAATCAGTTGTTTACAAAAGTAAAGCACATCAGATTAGAGGAAAAATAGGGAATAACTGATTCGTGAGGAAGTGATGACGACAGCAGGCGAAAGGGGGAGGCTATTGGGGGGGTTGTTCACAGCTGGCCCTCGCTCTTTTTTGTGAGAGAGACTGAGATTTATTTTGGAGTGCAAAACAAATGAGATGCTCACCAAAAATAAAATCAAGTTATAACAAAAAAAAATCAAGTTTCCATACACACATTAATCCCAGAAAAAAAAAAGGAAACCCGATCATACTTGACCTGACAACCAGAGATAAGAGTCAGCAGCAGCGGATGGGGTAGGAATGGATGGGCTAGCAGCGCCACCTAACAGAGAGGGTGGCGTAGTAGCGGCTTGACAGTTTAGTGAGAGAGGGGGATTTTTTTAATTTTTTTTGGTCTTACGTGAGAAAGAATAAAGAACAAAATAGAGAGAATGAGATGAAATGGAAGGGTTTAAAGACTTTAGGCATAACACGCACATAAAAAACACTAGATAAAATATAATATATATAGAATTACTGTCGGTCCGGGTCGGTCCAGACCGACCTTATAAACTTAAAACCCGAGGATCGAACCGACTCAATCGGTTTTAAAAAAGACGGGAACGAATCGGTTAATAAAAAAATGATAAAAATAAGGTGGTTCGGCTCGGCTCGATTCAGTCTGTCGATTCGGTTAGTTTTTTAAACACCCCTAGTCCTTCTTATTCTGAGTCTTTAGGCCCAAAAACTTCTTCTTCTCAGTAGCAACTTCCACGGTTGAGTTAGCAGCCATTTTCTCAGCTCTCTTCATCTTCTACTCGGCTATCATCACCTTCTCTTCGGCCTTATCTAACTTCTTTAGCCACTTTTTAGTCCCTCTTCTGGGCCTCCCTATTGGCATTAAGGGATTATTTTAAGGCTTTGAAGGTTTTCTCTATATCTACTGAGGGCGACCTCAGTTGGTCATCCCTTATCAATAGTTGGTCATAGTCGAACAAAAACTGTAGAAATGTACATCAATAAGGCAGTTATCAAATATTATTAAAAAAAACAGCTATTATTGAAGGCAAGTTGTAGATAGAGGTCCAAGCTCAAAGATAATTATCAAATTAACACTACACAATGGAAGATCAAAGATGGTCATTCGCACAATACTACGATCTCTCGAAGGGTCTCCCACAAAGCTCAAGCTCAATTGATAGATATGGAAAAAAATCTTGTAATAAGGATTATGATGTACTTTTATTGAGCTTTTCTTGTAATCATTAAGTTTACCTTGCAATGTTTATAAGGTTAATCGGTACCCTCTAGGGACCATGTCTGGCGGGCCATGAGAGTGCTCATATGCTCTATCGAATAACCTCATATTGGGTACCTCGTAGGGATTTAGTTTAGAGGATTGGGAGCAAGGAAATGTTGGAAAAGTAAATACCAACCCCTTTAGAGAACTTAGGTAAAAACCTTAGTTTGTACAAACATAGTTAATAGACTCCCAAGATATTATCTCCCGGGGGGACCTCCCTCAAGGGACCCCAGTTCTAATAGTTATCCAAAAGATATCCTTTTGACCTCTCACAAACAGTTCCAGGTTGCTTGAACAACCATCATCCGAAATACCGCAGTTGGTTTATTGGACAATCCATCATATACAAGTCACTATTCATTAGCTTTCATGACGTCATGTGTCTGACAATTTAGGAACTCAAGCAAGGTAGCACTCAAGTGAGTTCATTCATATAGAAACTAGCTTTGTTAAGGTGATTGTCCTTTTTAGCCTTCATAGGAGAATCCTTGGTGCTGATATATCGCATCCTAAGTCAATGCCGAATAACTCTTGGCAGCCCAGATAGTGTTCCTGCCAAAATATCATATCATGTGCATTTAATGCACTATCCTTGGCCTTTATTTTTGTGCACTATTGGCATTAAATGTGGTAAGGTGCATTTAATGTAAGCAAGGTCATTCGAGTGACCTTTCCCCATATATATATACCCCTGAGTTGTGTTTTTTCAGATCATCACAATTTGAATGTATAATTACTGTTAAAATCTTTCTAGACAAAAGACCACTTATTATGTGATTAACCTCTTTCCTTGATTAATACTATCACAGGGAATTTATTGTGTTTGAGGTTACTTCCTTGTCATTAGTGCGCTAAGGGTTCTTATTCCTTCTCCCTCAAATCAGGTTGCTTGTGGAGTCCCTTTTATTTATTATGTTTCCGGATCATTTATGTTGTAAACACTCATTTAATACAGACTCCTGGATATTTAAGATTGTTTGTCTTGGAGTTACATTTATTATCACTTGTGATTGTTCTTTGACACTAATCAACATCTGGTTAAGGGGTTATGCCTCGCTTGACACTAATCGTATTTCAAGAGCTCATATCTTACATTTGGCGACTTTGCTGGGGAGGTATTATCTTTTAAGAGGTGGCTAATGATAACGTGGAAAATAACATTAATTTTGACGCTCTACAATGTGAGAAAGAAGGAGACCTCGATGTCTTATCGGATGGAGAGCGAGTAAGGCATGCAGAGACTAGCTCGCCAACTGCTAGTGTGGTGGCCGACATAGACCCGACACAAATAGTTGGGTTGATGAGCCTTTTAACTGAGTTTATCAAGACTCTGGGTGTTGAGGCGATGTTAGGGGTCACAAGAGGGCCTAGTTCCTTCATAACACCAGTGGCAGTACTACAAGCTCCCTTTTTCTCAAGAGAGGTAGTTAGAACCATAGCTAATAGTGTTGTTCCACCAACACCACCATTAAATGTGTTTCCCTTTGTTGTGGGACGAGCCGCTCAAACCACTCACAATATTACCGCTGCACCATGTTTTGTTTCTGTTATGTGTCCAGGTAGTGTCACGCCAATTGCGCCACCCATCGTGGTTCCGACGGGGGTGGATCCTACGCAGTGTAGCCTTCCTCCGCATAGTATAGAGAAAATGAAAAAGGGTCTTCTAAGGATGATAGTAGCTTATAAGGTTGGGGGATAAGGTTCATTAATATATGATAATTTTCGTACTCCGTACCTAAAGGAGTATAATAACGAACCCCATCTAGTGGGTTCCATCCCACCTATCATCGAAAAGTATACGGGAAATGTGGGGAATCCCAAGTATCATGTCAAAAGGTTTGTTGAGAACCTTGAGCCCACTGCAATAATAAAAAGCAAAGGTTGAGAAAGTTCTCAAAATATTTAATCGAGAAAGATTACATGTAGTACTCCAATCTGGCGCCAGGTAGCGTGGCTACTTGGTCATGTCCAGTTTGTACAAAAGTTTTTCTTGGCAGAGGATGAGTTTACACTCACCCAACTGGCGCGAGAAAAATAGAGGCCCAACGAGGATGTTGTGGCGTACATCATGAGGCTCTATGATAACTCTCTAGATGTGAGAGAGGAAATGCGGGAGAGTAAAATCTTGCAAGTTTATGCAGAGGGGTTATTGCCTAAATACATATGCCATCCGATAAACGAAACTCAAGAAGGTACGTTCATCATGTTTTTAAAGTCTGCAAGGAACATTGCTTTGGTCGTAAAGCCGTTGCCAACACCATCAGCATTGTCAAGTTTGTTGCTAAAGATATCAGGTAGCTCGAGGAGGGGGCTACCACCGCGTGTAAACTACATGACTGCGAAGATAAAAGGCAGGGAGATCGAAACCATGGCCAAAGAGGAATAGATAGAGGTAATAAGAGGAAGTTTAATGGAAAAGATGATCCTTCGAAACTACCTTGCATGATGGAGCAGGTTATAGAGATCTATGATCTCATGATCTGCGAAAAAATATGCAGGCCCGTCGTGGCTAGCACGGTACCTAC
The DNA here is from genome assembly GCA_949130495.1 of Sambucus nigra. Classification (NCBI taxonomy): domain Eukaryota; kingdom Viridiplantae; phylum Streptophyta; class Magnoliopsida; order Dipsacales; family Adoxaceae; genus Sambucus; species Sambucus nigra. The sequence goes on from CASBWL010000485.1 coordinate 3,193,383, forward strand.
CACGCGAGAAAATAGGGAAAGACCAAAGTTCTTCTTGGTCCATAATAATTTGGGACACCCAACTGGCAAATATTTTATGGTGCGGAGGTTGATTGATATGCACGTCAATAAAAGAGCCATTTGGTTGCCACAAACAAATGTAAATAACAACCCTTTCCCAGTACATGGCCCGCGCCTTTGATGAGGAAGCAAAATGTTTGAGAGAGAATAACTGGCTTTACGGGGAAGATTTTGAAAAGTCCATGGAAGAATGCATATTCCAGATGTCTCAATTGACACTGGAAGATGAAATAGAAGGTGAATGGATCCCGATCGATGATCTAAGTAGGAAGATGGAAGCTTGATCCCTAGGGATAATAAACGCTATAATAACATATGATGAGTCTACATACAGATATGTGGAAAAGGTTTATGAGCTAGAAAAAGAACAAGTGGATTCGCGGGTGGAATGTGCCACGGTTGCGTGATCATAAAAATTTGGCTGATTTTTTTATTAAGTAGGGTTGCCAAAGGATTATCGACTAGAGGTCACGTGAGCAATCTTGGATATTGCTAAGAAAAATATGGCTCTAAGCCTGTGATGGAAGGGGCCAATAGCCAAGCTCGTGTGAAAATTCCTCTCCAAAGAAGATAGATCGTTAAATATCCCCACAATAGGCCACTCTATGTGACAACGAGCGTCAATGGGTGTAGTTTCAATCGCGTCTTGATGGATAGGGGAGCCTCCATCAACATTATGCCCATTGGGTCCTTTTATGCCTGCAACATAGCTGAGACAAAGATTGTGCAAAATCCCTTATCAATCTCGGGATATGATAACATGTCCTCCAAGTCCATTGGTTACGTTAATGTCGGAATCACTATAGGAAACATTACTTCCCACATCAAATTCCACCTTATGGACTGCGAGCCATCCTATTAAGTACTCATATGAAGGGTGTGGATGCATAACCATGGACTGCTGCCTTCCACATATCATCAGTGCGTTGTGGCAAATATTAAGGGGAAATAGTTGGTCATCCGGGCATCTAAGAACCCTTTCGCATGAAAAGAAATACATTTTGTAGATTTTTCCTTTTACACAGAGTTGGATGAGGAAGCTACTGTTCTCACTCGATATATTAGGGGAATTAAGATTCTTAGTACCAGGGAAAGGGTGCATGCACCAGCTCGCCTGGTAGTGGCTTATGAGGAAGAGGAAGTTATTCGCGAGGCAGTTAGGCCTCCCAGCTTGTCTAGACAGCTACGTAATCAGATGGCGCCACGTATTGACCCCATTGAGCATCAAGTCCAATAATAAAGTGTTTTTAGCAGATTCTCAACAAGAGAACTGGAAGAAAATAGCTGCAAAAAAGACCATCGGGAGGAGAATCCTTGCCAGTGAAAAAGGGTGGTGTTATCCAATGGTAAAATCATCTATAAACTATGAAGGTATGAGCGAAAAGTTGAAAGCCTAGATGATGAGGCTGACCCGGTCTATGAGTGTTGTTTGGTGGATAACTTAGGCCAATGCCTGGTGATTGACAACTCCAATATTTAGGAGTTTGTGGAGGAAGTTGAGGAAGAACCAGAATGCATAAAAGGCAAGCTAAAGCCCTAAGTATAAGAAGTAGAGCAGGTAGACTTAGTAGAGGAAGTTGATGATCCCAGGCTAATGTTCATGTCAAAGGACCTTAATGGCACAACAAAGGGGCCCTAGTGGAACTATTGTGAGATTTTAAGGATGTCTTCACGTGAAGTATACTAAGATGTTGATAAGGAGGTGAGATGACATAAGTTAAATATGATGCCATCGGCAATACCAATAAAATAGCTTACTCGAACGTATAAGGTGGAGCTAGATCTAAAGATAAAGGGGGAAGTTCAAAGGTTGCTCACTGAGAGTTTCATTATGTCTATCCAATATCCTATTTGGCTGTCTAATATTATGTTAGTGGGGAAGAAAGATAATAACCAAATTAGGATCTATATGGATTTCATGGATTTGAATCGAGCCAATCGAAATATGAGTTCCCCTTACCTTCTTCTATAACTTGATCGATGCAACAGTGGGGCATAAGATGTATGGTTTTATGAACGACTATGTGGGATACAACCAGATTAAGATGGATCCAGAGGACGCTGAGAAAACTGCCTTTTCACACTTCGTTAGGAAACTTTATATATACGGTTATGCCTTTCGGATAAAAGAATGCGGGTGCTACTTACCATAGGACTATGATGGCTATATTCCATGATCTCTTTCACGAGATTGTGGAATTTGATTTTGATGATCTGATAATAAAGTCCAAGAGGGAGACTGGTCACTTGGTAGACTTGTCGAAGGTGTTCACGAGATGCAGAAAGTACAAATTGAAGATGAATCCCCTCAGGTGCGCCTTTGGGGTGACAATCGAGAAGTTCCTGGGGTTTGTGGTGAACAAACAAGGGGTGCAGATAGACCTTGACAAGATAAAGGGCATTCTCAACATGCCAAGGCCTAAGTCTGTGAAGGTGTTAAAAAGCTTCTTTGGGAAGGTCTCCTACCTCAGGAGGTTTGTGACTGGGCTTGCTTAGGTCACTCACCCGCTGATGCAACTATTGCAAAAAAAGACCAAGTTTTTATGGGATCAACCACACCAAGAGGCTCTGGACCAGTTAAATAAACTCTTAACATCTCCCCAAACGATGATCCCTCCAAAGACAGGTATCCCTTTACAACTTTATCTCACATCTACCGGAAGATTAAGTGGAGCATTATTAGCTCAAGAGGTAGAGGGTGTAGAGAAACCTCTTTGTTAATTAAGTCGAATCATACATTGGCCTGAGGCCAGGTATACTAGTATTGAGAGGAACGTTTTGTCCCTCGTATTTATTGCACAAAACCTTAGGCATTATATGTTGTCTTTTATGATTCACATTGTAACTAGATGTGATCCCATAATTTTTTTGCTTGCTAGAACTGTGCTAATAGGCAGGGTGGCAGATGGTTTCTAATACTTTCAAAGTATGATCTTAAGTGCATAGTCCTTCGAGCCATTAAGAGACAAGCTTATGTAAATCTGTTAGCCATATTCCCATCTAAGACCTTCGAGCCACCTGTCAAAGAACTTCTAGGCGATGATATTCAAGCCAACTACCTGGAAGCCAATTTGAAAGAATGGAGCATGGAGTTTGATGGTTCCTCGACCGCAAACAAAGAAGCAGCAGGAGTGATTTTGAGCAAAGGGGGGAATAAGTTTGACTATCCTTCAAGTTAGACATTAGTTATTTGAGCAATGAGGCTAAATATGACGCTCTAGTGTTGGGGTTACTAGAAGCTTTGCGAAGGGGGATCCAGATACTCATAATAAAGGGAGATTCACACTTGGTGGTAAATTAGGTGAACGACGAGTATGCTCTAAAGCACATGAGTTTGGTGCCCTATCGAACTATTACACATAGGTTTCTTGGCCAGTTTTACGAAGTAAAAATCATAAGATGCCTCAAAACAATCAATAAACATGTTGATGCCTTGCCAAGAAAATTTCCTTTGAAGGGTATTTAATAGTAACTCGAATCACTAAGAGGACAACTTCTTCAACTGTAATCAAAATGCTACTCATTGATAATAGTAGTGACTAAAAAGGAAATATAAGGAAGCAATTAAAAATGGAGGAAGTACCACTAAATTTGGTTGATCTTACATAATACTTTGCCACCACGGACAATTTATACTACAAGAATAAAAGAGGTTGGTTGTGATGTGTGGATTCCTCGTGAGAAGGTTGAAAGAGGTGCATGGACAAAGTCGTGAGACCAAAAAATCCTTTGTACCGAAGGATCCAAAGATCAGGCTACTTTTGGCCTACGATGAGGTAGGATGCTGTGACGCTATAAAAATATTATGGTAAGTGTCAGTTGTATTATCAAGCTGCTGAATACAACTTCATTGAGAAACTTTTCGATTAGAGTCAGTCATATGTGGACATGTTAGTAGATGGGGTTATGCCAGCAGATAATGATTATGCTACAAGGCTAAAGTGGAAGATATCCATATATTATGTTCAAGAGGGAAACTATATGGAAGAGGTTATCATGACAGACCTATAAGGTGCATCAGGTTATTAGAAGCAGAGGAAGTAGTTAAGCAGGACCATGAGACAGGTCACATTGGGGGAGAAAAACTCAATGATCAACTTATAACTTTCGGGAATTTTTGGCCTACTATGGAGAAAGATTCTACAGAGTTCGTTCAAAAATGCAAGCCATGCCACCTCCACGGGAATATGATTCATGCTCCTTCGATGTACCTACACTCTCTCTCTAGTCCTTTCCCATTCCACACACGTGCATTCGATCTAGTAGGGGCAATAAATCCTTCTTTGAGGCTATCCTATTACAATAAGCTACAACGTGAGTGGTTGCTCAATTTGTGAAGGAGTATATCATTTGCCGATTTGGCATCCTAAAGGTATTCTTATCAGATAATGGCACCCCATTTGTTAATAGGGACGTGAGGTTGGTCACAGGAAAATACTCTATTATTCATCATAAGTCAACTGTGGCAACCCAAAGTGCAATGGGAAAGTAGAAGCTACCAACAAGACTTTAGTAAACATCATATCAAAGATGCTAAAAGATTTTCCAGGGACTTGAGATGACAAAATACCGGAGGTTTAATGGGCTTACAGAACAAGTAAGAGGAAACTTACAGGCTACACTTATTATCCTTAGTTTTGGGTGTTGAAGCAATCCTTCCAGTTGAGTTAGAGGTACCTTCTGCACGGTACAACCTTTGAACCACAGTGATCCCCCACAATAGTCATGTACAACTCAAAGCACTTGAGAAGCACAGAGATAATGTAAAAGGGAACTTCGATATGTATAAAAAGCAGTTGTCCATATCCTACAACCAACTAGTAAAGCTAAGAAAGTTCCAACAATGGGACTTAGTTTTGAAGGCTTGTACGAGGCACATTTGAGGTCTCTCACTACCTAAGTTTGAGGAAAATTGGGAGGGACCATACATTATTTGAAAAGCACATGACCTCAGGTTACTGTGAGATCTCGAAGGTTGAAGATGACATTATTTTCAGGCTCAATAACATATCTCAAAATTTATCATGTTTAGAAGCACTTGGATAGTTATTCTTAGTTCATTCCTCTTCATCCCTATTTATTATCGCAAATCTTAAAGTTGGTGGAGAGGTTGTTCTCACAACTTAGCAAAACACATGACTTTTTCTTTATATAATCCAAGGATGTTGGGTGATGAGATAAGTCAGTGTGATTTTTTTTATTAAACATAAAGATAAATAGCATTTAAAGAAGAAATGAGGAAATGATTTCATTCAATTAATTCAAATGTAAATACGAATAACATTGATAAAAGAGGAGCTACTGCCTCAAGTTACACATCCAAAAGGGGCCATACAAAAAATAAAACACCCTAGTAATCACCAGGGTCGTCTATGACAAACCACAAGTTGGAAGAATCTAGTAATCTATGATGATGATGGGGCAGGAGAGAAGCCAAAGAAGACTACTCACTGGGGAAGTTTGCTATATTTATCTGATGATGAGCCATCATCTGTTGTAGTTGATCCAACTTTGCTTCAACATTAACTAAATTCTCTCGGGCAGCAATAACTTCTTCTTTAGCCTTGGCAATCTCTAGGCTCAGACTTGCCATCTCTTCAGCAATGGTAGCCTGGGAGCGATTGGCAAATTAAAGTTTGGCGTAAAAGGCAGGAAGATCATCTTTCTTAAATGCCTTAAGCAAGTCGGTCAACCACTTCAGGGAAAACCTATCACTGACAAGCACATTGATTTTGCCCACCAACTTCTTGATTTTGGAGGGACTTAGTGATTGTAGTGGAGTGTTTAAAACCTCACTTAAAATGGTGGAGAACCCCAATAACATTCATGCCATCATTATAAGTAAAGAATAAAAATAATGGGAGTGGGAAGTTACAGGATGGCAATCAAATAACCGTTCGAGCAACTCCTGATGTTGCATCGTCAGAATACGGGGAAAATCTTACAGAGACTGACTCACAACTTCAATAGGGGTCACCTCAAGAGGATGTACGCTAAAGTCACTATCATTCGTAGAGGTAAAAATGGTGCTTGAAGCCCCTGTAGTCTTCTTACAACACTGGAGTGATAGCCTTCCAAGTTTCGTCAACATTTTGGCCAACAAGGGGCACAACACCTTGGCTCACAACATCATAACCTTCTATATCCCCAAAAACAACTTCCTCGTGTGCACCCTCCTGGGGCACTTGTTCAATGATCGTAATAAGTTCTTCCACAATATTCAGCCAATCAACCCCAACCTGAAAGAAATAAAGAGGGAGTCAAAGTTAGATAAAGGTAAAAACATTTGCATAACAGATGTTCAAAAGTCCCAGTTTACTTAAAAGACCTTTATGGTTTCTCGACTAAGTAAATTGGGCAAGGTTAAAGTCCCAGTTTACTTAAAAGGGCATTTATGGTTGCTCCACTAAGTAAATTGGGCACGCCTAAAGTTCCATCTTACTTAAAGGACCTTTATGGTTGCAGCACTAAGTAAATTGGATACGCTTAAAGCTACTCCTCCCAATTAGGATCTGTAAACCCAGAGAAAAGTATTATACATGATCAATATCGTAATAATGTATTTTAATTAAACGAGATATATGTTAACATGCAAGTAAAATAAATTAACACTACCTACCCACATAACTAGGCCATCCTAATATTAAAGTCTAATTATTATATTTCAACATAAATTCAAAATCCACAATTTAATTAAATTATTTCAACTCATTTTATTTATGTGACACTAGTATAGTCAGTTCACCCGATTACGAGTCATGCACATATAGCTGGAAAGCCCAAAGTTGTACACCACACACATTTCCCTCACTATAGCCAGTTCGCCCAATTTCGTTAATCCTGCACACATTGGTGAGATTCCACACATGACGCATCACTACCCATTCGTAAAAACCTACACTAACTAGTCCCATACCTAGAAAGTGTTAACAACAACTAAGGCATCCCTGCTAGTTCCATACCTAGCAAGTAACCTAAAAGTAAGGTGAAAGCATGACTATCCCAAAAATCCCGTCCTCCCCGCGATGTCGAATATTAACACAACTTACTATCACATAAGGTATCTTTTCAACCGATCACAACAATTTTTTCGAATGATCACAAGACTTTTATTGATGCAAATTATGTCCGTTTAATTATAATATTAATTCAACAATTCATTTTTCAACAACTTATATAATTTCCATTCATATGCATATTTCGGGGGCATACAATAATAAATTTCTATTCTACAAGATACACATAAAGTACCAGATTTTATGAGTCAAATTCAAATTATAAAACTCAAACGATTTATTTTAACATGTAAACGTCCATATATTCTAACGGAACCCCAACCTCTCATCTAAGCATACAAGAGTTTTAAGTCTTAATTCGTATTAGAGATTTGCATAAAAGCAATCCCAACTTTAGTTTCTCTTTTCGTAATTAATCTCTCTAATTTATTTTAAGAAAACAATGATTATTAGTATTTAGGCAACATTTAAAACACATAATACTAAAGGGGAACAATAGAAATATTCATGACTGCAAAGAAGTCATCTTGAAAATTTGATTACACGATTGCGTTCCTCTCGCGAAAACAGTAAAGACACGTTCTTGGATGCCCTTAAGAAAACTTGCTTTAGATCTTCAAAACTTGGGTTGAAACTTGTTTTCAATGGGGAAAATAATTTGGGAGGATACTACGTTTTGAGAAGGGTTAAAAGTATTTTAAAAAGTCTAAACCCGTCCATTATATAAATGATTTAAATAAAGAGTCATAATTAAATAAAAACACACAAAAACACCTTTTGGACGATCAGATCGTCGGAATTAGCTGAAATTTTGATATGTTGTAGCTGATGGCGAGCCGGAGTCGCTGTCCAAAAATCAACTCGATCGGACGTTGTTAAGTAAGCCTCTTAAACATATTCTAACATGATTAAAACCTCCCAAACATCAATGATTTCTAAGGTCATCAACTATATTAATGAATTTGTGTTTATAAATTGGTTATTAAATCTTCTTCTCCAATTTGTATAGACAATCATCAATTAAACGAATTTAACTTCTGGATTTTAAACATGAATCTAATTCCAACAGTAATATATAATATTTCATTATCAATTGAGTATTTAATCTACACGCGATACCCAAATCACCGAAAACCCATTTACATGTGACAACCTGTGACACCCCACCTAATTAAATATCGGGTGATAAGTCCTTTATTAAATTAAATCAAAGTATGCGGTTGGTTCATTCTTAGCATCACTGTCAAAAATAATTTTCTATATTAATCACCTAATAAATAATTAAGCTAAGCGTCAAAATAATTGATTTTAAAAATTAAGTTCCTCGATTATAATTTAATATACAAAACCATTTTCATGAACACGGATAATAATATTAAAACCAAACCATACAAGTGAAGTACACATGCTATACAGATCAACCAAATAAAATATCCCACATCGCAGGACAAAAGCAATCCCATCTTAAAATGGAATACTGAAATAAATAAAGAGTACAAATCTCCCTCAGCTAAATATAATTGGAAATGGGCGACACATGCCCTACCGAATAATGACTAAATAGAAGTCTGAGAAGACAAGGATAAAGTCGTCTACTGCACGGACTCGCAACTTCCACACTAGCTGCAGCACGTCAATAGTCCAAAGGTCTAAGCCTGACGTCCCTGTGACTGGGCACCTGTATATATATATATATATATATATATATATATATATATATATATATATATATATATATAATAAACTACAATATGGGGATGGGGGTTTGTCATGCATGATAAACATGCATGATATTTTATGTGTTGCATGCATACGTACACATGCATGCATGTATATATACATCATTATTTTTATTAAAATATTTAAAATATATATTTATTTATTTTTAGATTTTTTTTTTAAAGATGGGTTATTATGGGTTGAGTTTTATCACGGGGGCAAATTTATCGTCGTGTCCTCGGGAACGGGCATACCCTGGTATGTATATATATATATATTTATATATATATATATATATATATATGTATATACACACACACAAGAGAAAGAAGAGATAACAGGAAACGGGCCAGAGCCCGAGTGTAAAATTGATTTTAAAATTGTTAGCAAGTATACAAAATGCTTACCAGTTGATATTACATACATATTAGTGCCTCGATACTCACTTGGGAATTCTCACCTCTCAACTAATGTGCACGCCTAACGTACTACTGAATTGTCCCATATAAAGCTAGCCCAGTGAACTAGTCTAACCCAATCTCCTCTCACCAATCCTGATCCACGTGATCACATAACTATGATTTATATATGACAACTTTTCTAATGAATTTATCAAGGCAGTTATGTACATCTCAATACAGCTTTAGGTTCTCAAACACTTAATTTATTAAATATCAATTCTTCAATTTTATCTACTTACAAGCACAGTGGAGGAATCACAGGTATATGTATATATATTTATCACTCATATAATATATATACTAATCGACACCCCACATAAAATCTATGGTGCTGGCATACTCTGTTATTAAGTCCTCGTATCTCTCGTACAAAGGGAAATACCAGTTCGGAATCACTCTAGAACTGTATTAACACAAAACACACATAATAGAGGCGAAGCATAGTTCCAACTCTCTAAGAGGTCAGCACATACCCTCACGTCTCTTAGGACCGTCTGACTACAATTCTCGGGTATCCAGTACCAAGGATGTTATGTTCTAGGGTACAAGTCAATATCCCCCATAAAGGTCCAATCGAGATAAAACTGTCCCGGCGTGAAAATTTATGTGATAGCAAGTAGCGCGGGTATGATTACACACAGATATTCACATACTATATATATATATATATATATGTATTCACATTATTCAGCTAGGTACGCCCATGACCCATAATATATTCTAACCATACGTGGCACATAACGCCCAAGTCCTACGTATAATTATGTCATTCTTTTATTTTCTCAGTTACCGCAAGTTCTTAAGTACTTCTCGTCTCTCGAAGTATTTCATCTTAATAAGTATGAAATCAATAGGTATACACTCTCTACTCTACTGGTCTAAGTCACTCTTAATTCCCAGAAAACTTGATTTAATATACACACGATCTTCTCCCCATTTAACACCCTCGTAACCCCATGGTTGAATCATATATGAATCGTATCACCCGAACCATGCCTACTACCCTACTGGTCTTTCCCAAGTCCCATTATGGTATATAAATTATGTATAAGGGTTCCCACAAAGCGGCATAGGGTTAATCATTGATAAAAAGAACAAGCTTCAAAATCCAGAAGGGGTCTATCAATCGAAGGGAGGGGGTTGATCGATCGATCCAGTCGATCGATTGATCTCCCAGTTATTTCCCAGATTCTGCTTATACTATCCTGCGGGTTTCATCACCAAAAAACCCTCAAAACCTGTATCAATTTCTCCCAAACTCCCAACCAAGCATCACAAATGTTATAGTAATAGGTATGAACAATTTATAACGAAAAATCTCGATTAAATCTACAAGGAATCATCATTAAATGGGATCAATTCAAGAAGCTATCACAAACCCTAGTTGATCATATAAATTCCAGAACTTCTTAATCATTACTAGATTTCTTTCTCTAAATATCATGCAAATTCGTAATTATGGCTCTACACATAATAAGGATATCAACCTCGTATGGTTTCTACTCAATCCTATTAATTCAATTCTTCAAATTACATGAAATCTCCAAAAAGCATGCAATTGTATTTCTTATTCTAACATGGATGTTGTATTAACATAAAAATAACAAGATGGATACTTGCCTCGAGACTATAAGTCTGAATCTCTAAGATTTGATGATGTAGTTGTGTTCTCTTTCCTCCGATCTACACTTCGACAGTATTTGTGGTGAAAATGGCGCAACTATGGTGGCTCTAGCCTTGGGGAGATCCTCACCTTCCTCCTCTAATGGCTTATGTGAAATATGCAGGTTCTAACCCTAGAAGACAACCTCTAACACATGATATACTTCTCTAAATTTCGTCCATAATTGACGCCTAAAATTTGAAATTACCCAAATGCCCTATCGGGTTACCAGTTAGGCCTAAAATCGTCCGGAGACCTAAACTAAACCCCCGGGGTACACTTTTCTGACTATCTCAACCCTTATGGACACATTGGTGCACTAGAAATGACCATACAGGCGACTTATAATAAAATTATTTTTTATTCCATTAATTTAGTCCCGACACGACACACGCGCATCCCGACTTAATTTCTATAATTTTCGTATTATTCACTCGCGACAATTTTAATAAATTCAATCTCATATATTACTTTACTCATCCAGTAATATTCAACATAATTCTCACCAATAATTACTAACTATCGTCACGCTAGTAAATATTCAATTTAAAAAAAATGAATTAATATTAAACTAATTTATCCCAATTAAATTTAATTAATCCCATAATTAAAGGCCATAAAAATACGGGGTATTACCTATTTCCCCCCTAATAATTGAATTTCGTCCCGAAATTTGGAAAGTAAGACCTACCTGGTAAAACGATTCAGGATACTTTATCAGTACGCTAAACCAACTTCAAAGTAAGGCGTTCAATCACTATAGCCCCCGCCTCACAGCAAGCTAGTTTACCACCCTCTACACTTTATCAGTTATAGGGTCACAACTCAATGCCGGCACTTCACCTTGTGCTCCTACCAAACAACATTCTAATAAGACAAGCCTATACATCATTGGCCCTCACTATCTCAATATTATTGGGAGGCCGCACCTCACTACGTATCAACTACTCGTATTTATCTAAATACAAATCTCCCATCCTGAGAGAAACTATATGATCATTTGACCACTCTTGTCAGTTATTCGAATCTCGATTTCCGGCGATGTAACTCAAAATCCACCTAAAATAGTCTGTAGCTATCCACTATAGTCATCGGACTCTAACTCGACCAATCAAAAATTCTGATTATCCACTCACCTCTAAACGACCAGAGGGAGAATAATTAAGGCTCTTCACACAGAACCTCAATAAGCACCTTGTTCACAATAAACAATACGAGTGCTGTCACACAACCCTACCATTAGGTAATAACCTCCCCTAATTACCATACTATACTTCACTTACTAGCTATACCCGTTGTGGAAATGAAATGATCATAATGAATACAAAATTACTTTCATACAGCTCTATTAGTTGTTAATCACCTTTCGCTTACTTTCGGGATATAGGTGATACAACCTGCAAAAAACGAAATGGTATCCCCACTGCTTCCTGAAATCCCATATTGAAGGTGGGGCTCAATAATTTCATCCTATTTTAGAACAATACCGGGCAGGACCATGTACCGGCGCGGTTCTTCTTTTCAAAGGAAGACTGGGCACACTATCTAATATTGCAACTCACCCCAAAGGAATATAAATTGCATCCTTATTAGTCAACTTGTTCCACACATTCGAAGGGACTCTTGACCTTACCTTGAGGTTGGCAACCCATCAAAGAAATTTTACCGACTTGACTGCTTTTTTTCCATTACCAGACTCTTCAGCTTGATACAAAATTTTCTGGCTGATCATCTTACTCCAATCGATTTCTATCTATGAGTTGTGCACGTCAAGACTTCTCACTATGTCCCGCTTAACACCGACTTTCACTTATAATGCCTCACATTAAGTGGTACTAATAATCCTCTTCTTCCCTCGATGTATACCGAAAGTACCGACTTGTGCACTTTTCGCCACGATGTGCCTTTCTGGACTCCTTATACCTTATTGACATCATCTTTCTATTTTGGGGTAAGTCACTCTCAACATTCGAATGGTTAGAATGCCGCTCCAAATTTTCCATAATAGTTAAATTTTAGTCTTCTTAAGGGATACCCCTTTTTAGATGGTTTCCACAGCCTTTCCACTAAGTTCGGGTGTGTTACTCTGATCGCACACGTATATATGGATTATAGTCCCTCTCACATGATGCTTAATCCCCTCTACCACTTTCGCTTCGTTATATTAGTCCCATAGACATATATTTCACACATCTATTTCCACATACATTTAACCCAGACGATTCTGACATCAGCTAACCAGGGTGCCCACACACCCTATAAACCGTGCATACTGGCGTAAGTATCACATACGCTTCACACATAACACCCAATTCTTTATTTCCCCTGTACTCACAACGCGACCATAACACTTGGGTATTCTCAATCATCCTGAAATCGAAATTTAAGTCCTCTTAACATCGTTCCACCCTTCAACTCGTGGTGATAAAATAAAATTTTCAATGCTTCCTTACCACACAAATGGCTCCTCTGGCCTTAAATCATAATTTAACTTTCAACTTATAGTTATAACTACCTGCTCTTATGATGACCGAGGTACCGGACTTATGAACTAATGACCAAACATCTCCCTACTTCCAACCTTACGCTAAGTTTCATGCGTGGGATTTCTCGCAAAGCAAAATCCAAATAAGGAACCCCCCCGATACACTATTACCTAGCATTATCGATTATCAAAATCCATTAGGCCCTCCATCCATAACATGTAACTCTATATTCCCGTCTCTTGACATAAAGGCTACATCTCCTCCTGTAATTACATTTAAATAAGTAACTTTTAACCAATTGCACTATCACTTAGCATTGGTGGTAATCACATTCCATAAACCTCGTACACATACAATCGGGACTCTTGAAATCCTCTTCGCAAACATATGAATATAAATCTTAACTCCCGTGTCTCTAAAGGATAGATATAACAATGCGCTCTTCCTATCACCAAGTCCTGAGCGTTAAATATGATAATGAGTTAAATCTTTCCGCTCAACAGTAAACCCAATACACACCGAATCATAATAACAAAGTCCTTATATACCCCAAGATTAAACATTTCGATACCATTATACCCTTCGAAGCCTTTATAATATATGATATAAATGTGAGCCCGACCGTCTCACAGGTGAGACTTCGCCAGAATAAAACATCCTGCACTAGAGAAGTAACCCCGATAAACTTACGATATCCGCCCACTATCGGTCAAATCATTACTATAAAATCATAATCAGGATAATATCATACTTATATAACATATCACTGAAACGAGTAATCTCAATGAGGTATATATACCACTATCAATACACCAGTTTATCCTCCGCGGATAACACTAAAGATAATCTCGTTATACCAAGGAAAACATTCACATAATAATAACATTATCGATATACACATTAGGCTCGTCTCACGTACAAATCTAGCAAAAATCAAAATATAGTGACTCGTTCGTGTCGCATAAAACATGCCTCATCCTCCGAGGGTAGAACTCATACGTCTACCTTGCCAATCTCCCTGGGTGCTCAAATGGTTTCGAACAAAACACGCCTGTCCGAACCAAAACAAAAACTACTTTAATTATTGACCTTTACTAGGCACCATACTCTTGTCCCTTTACTCGCTTAGGAAAAAAATTAACGCATGTGGTTTCACTCTCCATAAAATACCTCTATACATAATCCACTTATCACCGGCCATACTGAACATACTAGGGTTGTCCTTCTCTCGAACTTTGGTAGTCTCGATCCTGATGGCTACCCCCATTGTTCCCTTAACTTTGTTGGCCCTAGGGAACATGCTACTGGCTTCAATCGCCCTTACTGAATTCATCATCGCTTGGTAAGAATTCTACTACTCAAATCATTTAAATGGGTCCCCTGATGGGTCTTCCCCTTGCGGCGTTTCACTAACTAATTTTTATCCAGTCTTACTCCCCAACTAAATATTTTAATTCCTTTAGCTCCCTTCACAAAGAAGCGTTAACATCTCTATGGAAAATGCATGACATTGTCACCATATGGATCGATTGTCCAACATAATTCCCTTTAAGTGTTGTCCACTTTTCTTATGAGTCGATTTCCCACTTAAAATCCTCTTCTCCATTTGTATCTACTTCATCCGACACAAGATTCGCTAAATAATTAAATCCATTTTCACATATGGACCTCGGTTCGGCCCTACTGTAATGAGTTCAGATCAACATTCATATCTTAACCTAAAAATTTGATGAAGGAACTCACGGTCAAACAGTAAACCGTACTTAAGATCCTTCCATTGACACAACATTCCACTTCTAAATATGGTGGTTGACTCCCACCATTATAACTTTGCTCCAACGAGTCAAGAAAATTTTTTACCCCAAATTTTCACTTCTGATTAACCACACTCCGCCATATGCCCAAGCCTTTGGATATATTACCTTCGTTGGTTAACACACATAATTCTCGCATTTATAGAACTTCCACTGATGGCTCTCCTTAATGTTTCGTTTGACTCTCTCCCAGTCCTACCACGTTGGGTGAGTCTAATTTGGCACCACTTTCGACTATAGCAGCACTTAGAAATCATATGCTGTGCCCTAGCCGTCTTTACAGTCCTGGCTTCTCATGCCATAATAGGGGTGACCTCAACTATAGTCATCATTCCTGAATATACCCTCTAACCTCAACTGAGCTCTGCCTTCTGCTGTTCGCCCAACGACCCTCATCTGTCATACTTCATTGTTCGAACACGCCAGGACGCAAATAATATTCACTAATATATATACGTTATAGCAGGAGAATGGAATCTCACCATAGAAATCAACATTCCTAAACATAGGGCTCTATATCAAACAAAGCAACACTGGAAGCATAATAAGCCGTACAATTCCTAAAGGACTCTACAACCTGATGCTCTGATAACACCCATGACACCCCGCCTAATTAAATAACGGGTGATTAGTCCTTTATTAAATTAAATCAAAGTATCCGGTTGGTTCATTCTTAGCATCACTGTCGAAAATAATTTTCTTTATTAATCACCTAATAAATAATTATGCTAAGTATCAAAATAACTGATTTTAAAGATTAAGTTCCCCGATTATAATTTCATATACGAAACCATTTTCATGAACATGGATAATAATATTAAAACCAAAACATCCAATTGAAGTAAACATGTTAGATAGATCAACCAAATAAAATATCCCACATCGCATGACAAAGTAATATTCAAAAGCAATCCCATCTAAAATGGAATACTGAAATAAATAAAGAGTACAAATCTCCCTGAGCTAAATATAACTGAAAATGGGCGACACGTGCCCTACCTAATAATGACTAAATAGAAGTCTGAGAAGACAAGGATGAAGTCGTCTACTGCAAGGACCTGCAACTCCCACACTAGTAGGTTTTAAAAGGCGCGAGGCGTGGTCGAGGCATAGAGGTCAAGCCTTAGGAGCCTAGGCGTAAAAATGCGTTTTTTCTTTTTTTATTATTTTAATTATTACAAGGCTAGTAATATAATAAAATAGTACATACCTTGAATTTTGAAAATATATCCATATGTTTAGTAACCATCTTTCTCATATTCATTCTCCATAACCAATATTTGTCAACTAATCCTTTGTTTTTAATAAAAAAAAAAGTGTCTTAAGCCTTTTGCCAAGAATAAGGCATAGGCGATGCGTTTCTCTCAAGCCTCAAGCCTAGGCGGGCCTTTTAGAATAGAGGCTGCAGCACATCAATAGTCCAAAGGTCTAAGCCTGACGCCCCTGCGGCTGGGCACCAGTATATATATATATATATATATATATATATATATATACAAGAAAAAGAAGAGATAACAGGATACGGGTCAGAGCCCGAGTGTAAAATAACCTTTAAAATTGTTTAGAAATTATATAAAATGCTTACCAGTTGATATTACATACATGTTAGTGCCTCGACACTCACTTGAGAATTCTCACCTCTCAACTAGTGTGCACGCCTAACGTACTACTGAATTGTCCCATATAAAGCTAGCCTAGTTAACTAGTCTAACCCAATCACCTCTCACCAATCCTGATCCACGTGATCGTATAACTATGATTTATATATGAAAACTTTTCTTATGAATTTATCAAGCCAGTTATGTACATCTCAATACAGCTTTAGGTTCTTAAACACTTAATTTATTAAATATCAATTCTTCAACTTTATCTACTTACAAGCACAATAGAGGAATCACAGGTATATGTATATATATTTATCGCTCATATAATATATATACTAATCGGTACCCCACATAAAATCTATGGTTCTGGCATACTCTGCTATAAAGTCCTCGTATCTCTTGTACAAAGGGAAATACTAGTTCGGAATCACTTTCGAACTGTATTAACACAAAACACACGTAATGGAGGCGAAGCATAGTTCCAAGTCTCTAAGAGGTCAGCACATATCCTCACGTCTCTTAGGACCGTCTAACTATCATTCCCGGGTAGCCTGTACCAAGGATGCTATGTTCTAGGGTACAAGTCAATATCCCCCACAAAGGTCCAATCGAGATAAGACTGTTTCGACGCGAAAACTTTCGTGATATCAAGTAGTGCGGGTATTATTACACACAGATATTCACATACTATATATATATATGTACATGCACTCATACATACACATACACATACACACACACACACACACAGATATTCACATACTATATATATATATGTACATGCACTCATACACACACACACACACACACACACACACACAGATATATATATATATATATATATATATATATATATATATATATATATATATATATATATATATATATATATATATATTCACATTATTCAGCTAGGTACGCCCATGACCCATAATATATTCTGACCATATGTGGCACACAATGCCCGAGTCCTATGTGTAATTATGTTATTCTTTTATTTTCTCAGTTACTGCAAGTTCTTAAGTACTTCTCGTCTCTCGAAGTATTTCATCTTAATAAGTATAAAATCAGTAGGTATACACTCTCTACTCTACTGGTCTAAGTCACTCTTAATTCCCAGAAAACTTGATTTAATATACACACGATCTTCTCCCCATTTCACACCCTCGTAACCCCATGGTTGAATCACATATGAATCGTATCATCTGAACCTTGCCTACAACTCTACTGGTCTTTCCCAAGTCCCATTATGGTATATAAATTATGTATAAGTGTTCCCACAAAGCGGCATAGGGTTAATCATTAAAAAAAAAACAAGCTTCAAAATCCAAGAAGGGTCGATCGATTGAAGGTAGGGGGTCGATCGATCGATCCAGTTGATCGATTGATCCAGTCAATCGATCGACATTCAAGGTCGATCGATCGATCTCCCAGTTATTTCCCAGATTCTGCTTATACTATCCTACGGGTTTCATAACCAAAAAATCCTCAAAACCTCTATCAATTTCGCCCAAACTCCCAACCAAGCATCACAAATGTTATAGTAATAGGTATGAACATTTTCTAAGGAAAAATCTCGATTAAATCTTCAAGGAATCATCATTAAATGGGATCAATTCAAGAAGCTATCACAAACCCTAGTTGATCATATAAATTCCAGAACTTCTTAATCATTACCAGATTTCTTTCTCTAAATATCATGCAAATTCGTAATTATGGTTCTACACATAATAAGGATATCAACCTCGTATGGTTTCTACTCAAACCTATTAATTCAATTCTTCCAATTACATGCAATCTCCAAGAAGCATGCAATTGTCCTTACTATTCTAACATGGATGTTGTATCAACATAAAAACAGCAAGATAGATACTTTCCTCGAGACTATAAGTCTGAATCTCTGAGATTTGATGACGTTGTTGTGTTCTCCTTCCTCCGATCTATACTCCGACGGTATTTGTGGTGAAAATGGTGTAACTATGGTGGCTCTAGCCTTGGGGAGCTCCTCACCTTCCTCCTCTAATGGCCTCTGTGAAATATGCAGGTTCTAACCCTAGAAGACAACCTCTAACACCTGATATACTTCTCTAATTTTCGTCCATAATTAAGGCCTAAAATTTGGAAATTATAAAAATGCCCTCCCGGGTTACCGATTAGGCCTAAAATCGTCCGGAGACCCAAACTAAATCCCAGGGTACACTTTTCTGACTATTTCAACCCTTCCGAACACATTGGCGCACTCGAAATGACCATATGGATGACTTATAATAAAATTACTTTTTATTCCATTAATTTAGTCCCGACACGACACACGTGCGTCCTGACTTAATTTATATGATTGTCGTATTATTCACTTGCGATAATTTTAATAAATTCAATCTCATATATTACTTTACTCATCTAGTAATATTCAACGTAATTCTTACAAATAATTACTAACTCTCGTCACGCTAGTAAATATTCAATTTTAAAAAAAATCTGGATTAATATTAAATAAATTTATCCCAATTAAATTTAATTAATCCCATAATTAAAGGCCATAAAAATTCGGGATATTACACAACCCTCCCAAAAAACGGATTTGTCTACACCTACCATGATATGAACATGAATTTATTCAAATTAAATCGAAATTAAGTTAATTACTTGCCTCGATATATTCGTAGGGTCTAGTTTTACGTTGTAGAAGATGAATCGCTCCCGAATTTGGCTCCTCAAACTTTATTCCCTATTCGTTTTTTCATCTTTTAATCTCTTAGGGTTTATAATATGTTTAACTGCTGCCCCAAACCATTAGACTTAGGTTTATAAACCTAAATTCCAAAATTAGGCCAAGCCCAAATGACCTAAATACCCTTGTGTGGGCCCGATTTACTCTAAAAAGGTTCCCGAAACCCAATTATTACTCCCAGGTACTCTATTCCGACTATCTCCACCTATCCGGAACCAACCGTGCACTCAAAATACCATCCGAGTCACTCTACATAACTTTCCTATTTCGATCTTAATATAGCCTACACACGACTCCCGATTGAGATATGACATGACCCCGTCGATATTATTAACTACGACGAATAATTATTATCACATTTTATTTACTACACACTTAGTAAATTTATTCCAGAAATATTAATCATAATTTATCTCGATCAATTTTTAATAATCATATAATATTTATTTTAATTAAATTACGGCACACTTGTAATTTAAAAATATAAGAATTAATTAAATTTTAAATATTAAAAAATACGGGGTGTTACATTCTTCCTCCCTTACAAAGGAATTTCATCTCCGAAATTTGGACGTACCTATGGTAAATAACTCTAGATACTGCTCTTGAATATCGTCCTCCCGCTCCCAGTCGACTCTTCTACATATGGTGCCCCCATTGAACTCGAACCAAGTGCACCACCTTAGAGCTCAGCTTATGCTCACTACGATCAAGTATATCGACTGGTCTATCCTCGTAAGAGAAATATGGATGCAAGTCTATCTCCTCCAATGGAATGTGCTAAAAAACCCTCTCGCTCCTTTGGACCACTTCAGCGATGACACATAGAACACGTTATTAATTCGCTGTAGGTGCTTTGGTAGACCCAACCTATACGCAACTGGTTCCACCCTCTCGATCATCGAAAAGGTCCCACAACCCTCGGTGATAACTTCAATTTCTTGTCGAACCTCATGACTCCCTTCATATGAGAGACCTGTACTAAAACTTGGTCACCAATCTCTAGCTCTAATGTCTCCTATCTGCGTCGGCGTAACTCTTCTGCATGTTCTGAGCTATACGAATTGATATACCCATATATACCCTCGGCCAGGCCGAGGGCTCCATCCAACCAGACGACCCCTCATGGGGCCGACCCTTCATCAGGCTCCAGACGACCCTCAGAGGGTCGACCCTTCATCAGTTTCCAGACGACTCCTCAGAGGGCTGACCCTTCATCAGGCTCTGGCCGACCCCTCAGAGGGTACGACAGTACGAGGCCTAAATAAGGCCAGACTCACTGCCGGAAGGAACTTTGCCCTCGGCCTCGGCTCATAGGCCGAGGGTGACATCATCACAGCGCGTGGTTTGGGAGACGCGTGGAACAGTGCGCGTGAGGCTCACATGGCACGTGGAAGACCGTTATAACAATATCACCCCCTCACGTGAGGGAATATTATATAATTATTTGGCATCTCCAGGTGTCAACAGGGGATTGGCTAGATCATCATTCACATGCACCATGCATACTTGGGGGGTACACTACACCCCCCAAGACCTTTATATACTTATCACCTACAACCCTACAGGGGAGGGATCAAATTATTATAACCCTAGCTAAAACTCTGCTTGTACACACAGTAGAGAGAGAAAGTGAGTTTATGTGCATTGTATCCAAGGCCATTAGTGCCCATACTTAGTGGATCCCACACTCACAGTGGATGTTGGCCAAATTGGCTGAACCACTATACATCATTGTCTTATTTCATCTTATACTCATCCCCTTGTACATACTTATACATTTACAGATCTCTTTGGCTGCCATGGTTGCCACTGTTTGAGCTCACTATCACTTATCCGGTGGTGCTAAATCTCAGCATCATCAGTTTGGCGCCGTCTGTGGGAACGAGAAGACATCTCTTCCTTTGTGCAGCTTGACCTTACTGGGCACTCTGGTGGTGAGCCAGCACTCCCCCTGAGAGGAGATGTTTCACCATTGAAAGAGACCCACTAAGGTTCTCAAGATCACAAATATTTTCTTCAGTTCAGCTTTTCATAGCTCAAACACATGGCACCTGAAATGCCACCGCCACCGCTTCCTCCGCCGGATGATGGGGGGAGACCCAGTTCCAGTGAGCCGCCGCCTCAGTCTGAGATGGCTGATGTTGCGGCAACCTTAAAGTCTCTGGCAGCGAGCCAGCGGATGATGCAGGAGCAGTTCACAACTCTAAGCCAGAACATACTAAGACCACCAGGGGTTTCACCTGAGATGATTACTCCAGCAGCAGCTCCAGGACAGCATGAGGCCAGGGGACCACCCCAGGCACCACGCAAAGACCTTCCACCCTCTCAGCGGCGTAGGGATGTTGCTGACCCCCGGCGTCTACACCTGGGGAGGCAAGGAAACCCTTGCCCTGAGGACAGGTATGACGATCTGGAGGGAGAGGAGGCCCCTATAGAATGCTGGGAACCGTATGAGGTCTCCAATAATACTGTACGACCTCTCCAGGATAGTAGAGGAAAGTGCGGGAGACCAAAACCTGATGATCGCCCGAGAGGCTCTGCTTTTGATCTCTTGAGGAGGGGGTCAGCCTTTGAGAGGCTGGGCCCAGTAAATGACCTGCGGGAAAAATTGTCCAGGTCAAGAAGTGCTGCGAGGTCCAGGAGGGAGGCAGCAGATGGCTGACCCCAAGGACGGGATGACGGCCAAAGGGAAGTAAACAGCCGACACAGGCCTGCTGCATCGTAACCCTCCGTCCACCTTCAAGAGGCGGCACGGGATAACATCGGCCAAGCCGACCCTGTGAGGCCCTTGAATGACTCAATCCAACGATTAGAGGATAAGATCGGTGATATACTGAAGAGCCAGGACCCTCTTCAGAAGGAATACACCATAGGCTCACCCTTTGTGGCGAAGATAGTCAACTTCCCTACGCCATCAAGGTTCAAGCCACCTGTGGTCACCCCAAGATACGACGGGAGCACCAACCCTGTCCACCATGTTGAGATGTACCAATCAGTAGCAGACATATACTCTATCTCAGATGAGATGAGGTGTCGTGCCTTTTCTGGTACCCTGACAGGGGCTGCACATGTATGGTACAGGTCTCTTCCAAAAATTCCATTGAAAACTTTAAGCAGTTGGCAGACCGGTTTATCCACAACTTTTGCTTTGGGGTGAGGCCACAGAAGAAGACCACCCATCTGCTCTATGTTAAGCAGGGGAAGAATGAGAGTCTGAGGGACTACATAGCCAGATTCAATAAAGAGAAGCTGGAGGTGGAAGACTATGAGGAGAGCATAGCTATGACAGCCCTGATTGGAGGACTCCAAAAGGGGAAGCTGTTATGGAAGCTTGCTGAAGACCCCCCGAGGACGATGGCTGAATTGCTGTCGACATCAGGAAAGGTGATGAACGCCGAAGAGGCGATGGCCGCAAAATATGAAGATGAAAAAGGAGGTGATAGTGGGGGTAAATACCCTAAGAAGAACAAAGAGGGGAAGAAGAGGTCCACGGATGACAAGTTAGCTGGTTACACCCCTCTAACGGCCATCTGTGAACAGATTCTCAATGAGATAAAGAGTGACTGGTCCCTGAAGTGGCCTGAGAAGCTTAGAGCAGCTCCCGGCAAGAGAAATAAGAACCTGTGGTGTGAATTTCACCAAGACCACGACCACGTAACAGACAAATGCTTTGCTCTGAAAAATGAGATTGAGAAGATGCTGAAAGAAGGGAAGCTCAGAAAGTACGTCGACAAAGGTGCCTTCAAGAGGGGCCGAGGGGACGACCCCAGAAAGAAGCGAGGCGATGCATGCAGAGAAGGTCCTCAAAAAAGAGGGGATGACCCTTCTGACGATGAGGACGACCCTGACCTCCCGCCGAGAGACGACCAAGGCCCTGTCAAGAGGATTAATATGATCTCGCTCGGAGTGGGAATGATCTCCGGGGGTCTAGCAGGAGGAGGGTCTGAGGTTGCCGACAGGAAGGCCGATGTGGCTGAGGCCAAGGCAGTAACGAAGACGGTACACTCAACCTCTCTGGAGGTCAAGTCAGAAAAGAGGAAGAAGGTTGATATGGACACTCTAATAGTGGGATTTTCAAGAATGGACTTCAAAGGCCTCTTAGCCCCACATGATGACCCCCTCGTCATCACTACCAGGGTGCACGGGTGCGAGGTGCCGAGGATCCTAGTAGATGGGGGCTCATTTACAGACGTGATGTTTTGGTCGTGCTTCAAGGCCTTAGGTCTCAGCCGTGCTAGACTCGTCCTATACCATCATCCATTGATTGGATTCAGTGGGGAAAAGGTTCATCCCCTTGGAGTGTATGAGGCTGATGTTAGGATGGGGGACGAATGGCCGAGATGGCTCACCAAGAAGGTCAGTTTCTTTGTGATGGATGAGCATGTGTTTTCGGCCTGCAACATCATACTAGGACGTGTGATCCTCAAGGGGTTTGAAGTTGTGCCGTCTACGGTCCATCATATGATCAAATTCCCTACCCCTTACGGGGTGGGGGAAGTTCAGGGAGACCAGACGACAGCACGAGAGTGCTACTACAACTCCGCTGAAGAAAGGGAGGCACACAAGAGGGCTACGACCACTTACAATATTGATACCCTAGACCCCAAGGACGAGACGAAGCTCAAAAAAGGAGAGGCCACGAAAGAGGTAGAATCCATCATCCTCGATGAGGATGACCCGGAAAAAACCGTCCAAGTCCGCAAATCTCTGGAGCCAAATATCAAGGAAGACCTCATTAAACAGTTGAGGAGAAGACGAAGCGTCTTCGCATGGAGTCATGTAGATATGCCGGGGATTGACCCTGAAATCATGTGCCACAAGCTCAATGTGGTAGAGGGAGTGAAGCCGATAAAGCAGAAGAGGAGAATTTACTCTAGATAAAAGTATGAGGTCATTAGGGACGAGGTCAAAAAATTAGAAGACGTTGAATTTATCAGAGAGATCATCTACCCTGAATGGCTGTCCAATGCAGTCATTGTCCCAAAGGCCAACGGGAAGTGGCGAATGTGTGTGGACTTCACAGACCTCAACAAGCACTGTCCCAAAGACAGCTTCCCACTCCCCCGCATCGACCAGATGGTAGACACTACCGCAGGCAATGAACTCATGAGTTTTATGGATGCCTATTCAGGGTACAACCAGATCTTCATGAACCCTGAAGACTCGGAGAGGACAACCTTCATCACTGACAAGGGGACTTACTGTTATAGGGTCATGCCCTTTAGCCTAAAAAATGCGGGGGTAACGTACCAGCGCCTCGTAAATAAAATGTTCGAAGACCAAATTAGGAAGTCTATGGAGGTCTATGTAGATGACATGTTGACCAAGAGTTTGAAGGCAGAGGATCATGTGGCAGACTTGGAGAGGACCTTTAATACGATGGACAAGTACCAGATGAAGCTTAATCCGGCCAAGTGTGTCTTCGGGGTCGGAGCAGGGAAGTTCTTGGGTTTCATTGTCAACCAAAGAGGCATCGAGGCCAATCCTGAAAAGATAAAGGCCCTTGTTGAGATGAAGACCCCCAAGTCCATTAAAGACGTTCAGAGACTCACAGGGAGAGTTGCTGCCTCGAACAGATTTGTGTCAAGGGCCACAGACAGGTGTCTACCATTCTTCAAGATCCTTAGGAAGGCTTTCGAATGGAGTGAGGAGTGTGATGAGGCTTTCAGGGATCTAAAGTCATACTTAGGGTCTCCCTTGCTGCTGTCACGACCCGTGCAGGGTGAACGACTTTATGTGCACCTCGCCGTCTCAGAGTCAGCCATCAGCGCAGCCATTGTGAGACACGAAGACGGAATACAAAAGCCTGTGTATTTTAACAGCAAGGCACTCCAGGGGGTAGAGAAAAGATACCCGAGGATGGAGAATTTGGCCTACGCCTTGATCCATGCCTCAAGGAAGATGAAGCCATACTTTCAGTCCCATACAATGGTCATCCTTACTGACTCTCCTCTTAGGCAGGTCCTACACAAGCCAGAAAAACCAGGTAAGTTGATGGCCTGGGCTATAGAGCTGGGGGAGTTTGACATTGTGTATCAGCCTAGGACGGCCATTAAGGGGCAAGCATTGGCAGACTTCGTGGATGAGTTTACTTGGGAAGATGATGAAGTCGAGGATGAGGGCCTCGGAAAGATGGACACCCGACAGGGTGAGCTCGCCGACACGCCTACAGATAAGGCTGAGACGAGCACCGCTAGAAGGAAAGTGGTTGAAAACGAAGAGGGAAGATATCTCTTTAGACAGGGGTCACTCATCGAGGGAGGTTTCTCAGAAGAACACACCGTGTGGAGTCTCTTCGTCGACGGGTCCTCTTGCGAAAGTGGGAGCGGAATGGGTTAATAGTATCAGCACCCGACGGCACAGACATTGAGTACACCCTGAGGTTCAACTTCAAGGCCTCCAACAACGAAGCTGAGTATGAGGCCTTGATAGCAGGCCTCTCCTTGGCCAGATCACTTAGTATCTGCCAGATTTTTGTTCACAGTGATTCGAGGCTAGTGGTGAATCAGATACTAGGAGCCTACGAGGCCAAGGACGAGAGGATGGCTAGGTACCTTGAGAAGGTGAGGTCATTGCTGAAAGGCTTCAGAGAAGTGAAATTCAAGAGGATACCTAGGCTCGACAATGGCGGTGCTGACGCCCTTGCGAGGTTGGCCTCGGCGACTAGGACAGACATAAGGAGGATAGTACCAATGGAAATATTGCTTCGACCAACTATTGAAGATGCCGAGGGAACACTTAGAAATTGCCTGAATGTTTCTCAAGAAGCTTCATGGATGGACCCTCTGATCAGATACATTAAAGAGGGAGAGATGCCAGAAGCAAGGCAAGAAAGGAAGAATCTGAGATACAGGGCTACAAAATTCACTGTCATCGGAGACACTTTGTACAAAAAGGGGTTTCTGCTCCCCTTACTTAGGTGTGTGCATCCCTCAGAAGTCCCTTCCATTTTGCAAGATGTGCATGAAGGATCGTGCTCAAGCCACGTTGGGGGTAGATCCCTAGTGAAGAGGGTGATCACCCAAGGATACTGGTGGCCGACCTTGGGGAAGGATGCCACAGCATACGTAAAAAAGTGTGACAAATGTCAAAGATTTGCCACCATCCCTCACCAATCCCATCAGCCCCTTACTTCCATTACATCCACATGGCCATTTGCAGTGTGGGGAATTGACCTAGTAGGACCCTCGGACAAAGGTAGTCTGATACACCTGCAGGACGACCTGAAAAGGGTACGACACGTAAGAAAAGTACATAGATAAAGAGGAAACACTTCAAAGATAAGCAAAGAATGGAAAACGTTCAGTATAACTCACATAGTTCTGTCAGAGGGCCGACCCTCAGACCAGCTTCTTTGAGGAACCGGGGGGTTATCAAATCTTCAAATTTTGCAATCTCACCCCCTCTCCCTCGTCCCCTCAGATACTCAACGATGTCCTTTTCTTCCAGACTAAGTCCGGGGTCTGACCTAGCTTTCATTGATGGGTTAGACCATCTGCAGGTGACCCTCGAACCATCAGCAACAGTGGACCCTCGGACCATTAATTGGGTAAGTTGAACCCTCGGCTATAATGAAGGCCAGTGGAGGGGACGACCTCACCACTGTCCTCAAGAAAGACGAGGGAAAACTTTGTTTAAAACCATTAATTTGGTAAGTTGAACCCTCGGCTATAATGAGGGCACATGGAGGGGACGACCCCACCATGGTCCTCAAGAAAGACGAGGGATCACTTGATTAAAAAATCATTAGTTTGATTATTGTGACCCTCGACTATAATGAGGCCACATGGAGGGGACGACCCCACCATGGTCCCCAAGAAAGACGAGGGACCACTTGATTAAAAACCATTAATTTGGTAATTTGAACCCTCGGCTATAATGAGGGCCAACGCAGGGGACAACCCCTTGTTCACCCTCAAGAAAGACGAGGGAGAGGTTAGTGCCATTAACAAAGATCCACAACACAAACCATACAAAAGGAAAAAACATAGAAGACTGTAAAGGAGAAAATGATAGTATAAATGAAATATCAAGTGTTTTACAAGTACAGTACAAAAATATTGATTACATCAAGAGGGTATGGGCTACATACGGCTACCCTATGGGATAACATCAGAGGGCAGGGCCTCAACATCCACGAGAGGGGTTTCTTCGATGAACGCAACTGGTTGATCCTCAGATGTGCCGACTCCCTCGACTTGAACTTGGGATTCTACCTGGGATAGAGCCTCGGCGATCAGAGGGTTGTCTAATTCGACTGCTTTAATAGACGGGCGGACCGAGGAGACAACATCACTAAACCTGAGGACGACCCACCGGCAGGCAGTCCTGATTCCTCTCTCCAAATATTCAAGGTCGAAGCCTTGAAACTCGTCAGAAATTTTGTAAGCCTCAACAGCATCAGCCTCGGCTTTCCTGACAGCTGCTTCAAGATCAGTCTTGTGCTTGACCCCCATGTTGGTCAAGGCCTCGTCCTTTTCCTTGATAAGCAAGTCTTTGGACTTAATGTCCTCGTCGTGCTGCCTCGTCAGCTGATCCAGGATCCTTGCATGCTCAATCCTGGTACTTTCCAACTCGGCCCTTGCAGTATCAAGCTCCGATTGAAGATCTGCCTCATGTTGAATAGCCCCCTCGGCTTCATGGAACTTTTCTTGATTCTCAGCCATCCACTTGGTGGCCGAGGCAAAGGCGCATACAGACTGCACAATAAAAATACACAAATGTCAAGAGGCCGATGAAACAGTTGGTGAAAGAATAAAATTAAACGAGTGGGTCAAGACCAATACCTGTGCAAGGGCGTGCAGACCGTAGTCGTACACTTTGGTAGGAGGCATCTTTCACAGGAACTAGTAGTCAGTGGCCGAGGGAGCAGAAAACATCGAGGCCTTGGCTGCCCTCAAGTTTGTGATCAGTGATGAGGGATCGGCCCTCAGATGTGCCAGGTTCTGGAACCAGAAGGCCCCCATGCTGGATGAAGAAGCAGTCCCTTCAGATGCTTCGACCCTGGCCCTTGTCCGAGAATTCGACCGAGGGTCAACATGAGCCTCAGGCTCCTTTCTTTTGTGGCTATCGGCGGTCTGCTGAACAACCGTCGGCCCAGCTACCTTCGTCTTCCTCGGAGCATGCTGAGGCTCCTTACCCTTCTTCTTGGCCAGGCCTAATAATAAGCTGGGAGCAGTCATTTCCCAAAGGTAGTCTGATACACCTGCAGGACGACCTGAAAAGGGTACGACACGTAAGAAAAGTACAGAGATAAAGAGGAAACACTTCAAAGATAAGCAAAGAATGGAAAACGTTCAGTATAACTCACATAGTTCTGTCAGAGGGCCGACCCTCAAACCAGCTTCTTTGAGGAACCGGGGGGTTATCAAATCTTCAAATTTTGCAATCTCACCCCCTCTCCCTCGTCCCCTCAGATACTCAACGATGTCCTTTTCTTCCAGACTAAGTCCGGGGTCTGACCTAGCTTTCATTGATGGGTTAGACCATCTGCAGGGGACCCTCGAACCATCAGCAGCAGGGGACCCTCGGACCATTAATTGGGTAAGTTGAACCCTCGGCTATAATGAGGGCCAGTGGAGGGGACGACCCCACCACTGTCCTCAAGAAAGACGAGGGAAAACTTTGTTTAAAACCATTAATTTGGTAAGTTGAACCCTCGGCTATAATGAGGGCACATGGAGGGGACGACCCCACCATGGTCCTCAAGAAAGACGAGGGATCACTTGATTAAAAAATCATTAGTTTGATTATTGTGACCCTCGACTATAATGAGGCCACATGGAGGGGACGACCCCACCATGGTCCCCAAGAAAGACAAGGGACCACTTGATTAAAAACCATTAATTTGCTAATTTGAACCCTCAGCTATAATGAGGGCCAACGCAGGGGACAACCCCTTGTTCACCCTCAAGAAAGACGAGGGAGAGGTTAGTGCCATTAACAAAGATTCACAACACAAACCATACAAAAGGCAAAAACATTGAAGACTGTAAAGGAGAAAATGATAGTATAAATGAAATATCAAGTGTTTTACATGTACAGTACAAAAATATTGATTACATCCAGAGGGTATGGGCTACATACGGCCACCCTATGGGATAACATCAGAGGGCAGGGCCTCAACATCCACGAGAGGGGTTTCTTCGATGACCGCAACTAGCTGATCCTCAGATGTGCCGACCCCCTCGACTTGAACTTGGGATTCTACCTGGGACAGAGCCTCGGTGATCAGAGGGTTGTCTAATTCGACTGCTTTAATCGACGGGCGGACCGAGGAGACGACATCACCAAACCTGAGGACGACCCACCGGCAGGCAGTCCTGATTCCTCTCTCCAAATATTCAAGGCCGAAGCCTTGAAACTCGTCAGAAATTTTGTAAGCCTTAACAGCATCAGCCTCGGCTTTCCTGACAGCTGCTTCAAGATCAGTCTTGTGCTTGACCCCCATGTTGGTCAAGGCTTCGTCCTTTTCCTTGATAAGAAAGTCTTTGGCCTTAATGTCCTCGCCGTGCTGCCTCGTCAGCTGATCCAGGATCCTTGCATGCTCAATCCTGGTACTTTCTAACTCGGCCCTTGCAGTTTCAAGCTCCGATTGAAGATCTGCCTCATGTTGAATAGCCCCCTCGGCTTCATGGAACTTTTCTTGATTCTCAGCCATCCACTTGGTGGCCGAGGCAAAGGCGCATACAGACTGCACAATAAAAATACACAAATGTCAAGAGGCCGATGAAACAGTTGGTGAAAGAATAAAATTAAAGGAGTGGGTCAAGACCAATACCTGTGCAAGGGCGTGCAGACCGTAGTCGTACACTTTGGCAGGAGGCATCTTTGATAGGAACTCGTAGTCAGAGGACGAGGGAGCAGAAAACATCGAGGCCTTGGCTGCCCTCAAGTTTGTGATCAGTGATGAGGGATCGGCCCTCGGATGTGCCAGGTTCTGGAACCAGAAGGCCCCCATGCTGGATGAAGAAGCAGTCCCTTCAGATGCTTCGACCCTGGCCCTTGTCCGAGAATTCGACCGAGGGTCAACATGAGCCTCAGGCTCCTTTCTTTTGTGGCTATCGGCGGTCGACTGAACAACCGTCGGCCCAGCTACCTTCGTCTTCCTCGGAGCATGCTGAGGCTCCTTACCCTTCTTCTTGGCCAGGCCTAATAATAAGCTGGGAGCAGTCATTTCCCAAAGGTAGTCTGATACACCTGCAGGACGACCTGAAAAGGGTACGACACGTAAGAAAAGTACAGAGATAAAGAGGAAACACTTCAAAGATAAGCAAAGAATGGAAAACGTTCAGTATAACTCACATAGTTCTGTCAGAGGGCCGACCCTCAAACCAGCTTCTTTGAGGAACCGGGGGGTTATCAAATCTTCAAATTTTGCAATCTCACCCCCTCTCCCTCGTCCCCTCAGATACTCAACGATGTCCTTTTCTTCCAGACTAAGTCCGGGGTCTGACCTAGCTTTCATTGATGGGTTAGACCATCTGCAGGGGACCCTCGAACCACCAGCAGCAGGGGACCCTCGGACCATTAATTGGGTAAGTTGAACCCTCGGCTATAATGAGGGCCAGTGGAGTGGACGACCCCACCACTGTCCTCAAGAAAGACGAGGGAAAACTTTGTTTAAAACCATTAATTTGGTAAGTTGAACCCTCGGCTATAATGAGGGCACATGGAGGGGACGACCCCACCATGGTCCTCAAGAAAGACGAGGGATCACTTGATTAAAAAATCATCAGTTTGATTATTGT
The DNA here is from genome assembly GCA_949130495.1 of Sambucus nigra. Classification (NCBI taxonomy): domain Eukaryota; kingdom Viridiplantae; phylum Streptophyta; class Magnoliopsida; order Dipsacales; family Adoxaceae; genus Sambucus; species Sambucus nigra. The sequence continues at coordinate 3,224,690 of CASBWL010000485.1, forward strand.
GACCCTCGACTATAATGAGGCCACATGGAGGGGACGACCCCACCATGGTCCCCAAGAAAGACGAGGGACCACTTGATTAAAAACCATTAATTTGGTAATTTGAACCCTCGGCTATAATGAGGGCCAACGCAGGGGACAACCCCTTGTTCACCCTCAAGAAAGACGAGGGAGAGGTTAGTGCCATTAACAAAGATTCACAACACAAACCATACAAAAGGCAAAAACATTGAAGACTGTAAAGGAGAAAATGATAGTATAAATGAAATATCAAGTGTTTTACAAGTACAGTACAAAAATATTGATTACATCCAGAGGGTATGGGCTACATACGGCCACCCTATGGGATAACATCAGAGGGCAGGGCCTCAACATCCACGAGAGGGGTTTCTTCGATGACCGCAACTGGCTGATCCTCAGATGTGCCGACCCCCTCGACTTGAACTTGGGATTCTACCTGGGACAGAACCTCGGTGATCAGAGGGTTGTCTAATTCGACTGCTTTAATCGACGGGCGGACCGAGGAGACGACATCACCAAACCTGAGGACGACCCACCGGCAGGCAGTCCTGATTCCTCTCTCCAAATATGCAAGGCCGAAGCCTTGAAACTCGTCAGAAATTTTGTAAGCCTTAACAGCATCAGCCTCGGCTTTCCTGACAGCTGCTTCAAGATCAGTCTTGTGCTTGACCCCCATGTTGGTCAAGGCCTCGTCCTTTTCCTTGATAAGAAAGTCTTTGGCCTTAATGTCCTCGCCGTGCTGCCTCGTCAGCTGATCCAGGATCCTTGCATGCTCAATCCTGGTACTTTCCAACTCGGCCCTTGCAGTTTCAAGCTCCGATTGAAGATCTGCCTCATGTTGAATAGCCCCCTCGGCTTCATGGAACTTTTCTTGATTCTCAGCCATCCACTTGGTGGCCGAGGCAAAGGTGCATACAGACTGCACAATAAAAATACACAAATGTCAAGAGGCCGATGAAACAGTTGGTGAAAGAATAAAATTAAAGGAGTGGGTCAAGACCAATACCTGTGCAAGGGCGTGCAGACCGTAGTCGTACACTTTGGCAGGAGGCATCTTTGACAGGAACTCGTAGTCAGAGGACGAGGGAGCAGAAAACATCGAGGCCTTGGCTGCCCTCAAGTTTGTGATCAGTGATGAGGGATCGGCCCTCAGATGTGCCAGGTTCTGGAACTAGAAGGCCCCCATGCTGGATGAAGAAGCAGTCCCTTCAGATGCTTCGACCCTGGCCCTTGTCCGAGAATCCGACCGAGGGTCAACATGAGCCTCAGGCTCCTTTCTTTTGTGGCTATCGGCGGTCGGCTGAACAACCGTCGGCCCAGCTACCTTCGTCTTCCTCGGAGCATGCTGAGGCTCCTTACCCTTCTTCTTGGCCAGGCCTAATAATAAGCTGGGAGCAGTCATTTCCCAAAGGTAGTCTGATACACCTGCAGGACGACCTGAAAAGGGTACGACACGTAAGAAAAGTACAGAGATAAAGAGGAAACACTTCAAAGATAAGCAAAGAATGGAAAATGTTCAGTATAACTCACATAGTTCTGTGAGAGGGCCGACCCTCAGACCAGCTTCTTTGAGGAACCGGGAGGTTATCAAATCTTCAAATTTTGCAATCTCACCCCCTCTCCCTCATCCCCTCAGATACTCAACGATGTCCTTTTCTTCCAGACTAAGTCCGGGGTCTGACCTAGCTTTCATTGATGGGTTAGACCATCTGCAGGGGACCCTCAGACCATCAGCAGCAGGGGATGCCTCGGCAGAGAACTCCCACTCCCCAGAGACGAAGAAGAATCTCTTTTTCCAATCATGGTTGGAGGTTTGTGCCACATGGAGAAGTTTCTTCTCAGACCTCCTCGCCCCAAGATGATAATATCCGAGCTGTTTGGATGAGGAGGTGATATTGTAGCAGGCCAAGAATAGGTCAACCGAGGGCTCATCGATGAAAGCGTTCTTCCAGAGGGAGATGTAACCTAGTAGCGTCCTCCAGGAATTGGGAGGAAGCTAGGAGGGGGCAACACCAAGGGCTGACAAGATGTCTACGATGGTAGGATGCAGAGGGAATCTGACACCAACCTTGAACATTTGTTCGTAAACTGCAACCTCTCCCTCTTCACCCTCGAAGACCCTCTCAAACTCAGAGGGAATCCTCATAGTGATATTGGGGGACACTCCATATGCATGCTTCCATAGCAAGAGGTCGCGATCCCTAACGGAGGAGATGTAGGATGAGGCATGGGAGGTATCAACCTGGTCATCTGTATCATCGCCCTCGTCCTAAGTCCCCTCTCCTTCGGCCTCGTCATCTGCCAGAGGACCGTGGGGAAAGGTCATCTGGAAGGCATGTGGAGATAGGGTTATCACAGGGACAACCTCGGAGGGAACCATACCCTCAACTTGTCGGCCTTGGCTTAGGTCAGATGTCTCTACCCTACCAGAAGGACTAGTGCCAGTTGGCGATGATGCTCTCTCGTCCATCTCACTTGAATGACACTCGACTGGATGATGGGATGACCCACAAGACTCAGACGGTTCAAATGGTCTTATTGTGGCTAGAGGAACGGGAAAGATGGGTCGTACCCAATTAGGGTCGGCCCCTCGTCTCCTCTCCTCCTCTTCCTCTATTCGTCTGATCTCTACAAAGAGCTTCTCTCTCAAGGATGGGAATTCAGATGCTAAACTATAAAGCCTCCTAAGCATTAAAGGGAAGACCCCACACTTAGAGATTTTAACTAAGCTAGATACAAATAAGTTATAGTTGACTGGGTTGGACTTTTGGATCAAAACAAAAGAAATCAAGCGTTTTACTCAAGAAATCTCAAGAATGCTCAAAAAACCAGTTACCGGAGAAGATGTCGGAAATAGTATAAAACAGCCTAAGTCCGACCATACAAGCCTAAAGCAAAAAAGAAAGTAAAGAGGACGCTGGGGGTGAAGGATTACCTAAAGAGAAAGGACAGTTGCTAAGCTTGAAGGATCGAAGACTGCAGAAATGGCAATGAAGACTGGTGAAAGGCTAGAGAGAGAGAGCTTGGGCGCGAAGTAGAAGAAGAAGAGAGAGAGAGTTCAAAAATCTCTTAAATACCTTAGTAATGAATGGGCCCATTAACCAAGGCAGTGCACAACCCACGAGGAAGGCATCATTAGGGCACAAAGCCCCAAGCAAAGTATGCAGCCGCCACGCCTTGGAAACTGGAACAACAATATCTGCCCAGGTGTCACTCATCCAACAGACCGTACACTTGTCTAAAAAGCAACATTATCCCTCAGCCGTCTCAGCATCATCTATTGCTAAGGGCTGGGGGGTGATTGATATACCCATATATACCCTCGGCCAGGCCGAGGGCTCCATCCAACCAGATGACCCCTCATGGGGCCGACCTTTCATTAGGCTCCAGACGACACTCAAAGGGCCGACCCTTCATCAGGTTCTAGACGACCCCTCAGAGGGCCGACCCTTCATCAGGCTCCGACCGACCCCTCAGAGGGTATGACAGTACAAGGCCTAAATAAGGCCAGACTCACTGCCGGAAGGAACTTTGCCCTCGGCCTCGGCTTATAGGCCGAGGGTGACATCATCACAGCGCGTGGTTTGGGAGACGCGTGGAACAGTGCGCGTGAGGCTCACATGGCATGTGGAAGACCGTTATAACAATATCACCCCCTCACGTGAAGGAATATTATGTCATCATTTGGCATCTCCAGGTGTCAACAGGGGATTGGCTAGATCATCATTCACATGCACCATGCATACTTGGGGGGTACACTACACCCCCCAAGACCTATATATACTTGTCACCTACAACCCTACAGGGGAGGGATCAGATTATTATAACCCTAGCTAAAACTCTGCTTGTACACACAGTAGAGAGAGAAAGTGAGTTTATGTGCATTGTATCCAAGGCCATTAGTGCCCATACTTAGTGGATCACACACTCACAGTGGATGTTGGCCAAATTGGCTGAACCACTATACATCATTGTCTTATTTCCTCTTATACTCATCCCCTTCTACATACTTATACATTTACAGATCTCTTTGGCTGCCATGGTTGCCACTGTTTGAGCTCACTATCACTTATCCGGTGGTGCTAAATCTCAGCATCATCACGGATGCGTCCCCGAATGAGCTCAATCTTGACAGAAGTATCCTAGATCATCTTCGACCCTAACAGTTTGTTGTCCCCCACCTCTAACCAATAAGCAGGCGAACGACAAGGCCGCCCATATAGTGCCTCAAACGGTGCCATGCCAATGATGAACTGGTAGGAGTTATTATAGGCAAACTCCACCAATGGAAGGTACTGCTCCCATCCTCCCCCGAAGTTGAGTATACACATCCTCAGCATATCCTCTAATATCTGATTTACTCGCTCCGTCTGCCCATCCGTCTGTAGATGATACGCGGTACTCAATCGCAAATTTGTGTCCATAGCCTTCTGAAAACTCTGCCAGAAGTGAGACAAAAAAATCTTGTCCCGATCCGATACGATATTAATCGAAACCCCATGTAGCTTCACTATCTATGCAATGAAAAGCTATGCATACTGCCTCGTCTCATAATCGGTGTGAACCGATAGAAAATGGGTTGCCTTAGTTACCCTCTCCATATACTTCTCGATCCCTGGGTAATGCGTCTTGCTCAAAAGATAACTTTGTACCCATTGTCTCATCCAAATTTACAACAATGTTGTGCGACACCTTGCTCCTCCCTTTTCTTTAAAGGTCCGTTTGATGAATGCATGGCAAATATTGCCATTTGCCACAGTAAAATTTGTCAAGACAAATGTTGTTTATCTCACATTAGGCTATCAAAACCCAAATGAGGTAAAACAAGTTTTTTTTAGGCAAAACAAGTTTTTTACGCTAAACATTTTAATAACACATTTTTAAAACAATTTTTTTTATAACATTTTCTTGAACCCAAACTGAGACTTTCCACGCTGAACACCTTGTGATGAAGCTGAGAGAAAATATGACATTTTTTAAACAAGAGAGAGAGAGAGAGAGAGAGAGAGAGAGAGAGAGATAGAACACATGGCTTGTCATTCTCCACCTGCAGAGCACATGCTTGTCAATGACAATTGGCAAAACCCTCACGGAGATTGTGATTTCAAGCCTCTTAGAAGGTTGTCTTTTCAGCCTTGGTCCCTCAGCTTCAGCGTCAGTTAACTTTTTATTTTATATATATATATATATATGGGTTTCGAGTAGTATTATCTGGGTTTCATTTATTACCCCCTGTGTGGTTGCTGAGAAAGTTGGGTAGATTCTAAGTTCTTGATTTCTTTATCTGGGTCCTATTGGGTGAATGTCTGTTTCTTGTAATTCATTTGTTTGATTGCTGTGAAAGTTGGGTAGATTCTTAAATCTTGATTTTTGAGCTGGGTTTTATTGGGTGAATGATTTCATTATTGAGTTGGGTTTTGAGTAGTTTTATCTGGGTTTCTTCTATTAACTTGTTTGGTTGCTGAGAAAGTTGGGTAGATTCTTTTTTCTTGATTTCTTTATGTGGGTTTTATTGGATGAGTATTTCAGAATTGGGGTTTTGGGTAGTTTTATTTGGGTTTCTTCTATTACACCCCTGTTTGGTTGCAGAGAAAGTTTGTATGATCTTAAATCTTATTTCTTTAGTTGGGTTTTATTGGGTGATTGTTTTCATAATTGAGTTGGATTTTGAGTAGTTTTATCTGGGTTTCTTATATTTCCTCTTTTTGGTTTCTTGGTTGCTGAGAGAGTTGGGGCACTCTTTTGAATCTTTGTTTCTTTAGCTGGGTTTTATTGGGTGAATGTTTTCAGTGGGTTTTGGGTAGTTTTATCTGGCTTTGTTGTATTCCATGTGTTTAGGTTCTGAGAAAGTTGGGGCATTCTATGTAATCTTGTTTATTTGGGCATTGTTCTTGTTTTGGGTTTTATTGGGTATATATTCTAAGAGGTGGGAATTTTAAAAACGACATGAAAACATGACACATAATGACACAGATTGACACGAAATTAGCCTAATATTGGCACGAAATTGTGTTCGTGTTAAAATTATAAGTCGTGTTAATCGTGTTATCTTTTCTTGTCTTCCCAATCATATTTTTAGTCGGGTTATCGTGTTTTTATTTGATTAAGCATTAAATTTAAGAAACCGTTTTAGTCGTGTCGTGTTCCATATGGGCCGTGTTCGTAAAAAAGAAAGCATGAAGTCGTGTTTATCGTGTATGTGTCCAAAAAACCGTTGTCGTGTCGTGTCAGTTTAAAATCTGACCCCAAAACACGAATTGCCACCCCTAATTCGTTAATCTTGATTTATTTAGCTGGGAATGTTTTCACAATTGAGTTGAGTTGGGTTTTATTACTGAGAAAGTTGGTGTCACTCTCTTGATTGTTGAGTTGGGAATGTTTTCATAATTGAGTTAGGTTTGGTTGCAAAGTTGGGAGAATTTGGAGTTCATTGTGAGCAGTTTTCTTATTCTTCTATCTTGATTTCTCTGTTAGGATTTTTCATTCATTCTTTATTTCTCTGTTTCTCTTATTAAATGTGTATATGTATTGAAGTTTAAGGTTTAGCAGAAGATCATTATGGTTCTTTTGTTTCTCAAACTTGATCTCTCTTGAACTATGGTTTCTTTAGTTGGGTTTTACATAGTTTCTTCTGGGGTTGTTCTGTTACACCTGTTTGGTTACCGGGATAGTTGGGACAATGCAATGCAATTGAATATTTAGTTCATGCCACAGTTGTGACGGATTTTAGTAGAATTGAAATGGAAAATAAATAAGAATTGGAAAGAATTGAAAAAGAAATTGAAAAGAGAATTAACTTGCTTGTATTAGCTTGTTAATTACGATTACAATGCTATGTCTTTCAATCCTGTTACAAATCAATGAATGAGATTGATTCTCTAACTAACTAGCTGACTAACAAACAACTACTAACAATCACAATCAACACAACTCTTATAACTGTTTCTGTTATCCAGCTCATCATTTCCCTCCACCTAAATGCTATTTGAATTCCGCACGTGACAACTATCCACCCCTTCAAACTTTTCTAATACTTTGAAAGGACCAAAGTATCTTACAGCCAACTTCAAGTTCCTCCGTAGTGCCACTGAAGATTGTCGATACGATTTTAGAGTTAGGTAAGCCATATCTCCTACTTTGAAGTCCCTGATGCTTCAAACTTGTTTTGAAGCGAGGTCAATCAACCAATATTTTAACCCTTCTGTAAGTTGCCTCTAATCCCACAACAGATTCATCGAGTGTCTTCAGAATATGCATTCTCAGATCTCCTCGACTTCCTATCCAAACTTTTCCCTTTATCCTCAGTATACCCTTTTTGTAAGAGTACTCGGAAGTATTATGTGAGAGCAAAGCTTGTGTGATCAGCTCTTGACATTTCACATCATTTGTATAATTATCCATAACTTCCATAAGCCTAGTAGGAGTTACCTTTGATATAACAGTCAATGATCCTCTATCTTCATATTGTCTAGATAAAGCATCGGGCGTCACATTCTATTTAGATCAAGCATTTTAGTGAGCCATTTATGCTACAACAGGGTAGTTATTCTTTGGTTCATGAAGTATCTCAAGCATTGATGATCAGTGAGAATTACCAAATGAGTGCCTTGCAAATACGCTCTCCGTTTTTTTGACAATAAGGATGATTGCCAACAGTTCTTTTTCATAATTGATGACCCCGAATTTCTAGCACCCAAAGATTTACTTAAGAAAGCTATAGGTTTGTTGTTCCGCATAAGCACAACTCCAATAGCTGATGAATAAACATCAATTTCTACAATGAGTGATTGAGAAAAATTGGGAATTTCCAAGACTGGGGCAGTACTCATTGCATGCTTAAGATTATTAAAAGCCTTTTCATAACCAACATTCCTCTGAAACCCATCTTTATTCAACAACTCAATTAATGGTTTGCTGATAGTCCCATAGTTTTTGACAAACTGTCTATAGAACCCGTAAGGCCCAAAAATCCTCTTAAAGCCTTGACAACTCTTGGTCTAGGCCACTCCACCATTGCTTTTACTTTGCTAGCTTTAGTAGACAGTCCTTGGCTAGAAATGAGATTACCCAAATATTTAATTCGTTTTTGAGCAAAAGCACATTTTAATAATTTTGTATACAACTTTTTTTTTCCTCCAGAGTTCCAATACTTATTGTAAATGATGTTTATGAACTTATAATATGGGATTGTAGATGAGAATATCATCAAAGAAAACTAATACAAATTTTCTTAAAAAATTCATTCATCAATGGATAAAAAGTGGCTGCTGCGTTTGTTAAGCCGAAAGGCATAATTTGAATTCAAAATGTCCACTGTGTGTTTTATAAGTTGTCTTGTAAACGTCAATTTCTTCCATCATCATCTGATGGTATCCAGCTTGTAAATCCAATTTGGAAAACATTTTTGCCCCATGCAATTAATCCTATTGCTCCTCTATTATAGGCATAGGAAATTTATCTTTGACAGTAAGATCATTTATCTTTGAGTATAATTCTTGAATCAAGCACCTCCTGAACTTGTGACCTTTGATTTGTAGGTTCCACCCCAAGTTTGAGAGGAATTTAATGGTCATGAGATCTCCTTAGTGGTAAACCCTTAGGTTTATAAAACACATCTTTGAATGATTCTAGGACTGTTGTTATGATTGGTGGTATTTCTTCCTTGATTTCGGTGGCACATTAATCAAAAACCATTTCTGCATAAATACCTTAGTGAACTTCTAAAGCAGTTTCATAATTTACTGCCCAGACATGGGTTGTAATTTGGCCTCTTTGTTTTCCTCTTTAAGCACTATTTTGCTTCCCTCCTTTTTGAATACCACCTGATGTTCATTGAAATCAAATGTGACTGGACTGAATTGCTTCATCCAATCAACTCCAAACACCATGTCACATCCTCCTAATTATAACACTTTGAGATCTGCCTCAAATTCTTTCCTCTCCATTTCCATTTGAATTGAGGGCACCCCTCATAGATTATCATTTTATTGCCATCAGCAATAGTTAATAGTAGTTGACTGACTTAATTTTATTTCCACTGGTGTATGCAGCCTCCATATCTACAATACTGTGAGTGATTCCTGTATATACTAGAATGCTTAAGGGTTTCTTCCTTACAACACCCTTATTTCTAATAGTATTATGAGCCACCCGCCCATACAAAGCATGCACAGAAATTTCCATCTCTCCTTTCTCCACATTCTCCTCATTATATTTTACTACTTCAATATTTTCCTCCACATCACATTCTTCTGCTGCAAATACATATAAGCTCCTAGAACTGCATTTGTGACGAGGTTTATAAACCTCATCACAATGATAACACAATCCCACGGCTCTCCTATTTTCCATTTCATTTTCTGTTATTGTTTTAACTAGAATCATGGGAGAGTTATTTTTACTGAATTTTTGGTTATCAATGGTGGAAATATGTTTAGTTTGAGAGGTTAAAGGAGTATTGTTAGATGATTTTTGTTGGTAGAATTAAGTGGATGGGGGTCTAGTGCTAGGATTAAATGATTGAAATTTAGATTGCTGGGATTCGAGATTATTTTCTTATTTTCTGGATAATGAAATTGCATGGTCTAGGGTTTTAGGGTCAAACAACTCTACTTGATTCTTAATTTGTGCAGTTAAACCACTAACAAAACTAGAAACAAAATAGTGTTCAGTTAAGCATTTTGTGTTACCCATCATGGCAGAGTTCAATTCCTTGAATCTTGATTGACAATCCTCCACTGTGGTTTCTTATTGCAACTTGTTAAATTCCGCAATCACATCTATTTGTTTCAAATCTTCAAACCTTGCATAATGTCCACCAAAAATTCCAAATGTTTTGCTTTCCTTTTTGAAAATCTTGAAACCATACATTAGCTTTCGTATCCAAATATAGGGATGTGTACCACACTTTTGTCTCCTCTTTCATGTGATTAAAATGGGAAAAAAAATTACTACACTTTCTAACCCATGTTCGTAGATTGTTGCTGAGGAAAATCAATCTAGGGTAAATGAAATTGATGATCCCCATTTCATCCATTCCATTTTCTCCTTTGCTTATCAAACCCCTTGTTGCTCCTATTATTTCCACTTCTTCTGAATGCCTAGAAGGATGTTCTTCCATGGCTTCCTTATCATTATTTATTATGCTAATTGTTAGCTCTTTCACTTATGTTTGCATATCCTTCATATTTCCATCCATACGTTCTAAGAAATAATCAAACTAAATTGGATTCGACATTGGCTAGTCTCTCATTCGTGTTTGATTGGGGAGACGCCATGTATGAAATCCTGGCTTCTTGCTCCTTGAATCCCATCTCCAGTGCTTTGTAACGGGTTGAGTCAGCCATTATTGGAAGTTGTGTTCCCAAGCAAGGCTACTCTGATATCAATTTGTCACAGTTGTGACAGATTTTAAAAGAATTGAAATGGAAAAGAAATAAGAAATGGAAAAGAAATTGAAAAGAGAATTAACTTATTTGTATTAGCTTGAAAATTACGATTACAATGCTATGTCTTTTATACAGAGAAGTCTACAATTCTGTTTCAGATCAATGAATCTGATTTAATCTCTAATTAACTAGCTAACTAACAAACAACTACTAATAATTACAATCAACACAACTGTTATAAATGTTTCTGTTATCCAACTCATCATTTCACTCCACTTAATTGCTATGTTGGAGATCTCAAGATCTAGGTTGAGTTCTTACCTGGTTTTGTTAGTTTATTGGTTGGAGGATCTTATTGTTGTTGAGTTTTCAGGGCTTGACTGTTGGGTTTCTTCTTTGTTCTATGTTAAGTGTCTTTGAGCTCACTCGCCTTCTCCATATTTGAGATCTGCACATGTGATTTAAAGTGTTTTGTTACTCTATCTGATGGTTGTGTTTATAATTTGATCGTCTAGTTCTGCTATTCTTAGCTGAGATGAGAATGGTTATGTTTTTTGTGGAGATTATTCAGAGATGGTTTATCTTTTCGATCTTTCATTGTCTGAAGACCTTGGTAGCTGATGTGTTTGGAAGATGTTGGATTATTCGAGATGGATTTTTGGTTTGATTATTTTGATTGTGGAGGACGAGAGAGAATGTTGTAGTTAGGGTTCTATTTCAATAGGTCTTTCTTTCCTTTATATAGGTTATTTTTGTTGTCTCGCTGTTTTTTTGGCTTATTAGGCCTGCAGATTTGGGTTGGGTCTCTAGCTTATTCCTGATTCATTTTGTGGGCTGTTGTGTGGGCCTTTGTTTGGGATTTTTGACATTTGTACTTCATTTTAAAGTTTTGTTGTATAATATTTATAATATTTAACATCTTGTTTGCAAATTGTTTTTATGGTTCATTTGTTTATTCTTGAATCCGTCTGTGTTTTTTTTTTGTTGAATCTTGATTTCTTTAGCTATTTTTTGTGTACTTAGACTTGTTCTGAATTTTTCAGGTGAATGTTTTTATAATAAAATTTATTTTGCATAGTTTCGTCCAGGTTTCTTCTATTACTACTGTTTGGTTGTTGAGAAAGTTAGGGCAATGTGATGTAATTGAATTTGTAGTTCATTATGAACAGATTTCATCTTTTCTATTGATTTCCTTGGTTTGATTTTGTATTCATTTTTCATTTTATATTGTTGGTTAGATATTTGTAGAATTGTTTGTTGTGAAACCTAAGGTTACTTTCCCCAGCACCTCATTAGATTGACTTATCTGAGAGTTTCCTAAAATTTTCTTTCAGCTGTCACTTTATTGCCTCCTTGATTCTTGGTAATTTGTGTTTTATTATCTTTTTTTAAAATGCCTCTGTGTGTGTTTGGGTGGGTGGGTTGGGGGTGGGGGTGGGTTTGGTTGTTCTCCTTGGATGTGATATAATGCCTTTGGTGAATTTTTGAGAATCTTTTGCTTTTAATCATCTTTCGTTTTGATTGCCGAAAAATTAAAAAAATTGTTTTTGCATTATGGTATTTATAGTTTGAGACATGCAAAACACTACATAAAAAGTTAGTAATGTTATTTATATATGTTGAATCAAATTTCATGTATGAAATTCATATACCTTTGTAAAATCCTAATTGGTAAAGAAAAAACCAAGTTTTTGGTGTTATCAAATGGACACTTAGTGAGGCAATTAATCTCTTACTCTCTTTCATTTCCTTCATTATTTTGGTAACACAATGAAGCCAATATTGTTTATTTGAATTGGGTATGTAAAACTGATGCAGGAGCATAGGGATATACTTGTCTTTTGCCTTTATTTTTTATTTTTCTCTTTTTTTTAGCCTCTTAGTATAAATAGCTATTGAGGCCCTTATTGTATCACTTTTGCCCATTTGAGATTAAGAGACTAGAGAGAGATAATAGAACTCCCTTCATTTTCATGTTGTTGTTGTCGTCTAGTTAATTTCTTTTCTTTTACGCTTCCGCACTCGTATTCACATCAATTGATATCAGAGCGAGATTTATTCTTGGGTCGATAATGGTTATTGAAGATTGGGACTTAAATTGAATCCATCCGGATGAATGTCGACCAAACCCTAGTTCCCTAACCAAAACCCCAAGAAACTCCTATGGTTGTCCCTAACCAACATAAACCCGCCGGAAATCACCTTGAAAACCCTAGCCGACCTTGCGCCACAATCGCCCGTAAGTGTTGAAATTAGAGAACCACGACATAACTTCATCTCAAAACGCGCACTTGCCCAACGACAAAGACGTGATCGAGAAAGATCATTTCAGTTACATCAACCTATTTCTGGTCATACTCCCCATGTTAACAATTCTATGGGGCCACCTGCTTTTGCTTGCACTGAAGGTTCTCCTAAGCGATCAAAGGTTTCACATTTACCGTCAGATAATGACGTGGCTCAGGTCCCGTCGTCAATAACTAAGCAATTTATAGAAGTTAGTACTCCAAATCCTTCACACATTTATATTCGAAGAATTAGTCCTTTGACGAATAGTTTACCAATCCCAGTCGCGGAGACAAATATACCCCCATCTATGTCACCTCGAAACCTTTGCTAAGATTTTGACCTAATTGATTCTGAAGAACAGTGTGTCGGAGTCCTCCAAGAACACTCTCCGACATCAAATTCTCTCCAAAATGTATTGGTCCCCAATACGTTAGAAATTATACCCCACCTTGAAACAGAGAATAATCGAGATGTTCAAAATTGCCATTCATCTAATGCACATAGTCATAGGTATAATTTCTTTTTATCTATTATCTAATATTGTTTTACGTTGTGAACTATCCTTCATTTTATTTTTCACACCTTCTTATTTCATATATAGATCCACTATACAAAGCCGTGGAAATATTGCGAGCACGAGTGCACCTCAAGAACCACATGCCCATTTAGAAAGACATTTTCTTGGGCCCATGGATGTCCCTTGCCGTCATTGTTCAGCTTTACATTGGATGGATGAAAGATTATCGACCTCATCAAAGATTCGCCCTCTATTTGGGAAGTGTTGTAGACAAGGACAAGTTCGATTACCACATCTACTTGAACCCCCACCGGAAATTAAACATCTGTTCGATGGTAATGATGTTCAATGCAAGTATTTCCAGAGTCATATTAGAGAGTATAATGCTGCTAACGCCTTCACAAGTCTTGGTGTTCAAATGGATGATAGGGTCCTCAGAGGTAGGGGTCCATCATCTTTCACCATTCATGGCGAACTACGTCATCGTACTGGATCCTTATTACCGGAACCGGGACATGAGGAAGAAGCTTCATATGCCCAGTTATACATTTATGATCCCAGTGTGGCTTTGAGTGTTAGGGAACATAGGAATCCACAATTACGAAGTGATGTACTGCAAATAATTCAAGGTTGCTTGGAGGTCAACAATCCTTTTATCCACAAATATCGTCAGGCGTTTGCTATTTTAAATGAATCCTCTGGATCCGGCCTGAACTTGCCAGCATACTTACATTACAATTCTGCAGCAGATCGTAGAAGGTATAATTTGCCTTCGACTGATGAGATTGCGGTTATTTTACCCGGCGATGGCCATAATTCGTCTGCAATGAGAGACATTATTGTTCGCCTTCGAGGGGGGGATCAATTGATGCGAGTTAATGAATGTCACCCAGCTTACCTACCTCTGCACTACGTTCTTTTATACCCTCATGGTCAACTTGGTTGGGACCCTGAGATGAAGTTATGGGACGTGGCAAACAGTGTTGATCAGGATCATCGACTAACTCAACTGGATTATTATAGTTATCGTTTGTTTCAACATGGCACTGAGTACTCTACAATTTTGAGAGGAGGTAAACTTATGCAGGAGTTTATTGTGGATGCATGGGCTTCAACGGAACAAAATCGCTTGACTTATTTCAGACTTAATCAAAGCAAACTTCGGGTAGAATTATACAAGGATCTTAGCGATTGTATGTCTGAGGGTGTTAAACCATTGCAAATTGGTAGGAGAATGTTTTTGCCATCTTCTTTTACTGGTAGTGCACGAAATATGTTTGAGATTTACCAAGATTCGATGGCCATCACTCGGTACAATCAACACCCTGATATTTTTCTCACAATGACCGCCAATCCCAAATGGCCTGAAATCAGTAAGGAACTTTTACCGGGTCAAAATGCTCTCGACCGTACAGATTTGGTTGCACGTGTTTTTGAACTAAAGAGAAAAGCCCTAATGAAGGAGATTAAGGATAAAAATATTTTTGGCAAGAAAGTGGCCCATGTGTTTACAATCGAATTTCAAAAAAGGGGGTTGCCCCACATGCATGCTCTTGTTTTCCTCGATTGTCAAAGCAAGATTAAAACATGCGCCCAAGTAGATAATTTTGTCTCTGCTGAGTTTCCAGATCCCACTTATGATCCTACACTCTTCCAAACTATATTGTGTTGCATGGTACACGGCCCATGCGGCTCCCAGAATCCGAATTCCCCTTGCATGGAGAACGGTATATGCACGAAAAAATACCCTCGAGCATTTGCAGAAGCCACAACAATGGATAATAATGGATATCCAATCTATCGTCGTCGTGATGATGGTAAGGAATATACTACTGCCAGTGGAAAAAAGGTATCAAACAAAGATGTTGTCCCCTATAATCCATATTTGTCTAGACTTTTCAATTGTCACATTAATGTCGAGGTTTGTGCTGGGTTACGATGCGTTAAATATATAAATAAGTACATATATAAGGGTCATGATCGCACAACTATGGTTTTGGGAGGTGTTGATGAAATCCAACAATATTTAGATGCAAGGTATATTGGACCTCCTGAAGCAGCTTGGCGAATTTATGGTAATCACATGCATCAGGAGAAACCGCCTGTTACACGATTAGATTTACATTTACCTGGCATGCATCATGTTGTGTTTGATCCTTCACATTCATCAGCTACGATTGCTCAAAGAGCCAGCGGTCAAATGAGTTCGTTAACCGAGTTTTTTGCTTTTTGCGCATTGAATCCTTCTGCACGAGAGTATACCTACCAAGAGTTTCCCCAACATTATGTTTGGAGCTCTAAAACGAAACTATGGACTGCACGGAAATCATCCGAGTTTGCTATTGGGTGAATGTACTATGCTAGCCCGAATTCTGGGAGAAAGGTTTTATTTGCGATTGCTTTTGACCATTGTTAAAGGGCCCACATCATTCGAGTGCTTACGCACGGTGAATGGTGTATTACACGAGACTTTCAAATCGGCGTGTATAGCGAGGGGATTGCTTGAAGACGATAATGAGTGGGTTCAATGTTTACAGGAGGCATCCATCATGCGCACCGGATATCAACTTCGGCGTTTGTTTGGTGTTATACTTACACAATGTTTTCCTTTGCATCCGGAGTTATTATGGAATCAATTTGTCATTCATATATGTGATGATCTGATTAATAAGTTACGCACATTGTTCTCTATCCCAAATCCAACTGACATCCAAATTGAGGATTATGGTTTGTATCTTCTAAATGAGGTGCTTCAAGAGTCTGGTAAGAGTTTAAGTGACTTCCCTCCAATGCCTCTGCCAACTTTTAATTGGACAACTGTGGGGGGGAACAGATTACTCTCAGAACATCATCAGTTACAATCGTTAGCAATGCAAGGTGATGCACAATTAGATGTTGATCGCCTTAATGAGGGACAACGTATAGCTTACTCAGCGATAACATCATCTGTTTTCAAGAATAAGGGGACTACATATTTTTTGAATGGAGGTGCTGGCACTGGAAAGACATTTTTGTACAATACAATTGCAACCTTCTGTCGTAGTTTGGGTCATACAGTTATTACTGTTGCTTTGTCTGGCATTGCTTCTTTGTTGTTAGTTGGTGGTCGGACTGCACATTCAACATTTTGCATACCTTTGGACATTCTTGAAAACTCAAATTGTGGATTTACAAAGCAGTCGATACATGCAGAGCTATTCAAATTAGTTAAACTTATAATATGGGATGAAGTTCCTATGCAACATAGGCATTGTGTTGAGGCTGTAGATAGGACACTACAAGATATTTGTGATGTTAAAAAGCCATTTGGAGGAATTACAGTAGTTCTTGGCGGTGATTTTCGACAAATCTTACCAGTTATCCCTAGAGGAGTTAGAGAAGAAATTGTTTCCGCTTCATTAAGGCGGTCTATGCTTTGGAGGCACATCCATGTTTTGACATTACATCTAAATATGCGACTAAACCCATTGGAGCTTGAGACAATTCATTTCTCTACGTTCTTGGATCAGGTACTGCTATTTACTCTTTTCTATTTTTTAACAATCTTCGTTCAATATGCATGCATTTGACTTTTTTTTTGTAGATTGGGTCCAATCCTCTTGAAGTTGTATCATTGCCTTCCTCAATACAAAAGTGTAATGATGTCCGTGATCTAATTGCGAAGGTGTATCCATTGTTGAATGTGGTCGGTACTGTTACACCAACCTTCCTCACCGAACGAACAATTCTTTCAGCGCGGAATGACGATGTGACTACTATAAATAATTTGGCATTGAATATCTTTCCGGGTGATACAAAAACTTATTTTGGTGCCGATAAAATGTGTGACGACGAGTCCGGTAGAGACGTACACAGTCAGTACCCAAATGAGTTTTTGAATTCTCTCAGTCCTTCTGGTTTACCCCTTTTTAAGTTGGAGTTAAAGGTGGGTTCTCCGATTATGCTTTTGAGAAACATTGCTCTGAAGGATGGTCTTTGCAATGGCACGCGATTGGTGGTTACAAAATGTGGAGAGCATGTAATTGAGGCCCAAATATTAACGGGTGATAAGTGTGGAAATTTAGTATTCATTCCCAGAGTCTCACTATCTCCTTCATCTGCGGAGATCCCTATAAAAATGACGAGACGCCAATTCCCAATTCGACTGGCATATGCAATGACCATCAACAAATCACAGGGTCAATCTGTAAAGTTTGTGGGAATTGACTTGCGCACGCCAGTTTTTAGTCATGGCCAATTATATGTAGCGTTATCTCGATGCACAAGTGCAAATCGTATTACCCTTCTTTCTGATGATTGTTCACTTTCGACAACAAATATTGTGTATCCGGAAGTCCTCCTATAAAGTAATTAGTGTTATTTTCCCTATAAACTACACATTTGACCCCTTTATATCATCTTTTGATAATTTTTTAATTATTCTTAGGATTGGGAGCCAATGGTAAAGCATCAAGAGCGGATAAATACCCGTAGGTTGCTTACATGGAGTTCCCACAACAAGGTACCTCGTCTTTAAAATGTTTCTTCTTTTCATTCATTTTTAAAAATTAGTCTTAACTATTAATATTTCTTATAGGTGGTTGTAAATTGTGCCAATCTTCATATCAAGTACGTCGAGATGGATACGTGGACATTTCGTAGAGTTATTATGAGGATGTTTCATGCGATTCCATGATTGACTATTAGAGGATAATTTTTTGGGATGTCGATCGTTTCGACTTTTTGTAAAGCTTAGGCTTAGAGTTACTATACGCTATTGGATGATTGCTAAGGCTATTTTTGTATAGTCTGCTAAGGCTTTTATTATATATTCTGCTAAAGCTGTCTTTAACCTTACATCATCCATAGCTGTATCTTTGTAAGTATCTCAGATCAATAAATGAACTATTTGGGCTTTGGGTTTGAGTTTGTATGCTTTTGGTTTAAGATGATTTGCTTTTCTCAGTTGTTGGGGTTTTAGAATTGTATTGATTTTTGTTTGGCTTTTACCTTGGTGGTAATTAATGCATTTGACTTTTTGCAGGTTGGTAATTAATGTATTGGTCCCTTTTGCGTGGTTTCAAAATTAATATGCAAATATGACTACAAAAGATGGGAATTTGACATATGATTCATTTACATTTTATCTTATGCATTATCAAGCCCTGTTTTAAGAGTGCTTTCATTATCAGGACCATTGTTCATATTAATTCTTTAGTTTTTTCCTTAGATTTTTAAGCTTATCAATTTGGGCGTTCTATATAGACCCTTATCAATTTGGGCGTTCCGTAGACAACTTATGGGTAAAGCATAACGATGTTAATGGTTAAATAGTAAGTTGTCTTAATTTAAGCGAAAAAGTTGTTAAATTCCCATAGAAACAAAATAAAATATTAAGGCAGGGGTGAGGAATTCTATCCAAAATTTTCCATTCTACTGATGATGTTGTAGAGTCGAAGCCGAACAGTGAGATAGATGAGGATATGAATCCTTCTTTATAGAATATTACATTTTGATATGTTCTTCCAGAAAATGGGGGTATGCTTGACAATCTTTAATTAATTTTCTAACCTTTTGATATGTTCTTCCTTTAACTAACCTTTTATGTTCTATTATAATGTCTTTCACTGAACAGATCCTGTTGGATATGGGGAGGCTTGAATTGCAATTCTTCGTTCTTTCCCCTGAATAAAGAAGCTTAAGTAGATGATTTGTGGTAAATATTTTTTTTTAACTTCTATCTCTTTATTTATTCACATATTTGCTTTTTGCATTTACCGGAAGTAAAATTTTCTATGCAGTGCGGCATCGAACGTTTGAATTGCAAAATACTCTTTTGTGATTTGCCTCTCCACCAACGTTTTTGCCAACACGAAAATGAATCAACCCAAGTCCTACTTTCTATTCAGGTAAATGAAAACTTCTATTTTTCTACGTAACATTTTCAGTTATTCCTTCGGATCATCTATTCTGTTATTCAGTTGGATCAGCTATCCAACTATTCAGCCAGATCAGTTCTGAAAAGTATAATTTCAGTCGGACCAGTTATCCATCTATCCAGCTACTATGTCTTTTATCTTTACCGACTTTAGTCCCAGAAGAAGTTGCAATATGTACCTGTATATACCTAAGATATATGTTGTCTATTCAACTTGAGGATCATGCGCACTGATTTGAGGCTTAGTTATTGCTAACAAGAACTATTTTTAATAGCATAACTATCTTTATTTTGTTGTATTCACACATTTTTGTGTTGTTTTGAACACGTTGAATTCCAACAATTTTAGTTCGATAAAATCTTTGATTTAACTTCAAATTGTGAGCATTTGTGTCTCTATACATTTAAATGCGAGGGTATATGTATGATCATTAATGAGTCGCACCGAATGAGATTCATCCTTGAATTATTGTTAATGACCTCGCTCTCTTTACTGGGGAATGAAACTACATATGAGGTACTGTTTTATACTCAAGTGATGCCTTCCATACATTTGAAAAAAGGTTTAGACGACATGTTTGTAGTAATATTATCTAAAGTAATTTAAATAATTACTCCCATTTTTTTAAAAATTATTTGTATGTGGCGTCAACGCAAAAAAAGCCAACGCAAAACATTTGTGGCATCATTTCATACAGTGTTTGTTTTCATGGATGATATCCCTTAAGCATTTAGACATTTTCCATTTATACGACACTTGGGGTTCACATTGTGTCTTTCAATATTGAATTTGCATGTTTATGATATAAAAGGCTAATTGTCACATTCATTTTGGTAATGATATGAATTCTGAGGCACACCCAGGTGGTCTTGAAAGCCTTTTCGAGGCAGGTTCCTTACAACTGAATTCTACATTCTAACTAGAGCTGAATTAATGAGTTGTTGAAGATGAAAACATAGGGTTAATTCTAAACTGCATCATTTTTTTGTCATTCTCTTTTTTTCTATGCATTTTGGGGGGCCAGAAATACTGTAATTTATAGGTTTTGTTCCCAAGTAAATGTGTTCGTTTTGTTGTTATTTTATTATCTTAACCTTATTAGTTTGTATATAATGTGCAGGTAAGAGCCTACTGACCATGTGCAGAGCTTCCAAATGTTCTACGGTAAGAACCTATTGATTATGCACAGGACTTGAAATTCCAATTTCAAAAATAAGAGTTTTAGACTCCAGCCAAAGACGAGTACAATACACATGTCTTCCTTTTCTTTTCTTTTCAATTTTTTCTCTTTTCTTTTATAATTTTCAATAAGTTTGGGGTATTCTTCATATGGATTTTCTTGGTTATAGATCGGGGTTTTTTAGGATCTCCAACAACTGAGAAGAAGTCAATGCGAGCTATGGTCTTCATTTTGTATTTTTGGGGACTTTGATGTTTAAGGTGGAATAAAGAAGCTATGGCTTGACTATTCGAGCTAAATATTCGAGCTATGGCGCCATCGTGGGCAAAGATTAGTACGTTGTTCCTATTTTGGTATGGCTGGCAGCGAAAGAGGTCGCTGAAATGAAGAGGTAATATTATTATTATGGTCATGCTAATAGGCATGTTCATGTGTTTGTCAGATTCCATTAGAACTGTTATGCACATATGTGGCATATTTCATCATATATGGTTCTTTTATAATTTAATTACATTTGGATATTCAGGGCATATGGACAATGATAGAAGGCCCTCGATTCCGAATTAATGAATGGCAACACACTGCAGTTGCAATTGCTTCACAATTTGTCACGTGAGCACGAAAGGGAGGGGTGTGATGGTGCTATAATGGCTACACGCAGCTCAAGAAGCATGAAAAGTAATGTTTTTCTTTAATTTGAAATTTTAAACTCTTAACAACCCATGCATGAGTATTTTATGATGGCTATCCGTACCTTTTTCAAATCTCTCTTAACCCAATCTCTCCTTCTTTATCAGTCCATTCTCTCTCTACAAAATCGGATAGAAACTCCCACTACAGTGCAACGGTGACTACTAGGAGCTGGTTTCGCCATCCTCTGTTCTTGGATCTAGGTAAATTATTTTTGTGTTTTATGATTGGGATAGTAACTCCCCCTACTTTGCATGAAAAGTAATGTTTTTGTGTTTCTGCTATGGTCCGGAAGATTGAATCGAGTCAAGCAATGTTCATCGGGTGAGGACTCAATGTCAGTTCAAAAGTTTGGGTGCTAAGGCTAAGCCCAGGGCTAGCCGGGTTTCTATTGGACTAATGGACGGTGATGAATGTTGAGCCGACAACGGCTATGGCGATTTCATGTTGGACACTCTCACCTATATGTGGATTCGCTGTGTTCTTAACAGGTATGTCCACATCTATGTTTAACTATTAACTGTTAAAGTATAAAATTCTATACTATTTTTGAGTCCAGCTTGGTTATTTAATTCATTGTTTGGTTTGGTTATTTAACTGTTAACTGTGTTTAACTGTTAAGGTGATGCGGTTTGGTTTGGTTACTGAATTCATTGTTTGGTTTGGCTTGGTTATTGATTCCACATTTGTGTTTAACTGTTAACTATTTTTTAGTGCAGCTAGGTTTATTTAATTTTTTGGTTTGGTTATTTATTTTATACTATTTAAATGTTAACTGACAAGTGAAGATGTATCTATGTTTAACTATTAACGGTTATTGAATTCATTGTTTGGTTTGGTTTTCTTTAGTGCGTACAAACTATAAGTTTATGAATCAATGGGAGGGTGATACATGCCCACAACTCAATGCCTCATTGACTAAACCCGTTGCTTTCACATAACTCGGACATACCATTTCATTTCAATAGTTATACGCCGACATACCTGTTAAAATTATATGCGTGCCTTGCATATTTGGTGTTCGCTTTGCATACTTCTTCAATTCTTATTCAACTATGTACATTAATTACTCCACAAAATCTGTGGCAGCTGCAGCAAATTGTTCTGTCATATATCTATGGCAGCTGTAACAATTATGTTGTTTGAATGTAAATTACTCAGGAACTTCACAGAATAGAGTAGGCCCAATGATCTTCAACTTTGTTTTCTTTTATTTTTTAGAATTAATGGTAGTTGTGCAATATTTAGCATGTTGGCTTTAAGTTTTGGACAATATTCATGTCATGTATTAGCATAATGTTTCCACTAATATTTCTTCCTATTGAATTATTTCCAGTGTAGGTAAGGGATTAAATTAGATATTGAAGCTTGGTGTTGATACCAAAATTAATATGCTGATGTGGACGAATAATATGAAGACACGTGTCAGTCTACGTGGCACAATAGCAACGAGGAAATTCACTTCCCCGACCAACATAAGTTCTATCCGAGCAACGAGGACACCCCGAGGAACTCCAGTACTCCGAGGTACTCTATCGCTCCGAGGAACTATTGATCAACGAGCAACTAAGGCGGTCCGAGCTGCATCTCGGCCATATCATTAATTACCAGATGGGCAACTGTTCAACTATTCATTGAATGTTTATATTCTTGACGCCCACGCTGCATTAAATGTATTACCCTTTCATATGTATTTCATTTAATGTATCGGACCTTTCATGTACAACCTAAGGGCTATAAATACCTTGTATCATCCTCATTCAAGGGGGACCGAAATTTCTTGAAAGAACTTGTAATCAAGAATTCTGCAAATACTCAGCAATAACATAACAGTGGACGTAGGCTTTATTCCCAGCCGAACCACTTTAAAAATCTTTGTCTTATTTATTTATCTGTGATTGAATAATTAGAGCGATCTAGTTTTTTACATCAACAGATTGGCGCCGTCTGTGGGAAACGACTGTTACTATCGTTTTTCATAAAAATCATTTTTTATCAATGGCGGATCATCCAGAATCTAGTAGCCGAAACGCTGGAAACGCTGGAAATCCTCCAAATCCCTCTGCACCACCAGATCTGGCCGAAATTATGATGAATCTGGCTCAAGGACAAACCGCCATGCAAGACACAATGATGCAACTCTTACAAACTCTTCATGGTGGTGCACCTGCACGTTCAGGACAGCAAAGTGGTCAGAGGCAAACTTATCATCTTTCTTCACGATCCAGGCGTACTGAGTCACGCCGCAATGAGGAGTCTGATGATTTCTCTTATCAACCTGGGCAACCTTCGTCAATAAGGGCGACAGATACTGATCAAAATATCACCCTCTCCCCAGAAAGGCCCAGTGTTTTAGAAAGACTGAGTAGGGCGTCTCCTTTCAGTCGATCCCTAGGAGGAATAGGAGTCCACCTAGGACCATGTCAAGGAGTTTTCGACAACCACCAGATCTAAGAGAAGGATCAGCACAATCACGACCAATCATTCGTCAAGATAGATCTCAAGAAGCTACCTCAGAACGATCGATTGCTCGAACCAATAGGCCCGAGGAAGGAAATGAAGCGTGGAAAGGATCTCTCCAACGATTGGAGGATAAATTGGGAGAAATGGCTAAAGAAAAGAACCCCCTACAAAGAACCTTTGTTCGAGGAACACCTTTTGTACAGGCCATTGTGGATTTTCCTACACCATCGAAATTTAAAGGACCTGTGGTAACTCCCAGATATGATGGAAAGACAGATCCTGTTCTTCACATAGAATAGTATCAAGCTGCTGCTGACATCTATGTTGTTCCCGACGAGATGAGATGCAGGGCCTTCTCAGGAACCCTTACTGGATCTGCCCAGATATGGTACAACAATCTTCCTCGGGGTAATATTTCAACTTTCTTTCAATTAGCCGAGTTGTTCATTGGCAATTTTTGTTTTGGGGCGAAGCCGGTAAAGCGAGTAGCACACTTGCTAAGTGTTAGACAAAAATCAGGTGAAAGTACTAGAGATTACACAACTCGTTTTAATAAGGAGAAGTTGGAAGTCATAGATTATGAAGAAAAGACAGCAATCACTGCTTTGATGAGTGGTTTGCTGCCTAATAAGCTATATTACACCTTGGCCAAAGATCCACCTAAAACTATGTCCGAGTTGATGGCGAAAGCAGCCAAAATTATGAATGCCGAGGAGGCTATGGATGCGAAGAAGAATATGGATAAAGAAATTAAAGTGGAGGTCGACAAGTCTAAGAAGAAAGTTCAGAAAGGTAATGGTGGTGACAAGCATTCCAGGAATAATAGGACGACGTGGGAAGTCCTAAAGAAGTACGATAATTATACTCCATTGAAAATGGGTATTAATCATGTTTTGGAAGAAATCAAGAATAACGAGGAAATCAAGTGGCCGGAGAAACTGAGGACAAATCCCGATCTGAGGAATAAGGCCAAATATTGCGAGTTTCACAAAGATCATGGCCATATGACCAAAAATTGCATAGCCCTTCAGAACGAGATTGAAACACTCATCCGAAGAGGCAAGTTGTCAAAGTATGTAGATCGCAGAGGTGAAAGGAAGAATGATGATAGAACTAGAGAGAAATCTAGATCTCCTCGTCGTGTAGAGGATAAAAAGAAGAGGGACCATGAAGATGATCCAGATGATGACCCCGATCTTCCCAAGAAGCCAAGGCAACCTGAACGAGAGGTATTTTCCATACGTTTTGGGTCATTTGATTGTAATGTTATTACAGGAGGAGATGCAGGAGGAGGAGACCTTACTGCAGAAAGAAAAGCTTACCTCGGAGAGGCTCAAGCTTGTTCATATATTCAGCGAATAAATCTGGCCGAGGATGATCGTCCGAGGAAGGTAAACAAAGAGAAGCTAGTGATTGGTTTTTCAAAAAACGACCTGGCAGGTGTTCTTTACCCTCATGATGATCCTTTGGTGATCAAAATGAGGATGAAGGATGTGGTCATTTCAAGGGTGTTAGTAGACAACGGTAGTTCGGCAGACATCATGTACTATTCATGCTTTGATAGCTTGAACTTGAAATTATCTCAATTGGAACCTTATCACAGACCCCTCTGGGTTTTGCTGGCGAGAAAGTTTTTCCACTTGGGACGATCAAGTTGGATATACTCATTGAAACTTGGCCTGCTTGTCGAACAGAAAGAATACGCTTCTTTGTGATGGATAAGAATGTGCAGTCAGCCTACAACATCATCATGGGAAGAGTTGTATTGAAGAAGTTCGAAGCAGTTCCATCTACAGTACATCAGTGTTTGAAATTCCCAACGAATTTTGGAGTTGGAATTGTGAAAGGTGATAAAAAAGTAGCTCGGGAATGCTATTATTCGTCTGCCGAGCAAGAGGAACTTGAAGAATCAAGGAAAAAGACTACCACTTACCAAGTGGAGGAAGGTACAGAAATTGAAACCCTTGATCCCAGAGATGAATCCCAACTTGTAAAAGGACAGGTGGTGGAATCTACAGAAAATGTTATTCTGGACGACGAGCACCCTGAACGAGTGACCCAGATAGGTTCGACGTTGGATGCTTCAATAAAACAAGAGTTGATAATTTTCTTGAGAAGCAGGAAGAAAACTTTTGCTTGGAGTCATGAAGATATGCCGGGAATAGATCCAGACTTCTTATGTCACGAACTCAATGTGAATAAGGAGGTCAAGCCTGTAAAGCAAAGAAGAAGGGTATTTAGTCCTGAGAAGAATCAAGCGATTCAAGAGGAGGTCGACAAGCTCCAGAAAGCTCAATTCATTGAAGATGTGAAGTACCCGGACTGGTTGGCGAATGTGGTGATGGTGAAGAAGAAAAACAACAAATGGAGAATGTGCGTTGATTTCACTGATCTCAACAAAGCATGTCCAAAAGATCATTTTCCATTGCCCAGAATTGACCAACTAGTAGATGCTACCTCGGGGCACGAGCTGCTTAGCTTCATGGATGCTTACTCTGGATACAACCAGATCAAAATGAAACCAGAAGATAGGGAAAGTACTTCTTTTCTTACCCCAAGGGGAACTTATTGTTATAATGTTATGCCTTTTGGTTTGAAAAATGCAGGAGCCACATACCAGCGGCTGATGAACAAGGTTTTTACCGAACAAATCAGTTACAATATGGAAGTCTATGTCGACGACATGCTGACGAAAAGCAAAAAAGCTGCTGATCATTTAGTTGACTTGAGTCAAACTTTTGATCAACTGGATAAATACCAAATGAAGCTTAACCCAATGAAGTGCACCTTTGGAGTACGAGAAGGAATGTTCCTCCGATATATCGTCAATCAGCGAGGTATTGAGGCAAATCCAGATAAGATCAAAGCTCTTCTAGGGCTGCGATCCCCGACGACGAAGAATGAAGTACAGAGTCTTACAGGACGAGTTGCAGCGCTCAACAGATTTGTATCCCGAGCAACTGATAAATGCATACCATTCTTCAAAACACTTAGAAAAACCTTCGAGTGGAATGAGGAGTGTGAAAAAGCCTTTCAAGACTTAAAGAAATACTTGGGAGCACCTCCATTATTGTCCAGACCAATAACAGGAGAGAAGTTGTATTTATACCTAGCAGTATCAGAGAATGCAGTCAGTTCAGCATTGATCAGATTGGAGAATGGAGTCCAGAAACCAATCTATTACACAACTAAAGCTTTCGGAGGTGCAGAAATCAGGTACCCAAAGCTGGAAAAATTGGCATTGGCATTAATTGAAGCAAGTAGAAGAATGAGGCCGTATTTCCAGGCCCATACCATCATCGTTTATACCGATATGCCATTGAGACAAGCCCTTCATAAGCCAGAAAAGTCAGGAAGACTGATGTACTGGGCAGAAGAACTTGGTGAATATGATATTGTGTATGAGCCCGGATCATCGTTGAAAGGGCAGGCTGTAGCAGAGTTTAAATATCTTGATGACCCCGAGGAACAAAAACTGCTCGATGACCAACCTGTGGATGTTACAGGATCAACAGACATAAGTCCAGACCAACCCCGGTTGGTAAAAGGGCTTGTGGATGTAGAAAGATCATCGGACCAGCTCCGGTTGGATAAAAAATGAAAAGAGACAGTCAACGAGGAACGAAAAGTGTCAGGGGAGGATGAAGAGAAGCAAAAAATATTTCACCGAGGAAATCTATCAGATAAGAAATTTGAAGACGGGTTGCCCATATGGAGATTATATGTAGATGGATCATCTTGCACAGCAGGTTGTGGGGTAGGAATTGTTTTGAATACCCCAGACAAGATTGATATGGAATATGCTTTACGATTCCAATTCAAAGCCTCCAATAATGAGGCTGAATATGAGGCCATGATAGCAGGTCTTAATTTATCAAAAATTATGGAAGCGCAACAAGTGATGGTATTCAGTGATTCTCAATTGATTGTGAATCAGATGATGGGAACGTATGCAGTTAAAGGAGAATGAATGATCAAGTATCATGCCAAGGTAATGGAG
Organism: Sambucus nigra; assembly: GCA_949130495.1. Taxonomy (NCBI): domain Eukaryota; kingdom Viridiplantae; phylum Streptophyta; class Magnoliopsida; order Dipsacales; family Adoxaceae; genus Sambucus; species Sambucus nigra. Next base: position 3,252,153 of record CASBWL010000485.1, read on the forward strand.
TTACTGGTAGAATTTGATGCAATACAATTGATCAGGATACCCAGAATAGAAAATTCACAAGCAGACGCATTAGCCCGACTAGCATCAGCTACTCGTACCGAGCTACGAAGAACAATACCGATTGAAATAGTGGAAAGTCGGAGCATAGATGAAGACTTGATGATGAATGTTATTGCCCTTAATTTAGGATCATCTTGGATGGATCCCATCAGGGTATATATTGAAGAGGGAGGATTGCCGGAAGACAAGCTCGCTGCCAAGAAATTGAAGTATAAAGCTGCTCAGTATGTGCTAACTAATGGTATTTTGTATAGACGAGGAATTATGGCAGGTTTGCAAAGATGTGTACATCCCTCCGAAGTGAAGGAATTGATTGAAGAGATACATGAAGGGTCTTGTGGAGCTCATGTAGCAGGTCGAATACTTTTGCAAAGGGTAATCACTCAAGGATACTACTGGCCGACGATGAGAGCTGATTGTATAGCCTATGCTAGGAAATGCGACAAGTGCCAACGTTTTTCCTCTATCCGACGAACTCCACAAGCATTACTGACACCGATAACTTCCCCTTGGCCATTTGCCATGTGGGGAATTGATTTGGTTGGACCACTGCCGACCACCCGAGGAAGATTCAAGTACCTCGTCATTGCAGTGGACTATTTTACTAAGTGGGTGGAAGCTGAGCCGCTTATCGATATGACGTAAGAGAAGGTATACCAGTTTGTTTAGAAGAATATCATCTGTCGATATGGTCTCCCTCATGCCTTTATCACAGATCATGGAACACAATTTGACAAAGAGGAGTTTGCTGCCTATTGTCAACAATCAAACATACTGAAGACCCATTCAGCACCAGGACATCCTCAAAGCAATGGGCAGACTGAGGTAACGAACATAACGCTATTAAATAGTTTGAAGAAAAGGCTAAGTGAAGCTAAAGCTAACTGGATTAATGAGCTGCAATGAGTATTGTGGGCTTACCGAACAACTCCCCGAGCAGCGACTGGAGAATCACCATACATGCTGGCATTTGGAAGTGAAGCTGTAATACCTGCCGAGTTGGGCCTACCCACACACAGGGTGTTCAATTTCAATTCTCCGATCAGCGATTTGATGAGAAGACTGGACTTGGATATGCTAGAAGAAGTCAGAGAAGAGGCAGCCATTAGGAATGCTGCTTATCAACAACGAACAGCTTTGTTCTACAACAAAAGGGTGAAGAAATGCGATCTAAAGGAAGGAGATTATGTGCTGAAGAAGGTCATTCAGAAGCACAATAAATTAGAAGCAAACTGGCATGGACCTTACCGAGTTACAGAGGTTGTTCGACCAGGAACTTACAGAATAGCAACTCTAGAGGGAGAAGAATTTAAGAATGCATGGAATGCTGAACACCTGCGCAAGTATTATCAGTAATGTAAAATGTAAAGCATTTCCTTCATTATGAATAAAACGAGGATGTTTCGCCATTTTCTTTCTGATTGAATGTTTTTCGGGGAATACCAGTGTAATATACACTACGCACAAAAAATACTCCTTTGGTTAGGAGACGACACTAGTGTGACCAACTACGGTTGGTAAGATATCTAGTGGACAGCTCGTATGAGCCAAAAAAAAAATACTCCTTTGGTTAGGAGACGACACTAGTGTGACCAACTACGGTTGGTAAGATATCTAGTGGACAGCTCGTATGAGCCAAAAAAAACTCCTTCGGTTAGGAGACGACACTAGTGTGACCAACTACGGTTGGTAAGATATCTAGTGGACAGCTCATATGAGCCAAAAAATACTCCTTTGGTTAGGAGGCGACACTAGTGTGACCAACTACGGTTGGTAAGATATCTAGTGGACAGCTCAAAAGAGCCAAAAAGTTCGAAAGAACCACTACTACTCCTTTGGCTAAAAGGTGTACACCAGCATGATCAATTACGGTTGGTAAGATAAAAATATACTCTCACGTTACAACTTATGTTGGTCGGGAGGTAAGATTATTACAAAAAGTTCTTTAAAGAACAAAATATTCCAAAATACACCAGGTATAGTTGGTCGGGGATAAAAACCCACTAACTGTAGTTGGTCGACGAGGACAAATTATTGACCTTAGTTGGTCGGACACATTTTATGAAAATATTTGAAATTGAACCAAGTATGGCTGATCGGGGATAAAAACCCATCAACTGTAGTTGGTCGATAAACATTTATCCACCTTGGTTGGTTGGAAACAGTTTGAACAATTTATACTCATTACTTTATTATTAAGTGATTGAACAACCTTGATACTTGTAAATTTTTATTACTAAGATGATCGATGAACAGCACAACATTGTTATCTTTTTAACAGATACATATGCACAAATATAAAGGTGTTTGATAAATACAAGTCAATAGCAATTCAGATTTGCAAACAAAAAATGAAAATCTTTCATTAAAATTCAAAATAAATTACAGGATACAGGAATGTGCTAACTATTACATTGATATTCCTATTCTATTGGTTTTTTGCCCTCTGCTTTTGAAACAGGTTCCTCGCCAGCAGGAGGATCTTCTAGGCAAAGAGGAGAATTAATAAAATTCAAATCCCTCAGCATTCTAACATTCATTATTGAAGGAGTATCCAAAAGATGTTCTGGGCGAGATAATTCAGTCTGAGAATGAAGACTATAGTCGCCGAGATATTTTGAAATTAAACACCGAGGAATAGAACGGGCTGGGATCCATTCCATATCCAATTTGAAAGGTGGCACAGGTAAGTCTAACAACCCTGGAGCATGATAATCCCATAAAAAATGCCCTTGTTCCAATTTTAATACACCCAGGGCGTTCAATCATCCCTGCTTATAACCTTCATTATTGGCGCATTCAATACGAGCATCTAAATGAACAAAGGCTTCATTGTATCCTGCCATCCAGAATTCTCTGGGTTGTTTATGGAATTGGAAGGTTAATCTATCCAATTGTTCATGAAGATTCTTGGCAAAAAGATCTTTTGTATGCAGAGCAGACTTCGTTGCAGTAAGTTGATCTTCCAAGGTTAGATTTTTCTTGGATAATTCAGATAAAGCTCGATCTTTGGCGTTTAATTGAAATGCTTGAGTTTCTAAAGTAGACTGGGTACGAGATTCTTCAACATTGCGGCTAAGAACTCTTGATCGGCTTCGAGAAGCGACTGGAGAACTTTGCTCCTCGACAATTCTTCCTCGCCCCCGAGAACCTCTTCCTCGTCCCCGAGTAGTCCCAGAAATAGCAGATCTTCTTAAGTCATCTAGTTCTTTCCTTAATTTGGCGTTTTTGACTTCCAAGAACGAGAAACCCTCATCAGTAACTGGTACTAAAGCAGTGGATGCTGACGCTGCAGATTCATACTGAGCCAACTTTTTCTGCAAATTGTTGTTCTCCTGTTCCAGCAGCTCAGCAATCTGCCTGCAAGCCTCAACTTCACCCTTTAAAGTTCTTTCCCTAATATCATATCCAACAAGGATCTTTTTATGGCCTGATTCAGAAGAAAGTTGTTGATATCTATTTTCATAATCCTTGTGCAACGAAGCCATTGAGGCATTGTGTTGATTTTGAAGATCATCTATAGAACCATGAAGTTCCTCAATCAATTCGTAGTATGCCACATTATTGGCCACAAATCTATCAAGTAAATCCTTCAGGTACCGGTAAGCCTCAACTGCTTGTTCTGAGGCATCGTGACCAAGGATGTCGACAATCTCTGATACACTTAGGTCTGTATGACCAGCTTTATAATATCCATTGCATTGTCGCATCAACTCAGTATCAGGAGCAGATATCAATTCCATTCTGGCCAAAAACTAATAAAGAAGAGAAAAGCAGGAGTTAATAAACAAAAGCAGACAGAGTATCAATAATGAAGAGGAATGAAGATGTATTTTATTAGATCATCAAAAGGTTACATTGTTCGATTACAAGTAATGAAATATAGAAATGATACCGAACAACTTCACACCTTTTCCTTATCTCCCAAGACTTTCTCGGGAGGCTGGGACGAGGAGCTCGGTTGCTCGGTAGTAACTGCGGCTTGATCAGCAGGAATCTTCTCAGAAGGAGGAAGCATGGAAGAAATATCCTCGGTGGCAGAGGATAAAGATACAGGGACTTGATCACCTATAGCCATAGAAGATTCATCAGAGGCAGGCTCATCTTCTTCTTCCTCCACAATTGCTGGAGGAGGACCAGGGAGGTGTAGTTGGAATAGCTCAGAGTCGTCATTAATCTTCAACTCTTGCAGAGCAGCTACCCAGCCATCATGGAAGTATTTCAACTTCCCATATTGAACTTGGGATGTCATTGCAACAATTCTTTTATCCCATCCTTTCTCCCAGCCAGCGCTGAAGGATTTTTTAACGGCAACTTTTCTTCTCAATTTCTCCGAGGAAAGTTTTGCATCCAGTTCTTCCTTTTGGACCTTGATGTCTCGCAGGGTAGATAATTCTACCTCTGCCTTTTTCATCTTGTCGTCGCATTTTTTATGCTCAACCTCTAAGCCTTTCAATTTGTCCTCCAAATTCTTGGAGGTTTCAGCTATCTTCACCTTCTCAGCTTCAGCCACAGCCAATTTTTTCTCCCAAACAGTTTTTTCCTCAACATACTGTTGACGAGATTCGTTCAGGGATTGGGTCAAACCCAGTAAAGCGTCCTCTACACCTGACGAGGAGCTTGAAGATTTAATAGCTTCATCCTTCTTCACGATATTATTAATACAGTTCACCAGCTGAAAAATGAGAAAAACAGTAAGTCAATACAAAAATGCAAGCATTCAGAGAAAGAAAGAAATTCAGAAGTATGAGAAGTTTACTGAAGAAAGATGACGAGCAGCTAGGGATGTCAGTGTATCGCTAGGAATTTTTTCATCAATTCCATGGATCTCGGGTATAACTGAGCTCATTGAAGAGCTCAGAAGAATGATGTTTGGAACACCAATACCACCAGCAGGTAAAGAGGAAGCAGTTCCAGCCAGATTGACTGAGGATGATTTCCTCAGTCTCCTCAATGGGAGTTCAGCACTTTCAACCAAAGAAGTCTTGGTCGGAGAGATCGTAATTACTTCCACAGGAGCATTTTTCTTACTCGGGGCCACTGGGGGCTTCTCGGCAGCTTTTGAAGGCGCAATATCCACCTTCTTAGTCCCTTCTGGGACATCAGTCTTACTCTTCTTGGCCCCAACAGCAGAAGAAGTTTCATCAAATAGAGAAGGAGGAACTCTTTTCTTGCCCATTATCTGACTTAAAGGAAGATGAGAATCTGAAGAAGAGTCCTCTGTAGTTGAAGCTGGCTCAACAGGGCGAGCAGTATAAGAAGTTGTATAACTCTTATACTGCAGCAAATATGATGCAGACCTTATGTGCTCGTCTGCAACGTTCTTATGCAAACCCCAGATAAGTTTCAGATGCTTGATATTAACTTCTGAATCTTTAGGAGTTTTTCTTTTGCTATCAACTGCAAATAAATATATAATGAGATATCAGTCATACATTTTGTCAAACATGATAAAAGCATAATTTCATAAATAAAATAAAATGAAAAATAAACCTATCCCATTGCCATATGGGGGGCATCTGGGACCGTTGTATACGTCATCTCCAGCTAAAGGGGCATGTTGCCAATTTTTAATAATCACCCCATGTTCAAAATAATCTCTATTTGAATCAGGGAGGTTAACTACAAGAGCCCTATTCAGAAACCTAGTTTTTAAGTAATAAATATTATCTAAAGTTGCCCACTTATAGCAGTACATAATTTCAGGGATCCCTATACGAGTCCCATGAGTAAGATTTAATTTGTACACCCCATTAATTATACTCCATGAATTGGGGGCTATTCTTGCAGGGACAAGATCAAAATATTGACAAAATTCGAGACTCAATGGGTTCGGTGGAAAGGAAAAACCACATTCAGCAATAAAAAGACTGGGGAACCAATGTCCCTCAGCCAAATGAAAGTAATCTTGAGTTCCAGAAAACTCTTCCAAAATTACCCAAGATGGGATGGAAAAATCAGAGCGGAATTTTTCAACAGATTCAATAACATAAACCATGGTGAGTAAAAGAAGAAGGAAGAAAAAGCTTACAGGAAGAAAGTAGAGATGTCAACAACGAACGAAAACAAAGACGAACGCACAAGACTGAAAGAGAGAATAGAAAGCTTGAATGCAGAAAATTGGGAAAAGTAGAAGACGGTATGGTTACCTAAGAAGTTTAAATACTTTGCATTGGGAAGTGGCGAAAGAAATGATTACCAAAAAGAAACTACTGAACTTCCGGCGGCTAAAAGGACAAAAACTGCACGGAGAACGAAGCACTTATAAAAATTCAAAAAAAAGGCGGAAGCTACGAAATGAAAAGGAAATTTGAATACAATGTTCCTGAAACCCAGGAAGGTCATTTAATATTGTCATACACCAAGAAAGAATGTTCCATACTCCTCAAAATTCGAAATATGAAACATTGGGGGCTTCTGTTGATACCAAAATTAATATGCTGATGTGGACGAATAATATGAAGACACGTGTCAGTCTACGTGGCACAATAGCAACGAGGAAATTCACTTCCCCGACCAACATAAGTTCTATCCGAGCAACGAGGACACCCCGAGGAACTCCAGTACTCCGAGGTACTCTATCGCTCCGAGGAACTATTGATCAACGAGCAACTAAGGCGGTCCGAGCTGCATCTCGGCCGTATCATTAATTACCAGATGGGCAACTGTTCAACTATTCATTGAATGTTTATATTCTTGACGCCCACGCTGCATTAAATGTATTACCCTTTCATATGTATTTCATTTAATGTATCGGACCTTTCATGTACAGCCTAAGGGCTATAAATACCTTGTATCATCCTCATTCAAGGGGGACCGAAATTTCTTGAAAGAACTTGTAATCAAGAATTCTGCAAATACTCAGCAATAACATAACAGTGGACGTAGGCTTTATTTCTAGCCGAACCACTTTAAAAATCTTTGTCTTATTTATTTATCTGTGATTGAATAATTAGAGCGATCTAGTTTTTTACATCAACACTTGGTATTGGTAATTGTCCCTCAAATTAATCAAATGTATCTCATCTACAATAGTTAAATATTCATTTGTCCTTTTCTTTTACAATTTTTGGTGCAACAGGAGTTTGCATATGTTGGTTCATATTTGAATAAAATTACAAGAATAATTTGAGGAACATCCCGAAAATAATGTTCCATTGACAAGAATAAAATTAGAATAAGCATGAGGAATTAAAAGCATGAGGTATACCTTACGTCTTTTTGTTGAGATATACCTTACAAGAATAAAATTATGTAAATATGTAATTATATTTCATTTGTTCATTTCAGAATTATTTTTCTTGGATGTGAAGGTATGGGTCTCCGCTTTGGAATAAAAAAATAGGAGGGTGAGGCAAGCATGGGTGAGGAAAGAAAAGGCAGTATGTCGTATGTTTCGACAAATCAAAGTTCTACTACTCTCTAAATGCATCTATACAAGAAGGTAAATTTGTCCTCTTAGGAGTTATGCATTTGAGATTTTACATTTTGTCTTGATTTTTCTTTAATAGTTGAATATTAAACTTATTCTCTCTCTCTCTCTCTCTCTCTCTCTCTCTCTCTCTCTCTCTCTCTCTAGATGTTCCCTTTTACATTAGGCTGGATATCAAACTTTTCTTTTTTGATCGTTGGTCCCCATTCACGTTGCTATTAACTTTTTTTTGACATCTAAACAAATAGTGACATCTAGTGTTTGTAAGACTAATTGACGTTATGTGTTTGTGTATACTGTATTTAAATTTTAATTGTCCAATCTTTTGGTTTTGTAGGACTTGGTTTCCAGGATGATGTGACGGAGCACTGACGATTTAGTGGTATGGGGAGCATCGACATATATCGTATTTTGTTTAATCGATGGACCCATAAAGGCGATACATAACAGACTGAATATTTATTTTTTACTGATAAATTGTCTCTTTGAATATTGTTGTTGGGTTATTTTTTATTTCTTAAATAGGATGGTTAGTTCTATAAATAGAGGAAACTCTGGCCAATTTTTTTTAAATTGTTTACGATTATTTCTGTTATATAATAAATATTTTCGACTTAAGTATTGGTGTTATTGTCATGAATTGAGTTGAATTGATGATTTTGTTTATACGATGTTTTAATTATATACAACCTAACACTTTGTTTTGTTGGGGGAACGAAATTATTTCCGTTTCGTAATTACGTACTTAGAATTTTTGTCATTTTGCGATTACGTTCTTTTTAAAAATGTTCGTCGTGCCTTCAGGCACCGGCATACCCTAGTATATATATATATATGGGTTTAGAGTAGTATTATCTGGGTTTCATTTATTACCCCCTGTGTGGTTGCTGAGAAAGTTGGGTAGATTCTAAGTTCTTGATTTCTTTATCTGGGTCCTATTGGGTGAATGTCTGTTTCTTGTAATTCATTTGTTTGATTGCTGTGAAAGTTGGGTAGATTCTTAAATCTTGATTTTTGAGCTGGGTTTTATTGGGTGAATGATTTCATTATTGAGTTGGGTTTTGAGTAGTTTTATCTGGGTTTCTTCTATTAACTTGTTTGGTTGCTGAGAAAGTTGGGTAGATTCTTTTTTCTTGATTTCTTTATGTGGGTTTTATTGGATGAGTATTTCAGAATTGGGGTTTTGGGTAGTTTTATTTGGGTTTCTTCTATTACACCCCTGTTTGGTTGCAGAGAAAGTTTGTATGATCTTAAATCTTATTTCTTTAGTTGGGTTTTATTGGGTGATTGTTTTCATAATTGAGTTGGATTTTGAGTAGTTTTATCTGGGTTTCTTATATTTCCTCTTTTTGGTTTCTTGGTTGCTGAGAGAGTTGGGGCACTCTTTTGAATCTTTGTTTCTTTAGCTGGGTTTTATTGGGTGAATGTTTTCAGTGGGTTTTGGGTAGTTTTATCTGGCTTTGTTGTATTCCATGTGTTTAGGTTCTGAGAAAGTTGGGGCATTCTATGTAATCTTGTTTATTTGGGCATTGTTCTTGTTTTGGGTTTTATTGGGTATATATTCTAAGAGGTGGGAATTTTAAAAACGACATGAAAACATGACACATAATGACACAGATTGACACGAAATTAGCCTAATATTGGCACGAAATTGTGTTCGTGTCAAAATTATAAGTCGTGTTAATCGTGTTATCTTTTCTTGTCTTCCCAATCATATTTTTAGTCGGGTTATCCTGTTTTTATTTGATTAAGCATTAAATTTAAGAAACCGTTTTAGTCGTGTCGTGTTCCATATGGGCCGTGTTCGTAAAAAAGAAAGCATGAAGTCGTCTTTATCGTGTCTGTGTCCAAAAAACCGTTGTCGTGTCGTGTCAGTTTAAAATCTGACCCCAAAACACGAATTGCAACCCCTAATTCGTTAATCTTGATTTATTTAGCTGGGAATGTTTTCACAATTGAGTTGAGTTGGGTTTTATTACTGACAAAGTTGGGGTCACTCTCTTGATTGTTGAGTTGGGAATGTTTTCATAATTGAGTTAGGTTTGGTTGCAAAGTTGGGAGAATTTGGAGTTCATTGTGAGCAGTTTTCTTATTCTTCTATCTTGATTTCTCTGTTAGGATTTTTCATTCATTCTTTATTTCTCTGTTTGGCTTATTAAATGTGTATATGTATTGAAGTTTAAGGTTTAGCAGAAGATCATTATGGTTCTTTTGTTTCTCAAATTTGATCTCTCTTGAACTATGGTTTCTTTAGTTGGGTTTTACATAGTTTCTTCTGGGGTTGTTCTGTTACACCTGTTTGGTTACCGGGATAGTTGGTACAATGAAATGCAATTGAATATTTAGTTCATGCCACAGTTGTGACGGATTTTAGTAGAATTGAAATGGAAAATAAATAAGAATTGGAAAGAATTGGAAAGAATTGAAAAAGAAATTGAAAAGAGAATTAACTTGCTTGTATTAGCTTGTTAATTACGATTACAATGCTATGTCTTTCAATCCTGTTACAGATCAATGAATGAGATTGATTCTCTAACTAACTAGCTGACTAACAAACAACTACTAACAATCACAATCAACACAACTCTTATAACTGTTTTTGTTATCCAGCTCATCATTTCCCTCCACCTAAATGCTATTTGAATTCCACACGTGACAACTATCCACCCCTTCAAACTTTGCTAATACTTTGAAAGGACCAAAGTATCTTACAGCCAACTTCAAGTTCCTCTGTAGTGCCACTGAAGATTGTCGATACGATTTTAAAGTTAGGTAAGCCATATCTCCTACTTTGAAGTCCCTGATGCTTCAAACTTGTTTTGAAGCGAGGTCAATCAACCAATATTTTAACCCTTCTGTAAGTTGCCTCTAATCCCACAACAGATTCATCGAGTGTCTTGAGAATATGCATTCTCAGATCTCCTCGACTTCCTATCCAAATTTTTCCCTTTATCCTCAGTATACCCTTTTTGTAAGAGTACTCGGAAGTATTATGTGAGAGCAAAGCTTGTGTGATCAGCTCTTGACATTTCACATCATTTGTATAATTATCCACAACTTCCATAAGCCTAGTAGGAGTTACCTTTGATATAACAGTCAATGATCCTCAATCTTCATATTGTCTAGATAAAGCATCGGGCGTCACATTCTGTTTAGATCAAGCATTTTAGTGAGCCATTTATGCTACAACAGGGTAGTTATTCTTTGGTTCATGAAGTATCTCAAGCATTGATGATCAGTGAGAATTACCAAATGAGTGCCTTGCAAATACTCTCTCCATTTTTGTGACAATAAGGATGATTGCCAACAGTTCTTTTTCATAATTGATGACCCCGAATTTCTAGCACCCAAAGATTTACTTAAGAAAGCTATAGGTCTGTTGTTCCGCATAAGCACAACTCCAATAGCTGATGAATAAACATCAATTTCTACAATGAGTGATTGAGAAAAATCGAGAATTTGCAAGACTGTGGCAGTACTCATTGCATGCTTAAGATTATTAAAAGCCTTTTCATAACCAAGATTCCTCTGAAACCCATCTTTCTTCAACAACTCAATTAATGGTTTGCTGATAGTCCCATAGTTTTTGACAAACTGTCTATAGAACCCGTAAGGCCCAAAAATCCTCTTAAAGCCTTGACAGCTCTTGGTCTAGGCCACTCCACCATTGCTTTTACTTTGCTAGCTTTAGTAGACAGTCCTTGGCTAGAAATGAGATTACCCAAATATTTAATTCGTTTTTGAGCAAAAGCACATTTTAATAATTTTGTATACAACTTTTTTTTTCCTCCAGAGTTCCAATACTTATTGTAAATGATGTTTATGAACTTATAATATGGGATTGTAGATGAGAATATCATCAAAGAAAACTAATACAAATTTTCTTAAAAATTCATTCATCAATGGCTAAAAAGTGGCTGCTGCATTTGTTAAGCCGAAAGGCATAATTTGAATTCAAAATGCCCACTGTGTGTTTTATAAGTTGTCTTGTAAACGTCAATTTCTTCCATCATCATCTGATGGTATCCAGCTTGTAAATCCAATTTGGAAAACATTTTTGCCCCATGCAATTAATCCTATTGCTCCTCTATTATAGGAATAGGAAATTTATCTTTGACAGTAAGATCATTTATCTTTGAGTATAATTCTTGAATCAAGCACCTCCTGAACTTGTGACCTTTGATTTGTAGGTTCCACCCCAAGTTTGAGAGGAATTTAATGGTCATGAGATCTCCTTAGTGGTAAACCCTTAGGTTTATAAAACACATCTTTGAATGATTCTAGGACTGTTGTTATGATTGGTGGTATTTCTTCCTTGATTTCGGTGGCACATTAATCAAAAACCATTTCTGCATAAACACCTTAGTGAACTTCTAAAGCAGTTTCATAATTTACTGCCCAAACATGGGTTGTAATTTGGCCTCTTTGTTTTCCTCTTTAAGCACTATTTTGCTTCCCTCCTTTTTGAATACCACCTGATGTTCATTGAAATCAAATGTGACTGGACTGAATTGCTTCATCCAATCAACTCCAAACACCATGTCACATCCTCCTAATTATAACACTTTGAGATCTGCCTCAAATTCTTTCCTCTCCATCTTCCCTTTGAATTGAGGGCACCCCTCATAGATTATCATTTTATTGCCATCAGCAATAGTTAATAGTAGTTGACTGACTTAATTTTATTTCCACTGGCGTATGCAGCCTCCATATTTACAATACTGTGAGTGATTCTTGTATATATTAGAATGCTTAAGGGTTTCTTCCTTACAAGACCCTTATTTCTAATAGTATTATGAGCCACCTGCCCATACAAAGCATGCACAAAAATTTCCATCTCTCCTTTCTCCACATTCTCCTCATTATATTTTACTACTTCAATATTGTCCTCCACATCACATTCTTCTGCTGCAAATACATATAAGCTCCTAGAACTGCATTTGTGACGAGGTTTATAAACCTCATCACAATGATAACACAATCCCACGGCTCTCCTATTTTCCATTTCATTTTCTGTTATTGTTTTAACTAGAATCATGGGAGAGTTATTTTTACTGAATTTTTGGTTATCAATGGTGGAAATATGTTTAGTTTGAGAGGTTAAAGGAGTATTGTTAGATGATTTTTGTTGGTAGAATTAAGTGGATGGGGGTCTAGTGCTAGGATTAAATGATTGAAATTTAGATTGCTGGGATTCGAGATTATTTTCTTGTTTTCTGGATAATGAAATTGCATGGTCTAGGGTTTTAGGGTCAAACAACTCTACTTGATTCTTAATTTGTGCAGTTAAACCACTAACAAAACTAGAAACAAAATAGTGTTCAGTTAAGCATTTTGTGTTACCCATCATGGCAGAGTTCAATTCCTTGAATCTTGATTGACAATCCTCCACTGTGGTTTCTTATTGCAACTTGTTAAATTCCGCAATCACATCTATTTGTTTCAAATCTTCAAACCTTGCATAATGTCCACCAAAAATTCCAAATGTTTTGCTTTCCTTTTTGAAAATCTTGAAACCATACATTAGCTTTCGTATCCAAATATAGGGATGTGTACCACACTTTTGTCTCCTCTTTCATGTGATTAAAATGGGAAAAAAAATTATTACACTTTCTAACCCATGTTCGTAGATTGTTGCTGAGGAAAATCAATCTAGGGTAAATGAAATTGATGATCCCCATTTGATCCATTCCATTTTCCCCTTTGCTTATCAAACCCCTTGTTGCTTCTATTATTTCCACTTCTTCTGAATGCCTAGAAGGATGTTTTTCCATGGCTTCCTTATCATTATTTATTATGCTAATTGTTAGCTCTTTCACTTATGTTTGCATATCCTTCATATTGCCATCCATACATTCTAAGAAATAATCAAACTAAATTGGATTCGACATTGGCTAGTCTCTCATTCGTGTTTGATTGGGGAGACGCCATGTATGAAATCCTGGCTTCTTGCTCCTTGAATCCCATCTCCAGTGCTTTGTAACGGGTTGAGTCAGCCATTATTGGAAGTTGTGTTCCCAAGCAAGGCTACTCTGATATCAATTTGTCACAGTTGTGACAGATTTTAAAAGAATTGAAATGGAAAAGAAATAAGAAATGGAAAAGAAATTGAAAAGAGAATTAACTTATTTGTATTAGCTTGAAAATTACGATTACAATGCTATGTCTTTTATACAGAGAAGTCTACAATTCTGTTTCAGATCAATGAATCTGATTTAATCTCTAATTAACTAGCTAACTAACAAACAACTACTAATAATTACAATCAACACAACTGTTATAAATGTTTATGTTATCCAACTCATCATTTCACTCCACTTAATTGCTATGTTGGAGATCTCAAGATCTAGGTTGAGTTCTTACCTGGTTTTGTTAGTGTATTGGTTGGAGGATCTTATTGTTGTTGAGTTTTCAGGGCTTGACTGTTGGGTTTCTTCTTTGTTCTATGTTAAGTGTCTTTGAGCTCACTCGCCTTCTCCATATTTGAGATCTGCACATGTGATTTAAAGTGTTTTGTTACTCTATCTGATGGTTGTGTTTATAATTTGATCATCTGGTTCTGCTATTCTTAGCTGAGATGAGAATGGTTATGTTTTTTGTGGAGATTATTCGGAGATGGTTTATCTTTTCGATCTTTCATTGTCTGAAGACCTTGGTAGCTGATGTGTTTGGAAGATGTTGGATTATTCGAGATGGATTTTTGGTTTGATTATTTTGATTGTGGAGGACGAGAGAGAATGTTGTAGTTAGGGTTCTATTTCAATAGGTCTTTCTTTCCTTTATATAGGTTATTTTTGTTGTCTCGCTGTTTTTTTGGCTTATTAGGCCTGTAGATTTGGGTTGGGTCTCTAGCTTATTCCTGATTCATTTTGTGGGCTGTTGTGTGGGCCTTTGTTTGGGATTTTTGACATTCGTACTTCATGTTAAAGTTTTGGTGTATAATATTTATAATATTTAACATCTTGTTTGCAAATTGTTTTTATGGTTCATTTGTTTATTCATGAATCCGTCTGTTTTTTTTTTTTGTTGAATCTTGATTTCTTTAGCTGTTTTTTGTGTACTTAGACCTGTTCTGAATTTTTCAAGTGAATGTTTTTATAATAAAATTTATTTTGCATAGTTTCGTCCAGGTTTCTTCTATTACTACTGTTTGGTTGTTGAGAAAGTTGGGGCAATGTGATGTAATTGAATTTCTAGTTCATTATGAATAGATTTCATCTTTTCTATTCATTTCCTTGGTTTGATTTTGTATTCATTTTTCATTTTATATTGTTGGTTAGATATTTGTAGAATTGTTTGTTGTGTAACCTAAGGTTACTTTCCCCAGCACCTCATTAGATTGACTTATCCGAGAGTTTCCTAAAATTTTCTTTCAGCTGTCACTTTATTGCCTCCTTGATTCTTGGTAATTTGTGTTTTATTATCTTTTTTAAAAATGCCTCTGTGTGTGTTTGGGTGGGTGGGTGGGTTGGGGGTGGGGGTGGGTTTGGTTGTTCTCCTTGGATGTGATATAATGCCTTTGGTGAATTTTTGAGAATCTTTTGCTTTTAATCATCTTTCGTTTTGATTGCCGAAAAATTAAAAAAATTGTTTTTGCATTATGGTATTTATAGTTTGAGACATGCAAAACACTAGATAAAAAGTTAGTAATGTTATTTATATATGTTGAATCAAATTTAATGTATGAAATTCATATACCTTTGTAAAATCCTAATTGGTAAAGAAAAAACCAAGTTTTTGGTGTTATCAAATGGACACTTAGTGAGGCAATTAATCTCTTACTCTCTTTCATTTCCTTCATTATTTTGGTAACACAATGAAGCCAATATTGTTTAGTTGAACTGGGTATGTAAAACTGATGCAGGAGCATAGGGATATACTTGTCTTTTGCCTTTATTTTTTATTTTTCCCTTTTTTTTAGCCTCTTAGTATAAATAGCTATTGAGGCCCTTATTGTATCACTTTTGCCCATTTGAGATTAAGAGACTAGAGAGAGATAATAGAACTCCCTTCATTTTCATGTTGTTGTTGTCGTCTAGTTAATTTCTTTTCTTTTACGCTTCCGCACTCGTATTCACATCAATTGATATCAGAGCGAGATTTGTTCTTGGGTCGATAATGGTTATTGAAGATTGGGACTTAAATTGAATCCATCCGGATGAATGTCGACCAAACCCTAGTTCCCTAACCAAAACCCCAAGAAACTCCCATGGTTGTCCCTAACCAACATAAACCCGCCGGAAATCACCTTGAAAACCCTAGCCGACCTTCCCCCTCGGCAGACGACCAACCCAAGAACCCCAAACCCCTGATCGCCCAGCCCTGAACGTCAGAAACTGCCTAGACACACTCCTGTTGCTACCGCCCCCCTCGGACAGCAGTGGTTTAGTCAAGAAATGGGGTCGTTGGCCCCCACGGTGGCCCAAGAACATTCGCCAGACTATTCCGGAACCCTAGGGGCTGCTACAGGAGTACATGGTAAAAAAAAATCTGCTGATCCACATCCAATGACATAAAAAAACTCCCTAAAATTAGCCATAACCCCAATTAAATGCTCCAATTCAGAAATTGACTCAAAAAATGATCCCAATTCAAACCCTAGCTAATTTTCCCAATCCAAATTCAACCCCAAACCATTATCTCCTACATCTTCTAAAAACTCTAATCCCGTATACAAGGGGTACTCTTCTTTGAACATCCTACCCATCCCACTCAATGTACTCTTAACCACTGCACAACCCATTTGCCGTCAACGCGACTCTTTTTTCCATTCTCAAGCAAGGCTCGCCGACGTCTCTACTGCCTATACTCATACCGTTGTGATTACGACCACGGTGGATACTCATTTGCCCCCTCCTAGAGATGATACATCGATTCGAATGAGCATTTTTTTTACTTGTTGCACCGCGAAGGGTAGATTATGCACGACAATCATAGACGGAGAAGCCAGTGATAACTTGATTGCGCAAGAGATGGTAGATAAACTTAGGCTTCCCACGGAGTCAATAGCTACACCGTGCCGTATTGAGTGGTTGGGTAGCGGAGTCACACTTGCCCCTAGTCGACAGTGTCGAGTGGCTTTCTCCATTGGGGATTATCATGACGAGGTTTTATGTCGAGTTGTTGACATGAGGGTATGCCACTTGCTTTTGGGGAGGCCTTAGCAATATGACCATAGTAGTATGCATGATAGTCGAGCCAACACTTACTCTTTTACACATGGAGGGTGGAACTTTATTCTTTGCCCCATGCGGCCGTTTCCGATGACTCAACCTTCGTCCATACTTGTTTCGCATGAGGAGCTAGCCACCGAGGCCACAGAGGGGTGTATTATGCGCTTATTAGTCCCATCACCACTCCGGAGGCTTCTGTTCTGCCGCATGTTCAGCGTTTATTGGATTCTTATAGTGATGTGTGCACGCCACCAGACGAGCTTCCTCTCCTGCAGGACATACCACATGCGATTGACTTCATCTCCGGGGTGCAGCTCCCCAACCTTCCCACTATGTCATGTCCCCTACAGAGCACGAGCTACAGCACCGAGTTGTGTGACAAGGGGTATATACGGGAGAACATGTCTCCTTGTGCGGTCCCGGCACTTCTAGCACCCAAGAAGGACGGGAGTTGGCGTATGTGCGTGGATAGCCGTGCCATTAATAAAATCACGGCGAAGCCAATATTGTTTAGTTGAACCGGGTATGTAAAACGTTATGCATATTGTTGTTTCCTTGTTCTTTTGAGATATGCAGTTGTCTTTCAGTGTTATGTTATTGAGATACTTCTCCTTAACAAGTTAAGGGTTACTTTAAGTTACGTGCCCACTATTGTGTCAACTTTAGTGGGTGTTTTAACACAAACTCGAGTTTGACTCCCAAAAGCATCTGAAAAGGGGAATGTGTGGCAAAAAATCGTCTTAAAAGTGATGAATGGGGGTGTAACTTAAAGATAATTATAAAGTTGAGGGTAAATCCAAAGTGATCATAATAACCTTTTGATTAACCCACATAATCTTGAGAAGGCTAGTGCTTTTCGTATTGATTACCGTGTCCACGGGCTCAGTTAGCAGTTTTGAAAATATGATGTATATTATAAGTATATAAAATTTATTTGAAGGGGATTGCTCAAATAATTATCAGATTATAAAAATAGAGTAACCTGAAAATTCATTTATTTGCTACTGCAGGCTGGATGGAATGGGGGCTCTGCAGAAAACATTTTTTACAAAACGCCCAGAAATGTGGTGTATTTTCACAAGCCCATGGTTGCATTCTAGGATTGTCCACCTTATCATCGACCTCTCGTGTAATATTTGTTGAAATTCACTTAGAACAAGAGTTTGGAACTCGTAATTTTTTTTATACTTTCTCATATCATTTTCTGCGAAATGCATCAACCCCTAAACTATCATTCCAATTGCAATTACCCTTCTAGCATTCCAATTACTCATTATGTATATCTATTAAGTTAGGGGCTGGGGGTGGCAATTTTTTACATTAGTAGTTAACAAGACCGAACCCAACACAAAAATAATAAGTTTGAGTTAGCCATTTCTTGACACGAACCCATTCATGGTGTAACCCGTCAACACAGACAATAAAGAGATAGGGTTATTTTCTACATCGAATAACCTGACTAACATATTTAACTAGTTTTGTACCGATAAAATATCTTACTTTCTCTCCTTATTTATATCACATTATATGAATTTTATGTATTTAGAGAAATTCGAACTTAATAGTATTAACATTTGAAAATACCTATATTATAGGGGCCTCACGTGTAGTGAGTCTCACTAAGAAAGAAATTGTTAATCTTTGTTATGTGATTAACAAGTTAAGCGTAAGACCCGAATGACACATTGAATAAATGAATTGTGATAGTGTTGGGTTCTTGACACCATTAATTAAGGGTTGTTTTGAGTTACACCCCCACTTTTTTGTCCACTTTTGATTTACCCTGAACTTTTTCAAAATATCCGAGGTTGATCCCCAAAAGCATCACGAAAGCCTCAAATGTGTCGTAAAAATGGTCACCCTTACTTGTAATGACTCATTTGGTGGAAAATTACAATAAATGTGATAGTTCGATGTAATAGTTGCAGAATTAATAGCTCAGGGAGGTATTTGCAGCTAGTGTGATAGTTTCAGGGGTTTCTCACAATTTACTCTAAAAAGGGTGCTAGTTGGACAGTGAATCATTTCCATACAATGCATGACTTTTTTGTTTTACCTTTGATAATCAGTGAGCATTGGAGTCGTATGCATACTGTGTTCTTTTAGTGGAAGTTTGGTTGCTACACTATTTCTTCAAGGCAAATCATCAGTTGCTTCCTCTGGTGCACTTATTGGATTACTTGGTGATATGCTTTTGAGGCTTCTCCGAAATTGGAATTTTACACCAAAAAGGTACGTAAATTAACCCTTTTTTCACCTACATCCCTCTCTCATTAGCCCTTTTTAACCGTTCCTTTAATTTCTCCTTTTTATTGCAGTTTGTAGCTCTAATAGCGTTTTTCTCAATCGTGACGGTTAATCTTCTCCTCGGACTGCTACCTTAGGTAAACAATTTCTGAAATATTGGAGGATTTATATCGGGATTCCTTATCGGATTTGTTCTTCTGTTCCACCTTCAGCTAGGGAGAAAGGCACAAAACAAAGGAGGGTTATTTGAATATGATGTCAAACACTCGGTCAAACTTCGGGAGAAGTTGGACATACCTTTGTTGAGGATTGTTTTTCTTGTGATCTTCAGTCTACTGTGAGTTTTCAATAGTTTTTATCCTCACGGATTTTTTTTCTTTCTTGGGGTACGGTGGGTGGGTTGACTTTACCCCCTAGACATACCTGCATGAACGTTTAATAATTACATGCACCCACATTTGCATTAGCCCAACCGTTCCTTGTGTATATTCTGTTGTATTGAAACCTGGGTCTGTCTAATTAATAAATTTGAACGTGGATAACTCTAAATACAGAAATACGTGAACGGGTAAAGCCAATAATCCCTTTTTCCTTGTGTATATTCTGTTGTATTGAAACCTGGGTCTGTCTAATTAATAAATTTGAACGTGGATAACTCTAAATACAGAATTGCGTCAAGGGGTAAAGCCAATAATCCTTTTTCTTTGGGGGTGTATTTGAAGTTTGTACCTTCCCCCTTCTGTACCACCCCAGTTATCCCCACAAATTAAATAAAAAATATTATAGTTACACCCCACCCACCCACCCCCCCAAAAAAAAAATGTCTCAAGTTCACAGCGACCTTCAAAAAGTGTCGCTAAAACTCGAGTTGGGGTTGTAACTCAGTGTGTTTTGACATTTTTGTGGTAACTCAAAAGTTGTACAAGAAGTGGGAGTGAACCCGTTGTCTTCTTCTTGGTTCCTCTATATGGTGTCTTATGATATGAGGGCTTCTTTTTTGGGCCTCTTGTATGCAGACTTGCTGGAGTTATTCTAGCACTTCTTTGTGGCAGCAATGTGAACATGTATTGTAGCTGGTGCCCATATGCTGACTGTTAACCTTCAAATGGTGGAGCTGCAGTGATATAGCAACCCATTGTGAGGTATACTACTACATTGGAATCCACTGAAACTTGGAATTCCTTTGCTGGTAGTAGAAAAAGTGAGCGAGAGAGAGTATGGAGTTCCAGTATTCAGTTGCTCAAATGCTATCTCAGACTGTTCAGATTGCATTTTTATATTTGGACGAGGTTAAGTGTATAGAATACCAAGTATCGTGAAAATATTTAATTTGACTAAAATAATACTAAATATTCTGATCTCCTATAATTATATCAAAGCTAAAGTGCTAATATCCCCCCTGAACTTTCACTTTCTTCAATTACCCCCTGAACTTTCACTTTCTTCAATTACCCCCCTGAACTCTGCATTTTGTTACAAATGTCCCTTTTCGAGGACTTTTTAGAAACACGTAAGGGAGTCTTTGTAACAACATGCATAGTTCAGGGGAGTTTCTTGCATTGAAATTGATTCAGAGGGTTTCTTGTGAAAAAAACTAAAGTTCAAGGGGTTTATTTTACACATTAACCTTACATCTATTACTATCTGTTTTGTATCTAAATAATATGACGAAATATTCCCAACATGTGTACTCCGAAATTTAACATAGTGTTTCTTGTCATTGTTTCATGTCCCCCCCCCCCCCCTCCCCGTCACTAAAAAAATTCTTTGATTCCCTTTAACATATGAAGTACATATGTTAAAGAAAGGACATGTGAACATTAATATGCAAACATACTATGGATAGAGGTTACAATTTGCAATAAACCTTCCAATGGAAATACTGGATTATTTGTTTCAGATATTTCTAGCACCTGTACATTACATATGAAACTCTTGCTTCTTAGAGAATCAAGTTTTCGTTTAGTCAATTTTTGTTACATAATAGTTATTTTTCACTTTAGTGGAACCATAATAATGATATACTAATTGTTGTTATATGATTAATGCAGACTATGGTAAGCGCTGGTCGTTTGATATTAATGTGTTCGTGTAACAATAAGTTCAGAGTATTTCCGTTCACCAACATCTTGCAAGAAAGGTTTGAGGACTTTTACAATCTTATATGATCTTAAGAGTTTTCAAGCTATAGTTTTGACTTGTGCAATGAAATGTAATTTTGACATGGATGTCATTGCAGTGTTCAATGTATTCAAATTTAAAACAGAAAGTTGTAGATTTACACAAGTTCATTGGTATAATGTTTACAGCCATTATTCTCACTATCTTTTTTTCTCTTTAACGTATTATGATGGGGAGTTGGGGCTATTACTCTTAGTTATCATGATGGTTGAATTAATTCTTCGGAACTGAATCCCCTTTAATATGGGAAAATATTGAAACTAAGAAGAAAATTAAAATTAGAGATGCGAGTGGCTTTTGATTGCCCTACATTATTTAGGAAGGATTCAAAAAATTATTATTGAAATAGGAAGGATTGAAAAGTGTATATCTACATAGCAAGAAGTGAATGTATTGAGATGTGTTTCTCCAAACACTGGGTTATATTCACGGTGAAATTAATCTCTTCTCTCATGTGGGTGTAACTTACAATGGGTGAACCACATTAAAGCTCTTGCGTGTCTCGTGTTTTTTATTTTATTTTATTTTCTATAACAATTTTTGACTATATTTCATTTCTGTTTGGTTGATTGTGGTGTTAGATGTGTGCACAAATTTGAAAATGATATTTTCGATTGCCAAATTCCGATTTTCAATTTTTTCAAAAAAATCTAATTGAAAGCGGAATAGAATATGTTTTTCCAATTATTGGAAAAAATCGTTTTTATCCGAAAAATTACTAATTTTCGATTTTTTCAAAATTTTCTATTTTGGCAAAAACATCGAAATCAGAATCGGCACAAAAAAAGTGGTCGAAAAATTTGATAATTTTTTAAAGAAAACTTACGTATCCAATTTGGATGAAAAAAATGTGTTCAATTCCCTCTCTCTCTTTCTCCCTACATATATATGTGTGTGTATATTGAAATATTGGTGTTTGCAGATTGTTTTTATGGTTCATTTATTTATTCATGAATTTGTTTGTTTTTTTGGTTGAATCTTGATTTCCTTAGCTAGTTTTTGAGTAGTTGTTCCTGTCCTGAATTTTATTGGTCCAATCTTTTCATAATTGAGTTAGTTTTATTGACTAGTTTCATCTAAGTTTCTTCTATTACCACTGTTTCGTTGCTGAGAAAGTTGGGGAAATGTGATGTAGTTTATATGGTAGTTCATTCTGAACAATGTTCATCTTGTCTATTCATTTCCCTGCATTTCCCTGCATTGATTTGTATTCATTTTTCATTCTATATTGTTGTTTTTTGTAGTGTAATTTATGGTTACTTCCCCCAAATTTGAGTACGTTTTTTCCCAGCACCTCATTAAAGTTACTAAAACTTATTCTTTCCAACAAAGTTTAGAAAACCTTTCTTTCGGATCTCCCTTGATTGCTTCCTTGATTCTTGGTATTTTGTGTTTTATCATCTTTTTTTGTAAATGCATTTGTTTATCTTTGTGTGTTTGTGGGTGGGGGGGTTAATGGTTTTGGTTGTCCATGCATAGTTGTATTTATAGTTTCAGACTTGCAAAACTCTCAACATAACGTTATTGCGTAATGTTATTTATATATGTTGAATCTAATTTAATTATCTGAAGTTCATTTACCTTTATAAAATCCTAATTGGTAAAGACTAAATCATGTTTTGGGGGCTTCTCGGTCAAATGGATTCATATAGTTAGTGAGACAAAATTAGTCTCTTGCTTTATTTCATTTCCTTCATTATTTTGGTAACTCAATGAAGCCAATAATGTTCAGATGAACTGGGGTATGTGAAATCATAGGTGTTTTGTTTTTTCTCTTTTCTTTCTAGGTATGCAATTATGTTTTAGTGTTATGCTATTAAGATACTTCTCCTTAACCATTTAAGGGGTACTTTTGAGTTACATCCCCACAATTGTGTCCACTTTAGTGTTACCCCCAACGTTTTAACACAAACTTGACTTTTGACTCCCAAGAGCGCCACAAAAAGATCAAATGTGTGGCAAAAAATCATCGTGAAAGTGATGAATGGGGTGTGACTCAAATTTTATTAAAAAATCGTGGGTAACTCCAAAATGATCATAAAAATGGGTGCTACTCAATATAACCTTTTAATTAATAATCTTGATAAGGTTTGTGAGTAATTCTTTTGATATTGATTACAGTGTTCAGAAATATATTATTAGTATACAAAATCTATATCAAGGGAATTGTTCTAATGATAATCAGATCATCAAACTAAAGTAACCCCGAAATTCATTTATTTGCTGTTGCAGGCTGGATGGAATGGGGGCTCTTCGGAAAACATATTTGACAAAACACAATGAAATGTGACATATTTTCACAAGCCTTTGGTTGCACTCTGGGATTATCCATCTGATCATCAACCTCTCCTGTGTAATATTCGTTGGAATTCACTTGGAACAAAAGTTTGGAACTCGTAATCTTTTATCCTTCTCATTTCATTTTGGGGGTTGTAAAAGGCACCTTTTAAAACTAGTATGTGCACCTCTTTTTTCTTCATTACCATATAAGATGTGAGTTTAACGAGGTGCACATACTAATTATCAAAGGTGCCTTTATCGGCATCCTTCATTTTCTGCAATTTCAATGGGCAAAATTCAATAAAACCCCTAATCTATCTCTCCAATTGCGAAAACCCTGCTAGTGTTGCACATAACCCCTTAAGGTATAAAATTGTTGCAGTAACTCCTTATGTATACCTTTTAAGTTAGGGATGCAATTTTTTGAAAAGGCTGAGGAGTCTGTTCCGCTCTATCTACACTACTAGTTAGCTCGACCCGAATGAACACAAAACTAACGAGTTTGAGTTGGCCACTCTTGACACAAACCGATATATATCATGAGCCGTTAACACTGACCATAAACAGATAGGGTTACTGTCTAGCTCGAAGAACCGTACTATAAATATAAATTTTGTTATTTTTTCTCTTAGGTTATATCGCGTTATACAAATCTTATAGATTTCAAAAAATTTTAAAATAAATTTTATTAACATTTGAAGTTAGCTATATTGTATGGGTGCACATGTGGTGTGGCTCTTTGAGAAAGAATTTTTTTAATATTTGTTTTGTGATTTTCAAGGACATAATTTTATAAATGTCCGGGTAGAATCTAGGAATTTTCTGTTTTCCCTAGATCACAGTTTGTATGTCTGATACTGCTATATTCGGCATGTCATCACGATCATCCACGACGGCCTTGATCCGAATCCATGCATCCACCATCTTCACACGTGCATTATACTACATGCGACGTGCTGCTCAACCGTTTCCCACTACTCCACGACGCATTATTGGTAAAATGATTTATTGGAGTTGTTTATATTTGCATAAATATTTGGAAATTTTTTTAGAAAATATTTTTGAAGTCTGAAATGTTTCTTATTGAAAGCAGAATTTTTTCTAAGTGTAGAAGCGGAGTGCCTCGGTCGACGAGCTCGTTCAAACGAGTTAGCACTGTCGCTCAAGCGAGATAAGCATCTCGCGCGATGTCGTTCTAACGACACGTGTCCTTCGTTCGAGCGAGATGCCTATCTCGTTCGAGCGCCGCCGCCGCCTCGATTTTCGTATAAATACCAGTGTGCATTCTACACATTTTCCTAAGTCTTTTCAAAATACGATTTCTGTGAAAAACTGCCCAGAAAACAGACTTCACCTTTTAAGGTTTTATGCCTTCTTTGTTCACATAAACACTCCCATCTATGTATGTGAATTGTTAAATCTTCAAGAGGATCGTTTTACTCATCTGGAGTAATTTGTGGAGAAGTCGTTCTCTTCTTCATTGCTGCCCACTTGGAGTTCTTGAGGGAGATTCCAGCCGAGACATCGAAACCGACGCCTGAGGGTATTTCGTATGTCACTCTTATTTTCATTGTAATCCGTGTAACCGGTTTTTACAAATTATAGTGAAAATAAAAAGGTTTTGCCCCTTGGAGGATTTTTCCTCATTTGTGTGTTTTGTGTTTGATTAAATATTCTTGCATGATTATATTATTTCCAATCACACCTAGATGCATGTTTTAGGATTTAATTGAAAAATTGAGATTTAATTAAATAATTTTCTTATTTGAACGCACGCGTACTCTTCAGTGATTAACAACTTAAGCATAAGAACCCGAGTAACAAATTTTATAACGAATTGTGGTGGGTTGTCACTTGCCACGATTAATTAAGGGTTATTTTTAGTTATACCGCCATGTGCCTGTCCACTTATGAGTTACCTCGAACTTCTTCACAGATATCTGAGGTTGACCCCCCCCAAAGTGACACAAAAGCCTCAAATGTGGCGCAAAAATGATTAAGAGGCGTGCAGCTCAAAATCACCCCTTAATTAAACTACTTAACACTAACCGATTATAACACGACAAAACTTGATTGCCACCACTACTTTCAGTTACTCAGAAGCGAAAATTACAAAAAATCAAAAAGTTTGATGAACTATTTGCAAAAGTAATAGTTAATGGAGGTATTTGCAACTAGTGTGAAAGTTCCGGGGTTTTCTCGCAATTTACCCTAAAAAGGGTGCTACTTGGACAGTGAATTGTTTCCATAAAATGCATTACATTCCTGTTTTACCTTTTGATAATCAGGAGTTGTCTACATACTATCTTCATTTAGTGGAAGTTTGGTTGCTACCCTATTTCTTCAAGATAGATCATCAGTTGCTCTCTAGTGTACTATTTGGATTGCTTGGTGCTGTGCTTTCAGGGCTTATCCGAAACTGGAAATTTTACACCAAAAAGGTCCTTAAATTGGCCATTTTTTTCTCCTACATTCCTCTCATATCAACCCTTTTAACTGTGGCTTTAATTTCTCTTTTTATTGCAGTTTGTAGCTCTAATCACGTTTTTCTCAATCGCAACAATTAATCTTCTCCTTGGAATGCTATACCCACATGTGAATTAACCCAACCGTACCTTGTGTATATTCTGTTGTATGGCAACCCGCCGGGAGGGGGTGGGGTGGAGAGTGTGTGCGGTGTCTATTTGAAGTTTGTACCCCCCTTTTGTATCACCTCTCAGTTATTCTCACAAGTTTAATGATAAATATTTGTTTAGACCCCCAAAATGGCACAAAAGTTAACGAAGACCTATGAAGCACGGACACGTAATACGTGTTTTGACACGCGACACGTGACACGTGATTGATCCAAAAACTAGGATACGGCACGCTATGATACGTATAATATATAATATATATTTAAATATATATTAATGAAATAAAACATATTTTCTCCATAAAATACATTATTAGAGCATTCTTAATATGAAATTAAGAAAATAGACCATATAAAAAAAAATTCAAACACACTTTGACCTTAAGAATCATAAATAAAGCACAATCACTATCACTTGAGTCAAAGCTGACTCATGGCTTCCAAGAAAGTGTTCGTGCTTCATAGGTGTCCGACACGTTGTCGGATAAGACACGTTGGCTTCCGGGAGAGTGTCCGTGCTTCATAGACGAAGACCCTTAAAAAGTGTCGATAAAATTCGGAGACGGGGTCGTAACTCGAGTGTTTTTTTATTTTTGGGGTAACTCAAAAGTTGTTCAATAAGTGGGAGTCGAGCTCAAATTTACCTGTTGTTTTCTTGTTTCTTTTGTATGGTGTTTAATGATCTTATATCTGGGGCTTCTTGTATGCAGATTTGCTGGAGTTATTGTAGCAGTTCTTCGTGGCATCAATGTGAATAATTATTATAGCTGGTATCCATATGTTGACTGTGTATAAGTATTGTAGCTGGTATCCATATGTTGACTGTGTTCACTACAAATGGTGGAGCTGCAGTGATATAGCAACCCATTGTGAGGTATACTACTCGAAAATGGAAGTTGACACTATTAAAAATATTGGAATCCACCGAAACTTGGAATTCTTTAGTTGGTAGTGGAAAACGTTTGTCAGAGAGTATTAATTCCCATAATAAGTTGCTCAAAACGGTCAAATCTGGCAAAAAATCACCGTGAAAGTGATGAATGAGGGTGTAACTTAAATTTGATTAAAAATTCGGGGCTAACTCCAAAGTGATCATAAAAAGGGGGTGCTACTAATATTGATAAGGCTTGTTAGTTATGCTTCAGAAAACATTTTTGACAAAACACCATGAAATGTGGCGTATTTTAACATGCCCATGGTTTCACACTGGGATTGTCCACCTTATTACAACCTCTCCTGCGTAATATTTGTTGCAATTCACTTAGAACAAGAGTTTGGAACTCGTAAAACTTTATCCTTTCTCATTTAATTTCCTGCAATTACATTGATAGTATTCTGCACATGCCTAATAGTTACATTTGATTGATTTAGTAGATACTATTGGTTTGCTCTTTTGGTGCTTATGTTGAATCTTGATTAAGTGATTAACCTTCAGAACGAACATTTTGTGCACTTGTTCAATTCATGAGGTTATTTTGTCCCATTGCCTTGCTTGATTTAGCAGATTGGCAACACACTACAGATTAAATAGCTTTAGAAATTAGCATATATATGTGTGTGTGTGTGTGTGTGTTTCTGTTTTTGTGTAATTTCTCTTTTATTTGGTGGATAAGTTTCTTCAAGTTAGTTTGTGAACCCTTTTGTGAAAGTATTTACATTGTTTTTGGATATTTCTTTTATTAAAGTTCTGATAGATACAATTGGTCTCCACTGTTGTGCTGTATATACTAGTATACCTAATTAACAAAGTGGCCCATTTTTTCCCTTCATGTTAGTACTTTGAGAGGGTTTATATGACGAATGAAAAACATTTGTCGGTGTTTCTTTTAAAATTTGTTGATTTTTCTTTTAAAACTAAGAACCCCCGTAACACTACAAACACGAATCGAGAAGCTATGGCCCTGGCCAAATGAGGTTAGATCCGGTAAAATCAGCATTTGAGAATTAGGTGTACGGTTAGACCTTCGGCTTTGCGAGGAGAGAGCCGGAGGGAGATCTCAATGTCTCTGTTCTCCATGCCTACATGCGAGTAGTAGCCTCTCCCACCCTTTGTGAATGCTTTGATTATTTGTAGATTTTCTGGCATTGCTGCTTTAAAATGGAAAAGAACTCAATTTTAAAAAGTAGGCCAATTATAATTTGATAATTGGGGACTTGACATGAGGGAATTTGACTCATTACGGCTTTTGTTTATATTTATTGCACATTATGAGATTTGAAAAAGAAGGCTTCTTCCCATCATTGATTGTTTTCTGAAAACTCTGCATATGTCCTCATAAAGTTGATATTAATTTTGTGTTGGTGTCCATTATATATGGGATCTTTAAAAACATCTATTGACAATGACAACTACACGTGAAAATTTGTTTTTCCTTTTTTTCTTTTCCTTTTTTTTTATTGAACTCTGAACATTGGCCTATAGAAAAAGAACTTGTAGAAATTAGTGGGAACATAACAGTGAATATTGTTGAGTTGGGTTATTTTCTTGACCTGTTAACAGATTGTATAATAATAAATGTATATGAAATACTGTTCTTCAGCAGTTCTTTTCTGCCCTGGGGCTTTATTCTTAGTATTTCAATATTGCCATGTTATACTTGTTTCCCATTTAATAATGTGATTGCCTGTTATAATTTGTAGGTTTCTCACACTACCTGATTCTCCTCTCTTATTTCGGTACATTTCCATAAACAGGATCACCATCTTATTAAATGTAAGACATTTATATTACACGTCAATTATAGATTTCAGTTAACACATTCCTTATAATCGTGTTAAGTTCTCTTATTTTTATTGAGTACTTTACCATTTCATATGCATTACAATTGTTTGTTTTAAATTATCATAATATGGATTATTACTTCTTTTTTCTCCATCCTGTTTTGTTTGTATCATCAGAATATGATTTTTTTGAGTATTCCAATTCTCAATTTCTGTATAGGTTAGATTTTTAAGAAGAATATGTGGGCATGACTGATCAGTTCAGAACAAGACGTTAGTATCTCATTCGCAATAGCTTGAATATCTAACTTTATCACTCTGTTTATTTACCACTAATTTTAATCATTTTAACAGTTACTAATACTTGAATTAACTTTACGGAGAATGAGAGAGAGATGTATGCAAGTTTTTCTCATAGTGGAACCAAAAAGGGAAATAAGAATAAATATCAATGTCATCTACATTTCTTCAAGATACAATTTCCCTTATGGTGATCATTTGGAGATAGTGCGCAGGAACTGCTATAGCAATATTAGTCACGTTATATTCAATGCGGAAAACAATACTCAAGATGTTTCTTGTTGTTGGTTGTCTAATATTTGCACAAAAACTGACAAGGCCTCCAAATGCCTGGACACAAAGTGTCTTTCAATCTAGTTTTCAAAGCATATGTTTATCTTTTAGGATCATCTTTTGTTTAGGTGTTTAGAGGAAATCCCTTTCCACAGACATTCTCATTTTAACTGATAAAAATCAGCATGTTTGGAAAGTGGGAAACGAGAGAATTTTTTTTCTTTGCTTGTGAATATCAAAAAGAGATTTACACATAAAAATCCACAAGAATTACCCACCCAAATTCTCATATCGAGAATATTATTTTGAAAGAGGAGCCCCATTAAATATGCCAAGAAGGGAAACGAAATCAGGATCGTTGAGATTTCTCTTTAAAATTAAACTTTAAGAATAATTGAAAGGAGAGTTTCATGTGACTAATGATGCAATGACCCTGTGAGGATGACTAGCCAAACGATGGAGTCTAGGAGACAGTTTCAAATTTGTAATCCCAATTCATAAATCCTCATAGAATTTTAATCCTTTCACATCTCCCACTTAAAGCCAGATAAGATCGATAAATGCTTCCAAGCCTTGAACTACGGAGAGATGCTCTATCAATCACTGTAGCATCTCATCCGTCATTGGAATCCCATATTCACTTCAATTTATGGATGGCCAAAAGAAATCGTTTTCTGTGTCAAATGTCCATAGCCAAATTCCTAAGGGAGCTAAATTTCTTTTTCTTAAATTACCAATGCCCAGACCCCTTTCTTTTTAGGTTCACAAATCACTACCCATGAAACAAGGTGCTCTTTCCCCCCCTCACCTCTCCCCTCTCAAAAGGAAATTCCTAAAAGTTTTTTCAATTTTCTATGCAATGTGACGAGGAACTTGAAGATGGAATAAAAGTAGATGGGAAGACTCTAATACAGTGCACCAGAGGTAGTCTACCTCATCTAGAGAGAATGCTCCTCTTCCATGCATCCAATCTTTTGAAAAGTTTTCCAAAAGTAGTGTCCCAAAAATAAAGAGCCCTCGGATTACCCCTCAAAGGCAAACCCAAATAATCCACAGGCCAAGACCTAAATCTTAGCATTGGGATTATGGCTACTGTTAAAAAGAGCAAAAGGACATAAAAGGGCAAATAAAGAGAATAATTATCCACTTAACCGTTCCTAGAATATTCCAAAGCTAAATGGAGATACAATTGAATGCTCCTTATTAAACTAATAACAAACTTGTAACGGAATTAAGAACACTCACATAACATTCAGAATTGATAAAAGTGATGTATACATGGGGTCATGAGAAATAATTGTATCTAATTGTATCTTATTTTGTGTTATTGTGTTATTATTGTCACTACACCAAAATGGGCAAATTGTCACCTTTCAGCCAGCCAGCCTTGTCAAGGTCATTGACCGTGACAAAAAAACACGCGTTTTATGTCACGGTCATTGACCGTGACAAGACCGTGACAAATTGAATTGTCACGGTCTTGCCACGGTCAATGACCGTGATAAGACCGTGATAATTCTTGTCACGGTCAATGACCTTGACACGACCGTGACAACTTTTCCAGCAAAAACCCTTTCCCCCTTCTTTTTTCCCTCCCACCGTTCCCTCCCTCTCTCTCTCTATCTCTCTCGACTCGACGCTGCTCTCTCTCTCTCTCTCTCAGGTCCAATTTCTCTCTCTCTCTCTCTTCCATTTATATATATATTTGTTTGTATATTTATGTGTGTATGTGTATATATATATATATGTGTGTGTGTATGTGTGTGCGTGTGTGGGGGGTGGGGCGAGATGGGGCAGGGTGGGGGAGGGGGTGGTGGAGGAGGGCAGGGGGTGGGGCGGGGTGGGGCAGGGTGGGGGAGGGGGCGGTGGAGGGGGCAGGGGGTGGGGTGGGGTGGGGTGCGGTGTGTGTGTGTGTGTGGTGGTGTGTTTTGGGGGAGGGGGGGAGGGGGTGGGGGAGGGGGGCAGGGGGTGGGGTAGGGTGGGGTGTGTGTGTGTGTGTGGTGGTGTGTGGTGGGGGAGGGGGTGGTGGAGGGGGGTGGGGTGGGGTGGGGTGTGTGTGTGTGTGTGTGTGGTGGTGTGTGGTGGGGGTGGGGCGGGATGGGGCAGGGTGGGGGAGGGGGTGGTGGAGGGGGGCAGGGGGTGGGGCGGGGTGGGGCAGGGGGTGGTGGAGGGGGCAGAGGAGGGGGCAGGGGGTGGGGTGGGGTGGGGTGCGGTGTGTGTGTGGTGGTGTGTTTTGGGGGAGGGGGGAGGGGGTGGTGGAGGGTGGCAGGGGGTTGGGTAGGGTGGTGTGTGTGTGTGTGTGTGGTGGTGTGTGGTGGGGGAGGGGGTGGTGGAGGGCGGCAGGGGGTGGGGTGGGGTGGGCACACCTACGCACACAAGCACACCTACGCCACACACACACGCACACCTACGCACCTACGGACACACACACTGGGCACACCTACGCACACACGCACACCTACGCCACACACACACGCACACCTACGCACCTACGGACACACACACACCCCACCCCACCCCACCCCCTGCCCCCCTCCACCAGCCCCTCCCCCATCATTGTGTGAATAGGTATGAGATCATAATTTGGAGGAATTCACGTCCAAGAAATAATTTGGATTCCCTTTAGGGTCTTATGTCTTGAATTAATCTGAGGGGGTGGGGGTGGGGGCGGGGGTGGGTGGGGTTTTGAATATTATTTACATTCAAAATAAATAATTGATAATAGTTGGATAATAATTGGATAATAATTGTTTTTATACCTATAGAACAACTTAGATAGTGTGTGTGTGTGTGTGTATGTGGTCAATACATGAATTTATTTTTGTATTTGAATTATCCCATGAATTTATTTTTGTATTTGAATTATCCCATGAATTTATTTTTGTATTTGAATTAACCCATTATATGAAACATACTTGAAATTAAATATAGTGCGCATAGATACTAGCATTCTAGTTCTTATGCGTACGCATTCAATAACCCTTAGACCCGTTCGAGAGTCATTACCCCTGTAATGAGATCTCTCGAATTGTCCCGTTTGGACAGTTTGAGACTGTATAATTTTTGTATAATATTCTTATTGGCTTAAAGTTGTTACTTTTGGAGGAAGTTATGCAGTCGTATCTTAATGTTCTCTGGGTACATACTAGATTGACAAGTGTGACTGTTATTTTAATTGACCAATTGAAATAACACTCACACCTGCCAATCTACGTCGTGTACTTGGTGAACTAAGGGGATATGCTGTCGAATTTTTTTCAAATCGTAACAATGTGCATGAGCTGTTAAGTATATTACAGAAAAATGCATTCTTGAATGGGATAGGACCACATACCCTTTAATAGGATAATTAAATGATGGGATAATTAAAAAAAACATACTATAAATCTAAGTTTTGTTTACCTTTAATAGGTGTTTAGTTGTGGTAGCTGTGATGGGATATCCGAAATACAAAGAGTGGATGGGTGAGACTAATAGAATGGGGGATGTGTTTCGCAGAGGTGCTAACGAATTTGTGAAATATGCAAAGAGATGTCGTAATGATGAAGAGTTTCCGTGTCCGTGTGCTAGGTGTAAGAATGGTAAGGTGTTTGAGTGGAAAACAGTTGAACTACATTTGTTAAGATCGGGTATGCAAGATAGTTATCGATTTTGGAGTTTTCACGGTGAATTGAAAGTTCCTTTTGTCCCTGACCAACCTTCACAACATCCTTCAAAAAGTAGAATAGATGAAGAAGGGGACGACGTAGATCATAATATGTTAGAGGATTTAGTTGATGATGCGTACGGAGTTTATGAAGCTGAGGAGAATGAGGTTACTGATGATGTAGAAGATTCAAGTGCTCGTGAAGATAACACGATAAAACTTGACGATGACTACCAAAGTTTAAAATTTAAGGCGACCCAACCGTTATACTCTGGCTGTGAGAAAGATCAAACAACTTTACATGCCATGGTTGGTTTGCACCGTTTGAAGACGCAGTACGGTTTGTCTGGCAATAGCGTGACGGGAATTCTGAAATGGGTGAAGGGCTTATTACCCAAGGTGAATACACTTCCAAATAGCTATCCTGTTATGAAGAACAGTTTGAAAGGTTTGGGAATGAAGTATAAATCGATTCATGCTTGTGTGTATGACTGCATACTATACCGAAAGGAGTATAAAAATCTCGATCGTTGTCCGGTATGCGATGAACCTAGATATGTCCAATCCACTAGTAAGGAAGGCACAAGCTCAAAAGTGCCTCAAAAAGTATTGAAATATTTTCCCGTTGGGCCTAGATTAAAGCGATTTTTCACAGTACCATGGATTGCAGAGGCAATGACTTGGCATGCTAGGGAAGAAGTAGGGGGTAATATCATGCGCCATCCTATTGATTCTACTGCCTGGCGGAGGATGAATTATGAGTATCCCGATTTTGCTCGAGAACAATGCAACATTCGTTTGGCTATATCAACAGATGGTTTCAATCCATTTGGAAATCTAAGCACCAATCAGAGTGTATGGCCAGTGATCCTAGCCCCACTCAGGAATATATGACTGACTCTACCAGCGTTGATGACACTGATGAATTCCTCGATGATGGTGGTAATGTGATGGGAAAACGAGTGAAATTAACGAGTTTGCAACATGAACAAGTAGCTCGTTATCTATTTGACACACATGAAGATATCGAAGAATGGAAAAAGTAAGTTTCGAATATTATAATGTTTAACATTATTTTGGATTATTTTATACATGATTAATTTTGTAATATGCAGTAAATATGAAGCCTGTGAGAACAATAAAAGACGAAAAACAGTGGTACAATCAGACAGCGAATTTAGGCTATGGTTGACACAAGAGGTAATTACAATGAAAACAGTCGTTATATAACGTTACATTACACTCAAATTTTACCACTAATATAATTAATTTATCTATATTCTCAACTCCTAAAGATGGGTGATGCGACATCAAGGCTTGCTCGTCTAGCCACTGGACCCTTGTTCGTGGCACAAGAGTACAAAAAATATCGATTGAACGGTTACATTTTCGGCGCTAAAGTGTACGAGGAAAGTACAAATGTACAGAACTCGGGAATTTCATACAAGGCTCTTACTTTCTTTCGAGCGAGCGCAAAAGATAAAAACCTCGTTGAAGCTGAAATGACTTACTATGGTGTAATCCAAAATATATTTGAATTGGATTATATAAGCTTCAAAGAGGTTGTATTTTACTGTGAATGGGTAAGAGTTGAGGATAAAAATGCTTCTAAAGTTGATCCTGTCACCAATTTGATCATGGTTGACTTGTCCAAGTTGAAGAGCAACGACCACGTGAGCGATGAGCCGTTTGTTTGTGCATTTCAAAAGGTTAAGCAAGTGTTTTACTCGGAGTATATCAACAACGAGCCGTGGTCAATTGTCCAACACGCGCCAAGGCGTCTAAATAGTAGTGTGGATGACTTGGCTGCTCCTACCGAATATCAATCCATTTTTTATGATAACCCGAATTTGAAACAATTTTTCAATTTGTAATAATTATTTCAATTTGTACCGAAACATCCATTTTTAATGCTTTTACTTGATCTGCACTTTATCATTTTCACTCTTGTGTAGTGTGCGTGTGTGGAGAGGAGATTAATACATAAATATTCCAACTACATCTAAGTTTTGTTTATACTAATCCATGAATATACGCTTCTTACCTTTAATAGGTGATTAGTACATAGTTATTTGGGGTGTCCTATTTGTGGAGAGGAGACTGAATCTCTTCGTCTATCCGAACACTAAGAAATGCCATAATCCTATGGAGCGATGCTCTGCAAATTCCTCCTAACCGTTATGTAGCCAAACATCCCCGGTTGAAGTTTTCAATTCCACTTTCCATACCCCACCACTTTCCATACCCCATTCAAAGGTGGAGTTGACAACTTCAACTGCTGATTTTTGGCTACACAGCGGTTGGAAGGAATTTGCAACGCATACCTCCATAGGATTATGGTATTTCTTAGTGTTTAGATATGAAGAGAATTATAATTGACACGATTGCCCGGGGTACATTAGTTGGAAGGAGGTGCCATATGAGCTCAAGTTAGTTGTTTGAGTGACACTACAGGTAATGTATTTATATTTATATGTCAATTTCGATTTCGATTTCAATTACAATTTATATTTATCTATATTTGAGGGGCGGATACTAATTTTACTTTATTTCAATTCAGGGGACAGGGAGTGGCCCTAAGGGTAGGCCACATATGCTCTATACTTATGTCGCTATTCGGACGAGAAGGGAAGGATAAGGAGGTGTTCCCGAGCGTCGCGGTACAAAATCTCTTTTCCATGCAAATAGTTTGTAGATTTGAGATAAAATGATGGTGATGTTGTTTCTTTATAAATAGTTTCTTATTTGAATATATATTTGCATTATCTTTAGTTTGTTCGGATATATGATGTGTGGAACAGGTACAACGTTGCTATAACAGGTACAAATATACTGCTGGGCAGTGGCAGTGGCCATACTGCCCAGCAGTTTTTTTTTAATTCTGCCCAGAATTGTCACGGTCATTGACCGTGACACGTCCGTGACAAAATTGACACGGGCGTGTCACGGCCAATGACCGTGACCATTTTTTTAAAAAGGGTCACGGCTTTGTCACGGTCATTGACCGTGACAAACGTGTCACGGTCATTGACCTTGACACGATCGTGACACAAAACGCGAGTTTTGTGTCAAGGTCAATGACCGTGACACGACCGTGACAAAAAAAGTTGTCTCGCCTCGAAATGTCACGGTCATTGACCTTGACAAGGTGAATTTGTCAAGGTCAATGACCTTGACAAATGGGCAGATTTGGTGTAGTGTGTTAGAACAAATTAACATTCCAATAGATATCGGGGACTTCTTTCC
This sequence comes from Sambucus nigra, assembly GCA_949130495.1. Lineage (NCBI taxonomy): Eukaryota > Viridiplantae > Streptophyta > Magnoliopsida > Dipsacales > Adoxaceae > Sambucus > Sambucus nigra. The sequence continues at coordinate 3,288,347 of CASBWL010000485.1, forward strand.
CATTTTTATGGATTATTGTCAATAAGAGTAATGTGTAAATTCCGTTACGCTGAAGTGTTTCATATCGGGGATTCCTTTCCCATTTTCAGGGAGGATTATGCCGGATTTTGCGTCAAAGATTTCTTCGATATCTTTGTTGATCTTTGTTGAGAATGGTTGGGTAATGAAACTGAGGTGTGCTTTGTCCTTAACTTGGGTGAGGTTCCAATGGAAAAATATTCTCTTATGTTTAGCTCCCAATGGAAATAACTCATTCCCCGTTTCCTCTTTCTTTTGGTTGTTCATTCATCCATGCTAAAATTACTAGAATTAATTGTACACCTCTATGGAACTACTTTCAAGATATGTCTTCTTTTTATACGCCTGAGAATGGGATGACCGGGTAAAAGGTACACAGGTTTGTATACAAGGGAGGCGGGGCTTGAAAATGATCCCTTCGGTTCCAATCTTTGATTGTTTTCTGCATATTCACTTATTAAAATGTTAATGTTAATGTTAATTATCTTCTTTTAGAAAGATCTGTTATGTCTGGCCATTTTTTTGCATTCCTTCACACACGGGTATTACTGGTCACTATGATTTCCTATTTTCCTTTCCTGGAACTCTTGTATGGCATTTTTAAAATTTGACTGTGTGTGAAGCATCGACACTCTCCCGGAGGCGACGAATCTTGTCTGATACGTGTCGGACACGCTCCGACACGCGAGTCCCAGAGTGTCCTCTTTTTTTTTTAGTTGGACACGCTCCCGACACGTTTCCGACACGCTCCCACCACGCTGGGACACTCTCTCGACACGCTACTCCCTGCTTTTTTTGCTATTTCCTCTTCATTCTTTGCTGTTTTTCTTTCCCTTTTCTTTGCTTTTTTTCTTTGTTGTTTCTCCCTCTTTATTTTATGCAACTACAGCAAAAAAAATAAGATTTGAAACAACAAATAAATAAATAAATATAAGAAACAGCAAACATAAGTGTGTTTGAATGTTAAATGCAACTAATGTGATGGTGATTATGTTTTATTTATGATTTTTAATGTTAAAGCGTGTTTGAATATTGTTTTGTATGGACCATTTTCTTAATTTTATTATGTTAAATGCTCTAATAATGTATTTTATGGAAAAAATTTGTTTTATTTGTTATATATATATTTAAATATATATTATATATTATACGTATCCTAATGTGTCGTATCCTAGTTTTTAGAAAAATCACGTATTGTGTGTCGTGTCGAAACACGTATTGCGTGTCGAGTCCGTGCTTCATAGATTATACATAAGTGGAAATATGCATTCAGTATTCTTGCATGGTCTGTATTTGTGAGGTTTATCGAGCGCAATTGGCTTGATAAACTGCTAATAATTGTTAAAGTTTATCACATGATTTTTGATAATTTTCTTGGGTTCCCTTCCTTCTCCGTTAAAACTTTATATATTAGTATTCATTATATTTTTAGATTGAGTTCCCATAAGCATCTAAATTTTGTGTTATGAAGAGGGTAGTGTAAGAAATATTGTTCTTTTTCTAGTTATTAAATTGTCATCAGATCCATGGATTCGCAATTTAGTGGCTGGCTTGGAGATTTATTCTTAATCTCAGGTATTTCAGCGTATTCTTCTACACCTCTGTTACAGACTTACATGTGTCTTTTGAATATTACTTGTCATTGTGTTGAGTTCCTCATTTCTGTAGTTGATTTATAAAAAAAAAAGAGAAAATAATTTCTTCTTTTCTTCTCCATCCTCTTTAGTTTATATAATCATATTGTGAATTTTTTAAAATAAAATTTGAAGTTCTCATTTCAACATAGGTTCGAATCTTAATAAAAAAAATATTAGCATCAATGATCAGTTAAGAACACGAGTTTGCCTCATTCACAATAGTATGATTAACTTACCTGGTAATGTCTTCTTCACCATTATTTTTTTTTTCTCTCATACTTGCTAATACTTGAAATAATTTTAAGTCAGATGAATGAATATGCAAGTTTTTGTCAGTGGAACCAAAAAGGGAAATGGGACTGTTGGGTTTCAAATAGAGTGTTTTTTGCTGCACACACACACACACACACACACACACACATATATATATATAGTGATAAGTAAGCAAAGTATATTAGAAGAATCAACCTAAGGGGGCGGGAACCCGTATACAAGAGATGTACAACAATCAATAAATGACTAAAAACAAAAAACAAAAAAAGTATACTATTTAGGTGAGTCGAGGAGGTATGCAAACCGGTGAAGGAGGTAGGGGCGGGCGTCAAGAATTTGGCCAGTTTTTTGTGATTTTTGTGGGATTCTTAGTATTTTTTGAGTTTTGCGTGTAATACCTTTTCAATGTAATGTATACTTAAAATCTTTGTAAGTAGAGAGCTTGTCCCTTATATGTGTGGAAAAGCAAATAACTTTCTCCATATTTTACATACTGTAATCAAATGAAATCAATTTCTATTTTCATTCCTATATTTACGGTCGTACCACATAATGTTATTTTTTTTTCGTTAGGGTGCATAGCAGGCACTTGGAAGATTTAGCTTAAATTTCCTTCGACACGTAGGCATCAACTCTAGCCATTATTTGGTGATTGTCCAAGTCTGAGATATTTGTTGACTTCATGCTGGACGTGATCTCTAGACTAACATTTTTTTGGTAGCCCCCCCCCCCCCCCCCCCCACACACACACAAATTAGTAGTCGGGTTTTATTTTTAGTCTGTCCCAAATTAATAGTTGTGTTTCTAAAAAAAATACATAAAACTAGGTGAGATCACAAAGTTAACCATCTGAACAATATCCATAAAAGAACAATGATCCAAGTGCATGCCTTGCATTCAAAAGTATTCACCATTGTTACGAGGATAAATTTGGAAAGTAAAAACTTTTCATAAATGTTTGACCATTAAACTACGACTATCAATTTGGGACGGATGGAGTAATTGGATATTTTCTATTTTTAATTGTTTGAGTCAATATACTTTTTATGTATTACCATTAAAGATTTGTTGTTGAGGCCTGAAGCATAGTTAGTGCGTTAGGGCGAGTTCTAAGGATTAAACTTTCTAATTTCGTCCAAGAGTTGATCCTACTCCCTTCTAAAATTAAGAGTCTGTCTTCCTATTTTTCTCATCCCAAATACGATTAAACATTAAATATCAATAAATCAAATTCAACTATATTCAAGTTTTAATATTTTTCATCAATTATGTTAAAATTCAATTTCATATAAAAGATGTGAACTCGTAATTTGGGATATGGGGATATGGAGGGGAAATCTAACAATCTCAAACCCTTTTATGATCGACATAGTATGACCATTAATGTAATGGGAAATATGAACATTATCATCTAGTACCTTAACTCTCTTTGGAATATTACAAAATTGAGTGAGAGAAAAGAGAAGTGCAAAGATTATAACGGTTTCAACTTATGAGAAATTGGCCATGAAAAAAGTGAACTGAAAGGGAAATAAATAATTAGAGTATGGATAGAACATTCTTAGTGCAGTGAGGATTAAGTGGTGAGCGTAATAACTTTAATGGAGGGTGGACTGAAGTCGCATGAGTTTAGTGTATAAAGATGATGGGTTCCACCAATTTTTTAAAAGAGTGTATTTAAACCCCCACATGCAAATTGTCTTGAGAAGTTTCATTGTCCAAAAGAGGAAAATTTCAAAATAGTTAGGGATTGAAATCCTAGAAAAAGACAAGGTTTAAAAGTTCGCGTGGTGTTTCATGATTTTTGAAAACACAAGCACACATGGTTCAAAGTCCCGGACGAGTCAACTCGGTATTGGCCGAGTTGACCCAGTATCTGAGCTTGGCGAGACGATTCCGAGACCCGATTCAAGTTTCTTGCGATTTTTAGCTGAACCTTTCCATATCGCCAAGATATCAGTGCAACGGTTTCATATCGCCAAAATCACGGCTGAGATAACTTTAGAATAAAAATCAAGAAGGACACCACCCGTAAGAAGAAAACTGAACGAAGAAGAGAAAGCTAAAGCAATGAGCTTGGATTTTGTTGGAATCAGGGACTGATCATCTCAAGGTCGAAACTTCCGGTAGAATCGCTAGTGACATTGTGGTCAAAGCTTTAGGGTTGGAGAAAACCTTTACATCTATTTTGGACCAAAAGGTTATTTGTTTTGTTTTATTTGGTCAAAGTTGGACCGAGAACAGAACTTACTTAAATGTTAGGTTCATTTGATGTCATGTTTATAGTGGATTAATAAGCTGCATTGGAATATTAGTGTATGTCCTCTTCCAACATGTGTACTTTTTAAAGGTCTCTCTGTGAGCCAAATTTTTAACTCTGCGTCTTTTTCTGTTCTTTGTTTTGCAGCTCACTTTTGTTAAGAGACCAAAAGGTTAAAAAAGTTAACAATTATTTTCAGTATCAAATTGAACTCTTTTTTTTTACATCCGTTGTACATTTTTCATATAAATAAGAAATAATTACATAAAAATTAGTAATAAGACTTCATAAAAATTTGTTGTACATAAATTAGTACTAATTTTTTAAAACTTGATGTACATCTTTAACAAATTGGTACTATTTCTGAAAAAACAGTCAAAACTTAAAAAAAAGTAATATTTTTAAAACTTAAAAAAAAGTAATATTTTTAAAACAAAAAAAAAAAGGTAATATTCTGAAAAATTAAAAAAACGTAATATTCTGGAAGTTTTTTACTAACAGTTTTTTATTTTTAGAAAAATTTATTATAAATAAGTATCTTAATAAATTTTTAAAAATTGTACATTATATAAAGAAAAAAAGCTTAATGTTATTTAAAAAGACTGTATGTTATTTATATAAAAAAATAAAAAATAAACTTTACGTCACTTATAAAAAAACATATTTTTTATTACAAAATTAATTTTTATTTATATTGAAGAAGTAACTGGCACCCAACCAATAATAAACAAGATAATGGCACCCAAGTCACAAATGACCTTAAATTATTTTGCTATCTTGTTGATTTATTATGGAATAGTGAAGCTGACACGTTCGACGAGCGTTAGTATAATCAATTACATAATGCTATACATATTAAATGATGGGTTTGAACTTATCTTATTGGTTAACATTATTAATCTAATTTTTATAAAATTTTCTATATTTTTATTTAAAATTTTTTGAGCTCCCTAAATAGTGTATCTTTGTGTATCTCCCGATACTGCGACTGATACCGGGACCGAGTTCAAAATTGGGCGTCCGATACGGGGACCGAGACTTTGAACCATGCAAGCACATCACATAGTGATATTTGACACCCATTTCAGTATTCTAGCCCTCCAAGGATCCGACAACATCATTAAAACCTTAATGGATGATTCTTACATGGAATGAACCCAACATACACATGAAAACAAATTAGATCTTTCTCCAAATTATGTTATTCCAAATTCAAGTTCCAAAATCTGGTGTGAAGTTTTAAATAAGGAGGCCATGCATAAAACATGTCTCCTACATACGTAAATCCACATCACATGATAAAATAGTCATACAACCATCGGAAAATCACTAGTGAAAGACATTACACATTCATCCAGATTACGAAATGGGAAAAAAGCTTATAAAAAACTGTGTATATTTCGAACTGCCTGTAACTTTCTTACCTTGGCCCCCTCCACTATAGCCTGCAAAAATATAAAATAAATATGAGTGAGCCTAGTTTTTTGGTAGAGTAGAGAAGTGGGATAAGGTTTGAATTATATGCAAGTGAATATGTACTACATTCGATAAGTGTATATAAAATACAATAATGAATGCAAGTGAATTAACACAAAAGTTCTATACATTGTGTATAGTATAGAAGAAAAGTCAAAAACTTTTGGTACACCTTCGAAGTGCAAGGGCAGCTTCGATAAACTCAAATACCACACTCAAAGATACGAACACAACTACACAAACTAAAAAAATACATTAGGTATGAACTTCTATAAACTCAAAGTGATTAACCCCCACCACATATGGCTTATGGGTGCAAGTAGGGTAAGTGACTTTATTCACACCTAAAGCCTAAAAAACCAAAATCATTACAAAGATCAATTGACTTTATCCCCTTTGACAAACCTGTAGACCAAATCTCCTTTTATTTCACCTCAGCCCCAACACCCGTTGATACCTTATCAAATAAGTGGTGTCACTTTTCATTTAACGCGCCTGACATCACACATTACTACCAATAATACTATTCGAAGATCCAATGACCCTAAATACACAAAACTTCACTGTAAATACTCCCTTCTGGCTTAATAAGTGTTCATCGATTCCCACCTACCCAACTTTCCATTCGACATTAAGAACTTAATTACCAACTAATACCCATTATGTCCATCTTTACACCATACCAAGTGTTGAAATCCTTGTCTCGACTTGGTTCTCTATTGAGGTGCCTACTCTCTCCCTCCATTGCATAGCTCCTAAGAGTCTCTCTATCCGGTCGTAGTACAAGTTCTACAGGGTGAGTGACATCTAGGCTCTTGAGGAGCACTTACCAGTGGCTCGCTACCCTGATACACAATGATAGGCACACTATGTATTGATGGGTATAACACCTAGATTGTCAATTCATAATCGGTCCAATAATCAAATTACCAAGCTATGGTAAAAATCCGTGTCTAATATTGGATATATCTAGTTTCGTGGACTTTCACTATGAGCATTAAATGACCGATGAATTTTTAATTAACAATTCCTTGTAGTGTATAGACCGAACTTTTAAGGGGTACTTACTACATGGTGATAAGTAACCGGAGTGGTGCTCCCCAATGGAGGTTCAGGTATCTCAACTCGTACTGATCCCGGCTATTTTTCATACTACAACATGACTAAATACCTTAAAACCAACATGTTAACCTTATAAAAAATCATATCCGATGAAGCCCCACAATCCGTCATGTTCAAGTCAGCTTCCAAAGCATATGTACAATAGCCAGAATGAAATGTGCACGATTTCATGCATGTTATGCACTTAACATTGCATAAAAACTTTCTAGTTTCTTTTTTAAATCTAGGTAGTTCAATAATATAGAGTATGTTAGCCCATGAAGCCTTTTTGTGTAAATTTCTTTTGATTTTGTGTAGGAACGATTCTTACTTATATACTAAACTGGTCCATTAAAAATGAGGTGCCAGATTAACACCCAAATAGATCAAGGGTTGTGTATGAAAGAGATCAAGATGAATATTTGATAAATCAAAACGTCCTTAGAGCTTCTTTGTTTTTGGTCTTATCCTATATAAATAGGCATTTCTATCAATCGAAGCCCCATGCTAGATCGATTGAAGGACAAACACGCTATATTTCTAAAAGTCTCATTCCGCCAAAATCAACTAGGCTTAAAAGGCTTCCAAAATGATCATCAAAGATCCGCGTATGATTTAATTAGTCCTAACAGACAATTCATTGGAGAACGACTGTACAAATATTAAAAAGACAGCAAGACAACTTCATGCTTATAGTACTGAATATAATTCTGTTTCGTGTTAAAGAAGAACAAATACCAAAAGTTTCATTTACTAGAATTCTTGATATGCGAACTAATAAGTTTATAATAACTCTTGCTTCATTTCAACATTGTACGATCCAAACGCTAGATATAGTTGAAATAAATTTAGAAACAAATCATATTTTTATGCACGAGGAGGTGTTGCGGAATCCATATTATCTCAGTAGGAATCTGAATTCACGTTATATATACTAATTTGTGACAAATGAAGTATTTCGTTATTTATAATCTTTGTTGTATGCACACTGACCAACAGTTCAGTTTTTATACAAATCATGCTAATGTAACACAAGCATTTTCATTTAATAAAATAGAACAGACTGAAACACATACCAAGAGGTGCACCATGAGCAAAAGAAGCTGCCAAAACAGAAGGTTCAAAAACTCATAATCACCAATTGGAAAGTGTAACAAAAATATAAATAAAGTTCAATATCACATTTGCGCGCGCGCGCACACACTCACACAACAAACTGTTTACACGTGTGTACATATACGCGTAAGGAAATTTATAATTAAAGATGATAAAAATTAGAAATGAAAAGCTAGCGAACCTCTTCAAGAATATAAAAATTGGGAAGAATATCAAGAAGTATTAGGAGTTAAGGTGAATTTAAAGTGAGAAACAAGATAAAAAAGTCCATTGTTTGTGAATATTCATATTCTTAATTCAGCTCCTAATGAAATGACTCATTCTCTATTTTCTCTATCTGTCATTTGTTCATTCATCCATGCTAGAAAACTAGATCTTGTTGTATAAATCATTCGAAACTACTTATAATTTACGTTTACTTTGTATATGGATTAATATTTGTTGGTAGAAATTTTAATTTAATGCACAATGATGATAGCAATATGGAAAAATAGCTATGATGGCGGTTATGTTGATTATTCTTATAAGCTCCAGCCCTTCAATATGGAGAAACATTTTTTAGAATGTGACGTGACTATAACAGGTTTATTATAAAAATCCCCGATTAGTAACACTCCCTCCATTTTTTCTTTGTAAAGCATTTAGAATGTTGTTTTTGCGATTTAGTAAATTTGGCTTCACTATACTATTTCACTTTTGTTATAGGTGTTTTTAATCATAATGTTGGCTATATTTAAAACAGTGATATATCGATTATGTAATTGTGCTGATAAGTATGCTTATGTGGTGGAATATTCTTGTCTCTTAAGTTGAATGTCTTATGTGAATTGTTCTGATTGGTTTTCTTCATCAAGTCACTGGTTTTCAGATTTTGATGATGTAGAGCAACATGGACTGGTAAATTAGCTGGAAGTATATTTTCTGGCCATTAAGCTAAGGGTTGATTCTCTTCCCAATGCACGAGCTAAAATGACAGGTAAGCCTATGTTGTATAATATCTTACAATCTTTTTTTACATGAGAACAAATTGTAAATTTTTTGATTTGGTTGGAACAATCTTGATGCTAATAATATATTTTTGGTGGAAGATGACAAAATTGAATTTACCTATGACTTTGCTACTAGTGTTGCTTTGGCTTTCAAATACTCTCTCTCTCTCTCGCTCGCTCTCTCTATATCTCTCCACACTTTCTAATTTTCGTTCCTTTTTTTTGCGTGATGATTTTTTCATTTTTGGGGGATTGAATGCAAATAAATTACGTTCCACATCATTTGGAGTCTTTTCTTGCAATCTTTTATACATTTTATTCGACATAAATTATTTGGTTTAATGTAGCTAAATTATCTCAATTGTGCTATGTTATATTTTCGGTTTAGTTATGGATCTTGATTTTAACGAGTTTAAATTCCAAAATTTTATGGTGGGAAAGCTGAGCATACATAGTTAATAAAATGGGATAAATAATTAGGTTTAAATATATTCTTATACTTGAGAAATATATATGCATAATGTAAACAGTTGGATCATAGCTATGTTATGATTATACATGGGGATCCATTAGTTCTTCGAATGCACTTTGGGGTCCAAATTTTTACTATTTACACATTGGGACCCATTTTCGTTTTTTGCAACGCTTTCGTTACAAATTATCTTTAGAAACCATACAAAAAAAAAAAAAAAAATCTCCTGTATATTTTGTAATGTTATAAATTAGTACACAAGTTAACGTTGTATAAATTGTATTCAAATTACACTTTCATTTTCTGTTGCACTTTGGAAGAAACAAAAATGTCGCACAAATAGTTCCTTTTTGATTTCTGGTTTAAAAGATTAAATTTCTTTCTAATCTATTTTAGTGGCGATTTCTTGTTTAAAAGATTAAATTTCTTTCTAATCTATTTTAGTGGCAATTATGGGCTATAATAGCATTCTCCTAACCCCATATGAAACTAGAGTATGACTCAGTTATGAGGTTTGACAACCAAAAGATATTTCAAACTAGAGGATGTTTAATCATTTAAAGGCACGACACTAATATGTAAGCATTAAATGTAGTAAATTTGGTATTATCATTTACCTTTTTCACGAATTAATTCCTGTATTTGCTAGAAAAGTGCTTTTAATTTTCTTAAGTCTAGCCACAGCATGTTCCATGGTGATTCTCGCCGCTGGTGAATTTGTAGAACATTCCAAAGCTAAAGCAAACATAGATGACAAACATTGCTCCTTGGCAGATAAATACTCATCCTCTTTTTTTATAATATTTGTATCAACATTATTCATTATTGAACCATAAGATGCTTCAAGAACCCAGCTCCTCAAACTCGTCCCACCAGAAAACAATTCATCGGTTGGTTTCTTCCTTGTGAATGTTTCCATCAATACAATACCATAACTATAGACATCGCCACTTGTAGACATTATTCCATCCGTTCCATATTCTACAAGATCGTAAAATTCATGATATATATAAATCAATTAATAGAATTGAATTATTATAGAAAATTTGAGCAAGTTAAGTTATCAAAATATATGAAAATTAGGCTTCACCTAGTGCCATATATCCAATTGTTGCTAGGGTTTTAGTTTGTTCAATAAATTCCTTTCCACTCAAGAGTTTTGCAATACCAAAATCACCAACATGTGCAGTCATATCTTCATCAAGTAGGATGTTGCTTGGCATGTGCAGTCATCCCGTCTGAAAGTATTCCTTTATATACCGAACCAACACTCCCCGTACCAAGTAGGTTACTTTCACAAAATGCATCTGTCGCTTGCAGAAGTTCATGGTAAGACACCCTTCTCCACGCAAGAGGCAATGAATCTTTGTGGGCCAATAATTTCATCTTCCTTTTTTTGCGTCTTGTGAACAAAAATATTAGGGCAACTGCAATTGTTGCTGCTATTATGAGGGGTAAAATATATTTCAATAGACACACAACTTTTGTTATCGACCGTCGATGAGTTTTCGCTTTGCACAGTTGAACTTGTAACCGAGGTGCACCACATAGTTCATCATTTTTCATATATGATTGGGATGTGAAGTTTGCAAATTGTCCTCCATTAGGAATTTCTCCTTCTAAATTATTAAAAGAGACAATGAAGTTCTTTAGATACCTAAGTTCCTCTAAGGACTTGGGAATCACTCCAGATAACTTGTTACTTGACAAATCCAAGAATTCCAAATTTATCAAATTACTCATTGATAGAGGAATAGATCCTTCAAAATTATTATGCGACAATGAGAGAGAACTTAGCATTTGTGCACCTCAAATCATGGTTGGGATATCACCTGTTAACTGATTCCATGATAAATCAATTTGGTTTATAACCTTGATGCTTCCTATATCTGGTACTAGATATCCACTTAGAAAATTTGAGGATAAATTTAGACTCACGAGATCTTTCAAACTCCACAAGTTCGATGGAATAACAGAAGTTAGTTTGTTGGAGTCTAAGTACAACAATCTTAGAGATTTAATATCCGCTAAACATGTCGGTATGGACCCATTAAACTTATTATCACTTAAGTAAAGGTCTCCCAAGTTTTTTAGCATACATAGATCATTTGGGATGGATCCTTGCAGTCTATTTCGTCTAAGATATACTTGTTGTAGACGTGTTAATCCCCCAAATGTTGTTGGGATAGATCCTGTCAACTCATTCCCGGCTATATCTATGTACTGTAAGCCTGTCAAGTTTCCAATTCCAATTGGAATGTCGCCTTTGATATTGGAACCAATTGCTGAAAATTGTCTAAGAGAGGTGGAGAGATTCCCAAATGAAGTTGGGAGAGTACCATTTAGTTGGATATCTGATAATTCCAAATATTCCAGTTGTCTCCAGTTTGTTAAAGAAGTGAAAAACCCCAATTCTAGACTATAATATTCTTTGGTCAAATAATTATTTCCAAGGTAAAGTTCTTGGAGGAGTCTTAGATCACCAAGTGTATTGGGTATAGAGCCAGTAAATGAGTTATTGTTCATTTCTAGGAGGGAAAGCTTAGAAGCATTGCTGACAGAGGTTGGAATTTTTCCACTGAGAACGTTGTTTTGTAGGTAAAGCTTTTCAATATTGGGAAGCCAAAGGCCCATGCTTGATGGAAGATAGCCAGAGAATTGATTGAAGGCTAGGTCAAGAATTTTCATTGTTGAGATATTGAAGATTTTGACTGGAATGGTGCCTGAAGAATGAACACCCTTGCGTTACAGCCTTATGTTGACTATATGCGTTCCAAGCAAATACAGGAATCAACTGTATGACATTTAATTAGGAAAATGCCAAGGGTATTTTACAAAAAAAAAAAACAGAAACTAATGTGGTAGTGCAATTAAGTGTGGTACTCTGTTTTGGGATAAGTGATGTACAATGCTCCATTGCAATGACACATTGGTTTGTGTAACTTTTTGTGTAATTTGTTTGTACCCATATTATTACTCATGTATGCATTGTTTTTTTTTAAACCTTCAAAGCTAAGGTTTTAACAATATGGGTTTGAACTTTTGGGCATTACACATTCTAATTTACAATCTCTTATTTTCTCTATTTCTTTTTTATTATTCGGCAATAATTTAGTATGCTTTTTTTGCTATTGTTGTTCTGGAGAGAAAACAGGCCCGTAACACACGATTCAAATGTTGGTTTTTATCTTCTGAAAGATCGTACCTGCAAACCAACTGTGATGCTTTTGGACAATGGGTACACATTATTTTTAGGTCCTAGTTACAATTTCTTATATACTGATGGGTACACATTATTTTGCAGGTTCAAAAGATATGATATTTCCACTAGATAACAACATAATGACCGAAAAGATACTTCATACTCAACTCTAAGATACACGTTTTTTGTACTATATAGTGTTTTCCATGTACTGTTTCTTAGCAATGGAAACATCATTATTCAAGGTGCACAGGGCAGTCATCATTCCTTTATTTATTTATTTATTTATTTTTTTTATCTAACTTTATAATATTCAGAGTATATACATCTTGACATATCCCAAATTGATTTTCTAGCTTAGTTTTTTTCCTTCCTAATTCCGTGTAATTTTTGTTTATTAATGTTAACTAATTTACAACCACATTGAAATGATATATGATATAATTTTTCATGATTACAATACTAACATTTACCTACTATCTTTTGTCTTCTAATTTAATATTTTCAGTTAAATGGTCTGTTGTATATGTACATATCCTTTCTTGAATTATTTTTAAAACCGTAGATCAAAGTGTTGTGAATGAATTTGGTTCTACTTTATTTCTTTGCTTATATTTGTGGAAACTGGAAACGAAGGTAAATCAGATTTTTGTAAAAATATCGCTAGCACTTGTCTAATGTTTACTATAGGAGATACTAGAGAGATTTGGGCCCAAAAACTATAATGTAATTTTACACCTTAAACCTGAGATTTTTTTTAATTAAGTGTTACATTGTTTAACACAAGCATTGTTAATTGGACGTCCCTATACGTATAGTTCAATGTAAAGAATCTGTGTGGAACCAAAATTTGATCACCATCTTTTTTTAATTTTCTCATCTATATCTATCGAACCATAGAAGTTTTTTGCCAATGATTTGGAGACCGTAGCTGACTTAAGAGACTATTCCCTTTCTAAGATTAAACTTTAAGGTGGGTTTTGCTTTTGAATTTTTCTCTAATTATATAATTAATGAGAAATAGTATTGCTCTAGACTTCATCACATTTAGCCTTATTGTAATTTTTGTAACTGTGAGTAGTTATAAAGTTCTATGTTTATAGAATAGTAGGTGATTTATAAATTTATTCGTTCTATAAAAACCCTAGAGTATTATTTGTTGTTTGTTGCATCTCAGGCGGGAAATTTCTATTTGAAAATGAGTTATCATGGCTTTCATGGTCATGCCGAATTTAATAATACATGACATTAGGAGGGTACAATTCTTACGACACAAAAATAACCGTATGTTCTATGTTTTTTATTCACTTGTTGTATTTGTTAATTTTGTTGCTATGTTAGTTGTTTTGTTTAGAATTTTGGGATTTTAGATTATTTATTATTTGTGACTTGGATAAAATAAATTTTGGTAGTATTAGTTGAATTGGATGGTTTTGCTAAAAATTACTAAACTGGGCAAAGATACAAGGAAAAAAACTTTACAAATTTGGCATGCATCTTTGATACAATAGAGACAAAGCTGTATTTTAGCTTCTATGGATATGTTCTAAAACAGACTAATCTATATACATGTCTGATTACGAGTTATGTTGTTATGTTTTTATACTTGTTGATAAAATTGTCAAAATGGCACATGATGCGATTACATGGCATAGCACAACACAACAAAAAGGGTTTAGGCCTATCCGACCTGAGTTAATAATGCGATAGACCAGTGAAAAAAATGGTTAGGTTTGAAAATTTTAGTACACCCGATTTGACCCATTTGTCCCTATCAAAATCTATTTACGCTACCTTAACTCTTTTTTAGAACTTGTCTTTGACATAATATTAATTATATATTATAAAGAACTTATCTTTGATATATTATGAAGAAATTTAGTTATGTAACGGATGTTAACGATTTAATTATGACCCATTAACAATAATGGTTCGGGTTTGGATTTCTTATTTGGAGCCAATTTGTTAACGGGTCGTGTATGGGTTGAGGGAATTTTGACACGAACTCAATATCACAGGACATGAATGCGACCATATGTTGGTATTATTATTATTATTATTATTATTATTATTATTATTATTATTATTATTATTATTATTATTATTATTATTATTATTATTATTATTATTATTATTATTATTATTATATGAGTGCAAATATTCACAATCAATGAATTCTAGAAAGCAATTAAAGAAAGAGCATACAAATGGCACACACAACACAAGAATATACGTGGTTTGACAAATTGTTTATGTCACGGAGAGGTCACTGAATATTTATTAGTATCTCTCGAAGATTTTTATTTTGTTGAGGGGGTCGTGGCTAGATCTGATAAAATGTGGGGCACCATACTAGATGAAATTATAAATTAATGAGTATAGGCTTATTGAGTTTAGGTCGATATTCGGTCAACGTTACAGACCAATTAAGATAATGTATTGGGTTGAGAAATTTCAACACACAGTTGTACACA